>OX638388.1:4069538-5426050 GCA_951813805.1 Limnephilus auricula | reverse complement strand
TTCCAATGAAAAAGACACTGCTATTTAAGATGATAGACTTCGCTTTTCGGCCCATACAAAAAGGACGCCCGGGAAAAAACACTTTTCTACATCGAAAATTGCACAAAATGAATATACTTTTTTTATACTGCCTTCTAGATGGTGAAAACTATGTCGGTATGTTTTCGAATTTTCGATGTGTTTCGTATTAACGTAAACATGCACTGTCAAACATGTACGATTTATCAAAAAAATATTATTTAAGGAAAAAGTGCTGCTAACTCAACTCTGATAGAGAATTATAAAATTATAAAAAGCTACCGACGTAGCTTCTTCTTTCTAAAAAATATTTTTTTTTTAATTTCAATTTCGTGAAAGTTTCGGTGTAGAAAAGTGTATTCTCCATAAACCCCTTTTCGAGCGATTTCTGTAGGTAAATTTGAGCGTTGTCTCATTCGCACATTTCGCATTCGCATGTATTGTAAGTGTGCGTGAGTTTATTGTGAGCGGGACAGAATGACAGACGCGGGTGTTCCGCTTGTGGTTCAAAGTCTAGCCTCTTAATGTGTTAATTTTTATGCTTAAAATTGTGAATAACCATATGCTTAAATATTTTATATCGGATGAAATTGTTTTTAGTAAAAATATACATAATTGAAGGCTGGAATTTACAAATAATAATAATAATAATTGGATAATTTGTATAGCGCCGTTTTTGTGAGAGGTGAAAGGTGCTAATTATATTTTAAACCAGAAATGTAAATAGAATTAGTTTGCCGCTGTGATAAAAACATTATGATGCCTGAAAGTCTGAAGAATGAAGGAAGAGTATTATGCTTTCCGCAAAAACCTAATATTATAAACAATGAAGAGTAACCACATACATATTATATTATTTTATGTACATAAAATGTACGAGTACAATTACAAAATTACCAAACGTCAAAGTAAACTCAAACGTCAGATGTCAATGTGTAAGGTAAGTTAAACAGGTTTTTCGTTTTGTTTTGTTAATTATTATATGATTTAACGAACCTATTGATTTGTCTTATTAAAGAGAGAGATTGGTGCCCGATTTTCAGTAAAGAAAAGTGCGAAATCCTAATGAATATTGTTTGTTCACCAGTATAATAATAAATAATAACCCTCAAAATAAAATTTGAAGAATGTTAAAAGTCACATAATATTTAACCCTTCTTTCTCTCTGATTCTTGTGAATTCGTTGAAGTTATTGAAGTAAAAAGTGGCAGTAGTGTGACAATAAAAATATGTTATTCTTATATTTTATGTTAGCTGTATTTTGTGAACTCTTTAATTATTATTTAAAAAAAAAACATTTATTGTATATAATGTAAAAGCTCTACGGGCGTTTAAATAAATAAATAAATTCCTGCCACAACAGTCAGAGAAGTTTTATTTTTTAATTTAGTTAATTTTTTTATCGTAAAACGGTGCTAACTTCCTGAAGTAATATTTTACTGCTTTTGTATGCAAAGTTTCATATTTCAATACATGATACGTGGCTTTATTCAGCGATGTAAACAAGCGTGAACAAAGACAATTGCGGCAGAAGGAACTAACTGTGACTTGTGAAATGAATCACTGATGAGAATGATGAAAAAGTTTTAACGAGTCACAAAGAACTACTACGGAAGTATGTTTACATACATGCACATTGCACGTACATTATTAGAACAGTCAAAGCATTTTTTTAGACTTATATATATATTATTATGTGTACGAAACGCTGATGTTTCAATACTTTTTATTTGAAAAAGAAAAATAGAAAACCTGCTTACGCTTTATAATGATTTGCAGCTTTGCTTCGTAATCATATCATATTGTCATTCGGTATCCTATTACCAACTTTTTACAATAATAAATATTGTGTTTGAACAGTAAAATCACTTTAGAATCTTTCAATTTATTTTAGTTAACCGATTTTTATTATTATTAAATTTAATGTAATCTTCACAAAGAAATAAAAAGGGCCAAGGAGAGACGCAAAGATCCCAGAAGAGAAAAGAAGAAGCAAGAATAGAAAAAAAGAGACATGATAAGGGAAGGCGCAGAAAGGGCCAAGAAGAGCCGAGAAGAGATGAGAAGATCCAAGAAGGGACAAGAATAGCCAAGAAATGCCAAGAAAAGATGAAAAGACCCAACAAGAATCAAGGAGAGTCAAGGAGAGACGAGAATATCCAAGAAGAGGCAAGAACAGCCCGGAAAAGCCATACATAGACAAGAACTCATCCTAAATTCGAATATTGGCTTATTAGGTTGCCATGTACATGTACACATACCGGTCGATTAAACTCCAACTTCCCTCCCTTCCTCAGAGCTCCTGTTTTTGTTCCAAGACAGCTTCTGTTCCGAGACCTAACAAATCAGTATCCTCTGGTGCACCGGTCTCACCGAGACAGAAGTGCTCCTGGCTCGGGGGTACAATCGTATCGTTTGTATGGATATTTAAATCAAATACTATGAATTATGCTCTTCTACATAGTTCTAACATTCGTCTTCCTAAAGCATTTTCGAACAGTGGTGAACACCGACAGATCTATTTGGATCAAATTAAAGATAACCTTCAAACAATAGAGGATTTAAATACGTTTCCATTTTTGATGCCCCCATAATGATGTTTTCATTGCGATTATAGATGACAGATTTTTTGATAGATACGTTTTTAGATTTTCACGGCCAAAAGCATTTTCGTTGTTTGTTTTTACGGTGTTATGCCGTATTGCGCTACCTCCTTCTTTAGCCGACCGACGTTTCGGACAGCGTTGCAGTGTCCATCATCAGGGCAGATCCGGCAGATCCAACGATGTGCAGGATGTGCAACGCTGTCCGAAACGTCGGCTAAAGAAGGAGGTAGCGCAATACGGCATAACACCCCAAAAACAAACAACGAAAAAGATATTTTGGTATTTTTCTTTTTAAATAAGCAAGAAATGAAAACCAGAAAAATCGAAGAAACACGTGAATATATTTAACTGTTTGAAATAACAATAAGTTTTTTTTATCAATGTTAGAAGATTGCATTTATTGCATAAATTGGTAAAATATTGAATGCCTAAATTTAAAAAAAAAATTTTACTTTGTTGAAATTTTTGATTTACGTATTGAACATTCATATTTTTACTTTTTATTTAACAATAAATTAAGTTTGTTTTTTTAATGGCCTTTTTGTGTAATCTCCGACTTTGTGGATTTTTTTACGCCTTTTAATGGCTCAGCCTACACAGCTTTTCTTGATATGCCTACTGCCTACGTGTACGGTAGAACGTTTAATACATAATATACGAGTATATTATATTATGTTATTAATTTTTTTTATTACCTTGGTTTGGATAAATAACTTTATGAGTGTTCAAAGATATCTAGTTTTGAAAAGCATACCTTCATCAGTATTCATTAGGTCCTTCTGGTAATAAAACAACTAAAGCTATTGATGTGTATTAGATATCTTAAGCTTGAAAATATTGTACGTACAAAAATTATGTATTATCCATACTCTCCTCCCAATTTGAGAGGCGAGTACCGCCGACCGAGAATTTATTAGATAACCAATACCTCTGCCTTAAATCACTGATAGTCGTTTGCTACATCTGGGGACTTAGCAGGGGTGCCTAGGTTCATAGGGTGAGGTTTATCCGAACCTTGGTGCCGGATACGTCTGCCCACCAACTTCTTGTCTGGCCAGATCGGGAGAGGCCGGTTGAGGGAGACCTTTTGACCTCTCCAGAAGGACTCTCTCGGATTATAGCCCTCCACCGTAAGATAGATTTATACGTCCGTCGCTCCTGGACACATTGACCGCCAGTTTCCAATCCCCCTCTCATACCCTTTTCCTTCCCAGAATTTCTTCTCCTTCCTTTCTTAAAAAATCCTACACACTTCATCCCTAAATATGACATAGATCATAAGGAGAATTATTTTCCTCGGGCCCTCCAAAGTGGAGTTAATGCAAAAAAATGTAAATCGTTTATTTAATTTTAACTGTATAAAATATTTTTGTATAAAGTATTTTTTACATGCTTTTCGACTAACACACTAGACACATGCTCGTGTTATGGTATGGAAGTCGTTTATATTATTTACGTACTGTATGTATGAATAAGTAAACCCTTAGAATGCCTTACATCGTAGATTTTAGATAGTTCTCTGCCTTGTTAATTGGATTACCTGCAACGCGCAAAACTCTTACAAAGGTGAAATAAATGGCGAAAAACTTCAGTTATCGTTATCAGCAATCTATTATTAATATTTCAATCCATAATTATCATAAACATGAGAAGAAGAGAAGAAAAAATTATATTATGTTATGTTACAACATTCAAATTCAGAAGTTATACAAACATTAAGTAAGGTTATATAAAATCCATTTCTTATCTTAAAACACAGGTCTGGTTAGCAGGTAACAAAATAACTGAAGAGCAATGAACCCTCGGAAAACTCAAGGTGTCACTTTCCTTGTCTATAGAATTGTGATGTGTATTATTTTGTTTGTTTTATGCATTAATTACGTGAGTTGCTTATTTTAAAATTTAGAGGCCCCTCTCCCCCCCCCCCCCCCCCACCCGTAAAGAGATTAACTGATATTTGGTGGGACCCCCCCCCGATCCCCTCACGTAAGATATTTTCTTACTCTAGAAATAAATGTTTTTCATGATAGCCATTTTTTCAGCCCGGAAAATGGGACACTTCAAAAGAAGCGAAACAATATATTTTTTTAATTATCTCCATAATAATAATAATATACCTATAGTTGAAGTGAGATTTTTATTGACCCTCGGTTTAAATGAGATTTAGCGAGATTTTACTGGACCCCCTCCCCCTCTTTTTGCTCACGTAATTAATGTATGCCCCCTTACATTAGCTCCACACAGGAGGCCTGCATGAAATAGAGCATGTGTCATCTTTGGGGATGCTGTGTAGAGGGTTTTTTTTTTTTTTTAAAGGAAGGAGAACTTCTGGGAAGGAAAAAGGTATGAGTGGTGGTTTTGGAATCTGGGGGTCAGTTTGTCCAGGAGTGATGGACGTGTGAATCCATCCCTCCCACTGCGGTGCAAGGCGATGTTCCGTGGAGTCCTGCTGGAAAGGTCAAAACATCTCCCTCAACCAGTCGTGGGCGGACACATCCGCCACCAGGCAGACCTCAGCCTGATTGCTAAGTCACCAAACGTAGCGAATCATTTAGGGTGATCTATATCAGAGGTGTTTGTTATCTAATAAATGGTTCCCAGGCGGCGGTACCCATATCCGCCTCCTATATTGAAGTGGTTAATAGTTCCAAAAGTAGCATTTTTTTTATTTGATAAGACGTTCAAGCATGTAACGCTTCGTTCTCCTTCTTGTCGAGAGCCCTTACAGTGCCCATCATCAGAACAGATTTAGGTGCCTGAAACGCAACAGCCAACATCATAAAACTAAAGGTCCCCATAAGGACGTCAACAACAGAAATTTCTAACAGTTCGACGTTCCAAGTATACAGAAAATCTATGCCAAAAACATTCTGGTACATCACCTCAAAAATGATTCACAGGCAAACACCTCACATACTCATAAAACCAGAGCCAAACAAACAGAGATACTAAATATACCAAACTCTACCTTTGGACAAAGAAACTCTAAAATTTTAGCAGTAAAGGTATATAAACTCCCACTTATTATCAAACAAATTAAAACAAAAAATAACTATATTAAGGACATCAAATCTTGGCTTAAGAGGATACCCGGCGGTGATTTTTCCATACAAGCGTATTCCCTATTTATCTCTCTGGATTTTAACCCTAGAGAAAATATTGTTTTTGCATAAAATATATATTAACTACTAGCGTGTCGGTACTTTTTGTTTTTTTTGATAAGTTACTTTTTATAGAAGTTATGACCTTCCAAAAATCAATAAAATTGACTGGTTTAAACGCCGTCAAAAGATGTTCAGTATACAAACAAGACAATGTTTTTTTTTAAAAAAGCAAAACGTACAGACATAGAATAGTTTTTTCTTATGTAGTTGGTAAAAAAAAAATTGAAAATCAGTCCACTTTTGGAGGAGAAAAGTGGGGAATACAAAACCTCCATTTTAGTTAGGTGTCAGTGCATTGTCCCTTTCGCTCAATATCCGGTGGAGTAAGAGCAACAGTGACAGCAATATTTTAGTAAAATCTATTTCTGCACCACCGGGTATCATCTTCAGAAAAATAACTTTCTAGCAGTAAATGTATATAATATAACAAACTCCCACTTAGTATCACTTTATTATGGGACATTATTCTTTGAAACATCCTAACACAATGTGCGGAATACTCTCATGGTTATATTTAGGTATTCAAAGACAGTTCTATTATCTAAGATAATATTTTTTTTTTATTCTTATGTAATTCTAGATTTTTTTTGTACGACATCTGTGTAAAGACGAGAGACACCAAGCGGGTGGCATGACTTTTATGCAAATCTACAGTTTTATCGAGATTAATGAAAATTCGTAAGTACTTTCAGAAAAAAATAAGAAGAAAAAAAAAACATGAATAAAGATATACAGTAATAGAAAAAAATCGTTCACTACGGGGTTAATATCAGTTCTTTAAGATGAAGCTATTCGCCAAATTACTATTTATCTGTACTACGAATTTTACATTATGAACATGAAAAAATATGCTATGGATACATCGAAGCATTTCCTACCTTCTCTATTTATTGGAATTAAAATTAAAATATTAATTACATTCCCAAAATATAAGAGTAGATACAAAATAATTTGTTTCTTCATTACATAATTATGAAGTTATATAAGAAGCAACGTTAAATAAATACCCCTTCATGGCTATGATTATTTTTGACTATTTTTATTGACTAACTTTTTTTTATTTTGTAAAATTATCCGTAAAAAAAAATAATAATTTTATCGCTACTTTCCTCGTGCAGATAATACCAAAAACAGCAGATAATAAATACAGAGTCAGCTATAAAAGCGCCAGCTTTATTTGGCTTGGTGTATTTCGGCATATAGCTCGCCGTACATTCCCAATGGGAACGTATGGCGAGCGATATGCTGAAACAGGCCAAGCCAAATAACGCTGACGCTTTTATCTGTCGGTCCCATAATGTCTATTAAAAAAATTCGGAACTTAGACCCGTCTACAAAAGATGTTTTAATCCTTTAGTTTCTGATAAAAAAAGGAAAACAGATTTAAAAAAATAGAAAGGCTCAGATCTAAAACAACTATTTTTGGTTATCTATATTGATTCGCCGGTTCCGGACACATTGTAGCCCACAAAAAAATACATGTTGCAAAAAGGTACGTCAATTTCTATCTTTTTCTTTAAAAGAAAGAAATTTATATGAATCCCTAGCATAAAATTTATATGAATCTCAAGAAAGTGTTTAACTTGATATCCAAAACAAGGGAAAAGTCACGCACTACTTAGATAAGATTTCGAAAAACTATCTGTAGGACCCGGGCAACGCCAGAACTTTATGCTAAAAAAAAAATTTCACTAATTTAACTAGAGCACCTAAAAAAGGCAAAATAACAATAGTAGATTTCCTTCACCTGATTTCAGAAGGAATAATAATTTTTTTTTGTGCCAAACTTTTTTTGTTCTAAGAGAGACTAATATTGTTGGGTTACGAATAACCTTACAATATTTTCGTTGTTTGTTTTTGGGGTGTTATGCCGTGTTGTGCTACCTCCTTCTTTAGCCGACGTTTCGGACAGCGTTGCAGTGTCCATCATCAGGGCAGATCCGGCAGATCCGCCGGATCTGCCGGATCTGCCCTGATGATGGACACTGCAACGCTGTCCGAAACGTCGGCTAAAGAAGGAGGTAGCACAACACGGCATAACACCCCAAAAACAAACAACGAAAATGCTTTTGGCCGTGAAAATCTAAAATCAACCTTACAATATTTTAAAAACTCCTATAAGTATAAGCCTTAGCCGGCAGAGGAATAAATTGAACCCACGACGGAAGGGTGGGAAGTGGGAACTGGGAACCCGACGCATTTGTCCACACAGCTACTAACAACCATCCTTATCTGATGGCGCACTTGTGAATTGATTGGTGGAGTGTTCAGCTCACTGCCCAGTTCAGTGATCGGACTGCTTGAAATTATAAATTAGTGACCGGGCCGAGCGCTGACTCATTGGATTATTAGAGCATGCTAAAATAAAGTTAACAATAACAGCATTAGTATTGTAATCAAAGTGTTAATATTATAAATCTGCTCTTAATGTTTATACATGCTTATTAATTAGTTATTATATTGTTTTACGATTCTAATGTTACGTAGTAAGTGTAATATGCGAACTTGATACAATCTTTTTTTGAAGTAAAACTTCTTAAGATTCCGGAAATGTGTATTCCAGAAAATTCTAATTCTCGACAGGTCAGCAGCGTCCTCAACTATCGAAAGGTTGAAGGAACCAAAGCACAAAACCAGATGCTATGTTCGGTGAGGGTGTTTTCGGAGTGTCAGGACCTGAAGCCTGGAATGGACTGCCACGTGATTTAAGAATAATCACAGACTCGACAGAATTTGGAGCTAAACCTACCTTTTAGACAGTCGTTTCCTTAAAATTAAAAAAACCCTTCACCTTCACAACCAGCGACATTGTAAATAACTAATTAGTACGGTATGTTTTAACATTGTCATTAAAAGCAATAAGAAGAATAATTATATTGAATTGTCACATAAAATTATGAATAGTAAATGTTCGAATTAATGTATCCATGTGTCATGGTTAATTTTATTAGTTATTAAACTAAATGATTCATCATTTTTCAAAACTAACTTATCAAAGTGTTACAAATAATACACTATATTATATGCATCATTGGGATGTTACTTATTCAAACAATATAAAAAAGAAAAGACAGAAAGTAAAAAGATTGCCCATATGGAACCATCTTCTATCTGTGACCGCTGAGCTACTGAAGCCCTTTTCTAACATTATTACTTAAAATGTATTGTACATATTTTTTTTCAAATAATAAATTTTCTATTATTAGATATGTATATTTATTTTTATGCGTTAAAGTTGTTTCACCTACCGATAGTATTTACAATCTGAACCAAATATCTGTAATGCTTTATCATGTAGTCTATCCCAAACCATTTTTAATTTTATAAATTGAATTCCATTTATAATTATGACTGTTCTAGTCTTCTAAGCTTTCGCTCTTCTACAAATTATTTTTACAAAACATTTATTCTCGGGAACTCTGAATACCTACACACACCTACAGCAGTTTTCTTCTGGGAAGTAGTATTTCTTTGAAGGACGGTAGATATTTTGATAATTCCGGAACCTAGATGGGCTGAAATATGAAATACTCCAGATAGAATTCAAAGAATTTATTTTACCCATAATAAAATATTATGTGACTAAATATTTGATTTCTCGCGGTAGATAGGCGTGTGGCGTAATTTGATGTGGAAAGGTCAAAACATTTTGACAATAAATCAATAATTTTTTGTTTGCCTTGTTTACTCAATGTATTACTAAACCGGTATAAATTGGGCAGGCGTAATGCTAAACAGTTGTATAAAATAAATTAAAATATCCGAAAAACTTTTTATCGAATGTTGTGAATGTTAGGTGGCATTTAAATACTTTAATTTCTAATTCGGATCCGTGTATAATTATGATCAGGACAATCGTCGAAATACTATTATATCAAAAGGAGAAAAGATAAATATTTTTTGTTGTACATCGCTGTTACGAACTATGATTGTGTATTTTGTCCATGAAGAACGTTGATATAGGAAATCCATACATGACCACTCTCATTTGCTTTCCATGTAGGTTTGGTAAGTTATAATCCCCGAGAATAACAATTTTGGAGTGAGGATATTTTGATGTCTTCGAAGCGGTTTCTGTATGATTGAGGCTCAGAATGAAGTGGTAGATGAACCGTTCCAAATATAATTCTCGAGAGTACTCGTTATTTGTACAAATAGATGTTCAATGTTATTGTGTTTCGTAGTTAATTTTCTTGATGATGATAACTTTTGTTTTATTGGAATTAAAACTTTTCCGCCTCTTGACCTGGAACTTGATCTGACGTTTCTATCGCTACAAATTATTTTGTAGGTAGATCGAGCTCAGACGATTTGATTTCAGAATTTAGCCAGGATTCTTAAGTACTTATAACAATGTCATGATTCATGATGATGAGAAGGTAGGGCTGCTTTTAGGTTTCAAGTTTTGAATGTAGTCCACGGAAGTTTTGGTAATAGATGTTTAAAAATCTGGTTCGTTTGTTAGGTGAAATTGCTTTGATTTTTTTGTAACTTACTAGTTTTTTTCTGGGACAATTCTGCTGGGGTCGAATATACGTATTTTATGGTGATGTCTTCACCATTTTTTTATTCTGTTTCTCCAGTTGAACCCTTAGATCGTTTAGAATTTTTTGGTTTATTTGAGTCGCGGTAAATTCTGACATTTTTCTTAAGAAGACCTCGTTTGCTTAATATGTCTTGGCTCTAATGAATCCTGTGGTTCGATTTTGAATGATTTTGGCTTTTTTATTTGATAATTTTCCAATTCTATATATTTTTTTAATATTTTAATTTGCTGATTCGTCGATATCACCGATTGCAGTGGTGATTGTAGTGTAGTCGCTTTTCAGGCACATTGTACATAATAATATAGATAGCACTTGTTTCTCATTCTTTTCCCAAATTGCCTCACTTATCCTTGTATGCAGATAGTTCACCTTCTAAGCTAGCAGTATTGTATGCTACGGCTGAAGACGTACTGTTTCGAAGACATAAATTTCGCATGCAATTGGTGAAATTTTAAAAATTTGATCCTTATTAAATGTGTTTGTCAGAACACGTTTGTTAAACAATATAGGCAGGTATTCGTATATTTATAACCGGACTCGTAGTAATCTATTGACTCAGCCATCATTAGGTATATGTGGCCACCGAGCATAACAAAACAATGAATTGACCAGAATTAACTTGTTTCTATTAGTACCTAATGCCAAAGGTTACTTTCTTACTGGAGCTGATACAGGCGACGATACATGACACCAGTACTTACGCATTTATCACCAAACACCAGAGAGAATCGGTGTCTCTAGCTAAGGTAATATAGGTATGAGCGATTAAATAATAATGTGCAAACTGCCTACTACCTATACTCACACAACTCACCAAAACCACCTTGCGTACACCGTGTAGTCTTATCTGTTACCTACTGTTTGTCAGCACTTGACAGGGACGGACGGCCCAGACAATTGGTCTCTATGAGAATATGTAATTATAGTAACCGTATGCATTTGCAGGTATCGTGTAAACACGCCTTGTGAATAATAAACATGGGTTTGTATGCATCTGCTATATCTTCATGTTTGCATAATGTAGGTACTTACATAATGCGTAGTTGTGCATTTTTAGTAATTGTTGTATATTTTGCACACAGGAGGCCCAGAGGAAAATAATTTCGCTCAAGGCGTACGTTATGAGGGTATTTTTAGGTAAGGGAAGGAGAGGAAGTTCTGGGAAGTGAAAAGGTATGAGGGGTGGGTAGTCGTATTAATCCATTCCTCGCACTTCAGTGCAAGAGAGAATTGTCTGAGAATCCGGCGGGAGAGGTGGGCAAACGCATCCACCGCCAAGATCTGGACAAACCTCACCCCACGAGCCCGGGTACCCCGGCCAAGTCACCAATCGTAGCAAGCCACTTGGGATGACCTATGGCAGAGGTGTTGATTATCCAATTAGTGGTCTCCCCCTCCCCAAAGTCATTTTTCAACATTCACAATCTATGACAATATAATTTATTAATTTTAAGTTAATCTTTTGTAATTGCAACCGTTCATGTAGGGACCACGTGGAATTAAATTATCCTCCTCGGATAAAGATGAAAACCATTTATTACCACAATTTCAACGCAAAGCAACTCAAACAATATTTATCAAAATATTCATAACTCCGGCTTTTCTATAAACGAAAATATTATTTTATTATAAACGAAAATATTGTTTTACCCTTTGAAGTCATAAATATGTAGGTATACAAGAATTATATCTATATAGGTAATATCTGCGCAAAGATCTCCACATGAAATACAAAATTTAATCTCGAATATGAAAAAAGCAAACAAAGATAAACGTGGTCATGTTAGTTTTGCAAATAATCAGGTTTAGCCGATTTTCCGCGTAGTTAGGTTAGGTTAGATCAATTCTAATTCTGTCTTACCCGCTTTGCTGCGTGATTAGATTAGGTTATATCAATTCTACTTCATCAATGTTCCAGTCTTACCTACTTTGCTTCGTGGTTAGATTAGGTTAGATCAATTCTACTTCATCAATGTTCCAGTCTTACCTACTTTGCTTCGTGGGTAGATTAGGTTAGATCAATTCTACTTCATCAATGTTCCAGTCTTACCTACTTTTCTTCGTGGTTAGATTAGGTTATATCAATTCTACTTCATCAATGTTCCAGTCTTACCTACTTTGCTTCGTGGTTAGATTAGGTTAGATCAATTCTACTTCATCAATGTTCCAGTCTTACCTACTTTGCTTCGTGGTTAGATTAGGTTAGATCAATTCTACTTCATCAATGTTCCAGTCTTACCTACTTTGCTTCGTGGTTAGATTAGGTTAGATCAATTCTACTTCATCAATGCTCCAGTCTTACCTACTTTGCTTCGTGGTTAGATTAGGTTAGATCAATTCTACTTCATCAATGTTCCAGTCTTACCTACTTTGCTTCGTGGTTAGATTAGGTTAGATCAATTCTACTTCATCAATGTTCCAGTCTTACCTACTTTGCTTCGTGGTTAGATTAGGTTAGATCAATTCTACTTCATCAATGTTCCAGTCTTACCTACTTTGCTTCGTGGTTAGATTAGGTTATATCAATTCTACTTCATCAATGTTCCAGTCTTACCCACTTTGCTGCGTGGTTATAATAGGTTATATCAATTCTATTTAATCAATGTTCCAGTCTTACCCGCTTTGCTGCGTGGTTATATTAGGTTATATCAATTCTATTTAATCAATGTTCCAGTCTTACCCGCTTTGCTGTGTAGTTAGGTTATGTTAGGTCAATTCTACTTCACCAATGTTCCGCAACCTACTAATAAGTTTCCGCGCCGGACCTGCGTGAGTTTTGTTTTCTATATACGCTACCAAATTCAGTTCCTACGCAGTCCAGCCTAACCGAAACGGAATAAATAATTCTTTCCAAGGTTAATATGGTGCCATCGCTCTGCACTCCACTCCACTGTTCCGCATGACTCCCGACACTCTCGCGGATTTTATTCCAAGGGGAAATGGGTAAACACGATGCGGGCTCACGATATTATTATTTTATAGGGAAGCAACTTTGGATAAGTTACCCGTAGTATAAACATCAGTAACAACGTACAACAGTGTACATTAAAGCTGGATCGATATTCCCAATGACAAATGAATTGATACATTTCCATACTTGATACATCGATGGTCCCAACCTTCTTCCAGCTCCTTCCACAGTTGTATTTTGAAAATATACTTATTTTGATGCATTAGATTTGCAAATTTATTTCGCAATCATTATATTGCAAATATGCTCACCAAAAAAAAAATCTGCTGGTTAAACCTACCTAAATAACTCTTCAAGGGGTACCCAGCATAATAAAAAATTGCAAAGCAATGCTTTAAAAGAATATTTTTTAACTACATTTAAAAATGAAAATATGTAATCGTCTTGTCATTTTTTGTTCTATCTTATATACTCGTATCAGTTTTTCCCTCTCTTTACTTGTTTTCTCTTGTTGTTTGTTCTACTTAACCTGTCTTTATTTTTATTTTTATGCTGCTCTGAATGTAAAACTTATATTATGATATCAAAATACCTTTGTAAAATTGTAACTTCTACCTCCTACCTATGAATTGTAAGTTCCTCCTGTCCTAAAATGAGTTTTGTAACTTATCGGGATTGCTCTAGCAAGAAATAAAAACAATGAATTTACGAAAATAGAAAATATTTACGAAAATAACATCTCAGGGAAAACACACTTTCGGATTCGAATGATGTAATCATCTGAAGGAATCCTTGTGTTTAATGTTAGAACCTACTCCATGTACTTACCACCTACCTATTAATTGAAATGTAGATAATAGTAATATTATTTTATTTATTCTACTACATCTGGATTCTTACTTTTATTTATCTATATCGTATATGTAATTTAGTATTTTAATTAATGAAGATAATATTAGCGAAACTCAATCAAAATCTGAAACAGAAAAATCAGAAAAAGATACGTCACATCTGGGACTCGAACCCAAAACCTTCGGCTTTCCAGGCAGCAGCTCTACCTATTGAGCTAATGTGTCCTTATCCGATTCGGCCATATTTAACTGTATCATACTTCGTCAGCCCCCTGCACGTCAGCCCCCTGCACGTCAGCCCCCTGCACGTCAGCCCCCTGCACGTCAGCCCCCTGCACGTCAGCCCCCTGCACGTCAACCCCCTGCACGTCAGCCCCCTGCACGTCATCCCCCTGCAAGTCAGCCCCCTGCACGTCAGCCCCCTGCACGTCAACCCCTTGCGCATCAGCGCCCTGCACGTCAGCCCCCTGCACTTCAGCTCCCTGCACTTCAGCTCCCTGCACTTCAGCTCCCTGGACGTCAGCCCCCTTACGTCAAAAAAAATATGTCTTTACCTTATACTGTAATGGCACTACTCCTCAATGCAAACACGAGAAATGTTTTCTCTATTGAATTGTGTAGTTTAGTTTCGTTAACAACAAACTACTTTATTGTAATTAGTTTTTTAGATCCATGAATTTTTCTTATGTAAATCTGTAATAGATGTACGTATTGAAAATTTAAAAATTAAATTAATTAATAACATCTGAGGAAAAACTAACTTAGCTGATTCAAAAGTAATCATCTGACTGAGGGAGTCCTTGTGTTTCACATAAAAAAGTAATCATCTGAGGGAGTCCTTGTGTTTCACATTAAAAGGTAATCATCTGGGGGAGTCCTTGCGTTTCACTTTAAAAAGTAATTGTTTGAGGGAGTCCTTGTGTTTCACATTAAAAAGTAATCATCTGAGGGAGTCCTTGTATTTCACATTAAAAAGTAATCATCTGAGGGGGTCCTTGTGTTTCACATTAAAAAGTAATCATCTGAGGGAGTCCTTGTGTTTCACATTAAAAAGTAATCATCTGAGGGAGCCCTTGTATTTCACATTAAAAAGTAATCATCTGAGGGGGTCCTTGTGTTTCACATTAAAAAGTAATCAACTGAGGGAGTC
The DNA here is from genome assembly GCA_951813805.1 of Limnephilus auricula. Lineage (NCBI taxonomy): Eukaryota > Metazoa > Arthropoda > Insecta > Trichoptera > Limnephilidae > Limnephilus > Limnephilus auricula. Next base: position 5,410,803 of record OX638388.1, on the reverse strand, counting down.
CATGTGTTTCACATTAAAAAGTAATCATCTGAGGGAGTCCTTGTATTTCACATTAAAAAGTAATCATCTGAGGGGGTCCTTGTGTTTCACATTAAAAAGTAATCATGTGAGGGAGTCCTTGTGTTTCACATTAAAAAGTAATCATCTGAGGGAGTCCTTGTATTTCACATTAAAAAGTAATCATCTGAGGGGGTCCTTGTGTTTCACATTAAAAAGTAATCAACTGAGGGAGTCCATGTGTTTCACATTAAAAAGTAATCATCTGAGGGAGTCCTTGCGTTTCATATTAAAAAGTAATCATTTGGGGGAGTCCGTGAGTTTTACATTAGAAAATAATCACTGAGGGAATCTTGCTTTCCTCATTCAAAACATAATAATAATGATAAATTTAACATAAATAAATAAGAGATAATGCTTAGAGATGTTGTTTGGTTTTCAACTGAGATTATGAGTTTCTACCGGAATGTAATTTATCCAGTTCCTACCTCTCCCTAATCTTCACCTTGTTGGAAAAGTATTTGAAATTTGGAACAATGGAAAGAAAAATAGTGTAAATTCGACTGCATTTGTTTTGAAAACAGAAGAAGGATTAGGACTACCTTGAAAGCAAGTTGTTTGTGTTTTTTCGTGTACATAATCTCGTTTTTTAAGTGAAATGATTTGACTACCTTGGAAGTATATAAATAATATCGTATTGTACTCATACGTGTTGTTGTAGCCATAATTACCTCGAAATATCGCGGTGGCACTATATAACTATAATGTGATTGTGTCATACGGTCCTTCGCAGATATACAATGGTGAGTGATTTGTCATTCCCTTTTACTTGCATACCTTGTTTTTTCCTACGCATACTATCATCGAATTCCAGCGAACCACATTTCGTCTCGTTTCGTTTTGCGTTAAGAAGAAGGCATTTGATTATCTTGGAAGTACATAAGATCGTTTTATACTTATTTGTTATATTGTGGCAATAATTACCTTGAATATATAACTATATTGTGATTGTGTCGCGTGCTCCTTCGGAGAGATACAGTGGTAAATTATTTGTCATTCCTTTTTCCTTGCATACCTTGATTTTTCCAACACATACTATCACCCAATTCCTGCAAACTACATTTCGTCTCGTTTCATTTTTAGTATTTACAATTAAGTTCAAGTGCATCTGAATCCAGTTGTAAAAATGTAATTCTTCAGCAGTTTTGGATGCAACAGTTGTTATATTTATTTTCTATTATTATAATTTTAATAAAGAACTGTGGCTGCCCGCTGCACTACCAAAACAATTATGACGCATACAAGGGAAGGTTATCTGGTCGTTGACGTCATAATTAAACTACATAACATTATAATATCATTTCTCAAATGTAAAATAAATTAAAAGATATAATAATATAAATAACTAAGCTTTGTTTACGTGATTGTATGACGTAGATTATGTTTCTTATAATCATATGTTCCAAAGCAGATGAATGTAAAATAAACACTCTTGTTTCAAGAATTTCTTTTGTTTTAAGAATATGTTTTATTAAATGTTCAAAATAATATTATATTATTAATGTTGAATCAATAATATTATTAAGTACATATCAATAGAAAATTTCTCCAAAGGAGAGTTGTCGCGACCGGAATTTGAACGATATTTTGTTAGCCGGGCCACTGATTTCATTCTCTGAGCCTTCTTGAAGGGTTCTAGCTAGTCAGATTTATTGTCCTGCTTTCCGATATAAATTCTACTAAGACCTTTTTAAAATTAGGGGTTGATGCGTTAAATATGTCAACATCTTTATAATCATTAATCATTACCCAAATTCTGTAAACGGTGAACGGAAGTATACAATTATTGTGGGTAATTATTGTGGGTATTGTTGGAGTAAAACATTTTGTCCCAAATAAGGAGTTGACCAAAATAAGCTTTTTATTAATTTAACGAGTTTTTTTACGTGTTTTTTAAATGTGAAAACCGCACAAGAGTCCAATTGCTCACAATCGCTTGGAACAAATGAGAATATGGCATCTCCAATCGGAGTATATTGTTAGGCTATAGCTAGAGGAAAGGAAAAGGAGATGGGAAAGAGGAAGGTGGGGTAAATATCCGACTATTCAGATCTGGTCACTAAACGCGGTTAAAGCCAATTCAAGCAACGTTTCAATTCTGAATGGTGGTCTTACACCAGGGCGATGTAACTGTGAAATAACACAAATTAATCAAATGAAAAAATTCATTTGATTGATTTGTTTTGATTTGATTTATTGGTGTGCAAACGAGCGTTCATCTGAAGTCATATAATAAAAATAATAATACTTGAATAATTTAAATAGCGCCGTTTTTGTAAGATATCACCTCTATCAACACTGCTTTGGACGTGAAGTTTTAGATGTGATCGTTGTACATAAGGGTGTTGAAATGAAAATAATAATAATATTTTAATGATTGTTTTATCAATGTTTAATTTTTCACACAATAATTTCCAATTTTGAAAATGATAAGTAAATTCAAAGCCAATGCGAGTTCCAGGGAATAACTTTTGGAAATTAGTACCAGCGGCTGAGAATAAAAGTTTTAAAAGCTTGCAACGGTACGGGGAGGTTCCAATGAGAAAGATCGATTATTCCCCGAATAAAATTTTTTAAATATTTTTTTTTTATATCGATTTATTTAATTCAAAACTTGCTTTAATGTATACCTATATTGAAGTAATCATTAAAAATGCTCAAAACGCACGATGATAAATTATTAAATATCGTGTAATTCTTGTAAGTATTTTTTGATCATAAGTATTCATGATTTTTCAATAATGTCTGAACAAAAAAAAGTTTGTAAATTTTTTTTTTAATATTTTAATTTGGAAGACCTTATATAAAGAGAAAAACTGAGGTATTTTTGCCACAAAACACGTTCTCGGATTTATTTTTTAATGATTTTAATTTAACTAAAATTAAAATTATGAAAACTGTGTTTACTAGATTATGAATTTATATATTTTGTTGTATGATTATATGTTTTGAAATTTGTGTTATTTAATAGAATCTATCGTTTGAAAATTTAACAAATCTGTCAACCACCAACGTTATTATAACCTTAGTATATTAAAAATACACTTAGTTTTTCAAAATTTTAAAACTGCGTGTACCAGATAAAATAACAATCTTTCGAAATCAATTTTTTTTTTTTGTAAAAAAGAGTCAATACGTATAGAATTTGATTTAAAAATGACTAATTTCCGGTGTTCTCTGGTAATACCATCAATACTTCTTTCCGAGTGTTTTTATTGCCCGAGAATGAAACAGGGGCAATATATATGACCTCGGAAAGGCGAAGTTGTATGCCTATTTATTGTATGTATATTTATATTATATTGGCCGTTAAAAATCAGCGTTCACTATCACCAAAGCGCGGAAGCCGCGTGTGACCGTGCGCTGAACATAAATTGACTGATCCCGAAATAAATACATACACTCGAAAGTCCATTCGGTTTGGGAAAAAAATTTCGTAGCCACATACGTATTCAGAATACAGATCTGATCTGAAAGGAATAATAAATTTTACAATATGAATACAATAACTGTTATATAATTGAAATTATTCAGCATAAATTCCTAAAACTCAGTCTACCTATAGAAACAATTAATAACGACCACTTGATTAAAGAATTAAAATTATTAAAACTCTGGTAGAAGACTTATTTCCGGCTTGACTTTTATATAAAAAATTGATTTCAATGGTATTATAGACAAGTGAATTGATTTAATTTACAAGAACTACTCGATCTAATTTTTTAACAATATCAGGACTGAGTCATTAGTCATTATATACTCGCTTGTACCTAGATCGCATGCAGTTGACATTGTTGACAATCCCTTTTCCGAAGTAGTAGATGTGTTCAAAGAGGCTATAATAACATACCATAAATAATCAATGTTAGATTAAAACCTACTATTCTTCTGCATGGGTATAATTTAATTATCATATTTTTACTTAAAGGGGTATTCTAGTCTAGAGGCACAAATTTCGGGCGTTTTTTCGAGTTCTGTAAAACAAAACGAAGAATATTTTTGGTTTCCATTTTTTTATAATTTGTTTATTTATATTTTTATTATATTTATTTAAATTAAACAAAAACAAAAAATATTCAAAACTCGAAAAATAATCGGTTGGTAAAGTGGGGGATGAAAAAAAAGGGATGTCCTGACGTGCGTGATTGCAAACCTTCTAGTCATATGAAAAAAAAATCAAACGGATTCTTAAGAAGTAAAGATGTGGCTATCGCCGGAACCTCACAAGAGTAAAATAAAATTTTTCACAAAATTGTGGCATGTTTCTTACGTTTTTTTTACAGTTTAAAATTTTTTTTACATAGTAAATTTTTTTTTCTCTGATTCTGCTTGGCGCCATAAAGAGAAAAGGTTCATACCAAATTTCAAATAAATTGGTTCTGTAGAACTCTAGATATCATGCAGGTCAGCTTAAAAAAAGTAGTTTCGAGAAAAACGCATTTAAAGTTTTGAGTTAAGTTTCAGGCAGTCATTTATATGGTACTGTATACTTGCGTTACGTTACTAGGACCTTCAGTTAAAAATACATTATATATGTATTATATATACATTATATAGGTATAGAATATAAGAAAGGTTTTATGGGGTAATCCATCCACAGGTAGTCAGGCAACGTCTACCATGTATTGTTCAATTTGTTCCGGGCAGACCGGTTTAGTTGGCGCTCCACAAAAATAGCTATAACTCCAAAAATAATTTGAATTTCAGAAACTCCTTACCTAAATATTTAAAAAAAGACTCAGGGTGGAAGATACCATCATCTGGTAAGAGAGTGAGAGGAATACAAACGCCAGAAATATTTTACTTCTTACCCCTTTAGCACTCCGCGTGTTTTTGGTATTATCTGCACGAGGAAAGTAGCGCCAAAGTTGTTTTTTATTTTTTTTATGAATAATTTTACAGGAATGAAAAAAGCTAGTCAAAGGAAATAGTAAAAAATAATCATAGCCATAAAGGGGTATTTTTAAAAGTTGTTTATTATACAGGGTGTAACAGGACGTACCCGAGAGATTTTACCCCTGAGCATATTTGGAGTAATAAATGTATTGGTCATTTTGCGTCCGATGATTTTAAAAAAAAAATCGATCACACGTCGCTACTGATCCCATCGCTGCCCCGAAATACCCCGTCGCAATGGGTTTGAATACACGCGCTGTTTCGTGTATGCGGCATGCTGCTAGAGTGAGACACAATGCTTTTCAAGACACGCTAGAATATGAACGAGCTTTTCCAGTAGCAAATTCAGTTGCGACGCGGGGTGGAAAAATATTTTTAATGTTTTTATTTGGAAAAAATATTATCGGACAGCAAAATAACAGGTACATTTATTACTCCAAATATACTCAGGAATCGCTGGGTAAAATCTCTCAGGTACGTCCCGGGTACCCTGTACAATGTACAACTTCATATTTATGTAATGAAAAAACAAACTATTTAGTACTTTACGCTTATATTTTTTGTAACGTATTTAATATTTTTATTTTAATGCCAATAAATACAGAAGGCAGGAAAGCTTCGATGTATCCATAGCATATTTTCTCATATTCATAATGTAAACCGATTCGCAGTAAAGATAAATCTAAATAGTAATTTGGCGTAGGTATAGCTTCATCCGTCTTCAAATTGATATATATGGTAGATATATTATAATTTGAAAATTTCATATTATAATGATTCTATACGTCCATGGGCGTATTTTGAAAGTATACAAGGACAAAACCCGCCCGTGGGGTACTAACGTAGATGGTTTCAGAAGTGTTAAGAAATAAATTATTTATGAAGTTCACACTCTGCGTTTGAACACTGTATACCTACACATATATTACACAGGTTTTTTATATTGATTTTTTTTTAATATTGCTTACATTAGATAGATACCACTTTGGCTGTAACATGTGAATCCTAAAGGCAACCATTGTTTTTTCGAAATTGAGGTTTAAAATCTGTAACTTTAAAATTTAACCATAGTTTTATTTTTTAATTCTTGAAAACGCGCGCGTCGGTGATTGTAGGTACACGGTTAGTCCAAAACGGTTTTGGTTTCGCCAGCTGTCTGCAGTCTCGTTTGGGATTGATGTCAAGTTACCGAAATTATCGATAAATCTATATCGATCGACTATGCTAGATACCCTGGTGTGGTATATTTATCTAGACGTATGTTCCTAGAAAATATATACTAGATTGTTTGCTGCGTAATAACATGGTATACTTTCCGACACTGCGACGCGCAATTTAGATTTAAATGTATACCAATTAGTACGCACATCTGCGTTCTGACACTGTTTACTTTAAAAATACCCGACTATGGGACTTTTACATTTCAAAATACGGTTACAATAAAAAAAAACACTAGAGTTCCGTGTAGGAATTACGTACTTACATTAAAAAAAAAACGGTAGACAATGTGTTTACGTTAAGGGGTAACAGAACTAGAACAGTCTTTGGTCTTTAATTCCGGAATCTCGGAACTAAAATGAGTTCCTCAAACCCAACGTTTCCCAAACATTATTTTAATTGAATTTAAATTTAAGTTAATTTTATCTCCTTCATAACACTCTAAAATGTGTATAGTCTGTGACACTGGCCTACCGGAAAAACTATTCAGATTTTAATATTTAATTAGTTTTCTCGCACTACCATAAAGATTTATGTTATTTATTAATGAGCGTTTTGATGATCCGTATTGCTTTTTAGGAAGGGTTAAATTTGGTGAAAAAGATTAAGAAAGGGTCCCTTAGATAGTTTGGATATGTGGAATGATTGAATAGAGAAAGGAGTGCAAGATGTAGTAAAAGTCGGGGACGCCCTATGAAGACATGGCATACCCAAATAAATTTAATACTTAAGGCGCAGGTTTTACGGTAACTTTTGGAAATTTATTCAGTAATGAGTGGACATTTGAGGGGAGAGGTCGCGCGCTCGCATTGCAGTTCCGTCAAGGAATGAATGAGGAAATGGGTGTTATACAAGCAAAGTAGAAATTAAATAATTAATTATTTTATCGTATAAAAATGAATGTTTCTTTGTTTGTTCCTCGTGCGGAACCCAAAGCATTTATTCGTTAGCGATTTGTCGTATATGAAATTATTTCCTATCTAGCGTTATGAAATTATTTCCTATACCATTTATCCGATTGTGATGAAACTCTGGTGAGTTGTTATGTGCACATCCGCCAATGTTTCTATAAATAATAGTGAGCTCTGGCGTCATGAAATTTGTAAAAAAAAATACATAAAAAATTAATGTTTCTTTGTTTGTCCCTTATTCGGTACCTAAAGCATTCATCTGAGTGCGATGAAACTTTGGCGGATTTTTCGTGTACGTGTACATGCCCTTGAAAGTTTCTATATATATTATAGTGCAAGTGAGCTCTAGCGTTATGAATTTATTTCCTGTACTGTTTATCCGATTGTGATGAAACTTTTGTAAGTTGTTAAATGCACACCTTCGTAAATCCTTATATGGTACCTAAAGCATTACTCCAATTGCAAAGAAACTTTGGTGATTTGTTGTGCACATACCTGTAATGGTTTCTATATGTAGTGCTGAGCTCTGGCGTTATAAAAAAATTCCTATACCATTCATTCGATTGCGCTGAAACAATAGGTGATTTGTTGTGCACACGCCCGCGAAGGATTCTATATACATATAGTGGTGAGCTCTGACGTCATGAGATTTGTAGAAATAATTACAATATTTCCTTCTCATCCCCATTCACCTTCAGCCACACAACATACCCCAATTGGGGATGCCATAGTCTCACTGACTCCAGACGGGAGCAGGTGGGACTTTTGTAAGGTATTCATATAAAAAAAGGAGTGGCGGACGTATGAATCCATCTCTCCCACAGCGGGGCAAGGCGATGAGTCGAGAGAGTCAAATAAATTTTGGGTAATTTGTACACGAGCTGCCAATAAGAAGGAACAGCCTCAGGAGCACACGTGCTTCAAGAATTATTCAGGGTCGTCTACCGCGATGGAATCCTTGTTCTACCGTTATTTCAGACATGGAAGATGCTTCAGAGAGGAACTAGCGTCATTGATCCCTTCAGCACCGGTGCAAAGCCGGGAAACACGCCAAACGCGCGCCCAACATATATACACGGTCGAAATTTCTCACATGAGAACGGGTCGCTTCTACCACTCGTTCTTGAGTTCAACAGCTCGGCTGTGAAACGATTTGCCGGCCTCTGTGTTTCCTCCTTCATACAATATGGGTCTCTTAAAGACAATTTTTCTCCGGGCCTCCTGTGCGAAGTTATATATAGCCACCTCGGAACAGGCTCAGCCTAGTGAGGTGGCATATACCTAAAAGAATGTACATAACATGTATTTTTTGGTTAATAAATAATAAAAAAAATAAAAAATAAAAAAAAATAAAAATAAAAAAAAGATTCTACTATTATTGTTGAGAGGTTTAAAAATTCCGTACGACTGACACTGTTTAACACAAGTACTAAAGATAAAATTAATATCATTCTAAAATCCACAAGTCTTGGCAATTTTTGTAGGATATTATGCTGAATATTTGCATACCAAGTTTACATTTAGTTGATTTTATATCAATTTGTATTAAATTTTGTGATTTTTCGTTTATGTGCGTCATTCTACTTTTTGTTTATCTGAGCTAATATTTTGAAATATATTCTTTCTTGAGTACGAAAAAATTTGTCGAAATAAACTTTCAAAAACAAAACCACCTTTTGTCATTTCTATTGCACGTACTTAAAAATATTTGTCCCAACTTTATTTTATGATCTCCCTTTAATCACACCCGTTATTTTCCGGTAATATTATAAATACAGTTATTACCATTTTATAAACCATACAATCTACGTCAAAACACCATTAGATTCAAAGTCTCATTGAGTAAAAAACGGAGACGTCAAAAAAGGTTCAGGGCGTAAAAGATGTTTCTATCTATCCATTCCATTGCTAATATGATTTTTTGTCTGTCTAGCTGTATCCATTATCTAGTAAACAAATTTAAATTTTATAGAGCAAGTATATTTTTTATTTCGTACTTTATCAAAATGCTAAATGGTTTACCAATTTGGTGTCAATCTTACCCGAGTCTGCCCCATAGACGGCAAAAATTGTGGTTCGCTAGCGGGCTGTACAAGTGTATGTATATGGATACAGCTAGACAGACAAAAAATCATATTAGCAATGGAATGGATAGATAGAAACATCTTTTACGCCCTGAACCTTTTTTGACGTCTCCGTTTTTTACTCAATGAGACTTTGAATCTAATGGTGTTTTGACGTAGATTGTATGGTTTATAAAATGGTAATAACTGTATTTATAATATTACCGGAAAATAACGGGTGTGATTAAAGGGAGATCATAAAATAAAGTCACAAGAGTTATATTTTTTTTTAAACTTATATATCAGAAAATGCATGAATGTGAATGAAGTAAGGAGTTTGTGCCAAGTTATGTGGCGATCTATCCTGTATGATTTCATGATAGTTTATACCCCGTCAGTTGGCCCCCTGCATACTTATATACAATATGAACTCGGTTTAGGGAAAATAGGTATACCTACTTACACAAAATATAACTTAAGTGTCCCCGAAGGAGTGTGCAGATAGGATATACCGCCGAATAACAAAATAATAAAACATCTTTTCATACAAATACATCAAGGATTAAACTACTTGTCTATATACTGTATATGTATATAGTAGGTAGGGCGGGGCTAGTTGAAAATGATTTTGTTAACTTGACCTTAGACTCGAAACTCTTATAGATATTTTTGTTTTTTCAACTTATTAAGATAGTTTCATCATTTGGCATTATAGTATATTGATGATTTGGTGTAATATTATGACCTTATCCAAGATTGATATCCTTTTTTTAAAACTGTGTTGACTAGATTATGTATTGATTTATTTTATTGTATGAATATATGATTTGAAATTTGGTGTAATATTATGACCTTATCCAAGATTGATATCCTTTTTTTAAAACTGTGTTGACTAGATTATGTATTGATTTATTTTATTGTATGAATATATGATTTGAAATTTGTGTTGTTTAATAGAATCTATTTTTTGAAAATTGAACAAATCTGCCAACCACCAACGGTATAACCTTAGTACATTAAAAATAAAGTAAGTTTTGCAAAATTTTAAATCTGCGTGTACCAGATAAAATAACAATCTTACAAAACCAATTTATGTTTTTTTGTAAAAAAGAGTCAATACGTATAAAATTTGATTTTAAAATGACTAATTTCCGGTGTTCTCTGGTAATACCATCTTAAGAGGAATATAAACGCCAGAAATGTTTGACTTCTTTCCCCCGCGTGTTTTTGGTATTATCTGCACGAGGAAAGTAGATCCAAAGTTGTTTTTTTTTGTTTATGAATAATTTTACAAGAATGAAAAAAAAGTTAGTCAATGGATCGAGTCAAAAATAATTTTAGCCATAAAGGTGTATTTTTTAAATTTGTTTCAATAACTTCACATTTATCTAACGAAAAAACAAATTATTTTGTACTTTACGCTTATATTTTTTGTCAAGTAATTAATAATTTTATCTTAATTCCAATAAATAGAAAAGGAAGGAAAAGCTTCAAAGCATCCATAGCATATTTTTTTATATTCATAATATAAACCGATTAATATTAAAAATAAATAGTGATTTGGCGTATGACTTCATATTAACCTGATATACTCAATAAAACTCATGATTATTATTATTTTTTTATACAGATTTTTTTACAAAACGCGTACGCGGTTTATGCCAGTAGCATTAAAAATTCGATGCGTCGGAGTTTACGAAACACGAAAATAGTTACGAACGCCGTGGAACACAAATAGATATATGAAATGGCCCGCTTTAGCTGTTCCTATGCGCCTTAGTGTAAATAAAGGTTCTTCCGTAAACTTTTCTTTTAATTTTCCGTCCGAATTCGTCTTAGTCTTTACTCTGTTCCTAAGGAGAACATGAACACGTGGCTTCTCCTCCATGTGCTGACCGTTGCTTCTCGCCAGCCGGCTCTATATTTAGTTTTCTCGGTCAAGTGAAGAGTGGAGATTTCCTTCTTAATTGGTCTCTTATTATTATTTTATTTAATTACGCTGTTGTCCTGGATAGTCTCACAAATTGAATATGAAATATCTTTTTTTAAGATAATAAAAAACGCACAAAAGTTCCAACCGCTTCCAACTAGGGTATGTTAGAAGGTAGTGGGATGGGAAGGAGATGGGAAGAGGAAGGTGGGGAAGTACCTGCTATTCAGATCCCATCTATAAACACGGCTAAAGCCATTTCAAGCAACGTTTCAATTCTGAATGGTGCGGTCTTACACCAGGGTGATACTGAGAGTATCTTTTACTATGGAACGTGCCCCAAATATACTTAAGACAAGAGGAAATAAGAACAGACTAGAAGAGGCAAAAAGGGGCGAGAAGACCCAAGAAGATGCAAGAGTAGCTAAGGCGAGCCAAAGAGAGGCAACAAGAGCTAAGAAGAGACTAGAAGAGGCAAGATAAACTAGAAAGATCCAAAAATAGGCAACAATTAGGAAGAAATGAAGAAGACAAAACAACGCTCAATCAATTCCTTTATGCCTGCCCATCCAAATTCCAATACTGCCTTATCATGTTGCCATGTACGCCAGTCGATTAAACTTCAACCTCCTTCCCATCCTCAGAGCACATGTTCCATGCTCCAATTGCAACAAATCAGTGCCCCCTGGTGAACCGGTCCACCGAACCACCTGGACTGGAATGCTCCTGGCGGAGTGGTACAATCGTAGGTAAATATCATTCCGTCTGGATTTTTCGCTCAATTCTTAATAAAAGATAGACATGTGTGAAAAACCTTGTATGTAAAATTAAACGGTCAAGCAAAATTAGCATTGTAGACAGTCAACATCTGGCCATCATCGTCTGCAGTGCTAATGCAAGCATTCAGCGCATTATGCAGTTTCGTACAAACAGTAGGTACAGGCACTAAAGACTATTGACACGACACTGCAGTCATAGGTTATAGAAAAGATTTACTGGTAGCCTTTTGTACAATGTAATTCGTCCGCACGAGGACATCCCTAATCCCTAGTATGGTGGTCATTTAATTAGAGAAAGTGTGCATTGAACAATATCAAGTCAATTTTACTACTTACTTAGTATTTATAGAAGTTCTTTCCCAGGTAGTCACCGTATTCACGAGATCGAGAAATTTTTTTTAATGATAAACATATATATATATATTTTTTTTTAATAATAAATATAATATAATAATGTTGGGTCAATTGTAAAGTGTATAGTATATAGTCTAATAACTAATAACTGGCTAAATATAGAGGAACGCGGCCCATTTTGGCCCGTTTAATACAAAACTTAATTTTGGATTTGCGGTCAAAATACCCAACCGAACTGAATAATATATTTTTTAAACAAAAGTTATATCATATTTTTTATAATAAAATTATTTTTTTAAATGTAATATTTACTCACAAAATTGCCCTCTAAAATCGTGAAATATTAAAAACTTTAATAACCTATATTTTATAATTTAAACACAAGTCAATAAAGAAGCACATATTTGTAATTTATATTTGATATACCTTTTGATTACAAAAAATATTTTTTAGATTCACTTACTTCAACTTCACAACTTTCCCTAAATTAAGGGTGCCTTTGCTCCACAGATTCCAGTCAGCCGGGAATCTTTTAGGGTATAAATATAAAATGTAATCTTTTAGATTTTAGGGTATTCAAAATGAAAAGTGATATTTTAACAAAACACTTGAAATTGGAACGCACAGTCGTGTGTTATATTAGTTTTATTAACTAAAATGTTTTAAAACTAATATAAAATGTCAAAGGTTTTCTTCAACGGCGCGATAACGCGGATTATATTATAATGTGGTTCGAACCAGTTGCGGTGTTTTTTAATTAAAATTCATTTCCTCGCAAATAATAATTTGCTATAAAATGGACGGCAATAATTGCTAAATATTTGGATAAAAGCGGTTTGCACCAGAATTCATAAGTTTTATCGAAAGTTATTAATTAACTAAGCTACATAATAAATTTTTTCAATGTGAAAAAAAACAAACAAACGATTATACACGGTGTCCGGAAACTCGTAGTACAAGCAGGAAACTAGTGAATCTACATCACATTAATGCGCTCTACTGACGATGCTGCGAACAGCCCGACATGTCGGGCTGTTTGACAAATTGTATCGTTTGTAGGCACAACCGGCTGCCGAATCCTCTGCGATTTGTAGTAAATATTATTATTATTAATTAATTAAACAAATCGCAAAGGGTTGAGCAGCCGATTGTGCCTATTAATGAAGCAATTTGTCAAACAGTCCAACATGTCGGAACATGGGTAATAGAGGTTGAAATTTTTTAGGTAAATTCTGAATGTCGAAGGTTCAAAATGGTTGTTACGGGGTTAATATCAGCTGTTTAATGTATTTTGAAGAGTGTAGAGGCATCGACCCGGATTAAAAGTTTGTTTACCCTCTGGTTGCCGAATTTTTTTTTTTTTAATTTTTCAAAATGCCCCGATCTAAAAAATAAAGTTTTTTTAGGTTCCCTATGTGATATAGACTCACCGGTTTCTTGCTTGTACTACGTGTTTCCGGACACCGTGTATACTGTAAATCGCACAGTATAGTATAATATCGGAACTTCAGTACCATACGGCACTTGACGGCCGCCCGTGGTCGAGGGGTAAGGCTCTTGACTCCTAACCCTAAGTTCAGGGGTTCGAACCCGGGGTGCGCAAAAAAAATTGATTAATATGTGTTATTTAATAAATTAATTAATTTATAATAATGTATAATATATTTGCGGCACGTTCCATTGTGGAAGATACTCTCAGTATAGCCCTGGTGTAAGACCACCATTCAGAATTGAAACGTTGCCCAAAATGGCTTTAGCCGTGTTTGTTGACCAGATCTGAATATTACTTCCCCACCTTCCTCCTCCGCGTTTCCTTCTCCTCCTCACTAACTTCAGCCTCACAACACACTCCAATTGGTAAGGCCTCAGAGTTACTGGATCCAGACGGGAGCAGTATAAAAAAAATAATTAAAAATACCAGTTAGGGGAGAAAATACCAAGTTTCATTCAAGGCTTTATAAAACGTGCAAAAACATGATATTTATTTTTAATAAGTGAATCCCCTGTGTTACCCGGAGTTTACACAGAGATAGATTACTAGATAGATAGATAGAGGATAGATTAGATTTTCTATTATAGGGGGCGCTCTGGTTTTAAAACAGTTTTGTTCATATATTACTTACAACTTATAATGCAAGTATTTAAGCGGTCTACACACCATGCTGCGAACAGCAGCTGTTAGCAGCTGGCTAAAAATCGAAGGTTTAAGGTTGTCTCCTGTCTCTTTTTTCCTCATGCGAACCCATAACACTCTGTTTCACGTTGCCTGCAAATCGGAAGAAACCGTCTGCCGCTAGTACCAACCGATGCGCCGCAGTGAAATGAGATGTTGATATTGAATTTGTTGTGTAATAAAAGTGACAGAAGGCAACGTGAAACAGAATGTTACGGGTTCGCACGAGGAAAAAAGAGACAGGATGGTGTGTAGACCGCTTAACTTATAATCGTCTTAATGTATTTAATCTTATTGATTACTCTAGCCATCTATTTTATATTACTAGTGATTAAGATTGTAATATCTGCTTGATCTTGGAAAACAAAGATAAGACAAGTTATTTTTAAGTTATAAAACAAAGATAAGTTTTGATTAAAATGATTTTTTATGAGAGCATCGATAATCCGTACCCAGGATAATCCGAATGACTAAACGACTCCTCTCTACTTATTCCGAGGCCGCTAACGTTATGTTTTCTGGGTGACCGGACAACTCCGAATAATGAAATTTCAACACCACTTCTGGTCATTAAAAGTGATGAAAAAAAATATTTGCTTAAATAGGTTACGTTAGGGTAGGTTATGGTCTATTATTCAAAATAAAAATCATATCTTTTAATGACTTTTCAAAGGGGTGTTGGCATTGCATGATTCTGAGTTGTTGTGGAATCATTTTTTGAAAAGATTCAAAAACTAAAACAAACGTTTTCTGTCAGGATCGTCTGAACTTCTCTAGGTCAACGAAACTATTTCCAGCCGCAGGCGCGGATCCAGCCCTTGAAAAAGGTTGTGGTCACAGCCACCCGAAAATCGGCCAAGTACGAGTCAGAGTACGAACTCGCCCATAAACGCCTTTTAAATTTGAT
This sequence comes from Limnephilus auricula, assembly GCA_951813805.1. Lineage (NCBI taxonomy): Eukaryota > Metazoa > Arthropoda > Insecta > Trichoptera > Limnephilidae > Limnephilus > Limnephilus auricula. The sequence continues at coordinate 5,395,515 of OX638388.1, read as the reverse complement.
TATTTCCTTTTTTCCGCGCATCAGGACTTTGGCCTTAGGAATAGATGTCATCATTGGAGGAAGTCAGACCCGATTTCGTCCAATTAAATAGTCAAACAGTTTGGATTAAATTCCAAACCAATTTCAATCAATAATTTTTTTTTCCAGTAGCCAGTAAGCCAATATATGGACACTAGACTGGGTAAATAGGTATCTTAACGCTATCTCAGGAGTAGTAAGATTGACCATCAAGTGAAATGCACCAGGCGAGACTTAATTAGGCTACCAATACCATTACGCAGTTCTTCCATGTAGCTACTTTCAAGCGACGCTCGTCTGTACCTTCCATACTATTATTTGTGTTTGGAAACGCCGCTAGGCGCTGCACTAGCAAAATAGTACGACAGGTAGCGGGTAGCGTGAACGAACAACTACTGAACCGATTTTAATACAACTAACTACTGAACCGATTTTGATATTTTTTTTACATCTTCAAAGGATATCAAATCAATAAACGCTAGGAAACATTTTACATTTGATAACTTTATTAAAAATTACAATTAAATTACAAATTCAAGCTTACGTTTCTTTTTTTGCGAAAACGTTAATAATTTCATTGATATCCAGGTTCACATCTTTGTATATACAGGGATCGTACTGGACTTACTTTAACCAGTGATTCCTGAGATTATTTGAAGTAAAAAATGTTAATTCAATTTTGGTCTCCGGTGACATTTTTTTTTTTTTTAAAGTAAATACTTCTTTAGGCGCGCTTGACTTGAGGGGTGAAATTACGGCGTTACGAGAGGCGTAATATCGGGCGTTACGAACGTTACGGAGGCGAACGATAATAAATTTAAATTAATTTTTAGGTTTATTCTTCACAATCTAATCGTAACAACAGGGCTCAAATCCATAGTAATGACGTTTGGAATGGGTGCTGGCATTTATTTTAAACTTTGTAAGAATTAAATCAACAATCCCATTCTAATGCTGGGGCCGCATCTGCGCCTATCGTCCCGAAGTAATGCGTGCCGACACTTCGTACGTTTGAAAATTTTGAAAAAAAGAATACGTATACTTTAATTTGAAAAACGAATACGTAAAGAATATTCGTGACGAGAGCCGATAATGGCCAGTCATTGTGTCATAGCACGAAGCTTCGTGACGATAGGCGCAGCATAAGCGTAATTTCCATAATAAAATTTTCATTTCCCACTTACCAATTTTTTTCTACAAAAACGTAAAAATCAGTAGGTAGGATGTTAGGGGCGGGGTGAGGTGTTGGTTGGTTACCTGGCTTACTGACCAGTGATGACATGTGGAAGAATTTTTTTTTCTTTGATTTTGAGAAATTTTTTTTTTTTTAAAAGACATCTAAAAAATCACCGGAGTGCTGAACGGAAATCACAAAAAAACTCAATGGAAACACTACAGAGCTCATTTATAAAACTATAGTTGCTCCACATTTTGATTATTGCTCTACGATGTTATATTTGGCCAATGAAGGAAATTTGAACAAGCTAGATGTTATACAGAATAGAGCTATGAGATGTATATTGGGAAAAGGCAAATATGCAAGGGATAATCAAATGAGAGAGCATCTAAACTGGATTCCAATAAAAAAGAGACTGTTATTTGATAATTTTTATCCATGAACAACCAAATGCCAAAATATTTTAAGGATGAAATTGTGTTTTAGAGATGTACATTTATTATAAGCAAGATTTTTTCGATGTGTTTCAGGCTGATAATTATTGCCATTTTGTATGCATAAAAATCTTGTCTTAAACATTAGTTTATCAATTTAAAACAATAGAGATGTACGTAATTAGGAAACCAGAAGTGTTAATAGAATTAGAATGCCACGTATGAGGAAATCAAAAATCACACAACTGCCTAATGTATAGAGGACTAAAGACGTATGATGAAGCCTGAAAGTCTAAAGAATGAAGGAATAATTAATGTATTTAAAAAGAAATGTTATGTTTATTGTAAAAATATTTAAAGTTACAAAATGAAATATTATCTTGTTTATATTAGTTTATATTCATGTTGTATAAACTAACTCAATAAATAACAATAAAAAAATAATTTTTCCAATACAAGTATTCATGTGCCAAAAAGAAACAGATAATATGTTGCCAAAAATGTGACATAACATGTCAGCATATCGTCTATGGCTCTTTGCTGCGTTTTGATTCACGAACGATTCATGATTCATTGTGTTTTTTTTAAATTTTATTTTATCAAGGCAAAACGTTTATTATCATGAGCCTATCGATCTCAATAGACCGTGAAAGTGTGACGTTACAAGACCATTAGGGTTGTGGGCATGCCCACCGTGCCCACAACGGTGGATCCGCCCTTGTCCAGCCGCAACATCATTTCAGCACAAATCTTTTGAATTATCCATTCTTCAACTTTTCATAAAAAAATTTTAATCATTGGAAAAGACGATAATATTTATACTTTGCATAGATGGATTTAGAAATAAACATAGTTTATTGACCAGCGGCTGCGAATAAAAGTTTAAAAATGCTTGCAACTGTACAGGGAGGTTCCAATGAGAAAGGTCGATTATTTTTTTAATTAAATTTTCAAATTTCAATTTAAATTAAAAATCAAATTTTTTAAATTAAAAATTTAAAATCGATTTATTTCATTCAAAACTTGCTTTAATATATATCTACCTACGTTCAAGTAAGCAATACAAATGCTCAAACGCACGATGATAAATTATTAAATATCGTGTACTTCTTGTAAGTATTTTTTGATCATAAGTAGATATTTATGATTTTTCAAAACACATTCTCGGATTTATTTTTTAATGGTTTTAATTTAACTAAAATTAAAATACTGAAAATGTGTTTAATTATGTATTGATTTATTTTGTTGTATGATTATATAATTTTGAAATTTTTGTTGTATAATACAATGTGTCGTTTGAACAAATCTGCCAACGACCAACAGAATAACTTTAGTATATTAAAAATAAACTTAGTTTTTCAAAATTAAAAAAATGCGTTTACCAGATAAAATAACAATCTTTCAAAATCAACTTATGTTTTTTTTTTAAAGAGTTAATATGTCTAGAATTTAATTTAAACGGGACTAATTTCCGGTATTCTCTGGTAATGACCTCTTAATAGTCATTATTATTTATTAGACAAAGACATCAAAATACTCGTATATATAACACCGCATGCACTTTATTTGCGGCTAAAAAAAGTATTGACAACAATGATGTTTGGTGTACCTACTAAAATTAGAAATTCATTTCCAACTTATTTCCCATCATTGACTGCGGAGGTTATGCGGGCAAGATGTACTATTTATTATCACAGCCAGAGTTGACATATATAAATTGCTTGTATACAGCTGGTTTCAAAGTTGTTATTCGACTTCCGAACAGAAAATTCCAGTGAAATCTAAAAAGTTAATTTTTCACACGTAAATACATAATTACAATTACAATAACATACTGCAAAACATTTCGAATGTTCAAATTCACCTGTCCATTTCCGATTAAAAATCGTAAGTAAGGCGTAAGCTAGAAAAAATGATGTTTCTCAGTGAGGCGACGACGTTTCGCAACGACGCGACGCGACATCACCGTTGGCGTCGAAAGTGTAGATACTATATATATAATTGCACCAATATCCACAATTCTATCCACAGGTGTGTGTTGTTTGGGTCAACTGTCAAAATTTAAAATATTTGTAAAAAATCACAAAAATTTGACAGATTTTCATTTGACCCGACTGGGTTTTAAACCCGCAACCTTAACCTGCGGGGTCTAGCACAGTGAAATATAATACAGGATTGATAGGAGTAATTATTGATGATTTTATACCGTTTTCCCGAGCACGGCCGCACTGTTGATAGCCAGACTGATATAGACAGGGAATAAATAATAAATCGATGTACGATGGCAGCACTGGCGGATCTGTCTATGGATTTACTTTACATTTACATTCCGTTAATGCCAAAGGGCTACTTAAAAAATTAAAAAAATATTAATAAATTGAAACTTCGAATTGAAATACTAACTTTAGCATCCATTTGAGTTTCGAATGTACTTTTTGAAACTAAAAGGGAGTTGTAGCGGAACTATGGCATCCCCAATTGGAGTATTTTGTGAGGCTGAAGGTAAGCGGGGAGGGGAAGGAGATGGGGAAGAGGAAGGTGGGGAAGTGCCTGGCTATTCAGATATAATCACTAAACACGGCTAAAGCCATTTCAAGCAACGTTTCAATTCTGAATGGCGGTCTTACACCAGGGCGATACTGAGAGTATCTTCCACTCTGGAACGTGCTGCAAATATAGTATATATTATTTTTAATTAATTAATTGTGAAATAACACAAATTAATAAAATAAAATTTATTTGCGCACGACGGGTTCGAACCCGCGACCTTCGGAATGGGAGTCCAAAGCCTGTAATACGCTTTGGAATCCCTGTGCCGGTCGTCATTTAGTTAGTTAATGAGGTATTTAGTCATATTTGAACAAATTTCGTTTCTCCAAGCTGGAAAGGAATCAACTGATCGTGTCTTAGATGAATTAATTACGTCTACTTATCGCGTATACGATTTCTTTCGATTCCAAGAGCTTCGTTAGTTCACCTCCATTTTAAGAATCCCGTTATTTTGCATAACGAACGACAGTTTTAAAAAAGTTGTGTCTATCGACAGCTTATCTGTAACCCGGGAGGTCGCGCTAAAACCGGCGGCTTTTGTCAACCGACTGTCGGAATCAAATGTTAACGTGCTCGCAAATACTGCTGACGCATTTAGTCAATATCGTATTGATATTGGGTTTTATCGATCGTACGAGCTAGAGCATAGTCGATCTTTTGTTTGTACGTTAGCGATCTGCATTTGTTCTAGGGAACGATGAGAGGTTACCGAAAGTTATCATATCAATCCTTGTCAATCGACCGTACAAGGGGTCCAGAGCGAGGATTTTAAGCGTTCTGAAGGGACGAATAAAAAATCATTACCTATCGTTTTATTGAATAAATGTATATAGATTGTTTGTAATAAGTAATACAGTAAATATAATTTTAAATGCAATATATTATATCAATCAAAGTCACGAGGCTCGCTATTGGCTATTGGGAGCTGATGAGGTCAGCGGTGTGGGAAGGTGGTGGTAGTGACAGTGAGGGTGACAGGTGGCACCGGACACCCACCTGACCTGACACCGGGCGGTAAGTGCGTCACCCACCTATTCGACACCCGGCAACCTGCCACCCGCTGCTGTTTTTCTTTTGGGGAGGTGTTTTCATCAAAGTTATGCGGTTGTTCCAATACATTGTTGTTGCCCTTGTCAGGTAAGAAAGGTGTAGCCGATAAAATATCTAGGTCGACGAGTTTACATACGCATAAAACCGTTATTTTATAATAACTGCTTTTTAATAGGTGCATATTCATTTATTTGTTATGTTGTTTACAATTTTCCAAGGCGATACGAAGTGGAGTCACAAAGTTCTGGGAAGAATATTGTAATGATTTTTTTAGTACCTAACGTAGAAAGTTTTTTCCCTTTTATTATAACGCTAGCGAAGAGCTATGAAAAATCGCGGGATATTATAATTCTAAGATTTGTGAAAGTATTTATAAAAAATAATATGTGCCTCAGGATCATTGCATTTTAAAAGAAGAGATTTGCTTTGTATAAATTTACCCATTTGTTTCGCAGAATTCGCGCATGAAAAAGTCAAATGATAAACGACGATTCCAGGCCCCCTAGCACACTCGATCGATAGGATTATTGTCGGTAACTTCTCATCGTCCCCTAGGACAACTGCAGATCGCTAACGTACGAACAACAGTTGATGTCGAATATATAAAGGACACTTAGTCATTGTGAACTGTTATTTATTCGTTTACGATCTGCAGTCATGCTAGGGAACGATGAGAAGTTACCGATAGTTAGCCTATCAATCCTTCAATAGCAATTCGTTAGCCAATTTAAAAGCTGAAACGGATTTGAATTGGCATTTAATATGAACCTTTCAACAGTCAAAAAAACAAAATAGCGCTGAATGGCCATTTTATGACAATGTTAAATTTAAATTTCTGTGAAACAACTCGTCCTTAGTAAACTTGAAAAACTACGACATTTAGGTAATCAAATGAAGTACACATTTCAAATGAGGAATTAATTATTAATAAAATAATTTTGGTACAATCGTTTTCGCTTGTCTGCGCAATAATTTTACGCATTACGCAGGAATACAATTTTAAATCACGCAAACAAGTACCGACAACCGAAATTAGTATATAAGAACTTACCCGGTTGAAAATATCGTCCGTAGGTAATTAAATCAAACTTTTCTCCTCCAAAAGTGGACCGATTTTCATTTATTTTTACATAAGAAGAAACTATTCTATGTCTGTACTTTTTGCTTTTAAAAAAAAACATTTTCTAGTTTGTATACTGAACGTCTTTTGACGGCATTCAAAGCAGTCAATTTTATTGATTTTTGGAAGGTCATAACTTCTATTATCTTTTTTTTTTTAAATATATTAATCCTTCTTTTCGACGTTGACTAACTTCACCTGATTTGTTTGATTAGCCTCTGGATGCTGAAAATGAGCCCTAAAACGTGTAATTTTTTCACTGCACGAATACACAAGTTCGATCTACAAAATGACGAAATTCATTTCCAACTTACGTAGGTATTTGTGATTTTTTAGTCACCAGCGTGCGTTAGTAATAAAAGTATATTATTTATAATTTCCGAGTCTCTTTGACGTTGGAGTTGGCGCTCGGCCAGTCGACATCGCTGGTCATACAAACGCTAGGGGCCTTTTACTACAAACGGCCTGACGTAGACATTTTTTTAGTGTTCTGACGCATACGTTTTTAGGGCACTCTCCCAGCAGATTCCACATAGAATCATGATACCAGTAATTGCATCCTCCTTAATCACGCTCTTCCTGGGCCTTGAGCATCCACGCATCTTGTATTTAAGTTTAAGAGGGTATAACCAGAGAATACCTGAAATTTGTCCCCTTTAAATCAAATTCTTGACGTATTGACTCTTTTTTACAAAAACATAAATTGATTTTGAAAAATTGTTATTTCATTAATTGTTAGAGACTATTATTTAATGTATTAATTTTTGTGCATAAAATTATGAAAAACCAAATGCCAAAATACTTTAAGGATGAAATTGTTTTTAATAGAGACGTTCATAACTATGAAACAAGAAATATAAACAGAATTCGATTGCCACAAATGAAGAAATCAAAATCACAGAACTGCATAATGTACAGAGGACTAAAGATGTATGATGAAATGCCTGAAACTATGAAGAATGAAGAAAGAATGAATGTATTTAAAAAGAAATGTTATGATTACTGTAAAAATATTTAAATTTATCAAATGAAATGTTACATTGTGCTTATTAGTTTATATTCATGTAGTATAAACTAACTCAATAATAATAAAAAAAAAAAAATAAAAAAAAAAATCTGGTAAAGTTATGTTCTAATTTTTTTGAAGAACCAAGTTTATTTTTTGGTCGTTGGCAGATTTGTTAAATTTTCAAATGAAATATTGTATTATACAACACATATTTCAAATCATATAATCATACAGTCCACTACCGAGTATATCTGGGTCGAAGCATACAGTAAAATAAATCAATACATAATCTAGTAAAGACACTTTTCGGAATTTTAATTTTAGTTCAATTAAAATCATTAAAAGACAAACCCTAGAACGTGTTTTGTGGCGAAAATACCTCGGATTAAAGATTTTTAAAACGTCCTTACAAACTGAAATATTTCAAATTTTTTTATACCATTTTTTTTGCTTAGACATTATTGAAAAATCAAAAAATACTTACATTATATTGAAAATATATTAAAAAGATATTAAAAAGTGTATCATCATGCGTTTGAACATTTTTATTGCTTACTTGAATGTAGGTTTATATTATATTAAAGCAAATTTTGAATGAAATAAAGTCGATATTGATTTATTAGTGCGTGCGTATGGTACGGAGAATAATCAATTTTTCTCATCGGAACCGCCCTGCACAGTTGCAAGGATACGACCACAAGTTGAAATTTGAATTTTCGGCCACTGTTTAATGGGCCTTAAAGCGATAATAAATATGTTATGGGTGCAGGTACTAAAGAAGTTTGGCCTCCGTGTTGCCAAAGGCAGCCCACACATCGGATGGAATCATGCATCCCACAAGGCCCTCAAGTGACAACCAACCAAAGTTAGCGAGACAGAAACCCTAAAATTCACCTAAAATACAATTGATACCCTCCACTAAAGAAGTCATTTGATATTCCTACAACACCGAGAGCGAATACCATCACATGTAGCGTTTAAAATTGATAACTGTTTGTTTATTCAACATTCATTGTCGCGATAGGCAGTAAGTTTAGGATGCCTAAAGTTAGTTAGGTACTGGAGTAGAATTCTTAGGATTCAAAATACCATCGAGAGCCAGTTGCACTAATATCATTTCTGGAAAAAGTATGCACGTATCGTATCCTTAAAGTGATGTAATATTGGTCACTTCGCACGCGTCGCTCGCCAAACGGAGAACTCAAACCTAGAGAAATTCATAGTCAAGATCTATCGATGTACGGGACTCATCAAAATCAAGTATCTACTTATCACTGTTCACAGTTCAGTCATGTCATGCTGTGCAGGATCGTGGGGAGTAGAAGAGACTAGTTCAGCGTGGCTTTTGCTGTACGGGAGGGATGTCACTTCATCCTCAGCAATAAAGGCAACAACTCAACAAGAAAGGTCAACTCAAGAGGAAACATCGTTCGAAGACGACCGACACATGGCTAGAATCTTCTGTAATTATTAGTTGTGATTCGATAGGAATCTATCTGACAATCTTACAAGGCTTTGGTATCTGAATGCTCTGCTTCTTAATTTTACATATGGTGGAAGATAGTTGGTGTAGGTCTGCAATGAAGGGAAGAATCTTCTGAAATTTTAGCTATGATTTAAGAGGAAATCTATCTTACAATCTTACACGGATTTGGTATTTGGATGCTCTGCTTCTTATTCATATGGTGGATGAAAATTGGTGTTGGTCCGCAATAAAACCAAGAATCTTCTGAGATATTTGCTGTGATTCTAGAGGAATCTGTCTGACAATATCACAAGGGTTTGGTATCTGGATGCTCTGCTTCTTATTCATATGGTGGATGATTGAAAATTGGTGTTGGTCCGCAATAAAACCAAGAATTTTCTGAGATATGGGCTGTGATTCGAGAGGAATCTGTCTGACAATATCACAAGGGTTTGGTATCTCGATGGTCCGCTTCTTATACGTATGGTGGATGAAAGTTGGTGTAGGTCCGCAATAAAGGCAAAAATCTTCTGAAATATTAGCTGTGATTTGAGATCAATCTATCTGACAATCTTAAAGGGATTTCATATCTGAATGCTCTGCTTCTTATTTGTATGATGGATGAGAGTAGGTGTAGGTCAACAATAAAGGCAAGAATCTTCTGAAATATTAGCTTGTAATTCTAGAGGAACCTATCTGACAATCTTACAAGGGTTTGGTATCTGGATGCTCTGCTTCTTATTTTTATAGTGAAGGAGAGAAGATGGTGTGGGTTAGTTGGTGCTGAAATTATTATCGGAAGTGGCAGGTTCAGCACGTATATGCCTCCAATAAACTAATAAAGGGTTGCTCTGCTGATAAAACAATTTCAACACATACACGTTGTCAAATAAGAGTAGAAAATATAAAAACCGGAACTAAAAAAAATTGTAAGCTGACAACACCAATTTTACTGTCAAAATGACAGTAAAATGTCAATTACACTGTCTATGTAGAATACCGTAAGTAACATTTTAAAAAATATTTTTTTAAATATAAATATCTTCAGTTTTATTTTAATAATAACAATTTTAATGCTCTTTGTATAAATATTTTCAAACACGGATACATGTTTTAAGAATGATTTTATTTTATTTACGTAGGTATACAATATTGTTAGCTGTCATGGTTGTATTTTTTTTCGCAGTTAATTCAGAAAGTACCATCAGGCGAATTGTCAAGGAGAGCGAAATAAATGGGGGTAAATTTGAAACTCCAGGCAAAATAAAAGGGTCGCACTCCGAAAGCTATATATAGTTTTGACATCAGTGCTATTCGTCATAAGGTTTTTTAAGGGGGTGATCTAAAGCCCAGGCAACTCTGGGTACTTCAGCTAGAGCAAATTCTAAATTACTTTTCATTTTACTACATTATCGTTATTCTACATTGTGTTAACTCAAAATTTCAAAGGGAAAATATATGAAATTCTAATTTTGAGATCAGTGGATCTACGACTATATTGCAATGAAAAAATATTTTTCAGACTTCTATGTGTTTTTGTTTTTTTTTTACAAAATTGTAGGTTATACAGCTTTACATTTCCACCGTGTGTTATAATTTTAGTATTGCCATTTGTCGCCCTCCTATGTTTTCTACTCTTATATGACGGACAATAAACGAAGTAGATCCAATTTCTTGGAAATATAATTATATTGTCTTGGAAAAAAAAAATCAATCAATTCTTTGTTCTCAATTGATACATGACTACTAAACTTGTATGAGTGAATGATTTAGTATGTGTAGTAGAATACACCTACGTACATACAGCCAATAAAGCGATTGTTATTAGGAAAATTACAAATAATAATGGAAAATTTGTGCGAAACTTCTGGTTCTTGTTTATTTATTGGCTTTTTATTGATTATTATTATTATTATCCACCATTATTCTGTATATTATTGCTCAGTGCCAATATTATTAAAGTAAATACTTACATCTTTCCAATAATAAGAATGATTGCCCGATATTGCTCATTGCGAAATGAATTGACATTTATATTATTAGTATGTATTGTTCTACATTTCCACATCCATTGTCTCGCTAAGCGATCCAAAATCCCACGTCAATTTATAAGGGACGGTCAAATTAGGAATCTGTTCGTTATCCCGGTGTGGCTTTATTTTTTACAAATATACATTTTCCTGTTCAACAAATAAAATTTTTTTTAAAATCGTACTATTTCGATTACTTTTTCTGCAGTAGATGAATTGATAAAAAAATATTTACGAAATGAACTGGAGTTCCATATTGTTTTCGTGTTTATTTTGTACAGATTATACCCACGACCGGTTAATAACCGAGTGGAAGAAAAAAGACCCAGACTTCGTGCTTAATGTTTGATATCCAGCATTCCCGGGGGATTTGAAAAAGGTGCGGGATTTGCAAACCCTACTTGTGGGTTAATATGCTAGTCCTCCATCTTTGCACACGCAACATTTTTCGTTTATAATTATGGTAGCAGCAGTTATTCAAATAATATTGTCAGATCTCTCATAACCCGGGAATGTTTGTCTAATTCCGAATTCACATTACGCAACCAGTTGCATGCATGTTCCAAATAATTTGAAGACCCTAAAAAATTGGTGTAAATTGCGCAAATTTAGTTACGTGCAAGCTTTTTTCTCCATTGCACAATGTGGTTGTTTACAACTCTCACATGCAGTTACAATGAATATACGCGTCCGCTAAACTGAAATGGTTTCGTGACACTAGTTGCATCACGTTTTTACACTACGCAATTAGTTGCATGCCACTAGTGGTTCCGTAATTTCGCGCTAGTGCGATTTTAATTTTATGGCATACTCTGTACACGTGAAACTAGCAGTGCAACTAATATCATGAAACAACTTTTGCGCAACCAATGGCGTAATATAAATTCGGCTTTCTAAAATCATATATATCTATCATACAGTAAATGGTTTTATTTTAATTTTAAGGAAGAATGCATTAAATTGCGTATTTGGCAGAGATAGGATGTTTGGTTCCGAAGACAACCACCGGATCACAACTTGAAGCAGTCCGAAGTCCGAACAGCTGATCTGGTGGACAAATTATTACTGTCGACACTAAAACGCGCGATAAACAAGACTACGAAATTTAAAAAAATTTCTTCTGAAGCACTCCGTCCACACGTATCGGTTTTGTCGCAACTCATACTCAAAAATATTAACTGTTAACCTAACCGTCAACAATGTCAGCAGTCATGTCATAATTCTATTCATCATCTTTCAACGAAAAAGTTTACGAAAGTTTTTGATAGAGATTTTATTTTGTTCTTAATTTTAATCTTTTTATAGGTAGGTATGTCATTCAGCAGCATACCTATGACGAATAAAATGATTCTTGATACGAGTACGTAGAGTAAGAATGACAAGCAAATTTTGATCAAATTTGTCTTTTTTTTTTTTTTTTTTTTTTTATTTCTTTTATATATTCAATAATATTATTATTCAATGTATAAAAACAGTTTATTATAATTTATTTATAATAAACTGTTTTTATACATTGAATAATAATATTATTGAATATATAAAAGAAATAAAAAATTAAAACGGAGTTCTACAAAATAAACTTAATAACAATAAATCAAATTTGTCAATTATTTCAGTCCCTTTTGATCAAACCAGTATTAATTTGCCCTCGAGAATCGGGGTGGACTACTCTACGTGTTTCTCGATGTACCTACTAACAAAAAATCGCCCTCATTTTGCACAAAAATACTATAATCAGGGCAGTTTCTGAATTTCCTTCATTTCAGGAAACTTATGTATTACTTTCTACTGGCGTTCCCCGGCATTGCCCGGGCTTTTAGTTGAGATTTTAAAAATCTAATGACAGTGACCTTCCTCTTGTTTTGAATGTCATGTTTGTAATATTTCACCAGTCTGGGAGGAAAACTGTAGGTTTGTATACAAATCAAATCCACGCCGGCCGCCCGGTGTCACTCTTCTATATATAAATAGTTAGAAAGATTTTTCTAAAACATATTAGTAAAATGTACTCCCATACCTAATATTATTATGTCAAATAGTTGAAAATCCCTTGTGGGCCGCTTTTTGGCCTGTGAGCATTAAGTTTGACTTTTAGGTTCTAAAGTGTCTCCTTGCGGCTGGAGTGTGTAATCTCTGGTCCAACTCTCCATCAATTTGGGAGGCGGGAATGGGTACCGCCGCCCCGGGAACCATTTATTGGATAACCAACACCTCTGCCATAGGTCACCCCAAGTGGTTCGCTACGTTTGGTGACTTAGCAGGGGTGCCCGGGTTCATGGGGTGCATTGTTTAGGTCTTGGCGGCGGATGATCTAGACACATTGAACCCCAGATTCCTACCCAACCCTCATACCTTTTTCCTTCCCAGAACTTCCTCTCCTTCCTTTCCTTAAAAATACCCTCCACACAGCATCCCCAAAGGTGACATAGGCCCTGAGGGAAATTATTTTCCTCAGGGCCTCCTGTGTGGACCTAATGTAAAAATAAAAAAAAAGTCCTGGTCTTAGTCTTATTAATAGTCTTGGTCCTAGTCTTAGTCCTAAATCTAGTCCTAAGTCTTAATCTAAGTCACAGTCTTAACCCTGGTCTATGTCCTTGTCATTGTCCTTCACTTAGTCCTAATCTTAGTCTTAGTCCTAGTATTAGTCTTAATCTTACTCCCAGTCCTAGTCACAGTCTTAGTCCTGGTATAAGTCCCATCATTGTCCTTGACCTAGTCTTAGTCTTAGTATTAGTATTAATCTCAATCTTAATCCTAGTCCTAGTCTTAATCCCAGTTCTAATTGTAATTCTAGTCCTTTTCTTAGTCCTTGTCTTAGTCTTAATCATAGTCTTAGCGTTATTTCTAGTTCTAGTCTTAGTTTTAGTCTTAATACTGGTCCTAGTCCTAGTCAAAGGCAGAATGTATATTTAATGTTAAATGCATTCAATCAGTTTAGACTCAACCAAATGGCGATATTTTGCTGAACGCTTGTGTTACCTCACCTATTTAAAAATAATTTTAATACCGGTTCAATTATTCTGGGATAATTAAAACCATTAATTGAGGAATTATTTGTAATGATGGCAATTATGCGTACTGTGAGCTAAATTGAAGTAGGGTCCGGGTCATTTTTTCAAACACGTTATCAATGTATTGTATACCGATACATGCAACTGTGTGACTTAGGTCCGTTATATCAGTTGATTTTAAGCTCGGCTTGGTTGGATGTCGAGCTTAGCTCGTCTATAATTTTAATAGAGGAACATTCTTTTTTCTTTGAAAAACCAACTACAACCAAAATTTGAGGCTCTGCCCCGGGATCCATTTATTGGATAACCAACATCACAGGTCTGCGACTTTTTTTTCTTTGGAATAAGAGGAAATTCCCATGTATTTTTGGTTGTTAAATTCGGGAAAATTATCAAAAAAATTCCATCACGTAAGGTTTTTCCGAGAGAGCCTCGAAACTACATCGATAAGTGCTACTTTTGTTCGTGCAATGTGCAAGGGTATAGTACCAAAAATAAAACAAATTTTATTACCCAAACATGGATTCGGCACTCCGCCCAGTCCCTCATGGACCTGGCTTTCCTACACCACAAGCACCCCAAAGCCTAGACGATTTGCCATCATCAGAAAGTGAATCAGAAGAAAGTTCTAGTGACGAGTTTCAAGTAGGCGACTCCAGTGGACCTCGACAATTTTCTCAAGCTGAATTAATTGACCTGATCCGAGATTTGGGACTCCCAAAAGAATCTGCCGACTTAGTAGGATCCAGCCTGCAAGAGAAGAATTTATTGACACCTTGAACTTCTTTTGCTTGGTATAGAAATAGAGAAAAACATTTTAGGCCTTATTTTTCTCAAATCTGGGATGCTCAATGAGTCTAAAACTCAATTTTTTGAACTCCCATTTGGATTACTTCCCGGAAAATCTTGGTGCAGTTAGTGAAGAGCAAGGTGAGGTGTTCAACCAAGATATCAAGGAAATGGAGAGAAGGTATCAAGGTCGATGGGATACAAATATGATGGGCGATACTGCTGGATGCTGCATAGGGAAAATATAACGTCCCACAAAAGAAAAAGCACAAAACGAAGCTTCGAAACTAAAAAAAGCAGATTTTATAAAGATTTATAATTGTATATAATGTAAATAAAATATTTTATGACTAATTGATTAAATTTGTATAATTTTATGATTTTTTTTTCTTTTGAACATTGCCCACAGAAGTAGTGTAAGGCGAATTTTGCCTATATTTTAAATTCCACTTTGTGGAAAATCCTTACGTGATGGGTCGATATGGGTGGCATTCTCGAATTCAGCATACCGAAATACATATAATTCACTCATTACCATTAAAAAAAAATTTAAAATGTCAATTTGCAGACCTTTGCGATAGGTCCCCTAAGTGGTTTGTTACGTTAGACCGAATCAGGGGAGACTGGTTAAGGGAGACCTTTTGACCTCTCCGGTACGAAGGAATAGAGCCTTGCACTGCAGTGGGAGACAGCCCTGGACAAACTAACCCTAAGATTCCTACCCACTCCTGTACATTTTTCTTCCCAGAGCATCCTTTCGTTCCTTTTTTAAAAAAGAACCTTCCACACAGCATCCCCAAAGATAAAATAGGCTCTAGGAGGAATTATTTGCCTTTGAGCCTCCTATAAAACATATCTCTGAGGCCCTAGCACGCTTGCTCTATAACGATCGATAGGATAACTATCGGTAACTTCTCATCGTTCCCTACGACAACTGAAGATCGCAAACGAATAGGTGACAGTTCACAATGACTAAGTGTCCTTAATATATTCGATATCAACTGTCGTTTGTACGTTTGAGATCTGCAGTTGTCCAAGGGAACGATGAAAAGTTACCGACAATCGGTCGGTAACTTCATATCGAGCGACCGTGCTAGCACACTTGGTGGCGCTAATGTAAAAAAAAGGTGCTTTCTGTGATCAGAGTGGAAGATACTCTCAGTATCGCCCTGGTGTAATACCATAGTTCAGAATTGAAACGTTGCTTGAAATGGCTTTAGCCGTGATTAGTGACTAAATCTGAATAGCCAGGTAGGTACTTTACCACCTATTCTACCACCAGGTACTTTACCACCTTCCTCTTCCCCATCTCCTTCCCTTCCCCACTTACCTTCAGCTTAACAACATACCCCTTTGGGGATGCCATAGTCTCACTGGCTCCAGACGGGAGCAGTTGGGACTCTTGTGAGGTATTCACTATAATTTACCAAATATATATATCGTACCATTCTACTTTTTATATTTAAAATTCACAGTAAAGAAAATAACTCAATGCCTGCGACTCTATAGTACCAACGATATAATATTATATATTTATATTATGTATTTATAAAACCAAATAACATATTGATTGATCTTGACTTCGGGGTCAGAGATTGCTTTTCTAAAATAACATGTTTGAAATCCAGATGGAAGTATACTCTCAGTAGGTAAGTAGGTAGGTATGTACCATCGCTTTGGTATCAAAATGATGCAATTGAGACGAATACGAAGAGCATTTAGAATTGAATAGCCGGGCATTTTCCGATGTCTTCAACTCCCCATTGAATTGCCAAATTGGGGTTGACATAGTTCCGATGTGTCTCGTCAATGGTACGTACCATAAAAATCTAACCACTAAAGCGACAGAGCAATTTAAAACATTTTTCTCGGATTGCTAAAGGAAATTTTTCCGCCCACATTAAAAAAATCATACCTCCGAATTTGAATATGGAGACATAGAAACTGATTATACTTCTATATAGCCAATGAATTCACCTATATTTTGTTTATTATCACATATTCGTAGGATTTATAAAAACATGTTATTAAATCGTTAACTTTAAAACATTTTAAAGAATCTAGAGAATTTTTGCCATATTTTGGCAAAAAAGCAATCCGTAGTTTTGTAAATAGTGCCATTTTGTGGCAAAAGGCGCTCAAGTGACTAATTGAGAGATATTTACTAACATTTTTCAAATGTTTCCTTTTGAAGAAAATTTCCGTACCTACTCCACTTACTTCTTATAATACGCACACAGTGCCGGATTAGCCCCTAAGCAAATTAAGCAATTGCTTAGGGCATCACGTCTTGGGGGGCACCAGAAACAGCACCAAAATATTTTATTTAGCACATGAAAGGTAAGGAAGGCTGTTTGACAATTCGCGAGTTTTAAATTGTCTTTTAAAAATAAGAGCGTTGAAGTTCGGGGTCATAACACCCCTACCGTTTGCTGGCTCGCTCATTTATCGTCGGCAGCATTTGTAAATTAATTTATTTATGATGCAAAATTAAAGATTTAGGAACCGATATTCAACAGTTTCATTCATTTGTCATAAAAAATAAGTTCCAGTGATTTTCCTCGCACAAGTTCATATCAAACTGACGCCCAATTCTACAAAATAGTTCACTATGATAAAATTGAATCAGCATTCCCTAATGTGGGCACAGCCCTGTGTATATTTTTATGTCTGATGATATCAAACTGCACAACGGAATTATCTTTTTCAAAATTGATAAAAATAAAAAAATTAAGAAAAAAAAACGACGCTGCAGCAAATGCTCGATGCTTTATCAATATTATATATATATATTTTTTTTTTTATATTTTTTTTTTTACAAATACAGTTATTATACATTGTGTATATATATTTTTAATACATTTTTTTAAATATCGTGTTTCACCTTTTTTTTGAGCAATGCTCGTGTAAAAAATAATATAGGTAGATATGCTAAAATCGTTGGACTTATCAACTATTTTCCGCTAGTTTAATGCTCGAAAAAGTAGCAAGTCGCATTTCAATGAATAAATAAAAAAAGCTTTGGTTTTTATTGTATTGCAATACCTTAATACATATTTTAAGGTACGAAATGATCAATCTCGTTGTATTAAATAGGTAATTTTTTTAAAGACCGATACTTGTTTACTTATGGATAGAGGGGGCCACAGGCGTGGATTGCTTAGGGCATCAAGTATTCTTAATCCGGCACTGTACGCACACATTATTTAAATAACACAAGAAACGGGAGGAGATGGTAAAATATGAATTCACTTTTTTAAGTTCATAATTTTCCCAATGACATCGCCATGTTTGATTTTGTTAGTATGGTGTAAAGTTGCCGGCAGGTTCGACGTCAATCTAAATAAGCACAAATTATTTAAATAACCAACTAACTAACTAATAACCTATTTTGGACATATTTTTTCATCTCCCTCGACGCAAAATATTTATTATATATTTCTTGGACTAATTTTAAACTAAGCTTTATTATTTCAATAAAATAGGGTCCAGGTACCTACCCATCATTTGATTTGCAGAACTGCTTGCAGGACAACGGAATAAACTGACAAAGGGAATAATAATAATTCGGCTAGCGGTTTTGCCTACAAACGATCCGATTTGCAGATATCGTGCATGCAGTCCTGCAAGCATTTCTGCAAATCGGATGGTGTACTGAATTTTTACCAAAACGCTAAAAAGACGCCTGCAGGAGTCGGATTAGTAACTCCAAATAAAGGGACACCTCAAAATGCAGTTCACAAGATACAGGGCATAATGTCACCGCATCGCCTTATCGCCTATCTCAACGTACCAACGTCAGTAACTTACAATTTTACAACAATGTCAATAAGGTTCGCAGTTTCTGCAGTCACCCGATCCGTGTGCGTTGTTTGATTGGTTGGTGTAAACGTACACACCCACTTTTTGCAAAGAGGCCGGTCACTATATCAATCAACAACAGGAAACCTACTCAAACTCAAATAACGAAAAACAAAATTATTTCATTGAAGAAATATTTATTTAACCTACACTGCACATCACTCTGCATTGGTAGTACCTACCTATGTGCTGGTTTAACGATATTGACATAAGAATTTTTTAAAAAAACACGCGGATACCAACACAGGTAGGCACCTACATAATAGACAGGGAATAAGCTAAAAACTTCTGTTGCATTTTTTACAATAAAAAACGTTGGTTGAATGAGAATGTACCGAATTTGTTTGTGAACTCACCCCAAAATACATTTCATTATTCTACCAACTACATAGGTACCTACCTCTGTTATATATTCTACTTATTTCCATTTCATAAATATTATCATTTACGAATAATAATAATAATAATAAAGCATTTGTATAGCGCAGTTTTGTGATGTTTCACTTCAAGTGCGCTTTACTATAACAAAATTTAAAAATTTAAAAATAAACCTACAGTGCTTACAAAGTATTGAAAAGTAATTTTAAATAAAGAATATACAGTATACGAGTATACAAGGCAATAACAAGGGAACAAAATTAACAATAAGAGTGCTGTTATAGCGTAGGACGAAGAGAAGAGAAGTCGTAATATTCGACAAGGGTGTGAAGAAAACAAAATAAGGTAAGTAAGACGGTTTGGGGAAGTAAACGTAGGTAGGTGTACCTACCTACCTATAAAACAATACTTTTTAGAATGAAAATGTTATGTGTTTCTATGTTTATCAATAACTGTGTCTGAATACAATAATCTAACTTACATTATTTGTATATCGTGATGTTAAAACCTACTGCCTACATGAGAACACCAATATGCATTTGAAATAGATTTTAATTGAAAACATATATTATCTCTTGAATTAAGTTTACCATTCGCTCGAATCATTACAGCGTTGCCGAAAATGCTATAAACATCTCCCGTTCTCGCTCTAACTCATTGTAATTCAGAGAAACACGTTCACAGGAATACTAAAAAATGACTGTTGCTTTCGTAGACGCGACATCAAGTTTATTGATTATGTACTCGTCTCGTACTTATAATATATAAATAGATATTTTGCCTATTTATTTGATAATTGGTTAGTGCTATGTGTATTATGGTATGAAACACAATATGAAGCTTTTATATGTAAAATATCGCTATATCAGTGAAAAGTAAAGCCAGTCCCAGTATTAGTAGCTTGACCTAATTTACATAACGAAACAAGCCAGTCAGTACCTAGATAAAGTCCTTATAAAATATATTATTTGCTGAAAAATATTCAGAAAATTAGTCGATCTATTGCTATACTAAAAGGCTGCAAGTTTTCATAGTTCGGGATGTTGTAAATAATTAATAACTAAATATTCACAAGAATCGCAGTAAAATTATCGCATTGTTATTGAATGAACACCCTACACAATACGGACACGTCAATTGATCAGGGCCGGGTGCGCCTGCGCTGCCCCCCTCCCTGCTCTCCGGGCCACTGGGAGGGGTGGGGGAAGCGGGGCTAGTCCGCTGGTCCGACTGAGCAAGCTACGTGACGACGCGCATCAGTCGGAATAGAAACATCGAGTGCGGGGCATGTAATATGGATCGCTAGCACAGGGAATAATTTGTCTTTCATACACCACGGCCTTTGTCCGCTAATTCGCATTTTACTTTTTTCTTTTCTTCCCATCATTCTTTCTTCCGCGTAGTGGAAATATCGAATAGTGCCAAATTTATGTGAATCTTAAGCGGGTGACTTCAGCGGCTGCTTTTTGTTTACTTTCCGATCCTCTATTGTCAATATCTTTTTTTTGTTGTGAGCTATCACAATAAATTACTTCTCTCTTCAAATAATATTATTCATCTGTAATCCATAATGGTTGAGAAAATTTTGGAAGAATCCAATTATGAAGGTAAGAATCTTGACATTTTATAAAATAGTTTTTTTGGATCTGATTTTTGAGTTTAGCAGTGAAGTGAAATTGAACGGAAATACCTAGTGCACAGCAGCTAGAGTTCTGTTTGTAAAGTTCCCTGCTGAGAGTGTTGGTCGGTTAATGGTTTGGCCGAGTTGGCTGATCTGTGTAGGCAGATGTGTCGTGTTGTCCCAATCACCTGATCGCTGATGGCGGCCACGCCGGTGTTGGTGCGTGCAGATGTGTGTGGCGTGATGCCGTGTGTCGGTGTGTTGTGGAGTATTGTGCCGGTGTATTGGTGTGCTGGTGTTGCCCAAGTGGTGTGAAAAACAAACCCGGTTTCTCTTGTATAGCAACAATCACACACACCCTCTCATTGAAACCCACTAGCCGCATTTATTTTTCCTTGCCTTTGACGTTTGTGCCACCTAAGTACTTCCCATCAGATTTGCGCAAATTATTTTAGGTATAGGTAATTATTTGCCATGAGGTTTGCGTTTTGTACAATAATTCTCATTAGAAACAACCTGGAAAGGTGAGCGAGATAATGTCTGGTAGCCTGGTAGGTATGTTTATTTGTAAAATAAAAACATGCCCAAATATTTTTATTCTGCACTTGGTGCGATGTTTATAGAGCGAATTGCTCAGAACCCCCTTTCTTTGCGATTTGAAATATTTATTATTTTTTCTGTCAGAAATTCAGAAGTGATTGCATTTCTTTGCTATTTTTGTTGGCAATAATGTTATGTACCTTATAAAATGTGCTCGAAAACATTCTAAAGCACAGCGTAGACTAGTTCCTACCTACCTATTTTTAAGTAGATTTTTTTTCCTATGTTTTAAACATTTTTACTGTGTGGCAATTCTAATTTAAGTACCTGCCTACCTTTTAGTTGAAAATAATGTAACTAGATTTTCCCTTTCAGAAAGTGGTGGAAAAGTTTTATAACTCCGAGGGTGTGTCTAATGTCTTGTTGCCGGTCTCTGGTGAACCGGTTTCCCTCGACCAAATAATATCTCTTGCCGGCCGCCTAGCAGTTTTCTTTTCACTACGTACCTACCTACTTTATATTATTATTTAAATAGCTATCGAAACATGATATCCACCCGTCGAGAACTGATTCTCGCCGTTTATTATAAATCACTATTTTTGACATATGTCTTTTTTAATGAAAAAAATTAACACTAGTACGTACAGTTTTTTTTATTTTTTTTTATTGACAAGTTATTAATTATAATAACATTTACCTGTCATCAATGTGTTTAGAGTTACAGATTAGCACATTGAACATCATTGGGCTATTTGCCATTGAATAGGTAGAAACCGTCATTACTTTTTTAATGACACTACAATCTTGCGATGAATGAAAATCTTTGCAAGTTTTCCGGGCGTGAAACGCGATGAAAAGGCAAAACATAACCTCAAATATTGCCTCGTGCTTCTGTTATTGCGAATACGCGTAAATAAAATAATGTTACACCAGATAACAGGCACGTTCACAGTGTGACATCATTTTTATTAATCTTAATTGGTACCTAACTCTAATGTCTAAATTTATTATATGATGTGGCCGATTCTAGATGTTTTAGAAAACTGACGTTTCTTTTTGTCTATTTTTTGCATTGATATATTTTTTGTAAGCGACAATTAGAATTGTTGACGTTTCTGTCGTAGGCGCCTCTCGTATGTTCCTCGTTATGGTTAATTTGTTTGATTGTTTCTTGATTTTTTTTACGAATATCCTTTGCTTGGTCGATAACAAAGTATTTTTGTATGGGGAAATTATATTCCTAATTTATTGTATATCACGGCTTTTATTTCCTACGCCTAGGTTCACAGTTTTGGAAGGTAGAAGAAGCAATGCGCTGGATTGACCCAAGTATCACCAGCGTCCGGTACATCAGTGTCCTTGGCTCCTCCACGCAGCGCTGAACCGCGAGGAGTGGAGGAGCCTTGTCCACTATCGAAAATGGAGTGGGGGGTCGCGATCATTGGCAATGAGGAACAGGCTTGAAGAAGACATAAGTTTTTATGTCTTAGAAAACCCATTTCAACCTGGTTTCATCTGCAATTTATAGAAGAATTTTTACATTGACTTCGTGCTAGGTACCTAGATTCTTGCTAGATTAAACTTTACAGTTTGGGCTAATTTTATTTTATTCCATTTTTTCCGATGCGAAAATTTTTGACACTAATGAATGCATCAGTTTTACGAATCGGGGGAAGGTGTTGTATTTTTCTTAACTGGATTATAATATATTTGCGACTAGTTAGAATAATGTTATTATAGTGCTTATGGTAACATATACTATTACACTTTAGCAACAAACAGTGACAAGGAAACAAAGGCGGCAACTGAGTCGTTTCGACTTTGACCGTCACGGCCTGAAATAAGTTCCCAGTTATCCATAGAGGGGAGTTAGGTATGTGGTGTGAAGATCTGTAGTCCTTCTGGAAGACGAGTTATTGCAATATACGCTTTGTCCATGATTATTTAATCACATTATTGTGTTGTATGAATCTGGTCGTACGTGACGAAACAAGGTGCCTAACTTGTGATGGTACCTAACCAAACAGGCACACAAATAAAATATTATCCTTGAAGCGCACGAAAGCGGCACAACAGACAACATGCACTATTTTTGAAACCACATTAGCGCTTGCAAAAACTACTCTCGACCTACATCTCGGGAACACAGATCCATCACAGATCATTAGAACATCGCTGATTTACCTACATAATATTACACAAAACAACCTCTTCGAGGAGGATAACGAACTACTCGCACTCCCGCTATGTAGGTACCTACCTACCTAACACATTGTTTTCATTTTCTATAAGAAAAACTCTCTTTTTTTACCTTTAGAAAGGTTCTTCCCATCAATGTAATATATCATTGAAGAAGAAGGTGACAATAATAATCTAAATTAAAATATGAACATGAACGACACAGAAAAATAATTAAACATAATAATCTCACGTCTTGCAGAGACCATTCAACCGATTGCGTCCGATTATAAAATTGAGATCTGGGTTCGAGTCCCAGTTGCGACCTTTATGTTTTATTAAAAAAAAAATAACATAACGCAGGGACATCCCTAGCATGGCGGGCGAAATAACACAATATGTACACTATGTATAAAATTCTTTAATAAATAAATATATTATTTTTCTGTGTCTTGTTCATTTTCATATTTTAATGTAGATTATTATTGTTATCTTCTTCTTCAATAAAACATGTTTTGGATATCAATTATGTTCTCTAATATCCTTCCGTCTATTTTATTCAGACTGTATTTTTCGTGAGGTGTTTGACGCGTGTTTTTATGGCTGCGTAGCGTTGTATAATATCATTATGCATGATTATAAATAGTGTTTGGTTTGGATGAGACCCAGTACCAAGTAATCCCAGTATGTTAGTGCTGATAGTACAATTGCTACTGTACTCATTGTACTGCGGGTGCTGTCCTGGGCTTGCTGAGTATCGTATTGATTGCTCCCGCCGAGTATAAAATGTAAAATGTGATGGCACAGCATTTCTTGCAGGAGACACATTACCTAGATACTTTATAATATATATTATGTAAGCATATTAATTATGTAGTCTATTTTTCAACTAAACGGGAACTAGGAATTCAGTTTTTAATGTTAAAATCTCGACGCCCGAATGGTTACCAAAAATGGTTAAAAAAAAAAACCAACGTATAGTTTTTTTCATTGATTTCTTCCTTTGTTGGAAAAAAATTAAAAAAATCTTTAAGGACACACTCCAATCCGTGTTGATAAAACGTAAAGTTAAACGCGCATTTTCTTACGTAATATTTGTTTTAGAGGTTCATGATATGTATTGTAATGTGATTTTTTGCGTTCTTGTTTTTTATTTCAAACGAAAATACATAGGTACACCCGGTTTCTTGGTTCCACTACAACTCAACAGAATTGCATCAATACCCCTCTGAGAAGTCATTAAAAGTTATTAAAAAAAAGACAAATAGCCCCTAACGTAACCTATTTAGCATTTTTTAATAACTTTTCAAAGAAGGTGATGAATTTGCATGTTGCTGAGTTGTCCGGTCACCAGTTTTATTATGAATTTGTTTCATGATTTTAATATCAGCAATCAGCACAACTTTTTTCGTTTCTAACTATGTACCTCCCTGTACCCCCGATCCGAAATCTTGCTCAAAAGATCGCCTTCCATTTAAATTAATATTGTTCAGGGTCGAATTAGCTCAGTGGTTAGAGCAGAACCCCGGCAAGGCTAAGGTTCTGGGTTCCATTCCCAGATGCGACCGTATCTTTTTTCCGTTTCAAATTTTCGTTTGAGCCTCGCTAATATTGTCTTATAATAATTACACGGCAGAGCTTGTTTAGAAATAAAGTGCTTATTTATAAGTTTAATAATAATATCATTAAATATGTAAAAGAATAAATAAATATCATAATCTCATTCATAATTTACCTCCATTTTGCAAAAATTTTATTTGGGGATACTAAATAAAATTTTAGCAAAATGATAATAATTGACCAAAACCACCTAGGTAGAGGTACCTACCGATGTTGTCGCTGAATAATAAAATAATGTAGCTGGTTATATAATAGTTATACTTTGTACTAATTAACGTGTTTTAAATTTTACTTACAGAACCTTTTATGATACCTAAATTCATGTTTGTTTATCAGTTGTATAAAATTCAAAACACGTTTATTAGTAGTATAAAAATATAGGTAGTTTAGTGCTTTATGCCGGCAAGTCGCCGGCTGTCCTTGAGTTTGCCGCTTGGTCCATAGGTACTTACTTGGCTGTTCTCTGCCAGATTGTGAATGTATGGAGTACTACTGGAGTGTACTAGTGAAGTATGTACCCGAATTGCGTCGTTTCTGAAATCGCTTGCCGGCCGGCTCGGGTCGCTCGGTGGCTCGGTGGCGGCTCCGGATCGCCAATTTGCTGTCGCCACTTGAACAATGGCGAAATTTCGCGGACTCTGCTAATTTTATGTGAACTCTTCGAGAAATGTAGAAAAAAAACTTTCGTATTTTTTAATGGATGCTTGCTTTGTTATTTTTTCTCGTTATGTCTTTATTGATTATTTACACAACATTGTAAATACAACTGCGCATATTAGGAAGAAACCAATCCGTAGTTTATTAATTTATTATGTTTTATTTTTATTATTATACTTCTGTGATCGGTCAGTGTCCGAGTGACATTGCGTTTGGGTACCGCCCTGGCATCGTAATTTCAATTCCTCGGCTGGTTAAGTCCCCCATCACGACACAAGCACATTTTACCGCTTACTGTAATGGTAGTATGAGATTTTCAAATATTTAAAGAAAAAAATATTTTTTAATATCTTGACCTTTTATTTTGGTTTTGACTTAGGTTTGAACCTTCCATCCCAGTGTTTGGAATCAACCGCTCTATCAATCTTGCCAAAATCCGATTTTTAAAATCTCTATAAATAAAATGATCAGGTTTTCAAATCTAATAAGTTTTAAATAAACCCTGATAAAGTAAGCATTGCTTACGAAACATGTTGGCTTTTTAAGCAATAAAGGTGGTTAAAACTAAGAGTTTATTAATTTTTGAACTAATAATTGTTTATCCAAAGACAAAAATTGGAATATCCCTATGAATTAAACTAAAAGAAGAACTTATTCCTGTAGTCTCACTTTTCCTCTCTCAATAAACGCCTCATACATCATCATCCCCAAATTTAAATATGAGAAAATCTTCTTCCCATTGTTTCACATTTTCTCTTATAACTCAATCGTCTTTTGCCATATTACGGCACTCTTTCCAAAACCTCGGGATTGCTTTGTTGCCAAAATGTGGCAAATTTAAAAAAACAATTTTTTTTATTAAAACGATTATATAATATATTGTACATTCAAAATATAACAAAATAAATATTCTCTGGATTCTTTAAAATGTTTTAAGGTTAAAGATTTATATTTTTTTATAAATCCTACAAATATGTGATAATAGACAAAAGATAGGGGAATTCATTGGCTACATAGAACTATAATCAGTTTGTATGTCTCCATATTCAAATTCGGAGGTATGATTTTTTTTAATGTGGGCGGAAAAATTTCCTTTGGCAATTTGAGAAAAAATATTTTAATTGCTCTGTCGCTCCAGTGGTTAGGATACTTTAAAATATCTCATAATATATTATATACTCTTAAAATATCTTCCAGACTTAATAACATTGTTATTTTATTGACTTGACTAATTTGTGTTTTGTTTGTCCCCAGGTCATGAGGGTTCCCTGAGCAACTCGGGCAGTGAGCGCGAGTGCGGGGGTCGCGGGGGGCGCGGCGGCTCTGTGGGCGGAGGTGGAGGTGGCGGGGGCCGAACAGGACCCGAGTCCGCCGAGGACCTGCAGCGCCGTAAAGAAGAGGCGCGCCGCCGCCGCAAGAAGAAGAAGCGCGCTGCCAGCTCAGTGGTTTCCTCGTGCTTCCAAGGTAACTATAACAGTCTATCCTAACCTGATAGTCGAATGTTAATAAATAAATAATAGCTGGAAGTAAATACGCGGAATGGCTACTCTCGGGAAGGCCTCAATTAATAACAAATAATAGTAATCAGTGTTTTGCTTTACTTGATCCTGTTATTTTACAACTGGCATTGCTTGGTGATGTGGGTAATGCAAAATTACTCTGCTATATAAATAAGATAGACCTTTGTGCAATATTATAATGCGTTCTGTAACTTGTGGTTAATCTTTTAGTATTGTTG
Source organism: Limnephilus auricula (assembly GCA_951813805.1). Lineage (NCBI taxonomy): Eukaryota > Metazoa > Arthropoda > Insecta > Trichoptera > Limnephilidae > Limnephilus > Limnephilus auricula. The sequence continues at coordinate 5,368,269 of OX638388.1, read as the reverse complement.
TTTCAGAATTGTATAAGCTGACGGGCGAGGTGTTGGGTGAAGGGGCCTACGCCTCTGTGCAGACTTGTGTAAACATCTACACAGAGATGGAGTTTGCGGTGAAGATCATCGACAAGGTTCCCGGACATGCACGCGCCCGGGTCTTCCGCGAGGTGGAGACCTTCCACCACTGCCACGGCCACCCCAGCATCATACAACTCATAGAGTTCTTCGAGGATGAAGAAAAGTTCTATCTTGTTTTTGAGAAGGTATGTTATCCAAAACATTAGTTAAAAATTATACAACGGCTTCTAAAAGAATTGTACTCAATTTGAATTGTCCAGTGACAATGAATATTAATGATAATATTTTGTCGGCAGATAATTGGTGGACAGCTGCTGACTCGCATCCAACAACACCAACACTTCTCAGAACAGCAGGCGGCAGAGATAGTTCGTGAGATCGCTCTAGCACTTAACTTCCTGCACGCCAAGGGGATCGCTCACCGGGATCTCAAGCCAGAGAACATCCTGTGTGTCTACCCCGACAGCTTGTGCCCCATCAAGATCTGCGACTTTGATCTCGGCTCCGGGATCAACTTCAGCACAAGCCTCACCAGCCCCCTGGCCACTCCTCAGCTCAGGACACCTGTGGGGAGCGCCGAGTTCATGGCTCCAGAGGTGGTGTCCCTGTTCGTGGGGGCTTCAGCAGCGTATGACAAACGCTGCGACCTCTGGTCCCTGGGGGTCATAACGTACATCCTACTGTGCGGCTACCCTCCCTTCTACGGGAACTGCGGCACGGACTGCGGATGGGAGAGAGGAGAGAACTGCCAGAGTTGCCAGGAACTCCTCTTCACCTCCATCCAGGACGGGCACTACTACTTCCCGCAGGAGGAGTGGGGACACATCTCTAACGACGCCAAGGATCTCATCGACAACCTGCTGGTGCGCAATGCTTCCAGTCGTATGAGCGCCGCGCAAATCCTGCAACATCCTTGGCTGAAGCGTGCAGACGAGGAGCGAGTCGAGGAGGCGGCGGAATCTCGCCCCTTGCGCACTCCCAGTAACATCCGTAAAAACCAGTCGGCGCAAGATGTATCCAATAAAGCCGAAACTATCATGGATGTCAATCGGGTAATTTGTCAGCATTTCTCCATGAATTACTCGTACATGGAGAGGCCTAACATCTATCCCAAACAGAAAACGCTGCGAGCCACCCAGTCCCACTACGTAACGGCCAAGAAGCGTCCCGCCATGCTCATGCGGCGTAGCAAGCACGTGCCTAAGGATGTCAATAGCATCTATCAGTTGGAACTTCACAGTGAGAACATTAAAACTGAAGATCTCGAAGATAGAATTAACGCCGCTATGAATAAAGAAAAGAGTGAACCCAGAGACATACCGTCTGATTCGCACGAGAGCTACCAGACAGCCAGTGACGACGATGTGTTTGGAGATAAGGCTGAAGAGTTCACTCGCCGAGATAAATCTTTATCGGCAAGCGTGAATACTGCAAAAGGTGTTACTAAAATGTTTGACCAATTAGAACTCTCTGGCGAAAAGGCAAGGTACGAGAATTGGCGTGACCGACCAATTACAAAACAAAGTTCGGCCCAGAAAGAAACCAACTGGAGGGCCCCCGTGGAGCGCCTCTCCACGCCCCCGGTGGATTACCCGGCTTCCGTGAGATACTCCTCTCCCGGGGGTTACTCCACCATGGGGCTCTCGCCCCCGAATGAGTCTCTGCTGATGCAGAGGCGAATCACGGCCCACACTTCCATGGAGAAAATCGCAGTGGGCACTTGCTAACTTTTCTACTAATGTAAATGTTCTCATCTGGAAAAAAATTATACTCAAAAGAAGGAAATTTGAAAAATTACTAAAAGTTAAATGTGTTTGGCTTCGTCAAGGAGAACATTGGCATAAAAAGTATTTTATTTTATAGTTCGATATTAAAATCATAACTGGTGAAAAAAAATTGAGGTATTACCGGTGATTGAAAAAGTGAAAAGGGTTATTTTTTTTGTGTTATTGTTAAATTTCTTTTTTTTATGGATTCCATAAAGATTACTCAAATTTATGATAATATCAATTTGAGGTATTATTTAGATTTTCCCGTGTAATCCGGTTTGTTTGTTAAGAGTGTAGAGTTTGGTTTTGTCACCAGACCAGACATCTGCCAACCTCCCACTTTCTCTATGGTTTATTTTGCCAATGTGATAAGGGGAAAGCAATTACATTATTAGTCCATAAAAGTCAACTGGTTTGCTCGAGTTTCTCTATGCAAAATCAGCGGATCTTGCTTCATCTCTAAAAGCTGATTAAACTTGACCATTCTTTTAATGATTCCTAACACTAATATAATTAGTATTATATGTAGTGGCAATAGCCACAGATTCTCAGTGCAATCTTGTAGGATTGCTAAATGAACCCAATGTCTACGTGATTTTTATTATTTCCTCTAACAATTAAGTTATCTATTAATTTGGATGAACTGAAATAGAAATAGATGCATATATGAAATATATTTGTAATAAAAGCGCAACAAATGAAGTAAGAATGAAGCGTGTATGATTCTTATGGATAAGAGTTTTGAGTCAAGTTCTTCCTGTCTGGGGATGGGAATGCAGATATGAAATTGTGGAATGAAGCATTTAATATTCTAGTTATAAGACTTTCTCTTCTGTTATTATTATTTGACAGTGCCGCATGTTTTTTTTTAATTATTTTTAATTGTTTTTCTTTTTTACTAAATGTATCACTTTGAAGTAAATAACATATTGGTTAAAGTACATTTTCCTTTCAAATAGAAATAATGACAACATTTAGCTCACTATCGAGTATATATTTTTTTACTTTGAATAGTGACAAAATGTATTGTATTCATTCCATACATATAGAGTAACGCCTAATGTATCTTCAAGCTAAGCGTGGGTGTAGCTTACTTTATCCGTGAAGAGATAACCCGTACTAATACTAATTTGAACTGCACATGGATCAAAATTATTTTGCATGTGCATTTGATAATTTGCACATCATTTTCTTTCTTTACTTCTACACGGCTAACTAAATGTATTTAGCATCCGCTGTTTTAGCTGCCATTCTATATAATACATGAAATATCCAGTATTTGAGAGTAGATCTCGCTAATCTATTTGCCAGAATATAGTCCCCATACATAATCCTGTGATCTTTAATCAACTGTTATTATTTGGATGTACAAAATGTATTGCTATAAATTATTTGATCATGATTTTCTATTTAAGATACTGTATTTATTGTTAGTCGTGTTTCTTCACATCATTGCCTTATCAATCATTTATTGCATCGAGAAGAAGAGAGACACCCAAATGTGTTTTAGTGCACTAATTATAATAATTATGCAAACGCCTCCCGCAGGTAAAGATCTTATTCCCACGTTGACTTGTTAGGTCCGGTGGGCACATTTGGGACCTCACTTTGTTCTCTACTTTAAAACGTCATCCAAAAATTAATATATTAGGTATATCTTTACTTTGATACGTCAAGTCTCTTAGCCAAAGCCGTTTAAGGTTTCTGTGAACTAAGGTGGCGCCTATGTGGCGTATGCCGTGTATATGGTTATGTTATGGTAGTTGGTTACAACTTGTATAATTTGTGATATATGCATAAGCAATAATGAGGAACTGGCCGAGGGCGAGGGCGGTCAGAGTAGTGCGCTTGCTTTACAAGTCTCTAGAGGACCTAAAGTAGTCAAGTAGTCGGCTATCGACTCCCACCACTTCGGTCATACAAATAGTGTTTAGGTGTTCAGCCGGAATCTTGTGTTGTCTTTTTATTATTCCATAGAGGAAGTGTTAATTCTTTTTAATGAAATCTATTCATCTCCAGTCATACCTGTATAAGCTGGTCGTAAATTCCTTTATTGAATGATAAATTTAAAGTTCTACGGAGATAATACAATATCGGAGGTATAAATATTAACTTTTGTAGTTTTTCTGATGAACTTATTTAAATTGTTTATTTTAAAGTCACCGTTAATTATTTATCAATGACAAATTATATTGTTGGATTTTATTTCCTCTATATACGTTGAAAAGATGATAGTCTATTGAATTATTTGTTAGATTTTAAGAGGGTTCTACCGGAGCCTATTGAATAAAATGTGTACCTTATAAAGTTGTAACAGTGGGGGTTGGTGACTCTGTACCTGCCCGCGTTGGTTGGACTAGTGTGTGGAAGCTGTCATATCATGTCCATCCTTGTTCATCTCAGTTGTTGACTGCATGAACCATGAGCCGTCAGCTCTTGCGGTACGGCTCCTAGTACGGACCGAGTGTTGGTTGGACTAGTATGAGGAAGCTGTTAATTAGTCATATCGTGTCCATACTTGTTCATCTCGGTTATTGACCGCTCCCGGTACGGAATGGTTCCAGTGCGAGTCTTCAATTGACTCATTGAAGAATGCTTACTAGAATTTACTAGAATTAAGGAATAAAAAGTGTACAAAGATATTTTTAAAAAACACAAAACTTTTATATGACTTTAAAATGTTATCTGTAAAAAATAAAACTCAGATGGTTCATTTTTGCGCTGTGGCCTGATTAATATAAAATTATTTGCAAACAGTATCGAAGTAATAAAGACTTAGAAAACTAGTGAAGGAAGAGGCCATTCTGAGTTTAAATTTCTAAAAAATCTAAATTGGAGGAAAACCAGCATTTCCAGTGTATTAAGATATAAGTGAGATTGATTGGAAGTTGGTGCCATTATAGTGAGGGGGTAACACCCGACGTGTCCAGTGAGACAGTGAAAGGAAGAAGGGAGAAGCAGGATAATAGAGAACAATTTCACGCGATTGTGTCCTGTCAAATTGTTTTGTATTATTAACACATATTTTGATAGGTGTTTATATACTGTTATATCTATCAAACTGTGCTTTATCTTGTATTTTTTCCAAATAAAGCAGTTTTTTACTGGGCAAATGAAAATACTCACATATTTTATTCCTCCCTACACCCTACATGAACATCTACAACCCCATACACAACATTACAATATTATGCAGTTATCATTTTTAATAATACAAATCTTGTAGGTTTATTGCAAACAGAAAATTAATCATATAAGAAGCTGTATATAATATTTGTAAAAAGAGTCATTTACAAATATTTAAAGTAGGTAAGCAGAATGAAAAATTTCCGGCAGTGAAATGGCATCCTGAGGAGAGATTCTTTCAAGAATCAATAGGATTTCTCTTTTGAATCTTTCCTCGCCGATGCAAAATCGATCAACATCTTAAGCGATTTGGTTCAGGAGCAATATACTCCTCCCTGCTGAGAACCATTTGCAAATTGGTCCTTTAGGCAGAATGACTGATAATGCTGTTTAAGAAAGTCATCAGGAACATAACTCACTCACTCCAAAATAGCCGAGTTCTCCATATACCCTCTTGGCAGTCTGAATAAGAAGGTGGTAGTATACCACTCTTCTGAGCTGCAAGGAGTAAAGTCCTGGCATGCAAAATAGCCGAGTTCTCGATATATCCTCTTGGCAGCCTGAATAAGTGGGTGGTGGTATACCACTCTTCTGAGCTGCAAGGAGTGAAGTCGTGCATAAAAGAAAATTGGTCGGGTAGAGCCAAAGATAGTGGCCACACTCTCATATGTATGATTTTTCTGATCCCTTTCTAAAATTAGGGAACACCCAACCTCATGCGGATTCCAGATAGCCGAGCCATTCTCCAACTTAACTTACTGCGGACCAGGGAGAAGTATAAAATACATAGACAGTTCGGAGAACAAAACTTTACATTTGGCCGACTGGCACACCATTTCCATATAAACACGAAATGTCCGCATACTGACATCAATTATACACAATTCCTAGATCCTTTATAGAAACTCGTTTGAGATTATGAGCAAGCAATGTCATGCAATTTCCAGTGTTTTATATATATAGAGTCCTCCGCAAGCAAAGTCGTATCTCCTCCAAGCAAGCAAGCACCGGGTTCATGGGGTTAGGTTTGTCCGGGACTCGGGGGCTCGACCTATCGCCGTGCACCATAGTGGGAGGGATGGCTTCACAAGTCCATCACTCCTGGACATATTTATCCCCAGATTCCTACCCACCTCTCAAACCTTTTTTCTTCCTCCTTGTTTTCCATAAAAAAGCCCTCCACACAGCATCTTCAAAGATGACATAAGTCCTTTGAGAATTTTTCCCTCAGCTCCTGTGTGGAGCTAATGTAAAAAAAAGCATAAACTTTCTAATTAAAGTGTGTTTATCGGGGAAGTGACCTGCCAGGTAAGTATGTTTTCTGTATCTATTTGTAAATAATAAATCTAGATAGAGCCTAAGAATTCGTTATAAATTGTTCAGCGCACTTGAGGTGATTTCTAATAAAAACGGAGCTCTACAAATTATCCAATTATTATTTTAATTAAGCATAGTTTATTATGAAAGTCAGTATCATTTCAAGATATTGAAGGTTTCGTTGGCTCCGAAGTTGTTTTAATTTTTTTTATGAATAATATAAATATCTTTACTTCTTACCCCTTTAGCACTCCGCGTGTTTTTGGTATTATCTGCACAAGGAAAGTAGCGCCAAAGTTGTTTTTATTTTTTTTATTAATAATTTTACAAGAATGAAAAAGAGTTAGTCAATGGAAATAATCAAGAATAGTCATAGCCATAAAGGGGTAAATTTACTTGTGTATTATTAATCAAGGTATATAAAAAAATATATTTTGTGATTAAAAAAAGTTTTTTATTTAGATTAAAAAAATTGTATATTGGTCAATCTTATTAACATAATTTATTTTTTTTACGTTTGTACGAGAGGTGTCCGTAAAATCTCCAAGGTGCTGCGGTCACGAGGAACGATTTTAGGCGCGATCCTGCAATACTGGCATATAGCCTGATTCCCCCACGCCAAATCTCCACCACGCTGCATTCTTTGCGATGCTTAGTCTCAGCGTGGCAATCGTTCACCATAGGGCTTTCACTCGCCGCGCCCGCCAGTTTTTTGTTCTTTGCAGGTCGACAGGTGATGGTTCTGGAGCTCTGTGAAATGATCCCTGATGTCAGTAAGACCAGTATTTCTGTCAGTAAGAAGTTTTTGATAGAACATTTGGGATACCACAAGGTCTGCGCAAGATGGGTCCCAACAATGCTCACCGAAGATCACATCAACAACGGATTGAAGCAGCCTACAAATTCCTCGAGTGCTACAACATCGATGGCGAGGAATTTTTGGATTCAATTGTGATTGGGGATGAGAACTGGATACACTACACGAAACCAGAGACAAAGGAACAATCCCGTCAGTGGCGTAGTGGAAGTTTAAAAACGAATTACAAAGCGTAATTCACACCTGGCGGGTGAGGTGAGTGGAAGCTGTATCGCGAACGGCTGCCACCCCGAGACTAAGAGTCGCAGAGAGTGAAGTATGGTATGGATTCGGCGTGGGGGAACCAGGCTACATGCCAGTGTTGCCAGATTGCGCGTAAAATCGTTGCTCGTGACTACAGCACCTTGGAGACCTTATTTTACGGACAGCCTACATATATATTAATAACTAAAAAAAAAATTGTATAATAGTCCTCAAAGCAATCAGGGACATGGAGGGCCACTTTGCAAGAATTGCATTCCCAGCGCGATCCAAAATGTCGCAGTGAAGGATTGCGAGTATGCCGTGTTCTCTGTCTTGTCCTCTTCCAATTCATTCAGGGTGCATCTCCTTATTCCTGAACTTCCGCTAAATGGAATCCGAGTGATGTTTGGAAACCAATTCCATTCCCATTCGTCAGGATTGGCAGTTTCACAGCGTTTAGCTGGGGCATAGAAGCCGTCAGACGGTCGGACCAGCTTCACTCGTTGAATTATTCCAAACTTCTACCCTCTCCTCGTTGGATTCCTCATCCTCAGTCTCCGGATTTGATGAAACCACATGGTCCCTGAAGTTATCATTGTCAGATTCAACCAACAAACTTTCTAATTGAGGTAATGTGAGCCGCCCATCACGCGTTTTCTGAGCAACCTTATCAAGTCTAGATTCATTCGCCATTTTTACAAACTCACAATGAAGCCGTTCGCTAACAAAAAATCATTATCAGGTAAAAAAAACTTAACAAACATATTATTGCCAATACTACGAAATTAATGCTTGAATACCTATAAAGCTTTTAATACCTATAAAATTTAAAATTTTTAAAAAGGATGTTATGCATATGTCCATTTTTCGTTTTAAAGCCGACACACTTCAAACCCGCCGTCCCAGTGTGGTTGGAGTTTACGACATTTTGTTGCACACCCAGTGGATCAACAGTCGTGTGCTATTTAAGAATCTGCAACCCCTGTATAGTACGCCCAGCGTCTGAGATTGGTGGATTATGGATTCTGGCTTTGATAAAGCCCCGTGCCTGAGCTGGTCACTTGTAGTTACACCAATCATATCAATGGAAGCAGTGGCGGCTCGAGCACTTGTTTGATGGTGGGAACCGACACTTTTTAAATATACCTACTTCATACATACTGTATTGTAATCTCACTACCCGGAGAATATAACATAAAATTTCTCGAACAAAAATTTTCATGGTCAAATCGTGCTAATCAGATGTCTAAACACAAAATAAGTTAAAATGTCTATAGACCATACAATTTATAATACAGAATAATAAAAATAACTCTATTTACTAGACTATTATCAAAGTTAATTTGAACGCGAGCAATTCCCACCAGAAACTATGCAACTTTTGTTACGTGGGGATTTATCGGACTGTCCCCACGGTATTTCAAATTCACACACTAGTGCGCATGCGCGGGTCTCCGATTCCCTACGATCGCGAACGAAACGCAAGGAATGAACGAAAATGCTTAAAGGCACAATACGGGCTGTCCCCCAAGTGCGCAGTACGATCTGCCCACCGAGAAATGCACTGGTCATGCAAATGTTAAGGTTCGTGCGCTGATCGGCTGTCAGCTGGTCGGCGTGAGTGGTCACCGGTTCGCTTTAATTTGTTGTATTTTATTTCTGCAAAATACTAATTGCTATTATGTTAAAGGTTTCATTAATTTTGGTGAAGACTGTTATTTCTTTTAGTAGGTTTCGAGTACAACTGGGGACTGTCCCCACTGTCCCCCTGCGAAGAACCGCCACTGAATGGAAGGCATGTTGGGAAAATTGAAGAGAGACGTTGAAGCAAGGGTCATTTTTATTGTGCTCTTTAACCAAATGGGCCGTACAAAATTGACATGCGGGCCGCAGGTTGTGCATCACTGATTTATTACAAGTAGAATTTTGCAGCCGAAAACCAATAATAATCCCGCAATCTTGTAATTTATGACAAGTGAGATTTTACAAGTACAATACACACAACCTAATAATAGTATGACAGACTATTTAGTGATATTTTTCTTGGAAGCCTGAAACCAGGTGATGTTAGTTATAATGCATGGTTTGTTTTGAGGAAGAAATTGAGAAACATGAAAAGAAATCTTTAAAATAATCATTGATAATAAATTTTATTAATAAAAATCCATTTTTCTAATACATATACTATACATTTGTGAATATACCGATAGTAGAGGCAGGCAGATAGGTAGATACGACTTTTAAAATACGTTTTAATATAACGAGTAATGGCTACAAGGAGCCAATTTAGTCGGTCCCCTCGTGCTCGTTATAACCAAGTTTGAATGTAACTTCTTGCGACTTGACCACGACTATGTGACCTCCCCCCCTGGCGCTAAAACTGGATCCGCCCTTGCGTTGAAGGAGACTAGATTATTGTTTCAATCCCTTTTAGCCATAATCAAGACATAATAGGGTCTTTGAAACATTAAATTCGACATTATTTATGTAATTTTTACCCCAAGAGCTTCTTCAAAACCCTCGGAGCTGTTGGAGTTTGTGTATTCTTTGGGGGCTTGTCAAATAAAAAGCTATCATGAACTGTACTGTCACTCGTGTAACAATGAATTGGTCCATACAACAACGGGTCGATGTGTAACAAAAACAGAGTCTGAGACAGAACCAATTCCTATAGGTCACCAGCATCTATTGAATATAAGGAAGAGGTGAAACTGTCAGAAACCCTCTAAATCGACCTATCCCTCAAAAATTCAGCAATCCATGTACACAATTTGGGAGGCGAGAATGGGTACCGCCGCCCCGGGAACCATTTATTGGATAACCAACACCTCTGCTATAGGTCACCCCAAGTGGTTCGCTACGTTTGGTGACTTAGCAGGGGTGCCCGAGTTCATGGGTTGAGGTTTGTCTAGGTCTAGGCGGCGTATGATCTGGACCCACTGAACCCCAGATTCCTACTCAACCCTCATACCTTTTTCCTTCCCAGAACTTCCTCTCCTTCCTTTCCTTAAAAATACCCACCACAGCATGAGAGCACCTCGATCATTGAGGACTGAGTTTTCTGCAAACATTTTTCCTAATAAGTTGATTTGCAGAAATAGCGACCTATTGAACCCGCAAGCAGTGCCGGATGAGCCCCTAAGCAAATTAAGCAATTTCTTAGGGCATCACGTCTTGGGGGGCACCAGAAACAGCACCAAAAAAATATTTTTGCTAGCACAGGTAAGGAAGAAGGGTAAAAAGAAGGGTGAAAGGTAAGGAAGCATTGACGTTCGGGGTCATAACCCCGCTCCCGCTTGCTCATTTATGGCTGGCAGCATTAGGAAATTAATTTATTTATGATGCAAAATTAAGGATTTAGGAACCAATATTCAACAGTTTCATTCATGTCATAAAAAATAAGTTCCAGTGATTTTCCCGCACAAGTTCATATCAAACTGACGCATAATCATACAAAATAGTTCACTATGATAAAATTGAATCAGCGTTCCCTAATGTGGACACAGGCCTGTGTATATTTTTATGCCTGATGATATCAAACTGCACAGCGGAATGATCTTTTTCGAAATTGAAAATAATAACAAAATGAAAAAAGAACGACAATGCTGCAGGAAAGGCTCGATGCTTTATCAATATTATATAGATATAGATATGCTAAAATCGTTGGACATATTATTTTCCGCTAGTTTAATGCTCGAAAAAGTAGCAAGTCACATTTCAATGAATAAATAAAAAAGCTTTGGCAAAAAGCATTGTATGTAATACCTTCACACATATTTTGGTACGTAATAATTAATGATCAATCTCAGTGTATTAAATAGGTAATTTTTTTTTTAAGACCGATACTAGTTTACTTATGAATAGGGGGGCCCACAGGCGTGGATTGCTTAGGGCATCAAGTAGTCTTAATCCGGCACTGCCCGCAAGCAACCAGCTGATCTGCACATCCCTTTTCTCTTCAACCTCATCTAGGTCACAACTTTCTAGCAAATCACCGCTCTCCCCCCCCCCCCTTTTTTTTTTAAAAATATTTTCTGCGAATCTTGCACACTACCAGTATAAATAAATATTGCCAAGCTAAACAAAAACTAGACAAGTTTTACAAAAATAAATATTTTAAGAGTAAATAAAAGACGGGACTGTGTTTAAATCAAGAATATATTTAGATTAAAAAATAAGTGGGATCAAATCACTTTTTACCCTTGGATTTGAAATTTTGGCGACGAGCTTTACCTGGCCTTGAGTTCTTACCGGCGGACTTATTTTTACCTTTGCCTGACTTGTTGTAATCCCCGAAATCAGCCGACGACTCTCTCGTGTTCAGTTTGTTGCCACGCTTCTTGCCTCCAAAGCCATATTTACTATCTTTCATATTTCTTTTAGCGATGCTTTTATTTTGCATCATCATATTCTTTTTACCTCCCTTTTTAGGATCCACGAAATCGTCTTGACCCTTGAGACCTTTACGAATCCTTTTAACTTGATTGAGCATGTCTTTCTTTTCCGAATCCCTCCGTTGTTTAGTTTGCGACTGAAATAAAAAAATAAAATGTTAATTTGGAGGATCGCTAGAACTATATATTGATCGTCTAGTTGACTAGGCAGACATCTCCAAACACAAAGTTTTGAGATAATGAGAAAAACAATATGCAAATGTTCAACATTAATCACATATTATTTACATTTGTCTGTGTTTTACATATTAAATCTTACTAATATTATAAATGCGAACGTTTGTATGGATGTATGTGTGTTTGTTACTCTTTCACACAAAATTTACTGAATGGATTTTAACCGCTTGGACACATAAGCTTGTTTTCACGATAATTTAACGTAGGTAGACATAGGAATGACGTATGGCCCGTACCTGAGTTATTAATGAAACTTTACAATAATATAGGTTATATATCAGAATAACCCATAGGCTATAATTTGTAAAGCTAGCTATTAATTTTAAATATATTGAAAATAATAAATAATGTTTAACCGCTTGGGCACATAAGCTTGTTTTCACGATAATTTAACGTAGGTAGACATAGGAATGACGTATGCCCCGGACCTGAATTATTAATAAAAAGAGGTCAAAATTTGAGAATGACATTTTACAAAATAATGATTGTTAAATCAAAATTCTATTTTAGAAAATATTTAAATTAGTGAATTTATTCAAAGTACTCGCCTAATATGTTGAATCGAATCAAGAATAATTATAGATATTTTAAATAAATAGGTTAAGAATTTTGGTATAAACATAGATGGGACCTAGGAAAAGAAAATAGATACTCGAAGTACTAATCCTACGCAGACAGAAAAGCTAGTATGCTATAAAATAACACGTAGCATAACGGTCCGGTACATTAGTATGAGATATCCTACTAGTTACCTAGGGAATATCAACATTTTGTTTAATTTAGGTACATACTACAAGTTTTTCTGCATTATAATTGATTCGGGGGTGGTTATGAGTAAATTGAGTATTGTACCAGATAAAGGGTACACTTTAACATATAATTGCCTATTCAATTCAAATTTAGATTTTTTGGAGATGTCTAACTAATGAACTGGACGAATGATATATACTAAGGAGGTTTTTAATAATTAATTATTTATAAGTTGTACCTTTACAACAATCAGAGCATGAAGAGTTACTAACCTGAAGCTGTTTGCCCATTTTCTTTTGTTGGCGGAGCTGGCGTACCTTCTCCGCTCTGACTTGGCCGGCCTGTTTGGCCATCAGGTTCTGCCTCACTTTGTGCATGTGTGTGTCGCTCTTTGCCATTTCAGCAAAGTAAGTGTCTGGTCTGCAATCAATCGATTCATAAACATTAAAGTGAGGAAATACTAGATGGGGCGGGGCTTGCATCATTTATGGGCATGCGTATGTAGGACCGAGTTGGTCCTTTTAATTAAAGCACATCACTAACCAATTAAATTATTATTTTTTAAATTTCAATTATAAATAAAGCATAGTGAGTGGGGTCCCCGTCTCACAAATGACTATGAGTGTCAAAATATATAAAATTCTTGTCCAAATTTGATAGATTTGAATGTATAGATTGTAGCTAACCGTTTAGTAACAATGTCGAGTTGATGAAGTCTGCTGATACCCTCCAGGACGCAGGCTTGTGCTTGTCGGTGCAGTAATGTCTCTCTTTTGAATTCGTTTACAACAGGGTCCACGCTTATATCCAATGCAGGCAACTTTGCATTGTTTGCTCTGATATTCCTGTAAATTAAATAATACAACGTTAACATATAATAAAAAGCTGTATGAGTCAAGCAGTTGCAAAACCTTTTGTCGATTTCGATATGGTCATAAGAAAGTGTTTGGAACACCTTAAATATCCTACAAAGTACGCTGCGCAAGAGAAATGTGTCTGGCAATAAAAACAAGTACCATGAAAAGTGCTCATATACTCTCGGTAGTTATTCAGAATTACTGGACAAGATTTTTCAAATGATACAAAATCTTTTGTATCATTTGAAAAAACAATAAGAAACAGCTTAATATATCATTGAAGAAGAAGATAACAATAATAATCTAAATTAAAATAATGAAAATGAACAAGGCACAGAAAAATAATAAAACATAATAGTCGCAACTGGGACTCGAACCCAGATCTCACGTCTTACCGGGACGGCGCTCTACCAATTCAGCCATTGCTTCCGAGAATAACCTTCAAAAGTTAAAAAGACAGTTTTTTTTTTAAAAAGAAACAACTTAGCTAAAATAGCTATTTAAATGCATTACTTTCTATTTCCGGTGACTAAAATAGTTAATTCACATTATTTTTAAACTGATACAAAGTGTTTTTAAAATAATTTGTGCGTAATCACCTTGTATCCAGTAATGGCAGATTATCTGGTGTGGTTGGATATCGATAAATGGTTGGAAGTATGATACAATTAAATATGAGCGAAGGGGATAGGGTTGAATTAATTAAGGGTAATGGGTTCAATTCCTAGACGCGACCAAATCTTTTTCTGATTTTTCTGTTTCAGATTTTTGTTTGAGAGTCGCTAATATTGTCTTCAATGATTAAATATTATAATTTGAGGTTTTACTCATAAAATTATTCCAAAAACAAAAAAGGTTAATTTTGTAAACTTGGTTGTTAGGATGGCTTTACACACTGTTTTTTCTCGTAAGTCGCTTACGTAAAGTGATGTATGGCAAAATTACCAATCTAAACGAAATAGTAGGTTACTTACTGTAAATTATAGCAAGTTACAAAAAATCACAAGAGTGGTGTTTGACAGTTCTAATCGTGTTCAGGTGAACTTACAGCCTTCTCACAGCTTATTAAATCAGTTTGATAAGTTGAGACCCTTACTGTAAGAAATGGTACCAAAGCGCACCGATGCGAGAAGCAAAAAATTAAAAGACAGGTCTTTGTAGGTTTTTTTTCCTATAAAAACTTGTATTTTTATTATTTGAACTAAAATTTGATTGAGAACTGCCTTTCCACGATCGATATGTACTTTATTTTCTCCCGAAAACAAGATAAAAAATAACACTACCTACAAAAGCCAAAAAAGCATTACGAAAACGAATGTAAAAAGAAAGAAAATTTTCTAATTTCAAAAACCAGAGATATCATTTATTTTCCAGGTGGTAAAAAAACTTTCTGAATATTGTCTTGAAAATGAGAATCTTTCTTTTTAATTAGCGGTCCAATCCTTTCTAACCCCAATGTTTCTGTTTCTAACATGACATATTTGAATTTGAATTTGAAGTTAGTCGCTGTCATATAACTGTCATTCGTCCTAAGTAATTGGTCTTCTATTCAATTCTGCCATTAGTGGAACGAAAGCGTATGGAGAATTTTTTCTCTCAAACAACTTCCATTCCAACATCTTTACTTGGGCCCTTTGGTCTTTAATGACAAAATTGTGTAAATTATGACAGCTGCAACTCGTCTTACCGCAAATAAACTTAAATGTGTATCGGCCGCTAACAGCACTTACGGAAGTTAAACTTCCGAACAACTTACGTGAGCATTAATTACCACAAATTGGATGCGAATGTAAATGCAGTTGTGACTAAATTATCAAAAACTTACTCAAGACGTAAATTTTATGAGGATAAATCGATCGAAAATTCTTCTAATTGTTTAACTCTACAAAGGAACTTAAATAAACTTTATGATTGGTGCATGGTAAACAAATTACATCTTAATATCAACAAATGCCAAATGATCAGTTTCTGTAGATCTAAAACCCCCTTATTATTCGACTACTCAATTAACATGAATTCAATGACCTTGGAGTTATCTTTGACTCCAAATTACGCTTCTTGAATCACATTACTAGTATTTCCAGTAAGGGATTACAAATGCTTGGATTTATTCTCAGAATCGCTAAAGACTTTAATAACATAAAAACCATAAAATTACTATACATGTCTCTGGTTAGAAGTCAGGTTGAATACAATTCAAGCATTTGGTGACCTCAATTCAACTCTCATTGTTTACAAATTGAAAAAATTCAAAATAATTTTTTTATTAAATTTAAAATTGGTATTCCTATTATTGAAATCAATTGTGTCAATTTACGCAGTAAACTTAACTTATCGAAATTATCTGAAAGGCGAATAATATTTGATCCTTCTATTATATAAAATTGTTCATTCAAGGTTGGACTGCCCGGACGCTATAAATTTGCTATCTATACATATACCTCCTTAATATACCAAACGGAATATTTCATTCTACAACAATAACTTCGCTATGAATTCTGTGTTAGAAAGAATAGGTTGGGCAATGAACTAACCGATGTCGCAGACATAT
This sequence comes from Limnephilus auricula, assembly GCA_951813805.1. Classification (NCBI taxonomy): domain Eukaryota; kingdom Metazoa; phylum Arthropoda; class Insecta; order Trichoptera; family Limnephilidae; genus Limnephilus; species Limnephilus auricula. Next base: position 5,352,145 of record OX638388.1, on the reverse strand, counting down.
TTAATTTAAACTTCGTCACATTTAAAGCCAAATTAGTCCACCACTTTTTAAATGTAAATAATGAATGAGAAATCATTTTATTTTATTTCGATTTTCTTTTGTTTCTTTTCTTTTCTTTTGTTTGATTTTATTCTCAAGTCATCCATGTGGATTTAGCTTTAGATATATTCTTATTAATTTATCACATTGTGTTTATGCTTTATTTATATACTTTGTAATCTTTTTTTATTTACTGTTATAAATGAAATTTGTATTCGATATGTAAAAGCCCAATAGGGTGTCAATAAATAAATAAATAAAGCCAGCCTCATGGCAGACGATTATTTCTAATGAATGTATATAAAAATCATGTTTTGCAACAAAACTGCACCTTACATTTGTCTTTTAGTTGCATCCTGTAGTTGGAGAGCTACATCTGGAGCCATGGGAGCTGGGTTACTGATAATATCCAATGTTTCTATCCATGGCAGCTTTAAATGCATTTCCTGAATCTTCACCTTCATGTCAGCGATATTGTTGACAGCCTTCTTCTTCTCCCTGATGAGAACCTGATTAAGGCCTGGCTTTAGCAAACCCTTTTGAAAGGCATCTTGAAGCTGAAATCAATGTTAAAGAGTTTAAGATATTATTAATTATTGCATCTCCCGGCATAAATGGTCGTTTCTTACAGTAAATAAGTTTGAAACGAAATGTTTTTTCCAATAATCTATGTAAGGCTAAATAGTAAGCATATACCATTCATTCACAGACGATTATGGTGAGGGAGAGCTTTCTAGTAAATATTACAGTATTAGGAAAAAGTACTAGTGTCAAATGAAAAAAAAAAACATTACCTAACTGCCGATATAAGACGTGGGTAATATTAAATGTGTACAAAATAAGAAATTAGTGTCATTTGTATTCTCCTGTGTACTTTTACATTTATATTATACGTAACATCTAACTAATTTATTATATTGGTGAATGATATGAATAAAACCGTCTACAATTATAATAACTAAAAATCATACATAAGATAATATTCTCATGTTAAAAATTTGCCAATTAATTAATTGTTTAACCTATAAATGAAAGAGGCATACGACATTGTTTTTTTAATATTATTACCTCTGCATCCGAATCACTGACGTCGGAATCACTACTGTGCATTTCAAATTCAGACATTATTAGGTGAAGGCCTTACGATTTTTCGATTGGATAATGGATATATCAAATAAAAACAAAAACCAGCGTAATCGGCGACACGTGAATGTTGTAAACACAATAATAACCTGTCAAAAAAGAGGTTATGTTAGCTTGACTGACTACATTTAGGTGTCTATGGATAACATTAATTTCTTCTATGGTCTACGCATAGAGATTTGCGATCACTATAGACAATCTGATTTTAACCGTAGACAAATAATTGAAATATGTTTTTTTTTCAGCCCTATTACCTCGCGCCGTTGTTCAACTTTTATTGAATGATAAAAAATTCAACAAGATTTTGTTCATACGTTTCAATTTAAATCGAACCGAGGTTGTTAATCAAGGTGACGTCAATTGAGATTATTTGATTTTGAGGACCGATCTTAAGAAGAAGTTGATCTTAAGAAAATGTCGTTTTTGGCTAAGAAATACGTTCTAAGAAGAATTGAATTAGATACATCTAAAACTTAGATATGAAATTAAACAAATTTTTTCACTTTGTTCCACTTGTTTATTTACACCAGGACCGGTTTCGTCCTACTACGGAAATTTTCAGACTGGTAGTTGTGAACATCTAATACTATTTTAAAAGAGACGGCATTAAAATATTAGAACATTCTGAAGAAGGATTTCTAAATCATTTACAAATTTCGGAAGTAAAATTTGATGAACTTTTATCTCTCTAAAATTCAAGATAAATATCAAAAATGCAATCCGATGCGAGCAGCGTTAAAAATAATAAAAATAAAATTACAAATAAATTGAGATATTTGGCAAAGGGAGATTCATTTTCAAGTCTCCTCTATTTTACGCTTTCAATACTAATCCTAATTTATTCTTATCGTGGTTTTAAATGTCTTATTTATTATGTCTACTGGAGTCAATCCCGCAATATCCATTTTGAATATAGAATATTATTTACTGTGTTGACACGGGCATTTCTATTTTTATACAAATCTTGCTTTTGATCCCAAAAATAGGGATGGTTTTGGTACAGATCGATAAATCTAAGCATCATAATATCATCCGACCATTGCAGATATATTTTCATTAAAAAAGATGCCATGATAGTAAGCATGTTTAAAGTCTAATTTCGCCCGCAGGGAACCAAAAATCGCAAGCGAGTTGAAACCAGAGTTCAGACTTGGTGACTCGGTGTGAAACTCGAACGATGGGTCATACCTGAACAGCAAAAGTAGACGGGCTTTCAACTTTAGTAGCTTAACTAAAAACTTGACCAACTTTGTTGAAAGAGTGTTCACACTTGTCATTTATACAGCGGGTTCAGACGGTTCAATTTTAGTTGATCAAATCGACACTTGAAAGCACATTAACACATGTGAACCTTCTTTCAACGAATTTGAACAAGTTTTTCCAACAATTTTTCACGTTCAATCAAAGTTGATCAACAAAAATCACTGAGGCAACTGAAAACTCTCAACTGCCAACTGTCTTTGTATGACAATGTGATGGCCCGCACACTCAAAATCACACAAAACACCGTTGTCAATGGTAACGCAAGCGGTGACTCGCGACTGACACTGCTCATCGCCGTGGGCGGCCGTTGCTAGTTGCCAGCTGTCAGCTGATTGTTCTTCGTCTATGGTTAAACAAGCTTTTTGACCAATCAAGACAGAGAAAACAGCCGGTTTTAGTTGGTTTTCAGTTGCCTCAGTGGGCGGAGGCGCTTAGTCCATTTTATTAAATTTCTGCACTTTGTTGACACATTGTACATATTTACCCCTCCCCCCTTGAATGGTTATTGAATTAAAGAATGCTGACATCCTTTATTATAGTAGACATTCCCCAACAGACCATAGGAGTTTGCATTAATTTTTTAGACCAAGAAAATAATCCTTAATTTGAATGAGGATTTCATTAATTGTGCCACTGGTTGGTCTTTCCTAGAAATAAAATCTATCACATCTTTCAAGTTAAGCCGAGGTGACCCAGGTAGATAATGACATGAAATACAAACGGTATTTTAGAACAAATTAGAAAATCTCTACATTTTTTGTAGTCTGACAAGATTAAAACTTTCATAATATTGTGAAATATTTCACAAATTGAAGAGATTTTTTTATAGTATGCATTTTTAACTGAGCCGCAACGGGAGTACTAGATAAACTAAGAATGGCACCCTGCTTTGATTGAACTGCTAACATGACAAACTGAAAATGTAGGTTTTTATTTTTTATTTTTATTTAAATCAACTGGTTCACCCTGGGGTAGAAATTGAGGCAGCTCTTATGGCCAGAATGGATATTCGCGGACAAATCCAAAAATAGTCAGGAGAGGTGGGGAATGTAATATTTTCCTAAACGGATTTGATTGAACAAAATACATTAAGCTTGGCATGTTATTTTTATAATATCCTACTATCAACCTGTGAAGGAACTGATCAGTTTCCTCCTGCATTCATTTTAATTTTAATCCTGGTTATCGCCTCTCCAGTCTTCTTTTATGCCATAATGAAAATATTTAGAGATTAGTGAAATAAATTCATCGGTTTTTAAGAGCCTAATAATTATTATTGTTTTGTTATGATTTTTTTGCAACAGGGATATTATTTCCATGACTTTGTAGCCCTTGCAAGGTCAAGAACCAAGCTCTGAGTACTCAGTTGTTTATGGTATAAACTTGCTCGGCCAATAAGAATGCCGTATTTTGTAATACATTCGTAAAACAAAATGGTGGGCCGGAAACCGGACATTGATATTTTGAGGGTTTGAGGTTGAAAGTAGTTCGTTTGTGAAGACCCCATGTTTTGTTCATAGATGAACTATGGCCGCCATCTTTAGTTTAGATGTATGTTTTTCGAAGTTGATTTGATGAGCAGTTTTGTCAGTTATTGTTTTACTTCGAAAGTTTTACCGTATGTGAGCCCTAATACGAAGTACCAGTGTGGATTTTACTGAAGACACTTGTATTGAAGCAGGACTATTGACTTTTTACGTGTTTTGACTATGTTTACATCCTTGTTAGAATTTTTTTGTTGTGTTGCTGTCAATTAAAAGGTAAGATTTTTATGTTTATTACTATTTTATTTAGATTTTGAACGCTCATTACCAACTTGGAGTTAATTTGTTTTGATTTCTATCACTTTTGCTTTCTCACAGTGTTTGGAAGCTAAGTCTTTATGCTCTCCTTTCTATGTTTATGTATAATATTGGTATTCATTTCGCTTGAATTTATGATATTCTCCCTCATACGTGTGTTTAATCGATTATTTGGATATCAAACATTTGGTATTATCCATCATTTTCACTGAAATAGAATTGCACAATTCAATGTTGGCACTGCCATTTAAAATATAACCCTCTGCCATTATATTGTCAAACACGCTATCTGTTTTTCTACAATTTTTGACACCAGTTAGGTTATTATCGATCACGAAACATAAGGTTTTATCATTTTACAATGTATATCAGTAATAATAAACAGTAAAAGTGGCGAGACATGATTTATAGTAAGTAGTTTTAGTCGCAGAGAAAATGCCCACCACATTATGCTGGATTCGGACATATATTTACTCTTATGTAGGTAGCTTGAACTGCCTGAATTGTTATTCGATGAAGTTACCTATTTTTTTTTATGTAACATCTGTTTTTGACGCTATTCGATGCCTGGTGTGACATAAAAAAATAATCAATACATAATAATTTATTAGAATGCTATATTTCTACCTACCTCGAGCATAATCTTATTCAGATACCCTCAAAGAAACTATGTTTTATAACAGACATTAAAGGTCTTTCAGTTAACTATAATATACTCTTCGTTTAATTGATTTTCGAAATACATTACAAAAATAACGAATTGTCACCATATACATTTATCATTTATGTTGTGTCGTGAAATCATCAATCGGATAATGGATAAATGTATAAATAACATCCCTACTATAACTACTGCCCCAAAACATTTGAAATAAAATAAGAGCGCATTAGATAATGTTCGTTGATTTCTTATCGTAATAAGCAGGGAACCTTTCTCTGTGATACATCTCCGTAATCGTTCCAAGGTTTCAGGTATATATTAAATAGTAAATATTGATCGTGTATGCTCTTAATATAGTATGTTAAAATATAAAACTTTACAAGTGGAAAGAGAAAGTCTTTAATCAATTGAAAGGTTTTTGTGTAAATTTGTCAAACTTAATGATGGTCTGTTTACAATGCTAATTTAATCAAAAGGTCAGGTCACTTGTCATTAACTATCAATATTAATTTTAAAGGATTTTGAAATTCATAGTTACTTTTACCTCCGTGTAGAGCTGTGCCTGATAAGTTATTATTTAATATCTCAAAGGAAATATGCTTTGTAACGGATCAAGTTGATTATTATTTTTACGTGATTTTTGCATCGGAACAAACTGGCTGTGATTGTGTTTGATGTGATAAATTTAAAAAAAAGTAACAGAACCAATTACTTTACTTGTAAGCTTTTTTGAAAAATCTCCAGATGGCAGTGTTATTTACATAATAATGATTTTTGTTTCAAGTCTTGAAGCCAAGAAGGCCTGATGAACTTTCAAATGCACTTGTTCTTCTATTTCTAGACGTGCTTTGGATGAATGCAAAAAGAGACCGTACTATTAAAGGCAGCCATATACAATCCTAATTGAGCATGGGTTGGGCATAATAGAGATGTTGTGTATGTACAGATGGCCTGGAACAATGAAACTTGCGGACATGTAACGGCTACAGACGCATACCGTTGTGTGTCGCTATTCAGATTTCTGCGTACTCAATATTACAATGCAGCAACCAATTCTCCCGTCAAGTTGGATAATCAGCGATGGTGACTACAAAAAAAAATTGACAACACATTTTTGAACTCGAAAGCACTGCTTGCAAACCACCAGTATAAAATATTTTCTTTTACCCTTAACCTCTTCAATATCGGATGACAGTTAAGAGGTTAAGGCCGTATTCCATAGAACATTAATATCAGATCATTACAAGAAAAAATACTGTAATAAAAAGCAAAGTCTGGAATAATATTGGCGCAAGCGATTCTGACCTTGTCCTTGTACAGTTTCTTTATACATAAGGGTTAAAATCGTATTTTATTTATTTTTTAACCTCTAGACTGTTACCCGCCTTACCTTACAGGTTGCTGGTTAGTATACTTGCCACTCGTCTATGAAATTCCAAAATTGTGTCCTATAAAGCACCTATCGGCATTGCAATATTTTAAAACGTCACGTGCAGAGAATGCCTATCGGCACTCTTATCCAATATTATCTTTTTATGGGTTTTTATACAACCTATTGAAAGCCAGAGAGGAAAATCCCCAGAATACAGTCGATTGCAGGCTGGATGTATGCAAAAATTACCTTGGCGAGATTTGCTCAAATATCAGAGTAAAAACTAAGATTTATTTTTTTTGCAATTGTTTTCTGTTACCGAATAACATTTCTTATTTTTCGTATACATTTTTATATCGTAAAACCTTTCCTCAGAATAGTTAACTTTGTCTAAAAAAATAAAAATTCCAATGTCGAAAAAAAATTCATACAAATATAGAGAACTGGTTATATTATTTCTACATAAACCTGAATCTTACACAAAAATAATCGAAAGATGTTTTCAAAGATATAATTGTATATTAAACACGAGTCTTTGAGGAGACAGTACTAACTGTACATTTAGCGCCTCCGCCCACTGAGGCAACTGAAAACCAACTAAAACCGGCTGTTTTCTCTGTCTTGATTGGTCAAAAAGCTTGTTTAACCATAGACGAAGAACAATCTGACTGACAATCAGCTGACAGCTGGCAACTAGCAACGGCTGCCCACGGCGATGAGCAGTGTCAGTCGCGAGTCACCGCTTGCGTTACCATTGACAACGGGGTTTTGTGTGATTGTGAAGTGTTCGGGCCATCACATTGTCATACAAAGACAGTTGAGAGTTTTCAGTTGCCTCAATGGGCGGAGGCGCTAATTTTACAACCATTTTAAAATCATAGACAACAGATCATAGACAGTTGATGATAGACAATATATGGGGTTACTTGTATTTTGATATAACCACTCAAGCAATCACGCGAAATAAATAAATCTGCCTCGATTGCTCGCCATGTTCAAAAATTAATTTTGAAAAGTTTCCGCCCACATTAAAAAAATAATTACTCCACATTTGTTTATGTAAACATATAAACTAATTATAGTACTATACAGCCAATGAATTCACCTTTACTTAAATAATCATCCTAAATTTGTAGGATGTATAAAAAACTGATTAAAAAATCAAAAACCTTCCAAAAGGATATATTTTCTGGGTTTTCTAGTTAAAATCTACCGTGGAAACTTTAATTTTGTGTTACAATTTATACTTTCTATAGAGTTTTTTGTAAATAGTCTAAATCAATAATCCCATATTGAAATATGTTTAATAAACTGAATTTTGATAAGTTCTCCAGAGTTAAAATGATTCCTAAGAAAAAAATTTTGTAAGAAATTTTTTTGTAATTATATATGATTTTTAATGCACTTAAAAAAAACTGCATTACACCAAATAGATACATTAATTATCTTTATTCTACAATAACGATTAACTCGATTAATGCTTCAATTATTGGAAATTATTAATTTGCAAACATCGCCATCCCGAACAATCTTTTGCGACGTAGAATCAAAAATCCACTGTTTTTAAGATAAATCACTTTATTTTTTTATTTTATTATTTCGACATGTAAACAGGTTAAAAACATTGATAATTCAATCATTATTACACTGGTATACAAATATATTAGAAAAAGCGACAAAAAACAAAAAATTGACAGTTGGCAATTTGAAAAAAACTTTGCTTCAACTGAATTGAAGTGAGTAGTACATCAAAAGTAAAGGAAAGAACAGTGACATCTTTTGATCATTAATAGAAGTAAACTTTCAGTTCTCAAACCATGTTTTCTGCAGGATGTGGGAACATTTGAAAAAAATTCAAAAAATGTTATACGAATGGTAGGAAAATGTGGTCCATTTTTGGACCGATATCGATCCCAGAAAAATAAAAGTGATCTAAATTTGGACCGATTTCCCTCCAGTGGATAAACTAACAATAATGACCATGATAGTCTTGAAAACCCAAATATTCAAATTTTTGGAATGTTGAATGAAAACTAATTTTCACATGCTTAGACGAAATGAATGTTTTCTAAACAATGAGAGAGGTTACTTCATGAAATAAAAAGTAGAATCTGCAGTTTTATTAGAGCAAGCCATTCTGATTTATGGCTTATATAGTTTCCAAAGGATAAAGATTTCCAGCACGGATGAAATTAGAACTTGTCACTGCGGCAGCTTCGGTCATAATACAGAAAATTCATCGGTGAGCAATCAATGTTGGACTCGTTAAAACCTGTATTAGCATATTTAAATGAACCATAATCGCTTTTGAACCGTGATAACCAATCAGAAAAGGGGTTTCGTATTGCTTGAAGATTGAGACAGATCAGGTAATAAATGTATGAAATTGTTGCGCATCAAAACTGGTGAAAGCAAAAAATATGTATGCGATTCTTCATAACTAATTAATAATTAATTTTACTGTCGTTAATAACTCTTTAATATAATACATTAAAATGAAGAATAAAAATTAGGGCGCAACCGAACCTTATTAAGTTTTACTACAAATACAAGAAAGTTTATTAAATCACTTAATTTCATGTGTGGACAGCACTTACCACTTTTCCCAGGACAGTGATTTACACTTTTCACTCTCCTTGCTACTTGCTACGCATAACCCACACGAAGATTTATAGCACAGACCCTTTTTTATTTTTACATTAACTCCATACAGGAGGCCCTGAGGAAAATAAATTCCCTCAATAAAGGGCCTATGTCATCTTTGAAGATGCTGTGAGGAGGGTCTTTTTGAGGAGAGGAAGGAGTGAACGTGGGTCTTGAAGCTGGGCTGTGGAACGATTTGACGGCCTCTGTGTTTCCACCTAAACGAAACACAGAGGCCGGCAAATCGTTCCACAGCCCAGCTGTTGAACACAAGAACGAGTCGTAGAAGCGACCCGTTCTCATGTGACAAATGTCAACCGTGTACATATGTTGGGCGCGTTTGGCGTATGTTTATATTTATGTATGGCGTATATTTCCCGACTATGCACCGGTGCCGAGGGGATCAATGACGCTAGTTCTTCGGAGCATCTTCCATTGAAATACCGGTAGAACAAGGATAGCATTCCCACCCGACGTCTGTGCTCTAAAGATTGCAATCCGTTTGTTAAGATGGGAGAATCTATCAAGCGGACCTCCCGTTTCTGCAGAATCGAGGTTTTTTTTTTTAGAGGCTCCTGACCAGAGATGGCTGCCAAATTTAACCGTGGGGCACTATTAAATTATCTGCGGGCCCAGTACAGTACACCCAGTTTCTGAGAGGCCAACATAACTCTGGCCTCGATGGAGCCCCCGTACCTGAGCTGGTCACTTAGAGTTACACCGAGCATAAACCTTTAAGGTGATTGTTGTAAGAATTTGTATTCTAGTTTTTCATAGATGGCGCGTGTTTAATTATTTTACATAAAAACGCTTTTTACAAGTTATGCTTTGAAATATGAAGAAAAATGAATTGTTAGCGCCCATACACAAGCAATATGAATATGAAACAAACTCAAATCTTTAGAGAAAGGCTAACTAATGCAATATTGGATTGATCACTGATACAATATTGTATTTGTTAGCCTTTCTTGAAAGATTAGAGTTTTTTTTTATTGACATAACTATTTATTCATATTGCGGATGTACGGGCGCAAACAATTAATTCATCTTAATATTTTAAAGCGTATCTTGTAAAAAGTGTTTTTCCTTCAAATAATTATACTCGCGCTATCTATGAAAGAGTATGAATTCTTTTAATAACTCAGGTATGGGACATACGTCATTCCTATGTCTACCTACGTTAAATTATCGTGAAAACAAGCTTATGTGTCCAAGCGGTTTAAGTATCACCTTAATATTTAAAAAAAAAATTGCTACTCTTCTCGATGGCCATTTCTCGCTTAGTTGTTTGGATATACAGAGAACCAGAGGTAGTCGTCAGCGGCGTGAAATAAAAATGTAGTCGGGGGTTTTGGTCTCCGGTGACATTTTTTAGAAATAAAAACCAAATTACATTCCAATAAACATAATTCATCACTCTTCTGGTGTTATGATTTTGAACATCAGTCTCTTTCAAATATGCCCAATTTTGTGTGCTCATCCACCCCAGGCTGCCAGATCTCTTTGGGTTTTCAGCACATCTTCTCATTTGTCCGCAACCTCTTTTTCTCCTTTTAAACGGAGGCTGTGAATGAATCATTTTAATTTAACATTAAACTTCCAATCAGAATTTCCCATACGTCAAGAATAATTGTTTAAATAAAATGAACACATCCATTTCCATAAACTTTTTTCAGGTAACATATAAAGACGGTTTATGTTCATGCTAATCGTTAACAAAATGGAGTTTCTAGATTCAAAGCAAATAATGAAACACAAAAGAAAAAAATAGCCACAATGAATATGTGTGAATGTGAATGTATGAATAAATAGCTACATTTGACAGCCTTCATAGCTAAATGGAATGAACGCATTAGAAAGGGATGGCCATTCAAAGAATATGCGTAAGGGTGAAACAGTTTTATTATTATGAACGTCCCTCGTCTCTGTATGCGTGCATAGCGGCAACAGCTGAAAGCTTTAGCGGCAACAGCTGCAAGCTTTAGCGGCCCACTGATGGGCAACCATGTCCACAGCAAGCATCACATCACAGGTGAGCAACGAGCATTTTTGTATGGATATTTGCTGGATAAATCAAGTGACCTCATGCTCGGACTGCTCTCTGCGGACATGCTCACCCTTTAAGTCCCTTTTCCCTTACTTCTCGGCGAACAAACGAGCTAGCAGAGTAGTAGTATATGACGTACTGTCACTAGGTTGTCCTTCATACACTAATGTGTTTCTGCATTCGCTGTCTCACTTCATTCGACATTTAACATTTTCAGATAGCAAAAAGCCTTGTGAATAATTGAATTTATTGAAATAAGTGATTTTTTAATACATACGAATGGAATGCTTTGGGCACCTCTCAAAAGCACAGGAAGGCTTTTTTTTTCACAAAAAATAACCTAGAGCGACATGTTTGTGGCAGCAGGTGACAACTTATCTGACCAACAAACTTATGTGCGATGATATTAGATGCAGTAAATTTCAGTAGCATATCTTATATAATTCATCTAAGCACAGTAACTGAGTATCTGCAACCTGATCATAATAAGTTATGCTGAATAATTTATCCTACCTGTGACACTCTACGAAAGAGCTATTTTTCTTTGTCCATCATATAATTTTATAAATTAAAATACGAAGTTGGAACAGGTACATATTATAATGGTAAACAATGCTACTAGTGTTTATTTAGGTGACATAATAAAACTGATTGTTCATTTATGTCTTAAGTAACTAGTTGCAATGTTCAGCATTTAATGTGTAGGCGGTGGCGTAATGCACTATGTCTTCCACCTTGTCTAATGTCAAGGTCACAACAAACTTCATTTTCAAACATGTGTTTTGGTAATAATATCGATCCGTAACAATTTCTTATTTACACTTTTAGTGGTAAAATGAATAATTTCTTATTTAATTTTTTAAATTTCTATGCTATTTAAATAAGCATATTTTTTTATATCAACTCCACACAGGAGGCCCTGAGGAAAATAATTTCCTTCAGGGCCTATGCCATCTTTGAAGTTGCTATATGGAGGGACTTTTTAAGGAAAGGAAGGAGAGAACATTGGTCTTGAGATCCATGTTGTCGGAGGAAGGAAACTCAGAGGCCGGCAAATGGTTCCACAGCCGTGTTGTTGAACTCAAGAATAAGTCGTAGCAGCGATCCATTCTCATGTGAAAAATGTGAACCGTGTACACATATTGGGCGTGCGTTTGGCGTGTTTCCCGACTACGCACAGGTGCCGAAGGTGTTGACTGTAGTTCCTCAGAGCATCTTCCATTGTAATACTGGTAGAACAAGGACATCACACCGACCTGATGCTTGTGACCTAACGATTGCAATCCGCTTATTAAGATAGGGGAATCCATCGAGACGAGGGTTTTTCAGGTATTTTTGTGGGGCTCAGACCAGAGGTGAATGCAAATCATCTTTCTCGATTAGGAAATGTTTTATTAATTCACCTGCTCCTGCAATGTCATTAGTATCAGTTTGTATTATTATTATTCTGAGTCTCCATTAGCATTAGCGGCATGTGATAATTAGGTTTTATCTTCATTATTTGGTGCATGCGGATAAACGAGCCATGACACTTTATCTGTAAATAAGCTGAGAAATTCATTTTTGTGTCAACCTTCTAATGATATGCATGTGGCAGTTACTACTGTAGGTAATGTTTTACTTTTGTTTCATTGAAACTCTTGCCTGAACCAAATACAAATCTTTCTTTGTAAAATTTCCTGATATTATAATGTTGAATATTATGAGACATCGCTAAAACCTTCATATTTTTTTTACAAAATGACTGATTAAATTAATAGTTACTTAATTCAACATTTATCTGTGTTCCTTTACATTCCTAAGATAGCTGTAAAACCACTTTTGTATGGTATTGTATGACTAGCAGACTTCACATTTTATGAAATTAAAAAAAGTATGTGCAATGTTTTTGCCCTGCGATGGAAATAATACCCGCAACCTTCTGAATGAAAATAAATCTGTTGACAGTTATGCTACGCAATCCGTTAAGTAAGCTAGAACGCTTTTGAATAGTGTGCCATGCAGACAGCATGCAGTCTGTTTTATCTTTATTTTTCAATTCTCATTGATTTTATGATCTTCCTAGTTGGTGAGAGCTTATTCTCATTTGCCTTTGTTCTGGTGCCTCCTATCAACCCATAGCATGAAAGTTTTATGAAATGTTTGCTATCTGTATCAAATCCAAAGTATGACTATTATTTTTAATAATTTTGGGGTAGGTAGGTACTCCACCAAACTCGGTCATCTTTGTGTTTGTGTTTTTTAACAATTAGAAAATTGGTAAATTTAGTCCTTTTGTTGGTTGTGCTTCATTGAACTATAACAATAATACACATTTTTTTATTATGAAAATCATTGGTATGAACAAGTTAGTAGCTGAGTGAACAAATGCTTCGGTGGTTCCCGCCTAAGTATTCCCTAATTGCACAAACAACATTTTCCGCTTAAAATGATTTGGAGTCTTCCTGTAATTTAAAATAAATTATATTTTCTACTGCTTGAACATTTCGTATACTTTATAAACAACTCATTATTAGGTTTTTACCCAACTTTTTACTTTTAATTCACTTTTTGACGCATTTGGTGACTTCTGAAAAAATGTTGATTCATTTCGATGACATAAGAACATTGTTTGGGTGCGATACGATTCCACAATCGATATTTTAAAAATGAATATATTAATTCAATTTATTGCATAAAATTTACACAAATCAAACAAATTTGACCCTTTCCACTTTCATGTTGCAAGTTGCGATAAGTCTACATAAATAATGCTGGCTTTGAACAGGTTTCTATATATACCGATAAAAAGTAGCACCTTTTTATCACATTATATATGAAAACAATAATAATTCATTATTATCATGAATTATGTTCTCTTCTCCAATGTATTAGCTATAGTTTTAGTGTTTCTGCGTTACGTTTGCTCTTCAAAAATATTATTTTACGGAAACATTACATTGCGTATGCAATATTAATATTTTACACATCTTATTTCGTAAGAAATCTAAGGTTAAGCCACTTGTTTGTAATATAACAACAAAAAACTTGTTTGAAATAATGACCTAATGTAGGTTGCTGGTTTGTATTGATTGATGTTTATCAATTTGTTTATCAATTATTATCAAAAATCCTTCCGTTCAGCATCATTGGATTTGGATAATTCAGTTTTATTTATTATACAATGTTATTGTTTTCCTTGTTTTTAGGACCTTGTCATAGGTCAAATCAATGTTTGTATCTCTATTTCTTTTAACTCGCTGGTTTCCTTTATGAAGAGTTAAATCGATCGATACTAACTACCTAACTCTGAATACGCCATTTGACCAAGCTAGGTACGAGTATTAGATGCTAGAGGTATTGCTATTTCTTAGCCAAACTGTGTACCAGTATTAAAGAGAAATAAGTGATTTTAGTATTCTTGATCATCTGACAGTTATTGAGTTTAATCACAACAATAATAAATAGATGGTGTAGTGCGCGTGCGTGAGCCGTGAGCGGGGGGCGTTGGGGGCCTAGCGGTGGAGCGGGGGAGGGGGCGGGAGCGGGCGGCGGCCGCTTCGTTCTTCCAACCCAGAATAGGCCTCACACTGCGCCGCCGCGCATCTCTGCTGTGACCGCACTTTACTCAACCGACACCGGGACTGGATACTAGCTACTAGCTTACTACTAGCTACTAGCTACGATTGGCTACTAGCTTATATTGTAATATCATTCAAACGTATAGATATTACTTTTATTTCTCTGGAAAACGATTCAGTTTTAGGTCATTCGTCTTGAAGGCTGCATGATCAGCCATCAGCTTCGATGTCACAGGGTAGCTTGAAACTAGAGCGCACTATTATATCCTGTCTAGTTTGAAAATACCTTTATATCCCAGAATGGCGCTTCGTTTTCACTGATTCATCATCAATTATAGTTCTGTTCTTAAGTCCTATGTCTGAACGTTCAAACTTTTGTCTCACTTTAGAATCTATTGTCATTGTAAAAGCATGTGTGGCTTCTCCATGTTTCGGGTAAAACTATCTCCTGCCGAAAATTATGCATTTTTCATGACTTTCATCAAAGTAATCGCGTTGTTTGTCATGTAGAGGTTTCAACTGATATTGTGTATATAAGCACCCTTGACAAGACTTACAACTGCGCTGTACAATTTATCCGAATAGTCTGCATCGGTCGCGCGCCGTGACCTGAATGGTGACCCTATCGCGAGCCAAGGAAATATCGCGCTCCGCTGTGCGGTAGATAGGTACTGGATACTCGTACTGTACTGTACTGAACTGACTGGTCTAGTAGTGGTAGGTACTGTTGCAGCGGGTACTCGTTATGGACTGGCTGATGTGTTGGTGTTGTGTGCACTGCACTTCTAGCCAAGCTAGCTGACTATCCTATCAGAGATGGCAAATGGCGAAGGATTGATTGTTCTGTACTCTATGCCTAGCTGCCTAGCCCTAGACCACTAAACTCAACCTACCTTACCTACTTCCATAGTCGAGTCGGAGAAAGCTTCGTTATTTGCGGTTTTTTTTTTGCTTCAGCTCCGCGTCATGACACGGGCGCATTGCATTACATTTTGCCTGCACCGATCGATTGCATATTGTTTTGTACCACAATTCTGCTATGCTCGAAACTATGCGAGTTCATCAAAAGGAAAATTGTCAGCTTTCCTACGGATTAGTAAATTATCACAAAGGATTGGATATTTTTTGTTAATTCAATCATACTACGTTCCTATATTTATGCACCGACGGATAATGAAAACGCTTTTAGACCGTAGGTACATACATATTTAGGCAATTAAAATTAGAGTGACCGCGGAACATTTTTCCATGGTAAAATAAACATTATAAATTAAAACTAACTAACCGTCACGACGTTTTCCCACAGGGTGGGAAGATAATACGGACCGCAACACAACTCGGTCTTGGCACACACTCCTTGCTTCATTTACATTCATACATACTCTTCTATTATTCTGACTGTTGCCCATAGTTCTATTTATTGTTGCAAAAGTTGGCTTGCTGTTAAAAAAAAACCAAATGTAAGAAACTTCCACAGCTAGCAATCACTTTGTGGTTCTCGTACATAATTATAAATCGAATTAAATAACTTTGTTTGAAAATCGCCCCTTTCCTTCACACTCCCCCGCGGACCAAATCTGGCCAATTCCCTTTTGTGGCCAAAATTCTGACATTGTATTTCACATATAATTACAACGAAATATTTTTCATATCTTGAGTCAGTAAATACTGACAAAGAATACTGCATTATATCGATAGAATTTGGTTTTAAAATTGTCGGAAAATGTAGTGTGGAGTCTGACCTGTGGCGGGTCATCCGTTGCATTTTATTAGAGCTGTCGTGACCTCCCGCCACCATGAGCCTCCTGCAGCATGATTCTGCATCATCAGCCTGCGCTGTGCCCTGTGGCCTGTGCAGCCTGCAACATCGCCAGTCCCGGACAGATTGATTGCGACGAGAGAGTATGCGCGTGTGCGTGCTGTGTAGTATAAATAGTTATGTAAAATGTACACTACTAACGGTGTTTACATCATCTCTGTATTTCTATGTTGGTGTTAGGAGAGGGGAGTGGGACTTCCGGTTCCGCTTCCTGTTATACGAGACTACTAACTGACTGGACTAAAACAATACGTTTATCTACTTTACTCAGTCATTAGTCGTGCTCCAAACTAAATCAATATACTTCTACCATGATTAAACTCTACTATTTATGCTTAATAATACAATGAGTTGTTTTAAGACATTTTTTTTATTTCGAGCAGGGCCGTAACTAGAGCCTCGGGGTCCCCGGGGCAACAGATAATAATGGGCTTCCCTCTTAATCCCTCTCACCTCTTGTCCTCAGTCCTCCACCTCAGTCTTGTTGATGATCGTGTTTTTGATCTTGTGAAGTGACCTCTCTTCCTTATTCTACAAAACGGAACCCATTCAGTCAAAATATCAAAGACAGTTTTCCGCTAAATCTTTTTTGAAAAAAAAAAAAACCGTCTGCTCTGAAATAAATAATATAATCGAATTTCGAACTTCCGTTGATATCTATCACTACCACGAAGGAGGTCATGGAAGCACTTTAGTTGCGACGGATTTATGACGCTATCCAAAGTTGAGAACTTTTTAAATGACAACAAATATATATTTCAGATATTTACTTAATTATTCGGCAATGTACTTTCGCCAAAGAGGGTATTACATAATATATCTAGTCCTTCATACTTCTATATTCCACTCTGTATTGTTAAAAAAGACGAGTTGAATCGAACAGAGAAGACTTGGAAACTGGAACCACATAGTAGGTATAAAACTTTGTCCCGACGAATCGAGTAAGTACTTGGACCTTGGATACGAATAATAAAGACACGTCAAATGACAATGCCAATGCGTCCCGAGATTTGGGATGGTGACGCGCGTCTCGCGTTTGTGCACCCTACTCACAAGGAGCAACCCGACTGACGGAATGTCACCACAAGTTTTGTTTGTGGCGGAATACATTTTCGAATAAAGTTAATGAAAATAATACTATCGTCAATTTATTATCGTAACAGAAATTCCGAATGTAATTTTAGTAGTTGGTTCATAATCCCAAATCATAAACCAGAGTTCATAAACCCAACGTCAGATTACATAGTTTAAATCTTTATTTCCCCAATACGGGGCGGACCAAATTCACCCACGGGCCGAAGGTTCCTCGCCCCTATGTACGTAATTACGTAGTAGGCAGAAGGGTAGTGAAAAATCACCTCTGACAGGACGCCAGCCACTATTATGAACGAGACTTTATAACTTAGAAATATATTTTTACTAGCTTCTGCCCGCGACTTCATCTGCGTAGGATTAGTACTTCGAGTAATCTATTTTCTTTTCCTAGGTCCCACCTACGTTTATACCAAAATTCTTAGTCTATTTATTTGAAATATGTATAATTCTTAATTCGATTCAAAGTATTAGGCGAGTACTTAAAATAAATTCACTAATTTAAATATTTTCCAAAATAGAATTTTGACATTTTCTAATAAACGATAATTATTATTTTCAATATATTGAAAATAAATAGCTAGCTTTATAAATTATAGCCTATATGTTATTCTGATGTATGAGCTATATTATTGTAAAGTTTCATAAATATCTATTCAGTAAATTTTGGGCGAAAGAGTAACAAACATACATACATACAAACTTTCACGTTTATAATATTAGTAAGATAAGAAGAAAGTAAGATAACATTAGTAAGATTTTCTTTCCAAGAACCGACTCTTTTGAAATATTTTTGGCTGGCAGTGTTGAAGAAGAAGCGGGCGTGAGATATTTGGGTAATAGGTATTTTACAAAAACTGTCGCTGTTACCCCTCTCCCCCTGAATACTGAGCCAAAGGGACAACTGCACCTCGGGCTGATTGTACCTAAATAAAATCCTCAAAATCGAAGTTTTGTATACCTCTGTTTTCTCCTCCAAAACCGGATCGAATTTTAAGGATTTTTGGGGATCCTAACTCCTATCCCTATGATTATTTGATATCTATATTACATTAATACATATTTGCGCTAGTATCAAAATCGAATAGGAGTATGCATTAAAAAAGGAAATGAAATAGGGAAATACGTTTGTATGAACAAAACGCCGCCCACGATTCCTCTTAATCGTCTTGAAATTTTCTAAAATAAATAAGAACTACCAAATTTTTGAATACACAAAACCCTTTACCGAAACTTCAACATCCGTCTGACGCTTTCACTTACCCTTGGGAAGCATCGCGTATTATTGACCCTTGAGTATGTCCTTGATAACGAGTGCTATATGGTCGATTGTTCATAACTATTATTTTTTGTCGATATGGATTCCGATACAGCACATCTCTGTTTTAAATACAAAATGTTTGAATGATTGCTCGTTTTCATATCTAGGTATAAATTATTTCATATTACTTTCGCGCGGAAAATATTGATGATCTTTTGTTTTTTTATTATTATAAAGCCCGGCGTACAGGCGTATAATAGTATTTGTAATTTACCCTGTGTCTCGTTTCGTTAGGGACATTTGAAAGTTCTTTTCTTATTACCTAGTATATAGAAACTGAGTGCTGACTCGTTGCGAACTGGTAGCTTCAATAAGGTCGTGTCTTGTGGCGTTCAGCTCGCGAGGAGAAATCTCCAGACAATGCTAGATGTATTAAATACTAATCTAATTGTTGACGATGACGACTCCGTGCACGCTGTGTAAGGCTGCGTATACACACGCGAGCCGAACCACGAATTATGGGAAGCACACGCAATTATAATTCGTTTTTCGGCTCGCGTCTCGGTCTGCAAATGTATACACAGCATAACGCGTTTGTAGTACACGCGGCCGCTCGTTTATTTAACGTTCGCGCACATTTTTATAACTTACTAGGTATGCTTCTATTATTATACTAGCTTAATTCGTACTGAATGCTGGCTTCTATTTGATGCGATCTAATTCTTTCTTAGGTTTTTTTACCAAGATTTTTTTTGAAGTAAATACTTCTTTATGCACGCTTGACTTGGGGGTAAACTGGCGAGAGCGTTACGAACGTTACGGCGTTAGGAACGTTTTTAAAAAATTTTATAGTGAATACCTCACAAGAGTCCCAACTGCTCCCGTCTAAAGCCAGTGAGACTATGGCATCCCTAATTGGGGTATGTTATGAGGCTGAAGGTAAGTGGGAAAGGGAATGAGACGAGGAAGAGGAAGGTGGGGAAGTACCTGGCTATTCAGATCTAGTCACAAAACACGGCTAAAGCCATTTCAAGCAACATTTCAATTCTGAATGGTGGTCTTACACCAGGGCGATACTAAGAGTGTCTTCCACTCTGGAACGTGCCGCAAATATACTTATTATTTTAAATAATTAATTGTGAAATAACACAAATCAATTAAATAAAATTTATTTGCGCACGCCGAGTTCGAACCCGCGACCTTCGAAATGGCAATCCAATGCCCTACCGCTGGACTACGCCGGCCGTCACGGCGTTACAAACGTTACGGAGGCGAACAATAATAAATTAAAATTAATTTTGAGGTTCATTCCTCACAATCTAATCGTAAAGCGTCCGCCACACTACTCGCGAAGTTGATGACGAAGTGAACCGAGTGGTGTGGATAGACGCTTCGTGTTCGAACTTCGGAACGCTTGGATTCCTTTGACTCGGCGCTAAAGCCGACGCAATCGAAAGTTGGACGAAGCGAGGCGAAGTTGCCCGAAGTGAAGTGCGTGTCCACACTATCTACTTTGATCAACTTCGCGAGTAGTGTGGCGATCGCTTAACAACAGTGCTCAAATCCATACCAATGACTTTGGAATAGGTGCTGGCATTTATGCTGACAATAGTTGTGTTGTTTCTCACATTCTAAACGTTAAAATCTAACTAATAACTAGCACTTTTTCTATTGGAATATTTTGAATTTCCTGCGGCAAATGTGAATAAACGTCGCTCTCTAACTAGAATCCGCATCAAAAAAGTTTTATTTTAAACTTTGTAAGAATTAAATCAACAATCCCATTCTAAGCGTAGTTCCCATAATAAAGTTAATCAAATTTTCGTTTAGAGTTTAGAGCGATTTCAATATAGATTCTTATACACTGTTGATTGGAATGGTTTTATTCGATGCCAGGAAGAAAATTAGATTAGATTACTAAAGAAGTATTTACTTCAGTCGTGTGGTCTAAAGCACACTCGTATTTTTTTTTTGTATTGTCACACAACATCCAAAATCGGCAATAGGGCTGCTCGCGAATCAAACTCAAAATGGAATAATTATTATATCGAAGTATATTAATACGGTAATGCCGGTACGGTTCAAATTAAGGAACCCGACTCCGAGTAAATCTCCAACGCCACAGTGTATGAACACCGTTGTGAGCCATCCGTGAATGTGCATTTTTCCACGGAGCTGCTGCCTTAATATATACACTTAGATCTCGCCCACAGGCGTTTTGCAAACGGAAGTGGCGCCATCAGGTAAAATACTTTTGAAGTTTTCATATTATTATTTTTCCCTTGGAATTAAATTTGATATCATCATCGAAGTATATTAATACGGTAATGCCCGAACAGTTCAAATTAAGGAACCCGACTCCGAGTAAATCTCCAATGCCACACTGTATGGAAACCGTTCTGCCCCGTCTGCGAACGAGCCTTTTTCCACGGAGCTGCTGCCGTAATATGCACACTTATCACTCGCTTACATGCGATTTGCAAACGGAAGTGGCGCCATCTATAATACTATATTTAAGGAAAAAGTATGAAGAAAAAACATTTTTCGCTTTCATTCAATAATAAGAAGATTTATGTTCCTCTCATTATTCACGGTCTTAATGTAAGAATGTCTACTATTATATAACTATCTATTAAATATAACAATCTGTAGTTTAATGTTAATAGTAGTTAGTTTTGCAAAAGGGTGATGCCTTATAAATAGTCACCAACAATTAAACTGGGCGAAGCAGAAGGAAAAGCCGCCCGCAGGGCCCAGCAGCAAAAACCCGTGGAACGGGTTTTTCACTGCTAGTTACGTATTATTACGAGAAATTAAAGCACTTCATATACGAAATAAATGTCCCTAAGGTAGCGCGTTGATTCCGATCACCGGGAAGGAAGATTCAAACCTCACTTACCAATTTTTAAGAGATATATGTAAAAAGTAATTAATTTTAATGCATTGTTTTTTTTTTCACAGGTTTTTTTTTTACTTATGAATGCAAATGAGACTTGCATATATTTTGCCTTGGAAAAAATAATTTGAATATTTTTTTCTGCTGAGATTATGAAAAAGCAATGTATTTTATTGATTGAAACTAGCTGACCCGCCCACACTTTGCTGTGGCTAACAAAACACAACGCCATCTACTGGATTGTACCTAACCTAGTGTTGTGTGTTGTGTCAATAAATTAACTCACACTGCCATCTGTCAGAAACTTATAGAACTTACAAATATTTTCAAATAATTGTCCCGTAAAAAATATTTAACTCGTAATAATAAATATTGAGGTACATAATCGAGATAAAAACTATTCTATCTTTTAAGTTGGACCACACAGTAAGCCAAATTTCATCAAAATCGGTTAAGTAGTTTCGGAGTTTACCTTGGACTAATATTGTGACGCGAGATTTTTATATGTAATTATCAATTTTATCTAACTTTCTTTAAAAAAATTGTTAAGTAATTTTTATTTATGTATTTCTTTGATAAAGAACCGTAATATTATCATTTAGTTTCGTATATTATAAATATGTCGATTTTGACTTTGTTTACAATCTGTTTGTTATGTATTTAAAAAACTTTTATATTTATAAATAATGTTTCGATTTTGAAGTTAAGTCCCTGTTAAAAATGTTATACATGTTTTTAAATAATTGCTTCAAAATTAAAAAAAAAAAAACAATTAAAATGTTTTAAAAAAATACTTATAATTCAAAACCATACGTACCATTAATTTTTATAAATGCCGCCTTAAACCTCTTCTCTTCTTCTTTTTCAATGGCGCTACATCCCATTTTGAGCTTTGGCCTCCTTCAACATGAGCTTTCACCGCCCTCTGTCCTCTTAAACTAATAATAATAAATTTTTTAAAAAAACACCATTCGTTAGATGTGCAGTTTTAAATGTTAAAAAGGTTTTGATTTTACAAGATTGAAATTTTTTTCCTGTCCTTTGCGAGTTGAAGTGACAGTATATCGACTTACTTATTTTTGTTTCTTTGGAGGCGCAATGGGGGAGGGACTGAATTGCTGGTATATTATTATGTAAATGGGTTTTCTATTGTGGGTGGAAATGGTGGGAAATGGTGGGTTGGGTTGGGCTGCTGACGTCCACGGCAATGGCAATAATGCTGGCATTGCTCTTGTTGCAGGTAGAAGTGCTGGCCCTCGGGAGAGTAGCGGAGGCAGTGTCCGCGGGCCGGTAGCAGTGGATACTGCAAAATGAAATTGATGGCAGTATGTTTGCTCAAAAGGGAGATTATGATTCAGAGTCCCGGCTGGTAAGTTCCCAGCAAATCTTATCAATATCACTACACCCAGACATACTGTCTTCAAATTATGCTAAGCACTTGGCTCGTCACAGGTAGAAAAAAATCAGGCAATTCTTATTTTGATGTAATATCGTCGCCGTTCAGGCAAGCCACCAAACTGCAACACATATTTTTGAGGTACTGTGAATTCAATGATAAAATTTGTGACATACAAAATATGGTTTTAAGGTTTATGGAATGGATATTTGAAAGTTTTATCAAAAAAAAGTATTCATTTAAGATTATTTCTCCTTTTTTTCCTCCCCAACATTCAAAGTTAGATATCTCAAAAACTGGAAAGGGGTAACATTTGTCTGTACGGTGACAATTCTTTAAAAAGTATTTTTTTGTGTTTCATTTGAACGGAAAAGTTGGTTTTTCTTAGCAAATACTTAATACTGTAGTGATAGATTTTTAGCATAAAAGTAAGGCTTGTGGTTGTTTGTTTGTTGCAGGACTGCGGACCGGCCGCCACCGGGGAAGGCAAGGAGCCCGCGTTGGATTTATTACTAGTAAATCAAATGAATCCTCACAGTATGGATACTTGTACAGAAACCTCTGTTTCTGCGCTCTCCACTGATCTCCACGTTCCTGACTCGAGTGTTTCTTACCACCAAGAGAGTGACCGCTTCCAGTCATATGTGAAATGCGACTCGGATGCTAAACATGACCAGGATGATGCGGATGAGTCTTCCTCACATTCAAACCCCGTTTCTAATCTTCTCTCCATAGAAGATGGAGTGCTGGAGCCAAGTTTGTTTTCTCCTAATGCGGAAAATACTGAGGCTCATAATGGTGAGCTCAGATTCATCTCTGAAGATACTTCAGAGCCCATGGAAACGACAGCCATTATTCAAAGTGTTCCCAAGTTTGCCCAAAACTATACATTAAATGTTAATTCAGGAGTTGGCAATATTGCCGCTATTCAAAATGTGGTACAAAGTGTGTCGAGTGGAAATCAAACTTTATGGTTGCCTACAATCATATCTTCCAACACGTCACCTGGCAACGATGAGTCGGCGTACCAGGGAGAGATGGAAGGAACCTCCAACACCACCACCACCATGTCACAAATCATCCTGACACATCCCATTAATAATCCCATCTTATCCACATCTAGCTCTAATCACAAGTTTGCCCCCAAAGTGCAGATACTTAGTAGCATCACCATCCCCAAGCATGGATCCATCTCGTCAAATATGAAGGGAGTAATTCACGCCAACTATTTGACTCCAATGGACATCACCAAGTTGAACTCCCCCACTGCAGCACTCTCCACTGCTCCGCAGCCCAAGCAGCTCCTCAATAACTCGGTACTCACAGCTAACAGTCAATTATCCAACTCCATGAAGGGTTCCACCAGTGCTGCTAGTGCCAGTTCCAGGGGGCAATCGGCCAAGGGTCCGTCTGTCATGACCTCGGCTGGTCTACAACTGAAGAGCATGTCCAGTGTAAATAATAGACCTATTCATAAATTAAATAATGCCGCCAGTGCCAAGGCGAGCGCCAATCTAATATCTAACCAACCCAACCAACAGAGTCACGTGCTATCCAGAGTTGTTCCTGGGCCAAAAATGTCCTTACAGTCTGTGGGAAGAGGTCTGAAAACCAACAATTCTTTTCAATTCAATCAAAAAGTTTCAGGCAGATCTGGACCTTTTCCAAACATGGTTCAATCTCAGAACCTCCAGTCAGCCATGCCTGTGAAAATTATCCAGCAACAGAATATCCATACCAATAATAAAGGCGGATTGAAAACAATGCCTCCTTCCAGAACTGGAATTGGAACAAAGGGATCAGTCAATTCCCCACAAGGAAAGTCATGGTCTGGTGGGGGCAATATGAATCAAGTGACCAATCAAAAACAAGGCACATACACAAAGAATATTACCGGTATGGTTGGCATTCAAAAAGCTAATGGTAAAAGCACCCCACAAAGATTGGTACTACAACAATCACCCACTCAGATAATCACATCCAACAATTCAACACACAATAGAACAAATGCACCTTTTGTGCAGCAACCCACTGACACGGATGGGACTGTGCGCTATATTACTTATAATTCAGACACTAATCAACATGTCTCTTCAAATCAGAATCTCACGGCGCAAATCTTGCAATCGCTGTCGCAGCCTAAAAGTTTGCATGCAAAACAAGTTCCCCAGGTGGTCGCCTGCAATGTTCAGCAGCCAGGTAGAGATGGCTATCGTCGCATCGGTGACTCGTACGAACAATGGCGACAAATTCAGTAAGTGGACATATTAGTGCATACATAATAATACATATACCTTTACAGATCAAACTTTTACTGTCTTGTTACATTTTACACACCACTTAATAAAAAATGATTTTCTGTTTTAGTGGGGATCCAACAACTCTGTTAATTTCTGACGATATCCTGGGAACAGAAGAGCGTCCTAATTTGTCAGATGATTCTTTGTCCTTCCATTACTACACTCTACAGCTTGTAATGTTGGACCACACCTACGCAGGAACTCCTCAAGCCATTGCCAGTGCTACTAGTAATGTTCCCACCCAAGTGATAAGCACTTCCCCCTTGAACAATACTTCCCTCATTTCCTCTCCAGTGAACAGCCCTCCCAAAGCTCTTCCCACGAGCTTATCATCTCCAGTGAACTGTGCAATCCCCATCCAACAGTCTCCAGTGCATTCTGCAGGGGTCTCGATGCTCACTGCCAATGCTCCGGGAACGTCTTCTGGTGCCTACCAATTCAGTAGTATTCTCCATCCGGACGATGATGACACAGCTTCTGTGATATCCTCCATTGATGGAGACGAGCCAAGACAAGACAGGAATGGTAGTGATACGGAGACTGCTCCAGAAGGTGAAGATGAAGAAATTACTCTCTGTGTCTGTGATTTCACTCACGATGATGGCTACATGATCTGTTGCGATAGGTGTCTTGTATGGCAGCATGTTGACTGTATGTTTATGGATCGCAAAAACATACCTGAAGAATACATGTGCGGGAAATGCCAGCCAAGGCCTGTGAATCGTCAACGAGCTCGCTCTATTCAGATGAGGAAACTAGAGGAACTTAACTTACTCGGACTGGGATCTTCGGGAAGCGAGTCTGCTTCGGGGTCTGTGAAACGCAAGAGGAGCGCCGGGTGCAGACCACCTGGCGGACCTATAAGATCACATAAGAAGCGCTCTCTTACGTTGACAGTGACGACTTACAGCAATACTATAGGCGGTGTGAGTCGTACTCTTCCCACGCTTACTCCACAACCTCCTAACTTACAGTCTACTCTGTACACCTTACCCCCGGCACCCGCACCTGCTGCCATCCCCAGCAATAACAACAAGCGCGGACCCAAGAGGCCCCGACGTGTTGACAATGGACGTAAAGGTCCCAAGAGAAAATTACCCGATAAGCGTTTGAAGAGGAAGGGCGATGTGGTCAAGTACCGAAGCAAATACTTCTCTCCTCCGAATTCATCTCAACAGCTCAACCAATGGAACGAAAGCTATGAATTGGCCATGACAAACCATTACAGTCCCGAACTGAGGGCTAAAATAGCCAGGAATTATTCCAACAAAAGTGCAAACAACGCTTCCACCATGTCCATAGTGCTGACTGCGCACCATTGCACCACCGTGCCTCATGCTGGGGGGAAGATACTCATAGCCACCAAGGATATGAAGGAGAACACTCCCATTATAGAGCTTCGAGGGAAGTACATGCTTTCGGCGCAGCACAGACCCCAGCCACATCCCATGGGGCGAGCCGGCAGTCAAAGGCCTGGCCCTTATTTATTCTTCTATAGATTCCCCAAAGACCCTACTCAGGTCTGCATAGATACTAGGACATACGGTAACGAAGCCCGTTTTGTTCGGCGCTCTTGTAAACCCAATGCGGAACTTCAGCACTGTATCATCAAAGGTGCTCTTCACGTTTACTTAGTTACCATTAACGCTGTACAATCCAATACAGAGATAAGCATTCGGCACGAGTCCTCGGGAAGTTGGCAGCCGTGTGCTTGCGGTAACCCAAAGCATTGCAAACAGTCCGCCCCGGGGACTGGCTCTGGGACTGGGATTGGGACTGGGACTGGGACTGCCTTGACTCACAGGAACAATGGGGCTTCAGACAGGTCGGTTCGGGAGAGGCGATCTCGTACTCGACATGCCAGCTCTTCCTCTCACTTCTCTTCCCAGCCC
The DNA here is from genome assembly GCA_951813805.1 of Limnephilus auricula. Classification (NCBI taxonomy): domain Eukaryota; kingdom Metazoa; phylum Arthropoda; class Insecta; order Trichoptera; family Limnephilidae; genus Limnephilus; species Limnephilus auricula. Next base: position 5,324,959 of record OX638388.1, on the reverse strand, counting down.
TCTTCCACTACGTCCATTATGCCTAAAGAGAATATTTCACCCAAACAACAACTACAACAACCGCCTCACAATAACCCTAGCCCCAAGGTGGATAGGAGGCGAAAAAGTGAACCCGAGTCTATATTGAACATTGTAGTTAAACAAGAAAAGGAAGAAAAACTAACTTCCCCCCTTCTGATTAAAAAAGAAGATCCCGTTATAGAACCTAAAATAGAATTTCTCCCAGATGTTAAGCCAGTAGTAGTAAAAGAACCTGAGTTACCAATTTTGATTAAAGAAGAAATCCTGATGGTACCTGATGTTGTTATTCCAGAAATCATAAAAAAAGAACCAGAAGTAGAAAAGGTTCCCGCACCAAAATTGTCACCAGTAAAGATGGAAATAGCTCTTGAAATAGTAGAAAATATTTTAAAAATAGAAAAAGTGGAGCCCGAGCCTGAGTCTGAGCCTGAGCTGGAACCCGAACCAGTACCCGAATCCAAACCCGAGCCCGAGCCTGCTCCCGAACCCGAGCCAGTTGAGGAAAGTGAGCCTGTCAAAATCAAGGAGGAAAATCTGGCAGTTGAACCTCTAGCAGATTCAGTGGTGACCTCTCCCATCCAGAGAAGTGTGAGCGCCCCGTCAGATAGAGAAAAGCTGACTGACCGTGAGTGTGTGGAACCTCCTCGAAGGACTTCCACCCATTCGGTCCACTCCACTCGCACCACCCGCGCCACCTCCGCCACCGTGCCCACACCCGCCAGCGAGTCTGCTGATGAGAAGAGTGACTCCCAGGAATCTAAAGTGCAATCTGCTAAAGATAAAAAGAAAATGGTGAGTAGCTTTGCCTTCTTATTTTCAATATAAGCTCCTGCTATCGTTGCTGGAAGTAGCTTATAGTATCTAGGAATTTATTTTCAATACTGCTGTCTCTAATCTTAGAAGCGCAAGTTTTAAAGATTACTATTTATGATGTAAATTATGTTGTTACAGACGCGGGAAGAAAGGAAAATGGAGGCCATAATGAAGGCATTTGAGCGTATGGAGAAGGCCGAGCAAAGAAAACTGGAGAACCGTGATAAGCAGAGTAAAAGGCGGGAGTCAGATCCCCAGCAGTCCTGCTCTGTCACCTCCACCAGCGAGTCCAAGGAGCTCTCTCTGGACCACGGTGAAGAACACTTTCAGCAGTCAATGCTCAAAGGAAGACGGAGGTCAGTTCACTTTCGAGTTTATTATCAGAGCATTCTTTAAATTTAATCTATATTAATAAAGTATGTATGTTGTTATAAATATTGGTACTTAATATAATGGTGGATTTATTTGTGAGCAGAAAGGGCAGAGCTCGGACCACAAGTCAGACAAGTCGGAACCGGCTGAACTCAGTGGACAGCGACATGGTGACCTCGGAAGACGAGCACTGCTCCCTGATGTCCCCTCCACGCAGCAACAGCATGTCTGTGGCGGAGCACTTCACCGACATCACCCCCCTCATTCCCCTCACTCCCCTCACCACAGAGGAGGCTCACTCCTACCAGGAGCTTGCCGAAACTAACATCGCCTTGGGAGAGTCTATTAATGTAGGTCACTTTATAATAGTATGTACATAGTTGTTTTATCCTTATCTGGTACTTATGACCATTTTATTATACATTTTGTTTTATCTTTTACTTCCAGAGAATGAAGGTGGGCTTAAGTTCCGCTTGCCTTCTGGTGGAAGCCGCTGTCGGACCCTTGGAAACAACTTTCAAGTTTCCGAAAACAAAGAAGACAATTATGAATGAATGGCTCAACAAATCGCCTGAACCAAACCTCTCTTACGAGTTTGGCAGTCCACTGGAGTTTAGCAATGCCACAGATAACAACAATAGTTCACATCCCTTTGCTGAGAAACACACCTTCTTGGGTGGAAAGTCAATTGAAAATCTCGTCAGGGTGGCAAACACCATGATAGGCAGCTTAAGCGGCGGAGTGATAAGTGCAGATTCTACTCCCGAGAAGAGTTGTGGGGGTCAACAGTCAGAGCCTGAAACAGCAGACTCCTCGTGTTCCCCCTCTCCAATTGACTCACCTCTGACCTTCTCGCAAAAAGCAACCAAGAAGGTGGCGGTGGCACGTGATCTGTCCAGAGACTCCGTTGGTTTCTCCCCAGAAAGAAATAGGACTCCCAAGAAAATGCGAAAATTCCTGCGCGTGCCGACAGATCCCAGTCCCTTGAAGCGTTCCCTCAGGAGCAGTGCGGTCATCAGCAGCACCGGCATCTCTCAAGAGGAAGAGGAGGAGCCGGAGCCTTGCCCCATGAGCATGGAGCCCCCGGGCGGACTCAGTCCCCCTCCGGCGCAGCCCCCCATGGCCCCTCACCCCCACCTCATGCCCCCGCAGCATAGTGCCAAGAAGCGCTGGCTCAGACAGGCCATTAGTGAGGAGAGCGACTCTCCAACAGCCGGTAACAAACACTCTATTATGTGCATTTATTCTAAACATGTAGCCGGACCAGATCTTATATCCGTTTCTACGGTCCTGAGAATAATAATAATAATTGGACAATTTGTAGAGCGCCGTTTTTGTGAGAAATCACCTCAAGAAACGTCGGATCTGCAAAAAATTGCAATTCTTTCTGTTGGCTTATTTTCTCGTTTTAACCTCACATTCACATCTGTTGCTCGGTCGCCGGCGTCCGGGATTTTTTCTTTTCAATGCGGTTTTAACTCTTATAATAATAATAATATTTTTATTGATTTCTTACACCATTACAAATGTGAGTTTATTACATGTAAGAAATAATGCCATATAAATATTTTACAAAAAATTGTATACAAATATTTATACATAAAAAGAAATTTTAAGGAATATATAAAGAAACTGTACAAGGACAAGGTCAGAATCACTTGCGCCAATATCGTTCCAGACGTTGCTTTTAATTTCAGTACTCTAGCTTCTCGGAATGCTTTGATATTAATTTTCTGTGGTACACGGCCATCGTGTACCATATGTCATCCGACATTCAAGAGGTTAAATGTCTGTATTTTCGGAATTTTGAATGAAATGAAATGCCTAATATCAAAACAACACTATCTTTCTTGATCTCAAAAACAGAAAAAATGCAGAAACGAAACTTTAAACAGCTCTACTGCAAAACAACAAAATCGCACATCTAACATTGTTCTTCAGGACCGTTGATGTATACCTAATAATGTTACAATTTTCAACAACTGACTGAAGTGTTGAGGAGGTACTATATAGTCCCAGAGAGGGACCATACGTGAAGTCATCATTCTAGTATCTTCTGTCTTTGTTTTCAAAAGGCGCGCGAGAAGGAAGAATGTCGATGACGTCTGTATGAGCTCTCGCTCGTTAACTTGTTGAAGGCCAGCATACAAAAAAATATATTTTTCAATACAACATGAAATATTTGACAATTCTCACCTTTCTTACGAATTCAATTTTTATAACATTTCTTTTGTGATATATTACAAAAATTAGAGTAGCCCCTTTTGAAACATTTAGGGGGTTTCTCACCATCCTCTAAATAGCTTATCTACCCTAATAACAAATATTATTAAATATAAAAAATAAAATACTCCCAGTGGTTAGAAAACTCTGCCAACTTATCCAATATATAGCCACTATTCATAGGTTCGAGTACCGAATTATAAACTCCAACTTAATAAATAAATAAATCGAAAATATTCGTTATTAGTGTAAATAAGCTATTGGGAGGATGGTGAGGAACTCCCTTAATCTTATTGTATGAATATTATTAATTAATCTTATTCTTTGTCAGAATCCCCTCCCAATGAAATGAATAGTATTTAGAGGAGCCCCTTTTGAAACATTTAATCTTATTGTATGAATATTATTAATTATACATGTAATCTTATTCTTTGTCAGAATCCCCTCCCAATGAAATGAATAGTATTTAGAGGAGCCCCTTTTGAAACATTTAATCTTATTGTATGAATATTATTAATTATACATGTAATCTTATTCTTTGTCAGAATCCCCTCCCAATGAAATGAATAGTATTTAGAGGAGCCCCTTTTGAAACATTTAATCTTATTGTATGAATATTATTAATTATACATGTAATCTTATTCTTTGTCAGAATCCCCTCCCAATGAAATGAATAGTATTTAGAGGAGCCCCTTTTGAAACATTTAATCTTATTGTATGAATATTATTAATTATACATGTAATCTTATTCTTTGTCAGAATCCCCTCCCAATGAAATGAATAGTATTTAGAGGAGCCCCTTTTGAAACATTTAATCTTATTGTATGAATATTATTAATTATACATGTAATCTTATTCTTTGTCAGAATCCCCTCCCAATGAAATGAATAGTATTTAGAGGAGCCCCTTTTGAAACATTTAATCTTATTGTATTAATATTATTAATTATACATGTAATCTTATTCTTTGTCAGAATCCCCTCCCAATGAAATGAATAGTATTTAGAGGAGCCCCTTTTGAAACATTTAATCTTATTGTATTAATATTATTAATTATACATGTAATCTTATTCTTTGACAGAATCCCCTCCCAATGAAATGGTGACTCCCCTAAAGAAAAGAAGATTGGCTCGTGAATCTTTATCAATAGAACCTTCTACTTTTGGTCATGTAAGTGTATCTTATTAAATATCAATGTAATTATTTGTATTAAAAAAAAAATATATATTTATGCTATTTGTCATTATGGGAATATGCATTCATTAATGTCTATTTTTCTTTCAGAGCGATGATGCCCAATGTGCCCCCACGCTGGGAACCACTCCAACTAAAGATTTTAGTAATGAAATTGCATTTCGACAACACTCTGCAATCTCATTGGAGAATCCGCCCCCACCAGAAGTTGTGGAAAGTCACTTCAATCCTGAAAAGACTAACTTCTTTGCTGTTTCTAACGTAGCCACCTTTCCGGAAGAGGTCAAACATCCTCAAAAGCTTGATATTGTGGTACCCGCTGCAAGTTTATGTTCAGAACTATCTCCAGTAAAGGTTTTATCAATCCCCCAGGAAATGAAGTTAGAAGAAAAAGTTAATCATGATGAAGAGTTTCACCCTTCCGAGGATAGTGAAAAAGCCGAGGTAAAAGAAGATGCCCCGATGCCTTTATCTGATGATACTTTATCCAATGTTGTAACTCAAAGCAATACTGAAACTCTAGCCTTTTCTGTTTTCCAACCTGTCCTTGATACACCCACTGAGAGTTTAGAGTCTAAAACTGAAATAATACCAGAGGAGTCAAGTAATACTAATGATAAAGTTTATGTTGATTCTGTTGTGGGAGAAACTAAGAGTGAATGTGTTAGTATCATTCATTCTACGGAAACCAGTGGCAACTCTTCCCCTGTATTAGATGAAATGGATGATATCCAAAAGAAAATACACTCATTCCACACAGAGAACATTCAGATTCTCAAAATCAGGAATAAAAAACAGCCCAAAGAGAAGCGTAAGAAGGTTAACCTGAATTTTGATCTCAGTGTGAGTGCTGACAACCAAACAGTTGAAGTCAAATTGAAAACTGACAAAGAATCTGCAGAAGTCTTTGAATTCGACAAAGTAGCGCATTCTGTGGATTCCTCTGCTGAAACCTCGCAATGTGTCTCCATCACCGTAACTCCGGAAAACAGCAATACAGGAATGCCGGTAGAAACTGACGAGGGGAGCATAAGTCATAGGGATTATTCAGTTGGCCTACCTTCTCCAGAGATAGAAAGAGCAATTCTGCCCCAAATTGAACCGGAACAGCAATCCAACGAGGCAACGCGTCAATCTGAAAAGGAAGATCCCGATTTCACAGAAATTACCAACAATAATTTTCCATCCACAAATTTGTTTTCGGATAGTTTCAGAATGAAACCATTTACTGAGGAATCGCAGAAATCCACCGAAGCATCAGCTTCCATTCCCGATATAAATGTAATTAAAAATGCCATTGACATGACCACAAACCTAGAGACTAGCGTTTTTAAGGATGGAACGGTTTTAAACTCAGATGATGAGTATAAGAATGTTCAGGAGATTCTGGACCGTGTCAATCAGATGGATTCCAGGAACAGTGTTCTGCTATCAGGCGTGTTGAAGGATACCAACCACTCGGTCAGTAACGAGGTTACCACTCCGACTAAAATGTTCCTGGGCCGGTCCAATGATCCTCGACTCAATCCCCCACCAGTTGAAATACCCAAACCTGTTAGAAGAAAGGTTAGTTCCCGTATTCTCTTCTCCCTGTATTATGTATTACAGTGGGTATGTATAAAGTTGTGTAAAATGTAGACGACGCCCTTCTGTTTCAGCTGTCTATAAGCGAGTACCGCAGGCGCCACAGTATGGCCAACCCTACCGACGGCTCCTCCCCTCCATCCACTCCAGGTGAGGTGGAGGATCAAGACATGTCCCGCTTGGAGAAGAACCTCGAGGACTCCATCAATAGTCTGGATGCGTTGTCTACCATCAACATTGGTTAGTTCATAAACAACACCTTTTATAATATTATATAACATCACTGCCTAGATTGCAACCTTTTAGTATTGATTTGTCATCCAATATTACAATTTGTCATTACAATATTGTGTATTAAAAAGATGAAAGTTAATTTTTTTGCCACAAGCACAATACATGCACACAGGGGTGTTAAAGAATGTACTTTACTTATTTAATCAGTGATTCCCGACAAAAATGCAAGAATAACGTAAAAAATGTAAACGAAATTTCAAACTTCAGTGACTTTTTTTATGTTTTTTTTTTTCAAATTCTTTTTTCTTCAAAACCAAACTACCGACCAACCCCACACCCCGACTCTACATGTCCAATACCTTTTAGTTTTTCGTTTTAAGTTTTAAATAAAAACATTAAAAATGTCACCGAAGACTATATGTTTATATGTATATGGTGTCTGGGAACTCGGAACCCAAAAGAATGTTTTTCTCAGTCTAAAATTTGCGATTTTTTTTCCCCGCATTCAAATAAAGGGTTAAAAAGCTTTTGGAGCCGAGTCTACGCTTGATAACCCCCTAACAAACATTTGACTTTGGAGTCTATTTGCTCGAAAGTGGAAGCTCAAATCAAAAAAACTTATTTCACAAAATCAACCCCAAATATGATGTAGATTCCCCAGTTTCCCGTTTGCTTGTACTAGGAGTTTCCCGACACCGTGTATATATTTCAATTCTCAATAACTTAAATATAATTGTTTGATATGATACATTTTTGCCACAAGTTAGGTAAGAATTAATTATAATGATGGGTAAAATGAAGTGAAATGTTGTAGGTGTGTTTAATGGTCAACCATCAAAGCTAAAGCTAGGGAGACATCGAGAAAAGCTTAGTGAGAGGCTTCAAAGGGAGTTTGGTCTGTCTTGTCAAGATGAGGAGGAAGCCTCTGTCCACGTTCCCACAGGTAATCTTATGTCACCAGACCATTATTCACTAGCACTAGAGGGTGGAAAGTTGGGGCTTCTGTCTGTGCCGTGTGTCTTGTTAGCTGTGTTCTTGTGTATGATTTAAACAGTGTTAAAAAAAGAGAACACCACAAAGTTTTGTATATAAATGTTTACCATAGACTTAGCTTTAGTCACCAGCCTGAAGATGACTGTAAAGGGTTGAAACGGGTCTAATCTAAAAAAAAATAATAAGTGGATTAAAATTATTTAAAAAAATATATACAGTAGAATCCAGATATAATGACCCTCAAGGGACCGGCTATACTTTGTCGTACTAACCGGACGACGCACAAAACGGCCAGATAATATTAGCTTGTTTTTATATGATACATATTAATGTTATTGTAATTATTGTTATAATTATAATAAATTAGGCGGCCGAAATCCTTCGCAGCCGGCCGTTCATATTGAGATATTAGAAGTATATTTGTAAAGATATGTTATATTTCCGCATCAGCCGGCCCTTCCAATTCAAATAATATTTGAGGTAAATTCGTAAAATACCACATAATTTTTTCAAAAGTCAAATTTTGGCGGTTGAATCCCATTGCGGCCTGCTCTTAATTCAGATATCCATTCGTAGTAAATTCATAAAAATACGATATATTTCCGTGTAAATCAATTTTTATCGTGCGATTACCGGCCCTCTAAATTTAGGTATTAGAATAAATTCGTAAGAATACGTTTTTTTTCTGCGTAATTCGAAATTTCGCCGTCGATATCCGTCGAGGCCGGCCCTTGACATTTATGTATTGGAACAAATTCATAAAAATACGATATATTTCCGTGTAAATCGAAATTTTGTCAAAAAACAGTCGATGTCCGTCGCAGCCGGCCCTTGACATTTAGGTGTTTGAAGTAAATTCTTAGAAATACAATAGGTAAATTTCCAAAATTTCAAATACAATAGGTAAGTTAATTCGTAAAAATAATGCATAATTTCCACGTAATCAAATTTTCGATGCCAATTACCGCCGCGGTCAACCCTTTAAATTCATATATTCAAAGTAAATTCTTAAAAATGCGACATTTTAGTGGAAACTGATCGCGGGGCGGTGAGGTAGGCGGTTTTGTATACAAAACACTGCCCGTCGTTCTAACCTGATGAATTAGCACTAAAATAGGTCACTTATGTGGTTTATTTATGGGTCGCTTTAAGCAGTTGGTCGCTTAAAACGGAGTCGTACTAAACAGATATGTTTTCCTACTACCTAACTATGAATGCCTTACTTGAGTTTACATTGCCATCACTAAAAACGGTAAGCAGTTATATCCGAATTTTACTGTATTTACATCACAGTGTAATTCCACCAAAAATTAACAGTTACTAAAATATTGATTCCATTATTATTACACTGAAGAAGAAACGATGCCAGTTATTCATTTTCATGAATTATTTTACCATATACCTACATAGTTCATACCATTTATAGATGTGTTGTGTTGTGTTGTCAAGGGAATATGGTATTGTTTTGCCGTTTCAAATGCTTTTTAGAATATTATCCTCGTACATACATGTATTTTTCTGGGACTTAATGCTAGAAAGGGCCTATGTAAATTTTTGGTTGTTTGTTTTAGGTATCAGAAATAGAAAGTGCTCTAAAATGTCAAAATGCTTCAAACGTATCTGAATGCTTTGATTACCTGCGTCAGTAAATAAAATTATTATAACAAGCAAACAATAGTTATAATTTTTACAGAAGTAGGGCAGTAACAGAAAGAAAAAAAATGTAACAAGTAACAAATTAATGCGATAGGCAAGTTTTTCAATTAATTTGTCTAACATCGGCTCTACATTCAAGACACAGAGGATGAGGTCAGCTTTGTCAGGTAGAGAAAAGTTTAGTCAGGTAGAGAAAAGTTTAGCCTATATTTCGTTTTTATCGCGACGAAGGAAGAAATGTGCGCTTGTACAACGTCTGATATTTATGAGAAAGTAAACACACAAAATATTCAACGGCTTCTGTTCTGTTTTGCGAAAGGATTTAGCGGAAAACATTAGTCTTTCTTCAAAGTTTTGAAAAAAAGCAGGGGGGTCGCGAGGTGGTCCGAGTAATTTACAAATTTGACGTAGGCACTTCTAGCATTAAACCCCAGATTTATACAGTTGGTTGTTGCGTTTTGCAACAGAGGCGAGTGCTATGATTATGGAAAGCTCTTAACATAGAGGAGATTTGCAGGTGACGGAGAAGCGGGTGAAGAGTCACTGCTGGAGGAGGTGCGGAGGCCCCCCGAGCAAGCACTCCTGGCTGCCGTCCCCCGCAGCCAGGAGTGCGCCTCCTTCATCTCCAGTACAAACATGTCCCCGCTGATGTTGGATCGATAGTGGAGTACAAGACTAGTGTCCTATAACATTGGCCGACTGCCCCCTTTGTTTACCAAAGTGAGCGAGTTGGCTCATCAGTGATGGGTTGGTGCACAACCCATAGAAGATATCACGTGTGATTTTCATGCTAAAGCATACTACTTTATTGCATATACCTATATATTGTTTATTTTTAAATTTAAGTGTAATTTTATAACTCTATGTAAATTACTGTATTCTATATAAATCAGCTTTTTATATTTCTGCAAGTACAAACTGTAAGTTTTATAATTTTGTACATATTGTATATAGTGTTTGTATAAATATATTATTAGTTATGTGACTCCATTGTATGTTAAGTTGGTTAAAGTTTTGTGTTAAATCGCTAATATGTAACTTTAGTTAATGCTATTATCATATTCGTTTGGAATGCATCAATATTGTACTTGAAATTTTGGCTGGTAATGTTTCTAACTATGCAATTGTGTATTTTGCCATTTTTTTGATTTATTATAACTTAAATTAATTTATTATGATGCATACCTTTTATTTCAACTCGAAAAAAATACATATTATTAATTTTATTTCACCAGGGAAACACCATCCTTTATTATTTCTCATTATTGCCTCCATCAAAGAGCTTGTATTTTATATAAAACCCGAGCATGCTTTAGCCACTTGAAATCCTTATACATACGTTTTTCTAAAATAACTTCAGTGCATAAAGAACTACTTCATAGAGACAATTTCCATTGTGTTCTTCATTTTGTTTTTCTTATAGATAATTATGATATAATTTTATCAAGTGATTGTAAAACAGATTTATTTATGTGAAAAGGTTTGTGTTTATGTTTATGTAGTTTATTAAATCTGAAATATATTTTTTTCATCTTGATCTTTAGTGACTATGGGCCTTACCAATAAATGTGTTTTAAATTTTACCTGATTTATTGATATTTATCAGTTGTGTAAAATTGAAAATGCATTTATAAGTAAGGGGTAAATAAATATGACCTATTTATAAAAACAGTTTCCCGTACTTGTAAAGTATTGTGCTCTTATTATTTAAAGGTTATTCATTAAATTTGAACAAGAGTTTTGTACCATTGTAGTACATAGATGGATTTGTTTGGGTAGTGTGCTCTTTTAGAATATGCATGTTGTGAACTTAGATATTGTGTCATTCCATGTATAAGTAAAAAAATTGAAGATTTATTAAGAATAACAGCGTGCAGCACAAAAATCACTCATCGTTTTCTATTCTCAAATTTCAAACGATCAGCAAAATGACACTGGCTAATGATAATATTATTTTTAGTAATAAACAAATATACTTTTGGCAATTTGTTAATAATTATTATAAAATCAAAAGGTACAAATTTATGTATAGTAATTATTATGGTCACTGAAACCTACATCACATACAAAATAATGATATCATTGCTAGTTTAGTTTAAATGTGGACATCTTCTGCGTGTTGGTTGATAACTAGCTTTAGAAATCAGTTACAATCACGCTAAAGTTAATATAATAGGTATGTTATATTTCTACAATGAAATCTACTAGGAAAGATAAAATGTAGAAGGTGCCTTTTATGATTATTAGCAACGAACACATAAATATTATACTGAAAGGTGTGAATGTTCTTAAGTAATCCCACATCTTCATTGCTTTACCTACTGAGAGACCATCGCCAGTTTGACCCTGTGATTTCAGATGCTTATGTTGTGATAAACATTGCTTTCAATGTTGTATTTTAGTTTTACTTCTGATCTTCAAAATTACAGCCATTTTCTTTTAAAACATTATGACGAGCGACTCCAGAAATATGGTTGCGATTCGAAACTTGCTCTATTTGGGTGAACATTTCTACTATGAGATTAAGCATAAGCTAGTATAAAAAACTCACATTAATAAATAGGTTTATCGATAGTGTTGACCAGCCTTTATCTTCAATTCAGAGGCCAGCAAATAGCCCAGAATGTGCAAACTCTGCAATGAAGCCCCATTCAGAACTAGCAAAAAGTTTTCCTATCTTGAGTTTTTTCAACTCATAAAAAGATGGCCTTTGTTGCAACCATTGCTCAAATGCGGTTTATTTTGGGTATTTTTAAAATGTTAATTTTCTTTACAAAGTACATATGTAACTCTTTTCCTGATATTCCGTAACCTTTATTTTTTGGTTGTTAGTAACAGAAATTTCTGTTTTTATCATTTAATTTAGGCATTGGTAGTGCACAATTTTTAACCCATTTAATTATTATGTATTTGCTAAGCAAAATTCTATTCAATACTTTTTGATGAAGTAATTTAATCAACTGTTGTTTTAGATAAAATCTCAGTAGATTTTTATGTATACATAAACCAAGCCATCTTTGTGACTACTTCGTATACATATTACTGTAGGCCAGACAACTTGCAATTTAATACATAGTTTTTAGTTCAGACTTGTGAAATGATCGCACTTAAAATAAAAGATATGCCAAAGTAATTGGATTATAAAGTATAAATCAGTATTTAAAAAAATACATAGCTCAGAAAATTGAAAAAATCCAACAATCTTCATTTTTTGTCTAATTGGTAGAACATGAATGGCTTGACCTTAAATGTGTAAGTTGTGTTCATTTCCAAAGTCCAAAAGCAAAACACATTGCTGTGTATTTTTCTTTTGCATAAAATATTATAGGTTTTGTGGTGGTATTGACTGTCAATTTGTGTATTCATATAATAGAGTTGCAAAGAAATTTTACAAGGTTTTATAGCGACATAAGGGACACCATTATGTGTAAAACTAACCCCTTTAACTCTCCCTTGTTACTAAATATGTATACATTAAGATGAAGTACATTTTTTGTTGTGAAAATCATATTATTTTCAAAGCAGGTAGATATCCGACTCTTGCAGTCAAAATGAAATTGTTTAAAAACATAGCAAACAATGAAATAAGTATGTATGTATTTCTGTTCTAACAACTACCAATGTAGTTCATCATTTACTGATATAATAAAGATAAAATGCAAATGCACATTTAAACATGTGGTCCTTTCATCAGATCGACAGACGTTCAGCTCACCGGAGGTTAGCAGCGGGCTCTCATAAAAGTTATAATTGTTAATATCTGCATAGTTAAATTATCCTAATTAATAATGTGGAGAGTATTCTTATTCACCTGTTTATGGAAATAGTTTTATTTCATCTTATTATTTCTATTAGAGCGCCAATATCTTATTACATGCTATATAGTACATAATACAAAATATGTATTACTTGCATATTCTCATTGTCATAGCTTCCTCGTTACTATATGCACCGGCAAGTAATAAAATTTTAGTTAGCAATAAGATGATAACTTGCAATGTGTGAGCCGTACTACAAACATTTATAGAATAAATTACTGGGGTTGTATAAATGGAGATACTGTACAAATAACAATAGAGATTAATGTGATATCATTTAAAGTATATACATATAATATGATCTGTTGCTGTGTACATTTTGTATTAAAAACAACACATTTTGGATAAAAACACATTTGTACTCATCACAGTTCTGTTAGTATGTATTTTAATTCAATAGGATAATGAATTATTTGGTAATTTTTTTATATTTATTTCACAATAGGTGCTTTATGTTTGAATAAATTGAAACCCAATCCTTGATTTATGCTTTAAATAACTTATTTGAAACTCTTTTTGGAATCATACTTTTTTCAGAGCATTTATTAACTCCGGAGGGCTTTTTTTTACCACAGCACCTTAGGATCATCTAATGATCTTTATAATAAATTGGCCCAATGTTATACTATTATAACTCTTGATAAAATTTTGATGTGAATCTAAGGTTCCATGACCAAATAGAACAGTGACAAATCTGGACACTTGAAAATTGATAAAAAATATATATTACTTATATGAAGATGAAATACTGTCCTTTCACATATTACCTATGATTTTTTTCAAAAATGTTCTGAATTTTCTTGTCCGTCCGGTTACCAAATTTAAACAGCAAAAGCTCGGTTCCATTAGGTAACTTTTGCTAACTTTGATCTTGTGTTGGGTCTGAATTATGTTATAATTAAACGGATATCTTTTGGGCCTTGCTTTTAAGAAACCTCATTTGAACTCATTTTAGTGTTAAATACGGCCTGGCTTTACAGTACGGAATAGTTTTCAAAGCATTATTTCCTTAATTTTACATTTCCTGAATGCAAGTTTGCAAACATTTGACACTGCCTTGAACGCAAAACAGAATTTTCGCACAAGGATTGTGCTTGTCTTTTTGTTTCCACTGAGTTGCCTTTTGGGCTTCTTTCTACGCAGGATGCACAATGTGCTGAAGTAATATAATTAGATAATATCCCCTAGGCCGGTTGGTTCATGTGCAGTTTATATTCCTTCATCCTCACCCCACCCCCACTTTTGAGGAATGGGTAGATGGAGATGGAGACGTGGGTAGAGCTTCCAGAACTTATACTTTAGGAAAAAAGATTGTGATTGACTCGTAACTCTACTTGCTTGTAATCATGTCAGATGTGTTGGTTGCATTACATTCTCATTGCACCTTAGCTTTTCTAAAGTAAGTGCCATTTGTGTATATTTAATTGAATGCTGTTGTACTTTCTTGCCAATGTTTATTGTATATTTTGGGCGGTGTTATGACACTACTTGTAAAGTTATTTGGAAATTTTAATAGATATTATGAAATAATAGAGATAAACCAGTAAATAATAACGAGAGTAATAATATACAAGAAGATCGTAAGTTACAATTAGCAATATGAATATTTTTGGTATAAAAGTTATGTAGATAAAAGAAATATTACCAGCTATTCAATGTGGTTAATTTAATAACAAAGTTTTTATTGTACAAGATTAGAGTAAAGATTAAGTGGAAATAATATTTCACACAAATCTGTAGATTATGCTCACTAAGCACTAAGCTAACCTCATTGGGATTTCATGGAAACAATCGTTGGTTGTGGACGCCATCGGGACATAATAATTCATTATTTAATTTATTGAAGGCCTATCATGTTGGTAACCGAACCTGAACTCTGCAGCTATGACAAAACAATGTACATTTAACATAATCCTCTTGTATTATATACATTCATAGTTTATATCTAAAAGCCGAAATAAAATTTATAAATATGTGAAATAATTTTTAAGAAAAGTAGATGTTATTGTGTATAAAATAAAAGCATCCCGTTAACTTATTAGAGTTAACGTTTTCTGCCAGAACAGGGACGATATATGTCAGAAATAAGTGTTTAAATATATTTTATTCTAATTAATAAAAACATTAGTTCAAAACATGTTTTATTCCTAAACGCCAAATTCATCAAATCTCTTGGTGTTCAACCTGCCCTGACTCTTAAAACCACAAGTTAAACCATCCATCACCAACCAAGCAGTGGACAGTTTACTCTTAAGACCCAGCGGCTGAGAATTCAAAATTAAATTTGGGATCCTGCCCTTGCAACTGTATAGAGCGATTCCGATGAGAAAGATTGATTATTCTCCATACCAAATTTTTTAATTAATAACTCAATATCCACTCCAGGAAAAAAGGCCGGAAGTATGCGGGAGTCGGTAGGGGAATTAAGGAAAGGGGCTTCGCTAGAGGGGAGACGAGGGAGATGGGAAGGCGAAGAAGGTGGAAGCGAAATGCGTGAGGGGGGGGAGGTCGCGAGAAAGGGGAGGGGGAACGCGGGAAGCTGAAAATAGAACGCGGGAGGGGAAGAGGGGCGAATGGGAAATGACAAAAAGGGAGAAACAATTTATAAAAAGGACATCAAATTATGGCCATAAGGACATAAATAACTAAACATGAAGATGAGGAACTAATTAAAATTATTAAGTAACCCCAACGCAACCTACAGATAAATAAACATAAACACTTTTTGGTTTATTTATTATTTATATTTCGTGGAAACCAATAAAAACCAACAACAATGATGAGGAAATCATGATCAACACCATACAACAACCTGCAGTCCACCTCGGAACAGGAATACCTAGTGGAGAGGACTGAGGATAAAATACTTCACTTTGTATTCTTAATATTGTATTTTAATTTGTATAAATATTAATTGGAATTTCAACGCATGCCGGGTATCAGCTAGTAAGCAATAAAATGCTCAAACGCATGATGATTAATTTCTTAATATCGTCTACTTCTTGTAAGTATTTTTTGATGATAGCATTTATGATTTTTTAATAATGTCTGAGCAAAATAAGTGTGTAAAAAAAATTTCTAATATTTTAGTTTGTAAGACCGTAAATAAATAGACAAACTGAGGTACTTTCATCACAAAATACATACTCGGATTTTTTTTTAATGATTTTATTTGAACTAAAATTAAAATTCTGAAAACTGGCTTTACTAGATAATGTATTGATTTATTTTACTTTATGATTATATAATTTGAAATGTGGGTTGTATAATACAATTTTTGCAAACTAACACAAAAAACGAACGCGTTCGATCTTGAATACATAGCAAATATAGGGGGGCGTTAAATGTGTCGCGTTTAAAATGTGGCGCGACAGTTAAGGTAGATTCAGACTGGACGACGTACGTACGCATCGCTACGCCAAACAATGCTTAGCAACCCATACATTTTCTATGAAAATGGCCACAGACATCGCACGTCGCGATGCGTGTGGCCAATGTTTGTTATTATTATTAAATTATCTGCTGTCAAAGTTAATTAGTGAGAAATAGTTTGGATGCAGGTGAGTTCTCTAGTTGTTGTTTTTTATGAATTATGAATTGACATCTGTATCTGTATTTTCTCCTAAATAAATAAAAAAATGTGATTCTAAAACATAAATTTTCATTGAAAATCTATGGTTGCTAAGTAGCCCAGATATTGTTAGGCGTAGCGATGCATACGTACGTCGACCTAGTCTGAATCTACCATTATCATAATACAAGTGTATGTATGGTGTGCGGCCTCGCTAATGAAACAGATTTCTTTGCTGAACCTGGAAAAGTAATGTACTAGGTACATATTTATTGTTTTACGTTTAACAAAACACCACACAAGTACAAAATTTGTACCTGGTCTTTTTTCTTGGTTGAAAAAAAGTTTAAAAGTAGATTTGGGTAACTATATTGTTTATTATTAGGTATTTAAATAAAGACTATACGGTGCTGCTGGAATGAGACAGAGCACTGTACAGACGAGACAGAGTGCGAATAGTTTGTTGTATCCAGTGGCAAAGTGTGATTGCAGTTATTATTTTATTTTTAATTTAATAAAATGTAATCGGAGAGAAAATGGTGTGTGCGTGTTGAAGGAGGACATGTTTTATGAGGTACTCGCTTCTTTCGAAATTATTCGGCGTTTTCTTGAACCGACTTCCCTGAAAAATGATACATAAACGCTTTACAATCAGTAAAATTTCTTTTACTTTGCGGTTTAATTTTACCTCTTTTCGTTAGAAAGTTATGTTTGGTTTTCAAAAATATATTTCAAAACGCATTCAAAATATAGTTGGTAATTGACAAAATCACACAAAGCCTAGCGTGTTTGGGATGAATCGAAGGACAACGACTTAACAGTTATAGTGGGAAGTGAATTATTGTGGCAGACTAAATAATTGGATCAATATATGGATCTTTATTTCAAAAAAATTGTGTATTTTAATTTAGTCAGTTATTACACTTCGGAAGAGTGTCAATTGTTGTTATCTTTTTGATTATCTGATTGGAATACTAGACAAGATGAAAGAAGAAACAAGAAGAGCCAAGACGAAGCAAAATAGACAAGGAGAGTATTCAGAACCAAGAAAAATCAGGAAGAGGCTAGAAGAAGCAAGACAAGAAAATTGAAGATGATGCAAGAAGACACCTGCAAAGAATAGAAGAACCCATAACATGCAAGAAAAGACCAGGAAAGTGAAGAAAAGCCAACAAGAAGCAAGTTGAAGCCAAAAGAACCAAGAGGGGGCTAGAAGAAGCAAGAACAGGTGAGCAGATACTAGGATACACTGAAATAGACGAAAAAGAGCCAAGAAGAGTGAAAACGAAGCAAGAAAATTACAGAACTCAGAATCAGCTCCCAATCAAAATCTGTATTCCTGCCCAACCTAGTTCGAGTGTTGGTTTATTAGGTTGTCATGCATGCCGGTGGATTAAACACTGCAAGAAACATCAAGAAACAGTGAGAAGAGGCAAGAAGAGATTAGAAGAAATACTAAGATACAAAAAAATGCAGGAAGAACTGAAAATAATCAACAATGGATGAGAATTTGAAAGAAGGTGCAATAAGAACAAAGATGTGAAGAGCCAACAAGAGGCAATAAGAGACGCAAAGTAGCAAAAAGAGCCGAGAGAGACGAGAAGATCCAAAAAGAGGCAAGAAAAGCCATGAAAAGACAACAACAACAACAAAAGTTGACCGGTCAGTGGTTGAGTGGGCATAGCGTTTGGGTCCCACCCAGGCGTTCCGTGTTCGATTCCTCGGCTGGCTAAGTCCTCCATCACAACACAAGCAACATCTTCCGCTTAGTGTGGTGGTAGTAGGAGATTTTCAAATGTTGTTGGGTTATTCGTAACCCGGGAATGTTTGTCTTTCTTTAAAAAAAAAAAAAAGAAGAGATGAGAAAATCGAAGAAGAGCCACCTGCAAAGTAAAAATATGTCAAGCTGTGGAGAGTAGTTGATCGCTTACTCCTAATAATTTGAAATTTGATCCCCATGACCATACTAATGCTAAGACACACACTCTTGCTTAGATTTATAGAATAGACTTTTTCAATAAATATAAAACATTTGAAAAGACTTGACCTCTAATGTCCGGTAAACAAGTGTATGTACCTATATATTCGCCGTAACAGCAAGTGTAAGTACCTACACATTTGCCGCATCCAACGATGTTTGTGAACCTTAAAAATTAACAGCTGAAATAATAATGGAGAGTTCTAATACGCTGTATTAGGACAGTTTATGTTTCCCCCGCCGGACTGGAATTGACTGGAATGATGTGCTCGAAGTTGTGGAAAGGGCATAAATGAACCAATCTAGGAAAGGGCTATAAAAAGACAATATTCTCTTGCAGTCGACTAAATTGCTACTTAATCGATAATTTACCAGTAAACACACTGTTAAGGGGATACCCGGCGGTGATTTTTCCATACAAACGTATTCCCTATTTATCTCTCTGGATTTTAACCCTAGAGAAAATATTGTTTTTACATAAAATAGATATCAACTACTAGCGTGTCAATACTTTTTGTTTTTTTTATTTTTATAAGTTACTTTTTATAGAATTTATGACCTTCCAAAAATCAATAAAATTGACTGGTTTAAACGCCGTCAAAAGACGTACAGTATACAAACTAGGCAATGTTTTTTTTTTTTAAAAAGCAAAACGTACAGACAGAATAGTTTTTTCTTATGTAGTTGGTAAAAAAAATTGAAAATCAGTCCAATTTTGGAGGAGAAAAGTGTGGAATACAAAACCTCGATTTTAGTTAGGTATTAGTAGCCCGAGGTGCATTGTCCCTTTCGCTCAACATCCGGTGGAGTAAGAGCAACAGTGATAACAATTTAGTAAAATCTATTTTTCAAATTTCTCCACCACCGGGTTTCATCTTAATACACGAGACTAGTCACTTAATTCTGTAACCACTGTCCTCGTTTCAACCGGCTATAATTTAGAGCTCAAACATAAAAATAAGCAATTTAATTACATACACGCGGTGTCCGAAAACTCTTGGTACAATCGGGAAACTGGTTAATCTACAGCTAAGAGAGAACCCAAAAAAAAATTTATTTACAAAATTGTACTGGAAAAAAGATATGTACAAAAAACCAAACCAAGTCATGCAATTTACCTGTTTTTATAAACTTTTACATATTTTTACAACTGCATATCTCGATATGTATTAGAGATAGAAGAATTGTTTTAATAAAAGTTGTAGGTAATTTTATATTCTACTAAACTTGTTAAACCAAATGCAAGTGCTGGCTACGACACAATAAAATGTAAAACAATACTCAATCTATCCGAAATATTGGTTCCCCATATTTCAAAACTAATTAACCAATGCATTACACAGGGGACTTTTCCAGATTGCTTTAAAATTGCAAAGGTAATACCAATTTATAAATCTGGTTCAAAAACGGACATCTCAAATTATCGGCCTATTTCAATTTTACCCATTCTATCAAAAATTTTCGAACATGTAATTTATGAAAGACTAAACAATTTTCTTATAAATAAATCACTGCTATATAATAAACAATACGGTTTCAGAAAAAAATCAAATACTCGTTCGGCAACTAACGATCTTATAAACAAACTTAGAACAAGCATAGACAATGGAAATTATGCTATAGCAATCCTCGTAGACCTCCAAAAAGCATTCGATACCGTAAGTCATGAGATACTACTAAAAAAAATGAAAAAATAGGTGTAATCGGCCCTGCTCTCCAACTCATTAAATCGTATTTAAATAACAGAATGCAATATGTCAGCTTAGATGACAAAAACAGTCAACACAATAATATAAACTATGGAGTTCCTCAAGGATCCATATTAGGGCCTCTATTATTTCAAATATATATTAACGATATCTGTCAATTAAACCTAAATGGGGATTTTTTTTTATACGCAGATGATACTGCTATATTTTACTTTGGCAAAAACTTAGAAAACTTACCTGAAAAAGCTCAACTGTATCTTAATAAATTAAATGACTGGCTAATTAAAAATTTATTAACTACTAACACTAAAAAAACTAATTACATGATCTTAAGTTCCCAAAAACGAAAAACGCCGTCTCATAAACCTTTGCAAATAGAAGGAATAAACCTACAAATTTCAGATAGTGAAAAATACCTGGGACTTTATATCGATAAACACTTGTTTTTTAAACACCACACACAAAAAGTAAAAGAAAAAATTATCCCACTAATTTATGTATTTGGTAGAATAGCCCATCTTCTACCGATACAAGTAAAGAGGGGATTATACTTTAGTTTAATTCATTCCCATCTTAATTACCTCATAGAAATATGGGGAAATCACATACTTAAACGAAATTCAAATAATACAGAATAAAGTTATAAAAAACTTTTTAACTATAGACCAGATACCCCCACCAAAAGAGTATACCAAGAAACTAACTTAATGAAAATCAGAAAACCGTACGAATTCAATATATGCTTATTAATCTACAAAATTCAAAATGGCTTTATACACACAAATACTACATTTATGAAAACATCACAAGTACATGAAAACCACACAAGACAACGTAATAAATTATACACAAATTCAACAAAGACAGAGTGTGGCAAAAGAAACATAGGCTATGAGGGTATAAACATATATAAACTCCTTCCTGATAGCCTGACAACAGAAAATAAAATAAATATATTTTAAAAAAAAACTGTTTGCTCTCAAAATTAATGAGCAAAACCAAAATGTTCTTACTTAAAAAAAATGTGTTACTTGGTGTTAGGTAGTAAACCATCATTATTAATATTATTTGTATCAATGTATACTTAAGTTAACAAAGCGAAATATGTATATTTCTTTTAACTTAATAAATAAAAAAGCTATTTTAGCCGAAATTTGTATTGGGAACGAGATATTTGAGAAAAACTAGATTTTGGCGCGAAACCGGTTGATTTTTTCAAAATGGCGACGAAAGCTCAAGTGCGCCAAGGTCGAAAACTCAGATTTTTCATCAGGAGATGACTATATAAAACATATTAAAAAATTGGGACTACCGGAATAATTCCGATCGCGACCCCCTTTTTGCACTGATTGCACTGGATTTATGAAAATTTGCTTTTCAGAAAATACTTTGTCTAGTTTGTATACCTACCTACTGAACGTCTGTTGATGGCGTTCAAACTTCAATCCAGGCAATTTTAACGATTTTTGGAGGGTCCTAACTCCTATAAGAAGTAATCATCGAAAAAGCAAAACGTACCGACACACTAGTGATCGATATCTACATTATATTTTAAAAAAACTTGCAGTGGTGTTAAAATTTAGGGAATACGTTTGTATGGATAAAACGCTGCCATGTTTTTCGGAATTTCAGTTGCTTTTTGCTTGGCTTTAGGCGCTCCGCTGACGAGGCAACTGAAAACCAACTAAAACCAGCTGTTTTCTCTGTCTTGATTGGTCAAAAAGCTTGTTTAAGAGGCTAGACTTTGAACGACATGCGGAACACCCGCGTATGTCATTCTGTCCCGCTCACAATAAGCTCACGCACACTTACAATACATGCGAATGCGAAATGTGCGAATGAGACAACGCTCAAATTCACCTACAGAAATCGCTCGAAAAGGGGTTTATGGAGAATACACTTTTCTACACCAAAACTTTCACGAAATTAAAATTAAAAAAAAATATATATTTTTTAGAAAGAAGAAGCTACGTCGGTAGCTTTTTATAATTTTATAATTCTTTATGAGAGTTGAGTTAGCAGCACTTTTTCCTTAAATAATATTTTTTGATAAATCGTACATGTTTGACAGTGAATGTTTACGTTAATACGAAACGCATCGAAAATTCGAAAACATACCGACATAGTTTTCACCCTCTAGAAGGCATTCATTTTGTGCAATTTTCGATGTAGAAAAGTGTTTTTTCCCGGGCGTCCTTTTTGTATGGGCCGAAAAGCGAAGTCTATCGTCTTAACCATAGACGAAGAACAATCAGCTGGCAACTAGCAACGGCCGGCCAGGGCAATCAGCAGTGCAAGTCGCAAGTCACCGCTTGCGTTACCATTGACAACGGGTGTTTGAGTGATTGTGTAGTGTGCGGGCCATCACATTGTCATACAAAGACAGTTGGCAGTTGAGAGTTTTCAATTGCTCTCTGGTAGGAATTCTGACATGATAAGCCGACTGATAAATTTCCTGAGTAGGTAATCTGCAGGTACTGATAATATACCGGCCCTAAAACATTCAAGTAGTAGTTGTACAGTGTCTAGAAGTAGTAGATACAATAGGCCAAGGCATCCTAATCTGGAAAGCACTAAGCAGATGGCGCTGGTGTGGTTGGATATCATTTGCATGAGATGACGGCTGGTGACCAGAATATTCAGTGGAAACTTTACAAGTGTATGAATACTGAGTACAAACTTTTCATCGGATGTTAATTCCTCACATGATAATTCATCATGCTCGAAGCGTTGAAAACTAATAATTGGGGTTTTTAACCTTAGGTTAGGTTAGGTTATGTTAATGTGAGTTATTATGTGATGAATTATCATGTGAGGAAGTATCGTGTCTGAATAAATTTACTATGGGAATTCAGACGCTGAGATCTCATAGCCCGATTAGACATGGAACCATGACGGCTATGTGACACAGTTTAAAATATATTGTTTTAAATTGTTAAAAAATAAATTGACACATATAAATGCAAAAGAAATTGGGAAAAATTAAGACTTGATTTAACCGCATGCTATTTCAGATGGTTTTCATATGAACGTATGTATCTAGGTACACATAATTTTAACAGAAAAAGATGAAAAAAAAGTTTTGCTATTTTTTCCAGATTGTTGGCTTACGACAAAAATAATTATTTTAGGACGATTTTCTGAAAGTTTTGAAAGAGTGCTTATTTATATAGATTTTTGCATCACGGAGACACCATGTGTTTGATAAAACAAAATGTTGATTACAAATAAAAGCTTTTTTATTTTTTTTTTATTCATGTATATTTAAGGCACAATCATTTTTTTTCTTAACTGTTCATCAGGTCCTATATCCGGATGGTATCTACCGAGTAACTATAAACCTTTTCACTGAGCGTAAATTGTATTCTCCGATGCCGACTGCGAGTATCGATCTCTATCCGTCCGACTGCTAGCCTACGTACCTACTTTTTATTATGCATTTGGCAATGAACACGGACATCATCGATCACGAAACACGCCCCCATGAAAAAACGTTACAATACATCTAGACTTATTTTATTATTGTCTGCTCAAAATTAACGCTCCTCGGATTTGATGCTTGCTATCAATATTTGTAGTTATTTGAAAAAAAATAATTTATTCTTCTTTTGTTCAATAGTTTAGAAGTTATTGCTAATTTCATCTGAAATTTCTACTCTTCGTCGAGATAATACATCAACTTCATCTAAAATTTATGCCGACACATTTATTCTACAAATACAACAAAAATACACTCTTACAACACAATAACACCTTCAGAACTATAACCAACCGACACTACAAAGTACCTAAACTACATACTACGTCAGCACAAATACAACTATTCATCTATCTAGCTCCTAAAATCTTCAACCTTCTCCCTGGTGAAAACCGAAACCCAACTCCATACTTTCAAAACACAAATAAAGGTATAAATCCTATGTTTCAATGATAATAGATAGGTACCCCTACACTCTACGCCTAATCTCCCTTTCATACGTGTCTCACATTTCCTCTCCAATTTTCTTAATTTAATTATAATTACATAAAATATCTATCTATAAATAAATCTGAATTGTATAATTTAATAATTATTATTAACAAAGATATTGTGAATAAGTTCGCGTGTTAACTTGTGTTTCCTGGTAAAACTTTTCTCATTTGGACCTTTTCTGTTTTTGTTTTTTTTTTCGGCAATCTACGCTTTGGCGGGTTATACAATTCGTTAAATACCTGATATTTATTATTCTCCTTTTTAAATATTTTTTTTTGATTTCATCAAAAAATTTCAAATTTTACTCAATTTGCTTGAAAATAAAATCTTAAATAAAAAAAATGCATAACTACAAAATCGACTCCGAATTTGATGTAGCTTCACCAGTTTCCCGCTTATACTACGAGTTTCCGGAAACCGTGTATGTTAAAACTTCGATATGCCAAAGTGCATGAAACCGTTTGTGATTGATCGTCAAAATAAAATAAATAAATCTGTTAAATACCTACATGTATAGGTACCAGGGGCGGCTCTAGACTTTTCGTGAGCTATAGTGCTTAGATTGAAAAATACAATATGTCGTATTTAAGAAATTAAATATTAAAAAAAAAATATTAAAAAAACACCAGAACGATACTGAGAGTATCTTCCACTCTGGAAAGTGCTGCAAATATACGGTATCATTTTTTTATATTAGATTTTATTTTTACTCAATAATTGTGAAACAACACAAATTAATCCAATGATATTTATTTGCGCACGTCGGGTACGAACCCGCGACCTTCGGATTGTAAGTATAGAGCCTTGCCCCTAGACCACTCCGGCCGTATTATTAATAGTCCAGTTATTGGGTTCGAAAAAAAAGGTTACCGGAAAGTTTTCCGGGAGTTTTGAATATTGGTAATTTTTGGCTCTTTTCGAATTTCAAATTTGCCACCTCGTATCTTTGCCGGTCGGATAGTAAAATATTTTGGAGAAATATACGAAAAAAACGTGGTGGTGTAGATGAATAATAGTTTGCGGCGCTAGTAAGACAAAATTATTGATTTACCAAAAAAAAATGTTTGTACGTTAATTGTAGGAAATTTTCTCTAGTTTAATTTTGTACATATTATATTTTTATCGTAAAATGAGTGGGAAAGGAGATATTGTCAAAAAAATTCTATTAGGCGCTTTTTTCAATAAGGCGGCGCGAGCGGCAAAGATACGAGGTGGATAAGTTGAAATTCGGAAAGAGCACATCGAAATCTCGATTTTCAAAAACTCCCGGAAAACTTTCCAGTTATTATTTGTATAAAAAATATTTAGTTTTTGAACTCCGTAGATAGGTCATTTTTATTTTAATTTTATTAAATTTCATTAAAAAGAGTGCCTTAAAAAATAACCAAAGTTTAGAAAAAATTATTTTGTTCGATGTAAGATATAGGTAAAGTATTTTTGTTTAGTGTACCTAAACAAATTGGGTAAAAAAAAGGAATTTTGTTTTGTACCTATTATTTTATGTTATTCGTAAATAACGTTAAAAAGAAATAACAGACCTACCATTTCTTATTTTAATATTATTTACGAAAGAGTTCATTTGAAATAAATATACCTAGAATAAGAAGTTATATGTATTTCAAATCAATGTACCTAGAATAAGTAGGTATATTTATTTCAAATCATTATTTCAAAAAGCACAAATAGTTTATTTGAAATACGAAGAGACAATTTATGTTATGTTTATTATTAGTACAAATATCCGAGACTGAATGTTTAATATAAGATTTAAAAATAAAGGGTGCTGATTAAGATTGATTGTTTTTTCCCATGATAACATGACCTTATATGGAAGTTTCGGTTTCGGTTTCGGTTTCGGCCGAAACTGAGATCGAAGCCGAAATTCGGTTTCGGTTTCGGCCGTAAAAAGTAGTTTCGGTCGGACACTAGTATCCAATGATCAATTCAGTGCCGTGCCATAATGGAGCAACGACAAATGGACTGTTGCAAATGGCGGCGATTGTCGTCGATACTCGTTGTTACTACTGATTTGAATGTTAAATCGCAAGCATATAAATAAACAGAGTAATTAGACTATTTCCAGGGTAACGTTTTCTTAGCGACAGCAGTGTTTTCGTAATTCGGCAGTTGCGCGCCCAGACCTGTACTACCGTGACCAATCTTTGCGCGGGAAACAATTGGATTATTAGATATGAAATTAAACAATTTTTCACTTTGTTCCACTTGTTTATTTACACCAGGACCGGTTTCGTCCTACTACGGACATTTTCAGACTGGTCGAAAATGTCCGTTGTAGGATGAAACCGGTCCTGGTGTAAATAAACAAGTAGAACAAAGTGAAAAATTGTTTAATTTCATATCTAATACATTGGAATTCCACCATGAATTAATAGTTAAAAAATTAGACTCATTAATTGGATTATTAATAATAATCGATAATAATAAGTAATTTGCGTAGCTTCACGAATAAACTGATATTCCTTGGCTTTACCAGTGTTTGCCGAGTATTTAAAATACCTTCTAATTACACACAAGGGCATTTTGGCACTTTTTAAAGAAAATTTACTTAGAGGTAGCACAACATCTTACGCGACGCGTGGCAGTTGAGTGCCATAGGCACCTATGTTTCCCCGGGATTAACAGCTAAAGCTAATATATATTTTGTATTCATCAAACTGTGACTAAGTAGCATTTTTTCAAAATTAAGTTTTTATTAATCAATTTCCTTGAAACATTTTTTCAATGATAAAGAATATTGTAAATAAACGCTTAATTATTAAAAATATAGTAGTAATATTCCAATACATAGCGAAGTTATTGTTGTAGAATAAAATATTCCGTCTGGTAGAGGAGATGTACCGAATATGGGATAGCTTAGGTAAAAAATTCTAATTAATTATATTTAAATCATTTATTAAGTATTTATTACACATTAAAATCATTGGAAATATAGTTACGTAACTTAAGATGTCAACGAAACATAAAAAAAAACACACTAACGTCTCCATTTTAAACGAAAAGTAAAAACAGAAAAAACCAATATTAAAAAAAGTGCTCCTATTATGGGATACACTGATTTCGATGCAATAATCAGTATAATCACATATAAAATCAATATTATCTGCTCCCGAACTCAATATGGTAACGATGGCGGGTGGCTATACATTGGATTCACTTTTTTGCCTCTGATATCGATGCTGTATAGTCATGAACAGTAAGCACAAACCTCATCGGGCTCATCATCACGAGGTTGGATTGCTGTCGGAATGTCTTCAGAATAATGGGAAAACAGCGACAGCTGAAGAAGAAGACGTAGAGTCGTATCGTAACCTTCCGGTGGGTTTCTTCTTTACCTGGACCCCACTAGTGGATGGCTGATCAAATATTTGCTTTATTTCACAACACCACTTTTCTTCTGCTAGCCTTCCATCTCAGTTTTTTAAGGATACGCCGTTATTATGCAAGTTTTTCCTGCTTTTCTTCCTCTAGTGGAAACCGTCTTTTATGAGGATAGGCTTGGGTCAGCAGATGGAAGTGACGTGCTAGTTGGAATACTGATTGAGTTAGGACAATCATTTTCTTGGTCCTCATTTTCTAGGAAGTCCTCTCCCTAAATATATTCCGGTTGTTGAGGTAAATTCCAATAGCATTGAAACCGTTAACGGCTAAAGCTGCACATTTTATTTTCAGATTTGCTTTTCCACGATGTCAAAGACAGAAGGTTTCTGATTCACTAGAAGCCATTACCGAATGTCTTCAATCAATGCTGAGTGTGTGGCTGTGGGTGGTGGTAATATCCGTCAAGGATTAAGTTTCGTATATTTGATGAAGTGCTGGAATGGTCCCAAGACTGAATTTTCTTCCAAGCGCAGCTTGCATAGCATCTTCTTCAGCGCTAGGCTTGCACATTCTGAATAAGGTGCTTCGAGGGACCTCGTAAAGAATGGCGTCTTTCTGATATCCCATGGTCTTCGATTTTACAGCTTCTATGGCTTTTATCAATGTTTCTGTGTTCCATTTCTTCTGCTGTTTCTTCTTCCGACATTTTGACCTTCGTGTATTCCAAGATACAAACTACAATAGCAAAAAAGAAATTTAGTTCTACTAGAATTTTTATATTAGAAACACTGTTCCTTATATGAGATACTACTCCATATTAGGGTCATCAAGAAATCCCATATTTGGAACAAGACCAATACAAATAAATATATTCATACAATAAAATCTACTTGAATTTAACTTCAAAACATTACGACAAACATAAAAGTTAAATAATAATATTGCCGATCACTGAAAGATTGTGAATTTTGTGAAGAAATTTTTTTGAGAAAAAATAAAATGAAACTTAGGGGGTTTCTCACCATCCTCCCAATAGCTTATCTACACTAATAACGAATATGTACGAATTACGATTTACGGTTTATTTATTTATTAAGTTGGAGTTTATAATTCGGTACTCGAACCTATGAATAGTGGCTATATATTGGATAAGTTGGCCGAGTTTTCTAACCACTGCGAGTATTTTATTTTTAATAAAATTCGTTATTAGGGTAGATAAGCTGTTGGAGGATGGTGAGAAACCCCCTTACGTAAATATCATATCGGTGAGGCAAAAAAACTTAATCATTCTCTGAGGCCCATGTGGTGTGGCCGGCTTCCGGAAGAGTACTGACTTGTTCAAGGTCGGTAGGTGGGGAATGGGGAACGCTGGGTTATAGAGGCTTTTCTCCCTTACATTTTGAGAAACACCACTATCCCATTTTTTTTTTTTTTTTTTTTTATTTATTTATTTAACATTTTTTTTTTTTTACATATTTCAACATTAAGTCCCGTTAAACTGATTTATATCAGTTTGTCAACGGGTTCTTTTACAAATAATTTTTAGAGAATTTATAAAATATACATTATATATACATACATCCACATATTTTTACATATATAAAATAAATAGCATAGGAAAAACGAAAGAAAGAAGAAGAAAAAAGATTATAAAAATGGAAAAAACATTAAAAACGAAAATTAGAAATACGGACGTTAGTACAAAAAAATTCTTTCACATAACCATTTTTTTAGCATACATTTTCTTCTGAAAGTCAATTCACAGTTTTTTATTGAATTGGGTAACATGTTGTAAATTATTGGTACGAGGTATTCTAGAGTTCTTTGACCGTATTTATTTAGGTATCTGGGTATAACAAGTCCATCGTTTGCAGTTAGTCTTGTATTATGAACATGTACCACTATTTTATTATACTCAGATTGAGATGTATGCTGATTCGCAATTTTTAACCACAATATAGCACGAACAGATAATAAATTTACAGAGTTATATGGTAATGATTTTGATACATCATGTCTTTGTTCGTATTCAGCTTTGTTTAATAATAATTTTACTAAGGAATATTGTAAATTTTGCACTGAAAGAAGATTTGTTTTAGTTGAATGTCCCCATGTAGTTATTCCATATCTTATTAGGGATTCTGCCAATGATAGATATATTATTCTAAGGGTATTCAGTGGAATAAAAAACTTCAGTCTATAAAGTTTGCTCACTATAGCTCTAAGCCTTGTGCAAACTTTTTGTATATGTAAATCCCATTTAAAATTACAATCTATTGTTAAGCCTAGATATACGTATTTTGAAACAAGTTCAATATTAGGGACATATGCCATATTCGGTACATCTCCTCTATATTTTGGAGGTAAACATCATTTACTTCCAGATGGATGTTATGCAAGTTGAGTGAGCTTTCGGTAAATTGGGGTTTATCAGATAACTTGTCGTCATTGTCTTCAACGTATACACTCTTGAAGAAATCTGCAAATAAATTTACAATATCGTTTTTCTCATTATATAGGGTCATTCAATAAGGTCGCTCGATTTTAAAATGTAAATAAAATAAGTTGTATTTGATATTCAGAGATTATTTTATTATTATTTGAAAATAACTAGCACGAAGTTCGTTCGCTAATTGACCAATAGGAAGGCGATTGGTGACAAGATCCTACAGGTTTGGTCTGTTTTGTTTTAGCCTATCAATGTGATTTGTAAATCAATTACTTACAGTGTTTGTTCACTGTGTTTTTTTGCGTGATTGATGAATATTTCGATGTAAATATTAAGTGAAAAAATAAATAAAAATGCCGCCACTAATAAAAAGCAGTATCTGGACTTATTTTGTATTACTATTCATTAAAAATAATTAACCGATTTTTAAATTTCATTTTTTAATAATTTTTTCATTATAAAGCTTAATAATATAATATAAGACTTAAAAACGCTAATAAGTAAAATTAAATGTTTTAGTTTTTTTCTCAAAATATTCAAATTAAAAACATTAAAATTAAATCGATTTTCATTTATTTATGCACTTAAAATGCTGTTTCACAAAAATGAAAAAAATTATCGTCCCACACTAAAAAATCTCTCTCAAAAGTACACATGTCTTCTTGGCTCGACGTGTTCTTTTTTTCAAAAACTATGGAGGTATAGAATAATGACCCAAAAAACATGAAAATATGGTAAAAACCATGCATCTGGTAATACTGACCCGTACGTATTTAGATAAAAATCCAGAGGCGTGCCTCATCCTTACGCACAAAATATTTAAAAAAACTCAACTGAGGAGGAATTTGTTCAAGATGGCGGTAAAGTATTAATTAAAATGCATTACATATTTTGCTTCGTTGACTTAAAGTGTTATTTCTCGTTGTAATTAAACTGATACGAAATGGTTTTTTATGCGTAAAGGGGGAGGTCTCTGGATATTTACCCCTACTTTTATGTATAAGAACAACCGCTATTCAGAACAATTAATTGAATTGCAAAGCTCAATAAAATAAAACAACGATTGCTCTATTCCACTCTATTCGTACGAGTATGAAGTGACACGCAGCTAATACTATAATCTCCACTATCGTGTACTGTGTAGTCAGTGGCACAATGGCTGATATTTAGTAGCGATGTTAAAAGTAGTGATATCTCCAAAACGTGACGCGAGTGGGTAATGTGGGGGGGCTCACGTGTCTCCGAGCGTGCCCGCACTCGGCGCATACACATCAGTGGGACACGGACACTGACAGTGTGTAGCGACTGTAATGTGTACAATTATAGTAACTCAGACTGTGACAATAGTGTATAGTGTAGTGTGACAGCGTAGTTGTAGTGTGTTATGACGGGCCTCTGCACTCTGTCGTCGCCGTCGGTATATTCCATTCCCTCGCCATTCTGAAAACGATCCGCTGAAACAATTCCCGTCTCATTCAACACTTTCCGCTATCACTGAAAATTGGTTCGTTAACAGTTTCCCGGGCGAAATGACAATTGGCGTAATCTATTTGCGACAAGGACACGGCCTTTTCGAAAGCGAAACCTGACGGAGCTACTATGTTTAGCCGCAAAGCGACCAGCGAGCACGTGTCCAGCTGCCAGTGAATATAATTAGTGCCCCGCCGGAGCCATAGAGAGGTGACAATGTTGGAAACTGCGCCATCACTAGCAGGCTCCAGAGACAGGGCGGCCAGTTTGGAGCGGGAGAGGGAAGGCAGCTCCAGCCGCACTCCGCAGCCCACCATCAAGTGCGAGAAGTAAGTACAACATAAGTGACAAGTGAGCACATCACCAGATCACTCGGCACTCGGCGGTGGAAAT
The DNA here is from genome assembly GCA_951813805.1 of Limnephilus auricula. Lineage (NCBI taxonomy): Eukaryota > Metazoa > Arthropoda > Insecta > Trichoptera > Limnephilidae > Limnephilus > Limnephilus auricula. Next base: position 5,293,170 of record OX638388.1, on the reverse strand, counting down.
GCGCTATGCGCTTATTTTTAGTATTTTCGAGTAGCGTCAACACAACCGACCACTATCCAGAAAACGTGACTTCACCCGGATGAGCACCTGCGGCGCGGCGTTGATTTCATTAATGGCAGTAGGAGATTTTTAAATGTTGCTGGGTTATTCGTAACCCGGGAATGTTTGGTTATTCGTAACCCGGGAATGTTTGTCTTTCTTAAAAAAAAAAAGAGCGCACCACAATTGTACACATTTTATAGAAATACACGCAAATCCACGATGCAAATAATTAACATTATAAATGTATGTTTTAATTAAAACCAGTTTATTGTTCGTGCTATTGATGACAATTATTGTTTGCATTATTAATATGATATTGCCCTAGGTCAAGTTTTTTCTGGTATGCGAATGGGATGCCGTCTAAGAGGTTTTGAGTCACGATTTTGTAACACAAAACTGCCGTATTGAGTCGCATAAATTTAGGTGTTTTATGTATTTTTAGGTTCGTGTTTCATTGCATTTTTTGCACAAAATAAATACATTTCTTTTATGTAATTTTGTGAAATAAGTGCTGAGAACAGAACCCAAAACTATTGTAATAAACCACACGCTATATAGCTAGTTTAAAAAAATATATTTTTTCTCATAAGAGAGATAAGCAATTTTATAATTAGACGATATTATCCAACAAGGAACTAATCCATTAAAATCTACTTGTGAAATAAATGCCTTTAAGTTTTACATGTAGGTAAAACATGACATGGTACTTAGCCATAAACAAATATTTTGGGAATAATCATAATTATTATTTTAATACTCAACTTTTGCTTGAGCTAAAGAACTTAATGCCGTTTTTAACATAACAGCTTGATTGGCTCCTGTCTGCAAGATAAATAAAAAAATAACACTTCACCACCTATAGTCGAATAATTAAGCCTCATGGTTCCTTATTACATAACACGAAAACAGTCCATTGATGAATTTTGTTTTGTTCTTATAACTAACAAAGATATCTACTATATAAAAACGTTCACATACACGCGTGGCATTTTTTTCTAACAAACTGACTTTTGGGAGGAAGAAAAAAAGAGGTTTGGAAGTACCTGGCTATTCAGATGTGGTCACGAAAATACCACTTGGAGCAACCTGTGTGATACTAAAAATATGTACAATTCTGGAACGTTACGAAAATATGCTATGACTACATAATAATAATACTTGGATGATTTGTATTTCATGTTTCACGATTACATAATAATATTATATTTAGTAGCGATGTTAAATGGTATATTAGCGATGGTAGGTGAATAACGCAAAAAAAAAATTGTGTGCCCCGGGTTTTCATATATTTCAATTATTTAAAAAATTTGTGTTATTTCACAATTAATTCATTAAAAATAATATATTTGCTACACGTTCCAGAGTGGAAGATACTCTCAGTATCCCCCTGTGTAAGACCATAATTCATAATTGAAACGTTGCTTGAAATGGTTTTAGCCGTGTTTGGTAACCAGATCTGAATAGTCAGGTACTTCCCCACCTTCCTCCCACCCATCTCCTTCCAATCCCCACTACCTTCAGCCTCACAACATACCTCAATTGGAGATGCCATAGTCTCACTAGCTCCAGGCGAAAGCAGTTGGGATTCTTGTGCGGTATTCATATTAAAAATATATATGTATACAGGGTGTAACAGGACGCACCCGAGAGATTTTACCCAGCGATTCCTGAGCATATTTGGAGCAATAAATGTATCTCTCATTTTGCTGTCCGATGACTTTTTTTTTCTAATATGTGTCTCGCTCTAGAAGCATGCCGCATGCACGAAACGGCGCGTGTATTCAATCCCATCGCTACGAGGTATTTCGGGGTAGCGATGGAATCAGTAGCGACGTGTGATCGAAAAGTAAAATTGTTTTTAATAGAAAAAAAACCATCGGACAGCAAAATGACCAATACATTTATTACTCCAAATTAGTGTTGAGTACCTCATGCATTACAAATGTCTCATACAAAGGCGTAAAATGTCCCGTCACCTCTCAAAATGTGTTTGTACCAACTATTTTTCTTTGTACCACTTCAAATATGAGGTGGTGAGGTAGTTGGTGTAGTATCACCACATTGCATGGGACGTATTTGAGGTCCAACTCTTTTTCTTTGTACCAACCACTTCAAATATGAGATGTTGAGGTGGTTGGTGTAGTATTACTACATTGCATGGGACGTATTTGAGGTCCAACCCTTTTTTGTATTACTACAAATGTATGAGGTGATGAGGTAGTTGGTGTATGGGACGTATTTGAGGTCCAACTATTTTTATTTGTATTACTACAAATGTATGAGGTGGTGAGGTAGTTGGTGTAATTGCACTACATCGTACGGGACGTATTGAGGTCCAACTCTTTTTCTTTGTATTACTACAAGGTGGTGAGGTAGTTGGTGTACTTATAGCACTACATCGTAGGTGACGTATTTGTTTTAGAACCGCGAGCGAGAGCTACTATATTACAGCGCCCTTGAGGGGTTTTCTTCCAAAAACGGTTATTATTGTTATTATTGTTATTATTATTACTTTAATTATATCAATACAAACGTACATTAAAAAAAATAGTATTATGTGAATACCGCACAAGAGTCTGTGCGGTATTCACATAAAACTGCTCCCAAGAAAGGGGGACTAAGGTAGAGTCGTGATAAGGTGGGGTAAGTAGTCGAGGGGGTGTGGAGAATGGCGGTGAGGGAAGGGGTGGGGGGTAGAGGGGGGGGGGGGGGTAGGCGAGTATTTTTATGTTGCACAAGAGAAGATTCCCAACTGCTCTCAACAGTCTGGAGCCAGATAGGGACTCATACAACAGTAATACGCACATTTGTTTGTCCAATTCGGTGCTACCTACTGCGGTTGGATTAGAGTTTTTAATTATTTCAATGGACTGCTTATCGAATTTACCCCACGCCCAAGATATCAGTTAAGTTCGAATACTCGCTAGCGGAGCAGGGAGCTGGGACCATTGCCTGCAACGTTAATTTAAAATAAGCTTATTGTTATTCACCTTTTCAAAAACGTTAATTTTACCCGATTTTAAGACCCCCCCCCCCCCCCTGATGGATGTGAAAATTTTGCTACACCTCACCTCATGTGAGGCGGTACACCTCATTTCAGTATTTGAGCACCTCATACAAACTCACCCTGATATCGTATCCTACCCAACACTACTCCAAATATGCTCAGGAATCGCTGGGTAAAATCTCTCGGGTACGTCCTGTTATACCCTGTATATATTGGCTGAACGTAAAGAAGTCATGCTTTAACTCGACCATTTTGTATTAATTGATCTGTATATAAATTTGTTTGTTACGTACCGAATTACGCCTGGTTTCAAGAGGGTGGCCGTTTTAATGGTTCAGTAAAGATTTTTTTTTACATTAACCCACACAGGAAGCCTGAGGAAAATAATTTCCCCCGAGGTCTATCTTTGTGGATGCTGTGTGGAGGGTCTTTTAGAGGTGAGGATGGAGTGAACATTGGTTTTGAAGAGATCCGTTTATTAACGTTTACCCAAACCGGCAAATCGTTCCACAGCCGATCTGTTTTTTAATGACAAATTAATAAAATGGTGCCACAAAGTGAATTTGCAAAATTTGAAGAAGAGATCTGTTTTTTCTTCGAATTAGAATTCGTTCTCATGTGACAAATGTCAACCGTGTGCACATGTTGGGCGCGTGTCTCCTGATTGTGCACCGGTGCCGAGGGAATACGCTAGTTCCTCGGAGCATCTTCCATTGAAATATCGGTAGAACAAGGACAGCATTCCCACCCGACGTCTGTGCTCTAAGGATTGACTCTACAAGACTGAAAATATGTCTACTTTCTATTCACACAACTACTAGTATTTACGATAAAAATTATGATTCCACGACAACTCAGCAAAATGGCATTCCAACACCCCTTCGAAAAGTCATTAAAAATTATTACGAAAAAAGAGCCCATAACCTAAACTAACGTATTCTATTTAATCAAGTTTTTTTCATCACTTTTAATGACGTTTCAAAGTGATGAAGTTGCATGTTACGTTGTCCGGTCACTAAAAATTGTAAATACCAATACAAATGCAAAATTCTTGGAAAAAATATAGCTTGTGGCGTGTATTTCTATTGCACTTCGCACCTCCCGTTCAACGCCCGCCATGGAGCGCCAATTTGATCACAATCCATTTCGGAATGCGTGGGAGCGGTGCCGGGGAGGGGAAGGAGGTAGGGAGAGGGAGGGGGGTGGGGGCGCCACGCGCGTGGTCACGTTTGGCACAATGTGAAGCCGGGCCATGTTGGCGGCGGCGTGACGTCATGCCGCGCTCCAAACCGACAGAAACCAAAACACGCGAGAGGGAAAGCGAGACAGCTCGTAAGAAGGGACGAGGTCGAACATTTTGGTGATTCTACTAGTTTGGGGGTTTTTCTTCCCGTTTCGCCTCGTGCCACTTAACTCCGAAAATAGCCATTAAATGGTTCTACAATGAATAACCGGTTTATCAGCATTTTAGGTATATTTCGGAAAAGTCACAATTGAGCCGGAAATGGACGCACTATGCAATTTATATAATCATGTCTTCATATTTCATTATTATCAACTTTTTTTTTTTACTTATTAAAATTACCATTTTTTGCATTTAATTGTACATATTTTAGTGACCAATCAGATTACACTTTGCGCATTTTTTACATATTTGACAAACAATAGTGTTAACACTACAAATTCACATCGACGGATCTGCCCTGATGATGGACACTGCAATGCTGTCCGAAACGTCGCGACGCCGACGCGTCGGCTAAAGAAGGAGGTAGCACAACACGGCATAACACCCCAAAAACAAACAACGAAAATGCTTTTGGCCGTGGAAATCTAAAAACGTATCCTACATTATAATACTAATATTATACTCGTAATTAACCCTTGATTTACCCGGTGACTTCATACATACACAATTTACCTGTTGGAGTATTGAAATATAATAGTTTCGAAAATTGAACATGAAATAAACACTTTTTAAATGAAATGCCAGTTATATTTATGTATTATCAAGGGCGTCGCCAAGGGGGGGCAGGGGGGGGGGGGGGGGGGGGGGGGCAGCTGCCCCTAGAGATTCTAAAAAAGTTCTGGCCATGGTGAGTGTACACAGAAAACTTATTCATGGAAACAATCGCCGTAGATGTAAGGCTCGTGTTACAAATGAAAAGCTTCATGTGCTCTCGAATTTACCTATAATTCATACTTTTCTCATTCTCCATATCAACTTGCCCCCCCCCCTAGGCTATCGGCTGCTATCGGCTGGCGACGCCCTTGTGTATTATATATTTGGTTTTACAATGGCATAGGTTTTTTACTTAAAATTATAGAATCACAGCCTTTTAGGAACTTCTAGAATATGACACTTTTTAACAAAATTATGAGACCTAATTTCTAGTCTCAACATTTTAAAAACAAAACAATTTTTAAAGTAATTTTTAAAGAAATATAACAAACACATAATCAATTCTTATAAAAAGCAAAAAAAGAACATGGTTCGAACAATAAAAAACGTGGAGTCCCACAGACTCCACTAGCGTGATACTGATTACTTACCAATCGGAGCCGTGCGCATCGACGTTCGCTCTCCCTGACGGTTGTATGAGCGCTGAAAATTTTTGAATGCGTTAAAAGGCACGATTAGGATTAATAATATGTAACCAAAAGATATAAAGATTTTATTGTTTACCTATTTTAAATAAAGAAATAAAAAGTATTTGTCGATTTTATTTCCGAAGTTGCCGAATTCATAACATTTGGTTTTGAGTTAAGAGGAAACCAGGCCGCGCTTTGTCCATGCAAACGTATGCCCCAATTTTATTCCTCTCTGGATTTTGTGACTACTGTAAATATGTTTTGATGTAATATAAATATCAACCACTAGCGTGTCGGTACGTTTCGGTGTCGGTACGTTTCGGTGTCGGTACGTTTCGGTGTCGGTACGTTTCGGTGTCGGTACGTTTCGGTGTCGGTACGTTTTGCTTTTTTTTTTGATAAGTTACTTTTTATAGGAGTTAGGTCCCTCCAAAAATACTTAAAATCGCCTGGTTTGAACGCCATTAACAGACGTTCAGTATACAAACTAGACAATGTATTTTTTTAAAAAGCAAAACGTACAGAGTATTTTCTTCTAATTAAAGTAAGAATCGGTCCAGTTTCGGAGGAGAAAATGGGGAATCCAAAACCTCGATTTTGATGATTTTATTTAGGTATTATCAGCCTGAGGTGCAGTTGTCCCTTTCGATCAGTATTCGGGTAGTAAGGGCGACAGGGACAGCAACAGTTTGGCAAAATACGTATTGTTCAAATTTCTCGGCAACCGGGTTTCCTCTTTTTAAAAATATATGCATAAGCTACTGAACATGTGTTTTTTCATTAGGAATGTATGAACGAATATAAATTAACAACTTAAAAAAACATAGTTTATAGCTAAAATTATCTGTGACAGTTTTCATTAATTAACTTTTTTCTTTCTCATAAAATTGTTCTCAAATAAATAAAAAACTTACAACCTATTTTGCGCACGTTTTTCCACGACCTCTCCCGACTAAAATAGTTTTTACGTTAGTAATTTCCAGTAGAAATCTAGATTTATTTATAAAAAATACGAGTCTACAGCGGAATTCGGCAACTTTACTTTATTTTTTTAAAATCCATTTCACAATTAGGTAGGCGGGTATGGATATCGCCACCCCGGGATCCATTCATTGGATAATCAAGACCTCTGCCGTAGGTCATCCCAAGTGGTTCGCTACGTTTGGCAATTTAGCACGTTAATGAGGTGAGGTTTTTCTAGGTCCTGACGGCGAATGCGTTTGCCCACCGACTGGTTGAGGGAGACCTAACGTAGACCTCTCCAGCCGGACTCTCTCGACTCATCAGCTTGCACCGCAGTGGGTGGGATGGATTCATGCGAGCGTCGCTCCTGGAAACATTGACCTCCAGCTTCCTACCCACCCCTCATACCTTTTTCCTCCCCAGAACTTCCTCTCCTCCCTTTCCCTAAAAATACCCTCCATGCAGCATCCGCATATGCCCTGAGAATTTTTTTTCTCACGGCCTCCTGTGTGGAGCTAATGTAAAAAAAACTGATAAATGAAGTACCTGCCTAGGTACTTAACATTATCGATTTTTATAACGAATTAGCTGATTTCCCGGGCGCTTCTCAGGCTCTATTCGAAATCTCATATAGACAGTCGACCTGTTATATTGTTAAGTGTACAAAATTTCATCAATGTCAGAATAAAACTGTAGATTTGCATAAAAACCAAAGCCTTGCGCCCGCTCGGTTTCCGCCACGCGGCTGCCCGCCCGCTACAAACGCACAGACACTCCTTTATAAAATTATAAACAGACAATTTATCTGGCTAGAGACCGCGGGGGGGACAACGGGCGGGCGGTGTGGATTTAATATTTAAACAAATCTACAGTTTTATTCCCAGCAACGCCGGGTACTTCAGCCAGTGATTCTATAAAAAAACATAAATATAATTGAAACATTCCACGTCATATTATTTCCTTTCAGTGGGAAATTGTTAGGGGGTAAACGGGTTAGGGGAAATCTCTTCCCCAATGGATTCACGAATTTAACGTGATACGCATTGTTGGCAAAGTTATAATTATTAGCACGTTTCCATTCCGGTGTTGGCACGCGTGCAATCCGTGCACCCTTGGTCCACGCCCCATGCCACCCTGACGCAATTCAAACATAACACAGGGATAAACCCAAAATGTTTGCGTTTGTTTTAAAATATTAACTCTATACAACAGGCTCTGGGGAAAAAAAATTCCTTCACTGCCTATCATCTTTGGGGATGCTGTGGGGAGCTACAATGGTTTATATATTGGTTCAGTCTATTTGTCTCTCTCTGTACTTGGGGTGTCATATTCTTAAGAGCGATTGACCAGCAGCTGAGAATAAAAGTTTAAAAATGCTTGCAACTGTACAGGGAGGTTCCAATGAGAAAGATCGATTATTCCCCGTTTCAAATTTTTAAAATTAAAAATTAAATATCGATTTATTTCATTCAAAACTTGCTTTTATATATTATACTTATACCTACATTCAAGTAAACAATAAAAATGCTCAAAACGCACGATGATTAATTATTAAATATTGTGTACTTCTTGTAAGTATTTTTTGATCATAAGTATTTATGATTTTTCAATAATGTCTTATAGAATATAAATAAAGTGTGTAAATTTTTTTTAATATTTTAGTTTGTAAGACCTTAAATAAATAGAAAAACTGCGGTATTTTTATCACAAAACACGTTCTCGGATTTATTTTTTAATGATTTGAATTTAACTAAAATTTAATTTTTAAATTTGTGTTGACTAGATTGTGTATTGATTTATTTTGTTGTAGGATAATATGATTTGAAATTTGTGTTGTTTAATAGAATCTATCGTTTGAAAATTGAACGAATCTGCCAACGACTAACGGTATAACCTTAGTATATTAAAAATACACTTAGTTTTTCAAAATTTTACAACTGCTTGTGCCATATAAATTAACAATTTTTTAAAATCAATATATGTTTTTTTGTAAAAAAGGGTCAATACGTCTGGAATTTAATTTTAAAAATACTAATTTCCGATATTCTCTGGTATAGGGTAGAGGGTATTATTACCCTCTTAACTTTAAAATCCCACATCCCCCTACTTAAATAATTCTAGGTACGAATTTAAGCTACATACATCTATGTAAGTAATTAAAAGAGAATCAAATATTCCCTATACGTCATCTTTTAAAAGCAAAAATAAATAAAGTAGAACTCATCCTAGCTAAATATTTAACGTACCTTTTGATTACAAACATAATTTTTTCAGTTTAATTTTGGCCTCTAAGAAACTGGCTGAAACGGTCCGCGCCAACGTTCGTTGTTTTTCTAACGTTTTATAACATATTTTCTTTTGAACACAAGTTTTTAAGTTTCTAAAAAAAAAATATGTTATTTTTAAACATAGTATCTATATATGTATAGAGCCGAAGCGGTAATTATATGAAATATCTCCCCAGAAAAAAAACGCAGTGTATGCTCCGAAAATTATTAAAAAACACATTTTATTCTGTATTTAACATTTTATGGGTATAAAAAATCACAGTGTATCTTTAAATTCAACGTAAGCATTTATCGAGAATTTTATGCTCTATTTTAAACAAGTCGTGTTTTATTAAACATTTTCACAATTTTCGCTTAATTATTATCGTTTTTAATATTAGCGCGCTCCCTCTACCGTTCGTATTTACATATCTTCCCTTCTTCTTCTTTTTGAACGCTTACTACCGGGCCTTAAAAATTTTATAGTTTATTTCCCTTAAATAATTCGAAATATAAATAATATTCATTAACGGCCTCCGCTCACGAGGCAACTGAAAAAAAGCAGTTTACAACTAAACTCGCTATCCCCTGTACGTAAATATGATGGTCCACACACTACACAACCTCTCAAAAGCCGTTGTCCATGGCAACGCAGGCGTGACTCGTGACTGGACATGCCAGTTGTGTGTCATGACAGCTGATTGTTCTTCGTCTATGGTTAAACAAGTTGAGATAATTATTAAAATCGTAAAATTGAGTAGAAAGTTTGGTTGGAAACCATAGCAACAAGCCAGTTTTAGTTTGGTTTCAGCCTCTTCAGTGAGCGGATCGCCTTATGCTTTATTTATGGTTTTCCCGCGTTCCTCCTTCTTCTGTCCTCTTCTCCCCTTCCCCCTTCCTGATCTGCAGAGAGTTCTCCACCTTGGCGTAACCGTCCTTGCCATGGTTTGGATCTGAAACATGGAGAAATGAGATTTCAGATATTTCAATTACGCAGCATCCCTGGACATAATTTCATCTGAATGGTCCAACCCCCCTCTTTTATTTACTGATGGCTACAAAATCTTCAGACGCTCCTAACTGTGGAATAGATAATAACAATAACGTTTATCACAAAAATTATAACTAGCAGAGGGAAACCCGCTGCCGCGCTTTTGCTGCTAGGCCCTACAGGCTGTTTTTTTTATTGCCTTACCCCAATTTAGTACAGTTCCCTGATAGCATAGTTTGCCCCTTTGTATATAGGTACAACAGCAATTATTAGAACGTATGCAAAAATTAACTTGTCACATAGGTACATATTCATTTTTCTATCAAAATAAAAACCACTGTGAATGTCTACGTAATAAATGTATATCGTATAACTTCGCTGGACGTGAATACGTCAATCAGAACCCAAGAAATTAAAGAACGACTAAATTGTGTATTTTAACATTAAATTTAAGTTTCTCCCCAGAAACCTCCCGAAAATTACAACATTACCATTTATAAATAACCAGGGAGTACCCGGCATGCGTTGCATTGCCACTTAAGAAAGTGTTTGTATTTTAATTATGTTTATTGAAGTTCTTTTTGAGTTTTGGACACACAATATTTTATGTTTTTTCGTCTGGTGCGTACACGAATAAAACAGAAGGCTTTTCGGCCCGTGAGCAGGCCACGTACAGCTAGCTGTCTGTGTGATGAGCATGGATTTTCCAAAATTAACAACCTGCTGTCCCCTACCGCTATGTCCTCTTTGCCATCCTTCCCTCCGCTTCTTTCCCTCACCCCTCCCCAGCGTGTTCTTTCCCAATGCCTCCCCGTTCCTATCCCTTCTTTTTCCGTTAACTTTTCACCTAACCCCCCCTCCCCCCCTGCGTCACCCTCATCCGCGATCACACCTCTTGCATTTCCCTCCCCTGCCCGCAAACCACCTCTCTTTCTTTCCCCTTCCCCCTCCCGAATTTATCCACCCCTCCCTCCACCCCTCTCTCCACCCCTCTGCAGCTAAATTATAATGAAATACATACACTTTTCAAACAACTTGCGCGCCACTTATTGTAAAATTTCTATACAAATTTAATTATGCCAGAGCTCACTAACTTTCGCTGGTGTGCACATAACAACTCACAAAAGTTTCATCACAATCGGATGAATGGTATAGGAAATGATTTCATAACGCCAGAGCTCACTTGCACTATGTATAGAAACCATCCCGGGCATATAAACGACAAATTACCAAAGTTTTATCGTAATCGGACGAATTCTTTAGGTACCTACCGCTTAAGAGACAAACAAAGAAACATTCATTTTTATATATTAAGATAAATATTCGTTTTACATTTTATTGTTCATAGACCCAGCTCGAATTTTTGGATTTTTGTAAATCCAAAGAGAACCGATTCCAAAAAGCCAAATAATGGCTGTTTCCTTGGAAAAATAATGTCAGGCGATCCAGTATTTGATTTTGAAAAACGTTACGTTTCGTTAGACGTTTCATTTTGTTATTTGAAGTTTGGAAACTTTTATGTTGGAAAATTTTTGATCCCGGAAAATTTAATTTCTATGAAAACAAAAAATTTCTGCGAACATCGGAAAATTTGTTCAGAAAATTTTTAAAGATCTTTTTGATATTATGTAATGTTTGGGTATTTTCCATGTTGGAAAAATTTCATTTTTCTGAAGGAAAAATTTGGAAATTTTAGAAAATTTCAGCTAAAAAAATTGGTCTAGAATTTTTTGTCAATTTATGTCCAGTTTGGAAACTTTTCATATTACAAAAATTTTTGCTCCTGAAAAACATTATTTTTTTGGGAAAATTTCTTGTGAGAAAATCAGTAAATTGGAGGGATTTTTTTTGACATTTATCTTTTTGATTTTAGGTAAAATTTTGAAAATTTTCCATGTTTGGAATTTATTTTAATTTTCAGGAAAATTGGAGAATGGTAAATTTGTGCTTGAAAAAGTGGTCGAAAAAGGGATCGAGATTTTTTTTTTGAATAAACATTTAGACATTTTTTCTTTTAGATTTTGTTATTGGATGTTTCAGAAACTTTTCATCTTAGGTAAACTTTTGATCCTGGAAAATTTTATTTAAAAAAATAAATCTTTAAAACAATTTAATAAATTGCGGGGAAATTTTTTTAAAGACATCTTTTATCTTTTTAATATGATGTTGGAAATTTTTATATTTCTGAAGAAAATTCTTTCGGGAAAAATGAAAATAGACATTTTTTTGCTAGGAAAATCAGTTGAGAAATCAAGTTTTAAACATTTGAAAAAAATTCAAGTTTTAAACACTTGAAAAAATTCTTCCGGGAAAATTGAGAAAAAAAAATTGCTCGGAAAATGTGATCGGTAAATTGTATTAAAGTTTTTGAAATTGAGAAATTTGGGATGCACAGAGGACGCCACTTCCGTTAATAATAATACAGTCCTTCAGATAATAATACTACTACAGACAGAATATTTCAAACCAAATTTTCAATATTTTCAGCCGACGATTTTGATATATCATTCATATAACTTTGAACATTCACTTGCTCTCTCTGACTCTCAGTTCCTTTAAAACATTAAATCCAGTCCTCCTCTCGTCACCTTCTTTGCTTTAATCGAGTCTTGATAGTCTCCATTCAAAGCTCTGGAAAATCCTTAACTCCAATTTGATTCCTGGACATGTTGGTAACGTGGGTAAATGATATTTCGGATTTATTGGCAAAACAAAGAGCGTCATCGTTACCCTCATAAACCAGAACTCCCTATCTGAAAAAGATGGATCTCGCAATTTTCGGACAGAGAATTGACACATTGTGAGCCAATCAAAGGGAGCCTGCTATAATATTAACAATAATAATTTGGTAATTTGTATAGCACCATTTTTGTGAAAAATCACACCAGGGGTGGTGTACAATTTATTGTGAGTGAGAAGGCTCTGTCTAATTTTATTATTTACAAACAGATAACAGAACTATTACCTGGCAGGTCACTTTCGATTTAATTCGAAAGTTTATGCTCGGAGAAGAAACGACTTTGCGCGCAGAGGACACTTTATTATAAAACACTGGACATTACATTTGATTTTTACCCTCCATTACTGTTGATATTACTAATTAGACGATTAGTAGCAAAAGTACAGTGTACTTATTTATAAAGATATTTATTTTAGAAGACTGGAGAATTTAGAACTCTTTAGGACTGAAGAGTTTTTATGAAATTACCTTAAAAATCTTGCAAGTTACTTGTCTTAGTTGCTTACATTTTTTACACATTTAGTTATTTACAATGTCGCAGGTTGGGAAGGTGAAAGTTTCTGACTTTATGAATACGACGAAAGGTGAGTTTTAACTTTAGCTCTAAATTCTGTCGAGTCTGTGCTCATTCTTAAATCATGTGGCAGTCCATTCCAGGCTTTAGGTACTGACACTCCGAAAGCACGCTCACCGAACTTAGTATCTGATAACAATGCTGACTTTTGACTGTTGGGTATACTGGGGTGCTATAATTTAAAAAAATGACATTATTGGTGTTGTTGTAGCCGGAAAAGTTTTTTTGAAATATCGGTTTTTATATGAAGATTTTCAGGAAATCTGTATGCAGCGCATTGCCAAACTGAATTTTTCTGAATATCTTCAAATAAAAAAACCGATTTTCGAAAAAAAAAAAAAAACGTTTTCGGCTACAATAGCACCAATAATGCCATTTTTCAGTCAGCTGCGAATACATTTGCGCACACAAGAGCGAGCCGAACCACAAATTATGGGAAAGGAACAGGTGGTGAGCGTTTCGCGCTGTTTGCTGTGCTTCGTTTCTTTTCCATTATTCGTGGTTCGACTCGTATATGTATATGCAGCCTAAGGGTTGACTGTCGAGAATTAAAATTTTCTGAAATACGCATTTCCGATATGTACCTAAGCTGGGGCTATTGCATTAAGTGACTTAAATACCATCCAGCAGAGCTTGAAATGGATTCTTTCAGGACATTTGAGCCAGTGAAGATTTTTTAGATGCTCTGAAATATGGGAATATTTAAATACGCCGGAGGCAAGTCTTGCCGCACCGTTGTAATTTGTAATTGTAATTTGTTATGCTATGCCTCCATACAAAGGAAAATCTAATCAAAACCGTGATTTCAACAAATTCCCCATTTTCCAAAAAAGAATTTTCCTCACTTATTTGGATGAGCAGTGCACCGTTCTCTCTCACCTTTCTAAAATTCACGTGCTTGACTCCCCAGATTGTACTTCCTGTGATCTAGAAATTGGAACTTTCGATCAAACATATTTTTGGTTATTTATTATTATTAATAGTTATTTATTTGCTATTATTTATAGTAAGTTATTCTCTAAACAAATGTCTTAAATGTGTTAAGGCTTGAATAGAAGATTCAAGCCTTAAGAGGATACCCGGCGGTGATTTTTCCATACAAACGTATTCCCTATTTATCTCTCTGGATTTTAACCCTAGAGAAAATATTGTTTTTGCATAAAATAGATATTAACTACTAGCGTGTCGTTACTTTTTGTTTTTTTTGATAAGTTACTTTTTATAGAAGTTATGACCTTCCAAAAATCAATAAAATTGACTGGTTTAAACGCCGTCAAAAGATGTTCAGTATACATACCAGACAATGTTTTTTTAAAAAAAGCAAAACGTACAGACATAGAATAGTTTTTTCTTATGTATTTGGTAAAAAAAAAATTGAAAATCAGTCCACTTTTGGAGGAGAAAAGTGGGGAATACAAAACCTCCATTTTAGTTAGGTGTCAGTGCATTGTCCCTTTCGCTCAATATCCGGTGGAGTAAGAGCAACAGTGACAGCAATATTTTAGTAAAATCTATTTCTGCACCACCGGGTATCATCTTAACTAATCCGCCTCCCCTCCGTTCAATACCTCATCTTCTAAGTCTGAACTCGACAAAATTTTTCAATATCAAATTAATATACTAAATTAGTCTTACTACATGGTCATTGAATAGAACTTTGATAGGTTTTAGCAGTCACGTTGTTAAAGTGACACACGTCAAATTTATTGTTAATTATTTAGTAGGTAGAGAATGCAAATGGGTATAATTTGGTGTACGCAAATCACCATGGAAGGAGTGTTGAACAACGTGTAGAAATCATCAAATTTGAGATTTGATCAAAAAAGGCATAGTTATCTGACCGGCGACGGCCATCGAGATTGTGTGATTTAACGCTTTTAGACTTCTTCCTTTGGGGCAAACAATTGACGCCCTCAAAGTCAACATAACAAATGCCCTCCAGCAAATTCAGCCGGATTTATGGGACAAGGTCATTGAAAATTTGACCTCAGTGCAGGCGCTGGGAGGAGTTGGGAGTGCAAAATCCGAGTGCCGCAATCTGAACATAGTTTTGAATTCAGAAAAGCTTGTAGATTATGATTCTGGATGTTGCAAGGAGGTTTAGTGGTCCATTTTTTTTACACCCCTCCCTTTAGCTGTCAAGTAAATGGACGGAACAAATACTTTGAAACCAATGTTATATTGATTACCCGTAAACATCAATATCATCAATTACTATATTATATGTAAATTTCATTATCATAAATTCATTGCTGCATTAACTGTAAACGTAATTATCATAATTATTATATTATTAGTTAACGTACTTCATTACCTTAAATTATATAATCTGCATACTTCACCCGCAATAACACAGGGACATCCCTAGCATAGCGGGCGAGATAACACAATATCTACACTATGTATAAAATTCTTTTAATAAATAAATAAATAAATAAATTTTAATGATTGCTTTAGTGACAATATCCATTTTTTTCTTATGATCAAAGATACTTATAGCTAGTCAGTTGAAAAAGTTATAAATAAGAATTGTTGATAAAACAATGATTTATTACAAATAAACAAATTTTAACATAAAGTCATCCAAAAAAATAACAATAATGTCAATATTTTATTTTATTTTTACAGTCATTAGTCATTATTAATACATTTGCACAACGAAATACAATTTAGTTGTAATTTTTTGCAAGAACAAGTCCTTGATGGACAATTTAATGTACATTTACACGGGTGGATCAACAATTCTGGCAGTGGTCGCTTTGTTAGTTGCCGTGGGTACAATTTACCACCTTCATTTTAATAGCCTAATAAGGTGTAATCAATAGGCTGTAGTAGTGTTTGGTCAGCATTTATCCATAAATATGTAAGTTCAGTGTGCAAAATGTGAGTGCCGTCAACTATGCTCTTTCTTACCTTTCCGCCGCCCTTTCTCCCCGTTCTACGTCGTAGCGCTGGGAATCGTCAGAATTCGTAGCGCGTAGCGGACGTAACGGTTTTTTTTCGTATTCATTTAATATTATTTAAGCTTTCTTGTAGTTAAGTGTTTTATTTAAAGTGGAAAATGTCGCTACAAGTGATGACATTAGTGAAAAAAAAAATACATTCTTAGTGAATACAATTGTTTATGGCATCAAACTTGTATGGCAAGTTACATTAGTGAAGAGAAAATAAGGCGTCGAGAATTAGCTTTACATAAGCAGGATTGAATCGAATAATATAGACCTAAAATTGAGAATACTCTTCATCAGGACCTATCTATGGAGTATCTTGATGTACGGCTGCGAAACATGGTACCTATCCGAAAGAGATAAACGGAGACTAGAGGCTTTTGTGGTCCTATAGAAGACTATTAGGAATTTCCTGGAGAGACCACATTACAAATGAGGAGGTTCTCCAAATAATCGAAGGAGGAAGGCACCTACTCAGGACCTTGTCCGAAAGACGTGCAAGATTGATCGGCCATACACGGAGAAAAATGTTATTTGAAAAAAAACGAACATTTTAATAGAAATTACGATCATTTTATTCGTAGAACGGTTAAAAACGGGACTGAAGTTCTTGCGAACAAATTAGCAGGGTTTCAATGTTGGCGGGAACATTAAGAATAATTTGTTGGTATACGTAATTTCGTACGTATTTTACCGCCAATAAACATTGAATCACTCTTGGTTTGTTCGTGGAAACTTCAGTCCCGTTTTTAACAGTTCATTTTCTCCGTGTATAATACGACAAGAAGGCCTCTTGCATGCCATAATGGAGGGTATGACCGAGGGGACAAACTCTAGGGGACGCCCACGCCGAGACTACCTGGAGGACCTGCTGGTGGACATGCGCTGCTCATCATATGCAGACTTCAAAAGAGCCGCACAAGACAGGGAAGAATGGAAGAGAAGAATAGAGGAAATTGCTGCAAACCAATCCCAGGATTGAAACCAGAGAGAGAGAAGCAGAAGAATGTCTCCATTTCCATCTCCTCTGCAGAAGCAGGCGTTTCAAGTACTCAACGTTTCATCGATCATCAATTTAACACAGATCTTCAATGTTTAATCTGTGGTAAACAATTGCCATAAAATTGAGTGGATATCTCATAAACAACTTGTTTTATTTACATTTAAAAATCAAGCGTCCTTATTGAAAGACCTTATACTTCCCACTATTGATGATGATGGCCTAGATTCTAGACCATCATTGATTGCTAATATTGTTCTAGGTCATAATTGTTCTAGGGCCTAGAAAAATGGTGCACAAAGTGGTCCTTGCGGACCCCTAGGAGTCCTCGGGATCATTCAGGGGGTCCGTGGAAAATTTAAATTGATTTTGGGGTCCTTTATCTATTCATCTTCTTTTTAGGTCCCAGAACAAAACTGGCCTAGAACACCCTTGAAGGGTAAGGGCCAGAAACATAAAAAAAATCCATATCAAATTTACATAAAATTGGTCTAACCGCGTTCCACTATTGATGAGGATGGCCTAGAACAGTGATGGCCTAGAACAATACTGGCCTAGAAACACCCCGTTGAAGGGTGAAAGCCAGAAACATAAAAAAATCCATATCAAATTTACATAAAATTGGTCTAACCACTCTCCACTATTGATGATGATGGCCTAGAACAATACTGGCCTAGAAACACCCCGTTAAAGGGTGAAAGCCTAAAATATAGAAAAAAAAACTGACGTAATATTTTCATTCCTAGCAGTTGATTGCATTTTATTTACGGATTAATGAAGACTTGTTTTTCTGCCTGAAGCAACTGGAGTGTTTTTAATGAACGTGTTTTGGGACAATAAGGTTATTTTCGACTTTTCCTTTGAATTGTTTCACGTTCCTTACAGGTGCACAACAATAATTACACCACTGTTATTTTTATAAAATAATATTTTCCTTCTTTCGTTATTTTAACAAAGGACTTATTTTAGATGTTGTTTATAACACGAGTAGGGTACTCGAGATGTAGGTTTACCTAAATACAGGATGTTACTTACTTTAACCAGTGATTCCTGACATTATTTGGAGTAAAAAATGTGAATGAAATTTTGATCTCCGGTGAAATTTTAGATGCATTTTACATGTCGTCACTGGTCACTCGGTCGAGTAACCGCCAAACCCCTGACCCCGCACATGTTTTTGATGAAAAAAAAAATATTTATACTGACGTTGATGCGGAAATCGTCGAGTTTAAAGTTTAATACTATCAAAAATAGGCAAAATTAAAGTTTTAAAAAGTGGCATATGTCTGCTGTCCTGTTGTAGTGATGGGGTTCCCATGAAATAAAGTAATTCAGTATTTGGTATATGTTCTGTTGCAGTGATGAGTTTCTCATGGCACAAAGTAATTCAGTATTTTATGTTTGCTGTCCTGCTATAGTGATGGGGTTTTCATGACACAAAGAAATTCAGTATTTAATATCTATTCTGTTGCGGTGATGAGTTTTTCGTGTCACACCGTAATTCAGTAATTATTATCTGTTGTCCTGTTGCGGTAATGAGGTTCTCATGACACACAGTAATTCAGTATTTAATGTCCGTGGTCCTGTTGTAGTGATGGGGTTCTCATGGCGCACAGTAATTCGGTATTTAATATCGGTTTTCCTGTTGCATTGATGAGATTCTCATGACACACAGTAATTTGATATATAAATATGTTGTCCTTTTGCAGTGATGAGGTTCTTATGAAACAGTTATTTAGTATTTAATATTCATTACCCTAACGCGGTGACGAGGTTCTCATGACACACAGTTATTCAGTATTTACTATCTGTTGTCCTGATGCGTTGAAGAGGTTCTCATGATACAGAGTAATTCAGTATTTACTATCTGTTGTCCTGATGCGTTGAAGAGGTTCTCATGATACACAGTACTTCAGTATTTAATATCTCTGGTCCTGTTGCATGCAGTGTTGGGGTTCTCATGACACACAGTTATTCAGTATTTAATGTCTGTTGTCCTATTGCAGTGATGAGAGCGAGGTGAACTACGCAGTGGGGGACGGTAGCGTGGACTTCTCCGCGGATGCGGACTTTCTCACGACCAGCAAACAGTCCAGGGTAAATATTTTACAAACATAGTTCATGGATCATTCCCATTACACTCATTGGCATCTTAAACACCTGAAACTAGAGATTTCCAAACTTTTTTTCCGTAGACCCGCTGCTTGCCGAATATTGAATTTTCCTAAAACTATTGATGTCAAATATGTTTTTCATTTATTTTTATAAGTAGATACCGCGCTAACAACCCTTTCCAAGAGGTATGAAGATGGAAAAGGTAACAAAAACTTTCTTACGATAGTCTGTTTTTCATCCTTGTACAATCTGGGCCTCTTCAAGACCCGCATTAATAAATCGCCCCCTTCAGCCCCTACTTTGGATCCACTCGCGTCTACCCCATTTTTTTCTCGTTGACTCCCAGCAAGTCGAAAGTCCCCTGGCGGTCCATATATACCACTTTTGGAACATCTCTCTCAAACCATTCCTAATATTATAATTGCACGCATATATTGATCTCAGATAATTATTCTTCTTATGAAGAAATGCACCATCGTTTTATAAGGCGTGTATTAGTAAGTAATAATGTATACAGTGTATTTATTTATTTAATTTCTACGGTAAAATAAACCACAAACTGTATGTATTTGCGCATCTTTTAACATTTTAAAGCTTGGAGGAAGAATATTTTATAATATTAGGAATTACTAGACTTTAAAAAAATGTTTTATATAGCTACAAAAAAATCTACTTTGGTACGATGATAAACTTTTATTGCAACATAATATCATCCCCCCAATGATCTGAAAGTTACAGGCAGGTACCGTGCGCACTCGCGTATAAATAAAATCGTGATTAACTTTTAAAATAAAACACCAACTCGCGATATCAAAATAATTAACAGCCTCCACTCTTTCAACTTTGCATCGCCTCTCGATTCAATCGTATTTATATTGTGTTAAAAACAACCTTATAATAATGCCCATTCTTCAACTTTCGAAGTCGAACACTGAATGGTGAACATTGAAGTTATTTTTATTCCTTTGTGGGTCCCGTCCTTCAGGAACGCCGAAGGTGACCAGCGCAGGGAGGAAGGCAGGTGAGGTCCCTCGCCCCCTCCCGCCCCACACCTACACAGGGGAAGACGATGGAGGGAAATCTGCCCTTATAAGGCATCCCTGCCTGCATCTCGCTTCACTGTCGACACGATAGCCAAAGCGTTCGCACAATTCGACACAATTGAATAACGATGGAAATTAAATGATTCAAATATATGTTTCTTATATATATTCATTTAATTTGAAAATCATTTTAAAATTTAACTGGCCTTGTGTCGATAACATTTGTTTTATTATCTTCGAGTGATAATAAATTAATATAATTAAAGTGACGCATGCGGTGTGCGGTTTGAACATTAATATTATTGCTATTGACGATAGGAAGCTGTCTCGTCGATAGCTCACTCCTACTGCAAGAAGTTTCGGTGACTACTTTACTAAACTTACTCTCGCGCTAGTCGCGGCTCCACGCTCCAATCTCCAGTCAGGTCGCATTCAGACGGGGAGGAAAACACATCATTTATCTCGACGACAGGAGCTCTGTTTGACGTTTCCGTTTTCAGCACACAAGACTTACGTTTTAATCGTGAAACAGACGGAGTTGAAGTGCGAAAATGATGAAGATTCATAATATTATAATGACAAATTAAACGTAAATATTCTTTAAATTATATCGATCTTTGATGAAAGGCGATATTTGAATAATAACGTTCGGTATTTGAATATTTAATCTGTAGCAAAACTTTTGCCTCCAGCGTGAGTAATAACAAGCTCACCCCGGGGTAGGTACCACCCCATATACGCGGCGCACGCTCCTAAAATAGAATCGCACTAAAATACTCCGTTTCTGAAGGAGGATTCACGTGCGTTATCACGTGTTTCTATACTGGCGAACAGACCAACTGAGGAACTGACGATTTCGCGGTACAGAGGCATACACTTCGCCATCGCCGCTCACTGCTATCAGTGCTATCATTCAGCCGACTGTTGTACTACTAAAGTGTCAGTGCAGCGATAAAATAACAACACTCAACTTACAACAATTCATTCCAACAAGTGCGGATTCAAAGCTGCGCGTCTAATGATGGAGTTCGCCAATAAACACAACCGTTTTATTCACAAAGATGTAAGTTTTTCTTACATTTTTACTAAATACATATTGTACTTGTGAGTATCTTGACAACCGTTTGCGAACGTACAACAATGATATACTACTACGAGTTGTATCTTGACAACCGTTTGCGAACACACTTTCGTGAGATACCCAACAACGAGATATCTTTCGAACATCGTTTTATTGGTCATTTTTACACCCTTATCAATTTTTCAACAAAGTACCCACGGGACACTTTTCTTTGTTATTTTTATTAGCTTTATAATTTAGCTAATAATTTTACATTCTTAAATAGTACGTGACACATGTTGTGTATTTTTATCTTTTGTTGCATTTTATATTTGTATTTATGGGCCCGTTAATCCGCGGACGCCTTACCGGGTGAATTATTTTGCAATAATATTCCTTAAAAAATCTCGGATATCCATGCGCATTTGCGTGAAAGCCCGATATGTATAAGTTTTTTCACCTGATTTTGCGTGTTCGCCCGGGACCCTTTTATGTACTTAGTGCACATATGTATTTTCTCGTGAACAAAATATTACCCTTGTATTTAGTATTAGTAGATAGTAATAATGTAACTGCACGAGACAACAACGTAAAGGAAAAAAAATATATAAAAATAGGTAATCTGCCAATATCCACCAAAGCAATGTTAATATACCTTATTATACCTCAAATACATCCTCATCGTTTAAATATTTGTTATCAAGATTCTGTGTGAACTTAGTATTGGGGAATGCAAACAATAGTTAGTGTGTATGAGATATACATGTGTAAAATGTTAATTTCTGTCTAATAGTCGTTCGTTTGTGTACATTGATTAACCCGTTTAATCACAGAAGATCAAATTTGTCCCAGCTCACATAAGTCTCGTATAAATCGTTGTATCTCCAATATTATGGTGAGAAATATGATCTAAACGGTGTTAGAAAGAATAAAACTCCACGCCTTATATTCAAATCTAGATTTTAACCGTAGAAAAAAATTCGAAGGCAATTTGGGTAAAATATATTTTAAAAAAAATTATGAAACCACAAAAACATGAGATGATAACGTTTATAATACAATTGCCTAGTAAAATATCTTTGTTTTTATTTATTTTTTGTTTGTTATCGGTAATTTTAGATAGAAAAACGTAAGGTGAGTCATTTTAAAAACTTTTTATGTTGTGTTAAAATTTTCAATATTTCACAAATTATATGTTTATTTCTAATAATAACACTTGAAAGCAAATTTTAACACATTTCAAAAACAGTTTTTAGTTTTTTGATTTTATTGCAAAGCGGAATTTTTATGACCTTCTTACAGAATATGAGCAAAATCTGAAAGGTTAAATGCAGGAGTTCGAAACAATCGAATTTAGAACTCAACAATTTTCATTAAAAAAGGTTGTTTATTTTTTTATCTGTTTTCTAAAGTTGGTAGTTTTCTAAATATCTATTTAAAGTGTTCATTTACGATGAGTAATAATTTATGTGCTCTAAAGAGATATTAGGTTTAAAATGTATTCACCTATTATACTAGCTACCGAAAAAATACTATCAAATAATTTACGATATTAAAAGAAAGTAAATACAAAAAATATTTGAACCTCGGCGGACTAGCAAGATCTGGGTGACTAAATACAGCTAAATCCCTTTCTAGTCACGTTTCGAATTTGAATTGTAATCTATTATTATAATATTCTATACGTAACGTCAAATCGGCTACACATAATATTTTAATAGGATTTAAATTTAAAGAAAATGTTACATTGGAATTAGATGTATGTAATTATGTAGATTGGTGTAATTAATAGCTTTTAACGTATTGTGAGGATCCATAGTTTAGTGCTTGAAAAATATTAGTATACGTACTAAATATACACATAATTCAAGGGTTCTCAACCGGTCAACCCAATAATTACGATTGTGAACTTTCAAAATAAACAACATTCTTACCATATTTTAAACTTGGAACTCGTAACCATGGACGAAAAATTTATATCCTGGTCCTAGGATAAATTGGTGTTGCTAGATCCGTATTTATAATATGTCAATGAACAGTTTAATGATATTTTTTTGAAGAATAGAAATAGAACCAGCTGATATTCTTGTTAGAAGTCGATTCTTGTGAAGATTAGGATGAAAAAGTAGGTCCCAACCTATATGGTTCAAAACCCCTGGTGACAGGTTATTTTAACGTTCGCAGGCTTTTTGACATTTTAGTTTACAGAGATTCATTATTCATATTGGTTTATTTTAGGAAGACTGAATTCAGTGCATCACATAAATTCGTACGGTGGTCACGGAATGAGTCAATAATTTTAGTGTATTACTTATGCATAAATGGTCCTTAGATACGTTAGGACCAAATCTGCATACACTACATAATATTGATTCATTCCGTTTTTCCTTTCGCCCATTTGCATTGCATCTTCTTATAAATGCAGTTCAAAAGGTATTCATAGTAGTGAAGGATTGGTAACCATAAACAACTGGGAAAGCATCTGAAGGAGATTTCTGACCTTAGGTAAGTTAATTGACTTATTTACCTAATTTCGACATAGGTACATATTCTTTGTCATATTAGCGTTGGGATGGTTAATTTATTTTGAATAAAACTGAAGATAGCTTACTTTTCTGTACCAGTGCGTTAAATTGATATTTTTTGTATTTTTACAACAAGGCCCATAGGAAAATAATTTACCTCAGTGCATACGAGAGGTTGGCGAAAGCAACTTGCGTTGTTTGGCGAAATAAACTTGTTTTGGTGACTAATTTAAAACTCTTTGGTGACTAATTTGGTGACTAATTTAAAATTCGAAAACCGTTCTAAACATATTTTTTTAAAATGAAATACGTATTCTTTTTTAAACATATTTTGAATGTCATTATTTTAAATCGGACATTGACAGGATTGACAGCTATAATTGTTATATGTATAAATCCTAAAACTATAAAATAATGGAATAAATATTTTTTGCCATATTGCTGGACAATATTTAATTTTGTTACTTTATTTGCGAAATAAATCTGCTAGGTCAGTGTTGTTTCAAACGAAGAGTTTCCAATTGTTAACTTCTTTTTTTACAGGAGGCCCTGAGGAAAATAATAATCATTTGGGGCATATGTCATAATTGGGGATGCTGTGTGGTGGATATTTTTAAGTAAACCATCATTATTAATATTATTTGTATTCTGGGAATTCTGGGAATCAATGTATTAAGTTAACAAAGCAAAATATGTATATTTCTTTTAACTTAAAAAAAAAAAAAAAAAAAAAGTAAAGGAAGGAGAGGAAATTCTGGGAAGGAAAATAGTATGAGGGGTCCATCCCTCCAACTGCCGTGCAAGGCGTTGGATCGAGAGAGTCCGGCAGGAAAGGTCAGAGGGTCTCCCTCAACCGGCCTCTCCCGATCCGGCTCGATACGCAGCGGTGGGCAGACGCGTCCGCCACCAAGACCTGGAAAAACCTCACCCCATGAACACGGACACCCCTGCTAAGTTACCAAACGTAGCAAAACACTTGGGGTGACCTATGGCAGAGTTGTTGGTTTCCAATGAATTGTTACCGGGGCGGCGGTACCCATACAATATTACTAACACTAATATAACATACTCATTTTCCCTTTTCAGATTATTATTTTCGGTCTCTCTGTTGAATTAATATCGTTCTGTGATAAAATTAAAAGGGGTAGGTAAACTAATAGTTTAATTTTAGCAACGACGGCCTCCGTGGTCGAGGGGTAAAGCTTTCGACTAGCAATCCGAATTTGTGTTATTTCACGTGGCACGTTCCAGAGGTGAAGATACGTTCAGTATCGTCCTGGTGTAAGACCTCAATTCAGAATTGAATCGTTGCTTGAAATTTCTTTAGCTGTGTTTTGTGACCAGACCTGAGCCAGGAACTCCCTACTTTCCTCTACCCCATCTGCTTCTCCTCCTCACTATCTTCAGCCTCATAACATACCTCAATCGGAGATGTCTCACTGGCTCCAGACGGGAGCAGTTGGCTTCAGCCGTGTTTGGTTACCAGATCCGAATAGACAAGTACTCCCCACTTTTGTCTGCCCCTCCTCACTACCTTCAGCCTCACAACATACCTCAAATGGAGATGCCGTATTCTCACTGGCTCCAGATGCTTGGGAGCAGTCGGGACTCTTTTGCGGTATTCACATTTAAAACTAACTACCTAAACTAACTAATTAACCTTCAAGCCGCTCGCCGTCCCTCACAGACAGAGAGGACGGACCGCCAAACAACTCGGTCTTGCCACACACTCTTTGCTTCGTTCACATGTACACGTCGTCTCATACATACTCTTCCATTATTCTGACTCTTGATATGGCCCGTCTCAAATATCTGATTCATTTCCATGTCTTCCTGGGGTGTCTCCGACTTCATCTACCATTCACACTTGCGTCATATATCCTCCTTACACTTCTTTCTTCGTTCATTCGCTCTACATACCCAAACCATCGGATCTCATTACGCTTACATCAGTCTTGCATTCTTGTATCTAGTTGCTATAAATAACACAATATAATTTGTCATCACATCACCACCTATCTTTTGGCGAGGATGAATTATATAAACATGTGCCGCGTGCTTTGCGATGCGTAGCTATATATAATACAGTGAACAGTACGACCACCGACCACACTTACCAGATTATCAGTTACGGGATATAGGTCCTTACAGGTACTATGGTTTGTGCTTGTGTAACCAATATTATAAACGTCGTGACACGAGACTTGGCTAAACTAAAAATTATAATGTTCGATTTGCTCACACTTGTTGGGCGGTTAGGTCGTTACGGCAGCGCAGAGAGAACGTAATCTGGATCTAAGTTTTCCATATTCAGCGACAACGTGCGATAGGTACCAGTTTAGTCCAGCGGGCGTCACGTGCGGACTTGCCACGTGCCACGTGCCACGTGCCACGTGCAAGCCGCCGCATGGGGAACATGCGATTCGCTCTCACCTCACTTATGAAACCAAGACTATTATTATTTGTTTTGAACTTGTTAGTCCCTTCATTATTAATAAAGTGAACTAAGTATCATTCATAATTTCATTTGGTAATAACGCAGCCTTCAGCGGTTCTCCCATACTATTTTATACCTAGCTAACTGAAGTAACCCGCGTTACTCGGGTTTTTTCTGCTTTAACCCCTAGTGTGCCAAGACATCCGCCGTGGATTTATTAGAAGCTCACGCACCGTTTTTATATCATTTTGAACCTTAAAAATGGTCCTCACATTCTCAAATATATTTTATTAGCTTGGCATGAAAATAACGTATTTTAATATCATTCTAGTTTATCGTTTCGTCGCTTGCAAATATGTACTTATGTTATCTATGAAAAAGCGCTTTGCACAATTCAATATCGATTGTCATAATTCCAATTTTTAAAACTACTAGAAGGTAGGTACTGTATTTATTTACAGGAAATCCTCAAATGACTTTTTTTTTTTGAAAATATAATAAAACTCGCCAATATTTTGGTTTGTCTTTATATATAACATTTTTTATAACATTAGAGATTAAAAAAAAAAACATTTCTCTAAATATAAGTAGATAGGTATCCCGAGGAAATTAAATAAGATAGATATATATATAAATAAATATAAAAACATTATCTGGTAAGACGGTACAACTTAAAATACACCATTTTGCACAAACACAGGTAAATAAGTTATTACGAAAATATTGTTAGCCGGTGTATGGCGGGCGATTGGCACTGAACCCCTGGCATTGGAGTGGAAAAAGCGATGGGGTGGTTTTCGAAATCTCACATTTACAGTGATTTTCCCCTTGTTTTAGCGCCTTGAGGTGATTTCTCACAAAAACGGCGCTATACAAATTATCCAATTATTATTATTATTATTATTATTAAAAGGTCAATTGTGCAAAATCTCTAAATCATTAATCTCAGAATAAAAGTATAGTTTTTTTTTTACAGGAAATAAACACACAGACAGTCAAATCAGAAAGGTTATACCATAAAATCTTCTTGTGCCACCAGTTTCCATTCACCATGTATAGATCTTTTATTGACTTTTTTATTTAACGTTATTTTAAACCTGTATCCATTTATAAAAAAGCAGTAACGAAATTTCACAATTTGTTAAAATCAAAGAACATTTAAAATATTGCATGACCAGGTAAATGTGTACTTATACGGGTTTATTTAAAAATATATTTCTTTGTTCCCAGGTTAAATATAAGTCATTTTTATTTTATTTTAAACGCGTTTCCAATTAAAACAAAAGATCGAAAAATAACATGAAATGTTACGCAAAAAGAACAAAAATACTTCAAAGAACGTTCAAAGCATTATGTGACCAATAAGTATAAAAAGATTATTTTATTTGTAATTCAATTAAGTTAAAAATATTCCGTACAAACTCATATTTTAATTAAATTCAGTAACCGGATGTTTGTAAAAATACTCGGAATAAAACAAAGGCTTGAAATAGCTTCATAAACCCCGGTAATTACATAGCACCCTCGGTTCGCTTTTGGAACAATCGTAACAATTGTTATGAAAGGCTTTGTAAGATGAAATTAATTAATCAATTCATAATACCAGTGTTTTATTTGTTGAGGTTTACGGTGAGACCGCGTCACGTTGTTTGGGAAATGTTAAATAATTTTCTAGAAATACTTATTACGTTTTAGTTGCATTTATTTGTGTTTTAAATAATTTATTACCCCGCAAGTTAGGTACAATATCTCACGCCTATCCAGTCAAACAGTTGTATTGAATAGGTTTACTTACCATTAGGTTTACTTTGGTCAACTTCTACATCATGTTCTATGAATTGTAATTATCTATTTATACCGGTGTTTCATGTTAACCATCTTTTACTTTGTTTACCGAACCGAAAATATAATTATTATGTAGGTGTAGTGGATTGCTTGAGCATTATCTGAAAGTGCCCGTCGAAGGTTGAAAAATTCGCTTATCATATTTGATTACTTTTTGGACCTCAATTCAAGGAGATTCATTACTTTTTTAATAAGTTTGTCACGTTTTATTTAGCGGTCATT
Organism: Limnephilus auricula; assembly: GCA_951813805.1. Classification (NCBI taxonomy): domain Eukaryota; kingdom Metazoa; phylum Arthropoda; class Insecta; order Trichoptera; family Limnephilidae; genus Limnephilus; species Limnephilus auricula. Next base: position 5,264,802 of record OX638388.1, on the reverse strand, counting down.
TTTTCCATATCTCGTACAGTTATTTCATTGACGATTTAGTAATAGATGATGTTTTTTTGTTATTTGCAGCAGAATCCTACTTCTCACCGAATCATAGAGAAGAGAAGGCGCGATCGCATGAATAACTGCCTCGCGGATCTGTCCCGTCTCATCCCCCCAGATTACCTGAAGAAGGGACGGGGGCGCATTGAGAAGACAGAGATCATTGAGATGGCCACCAGATATATCAAGACTCTTCAAGATAAAAGTAAGTACATATTTTCAATCAAACCATTTCTTATCTCATCAATTACTCTACAAAAAGCCCAAAAATGGTAATATGTCTTATCAACAAGCGACCGACAAGATATTCCTCCATTCTACTGACTACTCATCGAGTATAATGTCTTAAATATATGTCAACTCCTTCTAAAGCTTTGCAAACACTTTAATTATACAAATACAACAACAAAAAACTCTCTTACAATACAATTACACTACCACAACTATGACCAAACAACACTACAAAGTACCTAAACTACATACTACGTCAGCACAAAGACAATTCGTCTATCTAGATCTGAAAATCTTCCACCTTCTCTCTGATAACTTAAAAACCGAAACCCAACTATCATATCCATCCTTTCAAATCACAAATAATGCTAAGGATCCATACATTCTACACTCTAACCACTGAAACACCTTCATATGTGTCTCAAATTCCCTTAATTATAAATGCATCTCATATTATGAATAAATTCTCTCTGTAAACTTTATCGGCCATACCACAGGGACATCCGACATGGTGGTTGAATTATTTCAAAAAAATGTATTTTGGGTGAAAAAATTTTTATGTGGTACCTACATTGATTTTTTAAAAATTATTAATTAACAATTTTTTTCCTTTAGATACAGAAACACAAGAAATGAAATTGAAAAACCACTTCAGACTTGGCTACAAGGAGTGCTTGTCCGAGGTGATGAAATTCTTGACAGAAAGTCAGGTTCATTATCCCGCCGACTCTCTCTGCGTCCAACTTGTGAACCACCTGGAGCACCGTTCTGATAAATTATCAGGTAATTGAAATGACTTGTTTAATACTACATAGAAGTCACCTTCGTAGCATGACTGTTACCAAAGTTGACTGCCGGTTTATTCCGGCTATCTGATTTTGCTAGCAACTTTACAACACTAGTCAAGGGATCATTCATCAAGTAGCCAATAATCTCAAGGTCAGGTTCTCAAACCTAACGGAATACCTGCCCTGGTCTGGCAGAAGTGGATCCCATTTCTCATTGCATTTTATTGATGGAACATCATTCCAATCATTCCAACCCCTTTTCGTAAATCTCTAGAGAAATATATAAATGCTAGCGCAAAAACCACGGGATGGCCTGAATTTGAGACAAATCAGTTTCAATTTTGAAAATGACAATTAAAATAATTTTCTGTTAAAAATACTATATTAAAAAAATAGATACATTATCGCTTCTCTGAATTCTTCACACAATCAGTTCAAATTTTAAAAATGACACTTAGATTCAAACCAAATTTGAGTTCATTACCAGAGTTATGCAGGACTAATGCACAACGAAATTAGTATTTTTGATTGGTTTAATCTACGTTTAGTCCCAGGTACAAAAATGACCAAGTTTTCACAACCCTTTTCTTGTGTTACACTTAAAACAGAAATGTTATCAGTCTGAAATATAAATGAAGTGTGTTTTCTTTCAGGTGATTATTCAATGAAACTTCACCCAAATCCTGGCAGCAACAGCAGTTCTTGTGGCAGCTCCGCTAACTACGCACCGCACACCACAAGCAACACCCAGCAGTCCATATACCATGATTCAGACGCTAAAGACAGGCAGCACAACCATTACAATATATTTACAGGACATAGTGAAGCCACCCCTTACAGTTCTATGACAGATATTGAACATTCCCAACAAGATGAAAATTCTGAAGGAAATACAATGGAACCATTGCAGAAGAAATTACTGCAACAAACTGTATCTTTGATGTCTAATAACTTTACAATGAACAAAGAGGAGGGCGGAGAGACTACTAGGGCCAAGTATATGAGAAACATCCTGAGTTTAGAGAATGGGAATGTGTACAGATTGCCCCAGGACATGATCTTGAACGCCAACTATCCCGTGATGTCTCCCGAGTATCGGCAGCCCTACGCCATCCAGCAGATGCACGAGCCCTCCTTGCGTAGTGTTAGGAAGGCTGATTCTTCGCAGCCCAGTGACAGTGGATTGAGTATCCAAGAAGCTGCCGATGCGGATAATATTCATTTGTATAAGTTTAAAAACACAATTAAGCAACGATTTTCCCAATCTCAATCTACCGATTATAGTTCTTCTAGTCCGAGTGATGGCGTTATGAATATGGGCTCCCTGAGTCCTGACAATCCATCTCCCGTCAGAAGAGAGCAGTTCCTCAATAATGCCAAATTCATGCACAAGAGAAGGAAAGTCAGCGATCACCACAACAGGCACACCAAGACTCATTATTACCAAACATCATCAACCGGAACCAACTCCAGCATGCCAACCAAATTGAAAAATTCCATATACAGGTGCATTAATACAACACAACAAGTTGAAGTGAAAGAAGACACCAAACCTGAAAACAAACAAGGGCTCGTGCCAGTCGAAAAGAAATACACACAGAAAGTCGAAGATCACAATAAGTTTTGTGAAAACTTTACCAATGATGCGTTCCCCTCTACTGGCGTACCAGTGTTTGCTCTACACGCGAAGGGATCATTTTATGTTCCATTGAACATAGACTATGAATGTTTGATACCTTTCCTCGGCCCGTATAATCTTCTCGAGGCTGCGGGGCTTCATCCCAATATATCTCTTCATCCGGTCACCATCAGTGTTAATTTTCAACCAACCTAAGTGGACAGCTCTAAATCACTGTGAAAAAGGATGATTAGTTACTCAAGGTAACAGTGCCATAAACTTCAGTGCTTAACTTATTGATCTGACGATTGATCAGAGTGTTGACATAACTTGAAAAGTTAATTATTTTAGTAGGTAGGTACTTTGCGGAATGTGTCAGATATGTGTAAATATATGCTGATTACCAGGTTGCACATGAAAAAGCACAAGTATTTTACAGACAATAATTTGTTGCCCCCCTTTATAACATAATGTTTCTTCAACCTTCAGCTTATGTAAGAAACATTTAATTGAATGCTTATTTTGTTTGCACAGCTGTCTCTATAATTTGCCAGAGAGTTGCTTTTGTAATTGGTTGTAAATTTGGGATCCCATACACCGATAAATAATATGTAGGTACATTCAAACAATGCAAACTCCTGGTCGAATAACCAAAAGGGTAAGAGCTAATGTTTAGTCCCCTCAAAGTTGGTAACGCCTCTAACCAATATCTGACAAATAATAACTTCAGATTTAAAATTTGTTTTTTATAAACTTAATGTAAGACATAAGAGTTTATTACCTGGTTGAGTGGATTCTTCAGGGATTCATCCTGTTATGAAGGGGTAGTAGTGTAGCTTTGGGATTATTGCTAATTATTTAAGAGAAAGGAAATCTGTCAAGTCAATATTATTCCATTACTGAAGTCTTTGTTTTTTAATTAAACATTGTTATTATGTATTAAGTTGTAAATATTTATTTTGATTAGGAATGTACATTAATCGATTTAAATTCTGAAACCTTCCCTTGCGTCTTGTGTTATCTATTATTAGTCAATGGCTAACATTATGATCAGTGTGTAAATCCTTAATCAAACAAGGACATTGTTAATGTAAAGGGTTTAAACCACTTATTCTATGTTTTGTGCGAGAGGCAAGTTGCCTATTAATGCTTACTATAAATTTGAGAATAATAAAATACTGTTAATGTCTACACATTTAATTATTTTCTACATTTTTTGCTTAATTATCACAGAATTGCTTCTTACGTGTTATCTGGAAATTAACTAAAAATTTTGTTAGTTCCCCATCATTGTCCACTAAAGCCATTTTCTAATACACAAAACAAACTGTAAAATTATTGTAGTTTGTAATTTGTCAAATAATTATTGCCGCCAAATTCATACTGGTTTATTTTTTATTTTCATAACAAAGGGGAAAATATATTATGAAATATTAAACTTCTAAGTGGATGGGGTTAGGGGTGTTTGGACAAAAGGGAAAAGTATTTCAAAAGAATGAGTCATTTCGTAAAAACCTTCAAACATGAAGAATTTCAGGAAAAATATATTGCATTTATTAGATTTTATATGAAATGTTTATTTTCATGTTAAGTAGTAGATAAAAAATATTTACCAAATATTTAAAATATTAATTTGTTATTTCTGCTGAGAATCTTTTTAAAGTCGATATTATACTGATGGCCATATGTTATACACAGGAAAACATTGTAGCGCCTCACATTCATGTGGAATGGTGTTGCCAGAACCTGCAACTGCTGTAAGCCTTTATAATGTACACGTTTTTCATTGAAGTGTCAAATTAACTATGTATATAATGCTTGTTGTCACCTGTATATTTTTGATGCGTAGATAGTTTTTCATTTTACTTTTGGAAGAGTATGGCTGTGAGTGGTTTATATTGTATTAGATATATAATAATGCAATTCTTTTTGGTTTGACGTCAAATGACTAGACTGAATGATACAAATATTTTATTATTATGTACATTCGAATATATGTATATTAAGTATACTTTTACCTAACCAAAATGTTGAATTCTTTGTTCTGCTTGTCATTTTAATAATAAATAGTGTTAGTAATTTGATATTCCTATTGAAAATATTACGTGTTTAGCTAGTGAGTTTATAAAACTCTTTTGTTATTGTGTACCTACTCAACTCGTAATATGCAAATCTCCATCAAAGCTACTTCATTGTAAATAGTAAGCTTGATTCCAACATCATCTATTCTATTATCTATTTCGTAGAACCTATCTATCCTACCTATCAATGAGAACAGGCTTTCTATGTGATAGAATTAATAGAAATATAAGTTGAATAGACTTCAACCTTAGAATAGACGAGGTGGGAATCTGGCATTAGAATAATACTGTATTAGTGAAATTGCTGTATTTACTGAACTGTGCGTTTTACATACTTCTGTATTTATTCTAATCAAGGTGGTAAAAAATTTATGACATTTAACATCCCGCACCACCGATTGCTTCATGTTGCTTCACCATTGTTCGATCTTAAGTGTGAAAATCTCATTCAGTTGCATAAGCTTTATGTTGAACAATATTATTATCTATGCACTATTCAACAGGGTGCTGTTACTTTTTCTAATTTTCCAGATCAAAAATATATTTTTTAAATTCTATTTTTGTATATGGTCTGAAAAAAAACTAATTTCCTTGCTGAAAAACATCTTTTCCACTGAAAAATATAAATCAAAAACTTTATTTTGTGAAAAATGTAGATCTCGGCATACCATTGCCGCTAGTCCTTTCCCGCCCTTTCGTCGCTATAAAGTACCATCTTCATGTTGAAGTTGGCAAGCAATCTGAACTCCAGTCCTCTCCAATGTTTTTGAGAAAGGCGGTCTTATATTTAATGAAATATGGCGTCACCATTCTGTGTGATTTGACCGACTTAAAAACTTGACCATTCGATGTGAAACAATGAAGCATTTCTTCAGAGATAAAAATATGATATTTTATTTTTGTTATTGATTTATAAATACATATGTGTTTAAAATGATGTATTTATAGTGTAGAAAACTGTTATGAAATTATGTGATAAATTTTATGAAACAAATGTTTTTTGTTTTAGATAGGTTTTCTATTTTCTATCTAATTCTTATACTGAATGTTAAAATTTATACAATGTGTTGATGTTGATAATAAATGTTACAAAACATAATGAATTTTATTAATTTTATCTGCTGGTTGTTCATTCTTGATGATGGCGGTTGATAGTGGGTGATGAGCTGGTGATTCGAACCTTCCATTTCGAAATGATTGTATTTTTAAGGATTGATACAATTGAAGCTCAGTGGAGCGGGTATCGTATATATATATATATATATATATATATATATATATATATATACATATATATATATATATTTTAAATTTTTATTATTTATTAACCAAAAATACATTTTAAGTGCATATATACGAGAGTAATTCGTAAAGTAAGGTTCCCTATGCTGTTAATAAAGATAGCGGCGCGCTGGGAGAAATCTGGCAACACTGGCTGACTCATCAACTCCCCCACTCTCCCCTGCCGCTCCCGCCACGCTACACCGAAGATGGAGCTTCCTATGGCTGTTTCCACCAGATGCGGAATCCTTGCTGTGATACGTTTTTTACACGCAAAAGGAATTCTGCCTATCGACATTCATCGTCGGTTGATCGAAGTTTATGGGGAGAGGTGCATATCTGTCCAACATGTTCAATAAACCCCGATAGACATTGCGACGCGTTAAGAAAACTGAGTCTTGCAATCCAGAACCGCCGGAGAGGAAGATTGTACAGTGGTGTGATGCTTTTTCATGACAACGCTCGGTTTCATGTCTCAAATCAAACTCAAGAACTGCTGACAGATTTTGGTTGGACTGTTTTGCCCCACCCACCCTACAGTCCGGACCTAGCCCCTAGTGATAACCACTTATTCCCAAAATTAAAGGAATACTTGGGTGGAATCCGCTTCCATACTGATGATGAAGTCAAGGAAGAGGTTATTCGATTTCTCAGAGGAATAGCTGAAGAATTTTATGACTTGGGGATTCAAACGTTGGTGCATCGTCTTCAAAAGTGTTTAGACAGAAACGGCGATTATGTAGAAAAATAGAGAAAGTTTTAAACTTTACAATGATGTATAATGCTAAGGAAAACAATAAATCTGTATATTTAAAAAAAAATATGGGTACCTTATTTCACGAATGACCCTCTTATAATAAAATAAAAAGCTATTGAGAGTACCAAGTAAAAATATTTTTTTGGTGATAGTAATTTATGAATTATGACTATAAATGAAATAAAATAAACTCGTTGATTCGTTAAAAAGAAAAATAAAAACTTTCTTTTATATATTTCTACACATGTTCTGCTAAGGTTTTATGAAAATACATGATCGATGTTATCTAGGTACATGTAATATAAAATATGAATAATTTAAGGAAAAATGTAATCGGGATACATGATAACATAGTGAATAAATTCTATAATATATTTTCCTGCAAAAATTCCCTTTTCTTAAGCCCTTAAGTATTTTTGTTCGCTTTAAGGAACAACTCGTATGGGTCTCATAGAAATCGATGTGTCTCCCTTACTATCATGGTTAGAAATATGATCTAAACGCTGTTAGAAAAAGAAAATATCATGCTTTATATTCGAATCTAAAAGTTAACCGCAAAATAAATAAAATGTACACTTTTATGAATCCAAAGTTTCTGACAGCAATTTGAAAAAAAAATTGAAACTTTGAAATTTTTTTATTAATTACTAGCTGATTCCCGGCGTGCGTTGCGATTCCACTTAAATAAATAAATTGTTTCTCTCTTCGGGTCATTTCGCATTCGTCCCAGTTTCCCTTCCGCCTCCTCTTCCCCTCCCGTAAATTTTATAACGCCAGAGCTCTCCAGTATATACATATAGAAATATTCACGGGCATGTTCAAATTATTTAAAAAAAATTAATAGCAATCCCATGAAATTTTAATCGCAAACGAATGAATAGAAAAGGAAATAATTTCATAACGCCAGAGCTCACTATCCTTTGGATGGACGGTATTGCCGCGAATAACATACGAACACACAAACCAACAAACAAACATTATATTTTTTTTTTTTGCTGGCGACGCGGTATTGCTTCCAAGTAAATAAGCACACACTGACAATTTCACATCGTCGGATCTGCCAGATCTGCCCTGATGATGGACACTGCAACGCTGTCCGAAACGTCGGCTAAAGAAGGAGGTAGCACAACACGGCATAACACCCCAAAAACAAACAACGAAAATGCTTTTGGCCGTAAAAATCTAAAAACGTACCAAACATTAATTTATATATTATATTAGATTTTTACATCATACAACGATAAAAAAGTGAGGCGATAAAATATGTTTTTGTTTTTATTTTTTTTCATTATCAGTAATTTTAATAAGAAAAACTGTAAGGTCAGCCATTTTTAAAACTTTTTTATGTTTGCATGCAAAGTTTTTATATTTCAAAAAATGTATAGGTATGCTTATTTTGAATTATAAAATTTGAAAGCATATTTCATCACCTTTCCAAAACAATTTTAGTTTTCGGATACATTCAGAAATATTCCATTTATTTGGATTTTATTGCAAAACGGAAATATTTCGACTCACTGAAAAAATACTGTGTATGCCAAAGGGGGCTAGGAGCGATATGAGCATTTTCGTACAATTTTTAATTATTTTTTTGCGATCCATTATCTTGCTAACTGACTGACTCTCGGTGCAAAGTTAAAAAAATACGTGTAAACACCTAATGGTCCACACGACTCTCTCGGCTTTTTCTCTCTTTCTTTTGCTGTCTCGCATCCCCATCTACTCAGTACGTGTGATGCAGGCGGTTCCATGTCAGGGCCCCTAGCACACTCGATCGTTAAGGATTGACAGGATAACTTTAGGTAACTTCTCATCGTTCCCTAGCACGACTGCAGATCGCTAACGAATAAGTGACAGTTCACAATGACTTAGCCTCCTTACTTTATTCGATATCAACTGTTGTTTGTATGTTAGCCATCATCGGTTATCCTAGGGAACGATGAGAAATTACCGAAAGTTATCGATACAATCCTTATCGTACCAGTCGTTCTTATTTATTACCATAATGAATTATGACAATCTCTACAGCCGTATTCTTAAACCAACATTACGAAAATTCATATTACTAAAAAGTTGCCAGTAGAGTAGACCGGTCACCGATCCGGTTTAAAAGAAACTTAAGGTCTCAGCTTACCTTTCTATAAGGACAATTAGTAGATTGGACACTGCACCCAATTCTAACTATTATAATTTGTATGATTACCAGATTTACCTACGAAAAAAACATCAAAGACAGACTTTGAGAGCACTGCGCATTGCTGAATGTAAAAGTAAATACCCCGGAATATAAAATTGTTAATATTATATCCCTGTGCCATTTTTTAGTGATGGCCACACTAAATTTGACAATCGGGCTGTGGCGAAGTGCATGTTGTCAATAGTGTCATTTTTCGTGAATAAATACAGGATTTTTTTCACAGGGTTCGTCAGACGAAACCGCAAAGATGTTGGCTTTAATTAATCGAATTTTGGATTGGTTTAAAAGTCTATTTTGGAAGGAGGAAATGGAATTAACCCTAGTAGGTTTGCAATACTCCGGAAAAACAACGTTTGTTAATGTCATAGCTGTAAGTGAATATTGCCTTTGTAATAATAATTGCTCACTCATTGTTTCCATTTATCATAATTTGCTTCAGTTAGGTTTAATTTTTATTCGTATAATATGTTTTTACTTCGTAGCGCTATTCTTTGGATTCCATTTTGATACAAATACTTTTTGCAGCTCGGTTGATTTCATAATAATATTTTATTTCAGTCTGGTCAATTCAACGAGGACATGATTCCGACAGTTGGATTTAACATGCGGAAAATAACTAAAGGAAATGTCACAATAAAGGTGAGTTTTGCTCTTGAATTTGGCCCTTACTCGACAGAAAGTCAATACAGCTGTTTGACCATCAATACCTATTAAAGTGATATGTTTACATCTCAAGGAGTTGTTATTATTATTAAAAATAATGTAAAAAATTTCCTTCATTACTTTAAAGTTATTGATTTAGTGCAATATTATTAAAGTTGATGACTCATTTAGCATTCTTTTTTCTCAGGTTTGGGATATCGGCGGTCAACCTAGGTTCCGATCTATGTGGGAGAGATATTGTAGAGGAGTGAATGCTATAGTGTAAGTATTAATTATTATTATAAAATCACAGAGAACATTAAGTCGTGACGTTGAGTCACCTACGTGTCATGTCATAAGTCATGTGTAATGAAGTTATTATATTTGAATAACAAAATAAATCTTATCTATTGATCCTCAATTTTGACAGTATCTGCCACTCATTCATTGATATTTATCAATTTATAGCTATAAACTAAATGGGCTCATGGGCCGCAGGTTGCTCTTCACTGATTTAAACAGTAATAGAAAGAGATAACACCATGCCCTTTATTTTTAAATGTTGGACAACTTCAAAAGTGAACTAAAACTAAAAGTTAACCACAGAATTAAAATGTACACCCCTATGTAATCCCCAAATTCAATTCTAAAAGTTAACCACAGAAGGTTCCAACCGCAATATGAGAAAAATTTGTGAACTTTTTTTCATTATTTTTACGTGAATTGATAAAAAAGTGAGATGACAATAATAATTGTACGTCTAATGAAATATGCTTTTTTTTTGGTTATCCGTAATTTTAGTTAGAAAAAACGAAGGTATTAGTTTTCTGATACACTCAGAAATATAATTTTTATTAGGATTTTATTGCAAAGCGGAACTACTCCGAACTTCTGACAGAATATGCCAGAGGACTGAGGGGTCAAAGTGTATGAACCTCCGCGCAAATGTAGCCTATATAACCTCCCCTCTATAACCTCCGCGCAGATGTAAGGCGGTAGTCGCCAAGATAATTGAATCCATTATCGGATACTTGATTTCCCTGTGGATGAAGGGTCTTGTGGAATCTGAGCATCCCTCATAAGAAGTATTTTATCCCGCAGTTACATGGTTGACGCAGCTGACGCAGACAAGATCGAAGCTTCGCGCAATGAGCTGCACAGCCTCCTGGACAAGCAACAGCTGGCCGGCATCCCCGTGCTGGTGCTCGGTAACAAGAGGGACCTGCCACACGCCCTCGATGAGAATGGTCTGATAGAGCGAATGTAAGTACATATTCTCGTGTATTGTGCATAACAATGTCGTCTATTGAAATAAGTTCATTTTATGACTACGGTAGATTTGCTGTCAATAGCGCAGTGGAAACACTTTTTTTTATTTATTCAATAATTGTAAATGCGCTTTGTAGTGTCATTTTAATTAAATGAAAATACAAAACCCTCTTAAGAAGTTCTCGCTTAAGAGGTTTTCTCAGTCCCTTGAAGACCAAATGGCCCAATTTTTCCCACTTATAAGGTTTTCCCGCATAAGAAGTTTTTTTTTCCCGGTCTTTTGGAAAACTTCTTAAGAGGGTTTCACTGTAATAAACTTTGTTAAAGCCAAGACGTAGACAATACCATACCAACTTGATAAAGTAACATTTTTAAAAAATATTTATATTACCTAGTAGAGGTAATAAAGGAACGTAAAATGAACATATAAGGTAGACACTACAATAAGGAAGTTGAGTCCTTTTTTTATCAATGTTGTAGTGATCCGTCTCGACACCCTACCCGCCGCGGATACTAATTTGTGACGATCCACCCTCCTGGGCTACCCGGCACCAGTTGTAGTGATCCGTAGTAGTGATCCGTCTCGACACCCTACCCGCCGCGGATACTAATTTGTGACGATCCACCCTCCTGGGCTACCCGGCACCAGTTGTAGTGATCCGTAGTCGTCTACCCTTGGTTTTTCTATTCTTTCCCTTTAACACTAGCTGTCGGGATCTACTGGCTACGCTACCCTTATCTTTTGGCCTTCGATCAATATACCCTTGTATCTAGCTACACCTAACTTTTCCTTAAACCCCTGCGATTTTCTCACAGTAAATAAGATTTAAGATTTTATTGCACATTATTCCTATTCACCACGTTGTGTGATTTTTTGATTCGGTAATTACATTTGAATGTGTAAATTAATACGCATACACATGTAGAGGAAATAATGTAGTGTGTGGTAACCTCAGATTCTTTTGGAGTAAAGTGTGAAAGAATCTCGTTTGATAAACTGACCCCGTTTTTTAAATTGTTTTATTTTATTTTCAAACCTATACTCGTATTACCCGCCTTTTCTCAACTTGAACGGAGTGTCATTGACGCTAATCCTACAGTGAATTGTCAGCCGGTTTATAAAATTCAAAGTCGTAGTTTTCTTACCCGATTTTTTTCTGTCTATAGGTTTACATTGGGTTATATTTACATTACGTGAACAGTGTGTATTATGAAATACATGTCGGGATCCTTGCGAAGCTCTCAATGTCGTCGTACTGCACCTAGATGGTCAAGTTATTATTGTTATTAGTATACACTACATGTACTGGGGAAGGGGAAGGTGAGGAGGGGTGATAGGAGGATCTGGGGAATGTTGTTTCCTGAATAAGTCGGCTCCTCCTCTAACCAAATAGATACTGGTGACCAACATTCCGGACAAAGACTCAATCATTACGTTTGCTAGGATGGTCCTTAAGTCCTGATTTTGTTCTCTTGCATGAACTTCATTGCTACGAAAGGGTCCCTTCACGCCAGATGAAAGCGCGCAGAGTCCTCATGTCACTTCCAGTATTATCCCGACTTCCTATCCTCCAGATTTGATTTTAACTCGACTGATTCTAGAAGGGGTATGTCCATTTCTTCCCTTATCATGACTCTACTCGCGTTGAGTGCGTACGGAGCCGTTTGAGATGATCCTTTCGTCTCCTACGAGGATAATCATTGGCTTGCGTTCCTCGCCTCCAAGAGCTGACATAACTTCTACCTTGTAAAAACTATGTTTGCTTTTAGGTCGACACTACTGGTAGTATGCAATAGTGCTACAGACTTATTCTCACGGAATACCACGCCGACGTCCCCTCCACATAACTTCGCAAAACTTGGGATACCTTCGGTCGAAACGCCTCCGTCAGCGAATCATACCCTACCATTCCAAGTGGCATTTTCTTTTTATTCTGTCTTTCATGCCTTTTCACTCTGCATGACCCCGCGAAAGGGATTAACTTTCAGTACCCCGCGTGAATGCTAAGTTTACGTTGACATCCCCTATCGCATGATAGCGTAAGAAAAAAAGCCCTCTTTGTCTCATATCTTGTGGGGATATAATTTCAGTGAACGCTATTGCATTCCCCAATCGTGAAGTCTATATTTCGCAGGTCAAGCGGGATTTTGGAAGGGTCTGATTGAGAAAACATTACCGAAATAATGTTGATTTCATATTTTGTAAGGAAGCCTGAAAGAAATTTGACATGATAATATTGTTGTTAGTAAACAATTATAATGTTTAAATTCAATTCTCCAAATTTCATTTTTGAACTAATATCCAGTATGGCATGGATGTTGCCGTCATTCTCACTTTGGTTTGGCATACCTTAGAACAAAAAAACCCCTACTAATTTGGATGACTGTACGGCTACGATTTATGGCCGGGATCCTTTTTTATACGCATTCGTCTCGTCCTTTCTAGCACGCAAAAAATATAAGTTCGTTGAACCCACATTGATAATAGATTTAATTTGGGACAAATCTCGTAATTACACATTGAGAATAATATTTAAAACACAATTATATCCTGGAACATAACTTCTTTTATCATTGGTTTTGTAGATTGGCAGATCCTCTCAGGTATCGGGACCATGTACGACCTGTAATTTAATTAAAATGTTTCTTTCACTCACCTGAACGAAGCCTGATTACGTACATGTGGGGAAAATATTAAAAGTAAAAAACCTTCCTGTCACTATGGTTCGGTAATTTAGTTCCTAGAAGTAGTAACACCCATGACCCTATGTCACACTTTTATTTGAGTTTAAGAAAATACGTAGGTTATTAATTATTATTTGTTAACAATATTATCGAAGATGACATTTATACGTAGGTATTTGTTGATATTATTTTGAATATTTGTATTATCTTGATTATATGATATATTGAAGAAACTACAAGCGCGTAGGTATTGTTTATTATCGTTGAACAATTTCAAATTGGGGGATTCAAAACAAGCAATAGTTTATTTTATATTATTATTATGCTCGCGGAAGATCGAAGGTGACATTTGTATGTAGGTTATTTATTTTGATGTTGTTTTGATATTATTATTTTGTGTGTACAAGATTGAAGATGACATTAGTACGTAATTTTATTGGCTCCGCTAATTTTATATTTCAAATCAAAATTCGCGCGATGCACACCCCTTCTATTTTTAAAACACAAAGTTATGTTATTATTAACTCACTGAAGTTAAGTATTTCATTCACTTTGATTATTATTTTGGTTTTGATAATTCAAATTAATTTTATTACTTAATTAATTCACCCGCGGCGCACTGTCATTCACTGCAGCTAATTTTCAATAGAGTATTTTAACAAGCCGAATAATTAATTTATGTACACGAACTATTGCTTCTCACGAAGTCACAACCTTAAAAATTCTTTAATATTACGATGGATATTTTCTCCCAACATTAACAAACACTTGTCACTGTTTATCACGACTTTTTTAATTCTTCGGTGGATTATGTCTTATCACTCGTTTTTATAATATTTGATCAATTGTTTTGTTAAATACGAACGATCTTATCACTGCTAGCACTCTATAGCCTCGTCTTCCTTCGATCCTCGACCCTCGACTCTTACTCGACTCTTACTGCCTACCGCCACATGGTATCCAGCCCTTCGAATATCTTGTCCAAAAAAAGGTGCCAGGCGTGGACTCAGGACGTACATCTCGTCTTTCGTTAGGGCGTTTTATAATTGAGAGTTCAGACTATTTCAACTTTCATTGATATGTTATTTTTCATGACTCTCTCTCTCCAAAATTAAATATGTCCATTTTAATTATTTCTTTGTCTGGCCGCCGATAAGTGTAACTCACCCTTTTGATGCGATTTTGCTTTAAACTTTTTCTAGAATTCTGCAATCGGTCTTTCCTTAATAATCGGTAAATTATCTCGGCTAATTGTGACTTTACATCTGAAATAATTATCACTCTCGCACTCTCCCATTTATTTTTGTTTAAAATTTGCGGCAGGTAAAATTGAATTCAGTAGTATTCCGGCTTAATTCTCATGGTAGCATGAAATTGCTTCTGTCATTTACTTGATTCACCACATTCCTTGCAGATGTTTACAACTATTTTTTATCCTTCGTCCCTTTTCATGATCAGATATAATATTCGTAAAACTTTGTCTGGTAATAACTAATATCACCTTATTAATTCAGAATTCATTTTCTTAATGCGTTCCAAATAGCTCTTTGGTCTAGTACGTACCTGTTTGGCTTCATTTTTTTGTGTACCCAAAAGTAAAAATCTTATTTACTTTTAATCTGAGTGTGTTGTTTACCTTTCAAAAAATCTCGATCTATAGCACTAATTCATAGATTGTGTACGTCGTTAATTTTAATTGGTTTTATCAATACTCCGTCTGTATTCTGTAGTGGTAATTTGGGCTTAATTACCCCATTTATTCCTCAAAACCATGTAAGTTTTTTTTGTTACTAAACAAACTCTCTTCGACACGCTCTAGGATTTTAAATTTATGGTTGGTCTGAAGTGTCGGCTTACATTCAATATTGATAAATTTTAAACGTGGTATCGATTTGAAAACTTCGAGCCCTTCATTATGTCATCACCTTTATTTACCTCAGCCCTTCTCAGATTGTGATTTTCTGTCCTTTTCAATAGCGGTCGCTAGTTTAGTCGATTTGAAATTTCGTTTAGGTGGGAAAAATTTTGTATGAGCTCTTCCGATAAAGAAGATGCTTTTTTTTTTTCTTTCGAACGTAGTGTTGAAGCCATCACAGCCCCCCTAGAGTTTTAAATCCAGCGGTAAACACGCCTCCTAGTGTTAGTCGATGGGATTAGAACTCACCATAGGTCATTTAATTCCTTCTATTTTCTATTGATGTTCTGTACCCCTGATCCTTTCTATTAAATCTTGCAGGGTTCCGTCCCATTTACTTTATGTGTTATTTATTGAAACTAGTTCCATTTTCCGTCGGCGATCCATTCGTATGTTCCTACTTGTACAAATCTTTCTCTCTCCCTTGCTGTCCTACTCCCCCCCCTAAGATTGTATTCCCCCCCCCTAAGATTATACTCCCTCTTCTCTTGTATGTCGGTTTTTTTTTATTTATTCACTTTTTTGTTTTTATTTTTTTATTTTTATTTTTATCCAATTCGGACCTGTCCCTCCTATGTTTTTTTGTTGGGTTCATTTATCTACTTGACTAGGTACCTGTTTCTAAACAAGACTGAACGTCAATGATGGATGGTTACCCCGGATGCTCTATTTTTTTATTTGTAGGTGTACTTGAGAACACAATACATTTTACGCGTAATTACTTCATGTATGATTTTAGATTTAATTGTCTTTAATTACTAATTAATTTTTTCCTAGTTTTATATTTTTATTATTTACGTTTTTTAACATTTAGTAATGTTTAAATGTATAAGATTTATCGCGTACAATGATCTCTAAAAAGTTCTCCTTCATTTTTATTTTTATTCTTCAATCTTATCGGAAGTTGGATAGCACAATGTCTCTACTCATTTATTTTTATTTGACTAACTCGTTTATAATGTTATGTCTAGACTGTAGTTAAAGTCAGATTTCAGATATGTTTTTTTTTTAATTCGTACCGTATTGATTTTTTTGCATAACCCGACGCTATACAAATCGCCCAAATCAGTTTAGCTTATTTATTATTATGGTTTTGATTTTTTTTTTGTTTATCTATTTTTATTTTGTCGGAATATGTGTGTATTAGAAGATGTATGAATGTGAATGAGGCAAAGAGTGTGTGCCAAGATCTGTCGTCTCTGCCCACCCCTGCGAGGAAACGGCGCGATGGTTAATTAGTTATGTTTTTATTTTATTTTTATTTTTTTATGTATTAATTTTATCATTATTATTATTCTGAGTGACTATTTGATAATTTATTTTCTTTCGTCTAGTCATTTGTTCAAGTAATTTTAACGGCAAGGACCCATATTTTTTTGTCTCCGACCTACCCTAAACGCAAGAGTCATAAATCTACGATCTTATCGTTTGTTAGCTCATTTTTTGTGCATTGAGTCGACCCGTATTCGATGTTTATTTAAACTTACTGTTTATGTTTAATATACGCTCGGAACATGCGGGATAAATTCTTCTATTTTAGGTTCAGTTTTTCAATTTTAGTTTAGATTATTTATTTTTTCCAATTTATTAAGCAATTAATTTTATTCATTTAAGGTTCGGTTATTCAATTTTAGTTAAAATTATTATTTGTTTTTTCAATTTATTTTTAATTTCGAAAAGCTTATTATTTCCAATTTATTATTAATTTCGAAAATCTTCCACTTGTAAAACTTTCTCCTGGTCACGGCACCAGTTGTAGTGATCCGTCTCGACACCCTACCCGCCGCGGATACTAATTTGTGACGATCCACCCTCCTGGGCTACCCGGCACCAGTTGTAGTGATCCGTAGTAGTGATCCGTCTCGACACCCTACCCGCCGCGGATACTAATTTGTGACGATCCACCCTCCTGGGCTACCCGGCACCAGTTGTAGTGATCCGTAGTCGTCTACCCTTGGTTTTTCTATTCTTTCCCTTTAACACTAGCTGTCGGGATCTACTGGCTACGCTACCCTTATCTTTTGGCCTTCGATCAATATACCCTTGTATCTAGCTACACCTAACTTTTCCTTAAACCCCTGCGATTTTCTCACAGTAAATAAGATTTAAGATTTTATTGCACATTATTCCTATTCACCACGTTGTGTGATTTTTTGATTCGGTAATTACATTTGAATGTGTAAATTAATACGCATACACATGTAGAGG
The DNA here is from genome assembly GCA_951813805.1 of Limnephilus auricula. NCBI lineage: Eukaryota > Metazoa > Arthropoda > Insecta > Trichoptera > Limnephilidae > Limnephilus > Limnephilus auricula. The sequence continues at coordinate 5,247,088 of OX638388.1, read as the reverse complement.
AAATAATGTAGTGTGTGGTAACCTCAGATTCTTTTGGAGTAAAGTGTGAAAGAATCTCGTTTGATAAACTGACCCCGTTTTTTAAATTGTTTTATTTTATTTTCAAACCTATACTCGTATTACCCGCCTTTTCTCAACTTGAACGGAGTGTCATTGACGCTAATCCTACAGTGAATTGTCAGCCGGTTTATAAAATTCAAAGTCGTAGTTTTCTTACCCGATTTTTTTCTGTCTATAGGTTTACATTGGGTTATATTTACATTACGTGAACAGTGTGTATTATGAAATACATGTCGGGATCCTTGCGAAGCTCTCAATGTCGTCGTACTGCACCTAGATGGTCAAGTTATTATTGTTATTAGTATACACTACATGTACTGGGGAAGGGGAAGGTGAGGAGGGGTGATAGGAGGATCTGGGGAATGTTGTTTCCTGAATAAGTCGGCTCCTCCTCTAACCAAATAGATACTGGTGACCAACATTCCGGACAAAGACTCAATCATTACGTTTGCTAGGATGGTCCTTAAGTCCTGATTTTGTTCTCTTGCATGAACTTCATTGCTACGAAAGGGTCCCTTCACGCCAGATGAAAGCGCGCAGAGTCCTCATGTCACTTCCAGTATTATCCCGACTTCCTATCCTCCAGATTTGATTTTAACTCGACTGATTCTAGAAGGGGTATGTCCATTTCTTCCCTTATCATGACTCTACTCGCGTTGAGTGCGTACGGAGCCGTTTGAGATGATCCTTTCGTCTCCTACGAGGATAATCATTGGCTTGCGTTCCTCGCCTCCAAGAGCTGACATAACTTCTACCTTGTAAAAACTATGTTTGCTTTTAGGTCGACACTACTGGTAGTATGCAATAGTGCTACAGACTTATTCTCACGGAATACCACGCCGACGTCCCCTCCACATAACTTCGCAAAACTTGGGATACCTTCGGTCGAAACGCCTCCGTCAGCGAATCATACCCTACCATTCCAAGTGGCATTTTCTTTTTATTCTGTCTTTCATGCCTTTTCACTCTGCATGACCCCGCGAAAGGGATTAACTTTCAGTACCCCGCGTGAATGCTAAGTTTACGTTGACATCCCCTATCGCATGATAGCGTAAGAAAAAAAGCCCTCTTTGTCTCATATCTTGTGGGGATATAATTTCAGTGAACGCTATTGCATTCCCCAATCGTGAAGTCTATATTTCGCAGGTCAAGCGGGATTTTGGAAGGGTCTGATTGAGAAAACATTACCGAAATAATGTTGATTTCATATTTTGTAAGGAAGCCTGAAAGAAATTTGACATGATAATATTGTTGTTAGTAAACAATTATAATGTTTAAATTCAATTCTCCAAATTTCATTTTTGAACTAATATCCAGTATGGCATGGATGTTGCCGTCATTCTCACTTTGGTTTGGCATACCTTAGAACAAAAAAACCCCTACTAATTTGGATGACTGTACGGCTACGATTTATGGCCGGGATCCTTTTTTATACGCATTCGTCTCGTCCTTTCTAGCACGCAAAAAATATAAGTTCGTTGAACCCACATTGATAATAGATTTAATTTGGGACAAATCTCGTAATTACACATTGAGAATAATATTTAAAACACAATTATATCCTGGAACATAACTTCTTTTATCATTGGTTTTGTAGATTGGCAGATCCTCTCAGGTATCGGGACCATGTACGACCTGTAATTTAATTAAAATGTTTCTTTCACTCACCTGAACGAAGCCTGATTACGTACATGTGGGGAAAATATTAAAAGTAAAAAACCTTCCTGTCACTATGGTTCGGTAATTTAGTTCCTAGAAGTAGTAACACCCATGACCCTATGTCACACTTTTATTTGAGTTTAAGAAAATACGTAGGTTATTAATTATTATTTGTTAACAATATTATCGAAGATGACATTTATACGTAGGTATTTGTTGATATTATTTTGAATATTTGTATTATCTTGATTATATGATATATTGAAGAAACTACAAGCGCGTAGGTATTGTTTATTATCGTTGAACAATTTCAAATTGGGGGATTCAAAACAAGCAATAGTTTATTTTATATTATTATTATGCTCGCGGAAGATCGAAGGTGACATTTGTATGTAGGTTATTTATTTTGATGTTGTTTTGATATTATTATTTTGTGTGTACAAGATTGAAGATGACATTAGTACGTAATTTTATTGGCTCCGCTAATTTTATATTTCAAATCAAAATTCGCGCGATGCACACCCCTTCTATTTTTAAAACACAAAGTTATGTTATTATTAACTCACTGAAGTTAAGTATTTCATTCACTTTGATTATTATTTTGGTTTTGATAATTCAAATTAATTTTATTACTTAATTAATTCACCCGCGGCGCACTGTCATTCACTGCAGCTAATTTTCAATAGAGTATTTTAACAAGCCGAATAATTAATTTATGTACACGAACTATTGCTTCTCACGAAGTCACAACCTTAAAAATTCTTTAATATTACGATGGATATTTTCTCCCAACATTAACAAACACTTGTCACTGTTTATCACGACTTTTTTAATTCTTCGGTGGATTATGTCTTATCACTCGTTTTTATAATATTTGATCAATTGTTTTGTTAAATACGAACGATCTTATCACTGCTAGCACTCTATAGCCTCGTCTTCCTTCGATCCTCGACCCTCGACTCTTACTCGACTCTTACTGCCTACCGCCACATGGTATCCAGCCCTTCGAATATCTTGTCCAAAAAAAGGTGCCAGGCGTGGACTCAGGACGTACATCTCGTCTTTCGTTAGGGCGTTTTATAATTGAGAGTTCAGACTATTTCAACTTTCATTGATATGTTATTTTTCATGACTCTCTCTCTCCAAAATTAAATATGTCCATTTTAATTATTTCTTTGTCTGGCCGCCGATAAGTGTAACTCACCCTTTTGATGCGATTTTGCTTTAAACTTTTTCTAGAATTCTGCAATCGGTCTTTCCTTAATAATCGGTAAATTATCTCGGCTAATTGTGACTTTACATCTGAAATAATTATCACTCTCGCACTCTCCCATTTATTTTTGTTTAAAATTTGCGGCAGGTAAAATTGAATTCAGTAGTATTCCGGCTTAATTCTCATGGTAGCATGAAATTGCTTCTGTCATTTACTTGATTCACCACATTCCTTGCAGATGTTTACAACTATTTTTTATCCTTCGTCCCTTTTCATGATCAGATATAATATTCGTAAAACTTTGTCTGGTAATAACTAATATCACCTTATTAATTCAGAATTCATTTTCTTAATGCGTTCCAAATAGCTCTTTGGTCTAGTACGTACCTGTTTGGCTTCATTTTTTTGTGTACCCAAAAGTAAAAATCTTATTTACTTTTAATCTGAGTGTGTTGTTTACCTTTCAAAAAATCTCGATCTATAGCACTAATTCATAGATTGTGTACGTCGTTAATTTTAATTGGTTTTATCAATACTCCGTCTGTATTCTGTAGTGGTAATTTGGGCTTAATTACCCCATTTATTCCTCAAAACCATGTAAGTTTTTTTTGTTACTAAACAAACTCTCTTCGACACGCTCTAGGATTTTAAATTTATGGTTGGTCTGAAGTGTCGGCTTACATTCAATATTGATAAATTTTAAACGTGGTATCGATTTGAAAACTTCGAGCCCTTCATTATGTCATCACCTTTATTTACCTCAGCCCTTCTCAGATTGTGATTTTCTGTCCTTTTCAATAGCGGTCGCTAGTTTAGTCGATTTGAAATTTCGTTTAGGTGGGAAAAATTTTGTATGAGCTCTTCCGATAAAGAAGATGCTTTTTTTTTTTCTTTCGAACGTAGTGTTGAAGCCATCACAATGTTCACATGCAAACTTTAATAATAGTATTTTTTTTTTAAGTTCGTTTTCATAATTAAATTAATTCTACAATTTAGAATTTGATTAAGCCCGTGAAAACGCCCGGCACGGTACGAGAAAGTGTGTGACGTCATCTGGTCCCTTGTTTGTGTGAAATATAAGGGAAAATATTTACAAAACCGGTACACGCTTAATATGGACGAAAAAAATAATTTTAAAAAGTTGTAGTAGTTAGATATTAATTAGTACTAATCAATTCAGTTGCCGTAATTTCGAAAACAGTGCATTTTAATGGTTATTTTTTCAATATTTCGTGTTTTTTAATTGAAAAACACGAAATGCCATTTTTCACCGAAACAGTTCCTAACATAGCGGTCGGTGCAAAATGACATTACGTGTTTTTAAATTGAAAAAATAACCATTAAAATGCACTGTGTTCGAAATTACGGCAACTGAATTGATTAGTACTAGTTAATATCTAACTACTACAACTTTTTAAATTTATTTTTTTCGTCCAAATAAGGCGTGTCCCGGTTTTGTAAATATTTTCCCTTATATTTCACACAAACAAGGGACCAGATGACGTGAGACGACGTCACACACTCTGACTGGGCGTTTTCACGAGCTTTAATAAAATTCAAACTTGTAGAATTAATTTAATTATGAAACGAACTTTAAAAAATAAAAATAAAATACTGGTATTTAAGTTTGCATATCATCTACATGAACATATTTTTTATAAGTCGAAATATTTTTAATTTTTTATTTTTGTTTAACTTTTGAAGGTTATTTATTTTTGAAGGTTATTATTGAAGAAGAAGATAACAATAATAATCTAATTTTTTAAAATATGAAAATGAACAAGACACAGAAAAATAATAAAAGATAATGGTCGCAACTGGGACTCGAACCCAGAACCTTACGTCTTACCGGGACATACGTATGTCAATGATAAAATCTTTCTTCTTCAATGATAAAATATTTTTCAGTCAACTTCCTTATTGCAGTTCTTCGCACTGTGCATAAACATGATTCTTAATAATAATAATAATGTTTGGATGATTTTTATAGTGCCATTTTCGTGAGAAAATCACCCCAATCTTCAACACTGCTATTATAGGGCTCCCACATGTTTTTTTTCTTTCATCAGGATACAAAGCATACTTTTATAATTTTTATTGAAATATTATTATTAATTTAACGTGAACTTTCCTAGAAACTGGAGTCAACAACTCTACCAACCGAGCCAAATCCCGATTGTATAACACCGAACTTTATTGCATAATGTCATCGAATTTCAGAGAAATGCGTCTATGTCTGGGTGGGAGTGTGCGTGATTGCCACCAAAAGTTGATAAAATTCATTGTCATCGACAATAAGTTCATCTGCCGAGTTTCAGCTCGATCGGATGTAGGGAAGTGGGTTAATTTCCGCTTCCAATATTCCACTTCATTCATACATTTATTCAAATAAATAAAATAGAAACTCAAAACGATGTACAAATGTAAAGCATCTACGCCAAATGCCATCAATTTATTGATTTAAAATGTTGAATGTCCGAAAAAGATACTGAATAATTTTTGTGTAATAATTTGTTTAACAAAGACAACCTAATCACAGTGTGCACAGAAACTCTGGTCAGCTTTGTTTTGGTTATCAGTATATTGTGATAAAACGAAATATCTTCCAATTTTTGAACTACAAATGACCTTATCAATGTTAACATTGTTTGTTTGCAGGAATTTGTCGGCTATTCAAGATCGTGAAATATGCTGCTATTCTATCTCGTGTAAGGAAAAAGATAATATTGACATCACATTGCAATGGCTGATTGCACACAGTAAGTCTGGTGCCACACGTTAATGTAAATAACTGTTGGGAAGAATTTAGCTGGTAATATTATTCTTAATGAATATATAGAAAGAGTTGAATAATGATACATACTTATTATAATACATTTATTTAAGCTTATATCTCAAATCTGTAAGGATTGCTGTATCGGAGAATTGTCACTAAAACCAATTAGTTCTGTCTAGGTTTTGTGTTTACGCACTGTTCAAATTATGTAATAGATCACACTATTGAAATAGAGAATTCTATAATGTTTTATTTCCATTGAATATTGTTGATCGCTTTTCAAATACCATTTTCATCGGGAAGTAATGACACATTTCATCGACAAACTAATTCCTGATTGCACACAATACTTTTGGAATTTTTAATTGTTTTAACATTTTAATATATTAAAATTGAATTTCCCATTTTATTGAATGCTTCAGTTCTGGTCACATGACATTGACAGTTCATAGATTGATAATTTTGTAATTTTTATTCTTTCATTAAGGTAGGGACAGACACGAAGCTCACTTCAAAAGATACTGTGTTATAAAGTATCTTTTCTACCGATACACTACGTTATAAAAGATTTTTTCCTACGGCCGAAGAGGGGGTCAGTTGAATTCGGAAGCGGCCGAGGGAATATCATTTGTCAACTTGACGGCTGACAGTGGCTCGACACGGCGCTCCGTGCATTAAAAATGACCCCCTCTCCTGTTTACGGCGGAGGGAGGGGGGTTGCATAAATTTTCTGATATCGCGCCGCTAGCGGTTACGGAGAATAATAATAAATAGCAAAGACTCGAACCGCGCTTATGACACATCATATTTTAAAGTCTGGCGGGTCTGTATGGGATTGTATGGCAAGCGCTATTGTGTTATAAAGTATCTTTTGATGTGAGCTTCGCATTTGTCGCCCTTTTTAAACTCAAAGTAATCTTTCATTGACAGTTAATCAAAATTGAATAATTTTTTTAGGACATAATTTTATTTGCATCATTTTTGTAATGGGAATAAATATTCTGCAAGTATATTGTTAATTTAATATTTATGGTTTTCTAGTCATGACTACCGTTGAGATGAATGTAATTTTGTTAAATTAATCTTACAAGATTATGTTATTCCTTTCCATGGTTTCATAAATTTGTAACATTTTATAACTCTTCATCCATAAATTGAACTATCATCCAAACAGGATTTATCAAAGTAATATTTGCTGCCAAATAAACTGTTAGATTTGAAGTTTGTTTTTGAAAATAGCAGCTACATATTTAACCGAGTGTGGGTCAGAACAGGTCAGGGAAGGCCAACCTTCTTCAGACACATTCTAGGCTCTTGTGAATCATAGATTTACAAACTGTTTAACTATTTTTCTTTTACAAAAATTCATTCAGTAATATATTACGTTAGTCAACAGTTTGAGGTCAGGTCACACGTGGGATAAAATTTATTGGTGTCACATAACGATTTTATCAACATGCTCTATATTATAAAGTAGGTATTCAACATTTTTTTAATGTACAAGTTATGCTGTTAGTTTATTTAAGTATAAACAATTTTTTTTAAATTATATTATTTAAATGTAATATTTATATTCACAACAATTTTTAATCCCCAAATTGTTGCATAACTAATTTATAATCATCCACTTACAAAATTTATTTTTGTGTATTTTTTACTTTACTTTTTACATATTATGAGGCCTAGTAAAATATTTGATGGGGAACAACTTGCAATTCTGGATGATGTATGTTTATAAAATTTAATTACAATGATCTCTAATAGAGACGAAATGTTTTGATGTACCTATGAATAGTAATATTGTATGTGTAAAGGCTTTTTTAATATTTCTATTTTTGAAACTGATGATTCGTGGTGGAATTCCATTATAATAGAATAATAAAACAAATTTTAAACTTTTTCCACTTAAATTTATTGACCGTAACTTCAGTCTGAAGTCCATCTTCATCACTATTCTGAAGATGGCTTTGACAAGCTGAAACCGGTTATGGTCAATAAATTAAAGTGGAAAAAGTTTTAAATTTGTTTTATTATACTATGTATAGGCTCATTTGCAAGGGAGGAGTATGTTTATCACCGAGATTTGATGCTCGGCCATTCATACCGAGAGTTAGACGCTTGTCAGTTTAACATTTACACTTACATACCTTGTACAGTACAGTACAAATTACACTCTTGTTTTTCCCATGAATTTGACAGAAGAAAGTTGGAGTGCCAAGATGATCAAAGACGTCCGTCTGTAGCTATCTTCAGCTTCTAGAACTTTTGGTAGCCGTAGACTAAAAATTGTGTTGCGCTAAAAACTATTTTTGTGAACGAGGCTTCCCAGAAGATAACACATAAAGTTTACAATATGAAGATTTGACTATTTCCACTTCAAGGAGTATTATAAATGACAATAATTTGTAACTTTTGCCTGCTATTTGCCTCCATATTTGATCGTTACAACCCTTTCTTTCCGACTTACAACAGCAACATAATGTTTCTTTTCTCTGTTTTTTATTATATTAGCATCCACAAAAATATTTACATAAATTAATCAACCGGTCAGTGGCTGAGTTGGCATCGCGTTTGGGTCCCAACCAGGCGTTGTGAGTTGAATTCCTCGGCTGGCTGAGTCCTCTTATCACGATGCAAGCAACATTTTCTGTTTACTGTGGTGTTAGTAGGAGATTTTCAAATATTGTCAGGTTATTCGGAATCTGAGAATGTTCGTCTTCTTTAAAAATAAATCCCAAATGAATACATATCTTGTATTGAATTGTTAAATCTGTTTTATTTTCCAACTGGCTTTAAATTTCCTAATTTTTTATAAATATATTGTTTTTACCAGGTTTAAATTTAAATTATCAACCATCTGTATTAAGATTTCAAGAAAAGAGGAATGAATATCATAATAGGGCCTTGTTTGATAATGCACGAACTTGTCACAGTTATTTTGTACCTATAAGCATACTACGTATTATATTGTACATTTATTATTAATTAATATTAGAAATGCTGTTTTTGATTATTTGTATAAGAGAATGAAGTTTTAACCGAGCTTAGGATTAGTCTGCTTTTTATTAAATTCATCACGCATTAACTTAAAATAATATATTATGTAGCTCCAACATGTTGTATGAATATATATTATGTAGCATGAAAAGTACAGAATGAGTTTTTTTTTTTTTTTTCGGCTTCAAAAGTACATAAATGGCAAATAACAGATGGATATTGCATCTGTATAATTATTATATATTTATTGAATGATAGAAATATATCCCGTATTGTTTGAAAAGGGTGCCATTCGAGGACATTATTTTATGCCAGTGCTAAATCTTCTGTTTCAACATATTTTTCTTTGAATGCGTTTAGTTTTCCATGTTCTGTAGACTTTTATAGGTTTCGCCAAACCCAACATGATAATATTATACAAATTTCATAAATATTCTATTTCAGTAAAAGACTTTGTTTATTTTGTTCGTGGGATGTATTAAACAATGTAAAATAGGATATATTATTATGTTCATTGAAATGCCTATCAATATCTAAGTGTCGGTAAATGAATGTCATCTCATATTAATATATTATGTAATACAGAAAATTGGGAAATTTTTTTTAAACTTTTTAATTTTAGTGAATTTAAGAAGGTAACTTTTTGGCCACAATTATCACGATAGCGGGGATATTTATTGATGTTGTACTGTATTCATAATATCGGAAAATATGTTGTTTATTTGCCATATTGCATAGCTCTCTTTGAGAAATTATGTGTATCTGATAGCCGACTTAATTATTATGTAAAATGAATATTGTCTAAAATTGATGCATTGGTAGAAAAATAAATAAAAACATTTCCAAAATTTTGTTCAATTAATCCAAAAGCAGAGCACAAATTATGCTTTTATAGAAAATACCCAAATGCTATCTTTTTTCCCAGAAACTGCTAATTGTTATTTTTGTTTTCTATTAGTAAATAATGGCATTCCTATCAAAATTATGAATTGAATAAGATTTTAGAGTTAAGTAAGTTTGTATAATGAGCTCAATGTTTTCTCAGTAAATATATTAATCATGATATAACTGTACATTATTAATTTATTTACAACTCACAAATCTATCTTCCTTTGACTTACTGCGCATGCGTAAGTTCAATTTAACCTTTTCTATGCCAATTATCTCACCGTGCATTCCTACACAATAGTGTGTTTATGGCGAGTTCGATGATAACATGTGATTCAGCATCATCAGCATAAATATTATGATTCTGCTGCAAGGAGAATGCTAAGGGGAATCCAATATTGAAATAAAGACAGAACCATAGACATTCAAATTGACAGAACGGCCGGCCCATCAGGGAAAAGGGAACAAACCAAGTTGCGCGGAGCGGCGGCTTGACTGTATTCCTTTTTGTGATTTGTCGACATTATACCGACAACTCACATTGTAATATCACCATGAAGTCCTTGAAAATAAAATTGGCTTTCGAATTACTAATCCTTTTTACAATGACGTGCAAATTGAAACTACAAATCCCAAATTGGGTAAACAATAGTTAAGACTTGTTTTCAAAATTTAATATTTTGTTACACTATTTAGTTGGCTGGCTGCGCGGCCGGTTTCATACAAAACGTAGTTTTGGATTTGAGGCCAGAATACCCAACCAAACTGAAAAATTATTTTTGTAATCAAAAGGTATGACAAATGTCTATCTCGTACAGGAGCTACTTTATTTATTTTTGCTTTAAATTATAAAATAGAGGCTATTAAAGAAGCAACTTGGACAAATGTTAGCGAGTAAATGCAAACATTTAAAAAAATAATTTTACTATATTATGAAATTTATAGTAAAATAATTTTTTTTAATATGATGAAATACAAAATTAAAAATATTTTGTTTAGAAACAATTTTGATCGGTGTAAATTTAAATTACAAATTACTTATTTACATCGGAACAAAAACTGCAAAAACCCGCAGAGCAGGTTTTTCACTGCTGGTATTATAAATAACTCCAAATTCCAAAGTCACTTCCAAAATGAACCAAAAATGATTTCTTCAATTACCTATACGTCATCATTTAAAAGCAAAATAAATAAAGTAGCTCCTCTCCGAGATAGATATTTGACATACCTTTTTATTACAAAAATAATTTTTCAGTTTGGTTGGGATTTTGGCCTCAAATCCAAAACTACGTTTTGTGTGAAGTTATAATTTACCCACCTCCCTCATTTGTAGCGTTGCAACAATAGGCGGTTCGGTTAAAAACGAACATTCAGATCCTGCGTAGAAAAGTCCCGCAGTGGACTATGCTGCAAACCGTTGCTTTACTTTAGCGAACTTTACTTTTGTGTGCGGGGTTTCGTTATTTCAATGTGTGCTCTTAGGCGGTTGATGTAGTTTATTCAAAGCATTCTCGAACCTTCCTTGTGCCAAAAATATGGTCACGTGGTTTGCCTCCAGCTCGTCCAAATTGATAGACTTGCCCTAACGTTTCATGTTAGGGCAAGTCTGTGATGCCTATGGACAGAACAACATATATTTCATCGATAATATAATACAGCAGTGTACGAAACCTGGACTTTCCATCTTTACTTAGATTCTCATAAAAAACTTTTTATATCAGAAAGGTGTGTAATTATAATTATCAGACTAGAGTACTACTTGTATAACTTTAATGATTAAAAACATTTCACTTTTTTTTATTTTTCATATTTACTAAATATTTTCTAGCGTTGAAATTATCTTCAATATCATCCTCCATGACTATTTTAGTCTTTGGTTTCCTCTTCTCAATGCGCTCCTTGCGTTCTTGTTCGGTGAGCTGGGTGAGATCCAGCGGCATCTGAAATTACAAGAGTAGAGACTATTTAACTTTAAATATAGTGTGAAGGTTAAGTTGTTAAGCATTTTTTTCAGCTGGAGGCAGAGACTTCCATCAAAGAAACGGTAAGCTTTAACCGCTTGGGCACATAAGCTTGTTTTCACGACAATTTAACGTAGGTACACATAAGAATGATGTATGCCCCGGACTGAGTTATTAAGCGTAAGAAGACAATAACTTTAGATAGTCTGCAATGTATGATATTAGGGCACATAGTGAACTGTAAGTTAAATACATTAGAGATGAAAGTCCAGGATTTTGTGAATAAGTTTGGGTAGGCTGGAACTTTACGCAGATGTAGTAACTCTACCCGGACAATTGTAGTAGCTCTACCGGATAACAAGACTAAAAATAACTGTAGTAAGACAAGCGTTTTATTTAACACACTTAAAATATATATTACCTTTATAATTTTCCTTGGTTCGTGATAGCGAATATTAATGGTTGAACCATCTGAAAGGACGACCGATGTAGGATAAGTTCTCGCATAAATACTTCTGTGAATTTTAGTAACTGCTGAAGTATTAGCGCTCAATGAACGAACATGAAGAGTAATTTTCGAGAAACGAAAAGGATTTAAAATATTTTTAAACATTTTAGAAACAAAAATGAAAGAACTGTCAAATAAATATGCACTTAGGTTATGTTGGAAAATCATAAACACTAGAATAGGGGTTTAGAGAAAGTTTCTCGTTGTCTGTGGAAATACTAGAATAGTAGGAGGTGTCTATTAATATCTACAGGAATTTCAAAAACTGAACAAAGTGGACTAATATCTATGAGAATCCATGTGTTGACTAATATCTATAGGAGGTATGTTGGAACAATATCTATGGGAACCAAAGTGAGGACGAATATCTACAGCTCAAACTGCTGACTAATATCTACAGAACAGGTGATGTAGACGAATATCTACAGTACTGGCAGAGGTTGGATGTGCAATTATATATAGCATATTGGCATAACGTAATATTGCGTTTGCAGTTTAAAGAACTTTCTTTTGTATCACAAACCATGTTACAAAAACCTAGCGTAGCCGCTAAACTACTCGAAAACTGGGATGTTTTTCTTGCCTTGACGCGAGCAGGCGCTACGAAGGGGGCACTTTCTTTTGTATCACAAACCATGTTACACAAACCTAGCGTAGCCGCTAAACTACTTGAAAACTGGGATGTTTTTCTTGCCTTGGCGCGAGCAGGCGCTACGAAGGGGGCACTTTCTTTTGTATCACAAACCATGTTACACAAACCTAGCGTAGCCGCTAAACTACTTAAATACTGGGATGTTTTTCTTGCCTTGACGCGAGCAGGCGCTAGACCAATTTCAACATTACAGCAAAATAGTAATATTATGCAAAAACTTCATGTACGTACTTTAAACGTTTAAGCCTTTGCGTGATTGAAGTAATTTATGGTTTTCCGTACAACCTCTTGCTCAGCTGCCCTCTGTAGATATTAGTCCCACCTAAGCTCCATAGATATTCGTCACCACTGGGACCGTCGTAGATATTAATCCGACCTTAGTTCTGTAGATATTAGTCCTCACTATCAAGGTCATAGATATTTGTCCAACATATGAGCTGTAGATATTCGTCCGACATACAGGCTGTAGATATTAGTATCTGGAGTCGAATAGTATCTACCCACAATTTTTTTGGAACGGGTGCAGATTTTGCTGAAAACATAACTTAATTTATTGTTAAAATGTAAAATATATTTGGGTGTATATCTCGAAGGCCCGATATTTGTTTTTTTTTAAACCTCAGGTCCGGTATAGCAGCAATTTTTAGTACTGGATGTCACTCGGCTTTTCTTTCCAGGAGAGAGAGATCGACTTGATGGGCGTAAATACATCTCTTAGCGAGCATAAATAGTAACTGAAGATTCGATCAACAGAACCCTTAAATCAGTTGCTTTTCATGCTCGCTAAGATATTTAAGTCCGTCAAGATGCTATCTGATAGAAGTCCTAGCAAGATAAGCTTAATTTATTTATTTATTGTAAGGAACAAACAGCCATGATACTGTTACGAAAAAAATATTGATTCGGGCCCATAATAAACTTGCAAAACTGTTGATATCTTAATATTTTCTTAATTTATTTTGCAGAGCAAGTAATTTTGGAAGTTCCTAAATTATATTTTGCTGGTGAGATAAAATTCCGATTGGTAGCCATAAACATATAAAAAGTTATAATTATTTCCTTCTCTTTTGGCTTCTCTGTAAGTTGAGATAGAGATATAAGTGGTCTACACACTATACTGCGAACAGCCCGACATTTAGCAGCTTTTAGCAGCTGGCTAAAAATCGCAGGTTGGAGGTTGCCTCCAGACGATGCTTTTTGCAGTAAGTTGGTTTCTTTTGCTCTGTGAACACGTATTCACAGCGCTCCCGAACTCGGTCACTTTCGAAATGAATTTGCGAAATGCTTAAGCCGGGTCTCTTGCTTCAACATTGTCGCCTCCTGCGACTTTTTTTAAATAAGTTTTTATTTCAGTGAAAATAAAACTAATTGTTAATCGAAATCGACAATGGTTAATCGTTAATCGACCACACATACCTAATTAATTATGGGAATAAATTCATAACAGCAAAAATAATTAAACAATATTCATTCTTTAATCCATTGAGAAAAATATTTGCCACCGCTAATTTTCCTTTTAGACCTACTCGACTCCAAACACCTTTTTATTGTAATAACTCTGGGACCACTGCAGAACAAAATGCAACAATAAATCGCTTACACACTTTTGGCAATAAATATGCTAATATCGATCACGCCGGTAATCTGGCATCATACAAAAGATGCATTAAACAAAATTTGTCTTCTAGTACCATGTAAACATAATGATCATGTAAACATAATATGCTTACCAGTACTTGCAAAACATTAATTCATTAGAAATCATAGGTACTTGTAAAATTCATCATATCGGTTAATATTTATAATCCATAATATCGACCTCTTAACTATTCTATTTTATTTTTATTTTTCATTGCTCCTATGAGGACTTTTTACTTTATATTTTATATTTAAATCATTGTACCTTTTAAAGATATCTTATATTTCTACTTTTTTTATTATTATTATTTTATTCTCACTTTTAACTTTTTTTATTTTTGCTTAATAATTTAAAGCTTGTACTTTATACTTATACTTATACGTTATACCATATTTTTCACTTTACATTTATATTTTACCCTTAACCTACTACTTATAATCTTACTACTTACTTTTTACATTTTTTTTTCCTTATATTTAACTTACAAATATACTGTTAGTCATTCTTCATGTTGTTGTACTATTTATATTGTATGTCAATTATGTTAATGGCACATGTTGTGCAGTATATGTGTAAATAAATAAATATAAAAAAACCATGTACTCCAAAGAGCGTAAGCGACATTTCTAAGGGAAAATATCTGTCAGGGTGATAGGCAAAACAGCGTAACCGCCACTATCTCCACAACTGAAGGCATTCAGATAATTGCATTATCAGTTCTATACAGGCAGTAACCAAATATCAATAATCGTAATTAACCAAAATCATTTTTTGAATCAACTAAGAAAGTTATTTAAAAAAAAACCTTCTCCTGAACACTTTGCTGTTTGTCGCTTACGCTGTTCTGCCGATTATGGGTCGATATAATATGTGGGTTCGGTTAGGTATAATACGCACTAAAATTAATATTAAAAGAGATTCCATTTTGACCAATTACACTATCGTCAGAATTTCTGCTAAAAGAAGTCAATTTCAGAAGACAAAATACTTGATACTGCTACCATGGAACATTTCAGGTTTAAAAAAATAATGTCAGATAAGGTACATACTATTACGGAAAGAACATACGAGTTCGATAATATAACATAACAGAGCATCTAATTATAATCAAATTAAAATATGAATAACAGTATATACGTCGTTAAAATATTTCAACGATAAACACGAATAGTTTTTGTAAAGTTTGTTTATAAATTATAAATTACAAACCTTTATCACGCTTTGTTATTACTTTATTAACCTTTGTTGAAGCAAAAGACCCGGCTTAATGTGCTACAGAAGTTCTGCAGATTGGTGGTTGCCACTAGACCATGCTATTTGCAGTAAGATCAGTGGCGGGTCGAGCACATTTTCGATGGCGGGGACCGTCATTTTTATGTGTAGATACTGACGTCTCACTGCCAGAAAGTAACGATACGAGACTCAATACAAATATAGGTATACCCAAATAGTAATAATATAATTTCTTACAGAAAATTTTATGAGGTACGAAGATAAGTCACGCACCTAACCAGAACCATCAAATAGGGTGCGTAAATAAATATTAAGTTTAAATAAAAATAAACACTTGTTCACAACCAAAAACTCGTGGTTTAAACAAAACAAGTGTTTTATTTATATATGTCAAACCACAAAGTGATTGCTTTCTACAATTATGTAAATATGAAGTTTAATAAAAATAGCACAAGACAAATTGTACTTCGGTTTGAGGTGTTTTAACCACGAGAACGGCGCTATAGAAATAATCCGATCAATCGATATCAATATTATTATTTTACTAAAACGTCATATGCAATAAATTATTATTATGCTACAAGGAAGGAAGGAGAGAAATTAAAAATTACTTAACCGAAGTAATTTTTTAGATTATATTTCTGCAATTACTTTTATGTTCAGAACGCATTCATTATTTTTGTGAACACAAAGAATTGTCAATTTTTTTCTTGTTAGGTTTCAGGAATAGTGTAGAGTATATGTAATAGTAGTTTATTTATTTCATTTCTACGGTATAAATATACCATTAACATTAAACGTTTATAAGTAGGGACTGTCCCCATGGTCCCCTTGTGAAGAAACGCCACTGAGTAAGTTGATTTCTCGGGCGCTGTGATCACGTGTACGGACCATGTCGTACTGGCTGCAAACAGCCAGAATCCGTCTGCGGCAGCACCAATTCGGACGCCGCAGTAGTAAAATAATAATACTCTGCGCGCAAATGCGGCAGAAAGTGGAAACAATCGCTCCGGCAGTAAAGAAATAATAATACGGCAGACGAATAATAACAATTCGGCAGCCGGTTTTGCCTACTAACGATGCGATTTCTAGCCATCTGCAAAAAGCCGGCTGTTCGCAGTACCATGTGTAGTGGCCAATATGTAAATACATTTCTTCATGTCAGTGATGGTATGTCTAGGGAAATTTCCCTAGATCTAGGGGAGAAAAACATTTTTTAGGGAATAGGGAAATCAGCACAAAATCTAAGGAAATTTTGAACTATGGCAATTTTTTTTAACGTATGACAATATTACTGGTATTGCTTGTCGCTAATTATTTTTTTGGAATACCCATGAATGTTTTGATGTATGTACTTACATATATCAAGCAATGTTGTTTTTAACACTGACAACTCAAAATGATGTATTTAAAAAGATAAATGGGGACTTCCCAAAAAAATTAAATTTTTGTTTCAAGTTACGTTTTTTTAGAAATTTTCTTCAGTTTTGGTGATTGCGGTTGATTTTCATTTTGCAAAGTGATTTTTATTAGGAATTCCGTTTCTATTTCAGTGGTACGTGAATTATATACCTATACTTTGAAATTATTATTTCACTTAGGAAAAGTGTTTTATTTGAAAAAGCACAGTGTTATAAGTACATCTACTTAGTTCCGATATCTTTCCAAAATAAACATATAACAGGATTCGTTTACATTACCACACATCAGGAAACAACAGGATTAATGTAACAACATTAGGCATACGTTCATTGTTCAGCTACTAAGTTCTAAATTTTTAAGCTACTTTTAATATATTCTGTGTTTAACACAACTTATACTATTATGCGTTTGGTAAAATGCATCCTGAATATAATATACTATTTATTATAGGCCACGATGGATACACCTTCAACATCTGGAACAAGGAGGAACCTTTCACATGCGGAAGAAGCTTCACAAAATTTACGCCCAAAAATACCAAAAACCAAGAAGGCTCCTTCATTTTTTCCCATGCCTGCAGCAAGCATTTTGTTGGAATAATTTGACTGTTTATAATGTAATAACATGTACAACAAACGTTTATTATCACTTCAAAGACCGACAAACCACTCCCCTCCGACGTGGGTTTTGATTTGCCAAGATAGTACCCGCGAAATCTAGGGAAATTTCGCTTCGAAATCTATGGAAATAATTTTTTTGGGCATACCATCCCTGCTTCATGTGCTGTCAACATACGAACTTGTTATCTCTTTTCAGCTGTTCTCAAAATCACACGCGAGAAAAGGACAAAACATGCGTCACGCATAAAATTACTTGAACTAGAGATGGTCTAAAATGGCAGCTACAGAAGTTGATAGTTCGTTTCGTTCGTTTGGTGAAAGCATCAATTGTGTATTTTGTTCTCTTCGTAATTTGATTTGGATTGGATTAATCGCTGAAGCTACTGAGTTATAATTGCACATACTCAAATCTCAGTTAACGGATATTTTTGGCAGCTAATTGTGTCAGTGCGTGTTCGTGTGTTTTGGTATTAGTATCAAAAATATCCAGATCAAATTTTATCTGACATTTGTGTTATTTATCATCTGATTGAAGTGTCGAAAATTTTTCCGAATAAAGATGACATTTCCAGTGGTTGGCTATTCAAGGATTTACTCGTTATTAAATCGTACCCGATTTTCGAATAAAACACCGTAAGAAGACAATAACTTTGCTCAAAATAAAGACTAAGCGATATGATAATAAGTGTTATCTCGCCCGATTGTACATCTTGCCACCGCAAAGAGAAGTAAGTCAACATGTACGAGATCGGCTAGTCAATCAGGTATGATTTTGAGACATAATTACAGTATTTCAATTAAAGATTCCTATCTATAATGCAACTGAATGAAACGAGCGATGGGGGCTACAGGAATATTAAAAAGTCTCCCCCGATGGAAGAAAACAACGTGAGATTGAGATCGTCTAAAGTATTGAAGATAGCGGAAAGTTTCACAAATAAAGATCATGAACTGTCAAAATTTAAAAGAAACCGAGATCCTATCAATGAAGATCATAATGAGGGTGCACGGAGTGGGGCGGAAGGGTCGAGGATGGACCCTGGATCGGCGAAGGGCTTGGAGAAGGAAGGCAGCTCCCACAAGCATCGGAAGCTGACCAAATTCACCCGAGACCTAGGCACCGTCGCCAGCATTACAAGACTGACTGATCCGAGCCAAAGTGACAGCGACCCCAAATTGCAATCCTTTGATTCAGACTCTGCAAACAGTAGTACCAGTTCCTTAGTTAGTGTCAATAGCAAGAGACAGTGTGGTTCAGTGAATGATGGGGGCAAGGGGGCCTCGGGCGCTGGATCCCCGGCCAGTGGAGGCCCGGTCCCGGCGCCGGGCCCCTCCAGCGACCGGCGGGTGACGGGCTCCTCCTGCAAGGCGCTGCGCACCGCCGTGGCAGCTCTCTACCCCTTCGATGACTTCATACCTGAGAAGATTGGATCGGGGTTCTTTTCTGAAGTGTTTAAGGTAATTAAATTACTAATTACTCACGATTTCTCTTTATTTACAAAATATACATACCATTAGTTACACAGGTATTTAGTATTGGTATTCCCTGGAAAAATGAACAGATCAGCAGGGAATTTTTGTCAATGTATGAAAAACCACAGTTAATTTTTTATTTTTTTATCTGTCATTGTCTGGCATTTATTTGTTATCATATTACTTATTTTGTAATAAATTATATGTATATATATTTTTAAATTGTCTATTATATAATTCATAATCATTTTAAGTATTTGTTTATGGTTTTCAAACTATGATTGAATAATCTAAATAATAATTATTATGTCTTTACAAGCGGTTCCCTATAATATAATTTTTTCCTATATATTAAGTCATGAATTGAATTTCGCTTAAAAATGTGCAAATATATAGGTCCACCCCCTTCTGTACTAAAACTAATATGTAGATGCTTCAAATTTCATAAATTGTTAACAAAGCTATATGATGTTTGTCGTTGACATAATTATGTAACCTGCGTATACTGTTTAATAGAGATATAAATATTTTTTTAGTATTTTACTGCTTCGTATCCCTTTTTTTGAATGAAAAGAGAATGTTTTCAGTTTAAAATAATATATTTGGTTTATCGAGCATTATTTTGTTCTCTCGTTGAATTAAAATTACTAAGAACCCTCAGATTTATAGTACAGAATTGCTCACTAAGCATAACACGTTCTGAAGGGCTGGTAAATTCTTTTAATAGTCAGATTAATTTTGATCCGTCTCTCTGTACCTGAGCAACCTACATCCTATCCGCTTGAATTTTGGGCTTTATGCTAAGGAAGAGTCCTTCGGCGTAATACAATATCTTTTGGGATTTTTCCTGACTATTGCTTGTTTCCCAGATTATTTAGAATATTATGATTTATTCTTCTTAGACACAGTTTATGCATTATAGGAGTTTTTTAAACTATATACATTTTCTTGAATTTTCTTTTTCTGTGCAGTGTACCTTTTCATTTTACTAGTTTATTATAATTTTTTTATTTTTTTATTTTTTCTTTTAAAAAGAAAGACAAACATTCCCGGGTTACGAATAACCCAACAACATTTGAAAATCTCCTACTACCACCTCTGCAATTGCAATTGCATCAGCCTCTACCTGTGATTCAATCACACATGATTTTACCAACTTACCTGAAAATTGAATGATTAGTTCTATACTTTTATTTTGTTTACCGTGCCGCTAAATTGTAATTGTTATTTTCTTCAGTTGAAAGCTTGTACTGTGTAATATATGAAAAATTATATATTAATATGTGGCATAACCTTTCATTTGCGTTGTTTTTTCTAATCTTGTTTGTATTTTGTTTGATGTAAATCTCATTATTTTGGAAGCTTTACTCTGTTTATCCACAATGTTGTTATTAGATTAGTGGTTTAACTCATATGCGCTTTCTTTCTTCCTCCACATTCCCTTAGTAGTCCACCCACACAACTTTACCACCAAACCGCATTACAAACCAACCCAACCCAACTCAATCTAACCAACCCACTCTCATCTTCCTCCCACCCAATGCAGGTGCAACCAACCCTTGATGTCTGAATTTTTTTTTTAAACATATGTTAAATATGTTAAATCAAAGAGTTTTTCACAATAACAATTTAAAAAGTATGTGGATTTAATTTAATTTATGTAATTCACTAGCTGTAAGTCTTTGAAAGTATTTTGAAATGGTGTGCAAAATTTCACAATTCTGGTAAGGAGTTTGAAAAGGGGCATATTATGTACACCTTCTTACTTCTTTTGTACTCTCATTATTATACACACTTATTGAACTCCTTGTACAACCTTCTCTGATAATAAACTAGGTACCTACTTGTATTGTACCTATTTATATCTTTCATATTCAGTTTATTATATAATGTACTAATACATTTTTTTTATGCTGTTTTGTACAACTCACCTCTAACAGTGTACATAAAACATGTAATATGTAAAATCCTTCAAGGTGTGAATATATAAATAAAAATAAACAAAATATATATTTATACATGGTGTTAAGGGACGTCTTCTTACTAACCCGTGTTTCCTGACATCATTTGTAGAAAGAAATGTAAGTGAAATTTTGGTCTCCGGAGATTTTTTCAATTTTTATTCTTCAAAATCAAACTAATTCTTCCGCATGTCGTCACTGGTCACTCAGCCGAGAAACTGCCCAACCCATTACCCCGCCTTTAACTGTCCAACAACTGTCTATTTTTTTCGTTTTTGTAGAAAAAAAAAACATAAATATCATCGGAGACCAAAATTTTATTTACATTTTGACTCCAAATAATGTCAGGAATTACTGGTTAAAGAAGATCAAGTACTATACATGTACACATGTGAAATGTGATCCATTCAGTTAGACATCTTAGCCACCCCTAGTTGACTCATATTTCCTTACCTATCCCGCACTACTACTATTATTGTTGCTTGTTTACACTGATATTTTTTATATTAAAATTATGTGTAACTTTATATTATCTTCGTATGTATGTTATTTGTCTGTAACATAAAAAATGTTTAGAATCGAAATAACCCAAACTGGCTATGTACTGTTAAAACGTAATTTTTCTTGACCATGATCATTCTCCACCATAACAAGGATATCCTCAGCACAGCACAAATATTTTTGTTGTTGTTATGATGTGAATCATCAACATATTAATTATTGCCAGTGCATTCTAACCCTAGTTAAGTAACAAGGTATCTGCCACGAATCTTCTAGAAGGGGTGTGAAGGATAGGATAGTAAATGGCTGTGTATTTATCAAATAGCATTCCGTCAATAGAGTAGGGATGTCCTTCCTGCTTTCGTCCAATTTATTTTCATCGTGTGACGTATTATGAACACTTAACCGACTTGACGTCGCACTTTGATTTACAATAACACAATAGTTGAATATCTGTGTACCTACTAACCATCATCAATATTACCATCACTGGGTAGATATGCTATTTAGCAATTGTAGTAATAGAGAAAACTTGATTTTTCTTGCCGATATTGTATTATCTATGTAATTGAATGTATTGGAAAAATTGTTTTTAATTGAGTCATTTGAAATCGATCTATATCATTGGTGATCCCTGATTCATTTTGCCACCGCCCTCAGTTAGTGTCCAGTGTCCACCCTGCATGTGTTTACAATTGCACAGCACAATAATAACTATAATCAGGGTTGGCGATACTTATGTTCTAAAATACCCGCAATAAATGTTAAAAATCCTCAAATTGGGGAGAACAAAATAACAAATACCCCGCAATTACCCCACAAACTCCCATTGCCTTCAAATAAAACAAAATTCCATTAACATTGCATTTTTTATTGATTCATTTTTATTTCATTGCATTTGGAACATTAACACGATTAAAACATATTATTATGTACATAATATAAGATTAAAGAATAAATAATTATTAAAATTTAAAAAATAGGTTAAAACCCAATAAACATCGTTTGCAAGATGAAAAATAAGGAAAAATAACTGAAAAAGATTCAAAAGTTTTTTATTTTTATATATTTAATAATATTATTATTCAATTTATAAAACAGTTCATTTTTAAACATGTTCTGCTATGTAATTATTATTAAGCGTGACAGCTGTTTCGTCTTCTGAAGGCATTATCAAACTGTTTGATAATGCATACAAAAATTTGAATAATAATATTATTAAATAAATAAATAAAATTTTACCATTTGTTATTTCGGCTACTGGCATTATACCTAGCTCTCACATTAAAAATTTAGGCATATTAGATTTGTCAAAGAATTTGTATATAAAAATGCAAAAATCAGTCATTTTAAATACATGTAGCATTACGAAAGATTTTTAAAATATTTATATTGAGGGATCAGTAGGATTTATCGGTCAAATTAGGAATTCCACCGAGCCGAACCCTCTGATATGAAAATATCTGGAGTCGGTGAATTATTTTCCCATTTAATAGTCTGGTAGATTAACATGTTGTTCTTGTATTGTTTTGTATTAATTATACTTATATAATACACTTGCATAGTGTGGATTTACTAGATGATCATTTATAAGTAATTTTGAAAAAACCATCCAAATTTTCTACTGAAATTCTCTTTTCAATATTCAATGTACCTACAATAGACAAAATATATAAAAAATATTCAATTTTACAAATTTACAAAGAAGTACAGTTAAATAACTTACCATTCCATTCATCAGCAAGATATCAGAATACTATCAAAATCCCTAAATTTAGTACAAAGCACACACAAAATACTTATCTCTATCTAGGTATAACATATTATAACAAACTACCATTATATCTGAAAGTTATCGAAAATATTCAAGAATTTCAGCAAAAATTAAAAAAAATACCTAAAACTACTATAAGAGTCCATATCTCACTATTATTTTTATTTCTTTCAAATCTTTTATTGATAAATCTTGCATTTTCTTAATTATCCCTTGTTTTTTGCCATATTGTATTATTTACTTTCACATATGATATTATATAATTGAACTAAAATTCCCTCACCAAACACAAGAGACTTGTCTTTTTATGGTGAGGAAAAGCTATTCTTATCCACTATTTTACCACTGTATAAAATGTAAAAATTGTGTATTTATTGTAAAAAAACCTTTAAATATTAAATTAAAAAAATATATATATATATATATGGAAAAGTGTGTGAAAGTACCTGAAAGTCTGGTGCGTAAATAAATAATTAAAATGGACTTCTACAAATTAAGCTTGATAACAATAAATAAATAAATTAAAAACTTATTTAAACGAAAAAAAGATTTAGTTGAAGAAAAGAAGATAAAATAGTATTTTACTTATTTATTATTATTAACATTATTCCACCAAATGCATGTATTTTTCAATATGGTCGGATAATCAAGAAATGCCCAGAGTTCCCGCATTTTCCCCCCAAAATTCCCCTCATAAATTCGTTCGTTGTCTCATGTTTGGACTATCGTAATAGTGCATAGTGCATATGCTGGCCTACCTAAAAAACAATTCAATAGAATCCAGCCCGTTTTTAAAGCTGCGGCGAGAATGAATTTTGGTGAATCTAAGCATTGTCGTACCTATAATCCCGCTTCTAAAGGATCGCCTTCATTGGCTCCGATGCCCTGAAAGAATAGAGTTCAAGATCTGCTTAATGACCTTCAAAGCATTGCAGGGAATGGCTCCAGCCTATACATATATCGGAATTATGTGTCCGACAAAACCTAATGCCCCGTTCTGACTGGGCGAGTATTTTAGTCGAGTAGCGAGTATATTAGTAACTAAACGTGTCCGAAAACCACAATTTTAGTAGAGTAGGCTAGTCAGCTCTTTAGTAGATCGAAACCGCACTGACATGCGCAGTTCATTTGTAGACGCAGACATGCGCGATATGTTGTCCCGTTGGAGCGAAAATGCTACTCTAAAATTCTTTATTTTTGCGGCTATTAATCTCTTATCGTGTTTGCATCTTTAAAGATGACATAGGCCCTAAGGGAAATTATTTTCCTCAGGGCCTCCTGGGTAAGTATATAGAAAAAGCCCGCCATGATGCGACGCGCCGCTTACTAATGAACTCTTCTTGACAGCAGTCCGAACACTTTTTGGTGAGTCAAGCAGTGAGTTACTCGCCACTACTACTACTTGTCAGGTCAGAACAAGGCATAAGCGATATACAGCTTACTCTGAGGTCAGCAGATCTAGATGTTACTGATCGTTTAATCGAACTTTCTCGGTCAAATCGAGCTGTTTACTATGATCACTCTTTTCGTGTAAATGGCCCACTCAGTTTTAATAGTCTTCCCCCATCTCTTACTAATATTCAAAATTTGGCTGAATTTAAACGGGCTTTAAAAACAAAATTATTAAAAAAATCATATTATTCATGAATCGTAGCCTCTTTTCAGTATAGGTACTATAATAAGCTAGGTTCTCAAGTTTCCGGTAATTGTTTGGTTTCGGTTTCCTCCTCATTGCACTTTTATGTAATGTCCTCTGTTTATATAATATTTTAGTGTTTTCCTGTTTTATATAATACTAGCTGACCTGGCAAACTTCGTACCGCCTCAAAATCATTAAATGTTGTGTTTAATTTATTAGCTGTTCGAATTGATTCAAATTATATCGACCAACGCACATTATTGAAAAAGCCGTTAAATACAAAATACATGAAAAAAATTGTTTTCTTCATAATTATTTTTCCCGTGATTTTTTCCAATGTTTTAATAGTTATTATGTTAATCGGAACGGAGACAAATCCAACAAATCAAAGATCATAAAAATCGATTCAGCCGTTCTTGAGTTATAAATGGTGTAACTAACCGTCTTTGTTTTATATGCATATTAAGATTTTAGTTTTAAAGTTCTTGTTTTGTCCTTCACCGTTATTTTCTATTATTGTTATCCTGTGCTATAACAGCACTGTTATTGTTAAATTTTGTTCTCTGCTTTTGTTTTGATTTGTGTATACCGTATATATTCTTTATTTCTATTTTGCAATGGACTCGTAAGGAGCACTATAGGATTATAAGTTGAAGTGAAACAACACAAAACTGTGCTATAAAATGTTTATGTTATTATATGTATAAATAAAATTTTATGTTATTATATGTATATTATATATTATATGTATATAAAAAGGTTCTCCCCGCAAAATAGCCAATTCTAGAAAAATATCAAAAATTCCCCGCAATTTGAAAAATTTCCCGTGAATTGGCAACCCTGGCGGTGGTCCACTGGCCGCTGGGGTTGTCCTTCCCGTCAGTCCATGCCAATGCACGTCTTCCAAAATACCCGCAATGATGTCCAATTTCCCCACAAGTTCCTTTTCCTCTAAAATGAAACATAATTCTGTTGAAATTAGCATTTATTTGTTATTATTTACTCATTTTTGGAGTTTCTCTTTCGTTCAGGCTTAAAAAATGGAATTTGTTTGAAAATTTGCTACGAATTAATTATAGTAAATTCTCACCTGTAATTGTAAATATTATCTTTAATTATGGTTGCATAATCAGGAAATGCTCTTTTAATCGGTACAAGTTACGTCAGTTCTCATATTATACTGTAGAACCCCGCATTTTCCCCACTTTAAGGTACTCCCCACAAAATACCCAATAGGTGTAAATTCTTAGAAAATTTGGGAAATTCCCGACGAATTGGCATCACTCCAGCCCGCATGCTGTCGAAGCAAGTGACTTTAATTGTTCACCGATTATCCGGACGCCGATAATCCGGACGACCACAATCCGAATGAATTTCACAGATTCTCGATTTCTTCTGGCGAGAGCAAGTGAACTGAAGAGAGTGGGTTATCGTTGCTATTTTCGCGTTATATTTTTTGCTTGTATATTTAATATAATGTCTCCTCTGTTACGTTCTCCAATATTTCACATGGTACACATTATGTATTTGTAGATGGTGGTAAAAGTTTAAAATTAATGTTGAACGCACTAGTTTTTTCCTGTAAAATCAACTATACGGGTTTCGCTCGCAAACGAACCACTCTAGTTTGAATGGTTGGTTTCGATCAGTTTCGATAATCGGAGTTCGATTATATTCCTGCGATGCTAGTGCTGACCATGGGTTCCATGACAACTAAAAAAAAAACATTTCAACACCCTTTGAACATAGCATAACCTAACCTAATTAATCACGTTTTGTTTTCTTCCTTTTTAATGACTTTTTAAAGGAGGGATGAAGTTGCACATTGTTGAGTTGTCCAGTTACCCTGACCATGTTTTTGGCGATCTGTGTGGTTTTTCTAATTGCCACGGGCCTACCGCAGAGGGTTCCGCTGTAACCTCTTAATGCATTGAGAAAGAATGCGAACTGTTTTATAGGGTATCAGAAACTGTTTACTAAAACTGACTGCCTAACACCAAGCTGCTGCAGATATCTTGTCTCCTGCCTTCTGCCTTGGTCGGGACAGTTCAAAGCCTATCAACTGGATAGATTTCACTCCAGCTACGGGCCACAACGCCATCAAAAGTATTCACAGTTGCTGATTTTCGTTATTATTTCCTATTAGAAAGTTCTATGAATATCATAATCGGGTTAGTCTTTTTTTCTGTAAAATACATAACAGTTTTCTTGAAGTGCAAATATATTCATATAACAATTCTGATCCCACTAAAACCGTGGTAAACTCAATAATTCTGTTAAGTGTACTGACTAGAATTTTGTACGATAAGTTATACAAAAAATGCGACCTTATTAAGGTAATTTATTTCTTGTTATCTTATTACGAAGTGGTATCGTGTCGTTGAAATTGTACCGAAAAACATTAGAAATTGTTTAACAAGTATAAGAACCTTGAGACAGTTTCCCTTTTGCCAATAAGATGGCGTACAAATTGATTGGTATATATTTACACATTGAAAATATTATAATAATCTAATTATCAATTCCTTCTAATGAGCCCTTTCGCTCGTCCTTGATGGACAACCAACATAACTGAGTTTTCACGAGAGTAGTAGGTAAATTGATTATTTTTCTCATCGTTATATTTTATGATTCTACTTAGGTTAATAATTTCAATATTCTGAAATAAAATGGTTTTCATGTTTCACTGTGTATGTATTTTTTTTATATTAGCTACACACTACAGGCTCCGAGGAAAACAATTTACTTCAGGGCTTGTGACATATTTCGGGATGCTATGTGGAGGGCCTTTTAGAAAAAGGAACGATAGGAAGATCAGGGAAGGAAAAAAGGTCAGTGTGTCCAAAAGTGACGAACGCATAAATCAATTTATCCCATTGCAGTGCGAGGCGATGGGTCGAGTGAGTCCGGCTGGAGAGGTCAAAAGGTCTTCCTCGACTAGTCTCTCCCGATCCGTCCCGCCACAAAGTAGGTGGGCAAACGCATCCGCCGCCAAGATCTAGACAAACCTCATCCCATGAACCTGGGCACCCCTGCTAAGTCACCAAAACGTTGCGAACTACTTGGGGTGACCTATGGCAGGGGTGTTGATTATCCAATAAATGGTTTTATTTGGGCTGCGGTACCCATTACCGCCTCCCAAATTGAAATTAATCTTTAGAATTGAAATTAAGGGATGTATACGTGGTTCGAGTACCATCAATGTGATTCTTTAGATTTTAGACGACATTATTGATTTGGAAAAGATCAGTTCTTAGTAGCAGGTTAGCAAAGGCTCCAGGTAATTTATACATATAATGCAGAACTCTGGGTGCTTTTGTCGATTGTCCAGGAAGCGGTCAGCAGTCAGGACATACACTGAGGTCGCAAGTATGCTATGCAGTAAACACGGTGCAAGTTACGCAGGTTATTTTGATGGGTACCAGACTACACGATACACGGTTCTGGGTACACGTTATTCTGTTCTTGCAGGCGGCAGGTGTTGAGGAATATACCGTACAACTCGGGCGATGGGCACTCGCCTACTTTCTTTCTCTTCATTACATCTATCTCTTCTATTATTGTGTTAATCTTGATGCCTTCTTTTTGTACCCAAAATCCTTCTAGATCTTGTACAGCTATAGCTGGTGTCAACAATTTCGTTTTTTGAAGCATGAAGGCAAGTGTACGTGTATCCATTCAGGCTAGTTTCCCTAGTTCTTCAGACATTACAATACTGTCTTCCGATTCCTTCATCTTTCCTTTTGCAATTAGTTGATACGATAATTTAATTTATGAATAGTTAGTTTAAATGTGTTGCTTTTCTTTTATTATTTCTTATTTGTGACCAGGAGTTCAGTTCTCTTAAAGTAACACTTTCTTGACTGTCTCGGAACCCCTTTAGACACTTGTAGTATTCCCGAAGGTAAAGCCAGGCAATACTGTACCCACTAAATCAGTGTCCCATCAGCATAGTTGCCAATAATAGATTTTTTGTTAACCTTTTGTATTTTACCTTTTACCCATTCTTGTTTGTCATTTACTTTTGCATATTTAGGTAATTATTATTGTTATTACATTGTATTTAAATCATCCATGTTTGTAAATTTTTGGGCGTCGTGCCTGCTTTATGTATTGAAGTAATAATAAATAAATAAGGTGGGTGAGACCTGAACTTTAGTAGTTTAAGATGAAGGAAATAAGGGGCGACAAACGCGAAGCTCGCATCAAAAAGATACTTCTAACTTATAATTATAACACAATAGCGCTCGCCATACAATCCCATACAGACCCGCCAGACGTAAAAAGGTCATGTGTTATACCGGTCACGGTTCGAATCTTCGCTATTTGGCGTTATTATCTTTAACCGCTAGCGGCGCGATATCAGAAAAGTTATGCAAACCCCCCCCTTCGCCGCAAACAGGAGAAGAGGAAATTTTTAATTCACGGAGTGTCAGTGTCACGGAGCGCCGGCAAGTTGACATATCTAGTACAAATAAATGATATTCCCTCCTTTATAACACAGTATCTTTTGATTTGAGCTTCGTGTCTGTTCCTACCTTAAATCTCCTTCATTCCCTAAAAATCTTACATTGTCCCGGAGATCGTTATTGCTCAATACATTTCAACAATAATTTTCCTACAAGCGAGACCCTTACTACAAAATTATTGTTATTACATATTAGTAATGAATGTAATTATATTTGTATTACTAAAAACGAATAGCACTCGCTATACGGTCCTGGAGGTATTGGATACGTTTCGAATACTGAATAATTATATAGAATGTAGATATTTTTCTGTATGAATGAATTGATCGGTCGAATGCCTGAACCGCCTGAATGAAAAGACAACATAACCACCGCCGCGAGATGAGTCTGTCTCCGCGGAGCCGCCCATCTGCGTGTTGGCATTTTCCCAGCTGTTGTGCATTTTTAACATACTTCCGGACTCCTTATAACCTGTCATCAAAGCTATCTGCTGCTTAGTAGACTATTCTCCGCACTAGACTATTCTCCGACCAAAGAACTAGAGCTTTACAGATAGTCAGGGATGCCTGTCTTCAGGGTTCTGGAGTGTCTGCTGTTTGCTGATTATGTGGAACCTTCCTGCAGCCATTTAAGTCAGCTGATTTCAGTCACGCTCTACAATGTAATGTACAGCTCGCTGTCTGAGGAAATGTACAATTTCACTTGTCTAATCTAATAATATGTACATTCATTCTATGGGCGTCTTAGAATGTGTTCCCATCGTGTGCTTCTACCTTTATCTGCCAAGTCATTTGAAATATCCGATTTCTCCGTGTTAGAATATGTAAATTCTCAGTTTTTTTCCCAGATTAGGTGACTGCAACTATCGAATTACTAACGTTGCATTCCAAAACATTACACGTCTTTATTTCTAACCGTATTACATTAATTTAACGAGTGGTTAGCCTGTCATAAGTGAGAAAAACACGGTTACTTAATATTTTCACTTAATTAAAAATATCTCGTAGGAAATTGTCATTTCACTGCAATAACTGAATAAGTTCCATTTTAATATTTTAAAGAAAGAAATGCCTGTGAATGAAGCTTGGATTTTCTTTAACAATGCAAGAAATTAGGTTTGATGCTTTCAAGACATGACTATTTTTTTCAATGTAAATAATATCACATACAAAACGAGATGTATTTAAATGTAACCTCTAATTGGTGGTTTGAGTTACCATAACCTAGATTAGTGGTAATAATTCTTTCACATATTGGTCTAATTTATATCAGCCACAAATTAATAATATCAGCTTATCAATAGAAGATAGTTTGTTTACCGTTCATTGCAACTGGATCGGCTGCCGTATTTTAACTGTAGGCCGTAGGTACCCTGATTAACCGTGATTGTGAGATACCTCATTGGTTTATTGAGTTTTAGCTTCTGATTCTCGTTGAGGGATTTTATAACACTTTCCGAAATCTTTATTCTTTTACAAAAACGCATTTTTCATTGTTTTTTATTGTCGTAAAAAATTTAAATTATTAGATTTTTTTTCTGTAACGTTTTAAAAAGTGCCATTATTGATTTGCCGCAAAAACGACACATTCATTTTTATTCCTGAATATGGGCGTTGTTGACATTACGCAGACCAAGCATCGGTGACGGCCGTCTTGAGCCACTAGCCATTTTATAATACATATTAAAATGACAATACATACACAAAACAAATACACATTGTAAAGCCCGGGCAACGCCGGGGACTTCAGCTAGTATAAATATAAAGCAGGTAAAAAAACAAAACTGTAATTAATGGGAACCCTGCCTGTGTGTGGATAATACATATAAGCAAAAATAATTATGGAATAGAATCAGTAATTATACTTCTTCAATCTTCGCAAATTCACTTTGGCGTCACTTTGAATTAAATGAAAACAAATCACTTCGTATACACCACTTATATAATCACAATTATACATGTTTTGAAACCGAAGGTTTCTTCGTCAGGATAATATTAACAAAATATATATTTAAAAAGTTTTATGATATTTATATATATAAGCAGAGACGTAAACTAAATTAAAATTCAAATTACGTTAATTTACGAGTAGTTTTATGAAGTTAGTATACGATTTTTCGCGGAACTACATAACCGCTATGAGGAAATACATATTTACAGGGAGAAAATTTTAAAATGATGATATTTTTCTCACAATTTTATTCATGTAACTAAGACTAGTAACTACTCCCTACTTGTTAGCGAAGAATATTTTCCCATCAAGTTCTTGCCTTGATCTTTGACACCTTATTAAACTTGTGGGTGGATTTTTTTTATATTCCCTCCTTCTCCCTCTACTATATTGATCTCTTATAACTTCTTCTCAAGCTTTTGACCTCGTTTGAGGTTCTCCACTTCTAATCCTCGCGCTTTGGGGAGGTTGCAGCGCAAACGGGTGTGGACACTTGACGTGGATTTAAAAAATAATATTAAGTACTTATTTATATGAGTTTATAATAATAAAAGTTCTGTAACAAATTAGTAGACCTCGCGTCTAGAAAAGTATGTTTCTAATTTTCTCTTATGTAATAAATCTAACCAAAATTTCGCCCTGCTTTGAAGAGTAATGAAAAATGATGAAAAAACGGTAAAGGCCCTTTAACCAGCGGTCGAGAATTCAAATTTCAACTTGCGATCGTGCCCTTGCAACTGTACAGGGCTGTTTCGATGAGAAATGTTGATTATTCTCCATGCCCAATAGTTTAACTAATAACTCAATATCGACTTTATTTCATTCAAAATTTGCTTTAATATATACCTACTTGATTTGCTTTAATATTGATTACTTGAATAGTAAGCAAGTAAATCATTAAATATCGTGTACTTCTTGAAAGTATTTTTTGATCATAAGTATTTATGATTTTACAATAATGTCTAAGCAAAATAAGCGTGTAAAAAAATTTGAAATATTTTAGTTTAAATAAATAGACAAACTGAGGTATTTTCGTCTTAAAACACGTTCACGGATTTATTTTTTAATGATTTTAATTGATAACAATTATTATAACCAATAAGTATTAGCCTGAAACACTCAATCATATTGAAAAAATCTCTCGAGAAAAGATACATGCCGCCGACGGGTGTTTCAGGCTAATAATTATTGCTTATAATAATTGTTACCCTTTGTGCTATGCATAAAAAGTCTTGTCTTAAACATTAGTTTTTCAATTTAAAAAAAAATAATGATTTTACTTAATTGAACTAAAATTAAAATTCTAAAAAGTGTGTTTATTAGATTATGTATTGATTTATTTTACTGTATGAATATATGATTTGAAATCTGTGTTGTATAATACAACATTTCGTTTGAAAAATTTAACAAATCTGCCAACGACCCACTTGGTTGTTCAAAACAAAACTTTACCAGATAATATAACAATCTTTCAAAATCAATTTATGTTTTTTGTAAAAAAGAGTTAATACGTCAAGAATTTGATTTAAAAAAGGACAAATTTCCGGTATTATCTGGTTATACCCTCTTAAATAGGTTACGTTGGGTTAGGGGCTATTTTTCTATATGTTTTTCATAACTTTTCAAAGGGGTGTTGAAGTTGCATGATTCTGAGTTGTCATGCAACCATAAAACGTACAATATGTTTTAAATCATATTTTTTAAATTTTAATTTATTTATTATACAATTATTAGTTCAAAGAATCGTCAAAGACATTTCTTTTTTAAAACTTTCTTCAGGGAGGTAGGTAATATAATATAGACCATATATGTACCGTAAAAATGAGAATAAGAAAGTCCAAATAAACACGAAAATTTCACACTTGAAAAAATTACTCAACCATCAAAACGGCCACCATCTTGACACATAAACGGAACGTACAAACAAATTTACAGACAGACGAAATTCAAATCGGTCCAGTTGGAATAGTTTCTAGTTGAAACTATGCTCAGTTAAAAATTACGGTTACTTTTGTTATAGATCTGGGTGTTCATTATTTTTAATAACTCAGGTACGGGACATACGTCATTCCTATGTCTACCTACGTTATTATACCTAATTATCGTGAAAACACGCTTATGTGTCCAAGCGGTTTTAATGAACCTTACACCAATAGTTAAAGCTCATGTAAGAAACTATAATTATTGTATAAATAAATCTCTCTTAACCGGCGAATAAACATTTTACCTTTACTTATAAACGTATTTTAATTTTTGCTCGACTTATAGACAACCATTGACAACATTCGGAATCGTTTTATTAATCGGTCGATATTTTGAATTCGTCTCTCGGATACAGTACATAAATTCGGTTAAATTGTACATACAGAAATCTTCGTTCCGATGTTGATTATACTTATTCATTTCAATGATTTTTTGTCGATTCTTGATTTAATGTCGGTGTTTGTCTATTTGATTATAAAATATTAATTCGAAATACAATCTCTATTATTGTTATTATTATACACATCGCTATTCGCTTACTATGAAGTTATATTATTTTTCGATCTATCTTTGTCTCATTGCGTGAGATTTTTTTGCAGACGAAAGTGTATTCACTTACATGAAAAATTATAATAGGCACTTATATATTTTCTCCAATCGCATGCGAATGTTTTTATTATTGTTTTTGTATATTTGTATTGCATAGTATTATGGTCCGCCTTCTTAGATAATGATGTTTGTGAGTGAAGCCTGCACTTTCAGAAGTCTGTCTCTAAAATATTTATTGATGATAATTTTGTTGATGTAACGATAGAAAAAAATGTAAAAGTCACCAGTATTGTCACTTTTGTGTTCTATGTGAACATTTCACTTATTGTAAATTTTAACTGATGCAGTATGAGGAATTTTCGCCTCTACATAGCATCTCCGAGAACCCTACATAGCATCCCCAAAGATAGCAGAGGCATCGAGGGAAATGATTTCCCCGGGGCCTATCTGTGGAATTATATTTAAAAAGTGTTTTATGCATTGTGGTATGACTCTTAACCCCTCAGGCCTCGGGCATATTTTGTCAGTGGGTTTTAATATTTCCGCTTTACGATAAAATCCATATAAACTGTTTTTGAACGGTGTTAAAATGCACTTGATTTTATAATTTGAATAAAAACCAGAAAAGTTTTGAAAATGGCATACATTGCGTTTTTTCTAACTAAAATTACTGATGATATATAGAAATAAAAACACACATATTTTATTCGACACATCTGTTATAAAACTTATCGTCACATGGTTTCATGTAAAAAGAATTAATAAAAATTTCCCAAAGTTTCATAATTGGTTTTCAAATTGCGGTCGGAAACTTTGGGTTCATAGACGTTTAAATTTTATTTATTTTGCGGTTTAATTTTAGATTTTAAAATAAAGCGTGGTGTTTTCTCTTTCTACCACCGTTTGGATCATATCTATTACCATGATAGTAAGGGAGACACACCGATTTCTATGAAACCTATAAGAGGTACAAATTGGTTTGAGGGGTTAAAAAAATAATACCGTTTATTTTTTCTCGTTTTTACAAAAATACGTCCTTTTGTTTAACTCCACCAGTCGATTGTTTCATTTGAATGTTGTTTTATTAATATTCATAATATTTTCCTTGTGTAAAGAAAGCATTAATGTTTTTTTTTATCACCATGGTATTTTTATTGCTTCAGTTTTTGATAACAACATTTATTGTTTATTCTGTAAGATGGACAAAAATATGCTTTACCAGAATAAGTATTTTATTTTGCCATTTTAGTACTTTAATCGGATCAGTTTCAGTGCCGGCAACCCGGGCGTTTATTATAATTTTATTTAATTAAGTACATGGTTTTCTTTTACCTGCCTCACTAGACAAAGTGTCTTCCGAGGCGGGTAAATAACATATTATATTTATTAGAAAGAGATTTGCATTAAAAGAGATATCTATATAATTAATATTCCCTATTTAATTCTTTTTTATTCGAAATTCTTTTAATCACTTCAATGTACTTGAATATAAAAATCTCGTGTCACAATGTTCGTCCAAGATAAACTCCGAAACTACTTAACCGATTTTGATGAAATTTGGCTTACTGAATGTAATTTGGTCCAACTTAAGAGATAGGATAGTTTTTATCTTGATTATTGACCTCAGTATTTATTATTGCAAATGAAATGTTTGATAAAGGACAATGATTCGAAATTATTTCCATACATTTTTGACAGATGGCGGTGTGAGTTAATTTATTGATACAACACTTGGTTAAACAGTTAGTAACACATCTAGGTTAAATAACCACTCAGTAAATGGCATTGTGTTTCGTTAGCCACAGCAACGCGTTGCCGGGACAGCTAGTAGTTTATAAAATACGTGATTCGTTTACCGACTTGGTTCCTCTTGCTTTCTTGCGTTACTTCGGTAAACCCTGCCTATTGTATGTATGTAGATGTTAGTCCAGCCCACGAACGTTCCCAGATTTTCGCCAAATTTTAAAAGTGAACATCTTTCATTTTGAATACATTGCTGAGTTTTATACTAACGGCCATTGTTTCCAATCCTACTGATCAACTGTTGAGCCGAAATTTTGCACTCAACACTCCATGCACAAATATGCTCTTCCCAACGCAATTCTCCGACCAGCAAGCGAATAGAGTGTTACTAAAAAAAATCACTTTGAGACTCTTGATCGATTGAAAAGCTAGGAAAAACGGTCGTAATTATGTGATCGAGTTATAATCTCCGCTACCTGAGAGCTTTCGACATCAAGAACGTCTTCTGCTTCATTTTATAGGAAAATCCCAGACGAGGAAATGTGGCTTCGACAAGTACCTACTTGAACAAGTACAAAACATGTACCAGTTTCTTATTATGTGAATCATTATAGTTCTACGTTAATCCTAATTCGGATGTTTGGTATTCACGGCATTTGGTTAGTATGCAAGCCAATTCTCTTGACTTCGGCTGTGGACGATTCTGGAATCTGTCGATAACAGCAGTTCCAGCAGGCCGAGATAAACTTATTTTTTCTTCCACATTCTTGCAAGCTGCTCCGAGCTGTGAGGTGTCACTATGTGGCTTCTACTGCTCACTAGTTGATCAGTGATGAGGTGGTACCGCAAGAAGCACCGTACGCTGTAACCGTATTACCCTCGCAGCAAGCAGCGACCGTATGGGTAGACTGGGGATGGTTGAAACAATTTTACTTTACTTTGTGTAGTGATGTATCTTTTGTATTTAAAGGTAAGATGTTTATACTAAATGTATTATAATCTACATAGTTTCCAAATTAAATTTATTGGGTGGCTACAACTCGTACAGGTAAGCTACAATAACCAAGAAGATGCGGAATTTTGTTTTAATTTTATTTCCATAGTGTGGACGATTAAACAGTATGTGGGGATAATTGAAACGCTCTAAATATCTTTGGAATAATTAGAGTAATTTTAATCGATGTTTAACATTATTCATTATTAACAGTACTCAATGAGATCGTGAATAGTGATTTAACATATCACAAATATTTCAAAAACAATAAACATAAATGTCTTGAAATGCAACAACTTTAAATTTATATTTTTTATTATTTGTGTTTAAGTGCTTTTAGTTATACTAAATATGGGTATTTTGCATAATAGTTGTACTGTGATGTTATTCTGAAGCAGAATAATATCACAGATTGAAACGTGCAATCATCCCCAGACAAGTTGTTTCAAAAGTCCCCATGCGGCATTTTCTACTTCCAGGTCAAAAATAAGCCGTTTACATTAACGCCACGGAAATGCAATAGAAATACTGTAAATGAATAAAGAAGAGAATAGAACAAAAAGTTTGCGAGAGTAAAATTTGTTATAAAATATACTAAAATGTCGTAAATATTTACTTTTGAGCTTGAAATACAATAAAGTTTCACGATTGTGTCACTCGCGGGCTAGTGCGCTTTTGACGACAGGTTTCCAACAGATGTGATGGAGTTTCGAGTGTGTATATATATATGTACACACGGAGAAAACTGTTATTCTAAAATACGATCATTTTATTCGTAAAAACGGGACTGAAGTTTTTACGAACAAATTAACAGGGTTTCAATGTTTATTGGCAGGAACATGTAAGAATAATTTGTTGGTATACGTAATTTCGTACTTATACCAACAAATTATTTTTACAATTTCCCGCCAATAAACATTGAAACACTGTTAATTTGTTCGTAGGAACTTCAGTCCCATTTTTAACCGTTTTTACGAATAAAATTATCGTATTTTAGAATTACATATTTCTCCGTGCACTCTTATGTATGTTGTTTTAGACCGGTCAGTAGTTGAGTGGGCATCGCGTTTGGGTCTCACCCAGGCGTTCCGTGTTCGATTCCTCGGCTGGCTAAGTCCTCCATCACAACACAAGCAACATCTTCCGCTTAGTGTGGTGGTAGTAGGAGATTTTCAAATGTTGTTGGGTTATTCGTAACCCGGGAATGTTTGTCTTTCTTTTAAAAAAAAAA
The DNA here is from genome assembly GCA_951813805.1 of Limnephilus auricula. NCBI lineage: Eukaryota > Metazoa > Arthropoda > Insecta > Trichoptera > Limnephilidae > Limnephilus > Limnephilus auricula. The sequence continues at coordinate 5,209,193 of OX638388.1, read as the reverse complement.
AAAAAATTGAGATATTTCAATCATGACGTGTTCCAATCGTCCCCAGTCTACCAGTACCCCCGTGGTGCGTGGCGGGCGCTCAGTGCGTGGATCATGGTGCACCCAGAGCAGGCAGTACACATTGCGCACTGTGTACTGTATCGCTGATCGCTGCCTCCACTTTCTATTTCTCTCGGGCCATTGATCTTCAGAGGCGATTCACGAATGCGGTGGGACTTCCGCGATGTAACCCGCGTTATGCGATTTCCATAAAAATGCTAACTGACGGGAATTTGATGTGCGCGCAGCGGTAGTTTCTTATTTCTGCCTTTATACGTAACCCTGATGCTGCGGTTGCTGGTTCAACCCAACCTGTTATCATTCCATAGAACAAACACACCAACACCATATATAGAGTGATTAGAATAGACCGCTTCATGGCTTTGCATCTTAGCGAATTATTTCCTGAAAATCTTTCTATTTTATGATGTTTCACCTTACCATTACATTATTTCAAGTAGTGACGGGTATAATAGAAAAATATATTTCGTAAAAAAAATTAACGTCAAATTTCTTATATTTTTAAAACATATCTGCTATTAACTCATTCGCATGAATTAAAAACATATAATTATTACTTGTTTGTTTCGGCATTTTTTGGTATTAACTATAAATCTTATCTTATAAGCTAACAACTAAGCATCCCGGGCGTTTATGTAATATAAATTGGATGGTTTACAATTTTCAGTTCCTTTACCTGCCTCACTAGACAAAGTCTGTTCCGAGGCGGGTAAATAACATAATAAGTATATATATTTAAAAAGGATATCAATCATAAGAGATTTTTTTTTATTTATCAAAAATACATTCGTACAAAATAAGGGTAGTCCCACAAAGCTGTCATATGGCAGCTTGTCTGTAGGTTCTACAATTTATCACTCTTAATATTATACATAAGGAAATATTTAATACATATTATATAGTTTTAAGGACACATTAGGATAGATCACATAATAATATTAGATTATTTGAATTACATCTATAAGATATTTCAATGTACATGCCTAATAATAATCCCAATGAGATAGGACAAGAAATGGGTAATTGTATGTTGGTCGTATCCATAATATGTATATTTTCCCCTAGATTTAATTGAATTACAGCATTTTGTTTGATTGATTTGGTGATGTTCATGAGTAATATTGTACCAGATAGAGGGTACACTTTACATATAACTGCATACTTAACTCATATTTCGATTTTTCGGAGATGTCTGACTAATCACTGGACGATCGATGTTTTGGATGAACCTATGACGGAATTAACCATAGGTGCAGATATTTATCGGCACCTATGGGATTTGGAGATTCATTTCGAACTTGCTCTTGGGTAGTACGAGTATCATTAAGACAACAGAATTCGAATGGCGCGCTGTTTGTTTTGGCAAAGTTATATTGCAAGTTTGTCTTATTTTGTTATATTTTTTATGAGAGTTCATTGCACAAACGTAATTTAGGGAAAACTGTCACCGATTATAACACACACCTTTGTATATAAAAAGCTTGTTCGGCACTTTCATCCATATTATGGATTGAATTGTCTCATTGTGTATTCAAACAATAAAATGTGTGAAAAATATGACGAAGTTTTGCGCTGTTGATAATCGGAGTGTATTTCTCATTAGCACAACATAAATGGATAATATTATGTGCATTTAATAAAAACAATGGCAGCTGAACAGATGTTTATAAATGATGATATTTCTGTATTATTTCTTTGAATTGATACATTATGTGACTTTTTTGTACTGGCAAAAGTACCTCGAACCCGCAGTGATATTGATACCCGCTTTGGAGAGTGAAGGTCACTGGTCACTGGTCACCACTGCCTTAGACCAGCGGTTGTCAACCTTTTTGACCCTGCGTACCCCTTGACTCTTACTAAAGATTTGTTGTACCCCATACCCTCTATCTATTTTGTGTACACATGTAATGAAAGTCATGCTTCATTTGTAATTTATTAATACTCTCATTATTACATAAATTTAAAAAATAAGTCACACAAATACAACTCATGCAATTTTATACAGAGTGTAACACGACTTCGGGTATTTTTAACCAGTGATGTTGCTTGCAAAATTGGAAAATTTGTTCCATGTCTTTTTATTTCTATTAAAAAAATCATGTTCCCAGAAATTCATATTCCACGTCTTTTTATTTCGATAAAAAAAATCATTTTCTCCATCTCAACTCCAGTTTTACAAATTGTATTGAGAGGATGAATGGTTTTAACCGCAAACCCGTTTTAACCCAAAGTTTTACAAAGTTTGGCTCAATTTCAGATAGGTAGAGCCTGAAATCTGGTTCGGCATTCAGGCGATCTTTTTTTATTTTTATTCATTTTGTTTGTTACAGGTTTGTTTTACATGGCTTTTCGACTACCAAGCTAGGCAAATGCCCGTATTATGGTAGTCGAGATTCATAAGATGTCATATTAAGTATAATCATCCATATATGTAGATGAAATTAAAAACACATGGAAAATATTCATACTAAAATTAGGTACATGATCACACACGGGAAAGGAGTTAAAGTAGGTGAATCTTGTATAAATAAAAAAAAGGAATAACAAATAAAAATAACAAATAATAATATTAAAAACTCAGGTACGGGACATACGTCATTCCTATGTCTACCTACATCAAATTATCGTGAAAACAAGCTTATGTGTCCAAGCGGTTAAGGAAATAAAAATAAGCATAATAGCACTAGCGTAATATAAAGTTTTGGTTGAAAATTGATTTAGAGATAAGATTTTTTACTCGAGAAATATGAGAAAATTGTTTTGAAAAACAGTTTTAAGATGTAAGGCATTCTTTATAATATTTACTTCCCTGAGCAAATAACCAGTTCTGTACACTAATGGCATAAAGATCGTCAGTTTTCGATGTCTTAATATCAATACTCAGTAAGTTGAACATTTTAGGCGCGATGTAAGCGAACTGTCGTTGGGCGAAAGCTGTTTTTGTTGGAGGAATTTTGCATTTGTGGTGTGATGAATATGGGTGCAAATATTTTGTTGAGTTTTGAGTGTTAAATCATTTTTTCTTATGTGTATGAGAATTGTCTTAACGTATAATTGTCTAATGTCTAGGATTGCGATTTAAAAAAAAAGTTCTGATGGGTGAGATAATAAATTTTAATATAATACTTTTAAGATAATACTTTAATTTAAGATATACTTTATTTATAGGAATATCTCCTAGGAAGAAAATGCCTTTTCACACAAATACAAAATGCTTGTGAACGGTATTACGCGGCAAGCTGCCAAACCACTAAGCGTAAACCGCCTAAATTTGAAATAGTTTAGCTTAGTTTTAAAACCCACATTCATTCCACGATATTCCTTACCCCCAATTTTTGCTTCGCGTACCCCCAAAGAATACGCGTTCCACAGGTTGAAAACCACTGCCTTAGACTATAAATGTATTACTATATGTTCATTATACCTATTAACTAGTAATCAGATTAAGGCTTTATAGAAGATTGATATAACTGACCGCACACGACTAATGTATAAAATGAGCACGGTTAGCGTGATGAGTGCTTATATTTTCTATATTTTATGATATAATAATATTGAAAAGATTATGAAAATGTTGAATAAATATATTTCACTAACTGAAGTCTTCGTCATTACCAGTGATTTAACACAAGAGTTTGTTTTTTTTAAATCAGATGTAGACAGTAAGTTACCTCCTATTTTGAATTCTATTGAGAAAATTTCACCTACATGTATCAAATTTTCGCTTTTAAGGGGTGGGAAAACGGGGTGGTGGTGGTTTTTCGAATTATTATAATTATTATGTCATACAGTGACCTTCCTCATTCAGTTCAATTTTTATCAAACTCGGAATAAAACCGTAGATTTGTTTAAAAATCAAAGACTTCTTTATATAAAACTGGCTGAAGTCTCCGACGTTGCGCAGAGTTTTTAGAAATCAGATGTAGACAGTGACCTATCAATTTTGGAATAAAACTAGATATGTATAAAAATTGAATCCACGTCACCCGCAACATTTTGGAATAAAACTAGATATGTATAAAAATTGAATCCACGTCACCCGCAACATTTTGGAATAAAACTAGATATGTATAAAAATTGAATCCACGTCGCCCGCCACAGATACTCTCTATTTACATAAATAGATTAAAGATAAATATTTTTTTTTTGAACAGCTGCATTCATTCAAAATTTAAAACAAAACTATAAAAAAATAAATAGTATGCTCCCGATTTTAATTTTATTTGACCATGTGTACATTTAAAAATACGAGATTCTTGTAGGTATATAGATTTCAGAATTTTTTCCTCACTATAATAGCTAAAAAAATTGAGGTTTTCGTTTCCAATAATTAGCTTTGCGCGCTATTTATTAAAAATGTGGATTTAAGTAGGTTATTTCGTGTGAAAGCTATTTCTTTTCATTTTTTATTTTTCACTTTTTAGATTTTTCTTTGCGAACTAAATAAACATTGCAACATTGCGAACTTTTCACCACATATTTATTTATTCATATTTTGAGCACTCTTTACAATTTTTTCAGCCCGAAATCTCTCTCATTATTGAAGTACACGGCAACTTAGCCACTCATCTTCAAAATTGCGGTTACAACAATTACGGGTATTCTGCTTCAAACTAAAAACATCAAACGGCATTTTAATCTGTAAAGTATGAATTAGTTTTGGATTATTAAAAAATATTGAAAGGAAAAAAATATTGTTCAACAAGATGCCAAAAATAGATATTTTTTGGTTTCTTTTGGAACACTAAACAAAACACATAAATTTACGAAAAAATAGGATGCCAAAAATTTTCCTTTCTACATATTTTTTAATAATCCTAGTTCAAAAATTAATTCATACTTTACGGATTAATATGCCGTTTGTTTTTTGTTTCAGATAAGCAGAACACTCGCAATCGTGGTTATTGCAAAACACTTTTTTTAAGATGAGTGGTTAATTTGCAGTTAATTTTAAGTTCCACTGGTTTCGGGGAGTTGGGACTCTTGTACGGTATTCGCATTAAAGCAAACAAAAATATACTACGGTCGCGGGTAATAGTAGGTATTTCATTAATTTCGAAACCTTCATCATTTATTAAACTTCTTATAAAGCCAAAAGATTCCACACCCAAAAATGTATATAATATTATATTTAATGATCGATCAGTCACGCCCAATGAAAGTAATGAACCGTTTTCCTGGTGATCAATCAACACGTCCTCCATATCTCTTTCATCACTGGCTCATATAATATCGGAGTATGGCATGCAGTCTGTACGCAGTACTTAGCTCCCGTTGCTCTGTTCTCGTAAAGGAGTTGAGAATATAATGGAGGTAGGTCTGAGAAAGGTCAAACGCCCCCGGTTGTAAAGCACCGCAGCCCACTGCCTAAGGGGTCTGTAAATAATCAATATTAGGGGACATACATCAATTACGTGAGCAGTTTTTGAAAAAATTTAGACCCCTCCCCCCCTTGGTGAGATTAAGTGAGATTTAGTGGTACCGCCCACCTCACGTGAGATATATTTTTTTCTTACTCTCCAAATAAATGTTTTCATAATAGCCATTTTTTCAGCGGGCAAAATGAGACACTTCAAAAGAAGTGAAACAATTTTTTTTTTTAATTCGATAATAATAGATATATACTCTTTTAAAGTTGACGTGAAATTTTTGTTGACCACCCCCCTTCGGTATAATGAGATTTGCTAAGATATGGTGAGATTTTACTGGACCCCCCCCCCTATTTTTTGCTCACGTAATTAATGTATGGGTGTTGAAATGTCATTTTTTGAATAATATAAATGTTTTATAATAGCCATTTTTTCAGCGGGCAAAATGGGACACTTCAAAAGAAGTGAAATAATTTTTATTTTTTATTAGCTTTATAATAATAGATATATACTCTTTTAAAGTTGACGTGAGATTTTTGTTGACCATCCCCCCTCGTTATAATGAGATTTGCTAAGATTTGGTGAGATTTTACTGGACCCCCCCCCTATTTTTTGCTCACGTAATTAATGTATGGGTGTTGAAATTTCATTTTTTGAATAATATATAAATGTTTTATAATAGCCATTTTTTCAGCGGGCAAAATGGGACACTTCAAAAGAAGTGAAATAATTTTTATTTTTTATTAGCTTTATAATAATAGATATATACTCTTTTAAAGTTGACGTGAGATTTTTGTTGACCATCCCCCCTCGTTATAATGAGATTTGCTAAGATTTGGTGAGATTTTACTGGACCCCCCCCCTATTTTTTGCTCACGTAATTAATGTATGGGTGTTGAAATGTCATTTTTTGAGTTGTCGTGGAACCGTCATCTTCGGGGATGGTCTTGTATGGAGGGTTTTTTAGGGAAAGAAAGGAGGGGAAGTTCTGGAAAGAACAAATGTAAAAGGGGTGGGTCAATGTGTCCAGGAGTGACGGACCATCTTTCTCACTGCGGTGCAAGACGATGGGTCGAGATAGTGGCTGGAGAGGTAAAAAACCCTCAACCAGTCTCCCGACCCGGCCCACCTCGCGTTAGCATCACTATGTATGTGCCGTCAAGACCTAGACAAACCGCACCCCACGAACACCCCTGTCACCAAACGTAGCGATCCACTTTGGGGTGACCTATACCAGTTTATCTAATAAACGGTTCAAATCTCTTTATTAGCCGCCTACCAAAGAGTTTTCCAAGAAAAAAATAAAAATGTTTAAAATAACAATCGTCATCCACTTGTTTCTGTAGTCCGCGCTTCTCGCCAACCGGGTTCGCGTGAATCGACGTTTTTCGCTCTGATTGTATTATTTTCCAATTATTTTTTATCTCACTTTCTCTCCTACGATGCGAGCTCTCTCATAAATACGTATGAGTTATTCTTGTGTTTGTGTTTTTTGAGACGGCCGTCTTCGTCTTGCATCTTCTCGGAGAAAGGTCTCTGCTCGCTGGAAAATACTCGGCAGAAAGGAAAACCTCCGTCTCGCTGCCAATTTCCATTTTAAACGAATTAACCGAATCTAATTTTAATATAGTCTTCCATGTGTAAATGTTTTGTAGTTTAATTAATTTCATTACTTTATATGCGTCAGCCACTAAAAAGGAAACTTGCTTTCAAGTCGTCAATTTTCACTAGTCTAAACCATTTTCCATTTTTCAGTAGTTTTACAGTCCACAGTAGTAAATAAGTATCGTTAGTTCTACTGTATAATTGTTATTTTTATTACATACAATCCCGAGCATACCTGGGTTGGGTGACCCGACCTTTGATCCCTAGGCAATTGACCCCCGAAATGATATTTATATTTAATATAATTTTTTTTTTGCATTTTTTACCAATTTTAAACCTAAAATCATCTCAAAAATACCTTTAATAATTAGTTGTTATGGATATCAGACTAATTTATTTACAGTGTCAATTTTTTGTACTTATGCGGTGGTCTACAATACAGTATATCGTAATTGCATATAGAATATGAAGCATGTGATATGAATACATTCTGAGAAAATCGATAAAAACTGCTTAAAAAAATAACGAAACAAAAAAAAAAACATTTCTATTTATGGACAAAGTAGGCCAAATATTGTTATAATTTATAAGAATATATTTATGGCAAACATTAATTATTTTAAGCCAGAAATTTGAATTTTAACGCGTTTTTCTCACATGCTTCATATTCTATACACAGTTTTTCTTACATGGTTCGTATTCTGTATGCAGTCGTTGTCATAATTTTAAATACCATAATAATGTAAAAAAAAATAATTTTAATTTATTCAGATTTGACAGTTAGGCATAAAAATTTGATGTTAATATTATGTACATATCAAGGTAATTATTGAATTGTGTAGTAGTATGCAGAGAATATGCCTTAAAAAAATATTATGTACTATTTTGATTGTATTGATATTTTTACACGGCTTAAATTGTAGAAGATGGAGAAAAAAAGAGAAGCAAAAAAACCATATATTAAACTAATTTTCGTCAAAATCGTCACATTGTTCATGTTAAATATGCGACGATATACATCAGTAGTTTTTTCCTTGATGCATTTGAATGAAAATATGTTTTGTACTTTTTTATTCGGTGGTACATCCTCTCTTCACACCCATTCGGGGGCATCTAGTTATATTTTGTGTAAGTAGGTATACCGTATTTTCCCTAAACCAATTGCATATTGTATATAAGTATGACGGGGGCCAACTGTGGGGAATCAACTGTCATGGAATCCCTGAGTTGTAGTTAAGATACTATCAGTACCGTTCTGCTGTAAAAATATCTTGCTTGGAATAGTCGTGTTTGGTGATCAGATCTAAAGTTACTTCATCACCTCCCCTTCATCATCTCCTACCCAACCCCAATCCTTTCAGCCTCACAACATACTCCAATCGGGAATGCCATAGTTCCACTGGTCCGGATAATTGGAACGCTTGTTTGACGGTATTCACTTAAAAAACCTTTTCTTTTTATGTTTGTACTATGCATGTAATATGTACCCCATTAGTTTCTTCTAATTGGTATGAAAATACGAATTCTTTTTATTTATTTTATAGCTTATCTTATGCACATTATAAAATACCTTTCATCAACGTTGTCAGAACCTAGATATTTTTTATCAATACTTCTTACAATTCATTTTCAAAGAAATCGACATATTCACTGCAATGGAACAAAAGTCGATCGATTAAAAATATTAAATTTTAAATAAATATTAAATTTGCTTTCTTGTTTTATATCTAATAATCATTTGTTAAATACTATAATTATGAATCATGGCGAATGCCAGTCAATTTAACACGCGTTAAAACAAACGGTCATAAAAAGTAGAATTTCGAAAACGTTCAAAGTAATATTGATAATCTAACAACTGTATTAAGTAATAATAGTAATTTAATATTGTTAGCTGTTACTAAAAATTTACGAACGGAATGCAGTTATGAAGTTGGTACTTCTACAGAAAACATAAATAAATTGCATTTTCTGCGCCGAAAAAACCTTAACCTGGATTGAAACTTGAAACGCCATTAGATAATTTATATAGGAACTACTGCGCTATTAAATTGCGGCGGTGCCATAATTCGACAAAATATGCGAAATTGTTAAATTAATTGTTTTTTATATCCCTTTGTCCCTTTTAGCCCTTTTTATTCCCCATAACCTAAAAATGTTATTTGACCACAATTTTTTAGGCTTGATACTGTTTTCTAGACTTTTAAATCAAAAACGCTCGATCACAGCAAATGCCAAGATGTGTTCTATACTTAACTAAAGCATCTATTATATCTCCGAGCAATCAAACTTTCATACCAAAAACACATGATTTGACATTACTTAGCGTTGCGTCGCCTTAATAACTATACAGAACCAGCTGATCAAATCTCGTTGCTGTGGCTAACGAAACACAACGCCTTCTACTGGATACTAACCTAACCTAGGTAAACAAGTGTTGTGTCAATTTGCAAAAATAAATATTAAGGCCAATAATCGAGATAAAAACTATCCTACCTTTTAAGTTGGACCAAATTACACACAGTAATTTCGGAGTTTACCTTGGACTAACATCGAGACGCCATATTTTTATTTATAAAGCTGTTAAGGGACGTACTTGACTTACGATGATTTCAGAAATAATTTGAAGTAAAATATCTAAATGAAATTTTGGTCTCCGGTGACATTTTTAATGGTTTTTTTTTTTTAACAAAACATACAAAATCAGTAGGTATTGGACAGGGTGGGTCGGATGAGGGGTTGGGCGGTCATTCAGCGGAGTGACAAGTGATGACACGTGGAAGAATTTTTTTGTGTTTGGCTCTAAGAAAAAAAAGTAAACAACTACCAAAAATTCACCGGGGATAAAAAATTTCCTTTAAATTTTTACTTCAAATAATGTCAGGAATCACTGGTTAAAAAAATACTCCAAGTTCGTCCCTTAGCATCCTGTATAACTTTTCAAAACTGATTTGTCATATAACTTACTTACCATAATATGGTGATTTTCCACAAAAAATTATACCAAGTACTTATCTTTACCCACTTTTTACAGCTATCAAACATCTTCTAGGTTTCGAAGTCTCGATATTTTTTCCGTATCAAGACAAATTTTTTCGCCGAGCTATTTTCACTGTGCATTTATTACTATAATATACTATTATAAGAGTACAGCTGCTGATAGCATTAAGGAGATTGCAACATACTCTTGCTAGGCTTGGCGACTCTACGACAAACTGAAAATATTTATATTGCTTATCGGTACTGAGGCGATTGCGAAGCGCTCTATTGTATTTAAGATACTACAGCATTCCATAGATTCGTTCCTCGCCTACAATTAGTAGGCACTTACGTAATCTATACACGTATGTTCTTAAATCGCCAAAAACCTAAAACTAGCCCCACATCAATTCAACACATTAAACAATTCAATCAATACACAGATTAAAAAATAAGTTGGTGAAAAATATATAAATAACTAGCTGAAGTCCCCGGCATTACTCGGGCTTTACACAGAGATTTTATTAATCTTATCTAGACAGTGGCCTTCCTGGTGTTTTGAAGGTCATCAGTCATTTTTCATCAGTCTCTGAATGAAACTGTAGATTTGCATACAAATAACTGCGCTTAGCTAATCGGTAACCTTCGAATGATGGTCCAGTACTCCAGTGACTCACTCAGAGCTACAAGTTTGCAACACCGTTTTATAATTATGTATGCATTTATAATTTATTTAATTATATCGTTATTTAATGCTCCTTTGTTTTACGGGAAAAAATGGTTTGCGAACAAAATAAAAAAAAAGTTCGTTTCTTATCAACTGCGAGTGATTTGTGGGTCTGTTTTTTTTATCCTTACATACTTCATTCTTCTTTTTGTTTTTCTAGTACATAATTTTTTCCAAGGTATTATTTTACCTTCCGTCTATTTTTTTCATGTTTATACTTCAGAACGAGGTGGCACACAAGTGTTTTGTTTTCAAACAAGCTATTCAATAAAATCAGCTATAAAAATAATAGTCACTGTCCCAATAAAATCGAGTAGCAGATCTGGAATTTAATTTGTAAATATAATTTTATGTGTTGACGTTTAGTTTAAAAGATAACTGATGGTTTATTTTTGGAATTTGGCGCATGTGATAAAAGTATCTACTTTGTGATATTATGAGTGTCACGCCTGCTTTGTCATCTGCCGGAAATAGATAGGCTTCCATCGAAGGGGTTTGCCAGAGTACTTTTCTTCGCGTGGGGATTTTCTTGCGGTTGGTTGCTTAGGTACTATCATTATTTTAATATTATATTTATTTTTAGCGTAGCGGAAAAAATACTTACATTTTTTGTAGATTTTGCTATCTATTTTGGTACCGATTTTCATACAGTTTAAGACAGCAGACATTATTTGTCACTTGTTATGCCAATAACTATGTTATGTGGAAATGCTGTTTTTGTGTTTATTACCGACTGTGAATGTGTATTATTACTGTTTGGTATTTGTTTATTTATACGTATTAACCCCCCTTTGGGCTTTTACATTTCATTAGGTAAGATTTCACGCATGATAAAACTAAGGATGTAATATAAAAGATAGGATGCGCATATAAGCAATAAAGATAAATACGGAGTGCAGTAACAAAATATTGTGTATTTCGCGTGTTTTATTGACGTTTTTTTATGATCTATGGTTATGCTCAAGTCGCTGTTTTTTGAGGATTTAGTACCCACCGTCCCAAAATCTTATTTCTTATCTAATGGCAACTATCTTTTCAAAATCGTAAGTATGCAAATAATGATCTTATTAAGCAAAGAAATTTCACGTAGGTCCCGATATAGTTTACTCAACAGTATGAAAAATGCCCATTAGACGATGTTTGATTTTACTACGTCTTCTTGCAGTGAAACCAAGGATTGGCACGCCATTTCCTCTGCGACTGCTGCTGGCTGATGACACTCTTCCTTCCTGCGGCCTCTTATATCTTGTTGGTTTTCACTAATGTTATTTCTTATTTGTGTTCAGTTGACATAAGTAGGTTATATCGCAATATTATACTTGGAAACTCGAATACAATACCCCAACATTTGATTGATAGAAAACATTTGTTCCCTTTTTAAATAATGGTATTTGAAAGTAAGCCAGCCTACACGCACGTTTTGAATTTCGTAAAATGAATCGTTTGAAATGGTAAATATGAGAAATATATAAAATTTATTCTGAAACTAACTAAATGATGAATACGTTTTGCCAAAGGACGTCGCTTTCTGCTTGGAAATAAGTTTATACGAGATTTTGGAGGGAATCAAAAGAGGTTTCTCGGATAAAATTTGATGAACATTTTATTAAAATTACGTATTAAGTTTTTTTAGGTTTTACCTGTTTTGTTACGTAAATAAAATTGAGAATTTTCCGTTATTTTTGGCGCGCTTTCCGTTGGAGTTTATTTAGACGTGTTGACGAGATATCGTTCCATTTCAGACTATTTGTCATTCTGTTATCTGAAAGTATTTTTCGGACGGCGGATTATTTGACCTCTCTCGGAAAAGGATTTTTCAAAACTTTCAAAATATATGATTGGTATAAATGTACATTTATTACATTTCTAAAGTAATATAATCTAATCTGAAAATTCACAGTTTGATTTTCTGAATGATATCTTTATGTAAGTAAATGTTTTTGAAATTAAGAAATAAAATTCCTAGGTCCCCTTGACACTGTGGTTAGTATTGTTAGTAATGGGACAAATCTATCGTATTATTTACTTAATTAAACATTTACTTTTTGTAATATAAAATCTTCATTTATTAAGTCGTGTAATTTATTGCTTATCAAATACGCTCCATTTCCTTTTCTGAGAAAAATTGATTTCAATTTAATTTTAAATAGATTTGCTGTTTTTGAACCAAAATGAAATACTGTTTTTGAAAGCCGGAGCTATTACAGATTTTAATATTACACGAACATATGGAATTATTATTTAAAAATTTTGAACGCTAACACAGTGAGAGTTTTAAAAATCGCTTACCTATGTTTTTCTTGTAAACTCTATTTACCACATTCTAGGAAACAAAAAAAAAAAATTAGACATAAATTATAAGGGTTAGTTTCGCTTAATTTTTTTTTCGTTTTAAATAAAAAACAAAAATTAAAAGTTTTGCAAATGTTGACTGGGTGAACTGTTTGGCGGCTTTTTCTTTTATAATATTATTTCAAATTATGTACCTATAAACTTTAAATGCAAAGATAAATCTTGGTGTTCTCTCTTCCTAAATCTATTAACATTATACGTCTGACCATAATAGAAATGAAGGTATAATGAGTTTTATCAGAACATGTCACTTGGTGACAGATATAGCACCACGTGACCCGAGCGGTTAAAAGATGCGTACACACACTCGGTACGCGGTGTTGCGAGATGAGTGTGCGCTTTGGAGCACAATAATGATCGTATTTGTGTCAATGTCATTCAAGGCTGGGGCTGGAGCCGCGCATTACCGGATAACTTAACTGTAATAGTATTTTCTTACTCATTTCACGGCCAGTCTCCAGTACTCAGTGCTCAGTACTTGCAGGTACAGTGCGGAGCCCGCGCCCAGCGGCCGGTAATCAGACATGAGATGTGCTTTGGCCGGACTAAATAATTACAGTATTTTTAAAACTATATGCAGTATCGTATTATGTGACAGCAATGTGCAACTTATTCGAGCTTATATACATATTGCTTTGTAGAATTTCCTAGAGTGTAGTAAGGACCCGAAATGTTACATTATAAATTATTTATCTTTGGGAAATCAGTTGAATTTTATCATATTTTTGCTAATTTGAATTTTGGTTACTTAATTAATTTTAAATTTATTTTTAATTGTTTAATATATGTACAAGGTGTCAAGGGATGTACTTGACCTACTTTATACAGTTATTCCTGACACTATTTGGAGTCAAAATGTTATTGAAATTTTGAAGTTACTCGGCTGAGTGATTTGTGAGTACACGTGGAAGAATTTTTTTATTTTTTTTATTTAGAAATAAAAAAAATGGAAAAAACGACATTGGAGACCAAAATTTCATGTACATTTTTTTCTCCAAATAATCTCAGGAATCATTGGTTAAAGTAAATCAAATGCGTCCCCTTAACACTCTATGTATATTATATTAGAGGCACTGCTGAAAACCAACCAGCTGCCGAATGAAACCTGAAATCCCGAAATAACCAGTGATTCCCGACATTATTTGGAGTAAAATATGTAAATGAATATTTGACCTCCGGTAACTTTTTCGATGACTTTTTTTTTTAAATTTTTTTCCTCTAAATCCAACAGAAAAAAATCTTCTACATGTCATCACTGGTCACTCAACCGAGCCGCCCAACCTCTTATCCCGCCCTCAACTGTCCAAAACCTATTACTTTTTAATGTTTTTGTAGAAAAAAAACATCAAAAATGTCACCGGATCCCAAAATTTTATTTACATTTTTTACTTCAAATAATGTCAGGAGTCACTGGTTAAAGTAAGTCAAGTACGTCCCTTAACACCCTGATGGTTGAGCAGTGTATTTGTCAATAGTATCGTTTTTTTTTATAAAAAATAAATAAATGTAAAAATCTATTGACAATACTTGTTATTATTATTAAATTTTACACTGCGCCAAAAATACAACCAAATATAGATTTCCTCCCTGTGTTAAGAAATTAACTGCACACAACGGAAATACATACAACAAAACAATTATATTATAAATTTAATTAATTTGTCATATTTTAAACGTTTTTAAACGAACATTATTAGCTTAAGAAAACACCAACCGCCATTGGAATATTTTACCATCTTTGTAGGTATTTCATACATATATAACTGTTGTCAAATATATTTTATGAAAAAAAAAACTTTTCGCTTAAAAATAAGTAGGATGCTCCTTTGCCATGTAATTAGTCGGACTCCAAATCTATTTATTTATAATTATCGCCAGCCAATTTTTACCAATGTTTTAATTGCAAATCATTCGTGTTTACGTTTATTACATTACCGAGAGAGAAATTAACCATAATTAAAAAAACACAATTTTTTGGTACAAACTCCGATGCGGTTGCATGATTTTCCGCTCGAATGATCTGAATTTTGCGAAAAAGTGACACGCGTTACCCTGGGAATGTTAACGATTCATTGAACTGTCATCATTATGCACAGGTATATTAATATTACCGTAATTTCACTTCAAAATTGTATTGTTTTTGAGTCCACTCCGTATTTTTTTATACGACCATCACACAGAATCCCAAGGAAAGAGGAATGTTGAATTATATTTATATACCTTTTTTACACTGTCTCCTGAAGAGTCCCGGGGAATTTCATTCCGACTAGTCGTGTTTTTGTTGCTCTTCTGAATTAATTTTATATCAGTGGCCCCTTTGGTCCAATCTCATTGAAAAATTGTCAAAATACGTGTTTTAGTTATAGCTTCATAATTTCATTACGAAACTTGATATTGCATTGTTGCAACAGTGGTAAAAATGACAAAGTTTGCAAGTGAATTCAAAGTGATCACAAAGGATTTGACGAAGGCGTCATCACATCGATGAGAGATACTCACAAGCAAGATAAGAACCACTTCACTTTTATTTATATTTTAGTTGATGGGGAAGAGGTTTATGTTTTCATAATATTTTAAAGCACTGAACTCGGATAGCCATATCACAACATGAATAATGCGTATTCCACTTGTCAACTTAATAAATGTTTATTTCTTTCAGCATTTTGTTTACAAAACCAACACATCATAATGATATGGTAAATGGTGTTCGACAACCATTGGCGATGGTAAAAATATTATTGCATTCACGGAGGCGGGCTCTGGTTGATTGATTTCTATTATTTCAGGAAAGTTGTGGATCACTGAGGTCTGTTAAACTTAGGAATTCTTAAGAGACATAACTTGGTCGAGTACTTAATAATCTCACTATTACATTTTACGTTTCAACTTCACTCTAGGATAGTTTTTTTTTTTATATATTCAGTTACGTAATTCACGAAAGCGCTATGGTGATTGACTGGACACTGGAAGAAGAAGCCTTGGAAGCTGGGACAGAAATCACTTACCAGCAATAGAAAATGGTTACACATACAACCGCCTCAACAAATAAAATTAATTAATAAAAAATCCCCATATGAACAAATAAGAAGATCAAATGCTGTTGACCGATAGCGCAGCAGGAAGTAGTCGAAGTAGACTGAAACTTTTCTCGCGGTGATAAGGCGGGATACGAATACCGAAAAGCAAGCGGGAGCGGAAAGCAAGAAGCATCGAGAAACGTGAAGTCAGTAATGGTAGCGGGTAACGCTAAAAGGGAACCAGATTGCAATAAGCAGGAAGTAAGAAACAGCGTGAAGCAAAAACTAAACTAAGAAGCAGGAAATCGGAAGCAAGAAGCAGAAAGTAAGAATCGAAAGCACGAAGCAACGGAAAACGGGAAGGAAGAAGCAGAGGGAAGCTGGCAGCGGAAAGTATAAAATAAATAATTGAGCAGCAAGAAGCAACGGGAGGCAACAACCAAAAAAAGCGGGAAGATGGAAGGATGAAGCGAGAAGAAATGAGAAGCAAAAATAAGCGAACTTGAGAAACGAAAACAAAAGCTCAACCACTTCCCTTATTCCTGCCCATCCTACATTCCAATATTGGCTTATTAGGTTGCCATGTATACCGGCCGATTAAACTCCAACCTCCTTCCCATCCTTAGAGCACGTATTCCAGTCCCAACAAATCAGTGCCCCCTGGTGTACCGGTCTCACCGGGACAGGATTGCTCCTGGCTGGGGTGGTACAATCGTATCGTATCGTATCGTATCTTTTTTACACTGTCTCCTGAAGGAAAAAAATCCTCAGTTCCTGTATCATCTTTTGTGATTATAAACCCTGGCGTTACCAGGGTTTTAATCTGCTATAATGGGAGGGAAAAGGTATGGGGGCGGTTTTTACAAATCTCATCAAAAATTCATCAATCTCGGAATAAAAAGTTAGATTTTAATAAAAATCAAATCCACGTCACCCGCCACATACACTCTCTTTTATATATAAATGTAGATAGATATATGTGATTGAATTATGAACCCTAAATTGTAAGCCAGTTTTGCTAGGCACATCAATCTTAAAATTGAACTTCACAACACTAAGATGACTGCGCCAATTCGTATTATAGGTATCGTACCCGCTACTACACGACTCCAGGTCAAATGCATAGACCACTACCTTGCAGAGACCGTCTTCCGTTATGTAATATAAGAGTGTTAAACATTTTATCATTTATCACACATAAAAAACATATTTCCCCTCCATTCTAGGTGAACGCATTGGACTTCGTCGTAATGTAACACAAGGTACAAAGTAAAGAAATCCCCTTGTAGAGAATTACTTTATTTATTTAATATTCACGGTATAAATATACCATAAACAATGATTGCATGTCACAATTAAAAGCATAAGAAATAATAAAATAAAAAGAATACCAATTAATTGTGGCTTTTGATCGTAAGATGACATCAGAGAGTATAAAATGAATAAAAGCTCTGAGGGATATTAAAGTAAGAGATACAAGTAAATAATACAAATTATTATGTATAAATATAGATTCCGTGTAATGGACCCCCACTACATCTTCGTTTCTATTACTAACTTCATGAAACCAAGGTACAAGCGAGTGTTTGAAACCCTCAGTCTGTATTATTATATATCAGTATTGTTATATTTAAACATGATTTTGGAAAGAGTAGCTCTCATCATGGTGCGGGGGGGGGGGGGGGGTCTATACTACCACTTACAATTTTTCGATCTAAGAGCTTTAAATAATTTAATTAATTAATTATTAGACTTTACGCTTCCAATGGGAATACCGAGTTAAAATTAATGCGTGTCAGGAATTTATGTTGAATTTTTTCGTTCGAATTTGAATGTATTTTAAAATGGGAGACCAGATAGAGAAGTTGTATTCGACGTGACTTCGAATTAAAGATGTTTACAAAATTTTCAATGATTTACATTTACATTATTGTTCTTGTTCCGTTATTTAGGTTAAAAATTTTAGGATACTGCTACAAAATCTTAACAGTTTTTCAAAATCAGCCTTTAACTCTACCTTGCCATGACTGTTATGTTTGTTTTATTCTAATTGAATCAATTCGCAATATTTATTGTTTTTAGTCTGACCTTGTGAGGTAGGTTAGAAAATCGTAATCACTTTAATAACGTGGTTTGATTAAATAAAACTGTGTGAAAATGAATATCCATATTGAGGAGGTTGGCTGGTTGCGTGCTACCTTCCTAGTCCCTCCGCCAACTCCCTGAGGTCAAGTGACTCTGTGTCACTTCACTTGTCACGATCCTCATTACCATTGATGGATTATCAGGAATCACGACAAGGCAAAGATTTTACCTCGTTTGTTATGAATAATTTCTATTCTTTTACCTGTAGAGTAAGTCATACGATATTTTAACCTTTGAGTATTGTCCAAAGAAAAGATGTCGCATTCAGAAGGTAACGAAGAATGGATCCCCGGAAGGGGGTTTTTCACGGGGATGACACAGGGTGTTTTTTTTTACTACGTTTTTTAAGATTCTCGTGTAACAGGATGATTCACATTACCATACTACCTTCGTTTATTTTTGATGTAATTGCTGGATGCATATTTTCAAGTAGATAATATTATCTTATTGTTTTTAATAAAACATTTTTTTTAAATATAATTTTACATTAGCTCCACAAAGGAAGCCCGAGAAATATAATTTCCCCAGGGCATATGTCATCTTTGGTGATGCTGTGTACATAGTATTTTAAGAAAATGAAGGAGAGGAGGTTCGAAATATTGGAATGATTTCAACGGTTCTTTGTGAACTTTTGTGTAATATCGTAGCTTTTGGTACTTGTACCGTAAATAAATAAATATGTAAATATTTATTATTGATTTATTTTACGTCTAATTTTCGGCACGAATATTAATCTGGTATTATTCTGAGAATGTTAGTATAAAGGGAATTACAAATACTTATTGGACCTTGAAGGTCTGCAATACAAAATTATGTAAGTCGCATTACGTAGGTATGTACATCCAAGGGCGTTTCGTATTCATGGAAATCAATATACACATTTTAAATATAACCTTAGTCAACTAACAAATATTTTAGAAATCGTACTTATGGAATACATTACTAGTTTTTATAGGATAATTTTTGTACTTATTTGTGCACTTTCAGTTGTTCGATATAAAAAATGCTGTAGTAAATAATGTAATTGACAAAACTTAATTTTTTATTATTTATTCAGTAATTTTATATTAAATTCGTATATAAAGGAATATACACAAGGTAACATTTCATTTTATAAAATTATATTTTTACAGTTCCAACCTTCTTTCAGACTTTCAGACTTTTAAGCATTTTATCATACATTTTTAGTCCTCCACGGTACATACTTACTTACTTTCCTGACATTATTTGGAGTAAAACATGTAAATGAAATTTTGGTCTCCGGTGACATTTTTTCTCTACAATAACATAAAAAATAGTAGGTGTTGAACAATTAGGGGCGGGGTAAGATGTTGTGTGGTTACTTGGCTAAGTGACAAGTGTTGACATATAAAAGAATTTTTTGTTTGTTTAAAAATTGAGAAAAAAAAGTCATCGAAAAAATCACCGGAGATCAAAATTTCATTTACATTTTTTACTCCAAATAATGTCAGGAATCACTGGTCAATAAGTCAAGTACGTACTTTAACACCTTGAATAGCAGTTATGTGACTTTGATTTTCTCATATGCCGTAATCTAATTATATTTACATTTCTGGTTTTATAATAGGTTTTATCATCCTTAACCGCTTGGACACATAAGCTTGTTTTCACGATAATTTAACGTAGGTAGACATAGGAATGACGTATGGCCCGTACCTGAGTTATTAAAGTATTTTCGGATTTGTTTTTTCACAATTTTATGACACTTTAAATAGCACCATCTTTTTATTGGAATAAAATTTAACTCTTCTATTATTTGATTTTTTTTTTGCGTACATATTTGCCTTTGGTGTTCCAGATTTTTATCAAACAAGTCAAGAATAACAATTTAATAAGATCGAGGTTTCGTTTAACGAGGAACAATCAAATGTCAAAAAATCAAATAGCCACTTTTCCTCGATTTGTCTCTATCGTCGTAGTAGGTATTAAGGTGATGATGTCAAATGTGACAGTCAAACAACTGTCGTCATCTCACTACGATGAATCATGTTGGTTTGTTTGTAGACCTATTGAGGCCGAGCCCTTTTATGGTTTTACAACTATTGAATACTGTTTAATTTCATTCAAGCATTTAAGTTTTGGATAAATGCAGCGAAATAAGTGGACAAAAATGATTTTAATTCACCATTGATTAATGTAGGTCTCTAACTGAATACATGTTTATTTTTATTAATTACTAAATAATTTTGATAATTAAGAAAATATATATGATATAAACATAAACCTAGATATTTTGAAATAATTTCTTAGTCCTCCTCACTAGGAGGTCCTGTGCTGGGGCTAACTAGGTTTTGGATAGAGGGTTTTCAGCCATTTCTATAGAAAACTTCAAGGTTTGAATAGGATATTTTCAGCAACTTCTGTGACGATATTCTTAAAAATACAAGTCACTTCTTTTTGTGAAAATTCCTTAAGCCAAGATTTGCAAGATCAATTGGTTTGAGGCTATGTTTTATAACTTTACAGCTAAAAATAAAGACTACCCTACTCAAATTACTTCCTGCACTGTCCGAGCCCATCCCAATTTTTTTCCAATTCACTGTGAAAACAAAGTACCTATTATAACACATGTCACTAAAATGTTAGATATCAGTAGAGTTTATACTGCACTGGAGAAGCTACGTTTGTAGCGAAACCCGGTCGGCACAAAGTATATAAAGTTAGTTAGTTAGTTAGTTAATAAAAGTGGTGTTTACAAAGTTATTGTTTTTTTTTTATAAAGTCACATCACAAAGTAACTGCTTCATATGAACAAATAAAAATAGAGAGCTTCTTTGTCCAAAGGTAGTCTTGTAGTTTTACACTTTGGCATATTTGCCTTGCTCTGCTTTTAGGATTATATGAGATCTGTCCGTCTGCCTTTTGTCTTTTTTTGAGATAACGAACCAGTATATTTTAGACGTAGGTTTTTTGTACATTTGAATAGTGGAACTGCTAAAGATTTCTGTTTTTGATAGCCTTAAAAAATTAAGGATGCAATAATGTTCATATATTCAATGTTGGTTCATTTACAGAACAATCCATTTATGATGTAGTATTTTGAAAGTAAACACTGTTCCACAACATGTAGACGAATCGATTAATTTGTTGTTTTTGTCCGCATAGGAAGTTTCAGCTATTCATCATCAAAACTATGGAATGAAATACCACTGTCTATTAGAAATTAGAATATCGACATCTTTGCAGTGCTTCAAGATGCTCTGCGGCGAATGGTCGCTAACTGCATAACCGCACAACATTTTAATTTTAATTAATAAAATTTACAATTGAAGTTTTAATTAAAATTACAATATTTACTTGTGTTATTGTTTTTGATTTAATTTGATTTCATTATTTATTTTGACTATATTTTATACTTTAATCGATTTTATTTTGAATTTGAATTGATTTTATTTTAAATTTGAATTTATTTTATTTTGAATTTGAATTGATTTTATTTTAAATTTGAATTGATTTTATTCTGAATTTGAATCGATTATATTGTATTTGAATTGATTTTATTATTAAGATTAGCTTTTGAATTCCAATTAACATTATTAATATTTTCTTTTTCTTTATCTATCATTTATATCGTATATTGTGTGTGTTGAATTTGAGATTTGGTTTGATTATTTTTATGTAATTTAATTGTATTTATTTTATCTTAATTTAATATTTTATTTTATTTTCTGTCTTTTATTGGAGGCACTGCTGAAAACCAGCTGCATTCCAGGAGAAATCCTGAATTGCAGCTGAGCAGTGACCTTTTCGTCAATAGAACTAATGAGTAATCAACAATGTGTACTAATATTGTTAAAAAACAATCTATTGCTAAATAGACGATTTAATTATTATTATTTATTACGTACGAATCATTTCTCTTGTAAGCTTTTACTATTCCTTTTCCCCGATTGAGACCCGATCACCCCTTCAAGATACCTTTTGGTAGTTAACATTACTTTGGCTATAATTACACTTTTCCGTGAAATTCTAACAATACTGCGTTAAATCTCAAATTTTGTGTTATTGCCAAATTTGCAATGCTAGTCTCGTCGATGATTTGCATAAAGTACCTACGTAAGCAGGTAGGTACGTTTGATAATATTGAAATAGAATTATCTTTTCTAAGCACCATTTAAATTCTACCGAATTTCCGTAGTAGATGTGGGCAAAGATCAACGATTGGCAAAATACCAAAGATGTTGATACCAATTTTCTAACATGGAATGCTTTCAACCTTTCCATTTAAACGAAAATACTAATTTTAATCGCCTAATGTTTTATCTTTATTTCGTCTTCTATTAAATATGTTTAATTGATTTATGTAGGTAGATGCATTAGTTTTCTTCAAACACGTTCTTAAAAGGTGCTTATTTTCCCTTTGAAACATATAAACATCCCATGCCCTCGTCATCTCGGTTTAATTAATTTAGAAATACTCTCGAAAACAAAACAGTTTGTAATTTACATCGGCCTTTTCAATTATCGCTTCTAAGAACACACTCTCACTGACTGAGCCGGGGTTCGAGATTTGAATCGGCGTTGATGTGGAATTTGTTCGCTATTTTCGTTAAAGTGCGTCCTTGCGTGCTGTGACCTGGAACATTCCCGTTTTCATTAGCATTTGGTATCTACATTCAATTTATATCATTCATTTGAGCATTTCCCTCACAAGACATTAAAGGGGCTTCGTTCGTGGTTTCAGTACTATTTTTTACTTATTGAACAATAAAATAATTGAGGCGTCTTTTAAGATGAAACCCGATCGCGGAGAAATTTGAAAATAAGGTATTTTACCGCTCTCACTGTTAGTGTCAGTGTCGCCTCCCCCCCCCCCGTAAACTGAGCGAAAGGTACAACTGCACCTCAGGCTGATAATACCTAAATAAAATCGTCAATGTCGAGGTTTTGTATTTCTCATTTTTCTTCTCCAAAACTGGACCGAATAAAAAAAAATATATTAAATGTATAAGAACAAAATATTTTATGTCTGTACTCTTTGCTTTTTAAAAAAAATACGTTTTCCTAACTCCTGCAAGAAGTAAATTATCAAAAAAGCAAAACGTACCGACACACTAGTGGTCGATATCTATATTATATAAAAAAACATTTGCACTAGGGTCAAAATCCAGAGATAAAATTGGATTTTATTTGTATGAAAAAAAAATAATTTGCACTGGTATACAAGCCTACAGTTTTATTCCCTTGACGTGTTTTGACGATCTTCCGGGTTTTTTTGTGAATAACCGTGTTAAATCATGCTCAATCGGGTTGAAAATTTGTCACCACACGCCTAATAATTAGTAAAATCTGTTCTAGTTCGCGAAATAATTTTATCTTTCTCGGGAAAGAAGTTATGCTCCGTTTAAATACCTGTGTATTCTTCTTTGTGTGAATTTATCAACTACAAGTATAGCTATTAAACAAAAAAGCTATCAATGCAGCTGGATTTTGTAAACAGCTCAAGTGTCAACTCTCATTAGCCCGAAAATTTATGTGACCTCTTCAGGCGATCTGTGTTCCAAGGATAAACATCATAAGCTAAGATATTTTGTTTAATATATTGTTTGTTTATGTTTTCATTTGAGATGATTTGTATAGGTATTAAACATTTGTATGTCTGAGGTAGGGGTACAAAACCGGTGGGTCGCCAGATTCAAACATTTTCTTTTTTCTCAAAGATTACATGTCAATTTCAGCTTGTACGGTACATACACGACTTCTCGTGTACGGCGGGTAAGAAAATGTTTCGGACCACTGATCATTCAAGGCATTGCGATGATTGATACGGGTCACACGAGTAGAAAGAGTTTGATTGGAGTCCATAAAAATCTCACATTTAGGTACAACACATTACAGATTTGTCATTTGCAGGTAAACGAATATCTTGACGTGCACAAGTTACAAATTACACGTTTTATCTTTATCTTAAAAAATGTTTTTGTTAATTCATTCGGATATTACACTTCGGAGGAATATCATTTGCTTTCTTTTGGATTATCTGATTCGACTATTCAAGAAGACGCAAGAAGAAACAAGAAGAGCCAATACAATGCAAAATAGGCAAGGAGAGTAAGAAGAACCAAGGAAAATCAGGAAGAGGCTAGAAGAAGCATGAAAAGTCAAGATGATAAAAGAAGACGCCTGCAGAGACCAGGAGAACCAACGAGATGCAGGCAAAGACTCACAGATTTCTAACTTAACAATCTTAAGGTAGAAATCGGCACGCGGGATAGAAAGATTCAATAGGCTCAATTTGTGTGTAGCTTTCAGGGCACATTGGACAATACATGCACACACCAAACACATACATATATTTGAATGTATGTATATATATATATGTATGTATTTGTATATGTATGTATTATATAAACATATCTTATAATAAAAAAAAATATATATATATATAAAATTGCTCAACCCACCCCATTCCGGCCCAACCTTCTTTCCTATATTGGCTCATTAGGTTGCCATGTATACCGGCTGATTGTTCCAGTCCTAACAAATCAGTGCCCCCTGGTGTACCGGTCTCACCGGGACAGGATTGCTCCTGGCTGGGGTGGTACAATCGTATCGTATCGTATCGTATGAAAAAAAAATAATTTGCACTAGTGTCAAAATCCAGAGATAAAATTGGATAAAATTTGTATGAAAAAAAAACGCCGCTCGGTTTCCTCTTAATATTATTTGACAGACGTAGCTAAATATTTAAATACTAGTCAAGGTGGAAATTAAGTTGGGACTGCGAAGAGTTGCGTTGATCTGAGGTCTTCGGAGAGAAAACCTATGCAAATGTCACAACGTCGGCGTGAGATTCTGCGTCAGAGTCGTATGAAAGATATAACCTCCGACCTTGTTCTTTGTTTTGTCGATGAATTAATAGAAGAGTGAATGTTATTCTAATGCGCAAAGTGCTGGGCATGTTCCCGAATGTTTAACGTAATTCACACTTACTGCCTGTCAGGTTGATTCAACTATCTCTCTAGTACTGTTATTGTTATTGTCGGTTCGGGAGATAAATCGAAAGTAAAAATTTAAAAAGATCATCGCGTGGGAAGACCGTGGTTATTTTCTTACTAACATTACGTTTCGGCGCATTTTCCCATACTTTCTTTACCTGGCCTTATGGCTCATTAGGGAAAATTTACACTATTTTTATTGATTGATCGTGTTTTTAGTACTTTGAGTGTATTGTTTTTAATTTTAACCCATCAGATCTCGGGCAAATTCTGTCAGAAGTTCAGAAAATTTCCGTGGCTTTCAAATGTTATTATTAAAAATAAACAAAATGTCTGAAATATCATAGTTTTTAATAAAAAAGGTTTTAAAATGACTCACCTTACTATCTATTTTTTCTATATAAAATTATTGATAACGTAAAAAAAGAAAAACACACATGTTTATTAGGCAAATGTAATACAAACGTTATTATTAAAAAAATCGTTTCACAAAAAAATGGTGAATAAGAAATTCTGGGAAATTTATACATTTTTCTCAAATTGCTATCGGACACTTTGATTTCATAGACGTGAACATTAAAAATTTTCTACAGTTAAATTCTAGATTTGAATAAAAAGTGTGTTTTTTTTTGTTTCTACACCGTTTTGATCATATTTAACACCATGACAGTAAGGAAAACAACGATTTATGTGAGACCTGTATGAGCTGGGACAAATATGGTCTCCCTTGTTAAACGGGTTAATGGAATATCTTCAAAGTAATATATCATTGCAGGAGAAGATAATACTAATAAATCTAAAAGAAACGTGTCTTGTTTTTAATATGATTGTAGCTGATTCTAAATGCTGAAAAGCCCCCCCTGCTGTTACAAAGATTTCCGGAAATACGAAAAAGACAAAATATTTTTCCGGCAGCGAAAATAAATTATGACATGCTTGTTGACAAAACAACACAATTTATTATTGGCCGTAACAAGTTTCCTTGTCCTTAAATCGCTTTATAGCCGACGACGCCGTAAAAACGTAAACATCTTTGTTCAAATTGGAAGCCCCATCATGTTTAAATCCCTATTTGCCGTATTTCCTCTTTTGTGTTTGGAATTACTAATTTGAAAAAAACACAAAGGTGTTTACTTAATTTTTATGCTGAACCCTTTAAAAATAAGACCATCATTCCAAATAAAATCTTTAGTACTTGCTAAGTACCTACCTACCTATGCAGAAAGTACATAAACAATAAACAGTTGTGTTATTTTTCTGACTCCACGCGAACATCTATCTGCAATTTGGTGGATTTAATAATGAGGTGTGACAGATAAATTTCATTTATGTTGAACCCTTTAAAAAACATTTTCAGTACTTGTTAAGTACCTACTGATGCAGTAAGTAAGTATATAAACATTAAACAGTTGTGTTATTTTTCTGGCTCCACTCGAACATCATTCTGCAATTTGGTGGATTTAATAATGAGGTGTGACGGATAAATCGTTCTGGATTTTGTATTTACCTTTTCGTGTGGCGATTACTTTGAGATATTGCAACGAACGTAGATCTTCGAATCCGGACGAATACGTGTGTTTAGTAGCTCGCCTCGCTGCATTCCTGGCCCGCCTACCATCTTCCATCTACTTCCACAGCCCAGCTCGAGCTCTCAATGGCCGGACACCTTTGCACCTTCACTTACACCTCATACCTCTGTACCTTTACAAACACCTCACGCAGGGCAACTTCCCACCTCAAAAGGGACTCTAAATCAATTACTATAATTCCGCCGGATAAACCACTTGGTTAAACTCTTTTACTCTGGTGTTTGGTTTTATTCGACAATCTGCATTCGTAAAGAATACTTTCTTATCAAGCGATTAACGTTAGCATGACGCTTTAATTTTTACCAACCATCTGTTAACTTCGGCGCTTGTTAACGCTGAAATAATGAAGCGAGAGAGTAAAAATTGATTGATTTTAGAATTCACGCCTTTAAAATACGTAACACTGATAAAAGCTTGTTAATTACATCTTGCAAATTACGATAATAATAATTGTAGGTAGGTAGTTGGTACCTATCTAATATCGTGTTAATTTATCTTTGATTGTGGTGCACATACTTCCCATGAACACTTTCAGACCTGAATTACAACTCTCAGTGGTAGAACATAATTTTTGATGCTTGATAACAATTGTTAGAGTTATTTGAAAAATTTTAGTGTTTTTTTTTTCAATAGTTTCGAAGTTATTGCTGTAATGCCATTTCATTTGAAATAACATTAGGTCTCAGAGGACGTGATTCACATAAAATGAGCAATCGTATACTGTATAAAATATAACACTTTTATTCGATAAAAAAAATTACACGTAAATTGATCATTGAAAAAATACCTCTAAAACTTACATTAAAAAAAATCGGGAAAAAATCCGGTCTATGAAAATCATAAAAAACTGAAAATCGAAAACCGCCGAAGGATGGAAAAAATTCTTAAACCTTTTTTTTTTCAAATATTCAAACCGTCCTGAAGGGTAAACTGGAAAATCCAGGTGCACATTGCACATGTTGTAGGTTAAGTTAGTGTTAAGCTGGTGGGCTAGCAGTTACCTCAGTAGACCTTGACTGGGCCCGACCATCACAGCCACTTGAGCTACTAACACTGGTGGTTGATGGTTATCCCACTCTTAACTGAAATCTGAGGGGGTGGAACTAACCTGGTTATATGAGAGAGGATTATTCCACAGTTTTAAAATCGTGTGGGATTATAGGGATCCGGGTAGACTAAGTTATGGTTTATTTAATAATTCTCAGTACCGGCTAGTACATACTACATATCAGTTGCATAAATAAATATCCACATGAAGCTGTGCGCACCTGCTTTTATATTTTCTTCTCTTGAAAAATTGGTACAGAAATACGTAAACAAGTTATTTTTATGAGCTGTCTATTGGGTTATGTTAACATATTTCCTTAGAAATTTTGCTGAAATTCATCATGCAAATATAGTAGGATGTTTTCACATTGGTTAAAATTGGCTTAGCTTTCGGAAGAGTTGAATGAATGTCTCGAGTTATTTTTCTGTACAAAGGTGATAAAATATAGGAAAACGTCGTTAGAAATAGAATTTCTGGATGCGGGGTATATTTTTGTTTCAAATGTTAAATTTTCAAATTGTTAGCTTAAGGACAATTCCTTATCCTTTAATGGAATTGGCTGGGTTCAGGGAGTGAAAGGCTGGAGGATTGCGGGAGATATCTCGCTAGCGATATTCACTCTCATCTCACCTGAGCTGAGTATTTATAAACAGGATAATTCCGTTTCCCGTGAATCTTACCGTCAGAGGTGAGCGCTGAGCACTGAGCACCAAACACACGTCACCTGCATCACATGACACTGGCAGCATCGGAGCTATTCTCAGATTATTCACGCTTTATAATGTTCTTCTTTCATATCGCCGATAAAAATACGTTATCACATCCAGCTAATAAACTTAATATCATACATTTTATTGCCTCACAAAACACAATGTGCGAGGTACCGCTGCGGCGTCCAACAAAACTTTCAAAGATTTGGCGTGTCAACAAAATTATTTTTCGTAATCTTAGGTATCTAGCAGTTTTATCTTGGATATTTTCTCAGCGGCTTTATTAACCAGAGACACAATCTTTCTTTGGAACTCTGTAACTTTTGTATATATTTCTAAATGTATCTATGAAATATTCTTCAATTAACTCTGAATAGTCTGCTTTAAGCATGCTAGTCTGTTTTAAATCTGTGTACCCTCCAATTGTATAATGTTGTTCTTCCCGAAATGAGTTTCATTAAACTCATTGCGAATAATCTATTATTAATATTATTGTTATTCATTGGTAATATATTGTCACTCAATAAATAAAATCTTTGTATTCGTAAAACTTTGGTCAACAAATCTTTAAAGTTTTTTTATTTTTTATTTTCAGGGAAATTGTAAACTCATTTCTTTGTCTAATCTGCAAAGTAGAATCTGGATGATTTTACTCGTTCTGCATTGATGGGTTCGTTGATATCTTTCAGCGAACCAATTTCATTGAATTACAATGCCTTATTCATTAAATTATGTAAACTGCGCGAATTATGAATTTTGTAATTCAGGTTATATGATTTTGGTTGCGGTTTTTAGCGCGGAGAGAAAATATCTAGTGCCTTTATAACTTCACAGTGTGCAATTTATGTTTATTTAGGTTTTTGCGGCTGCCATAATACTGTCCTAACCTGGCCGAATTACAGTCTAGACTAAATAATCTTGAAGTGAGATTATCAAATAGTGCAATGTTATTGTTGTGGTTACGATACCCTAACACCGGATACGGATAAAAATAATATCGTGGTCGTCCTTGCCTGTGACCCTGTACACGTATGTAATGATTAAGTATTTGTTCTTAACCTAAAAATCCACGAAAACAATAATTGTGGTTGTTGAGGTTGTATGTTAATAATAATTCAATGTTTGTCTCAACTTGACCTAAGATTTGAAGTCCTCGGAATATGTTTACCCGTGAGTTTGATACGCGTAAATAATAAAACCTGTCAGTTTGATACGCGTAAATAATAAAACCTGTGAGTTTGATACGCGTAAATAATAAAAAACTTGTGAGTTTGATATGCGTAAATAATAAAACCTGTGAGTTTGATACGCGTAAATAATAAAACCTGTGAGTTTGATACGCATAAATAATAATAATATTTGGACAACTACCTAATGTGAACTAAATCAGGCAATTTGACTGTTCTTAAACGGGAAATCTTCCTGGTTTGACAGTCAAAGCTTTCTTATAATGTACCTATATGTATTTTTGATCAAATAAATAAATATGTTTTTTTTAAACTGCCGTTTTTATATATTGAATAGCTGCGTTTATAATTCCCACAGAAACGGCACGGCGCGGCGACGGCAACGGCAAGCTTCATTTCATTTCTTTAAATACGTTGAGGGACATGCTAGAAAATGATTACCTTTTTCCTTTGGAGGAAGCGGGCATGCGTATATTGTCCGTCTACTATTATTTAATGTGTAAGAAAGAGGTGTTTGTGATAAGAAACGTATTTTTTTTAGGAATTATAAAAGTATTCATTTTCTGCTTTTAAGATTCCAGCGGAAACTGCACGGCGACAAATGCGGCTCGTGGCATCTCATTTCTAATGATTGTATTTTTTTTAATTAAAAGACAAAATAACTTTGTTTTCATCACTTTTTATTTATACACAATCTACATGTTTCGTGAACGATGTTCACCTCATCAGGAACAAATGTATACTAAACTTAAAAATTAAATATAGATTACATATGGGAGGAAAGGCTAGAAGGAAGGGGAAGGGGTAAGGGTGGGGGAAGTTAATTACAATTAGGAATTTCAAAGTCATTAGCAGGGAAAGACCGGTTAAGTGGGAAAAGGTTCAAAAGAGGGTTTATAAAAATTTTCTGCTTATTTATTATGTCTGCTTTATTATTTACATTTTTTCTAAAAATTTTCTAAGAAAAAAAGACGTTTATGTTTTGGATAATGTGATTTTGGAGTAATAGTTATTTAGAAATAGTTGATGAATAATTTCAGTGGAAAATTTGTCCGTTTCGGTGTTTGCATCCAAGCGGCTGTATGCAAATGGGGATTATGAATAAGTATGTAGGTATGTATGTATATAATGATCCGCCGGCGGTAACCAACTACAACTTAATTGCGAGCAGAAACGTACACTTTCATATGACCGAAGAATTTCGTGTGAAGTCACGGACCATGGCGTGAAAGAAAAGCAATTATTGTATGGGAAAATGTTACGTATTAACAAAACACGTAAAATTGGGAAATCCTTTCACTATCGCTTTGTTACCGGATTACTTTAACTTCACTTTATTATTTCACTTTCTTTTCCCGAACTTTTGAATGGGCGCCTGGCGCTAAAAATTCGCACAGATTTTTCACCTCGAATGCCATTGTTTATTAGAATTGCTTCCAAGTTAAATGAACGTCATTTAAAATGTTTGTATAATATTTGCCCTCAAACTGTTAACGTACTTATTTAATACGCGCTATTTCTGGAACTATTGATCTTTCTATTTCGTGTTGTTATGGAGAAAATCTCGGCTCATTACAATATTATAATATACAATATATATATGTATATCTCTTTGACTACTACGACCTTCCATTTACATTTGCCCCGTGTTTATTCATGGATAAGTTATTATTTCTCGATAGTTTCAATTTTGAAAATGGCAATTAAAATAATTTGGTTCTTCTTGAGTCGGTTATCCATTGCTGAGGATCGTGACCTCTACTCAAATTTCCATGGAGTACATTCTCCTCCACTCGTGGTCCTGCGCTGCATGGAGAGCAAAGGACACCGACGTACTGGACGCCAGTGATACTTGTTCACACCAGCGCACTGGTGACCTTCGTCTACTTCTTCTGTCTTCCAATTTATCAATGACTACGAGTTTCTCCGAGTTGAAGTCCTCAGTTTGGCGTGCAACGTGTTAAAGTATGCAGATAGTTGAAAGCCTATTGTGGATGTCTAGATCGTTCAGAATGGCCAATTTTCTGTTGAGAATATTGTATTATTGTTATGTACTTTATCACAAATCCTTCCAATTTTGAAAGTGACACTTAAATCCAAGTTTTACAGTTCATTGAACCGTAGTTACAGACAGAAATTAGTATTTTTAATTTAACATTTTAATTAATGCAGATAATATTAACGAAACTCAATCGAAAATCCGAAACAGAAAAATCAGAAGAAGATACGGTCACATCGGGACTCCCAGATCTAATTTTTCTGTTTCGGATATTTGATTGAGTTTGGCTAATATTGTCTTAATTAATTAAAATATTACATTTTGTTGATGTTTTTTTTATTGTTGTTTTTTTTTTTTTTTAAACATCAACAAAAAATAATAAAAAATCGGCTGGTCACCGTGGAAGATCAAGACCAAAACCCTCTGAAGAAGAAATTCTAAACTTCCTCAAAAATACAAGAAGTGACATAAACACAAAAAATGCTTAACCCTACGAACAAATCAAGAGATAAATGAATTTTTTTAGAGGAGGCCTTCACCTTCGGCTGAGAGAAGGGTTCTTGCTTACGAAAAACTTAAGATATTTATATAACATTTTTCGCAAATAGCATTAATTACATTTTGTCTTACTTTATCAACTCTGTAACATACCTAATTGCAAGAAATAAAAGGCTTTTTATTTAATTATTTATTATTACATTTTGAGGTTTTGCCTATTAAGTTAAAAATCTTTATAATTTCTTATTAATATTTTCCAAAGCTAATACATTGTAGATTATACTACGATTATTAAAAATATAAATTTTAACCGATATGTTTGTAAACACTCTACATGTCGAACGTACTCGTCTCTCTCGAATGATTCTTCCACGTCCTTTAGGAAGTGTATGTTGACATTTAAATGCGTCGCATTTTCCTAACCGCGCGCCCTTTCAGACAGTTTTGCGTGACATTTATTTTTTCTGCAGGCCCAACATTTCTTCCCGTGGCCTTCAGAGCTCCGGAATAGTTTAGCCCGATATATCGCATACCTATACGACTTTTAGGAGAGTTGTTCCAGTTAGGTTCACTATTCGATGGGAAATCAGTATCTTGGCTAACAAATTGTTAAAAATGTTTATTAGCTATAGTAATACGACCTTTTGTTATCTAATCTAACCCAAGAAATACGAACGATAAGATTTAAGATTATCTCTTGGAATTTGAAGGATATGACTTCAATTGTCTGGCGTTTAAATACGGTTGTTTGTAGGTAATTAGATTATGTATTTTAAAAAATTTGCTTTTCTTAGATTCTCAGCGAAAGGGGAAATAAGTAGAAAGGCTTGTTAAATTTGTAGTTTGTATTTAAAGTTGTCCTAATTAGTGCCGTAATTTTTTTTTTTACATTAGCTCCACTCAGGAGGCCCCGAGGGAAAAATTCCCTCACGGCCTATGTCATCTTTGAAGATGCTGTGTGGAGGGTTTTTTAAGGGAAAGAAAGGAGAGGAAGTCCTGGGAAGGAAAAAGGTTTGAGGGGTGTGTAGGAATCTGGGGATAAATATGTCCAGGAGTGATGGACGTGTGAAGCCATCCCTCCCACTGCGGTGCAAGGCGATGGGTCGAGAGGGTCCGGCCGGAGAGATCTAAAGATCTCCCTCAACCAGTCCCTCCCGATTCGGCCTGCCACGCAGATGGTCGGCAGACGCATCCGCCCCCAAGTCCCGGACAAACTAACCCCATGAACCCGGGCACCCCTGCTAAATCACCAAACGTAGCGAACCACTTGGGGTGACCTGTGGCAGAAGTGTTGGTCGTCCAATAAATGGTTCCCGGGGCGGTGGTACCCATACCCGCCTCCCAAATAGAACAAAATAAAAGCATTATGAGAATTTTTTAAGAGATGCTACATTTTTTTTATTTGACACCTCACAAGAGCATTTCTGTATACAGATGTAAAGCCAGGGAACCATGTCGCCACCGGCAGCGTTAAGAAGCGGGTTAAGGAAGGGGCTGTAGGAAAGGATTGATTAATGTAAGTCTTGAAGAAGCCCGGATTATAAGTAGGAGGAAAAATAGATTCCGGTAGCTCGTTCCTCATACGAGCTACTTACAAAAAAATGAGTCGAAGAAACGACCCGTTCTCATAAAGTCAATATGCACCGGGTTCAATGCTGCTA
The DNA here is from genome assembly GCA_951813805.1 of Limnephilus auricula. NCBI lineage: Eukaryota > Metazoa > Arthropoda > Insecta > Trichoptera > Limnephilidae > Limnephilus > Limnephilus auricula. The sequence goes on along the minus strand of OX638388.1, from coordinate 5,175,285 downwards.
GCTCCTTAGAGCAGGATTTATTAAACTACATGTAGAACAGACTCAACATGCCTACATTGCGTCTGTGCATTAGAGATGGCAATCGGTCTGTTATCAACGGACTGTCAATCAGACGGACCGCCCTATTTAGCCCAGGGTTATCAGGTATTGTGGGGATAACACAGTTAACATAAGTAGATAAATAATAATTATAAATATGTTCTATGTGTTTTTCCCATAATAGAATTCCCTATAATACTTTTCTACCTCTTTTACTAACTTCCCTTTCAATTTAGTCAACTTTTTTATTTCACCGGGAGATTTAATCCATTTTTCACCCTTAGTTCATTCTACGTGGAAAGTTTTCCCATATAAAGAAAACTAACTAACTTAAATAAGGCACCACCTAAAAACTTTTACACGAAGATTCACAGATCATCATTTACTTCTTGACTATTATTTGTTTTTCTTTAGCACCAACTTCCAATTGTGAAAATCATGGCCACCAGCGAAACAGTTTGTTTGTTTATATAAGCCAATAAAAGTTTATATATCGCATAGTCACTTTGTACCTATGAGGATCGAAATTATTGCTTTTAAATGCTTTGTTGTTGTCAATTAATTTGTCATTATCATCCTTTGTGTTCAGTTTGACGTTATTGTATTTTGACGGACGGGCCCACTATCCAGGTTACCACCACCTTTGTTATGCGGCCTCTACCTGGAGAGTGACACCTGGAGTTAGTGGCGCAGACCGTCAGATTGTCAGCAGAGAGCTAGTCGCATTTGGATTCTTGTGGATTTCCTTTCATGCTAGCACACCTCAGGCAGGCGAAAACTAGGGAGCCGTTCGAGAAAGTGGAATTTGTTTTAAACCGATATATATTTGAAAATAATATATACATTACAGCGCCATTGAGGTGATTTCTTACAAAAACGGCGCTCTACAAGTTATCCATTTTTTTTACGCACCAGACTTTTAGGTCCGGGTTTAGTTTTCCCCATAGGAAAAACTAAACCCTTTTCCAAACTTTTCCACAAAAATGATAATCTAGTAAATCCACAAGTGTATTATATAAGTGTATAATATGCAAGTGTATTATATAAGTATAATTATTACAAAACAATACAAGAACAACATATTAATCTACCAGACTATTAAATGGGAAAATAATTCACCGACTCCAGATATTTTCATATCAGGGTTCGGCTCGGTGGAACTCCTAATTTGACCGATAAATCCTAAATTTTTAATGAGAGAGCTAGGTATAATGCCAGTAGCCGAAATAACAAATGATAATATTTTTATAGTCTATTATTATTATTAGAATGATTTTTTTTATATGGTACGCACCACACCCTAACATAAAAGTATTGTCCAAAATTATATCCTACTTTGTAGTGTTAAAAATAAGTGTTGTGCCATTTAGTGACGTTTTATGTGTAAAAAATGTAAGTATTTTATTACATTACGAAAACTTTTACATGGTAAATGGTACAAATCATTACAAAAAAGAACAATTTGCGCAACTCCAGCGCCAAAGTGTAAGCTTCCTTTTGATTAAATCCCCTTTTCCCGCCCAAAGTGTTCTAGGTAATCTGTCAAATAGTCAAGCTGCTAATGTGTTTTTTAAATGTTTTTTAGTGACTGAGCTTAGCGATGTGCTGTTTTAAATAGACTATTTGGCATTTCATCTGTCTGTAAATCCGCATTGGATACTACCTTTTTATCCGACCAGAGTTCGCATGACTCTGGTTCCTACTACAAGTTGTCAAATCGGAATAATAATTTTATGGAACCGGACTGAAGAAAGTTTGAAAAAATAATTGACATTGCGTTGGTGACATTTCTTTAAAAAAATTATATAATTTCTTATTTGAAATTTAAGAACACGTTACTTAAAATATGTATGGTTAAGCAGGTAGGTGTGTAAGTATCTACTTACAAATCTTATGACTTCAGAGGAAATTTTGGTTTTAATTTATTTAATAAGAGAAAAATAGAAACAAACCCTTTTGCTCAAAAGGCCTACTGTTCACAGGACAACTAGTACTAGTTAATTAGGTTCAAAAGACAATTTAAAAAAAGCAAACGATTTAAGAAAAAAATGAATCCCTCACAGCTAGTAGTTAACTTTTCTCTTAGAACACTGCGATGCCGGATAATAAATTGACATCCGTGGAGGCGTAGGGAAATAGGAAAAGCTATTTTAAGCAACGCCAACGTTTCGATTCTGTATGGAGATCTCTCGCTGTGGCGGGCGCAGGTAAAATAATCTTTCTGGAATAAAGCGCAAATAGGTACCTTTATAAAATATATTTATGTGGTTTGTATTTTTAAAATAAAATCATAATTTTACTTCTTCAATAATTGCAAATTCACTTTGTGGAGTCATTTTAATGAAAATAAATATATTTGTATATACCAGCGGTTGTCATGTTGTCAACCTTTCTGAGCCTGCGTACACCTTGACTCTTTTACAAACTTGTAGTACCCCATACCTTCTATTTATCTTGTATAAACGTGTAATGAAAGACATGTTTCATTTGTAATTTTTTAATATTCTCATTATTACATGAATTTATCAATCAAGTCACACAAATAAAATTCATGCAATTTTATACAAAGTGTAACACGACTTCGGGTATCTGTAACCAGTGATTCTACACGGGAAATTTGAAAACGTTGAAAGTTTCAAAATCTACATTTATGCCACGATATTGCGTACCCCCAAATTTTGCTTCGCGTACCCCAAGGGGTACGCGTACCACAGGTTGAAAACCGCTGGTATACACAAATCACTATTCAATGAAAATAATCGACATGTTTCAAAACCAATGGTTTCTCCGTTTGAAGAGTTAGTCTTCTTTAGAAGAGAAGTTCAAACGAAAAAACCATTCATTAGCTTTGAAAAATGTCGATTTTTTAAATGAAATAGTGGTGACTTTTCAGTGAGCTAGATTACAATTACGACATCTTTGATGTTGTTGTAGCTGAAAATGAATATTCAGTATAGGGATGCTCCGCTTCCCCAAACTGAAAAATCTTCATACAAAAAATTGAAATAAAAAATAAAAAAAATATTTCAGCTACAACAACATCAATAGTGTCGTATTTTTCAATATTATCACTCTAGCTCACTAAAAAGTCACGGACCGCCCGTGTAAATAGTAAATACCACATTGGATAATCTGTATTTTTTTGATGACTTAATTTTTAGTGCTTGCTATCCGATTAGAAATAATAGTTTTTCATATTTAATATCGATATCGACCATGCCACAGTGAAGCCAATTCATGACATGTGTAAAATCTTAAGTGTAAATCGATAATGTAAAAATCCAAATACAAATAAAACAAAAATAAAAACGATACTCTCAGTATCCTCCTGGTGGAAGACCACCATTCAGAAAGGTACTTGCTCTCCCTATTAGACCTCTCTTTCCCCATATCTTTCCCCTCCACAGCCCATTTCCCATTTCCCTCACGTACCCATATAACATACCCCAATTGGGGATGACATAGTACACAATCTCACTGGCTCCAGGCGGTTGGTACCCTCGTGTAGTATTCACACTAGCGGGTTAATAAACCCTCCCGTTCCCAGACTTGTTACGATAGACACGTAGAAAGCGAGACATGTTTTTCGCCTTTTTAAATATTAATTACGTAATATTTAATCGTGTTAGTATTAGTAGACAATGGGTGAAAGGAAAGTAGGTCCCACATCGGAAAGAAGTGTAATCGGTGCAGAGTAATCAATCGTGAATTGCAAAAATATCTCCAGTCTTCTACTTGTGTTGGCGCGCACACTGTAACGGGACTGGATGAATGGAAAAAGCGGATTATTATTTTTAATGTCATATTACGCGATTTTGGAACAGAATATCGTCGGTCGAAAAATCGAACCCCTGGCCCAACAACTGTCTCTCGGAAGTCATTTTCTTCAGGTTTCAGGATATCGTTCTCCTAGTCAGATCAGAGCTCGACACTTTTCTAGGACCTTATCAAAATAAACCACCGCATGTTGGGTCGTCCTGGTGGCTTACTTCACTAGGGGTCTAATCTCGCGTACCTATAAGCACCTGGCCCATTCATTGTCTGAGGGATGATTGTCCTTCCTGGATCTTATTTTTAAATGTAATAAGATTCTTAACTCCACACTCCACACATAAGGCCCCGATGAAAATAATCTCCCTCAGGGCTTATATCATCTTTAGGGATGTAGTGTGGAGAAAGGATGAGAGGAAGGGGTGAACATGGGACTTAAGAGACTGGCGTATTTCCCGACTATGTACCGGTACCGAAAGGATCAACTACGCTAGTTTCTCGGAGCATCTTCCATTTAAATAACAAGGACATCATTCTCACCGATCACATGTGTTCTAAAGATTGCAATAAGCTTGTTAACCACTCGAGCGCTTTTTGCCACATTATGGCACTATTTCCAAAACCGCGGATTGCTTTGTTGCCAAAATGTGGCAAATTATTATTTTTTTATTTTTTTATTAAAACGACTATATAATATATTGTAGATTCAAAATATAACAAAATAAATATTCTCTAGGTTCTTCAAAATATTTTAAGGTTAAAGATTTAATTATATTTTTTTTATGAATCCTAAAAATATGTGATAATAGACAAAAGATAGGGGAATTCATTGGCTACATAGAACTATAATCAGTTTGTATGTCTCCATATTCAAATTCGGAGGTATGGTTTTTTTAATGTGGGCGGAAAAATTTCCTTTAGCAATCCGAGAAAAAATATTTTAATTGCTCTGTCGCTCCAGTGGTTAAAAAAGGAGAATCTATCATAAAGAATCGCCCGTTTCTGCGCAGTCGAGAGTTTTTTCAAGTATTTAGGGGCTTCAGACTAGATATAACTGCCAATTTCAACAGTGGGGTACACTTGCGATTTGTACAGGGTGTACAGCAGTTGTGTACTATTAACGTATCTATGGGTCCTGTACAGTACGCCCAGCTTCTCAGATGGAGCCTCCATGCCTATATTGTTCGTTCTCTTCATACATTGTTTTTGAGAAATAGGGTAGATAAAAGTGTTGCTGTCCAGAAATTTGACAGTGGCAGAATTCGCCCCCATTCACAATACGGGAGTGATACGGTTCTTTAGAAACACAGGAAGATGGTAATTTTCCGCTAGGTCGCCCGTCTGCACTTTTCAGCGAGATAGAGCGAGAGATAAAGTTCATAACTGTTTCCACGGAAGTGCAGCCTGCGCAGTGCACTCTGCGAGACATCACCAATTATCCGCTTTTTTCATCATTATTTATTGACGTAAATGGTGCTTTCCTGCTTGTAACGCTGAATTAATAATAGCCATTACGTTAATGCGCAGGCGTTTTATTTCGTACTTTATTGAGAAATATATGGAATGCTTGTTTATGAATAGGAGTATCGTGATTTTAAATAGATTACGGATGACGCAGTTACTTAACTTTGCAGGCGGTAGAGTCATTAGAATCGATTTTGTGGATTTTACAATATAGTTTGTTAGTTTTTTAATCATCCCTTGGCCGCCTCTTAGGGTACTGATGGGTTTTCGTGTCTTACCCGTGCAGTGTATATTTTGGGGCGGTTTGCTGGGTTGACAAGTAAGAAGGCACAAACACTCTTTAAAGTAAGTGTAGTGTGTACCTACACCTACCTATTATACCCAACCTAGAAAAAAACAATGAAACTATTACTTAAATACGTCATACTATAATAATAATAATAATGTGCAAAAACAAGATATACCGTCAACTGCAAATTCCAAATACGCCCTACTAAATGAATCCAAATACCCGTTCTCCGTAGGTACCTACTGCCGCGTATTATCATACATAATTACAAAACCAAACAAAACTTGGTAAATAGAGCGCTAGAGCTAATCGTCAATGATCGGTTCTACTTCGGAAGTGTTCGTTTTTCGAGGCGCGCCTCAACACGCGACCGCGCAACGGCTATCGTTCATTTCAATTTCATGTGTGTTCTAGACCTCTCCGCCCACACGGAATCAGCGGCTCTCGGAGGCGGGCCCTATCTCCGCCTCCCTAGCATATTGTACTGATAATAAAGAAATCAGCCCAGTGAAATAAGAAAATATTCATTAGTAATATTGAAACCGAAGTAACATTAAGACTCACAGTTTTTAAATTGGTGACATTTAAATTAAGTTTTGCTTTATGCTGGAAGTATGGATAAGTGTATCTTGTTACCTTCCCCCCTTATCTTCTCTATTTTTTGAGGAGGCCCAGCCTCCCCTCCCTCATAGCACGAACCGCCAATGGTAGGTACATATTAGGTATGTGATTTTGTGTATATATATATGTTTAATCTACGAAGCAAGATATTCATACGAACTTTAGCTTGGTGTTCCTGGTTTTATCATTAATTGCGATTACTGTACACGATTTTTATGATATCATAGATTTATTAAATTTTTTCGGTTTGTATATTTCTAAACTTTTGCGATATTTTCTCTTATCGTAATAAAACTAAAAAACATGGTATTGAAATATGTACGCTTTGAGTTTAAGTGCCTTTAACTGGGGTTTATTAACTATCGACGGTCAAATAATAAAAAAAAAATATGCGAGTCACCTATCACATAGCGTGAAATTCAATTTATTTTAAATACATTACAAAATTGTTCATTTTATTGCGTTTTTAACTTTAATTTTAACATCTATGTTTATAATAGATAAAGCTTTTCAATAGCTTCGTTTTGAGACCAAAATAACAAACGTGGGAGCTACAAATATTTAAAACCAAAATAATTCCGAATCAAGAGATAATTGGCTCTTTTTTTATCCGAAAAATCGCTTCAGTGGCTAAAATTTCATTTAAAAAAGTTTTTTTTTTTAAATGTGACTACAATATCAACCCATTTCTCGTTTGTCTCGTGCGTTTTCGTATGGGTTGCCAAGTCGCCGAAATATTTGCTAGTCATGTTTTGAACTGCATCATAAAATTATTTTTTTAATTTCTTAAATAGAAATAGGATGCTATAAACGTTAAGATTTAACGTCAGGATAAACGTGATGGTCGTTACACGCTTCCTACCTGCTGCACTCTGTGTACACTCGACAGTGTCGACTACTTGGGCGCCTTGACTCGTAATATAATTAATAATTACTCAATTACCCATTGTTATTGTAACTGTGCCATTAAACATACCTCAGATAATACACTATTATTTTTTAAACGGATGTTGTTGACTTGCAATACAAACATTACCTTTATTTTGAGCTTTTTGACGGGATTTTTATCAACAAGGTCTTGTGGTTTTTATTTATTTATTTATAAAATACGTGATGTTTAATTAAGACATTTACATATATATGATACATTATAATTAAATCATCCTACTAGCTGGCTACCTGTTTCATGGTGGCCAATGGATTATAGTTACTTTGTGAAGTTTAATGTAAACATATGGATTAAATATAAAAACATGATGGAAATTGGAAATATTATAAAAGAAAGTAGACAATAGAAAAATAGAAAAAGAATAAGAAGCCGTATGTGCCAACTATTTCTACCCATTTCATAAACTATTGAGAATACAAACAATAATACAAATATAATATTAATACCCTGACATCTATCGTACACAATCGCCCCACGTACCATATACAAGCGGAAGTGCTGCCATCTCTAATTTTAAAATAGAACAACTGTTGAAGTTATCATAAAATATTATATTAGTGCTCGTTTTTATTAATATTTTTGTTGATTTGTAGGATATTGGCAGATTATCTATTTTTACTTAACTTATATTCTATGTTACCTACTTTATGTTAACTCTTACATTTTATGTAACCTATATTTTGTTTTTTATATTTCATGTTACCTGTATTTTGTAATTTTTTTATTTTCATTGTAATTAAAACAATAAAACATGTACTGCATTGTATGTAAAAGCCCCATGGGCCTTTAAATAATAAATAAAATAAAGACATGCATAAGTATTAGATCATATAGGTGCATATACACAACTCTTTTTTTAGTTTTATATGTGTGCTTGCATGCACACATATGTGTGTAAATATGTGCATACACACATACATCCACACATATCTATATATTGTACACATACGCACACATATACATACATATTCACACATATATAATAAATACATACAGCTTATTTGATTCCAAACACGTATTTTTCAACCTTAGCTTTGAAGTCAAAGACGAATCCTTTGGCCTACCTAGTACCTACCGTCTACCGTGTGTTTTGAAGTGTATTATATTTGGAGAGTTGCGCGGGTGATTCACTCTTGCTATGCATAGTGCGAGTATAGTGGCCAGGTAGTAAATAGTGTGTGGAGTGTGCAGAGAGTGCACAGGGCCGCGCTGGGGCCATGACTAATGGTTGGCCGCCCGCCAGGTATTTATGTCCAGGGGGCGACAAGTGATCATTATAAATAAACAATCATATTTTACTGCTAAATTATCTATTCACATAAGAAATTTTATTACGGCATAAATTTGTACATCTGTTTAGCTCAGGTGGTTGACGTACATCTATTCAATGCAAGAACAAATAATAAGCTTTCATGGCACATGTTTTAAATCATTGCTAAAACATCTTGAATTAACTTTAATACCTTTTGCTGAATAGTGAGGGCACGAAATCGGGTCTCCAGCCACCAAATATTTTCAAAACATCGGTAAAAAAGAAAAACATTTCGTCGGGACCACAACGTTTTTGGTTTTTCTTTGGCCACGGAAAACTAAAACATTGTGGCCCTGTTTCATGTTTGCACAAACATTTGGTTTAATGTTTGTGGTAATATTGTCGCTGGAGGCCCGGATTAAAGTCGGGTCGACTAAATGTTTTCAAAACATCGGACAAAAACAAAAACATTGGTCGAGGCCACGACGTTTTTTGTTATCCATTGGCTACGGAAAACTAAAAAAACGTGGTCATGCCCTAATGTTTCGTGTTCGCGCAAACAGTTTGTTGTAATAACGCGGTGGAGACCATGCTTTATGAAAACACTATAATCGAAGAATTAATTATTCGAACATAATTTTTTTTCGATTTTTTCCCTATTAAATGAAGACGTCAAATTTTCGATTTTTAATTAATTAATTGTAAAATATGTTCGAATTAACTTCTAAGGGTATTTATTTCTTTCTGTTTTCATATTATAGCCTTTTTTAACATTTGGTAACAATTAATTTTGTGGCATTTTTGTCTGCCTCTAAAGGTATCTAATACATTTGTTTGTTTGTTTAGGTGACCCACCGCACGACGGGCAAAGTAATGGTGCTGAAGCTGAACCAGCAGCGCTCCAACAGGCCCAACATGCTCAAAGAGGTGCAGCTCATGAACAAACTGAACCATCCCAACATCTTAGGGTGAGCAACCTACCAACCAAACACTTCATCATCATTAACAACATCTTCCCCGTCCTCCCCATTCTAACTATTGCAGTATCAAGTCATGGGTCGATTATTTTGACCCGATCACGAACCAACAATGATCGATAGGGTTACTTTTTCAAAGAAGATCAATAAAGATTCGATCATTTGATCGGTGGTCAGCTCAGTCTCAGTCGACTCCCGTGCTTGTCGTGGCGAGCGACCATTGATGTATACATTTTGCAGACCGCGGCGGCACATCGCATTATCTACGGCATTTTTTCTATATTTAAAAATACCCGATCGAAGAACGGATACTTTTGACCCGATCACTTTGCCAGTGGGCCGTGTCAAATGATCGATTAACCCAATACTTATATTGTAGGGTATTCCCGAGATGGACTGGTGTTCAATATAATACACATTTATTTTGGTGGGTGGATGACCAAGAGTTTTGCTTAGGGTTCTAAAGATTAACATTGCATTTATGTATAGAGAACAGATTGAGAGAACATAATAGTATAATTCAATGTTTTATTTTACTAGGTTAATAAAACTAGTTTTAGAGATTTTTAATTAAAAAAATGAAACAAATCATCTAGTCTTGTCATATTTTTGAACAGCTTGCACATTTACTCATGATAAAAATGACATTGCGAGCTATACTTTTTTGACAGAAAACAATTTCATATTTCATGAAGCGAATTTATATTGTGCTCTGTTGTTGAGAAATATTTTGCTATAATTTTGAGAGGAGGGTATGGGCACCGCCTCCCGGCAACCATTTACAGGATAACCAACACCCCTGCCACAGGTCACCCCAAGTGGTTCGCTACGTTTGGTAACTTAGAAGGGGTGCCCGGGTTCACGTGGTGAGATTTGTCTATGTCTTGGCGGCGAATGCGTTTTCCGGATCTGATCCGAATCTCCGAATCCGATCTCCCGACCCATCGCCTTACACCGAAACGGGAGGGATGGATTCATACGTCAGTCACTCCTGAACACATTGACTCCCATATATCCACCCCTCATACCTTTTTCTTTCCCAGAACTTCCTCTTTTTCCTTTCCCTAAAAAGATCCTCTACCCAGCATCCCCTCTTGTGTGGAGCTAATTAAAAAAAAAAGACTAAGACAATAATTGAAATTGTAGTAGACACATATATTTATATTTTGAGTATGGTTTTATAACTTTTTACATGTTATTTTTCGAAAAAGTTGACAATCTACTTCCCAAGAAATGCAACAAATAAAATCGTTTGAAGTGATCACGGATTATAATAATGTTAATTAAGATGGACATTCATGTTCTATTAATCTGCTTACTTTCACATCTGTTTAGAAATTACAATTTTATATGTAGTTTGTGTTGTGTGATCCGTGTTTCTGTGTTGTAGGCGGAATATCTAATTGTTAATTACCGTTCATTACTAAATTCGTTGTTCACAATTTTACTGCTTTTTATTAGCGATGGTCATAATCTAAACATTTTTATAGTTGAAGTATTAGTTTCTAAAACACGTTATTTTTTTATGTGAATACTATTCAAGTGAGAGAATGGCATCCTCAATTGGGGTATGTCGAGAGACTGGTGGTAGTGAGAAGGGGAAGGAGATGGGGAAGAGGAAGGTGCGAAGTACCTGGCTGATGATAGTGAGGCGGGGAAGGAGATGAGAAAGAGGAAGGTGGGGAAGTACCTGGCTACTCAGATATGAACAAACACCAAACACGGCTAAAGCCATTTCAATTCTGAATGGTGTTCTTATACCAGAGGGATACCGAGTGTATCTTCCACTCTGCAGATATTTTTTTTAATGAATAATTATTTTTAATGAATTAATATTATTTTTAATGAATTAATTGTGAAATAACACAAATTAATCAAATAAAATTAATTTGAACCGGCGAACTTCGGATCCCTAGTCGAGAGTTACCCCTCGACCACGGAGGCCATCTACTGCTGTTGTCACATATACTTTTCTATCACCAGCTGATCGGGAGATATAGGTTGAGGGAGACCATTTGAACTCTCCAGCCATACTCTCGGAACTTCGCCTTGCACTGCAATGGGAGGGATGGATTCATACGTCCGTCACTCCTGGACACACTGATCCCCAGATTCCTACCCACTAGAGCGGAGTGAAAAAACTTTTTTTCAAATTTCGCATTTTATTATCGCCAATGGATTGTTGGATACCCTGCAAAGTACACAAAATATCATTAAATTCTTACTTTATCTTCAGGTGGGCACACTGACCCTTAAGTTTTACAAAAAAGTGTGTATTTTCAGATTTTATTAGTGAACAAGCACCTCATCTAATCCAGTTTAAACGTCACAAAACAGATTTTATTTTCACCCATCTAACTTACTCCTCAACCCATCCACCCTTTGACACTATTTTGCGGTACAACACAATGTAGTTAATCAGTAAAAAAACAGATATCAGCGCGGAGCGCACGTTCGTTGGATTAGACGTGCAAACTTGATCATGATTTGTTTGTAATATGCCTAAAACAGAAAAAATCATTTTGTTCTATGTTTGGTGGCCCAGAAAAATTAAAAGACAATATATATATACCTATATATATATATTTTTTTTATTTTTTATTGTTTATTCCAGATCTCGGGGAGGGTGGTGCAATCCCACGAGCTCCATATTATACATAGAACATATTATCAAATTAATATTAAAAATATACATATATATATTGTGAGATACTGCACACATAGTAAGATAAAACAGAATAAAAATAATACAGAAAAAAAAAAAAAAAAACATGAAAATAAAGTTGTTTTTTTTTTTTAAACTATGACATCAGGAGTTGGCTCCATCGCTTGTAAATTGGAGATTTTTCCAATATGGATGTGTACTTCAGGCTAATAATTATTGCTTATAATATTTGTCACCCTTTGTGCTATGCATAAAAAATCTTCTTTTAAACATTAGTTTATCAATTAAAAAATAATCATTATTTGACGAGTTAAAGTATTTTCACCAAAAAATGTAGACGCGATGGATATATTCGAGCTAGAATAAAATCGAGAAAAGAAATGCTGAAATTCGAAACAAAATCACACCTTTTCTCTGAAATTCAAGGAGCTACCCCATACGCAGATGACACGACTGAAGGCTGAAATTATTTATAAAAAATATATATTCTTATTACACATCCACACATCTGCCCTGATGATGGACACTGTAACTTTGTCCGAAACTGGCTAAAGGAGGTAGCGCAACACGGCATAACACCCCAAATTCAAATAACAAAATTATATTCTTAATATTCTTGATATTTGCAGATAATAAAGTAAAAGTTGAAAATAATATTCGTTAAAATTTTTTTAAATTTTCTAGAATTGATAATTTTTTCAAAATTTCAAGTCCTCCGCTTCATCTGAAGTTCATATATGTGAATTTTTTTTTCTTTTCAATAGCTATTTATCCATAGCAACATTTTGATGAAATTCGAAAAAAAAAATTTTCTACCTCTTTCACTCCTACTACCCCTCCCTCATACCTTTTTCCTTCCCAGCACTTCCTCTCTATTTTTTCCCAAAAAGACCTCCCACATAGCATCCCCAAAGATGACATAGGCCCCGAGGGGAATTTTAATATGAAATCAGGGCCACCTGTGTGGAGCTAATGTAAAAAACTTGGAAATTAAATCCCTCTAATAATTTTATTACTTTTTCATTCAAATGAGTAGAAAATTAAAAATTTCAATTAGGTTTTCATTAGAATAATTTCGTATGGGCAATTTAATTACGCCCATAATTTCATATTTACATATTCAACTCTATTGTAGGGCATCTCTAACCAATCACTTTCTCATATTCTCATTTCATATTAAAATTTTACTGTTGTTACTTTGTAAATGTCGACAACCCAGAGATGCTATGCATTTACATTATCAATTGTACAGATTATTTTGTGATGAATATCGCTTTATATTATTTGTCTATTTAGAAAATTATTAACAGTTTCTTGAAAATATTTTTTGCATCTTTTTTTTTTTGCATTTGGGTTAGTTAGTTATTTATTAAGTTAAAAGAAATATACATATTCCTCTTTGTTAACTTAAGTATACGTTGAGAAAAAAATCTTAATAATTATGGTTTTACTACCTAAGGACAAGTTGTTTTGGAAAATTTCACATTTGAATTTCCTTCAAATTGTCATTCACCGAAAAATTGGGTTGTTTCAACCTCCGTCAGAAGAAATTTCAACGAAAATTTCATAGAAATGTTTCAAAAAATGAAAATATTCTTTTTTCATTTCAAATATGACACGCAATCACGTCTTCCTTCATTTCAAATACGAAATGGGTTGTTTCAACTCCAAAATAACGTTCGATAAATTAGAAAATTTCACTCAGTGCTCCCCGCTGAATCACAATTTTGAGGTCTGCGCATGCGCCTCCCATAGAACGCTAAATGTTGGAATTTGGCTGATCACAGTGATCACATTTAAGAAATTTCACATCACATTTCTACGGTATTTTTTATTTATAATAAATTGCGTCTGACGGAAGTTGAAACATATTTTCCATAATTCGAGGTGAAAGGTCCTGGTTCTGGGAGGATATGTGATATACTCTCCTTTATTCTATAATATTGTGTAATCTATTGTGTAATTCTTTTATTACACAATACGAAGCTGTACCAATACACAATAATTAGGTACCTACTTTGATGGTAAGGATTAGTTTTTGTTGTATTGACATGTAATAAAGATTAAATTCAGAATCATTAATTAATAAAATTACGAAAGGACAAATAAAATGCGTCTCTAATTTACCTGTTGAATTTGTGTTTATTGTAAATTAGTAATAAATATATGAACCCTTGTTTCTCGCATTCTTTTTTATTCTGCTGTGATCAAATGATTTCTGAGTGCCTCTCGCCAGCCTACTTTCCATTAAAACCAATTTCTAAATTTGTTCCCTTAAATCTTGCACAGTCAAAACTGCCAAATTTCTTATCGCTGATGGTTATTAACAAAATGCTTAAATTTTCTCATGTAACAAGCACTTTGTGGGTATACATAATTAATATAATGACAATATAATAATAACTCTGTTTTAATTCCACTTTATTACACATATCTTTAACCAACCAGTTTCGGTTCGACCTAGGTAGGTTTTCAGAATTCGCAACCCAGCTAAATAGATAAAGATCACTCATTTAATAAATCTTCCGGGATAGACGTATTACATAGAAGTGGGATAGGTCTATGCCTTGATAATCTTGAAGCCCTTGAAATAAAAAAAAATAAAAAATAAAATTTACTAAATAAACTGCTAGATTTGTCAAACAGCCCCATTTTAAAAATATTTCCATCCACCCACTTTCACCCCTCCCTTTTAGGCACCTCTTCTCTCGCGCCCACCTAAGTTGATGTTCTCTCTGCCTCTTCTCATTTTATTTTTAATTCCCTGTATCTCTGTATTATGTTCAATATATATTATTCATCCCTGATGAAGGTTCAGGTCAAACCGAAACCTGTTGGTTAAGGATATATGTAATAAAGTGGAATTAAAATAAAGTTACTACATTGTCATTATTTTAACAAAATGCTTGATGGGCCTGTAATATTTTCAGATTCATGGGCGTGTGTGTTCACGAGTGCCAGCTGCACGCACTGACGGAGTTCATGAACGGGGGCTCCATGGAGCAGGTGCTGCAGGGGGATGCGGAGCTACCGCAGCGGTGCCGCGTGGCACTGGCGGGTGACGTGGCTCGTGGCATGCACTACCTGCACTCCTGCGGCGTCTTCCACCGGGACCTCACCAGCAAGGTGACTAACTCATCAGTTTCTCTTGGCCAGTCTATTGCCTGTCAACTACACCATTTCCTAATAATTATATAAATTTATATAATTTATATATTAATATAAAGATCCCATAGCCAGTCTAAAGCTCAATCCTGTGGAACTCCTTTTCCTAATAACAACTTGAGCGATAGCGTATTAAAAAAAGAATTGCCTTGAGCAATAGCATATTAAAAAAAGAATTGCCTTGAGCGATAGAGATTTCTGTGCGTTCGGTTTTGAATTCGGCCGCACACATTTCAAAAATTATACCACCTAATATTACTACGAAAACATAAACTGCTTACTGTAGTTTAACGCCAATGAATCCATCTAAGTAAATAACCTTACCCTATTATCCCATGATTTTGGCTTTTATAAAATTACGAAAATCTTAAAATTTATATATGCATGAAATCTGTATGTTAGTTACCGAAATTGCCTTACGATTTCTGATTAAGATTTCTCGATAATTGATTAAGATTTCTGTATGTTGTCTACAGTCCACTGGAAATGTCGTCACATGACACAATGTAGTCACAGATATTAAAAAAAATCCATTTTTAACATGTTTAATATTTAGAAAACAATTTGAAGTTTGTCTACTCGCGGACTTCACAATACAAAACATTATCTAGAATATTCCAAGAGGAGGAATATTAGTGACGTCGTTTGGTATTCGATAGAAGCTTAATCAAGCTTTTTCAGTTTCCACCTGTCTTCTGGGGTGATGTCTAACATAAGAACTCTTTCTTATTATGTATATACATATTGTATAATATCATATTATTGAATTACAGAATGTCCTGATAAGAATAAATGAAGCCAACAATGATATGACAGCCGTCGTCGCAGACTTTGGACTTGCTGCGAAGATTCCACATCCAGTGTGAGTAAATTTAATTTTATCTATTTTCTTTCTTCTATTATATTGTATCGAAAGGCTGGTTGGCAGCAAAAAGATTCTAAGGACTTGTTCTTTTAATTAAATTAGACAAATTAAACCATCCCCATACTACTGTGTAAAATATGAATTATTTATATTTTTTATTACATGAAAATAAGGATGTTGAACGTTTTTGGCATTTTTTTTATATCCCTACGTTAAGACATATGGGCGTTTTCCAAAAAAGATGTCGGTGACGTAATAGGAATTCCACTTAAGTGAGATGCTGCATTTCGATTAAAAATATACGTAAATTTATTAAAGAAAGAATGAACTTCATGACAAAAAGTATTTAAATAGAAAATGTCAATAAACTTCGAAAATAATTGCAATTTAAGTTTAATACTATTGGTAAGAAATTCTTTTACGTCACTTTTATCATAAAGTTTATAAAGAAAATTAAAAGAAATTCATTATTTCAGATTTTTATTTACGAATTGAAAACACAATCAGTCTCCTAAAAAATATGAATAATCAAGCTTATTGAATTAAATATTAAGTTTTTCAATAAAAATATTCTTTTACGCTACTTTTGGATACTTTGTACTGTATATTTTGCGTTCTAGAAAGACGAATATAAGTTTTTGTTTTACGAATGTTTAATTATAACAAATTTAAAATTAATCATGAACTATATCAATAAAAAAAAGAACAAATTTCTTTGAGATATAATAATTGATCTTAGAAAATAAATCACAGCAATAACAGGACAGTGGCGTAAGGGGAAAAATTTGGTAACGTTTAGGAATTCTAAGGCCTCGGCCAGACTGAGAGGCTTGCCCGGTAGCGACAGCGGGCGCGAAATATCAGTCGTATGTGTACGCACGTTGTGGCTACACTGCTGAAAGCGCGACAAGCGACTGGTATGGGAAGAGTGGAAGATACTCTCAGTATCACCCTGGTGTAAGACCACCATTCAGAATTGAAACGTTGCTTAATAATGACTTTAACCTGTTTAGTGACTAGATCTGAATAGCCAGGTACTTCCCCACCTTCCTCTTCCCCACCTTCCTCTTCCCCATCTCCTTCCTCTCCCCACTTACCTTCAGCCTCAAACGTACCCCAATTGGGGATTCCATAGTCTCACTGGCTCCAGATGGGAGCAGTTAAGACTCATGTGAGGTATTCTCTATAAAAAAGGACGATTTTACGTACTACCGCCACCGTGGAAGGCCCCCCGCGCAAGTACTTTTTCTTCCACTTGTTCTTTTTTCTTTTCTTTTTTTTTTCGTTTCTGTTCTCTCCAACGTCTTCTTTTTTCTATTCTTCTTTGGTTAGCTCTCTGATTATATTTTGATGTTATTTTTGTCTTTGTAACTCTTTTTTCATAAAGGCTTCATATTTTTCAGGGTCGTTTTTAATTTTGTCTCTGTACCTTTTTGATTTTTCTGCAGCTTTCAACGGCATATTTGAACATAAAATTAAAATAAATTATTTATAAAAATGCACAAATAATTAGATAGGTAATAATGGGCTACACGTGCATACCGTGTATAGCCTGAAATAGGTAACTAAGCTGAAAGGGTATTAAAGTACTTGTTAATGTACACAACTTTAATTAGGTACAGGATTAACTAAAACACACAGGAACATAAATCATGCTACATTTTATACTTACTTAATCAAAATTGTATGAACCAGCTGATTTTATACTGAATTTCAGAGTTGCCTCTACAGTAATAGTTGCTCATATTGCTGTCTATATTAGTACTTCGACACCATTTCGACTCTTTCAGAATTAATCTTTAATAATCTTAATTAATAAAAAAAAGAAAAAAAATTATACACATAAAAATCAAATAATTTTTTCTTTTTAGCTATGCTGTTCTTTTTTTTCAATGCTACATATATCACTCAACCCACATATCTACATGTAATAGTTACATTTTGAAGATACATGCAAAATATAAATTTAATTAGAAAATTGTAACACACCCAAATACCCTAAAAGACGGACAGAGTGAACCGACCTTTAGAATTCCATTACGTCACTTTTAAGTTCCATTCACGACACCGTTGCGTAAGAGAAGTAGCGTAATCGCGTCAATATTTTTTCGAAATGTATTTATCAATAAATTATGAAACTTTTGTTTGTTCTAACTAAACATTTCATAAAACAATAAATGAATCAATTTAATACAAAGTAGAGTCTAATACATTCTGGTAAATTACCTGGAGAAATACGGAAGCGTTGGTGGAACACTTTTTTAGTACAGCCGAGAACGACCACTTTTGTTACGATTTCTTGGCAAACTGGCTGTAAAAAACCAAGCATGGCCGCCCTTCATAGACTAAATAGGGTTGCTATTTTCGAAAATATTCATCAATTTGGTAATATTTTTATTGGAAGACGTCAATAATGTGGTGGCGTAGGCGGAAATTCCACCATACGCTATTTCGTAGGACAACTCAATATCTGGTATTTAAATTATTTTGCACGATAATTAATCTATATTATGGTTGCAAATCGAAAATATTATCATATACTATTAGTAGAATTAGAAATAAATACTGGGATAACATTAAATAACATTAATTTTTGAACTCTTACTGGTAGTGGTAGGTGTAGGACATACCAGAAACAGTGACCTGTAGTCTTACTTATTTTAAAATAATATCGAAATTTAATAGATTTATTCATTATTTTTAGTCCATAAAGGTATTTATTTGTTATTATATTGGTAAAATATATGGTTGGTCATTAAAACCGACACAACAAAAGTTACTGATCCTGAAAGTGATGGGACACTGACTTTTATCTATGTACACTTTTTTGAAAAAACGCCCATATGCAGACAGCAGGCCCAGGTATTAACTGATGCCACCACTTTGAAAGGCTCGACCATCCTATCCTTAAGTCAATCCTATTGTTTGATCCTTTCTCAAACGTTTAAAAAAAAAAAATTACTGGGCAAACCTGATGTCTATAGCGGCCCTTAGGATTGTTATGGTGAAATGTTAAATCTAAAGTTAATTACATCTATGCAATGAGAAGGCTATCTTGATGAATAAGTGTTAATAATTATTAATTAAATGACACTGCGATATGTATTTTTAAAATTAAAATTAAGTCTCAGGACAGTTTATTTCACTGATTTGGCATACCAATAAAACATTTTATCCAAACGGTTAAACAAAAACTGCGGCTAAGATGGAACCAATATGCATTACTTATTATATAAACTGAATAATAACCATGGAAGCCGCTGCCATTTTTGTATAACCGTTTGTACAGAATGTTCGGTATGTATTTGGATAGGTATGCCAAGTCCTTCTCTTAGGTATTTTGGTTAGTCATTGGTCCTATCCTAACCACTTGAGCCATGGGGATTTCTGGGTGTTTGGTTTTCGATTCGACCATTCAATTTAATAAATATAACACCTCCAAATATTAATACTGAAACATATGAAGCTAACTGCTGTTTAAAGCCAATGAATCCACCTAGATTTCACCGTTTATCCCATATTTATATATAATTTTGAAATTGTTAAATTCATTTTAATTTTAAAAATCACATACTGAATGGCTAATTCCTAGAAGAGAGTCCCTTCTAATTGTAATTTGATTTGTTTGCATTGCAGGAATGGCTACAGGTTACCAAGCGTTGGATCCCCGTGGTGGATGTCCCCCGAGTGCTTGAAGGGGCGCTGGTACGACCACCGCTCTGACATCTTCTCTTACGGCATCATTCTTTGTCAGCTTATCGCAAGAGTAAGTGTCACCCCGTTATCTGATTTGTGCTCCCATTCATTAAGATAATATACTTTTTTTTTTAAGTGCTGTACATTTGTTACTTAATTTTTATTTATCTGCTACCGGTTTGAAATAAAATTCTTCAAAAACAAAATGTCTAGAAATTGAGGCGTTTTTAAACAAAAACTGGCAATCTCCATCATTGGTCAAAAATGAGTTAGATATGGCGATGGATAAAGAAACAAATATACTGTCGATAGCTACAAAGGGTTCGGAGCATATATGACAGTAAACTAGACGTGGGCAAAATTGAATGACTGAAATAAATGAATTAATTCATTATTGTGACGCACTTGATCTGATTCTCAATTTTAAAACGAATTAATTCTTCATTCCTTACACCCTAAATAATAAATTTTAATTTGCATATATATTTTTTTATTTATTTATGTTTTTTTTTTTTGGGAATTTTATGAATTAAAGGATCATATATAAATAAATCTGCCCATGTCTACAGTAAACCATACATTTTTGAATATATGTATTTAGTTCTGCAACAATAATGGCAATCTCCATTAGGGTAATGCAGTATCCCTTTGGACCAATCGGAGTGACAAAAGCGGCAATCTCCATCTATTATTTGAAAATAACAAAATAATTTACCATTTAATCGCAATAAAATATACACACAGAGTAACTGCACAAATTCCAATGGCTCGGAGGGCTTTGAAGCAAAGAATGGACGCTTACCTCGAGAGTGTTTTCTCTTGGCGTAAGAATAATCTCGTCGAATTCAATGTATCAAAGACCCAATCATGTCTGATTACGTCTAAAAGGGATCGAAATGACTATCTAGTCTCCTTCAACGGTAGCATTCTTCCGAACAGGTCTTCCATTGATATGCTCGGTGTAACTCTAAGTGACCAGCTCAGATATGGGGGCTCCATCGAGGCCAGAGTTAAGTTAGCCTCTCAGAAACTGGGCGTACTGTACAGGGCCCGCAGATACTTTAATAGTACACAACTGCTAACCCTGTACAAATCGCAAGTGCGCCCCACGGTTGAATTTGGCAGCCACCTCTGGTCTGGAGCCCCAAAGTACCTGAAAAACACCCTCGACTCTGTGCAGAAACGGGCGGTCCGTTTGATAGATTCTCCCGTCTTAACAAACGGATTGCAATCTTTAGAGCACAGGCGTCGGGTAGGAATGCTTTCCTTGTTCTACCGGTATTTCAATGGAAGATGCTCCGAGGAACTAGCCTCATTGATCCCCTCGGCACCGGTGCATAGTCGGGAAACACGCCAAACGCTCGCCCAACATATGTACACGGTTGACATTTGTCACATGAGAACGGGACGCTTCTACGACTCGTTCTTGTGTTCAACAGCTCGGCTGTGGAACGATTTGCCGGCCTCTGTGTTTCCTCCTTCCTATAACATGGGTCTCTTCAAGACCCACGTTCACTCCTTCCTCTCCTCAAAAAGACCCTCCTCACAGCATCTTCAAAGATGACATAGGCCCTGAGGGAAATTATTTTCCTCAGGGCCTCCTGTGTGGAGTTAATGTAAAAAAAAAAAAAAAAAAAACTTATGGAAACAATTAAAAACAAAAATTATGCTTTATGGTAAAAGAACTAAAAAGACATTTTTTGCGTATTACTCAAAATGAAAATAATTGGAGATTGCTGTCTTTGTTTCAACACGCATCAATTGTTACATTGTTAATGCTCAAAAAATACAAAAAAAAGATAATGTACTTTCAATTTCATTTTGTAAGGTTTTATTGGCATTATTACCATAAGAGCAGGTTCCCATGACAAACGCTTAACGCGCGTTTTGATAATGCGCGTTTACAACTACATGCATTTTATTCAGGCCGTACACATGCTAACAGGCGTTTTAATAAAGCGCACGTTGAACGCTGTGCTAGCGTTCGACTGTAGTCAGTGCGGGTCAACTTTGAGATCATTGGTTTTTTGTTACCGTTGTTATCAGTTGAGCGCACGCTTTTGACGCGGATAGACGTATGAAGTGTATAGGGTATAAAATCACCGTTAAAACTGTTTCTACGTCCAACTTCGACAAATGTAGAACTTAAACTGAAGCAGGGCGGCCGCGGCAACACGCGTTCAACGCCTGACAAGCGAGCACCATGTGAACACTATACAAAAATTTTGCGCGCGTTAGGCGCTTGTCATGTGAACCTGCTCCGAGGCTCTTCCATTTCAGATTGTCTATAGCTCTAGTTAATTTTTTTTCTCAGCTACTATTTTGTATGAATGTATCTTGTGAAATGCTGCGAATTACACGAAGTGCCCCATCCTGGCTATATTTGCACAGAAGTTGATGACTGAATGGCACCATCAGCCTACCAGTGCCTACTGTACATTAGAAATAATATAAAAATTATTATCGTGAGATATGCTTTGAGATTTTCACGTCAAAAGTATTATCGTGATTTGTGTTTGGGGTATTATGTCATTTTATTCTACTTCCTTCTTTAGCCAATGTTTTGGACAGCATTACCGTGTCCATTACAGGGCAGATGTGTAATAATATGTAAAATATTTGACGGCTGCACCAAAATTGAACGCTGATAACCACATTGATAAATTATTTCTACTGAAATACCAGCCCTAAGAGGAATAACCTGCGCAACATGGTATCACCTCTCATAAACACACACTTCACAACAATCTGCACATCTGCCTTGATGAATATCGCGATTCAGTATTGAATTATTATTTCATGTTGCGCTTCCTTCTTCTTTAGCCAACGTTTCAGACGGCATTACAGTGTCCATCATCAGGGCGATGTATAGATTGTTGGGGAGTGTGGTTTATGAGAGATGATAATGTGTTGCGCGCGTTAATTCTCTTAGGGCTGGTATTTGAATATAATAATTACAATTTTTTTTATGTGGTTTTCTGTGTTTAGTTTTGGTGTAGCCGTCAAGTACCGGATACAAAGAACTATTAAGCTTAACCCTGCCATCTCTATTAATATGGTTTTTGTGGATTTCAATTGCCCCTTTAATTAAATTGTGTTCGATGCATTTTGGGTCTTCAAACAATTCCAAGGTAATGGCCAGTTTCGATGGCCGAGTTTGCACGCTCAAAAGTGTTATGAGGTCCTTTTGGAGACGATCCATAATAAAGTATATAATTGTTTTAGTTGGATGCTGATCCCGACATCTTGCCCCGGACGGACAACTTTGGTCTGGACTACCAGGCCTTTGCGCAGCTCTGCGATGGAGACACTATTCCAGACTTCCTCAGGCTCACCTTCCATTGCTGCATTGTGAGTTTATTTTTTTTATTTTTTCATTTTGGGAGATATTATTTGCAGGCAAAAAACAATCGTAGAGTCTTTTTGGGAGATATATATTCCAGATATAATTCTCTTAAAAAGTTGTGCTATCTCATTTTGTACTATAGTGAAATATATTATTTAAACAGTGGTAGACAGAGAGAATACAAAGCTTTCAGTTTGCATTAATTTTTTAAAAATAACTCTATGAAACGACATTTAGTATTTGAAAGAGGTTTGCCAATTTTAAAATAAAGTGGCAATAAGTTTTATAATACCGTTTCATGTGAAGTAGTTATAATTATAGTTTCACGATAAAAACTATCGGTAAATGATTTTAAAAACTTTTATCATTGTTTGCATTCATAATTTTTAAATGCTTATGTCGATTTGTA
The DNA here is from genome assembly GCA_951813805.1 of Limnephilus auricula. Taxonomy (NCBI): domain Eukaryota; kingdom Metazoa; phylum Arthropoda; class Insecta; order Trichoptera; family Limnephilidae; genus Limnephilus; species Limnephilus auricula. The sequence continues at coordinate 5,151,777 of OX638388.1, read as the reverse complement.
ATACTAAAATCTGAAAGAGTCTTTCATCTGCTTTCAAAAACAATATTTTAACTGGAATCAAGTGTAATGCAAACATATTTTCCTCGGAATATGTTTTCCAACAGTTTTCCTAAGAGCAGTACATTGCACAATGTCTGAGGCTTTAGAGGTTTAGGAACAATTCGGCTTATATACTCTATTGATTCATTCCGTTGTTCCTTTCAAACCCAAAATTATGTATTATTCACCAACTTCCCAACAAATAAGCAAATGATCGTAACGTCAGTTTATAAGATTCCTTAATTATTTATCTGAACAATAATCATTGATGTGTTGTATTTAGATGAGACACGAAGTGAAAATATAGGTTCCACTCTTGTCTGCCAAATTAATCCGACTCCAATGCTCTCAACACTCTGAAACCAACTGGAAACTACAAAATGCGGTCTAGGCGCAATGCGCACCGATTATCGCTAGTGGAACATGTTTCAACCGGATATTAGTAGTAATTGTATGGCTCTATGACAATAATTAAACTTTTGTTTTTAATATTCACAATATTATTTTCAAAGTCTGAAATCATTGCAGCATTTCCTAAGATTTTTCAGTACATGCTTACATGATCTGAGTTCTGCACTGAAGTGATCATTGTTTTGTTTTCAGTTTGATCCCAAGTCACGACCTCTTTTCTCCGACATCATCAAGAGACTGGAAACATTGATGGAAGACTTGGACAGGAAACAAAATGCTTCTTGGTCGTGCTCAGAAAACAACTCCTTGCACAGGTTGGTCATTATCACTGCTTATTCTTAAACGAAGACCAGAAGTAAGAACAATCTGCCGCCATTACTATCATAATATACACACAATTGACTGCTGAATATGTAGCACACAGCGCCATTGACAAATGAGAGATGTAATTTAAAGATATAAAAATAAAAAAATTATGAATACCGTACAAGAATCCTAACTGTTCCTGTCTGGAGCCAGTAGGACTATGGCATTCCCATTTGGGGTATGTCGTGAGGCTGAAGGTAGTGGTGAGTGGAAGGAGATGGGGAGGAGGTAGGTGGGAAAGTACCTGGCTATTCAGATCTGGTCACCAAACAACGGCAAAGCCATTTTCAAGCAATGTTTCAATTCTAAATAGTGGTCTTACACCAGGGCGATATTGAGAGTATCTTCCACTCTGGAACGTGTCGCAAATATGCTACACATTATTTTTAATCAAATTATTATGAAACAACACAAATTAAACAAATAAAATTTGTTTGCGCACACCGGGTTCGAACCCGCGACATTCGGACGGGGAGTCGAGAGCCTTACCCCTCGACCACGCCGGCCGTCATAATGGTGTCCTTGAATATCTTTTGTAATGTGCTTTTTAATGATGCGTGTGTGGTTAGGAAAGAGAATCACAGGTCACCTGGAATGAGACAGAAACTGCTAATTTCTAATCGGTAAGACTCACTAAAAATTCGTCAAAACTACAGACGTTCAAAACTGAACGTCTGGTATAAATGCAATTTCCTTTCAATGTTTGTTTTTTTTTAAATTCCAGTTCACCGGTGCGGCACATGGGCGTCAAATCTGAGGTGTCGAAGCGCAACTCTGTAGACGTGTCTCTGCTCCGTGACTATGCGGCCACCAGCTCCGACTCCGTGGAGAGCGACCTGTCTCCGGCCTCCCCGCACACCGCCACCACCGCCAGCTCTGCCTCCAAGGCAGACAATGTCAAGAAACAGAAACTTAGCTATCATCAAAAATGTGAGTGCATGTTTAAATTCTTTAATTCATATTTCTAAAGAAGTCAATTTATGAGTTTTGTTTCAAGTATGGCTACAGATAACGCCTTATATGCAATGCTAGACTAACTTAAGAATATGAATGTATTAAGAATATAATGTTGGTAATTTAATAAAAAAATTATATCTTTAAAGTATGTATATCAAAGAAATTTAACACTTTACATCAATGTGATGCATTCATTTCATTTAAATTTGCCTCTAAAGATAGTGCTGGATGCAAAGCTGAGCACTCTGGGTTCATTATAATATATGTAATGGGTTTATTGTGTTTGGATTAATGTGTACTTTTTAGTATGTACATGTATTATTATGAATGATAGTGAACATTTAAATTTTTTTCAGTGCAACATCGGCGATCCCTCTCAGAGACTGTGAGTGGCTTGATCTTTTGGCCGCACACGGCGCCTTCGGACAAGGCCCGCTGCCATCTGCTGCAGCGCGGACACCCCTCCCCTCCGCTCCACCCCACCCACTCCGCCCTGCCGCTGTCCAACCGCCCCACTCTCAACAAGATCGCCGAGATCATGCTGCTCAAGGACCCGCACTACAAGCCCCGCCTCGCCTCCAAGCTGGAGGGAGATGCCGTGCTGCCCACCCCCAACCCCTTCACCACCTTTGCGCAGTTCCGCGGCGTTAAGAAGATCCTCGGCGGATCCCCGAGTTCATACGCTTCGGGAGTTGGTGATCTCTTTTCATCCTGCTTCGAACTGCCGTCGCCATTTTATGGGGGCACGCTGTCCTCTAAATTGCCTAAAACTGTAGACGAAGTCGACATGTGCAAGAAATCCAAGCGGGAAAAAAAGAGTAACACTCTCAGTGTTAAACAAACCAGCTCCTTGCCCGTGTCTCCCGTGCTATCGAGACAAGACAGCTTTGTGCGCCCGGATCCTGATAATGTTCCACAGTCCAGTTCGTCCGTTACGGGAGAAAGGCTGCAGGAATGCGTCAACAAATTGGTTCATTTAAACTTCTGCGAAGACTGTCCGGAAGGTTGTGGCAAAAACGATGATGCGAGTGATTCTTGTAATAATGATTCCGGGTCTTGTTGTAATGCATCCAGAAAACTATGCTATGATTCGGGAAACGCCGATGGAGTATCAGACGGCAGCTCCTCCAACTGCTCCAAGGAAATGGTCGGCACTGGAGCTATTAGTAAAAACTCAGCCAACAAAGGAAAAGCCAAATCACTATTTACTCATCCGCTATTTAAAAATGTAAAGGATACGGAGCAAGTCGGCCATTCTGTTAGACCGTTTGCCAATCCAAACGAGAACAACATTGCGGGGAATTATGATTTGCAAGATTATTCGCACTTCCCAAACAAACCATCCCCAGTATTACTGCAGAAGAGTAGCTCTAGTATTGAATTGTCCATAGATAATTCCTTTACCCCCAATTTGATGAATATAAAGAATGGCGCCAATATCCTCAGAAGGAGGGGCTCCTGCGAAAGTGGTATTTTTTCTGTGGTCAATGAAGACTTTTCAACACCAAATTGCATGATAGACTGTTACAACTTCAATACAATATGTCCTTGTGTACTAAGATTTTTTTGTCACTGTAAATGTCCTAATACAGAGAAGTGCCTTTTTTCACAAAACTTGCCCCAATCCACTGACACGACCGACAGCTCTCCGGGAGATAAAAGTGCTCCCAAATGCAACACGGAAAATCCTGACAGTCTTTTCCATAGTGAGTGCGATTGTAAAGATACTTGTGGTACATTTTCCCAAGATGTGGTGCATAATCCGGTAGGTAACTGCAGTAGTGAGGATCCTGAAAGTGTACATGAACATTGTGAACATAGAAAGAGTTCCAGTAAAGGGGAAACATTCGGAGAAAGAAAGGAACAGTGTTGTGATAATGCGGAAGATTGTAACAATTGTAGACTGTTTTCTAGTAAAACTCAGTTAAAAGGCGAAATTAAAACTGGTTGTGATTCAAATTTATCATTATGTCATAATTGCTTAGATAACTACTGTAATATTTTTCACCATAAATACTGTTTTAAAAACATCAATGTGGAGCATGCCTTAGGCTGCGGCACTCTCTCAGGCAGCTCGGCTAATTCCAGTCTGTTCCTTCATGACGACTCGGCCCTTTCCACTACTACCGTCAGCTCTCTCCGCAGTCTGGATGACCTGGACTGTTTAAACCCGTCCTCCTCCAGAGAATACTTGCGAGGCAACTTGGACAGTTCTGTCCCGGGATCCTTCGCCTGCCCCAAACATCCAATGGAAGGATTGGATCAGGCCGATTGCAAGAATAACAGTGACGACCAGTCCGTATCTGAAGATTCAGAAACTATTTGTGGCCAGTGTAATCTATTTAGGGTCGGTCAGGCCCCTCTGCCATCCAAAGAATGTCAATTATTGAGTAGGTGCTGCTTGTTTTATCACAATAGAAGACACGACGTGTGTCCATGTAACAGGTCTTACATGAACGTGGACATTGACGCTCGCAGTGTCGACCTCGGTCTCATCAATAGATTAGCCATGGACGAAGAGATAAGGAACATGATGCTACAACGAAATACTTTCACTAATCAATTACTCTACTCCTCTAGTAAACGGACGTCTAGTATCTATACGGACAGCTCCGATGATATATCCTCTTTAGCCGGCTCGGACTCTTTATATTTTGAGGATCGTATAAATTACTCGGGAATTAATAACGCGCGGTCGGCGCAGATTTCTAAAATAGTGGAATACTTTGAAAGAAAAGGTGCTAGTTTTAAACCTTCCAGTCTAAAGCCAAATCTGTCTATTCCCACATCATCTGCAGCTTATTCTAACTCGCGATTCAAATTAGCCGGAAATGCCAGTTTTGTACCAAAAATGTCCAGCGGAGATATCATCTTCTCCGGTAAGAACCCGCGCAAAGGCGGATTGCAACCCGAGTTCCTGGATGTGAAGAGGCACCTGGATAATGACGCCCGAAATATATCCGAGCCTCAGAAGGAGTATAACTTTGGGGAAACGGGCCGCAGAATGGCAGAGCTGCGACACCGTCTCACGGGGCAGAACAACCTATGCCTGAGCATGGGGCCTAACATGGGGCCTAATGTGGGGCCCAACATGGGGCCCGACCTGGTGCCCGGGCGGCGTGAGGAGGTACCCACTATCCCCTCCTGTGCCCGCAAGTGCCTGTCTCAGCAGAGGTTAATGGTGTGCGAAGGAGCTGTCAAGTCCAAGTTGCAACTTTTTGACAGAAAGAAATAAGTCTTACTATGATTTTATATTTTAAATAAATGTACTGTGTTTTTAAAGAAATGAGACTGTATGATTGTCATTCATGTCAGTCAAATATATGAATACTATTTTTAAAGTTATATTGTTTGTACTAATATTTATTATGAAAAATGAAACACTCACGTCATATGAACCGCTTATTCTTAGTAAAAATATTATTTTGTGTATGTATTATGTCCAAATCACACGCTATTACTGTTTGCGGAAATGTTTTATTTATTAGTTGATTAAGTACCTATCGTTATACAGGGCGGCCACATGGATTAGGGTGATTTAAATGTATAAGGTTTTCAGGGATAAATACGTTAAGTGATTCAATGTCATTGTTTTACAAAATTTCTACTACTAAATAATTTACAAAATTATTCAGAATAATTAATGATATATTCTTTCCAGATGGTGTAGTGTAACGCCGTTCTTCCGCGTAGCTACTTACAAGCGACGCTACCGCTACCTGTCATACTATTTTGCTAGTGTAGCGCCTAGCGGCGTTTTCAAATACTAATAATAGTATGGATAATACAGACGAGCGGCGATCGCGTCGCTTGAACGTAGCTCCATGGAAGAATGGCATAAATTGGAACAAAGGAAAAATGTATTTTGTTTAATATAATTAAAGTAATAACCTACCTGTGCCCCAGAATAAGTTATGAAATAGAATTGCTCTGAATATCTGAAATTGGCGTAAAATTTATCGATAATATGTTTTTTTGTGGCAACCCTGTTTTAGTCTGCGGCATTTCTAATAGTTTATATTGAACCTGTTTAATTTATTTCTGTGTTAAAAAAATATATATATAAACATTCAGTAAATGGAATAAAACTTGTGTAATAATTCGGTTGATTTCGTAATATTATTGACAATACATAATTGTATTACAAATATGGATCATCTTGTGCTAACTTGGCAGCTGTTATTTTTTTGTGACCAGTTGCACAAGGGTGTTTTTCCCATTAAATTTGTCCTCATAAATTAAATTCATATTTTGTCTCGTATTAATACATTTTACAAAGTATCCAATATTGCATAATATTAATTTATGTTTACTAAATTTAAGTTATTACAAATTCAAACATTTTCAGGTTATATTGGAAATACTTGCTTTAATATAAAACACAGTGAAAGGATGCAACATTCATTGTTAACACATAGTAAAAGGATACAACATTCATTGTTAACACATAGTGAAAGGATACATCTTTATTGTTGAAAACATAGTGAAATGATGCAACATTCATTGTTAAAACATAGTGGTATGATGCAACATTAATTGTTAAAACACGGTGAAAGGATGCAACATTCATTGTTAAAACATAGTGAAAGGTTCCAACATTCATTGTTAAAACACAGTGAAATGATGCAACATTCATTGTTTACACATAGTAAAAGAATACAACATTCATTGTTAAAAACATAGTGAAATGTTGCAACATTCATTGTTAAAACACAGCGAAAGGATGCAACATTCATTTTTGAAACATGTGAAATGATGCAACATTCATTGTTAAAACAGTGAAACGATGCAACATTCATTGTTAAATACGACTTTTTAAAATTTCATCATTGGACACGCAAATAAAAGTTAAAATGATAATCATTCAACAAAACTTATTAAAGAGGGTATTTTATGATTATTTGTAGTAGGTACATAATAATTTTTTTTACAAATTTGTCATTAATTTATTATCATCAATTGAAATAATACAAAACAATAATTGAAAAATCCCTAAATGATTGACCATTGCACTATTAGAAAGATAATATTATTATTCTCACTTGATGTTTTTATATTCCTATAAAATAGATCGGTTGTATTGTTTTTTTATTGGTCAAAAGCATTAGGGGTTTTTCAACCTAATTTAATTGTTTCATAATAATCATTACTAACATCAGTATTATATGAGGTAGTATTGTTTGCTTAGGTTTATTCTGTACTTGTGTGCTTTATCCCCAGCTGACAGTAGTCACAGGCAATCAGCATCTGGCAATAGGATATATGTGCATTAACATTATGCAAATCAATGACTTTATTTGAACGGTGTACCAACCAGTACAGAAAAAAAAAATTTCAATGACATATTCATCTCTTGATTTCAACCTAAAATCTCGTTTTAAACATTATTTTTACCTATTTTTTGTATTTCATCCAGCTCTTTTTTATATTACATCCAGTTCTTTTTTTGTAAACTTTTTAATAAATTTCAGTAATTACCCGACGCTGGGATATTATTCTTTCCATGCTTACACGGCCGTATCAATCCTATGTTTTTTTTTGATTCCGTAAAATGTCCACAGTAATAAATTGTCAGATCCCGACAGCATCTGATAACTGTCCAAATGTGAGGATACAGCACATAAGAAATGTTTCTTTAATGTAAAAAAAGGAAGGAGTAATTCGGACGCTTTTTCAATTCAAGTTTCAGTTACATCAAATTAGAATTTTTACAGAATTTTATAAGCTGCAAACATTCATATAAATGACACGAGACCTATTCAGCAAACGATTCAAACAGAATATTAAAATGTGTTAATCGTTGTCTTTGTTTGTTTGTTGTATTTATGCAAGTTGAATATTTAGATTGAGATACATATCTTCTTCCATTGAACGAGTCCTTCCTTTGAATAATATAATAGTATTAATAAATATAATGTTCATTGTCCTGAGAACATGTGAACTAGTCCATCGAGTGGTATATGTCCTCACGTGACTGCTGCAGTATTGGCCAAGTTAAACGGCTGATGCCACTGTTCAATAAACCTCCTAAATGATCATTTGGGCTGATTGCAATAATTATGTACTATGGAAAGATAGGTTTTATATTTTGTAAATAAGAAATGAAAAATAGCAACTACTAGGTGTAATTCGGATGGCCTAAAGGTTAACAGTGATCCAGTACAATAGAGAGTTGCGTTGACAAACTAACACTAGGCTGTAGAACAAGTTTGTTGTTAACAATAACTTTACTTTAGTTAACCGTTAGAATATGTCATCGGTGTTTTGTGGCCAAAAAGGAATCCCAACTGACCAGAGTGTGGTTGTCTCCACTTCTGGTGCGGGGAGCATGGAACTATGGAGAGGTGTGTTTTATACCCTTGAATTAATTGACTTTTAAAAGTCATTTGCTACATGAATGGTTAATCTGTTGATTATTGTACAAATATATTAAATATATACATATTATATTTTGAGTTATCTATAAATGTATTAACCTTGGAAATCAAATGGAGCTATGGATGTAAAGTATAATATGGTTTATTTTATTAGTTTAAACGGAGTACCATGTCGTGTTAAATAGATGAATAGAAACTTATTTTGTACAGATAATAATTTGGCAACAGTATTGAAGTTTTTCTTACATTAATGTGTAATTGAATTAAAAAGGTTATTTTTAAGTAGATAATTATTATGAAACACATGATAGATACGATGATTATATTTTTGTCTTAAATAATCAACTGATTGGTTTATATACATAGATAAATGTAAAATAAATATATATTGAAACATACCTCAATTTTTCTTTTAATTCTAACCCTGTTTCCCTCCCATTTCATTTTTAAAGAAACTAAAGCTCCACAGAGGACAATAAAAATGTGTGCAGAGCATATTGTTTGCGTTTGTAATTTGATAAATACTTTTTGTTTTTTTAAGTAACAAAATGTGTGCCGGTGAATTGTGAATTGAAAAAAGTCTTCAGAATTGTTAACCAAAAAGTACATGTATCTTAAACATTCAATATTAGTATTAATAACTCAGGTACGGAACATATGTCATTCCTATGTCTACCTACGTTAAATTATCGTGAAAACAAGCTTATGTGTCCAAGCGGTTAAAAAAGATATTAATGTCTCGGTGACCGGACAACTCAACAATGTGCAACTTTATCACTCCTTTGAAGAGTCATTAAAAGTGATGAAAAAAAAAACAACTTTGGTAGATAGATTACTTTAGGTTAGGTTATGGGCTCCTGGCTGGGATGATGCTTTCTCCTGTCGGTCCATTCTCTACATTCGAATTGTATTATATAATCTCTGGGTATACTGATCATGCAACTGGGCTATTCCACTAAATAAGAAAAACAGAAAATATGATATAAAATCATTTTTTTTATTTTTTATTTTTTTTAAATTTATTTAAAGAAACATTTAAAACAAAGAATAATACATACATGTCAAATAAAAAACATAATACAAAAACAGAGAAAAAGTCCCAATAAACTACTTTTAAGTAGTTTGTCAATGGGTTCTTTTAACTTAATGGATTATAACAAAAATTAAATTAATTATTAAGATATAATTGTTTACATTCATAAAAAAAATATATATATTGTATACACTGTATATGTATATTGATAATTAAAATTTTTTTTTTTTAATAAAATTGATCCAACAAACAGTTTGTGCAGTTCTTCAGTTATATGAGACTGACGGGTTTGGTCTGGTAAACAAGTCCGGAAATATCATGTTGGATAAAAGCATGCAAGTAATTAGTGCCTACATACTAAATATAAAATAAAATAGTGATTAGAGAAGACCTCAAAAGGAAATTTCTGCTGCATTTCAAGATTTACGTCATGTAGCAACTGAAGTATTGGGTCCCCAAGTCATTTTGCACTATGCAAAGAGGTATGTTGTGAAAATATGGTAATTTTTGTGTTTTATACATTGACGGAAATCAATTTCATTTTAATACAATACGCCAATTAAATATATATATATATATATGCTTAGAACTTCTGGACATGGTTTACAGCAGGACTCTCAACCTATCGCCTTGCACCGCGTGGGAGGGATGAATTTACACGTCCGTGACTCCTGGACACACTGATCTCCATATTCCTGCCCACCCCTCATACCTTTTTCCTTCCCAGATCTTCCTTTCCTTCCGTTCCTTAAAAGAACCTTCCACATAACATCCTCAAAGATGACGTAGGCCTCGAGGGAAATTATTTTCCTCAGGGCCTCCCAATGTGGAGCTAATGTAAAAAAAACTTATAAAATATCAGTAACACAAGCCTAAGTGGGAAAGAACCTTGAGGAACACCTGTTGTAATTCTAAACCTTTAACCACAACCACGATACTTGTAAAGTATTATTTCCTAACAAAACACAATAAATGTGCTGTGAATCCGTATATTTTAAATGAATTAGTTTGAAATTTTTTAATACCCACAGCTGTTATAGTATTATTTTTATCTTCCTTGATATTCGTGATTCACGGTAATATTCTTTGATTCATAGTTTATAATATCTGACGAAAATAAATTGTGGTTGAAGAATATGTATCTGAGAATAATATGATAGATTCTTAGTTTTATAGTGATTTATTTTTGGGTTAGTTATTATTTATTATATCGTGCTGCGCTACCTCCTTCTTTAGCCAACGTTTCGCCAAGAAGGAGATAGCGCAACACGGCGTAATAACCCAAAAATAAATCACTACGATAATTTTGGCCGTGAAAATCTGAAATCACATCAGATTCTTTGTTGTTCAGAAAACTTCAAAAGGCAAAAATATTTTTTAAAATTTAAACGTTTTAGTTTTAATCTCTCGATAATAATATATACAGGTACATACAACAACAAGAGGAAAAAGTTAACGATTTTGGAGTAGGTAAGTTATGCATGAAAAAGGCCATACGTTTTCGAGGTCATTTCCGCAAAATTCGCGCAAACTCGTCACGTGTTCCAATAAAAGTCCACAACAAAACATATACATGGAAATAATATATTAGTAATTGTGACGTCTCTCGCCCCGCGCAGACGTACCGACAGAACTCCCCCCTGCCCCCTGGAACTAGGTTACGTGGGTTTACATCCAGAGATTACTGGACCAACTTCGGCAAGTTGACTGGATAAAGAAGACCCTCCTTAAATCGAGAACTAACTACTCGACTTCTAATTAGAATATGTTTAGGAGGAACGGCTGCGCGGCCGGTTTCATACAAAACGTAGTTTTGGATGGCCAAAGTACCCAACAAAACTGAAAAATTATTTTTGTAATAAAAAGGTACGGACAGGAGCTTCTTTTTTGTTGCTTTTAAATGATGGTAATTAAAGAAATCAGTTTTGGTTCATTTTGGAAGCAACTTTGGAAATTTTTCGCGAGTTATTTATAATTATTAAAAAAAAAATTCTGCCTAATCCTTGATTTTAATATAATGAAAAATAAAATAGAATTAAAAAATTGTTAAAAATGCGATTCTTTGGGTGGTAGGTAATTTTAATATATAAACGACGAGTATTATTTGTTCCGATGTAAATAGGTAATTTGTAATTTAATTTTACACCCATCAAAAAAGTTTCTAAAAAAAATTAAAAAATGTTTTATATTTCATCATATTTTAAAAAAAATATTGTAAAATATAATTTTTAAATGTTTACATTTACTCACTAATAATTGTTGAAAAGCAAGATAAGAACCAAGCTAGGACGAGACATTTCAGACCGAGTTGTCTGGCGGTCCGCCCTCCCGGCCTACCCCTGCGGGAAACGGCGTGTTGTTTACTTAGTTATAAAAAGTGCAGATGTAAACTGTGATGTTTGATTCATGCCTATCGACAAAGTTTGGGCATATACTCATATTCTTAGAATAAAATGCTAATAATTTTTGTAGTTATTTTTTTATTATTTTTGGAGTCTGATTTCTGAGCCCTTCAGATAGTTCTCCTGTTTGCAAGTAATTAGACAGAGCCTAGGAAGTCAAATTGTAAAGCGCCCTGGAGTGATTTTACAGAAAAAAACTGCACTGTACAAATTATTTTTATCCGGTTGGGCCATAATTCACCCTTGTCCGGCGCCAGTAAAGGGTAGATCAATGGGGAATGCAGTATAGCAAGTAAAATGACAGTGTAGCGCCCCCCGCCCCGTGGAGCCCATCGCGCATGCTCCCTGCAGGCAGCGGGCAGCGTACAGCCCCTACAGCTACCCTTACTACCCTGCCACTAGCGACACCGCCAGACACCGCACACCGCGCACGTCACGACAATGTGCTTTATAATATTATTTTAAATCAAATGCTTCCTAGTTTATTCCTTTCTGAAGCGGTGCAGTAAATGTAACCATGCTCGCGTAATACGAGGCTAACATTCGCTTTCAAGTCGAAAGGCTGTGTAAATAATTCTAATTTATCATTTACGATATGTCAGCGGCTGAGAAGGTGAGTAGTTTTAGTGTTTGGTGAAGTGTTAAATCTCTAATCTAGTTCCTGTGTGAAGCGATCGAGAATGACAGAACAAGAACATGCACAGATTGCGCAATTGATATTTCAGTTATTTGTCCATGAAATCATTGAGCCGCTGCAGTGCATAATATATTACATATTATATTTTTATTATATTATTGGTTGCGATCTTTTGAATTTTTTCAGTTAAGCGCAGTTGTAAAACCCACTTTAAATACGATGCTACAGTCAGTTTTCTAAATTTAATAAGATTAAATGCTGAAATAAACACAGAACAGAGAGAATTTCATAACATGCATTAGAATTAGAAGTTTGTAGGTGCAAATCAAAAACCTCAAAAACATCTGCTGAATTAAAAAATATATAGATAATAATAAATTTATTTATTTATTGTTTCCCAGGAAAACATCTCAGTAGATGGCGGAGTATGAAGAGCAAGAAGACCTGATGATGGGAGTGGGCGGGAGGGGGTCTTCACAAATACTGAGGGAAAATGTCAACAAAAAATGTAAGCATGCGCTTTATGTATGTCAATATATAATATAATTTTTACGGTTCAGTTTATTCGCCTGTCCCTAGAGAAAGTAATGTGGACCAAACCAAATAGTATTGGTTATTAGAAAATTAGTGGACGAACAACTTCCTTATAGCTCCACTACACTAAAGTTTAGTGGGCGTAGTCCAGAGGCAAAGCTTTGGACTCCCATTCCGAAGGTCACGGGTTCGAACCCGACGTGCACAAATAAATGTTATTTGAATAATTTGTGTTATTTCACAATTAATTAATTAAAAATAATATTATACTATATTTGCGGCAAGTTCCAGAGTGGAAGATACTCTCAGTATCGCCCTGGCGTAAAACCACCATTCAAAATTGAAACGTTGCTTGAAATGGCTTTAGACGTGTTTAGTGACTAGATCTGAATAGCCAGTTATAATAGCCAATCCCCAATCTTCATCTTCCCCATCTCCTTCCCTTCCCCGCTCACCTTCAGCCTCACAACATACCCCAATTGGGGATTCCATAGTCTCACTGGCTCCAGACGGGAGCAGTTGGGACGCTTGTGAGGTGTTCTCTATAAAAAAATAAAAAGGTCATATTAACAGACGCTTGTGAAATACATTATGAAAAGCTAATATTATTCTTCTGTTAATGTATCGGGGCGCACCGATAAATAGACACATCCTCGTTTTTTCATGTTTCATAAGCCGTTTCAAGCAACGTTTCAATTCTGAATGGTGGTTTCACCAGGGCGATACTGAGTATAACTACCACTGTGGAACGTGCCGCGAGCAAGGTAGACTGTACACGGTGTCCAGGAAATCGTACTACAACCTGGTGAAACTATATCAATTAACTAATTAAATAAGCACAATTTAATTAATAATACCTACTTGCAGTGGCGGTTCGTGGTCTTTTTAACGGGGGTTCAGAAATTCAAGAGAAGATATATTGTCTAATCAAAATTTACTCTTATCACACAAATTAAATAAAGTTATTGGAGGGGTACCTAAATAGGTACTATTGTTTTTAAATAACTTGATACTCCTCGACACAATTATTAAACAACCAAAATGGTTTTAGAGGATTTAAATTGTTTTATGGTTTTTACAACACTCAATGTACGTTGCTAATTATTATTGTTTTTTTCAATAAGAAAAATTGCGTGGAATATAGAATATAATATAATTGATATTTTAAAACATAAAAAAACAAGAAACACAAATAAAGGTGACCACGAAATAAAATTAGTTTTTTTCACTTACACAAAAAATCCATTATACACGTATACAAAAAATAATTATATTTAATTTCCAAACTTTTTTCATAAGCATTAGCGTTTTTTTTTATATAACACTATTCCGTCATTGTGTGAAAAAATTAGGACAGAATATTCGCGACAACCGATAAACGCAACCACTTTCAATTTGAAAGCCGAAACAATACTAGGAAAGCTCAACACAAAATTGCATAACTAGCGACGTTGTTTGCCGAAACTTTAGTAAATGTACTCGTAAATAGGGGATATAACGACTTATCTATAAAAAAAAATACGAAAACAGAAGTCAAAATCGGTCCACTTCAATAGTAGATTTACAAATGCCATTAGTAAACGGTGGAGATATGCAGAAACAAGAAAATAAAAAATGTACAAAAATGATTACAAAGTTAAATACCATAATATATAACATTTAACTTGCATCCGTCGTGCAAAAGTCGACCGTCAGCCGGTCATCATGCGACAATCTCGGGCTTCGTTTCGGCGAGACTCGTCAAAGTTCGAACATCTTGACTCGTGAGCAGCGCACCAAGCTGGGTAGTTTTGTCCATTCTACCGCCACAGCGATTCGTATCGGCTATGATTTTTTCGTATGGACAAATGTGTGCGGATCGCAACGCGCACAAAATGGGAATAGATAGGTGGCGCGAGTTTTAAAGACGGAATTTTAATGTCGAGCTATCTGTGATGCGCTTATATTACTATACAACAAGATTGTTATATTTTATCATCTTTTTAATGGGGGTTCACCGCACAATCGCACTTTAGAGAAAACCGCCACTGCCTACTTGTACATGTAGGATTTCGAACCCTCAGCTGTGGACCTTATTCCACCTCCTCGGAGGCCATCTACAAGTATTAATGCAGGTAAAAAACGTATATTTGTACACAACCAAGTAGCAAGCTTTTTACAACCAGCCGTATAACATGTTTAACTTACATAGATAAACAAGTGTATTATTTAGCATTACCTGGTACAGGACCGGCCGCAGGCCAAGCGGCGCCTGGCGCCATTAAAAAACCACAAAGGGGCTGTTTTATCGTTAGGTATTATCAGCGTCTTAGTTCCTTGGCTCCTTGGTGCTGCCGTAGCAAGTCGGCGCCCGGAGCGGACCGCTCCAATAAGGAAGTAGAGTCCATTTTATTTATTTTTTTATCAATGATCCCGTGCAAACTTAAGTTTTTTTTTTAAAGTTCGTTTTCATAATTAAATTAGTTCTACAAGTTTGAATTTTATTAAACCCACCAAAACGCCCGGTAAGAGGCGAGAGTGTGACGTAATCTGTACGCTTATGAAAAATAACGTTAAATATTTACAAAACCGGGACACCCTTAATATGAACTAAAAAAATAAATTTAAAAAATTGTAGTACCTAGTTAGATATTAACTAGTACTAAACAATTCAGTTTCGAAAAAAGTGCATTTTAATGGTTATTTTTTAATGTGTCATTTTTCACCGAAACTTGCAATAGTTCCTAACATAGCATAACACGTTCCAGCCTCTTAACTGGCGTTTTGGCGGGCTTTATAAAATTCAAACTTGTAGAATTAATTTAATTATGAAAATGAACTTTAAAAAAAATGCTAGTATTTAAGTTTGCATGTCATGTTCATGAACATATTTTTTATAAGTCAAAATATTTCCTTATTGCGCCTGCACATGGCTGGCCCTGTAGTAGTAGATAGTTAGTAGAGTAGAATTTTAAGATAACCATTATAAGATCCTTTACTAATACTTTTACGTAGGTCACGCGTAAGTGTGTTAGTATTCGTTCGAGGCACATCATTCAACGGTATGGCTAGGTGTAGGTATATCTGGTATGTGGCTCTGGACTCTGGAGACTGGGCTTTAAGAATCTACTTCAATAATACAAAATCCACATTCCAATTTATTAAAAATAATTTTGTTTATTAAAGGGTAGAGTGGTAAGGGTTGTCATATATTTTCCTACTTCCAAAATTAAGAATCGAACTGAATTTGAAAACGTGCAAAGAGGTAGCTACATATTGATCAGTGGCAGTTCGTCCTATGAGGCAGAGGAGGCTGTGCCTCCCCAAAAAATAGAGAACCAAAGAGGAAAAGTTACAAGATAAACATATTCATCCATCAAACATTTAGTAAAACTTTAATTTAAATGTTATTAATTTATTAATTGTATAAGTCTTAAAAATACTTCAATTTATATATTAGTAATTAATATTTTCGTATTTCACTAGGAATGGCTGTCATAATATTATTATCTAACTCATATTGTCATCGCTCACCGCACCGAGCTACTACACAATGCAGTACAGTTATACTTAGGGAGGCAGAGGTAGGACCAGCCTCCGAGTTTCTAAATTCATGTTGGCGGAGGGGAGTGGGGAAATCACATGTAATCGAAATGAACGGTAGCTGTTGTTCAGTTTGAGTCGCGTCTCAAAAAACAAACACTGCCGATGTAGAACAGATCATTTCCGATTAGCTCTAATACTCTAGTGACGTTTTTTTTGGTTTTACGATTATTTGTGTTAGTATGCGGCTAAGGTTGCTTGCATACGTCCGTTGTTTTCACCCGACAACGGACCGTAAATAAACGGAGATCCTTGTATACATATAAAATATTCTGACGGATGAACGTTAGGTTCAAGTGCGGTTTATCACCTAAACATTGGTACATTGGCAGAATCAATATTCATAGAAATAATAAAAATAAAATGTAACTTACCAACATCATTCTTTTCTTTGTCAGACAAGGTTTCGAAATTATAATTTAGCGAAATACAAATTTCCCCCCAAGCGCAAAGGTCCTTTATTTGTTTCATTCTTGTGTTTTGTCCCACAGTACAGGTCTATTTTCGACCAATGTTATTAATAATTCCGTGTCAATCAATGTCCATCACAGAAAAAAACGCAGGTAGACGGCACCTTATTTAAAAAAAACGAGCGATACGTCCGGTACCGTCTACACTCTACACTCATCCATTCACTGGCATAGGCGACCGCACGTTCTTACGCCGGGCAGAAGACGGGGCGAAAACTTGTCGCCGGACCGGTATCCGGTGCATGTACAATTTTTTAATTTAATATTTATAGGTTTTTTTTAACAATAAATACACAATTTTTACATGTTATTGTTATTGTTTTACAGTGTTGAAAAAGTAGATAAGAATAACTTTTCCTCACCACAAAGAGACGAGGCTCTTGTGTTTGGTGAGGGAAGTTTTTGTTTAGTTCAATTATATAATATCATGTATGAAAGTAAATAATACAATATGGCAAAACAAGGGATAATTAAGAAAATGCAAGATTTATCAATAACGGATTTGAAAGAAATAATAATAAGAGTGAGATATGGATTTTATAGTTTTAGGTATTTTTTTAATTTTTTTGAAATTCCTGAATATTTTCGATAACTTGTAGATATAATGGTAGTTTGTTATAATATGTTATACCTAGATAGAGATAAGTATTTTGTTCAAACATTCACTATAAGCCATACAACACTGCGAGTGCGTAAAAAAAAGGTCAGTTGTCCAGTGAAAACAACGGACGTATACAAGCGGCCTAAGGGTAAATTGGCTATTTGGATTAAATTATTACGGCCAAATTGCAGTTGACGGTCTATCTTGTGTTTGCACATTCTTATTATTATTATAGCATGCCCAATGGTTCCATTGCTTATTTTCAAAGTTAGGTATAATAGGTGCAGATATAGGTACATAATACTTACTTTAAAAAAATACTTACTTTTGTTTGTGCCTCCCTACTTTTCAACCCCGCAAACCGACACTGGTATTGATGCAGTTAACATTGCATTGGGGCCTCGCGTCGCCTTTGCAGATGTTTTGAACACAAAATACTCGTTTCGTCCGTTAGTTTATTCTTTCACTGCCTACATAGTTAAGTATGCCTGTGTCAAGTTGTGGTACTTACATATTTTGCAGATATTTTTCACTTTAACCGATTACTTTACCCAAAACGTGCGAATGAATATTTTTGAGCTGTAGATAAATTCGTTTTTATTTTAATTAACATATCTACCCACAAACATGGTAATTAGTTTGGGTATACTATTATATAATATGGTTGTGATTTCTCGAGCACGTTGTTAATATGTCTTTGAGAGTCTAGTTATATGATGTTTATTCACTGTCAAACACGAGAAGCATTTATTATTTACATTTATTATTATCAGAGTGTACACAACCGTCACTCAAGGTACAGTCAGTGGCGTGCAGTCTACCATACAAAAACAAACTATAAAAAGATAAAAAAGTAATAATTGAATAACTGCGACTAATCTCTGATCAAAAGGTATTTCTTAGAATTAATTTGTGAAAATTCATTTCAGTCTAGTTTTTCTGCGGGATACATAATAAAGCTGTGAAATAGCAAGTATTACTACCAATATATTTTTTAAAGTTATTAACTGTCCATTTTGAAATTAGAGACATACTGGTATCCTTCCACTATAGGTTTTACCACTTTCATAAATTATTGTCAGATATTTACGGTGCCGCAGCCCGTGGAGGAATAAATCAATTTTCGGATAAACAAAAATTGGTATGTCGTATCTCAATTTAATTTTTATATGGACATATAGTTATTTCTATCGTTTCATCAATTGATTGTGGTTTATAAATATTTCCGATTGTTTATGGTCATATAAAAAAATAATAAAACGAATAAAATAATAATAATAATAACAGAATTTGGCATTCTCAGACCATAAAAATATTACCATTTGTTATTTCGGCTACTGGCATTATACCTAGCTCTCTCATTAAAAATTTATGATTATTATATTTCTCAAAGAATTTATATTTAAAAATGCAAAAATCCGTCATTTTAAATACATGTAGGATTACGAAAGATTTTTTTAATATTTATATTGAGGGATCAGTAGGAATTCTACCGATCCGAGCCCTATAATATGAAAATATCTGGAGTCGGTGAATTCTTTTCCCATTTGGTTATCTGGGTTAACATGTTGTTCTAGTATTAATTGTACTTATATAGTACATTTGCATTGCGTGGATTTACTAGATGATCATTTGTGGAAAAGTATGTGGAAGGGTTTAATTTTTCCTGTGGGGAAGATTTAACCCGGACATAAAATCTGGTGATATATAAACATTTAAACATATTCTCAGGAGCGCTGTTGTCCACATTTTGGTTAATTTGCCAACATCCTTTGGCGTTCGCTGGCCAAAATGTGGCCAATTTGTAGAGATACTTATTTAAAGGAATTATTTCAAAAGTTTCCGCTCATTGTATACTTCGAATAATCGAAATTATTGAAATATTTTTTCTTACAAACCATTAATCATGTTACAAGTTCGAATTTAAATCTACATCTATAATATTTCATATATTCATATATATGATGCTATATTCAACATATATAAGCTATACTATTTAATATTTCAAATAGATATTACGTAAGCCAATTTTAAAGTTAATATGCAGAATTCACGCGTTTATAAATTTAACGATCTAAAAAAAAATTATGAATCCTAAAAATATGGGGTAAACGGTTTAATAGATGTGTATTTAATAAATCCCAGCAGTATGAGCCAAGTCTACATATTACAAATTTGAGGTATGATTTTTTCCCAGAAATCCCAGACAATTCAATTATTGACGCGAACGCTCGAGTCGATACATACGTTTTGAAAAATTGCGACATTTGCACTTTAAAAAAATCTTCAAAAAACTACCCACAGCCAATGATGGAGCAATGCACGTCACTGCAACATAAGCATCTCCCGCTATCAGATCTAGAACTTGCTACCCATTCAGGGGCAGAGGTAGTCAGGTAGACAGACTCATCTCATATCCAAGACACTTCCTATTTACCCCGTGTGGGAGGAGAACTGATTTAGTGTGTGAGAGACCTAAGCTCAGGTAGGTTGTTTACTAATCGGGAATCGAGAAATAATTCAATACGAACGAGATGCTTCAATGTCAGTTTTTTTATTTAAAAAAATATATATATCTCGTAAATAGCATATTTTTTCAAGTTCATTAATTATTCCTAGCAGTGATATTTTGAATTCTTGTTTGTACAACCAAATTTGTTGAACATTTACCTATTTATTTATGCAGTGTCCAAACATTTTCGTTTCTCCTATAACCTATAACTATAACCAATCTATGCAACGACGGAACATCCCTTTTTTGGGTTTTGATTGAGTTTGGTTGAGCACACGAGTACAGAAGATGTACTTGTGCAAGGACGATTCCCTGTGGCTTGCGGCATTTAGTATTATTTGTATGGTTTTCAAAATCACAACTTAAAAAAAAACGAGTCTCATCTAAAATTACTTCCTCTTCATTCGACATTCCATCATTTCCAAGTCTGGACTCGACTCCAGTTTAGAAAACGTCACGAAAGCACAGAATCCGACCAGTTTCTGTGTTTTCTTCCTTCTACAACATGGGTCTCTTCAAGACCCGTGTTCACTCCATTCTCTCCCAAAAGACCCCCCACAGCATCTGCAAAGATGACATAGGCCCTTAGGGAAATTAATATCCTCATTACTTCCTGTGTGGAGTTAACATAAAAAACCTGGGATGGTTAGTTTGAAGAAATATTAGCAAGTATATTTGAGGCACTTTCCAGAGTAGAAGATAATATATCAGTATCGTCCTGGGGTGCTAGCATGGTCGATCGATATGAAGTTACCGACCGATTGGCGGTAACTTCTCATCGTTCCCTAGGACAACTGCAGATCGCTAACGTACAAACGACAGTTGATATCGAATATATTAAGGACACTTAGTCATTGTAAACTGTCAACTATTCGTTTGCGATTTGCAGTTGTCCTAGGGAACGATGAGAAGTTACCGACAATCGGTCGGTAACTTCATATCGATCGACCATGCTAGCACACCTAATGTAAGACCACCGTTCTGAATTGAAACTTTACTTGAAATGGTTTTTGCCGTGTTTTATGACAAGATCTGAATAGCCATCTTCCTCTCCAGATTTCTTTCCCCTACCCAGCCCTTTCATCCCTAGGGCGTGTCATTGGCTCACTAGCTACAGACGGTTGGAAGCAGTTGGGACTCGCAGTGCGGCATACACATAAAATTAAATAAAAAGAAATCTATCTGGAAACAAGCCTTTTTATGTGAATACCGCACAAGAGTCCCAACCATTTGGAGTCAGTGGGGCTAAATGGGGAGGGGAAAGGAAGGAAATGAGAAAGATGAAAGTTGGAAATTACTCGGCTATTTATATGGTCGCCAAACACGGATAAAGCCATTTCAAGCGACGTTTGGATTCTGAATGGTGGTCTTTCTAGACTAGAGCACCTATCTACCATTATGGAAAGCATAATGATTGTACGTGACTATTTATTTAAATTCCCGTTGGGCTTTTAAATAAATAGTTACGTAGATACATACAGATACATATAGATACATTTTTTATAAAGATCATCAAGTACATAATGTAAAAGTAAAATAATATTTTTATCATAATAAATAACACAATTTACACGTGTTTGTGTTTCACATATTAAATATGATATTAGATATCACTGGGACGCATAACAGTCCGGCACATTATTATGACATTTAGAAATATCCTACTAGTGACCCTGAAAATATGAACATTTTGTTTAATTCACTACAATTTTTTCTGCTATATAATTGATTTGGCGGTATTAATGAATAATCTGAGTATTGTACCTGATAGAGGGTACACTTTTATATATAACTGCATTCTCAACTTAAATTTCGATTTTTCGGAGATGTCTGACTAATCAACTGGATCGAAATGTCGACAGATAAAGTTTTATTCCCCACTCGATGCAAACTCTGAGAACAAATCACATTGTACATCAAATTAGTTTATTTATTGTTTATTGAGGCATTTCAAGTAGGTACATAGTTACCTATGTCCTAATACAATCCTTATATATACATAATTAAAATAATACATTTACAAAATATCAATCACATATTTACGAAATTTAATTTTAAATGTTTTGATGTTTTCTTCTAATTTTATTTCTTCTGGTAATTCTCCAAATATCTTCAACGCTCCGTACATCAACGAATTTTGACTCTGTGTTTTTTTCCTGAAGGGGAGTCTCAGTTCATTCCTTTTCCTCGTCTCATATCTGTGGTTGTTTTGAAGTTTATCTATTTTTCTTAGAAATTCAATAGATGTATGGCCATTGATTATCTTGTAGATTATCGAAATAGTATTGAAGTAAATAATTTGTTTGAAAGACAAGATATTTAACTCCTTCAACATTTTCTTAATTTTTGTGTACCTATTTTTCTTCAATATAGTTCTCATAGCTCTATTTTGTAGAATGGTCATCTGTTTCATATAATTGCGTGCGTTTCATATAAATTAGTGCGTGAAACGACTACATTAAATAGAGTATGGTTTAGTGATTATTGGGTAATTGTATTTACTAGTGTTGTATTTACTAGTGTAGTATTTACTAGTATTGTATTTAATAGTGTTATATTTGTTGGATACGTGATAATTAATCAAATTCACCAGTTTAAGACACCATAAAAATTTTCACCTGGATACATTTAAAAATAATATCTCAATGAAGAAGAAGGTAATACTAATAATCTAAATTGAAATATGAAAATGAACAAGATTTTCTTATAAAAATAAATAAATAATAATAATATCGCCTTCTCTGACCCATATGTGTCGACTATATAACAAGATCGAGTGTGCTGAAGTAGATATTTTGGTCGATAATTTGTACGGATTCAGAAAAAAATTCCGGCGCTGTTAAAAAATATGATTATTAATTAACTATGTAACTACTAACTTATAAATAAATTATTATTTATCTGTAACCTACATTTCCATAAATTCATTGTTATATTATCCGTAAACTTCATTATCATCAATTATTATATTACCTGTAAACTTCGTTGTCATAAATTAATTGTTATATTATCTGTAAACTTTATTATATTATATTTAAACTTAATTATCATAAATTCATTGCTGCATTAACTGTAAACTTCATTATCATCAATATTTATTATGTTATCCGTAAACTTCATTATCATCAATTATTTATATTATCTGTAAACTTAGTTATCATAAATTCATTGTTATATTATCTGCGAACTTCATTATTATCAATTATTATATTATATGTAAACTTAATTACTCTCAATTATTATTTTATCTGTAAACTTCATTGTCACAAATTCATTGTTATATTATCTGCAAACTTCATTACTATCAATTATTATTTTATCTGTAAACTTCGTTGCTACAAATTAATTGTTATATTATCTGTAAACTTCATTATATTATATGTAAACTTAATTATCATAAATTCATTGCTGCATTAACTGTAAACTTCATTATCATCAATAATCATTATGTTATCCGTAAACTTCATTATCATCAATTATTATATTATCTGTAAACTTCGTTATCATAAATTCATTGTTATATTATCTGTAAACTTCATTACTATCAATTATTATTTTATCTGTAAACTTCAATACTATCAATTATTATGTTATCTGTAAACTTCATTACTATGAATTATTATTTTATCTGTAAACTTCATTGTCACAAATTCATTGTTATATTATCTGCAAACTTCATTACTATCAATAATTTTTTTATCTGTAAACTTCATTGTCGTAAACTCATTGTTATATTATCTGTAAACTTCATTATCATAAATTATTATATTATATGTAAACTTCATCAATACATAGCTATATTATCTGTAAACTTCATTATCATCAATTATCATATTATATGTAAACTTAATTATCATAAATTCATTGCTGCGTTAACTGTAAACTTCTCTATATAGTTAAATAATCAATTATTATATTATCAGTATACTTCATCACCATAAATTATATTATCTGTAAACTTCACCCGCCATAACACGGGGACATCCCTAGCATGGCGGATGAAATAACACAATATCTATACAATGTAAAAAATTCACTTAATAAATAAATAAATTAAATAAAAATAAATTATATTGTGTCAATTTATTGTCTCTCTATGCAAGCCTCTCGTGTTTCTTATATGTCTCTCGTCTCTCAATGTAATCTGACTGGCTTTTAACTGCTAGTACCTATGTATGTATTACTTGAGTTAGTTTGTATATAATTTTGTATTTTTATTTTTATTTGTGATATTTTTGTTTTTCTAATT
This sequence comes from Limnephilus auricula, assembly GCA_951813805.1. Lineage (NCBI taxonomy): Eukaryota > Metazoa > Arthropoda > Insecta > Trichoptera > Limnephilidae > Limnephilus > Limnephilus auricula. Next base: position 5,127,607 of record OX638388.1, on the reverse strand, counting down.
GTATGTATCTGTATTTAATCGTAGGTTTGTATTTGTAGATTTTTGTAATTGTATGTCCCTATTTGTATAATAACTGAGTTTTTATAACTGGATTGTTCTCACATAAGTGCGAAAATCTGTAAAAAATCAGTATAAATAAATAAAACCGGGTCAGGGTCAGGGCTGTCTAAATATAATGTGTATGACATGTTGTGTTTTGTGTTGTTTAGATGAAATGGGGTGCCTGTCAGCACGCTCCGTACTGTGGTGCCTGGTATTCTGGGGGTTCGCAGTCAACTACATGATCCGCATCAACCTCAACATCGCTATCGTTGCGATGGTACGCCCCCCGGAGGCGCGCCTCGGCGCCAGGGCGGCCTGCGCCTCCGCTCTCGATAACAACTCCTCCTTCTCGGACCAGCCCAGCCTCGCAGCCGCGGATGAAGCCACAGAAGTAAGAATCATAAGCAGAAACTAACAACTCATCTAAATATGAAACAACATTTCTCATTTTTTTCTAATATGAGCACTTTCTTCGCTCAAACTAAGAGAGAACCCTTGATTTCGCTTGCATAATTCTTACTTTTTAGTGCAAGAATCAAAAGAATCGCGACTTTGAATTGTATATATGTATAATTGCCCTCATAAATACGTTTGGGAGGCGGGAATAGCTATCGCCGCTCCGGCAACCGTTCATTGGATAACCAACACCTCTGCCATAAGGTTACTCCAAGTAGTTCGCTAAGTCTATTGACTTAGCTTGAAATTTGTGAGGTTTGACATGGTATTGTTGGCGGATGCGTCTGACTACCAGCTGCGTGGCTACTAGACGGTTACGGGAGACTCTCCATCCGGACTCTTTCGATCCAACGCCTTGCACCGCAGTGGACGGAATAAATTCATACGTCACTCCTGAACCCAATGATTTCCTACCCACCCCTCTTTCCTTATTTTCCTCTTCTTCATTTACTTAAAAATAAGATGACAGGCCCTGAGGGAAATTATTTTTCTAAAGATCTCCTTCAGCCTAAATCTAGGTTGATTGAAAAGAATTTCCACAAGTGTTAAAACATAGCTCTTTCACATAAATGTCCCAATTCTGATTACATGATAATATTTTGACTCACTGGTTTGAAAATAACCGTTAAATAATAGTGAGAGAGAATAATAAATTTTGTTGTGAAACGTCAATGTAGTGGTGAAAAATGCATGTGACGGTTTTGTAGTGGATCTTCTTTTGCGTGTATTATTGTGAGCCAGTGGTCGTGACCTATCCGCCAAATGATTCAATACATACTAGCGTTTGATTCAACAATTACCCCTTATTATATTGAATTGAGTGTTCTAGAAAGTGAGTAGGTTTGTAACTATCGGTATTGCTGTGGCTTGAGACTTTTGAGTGTTCTAGAAAGTGAGTAGGTACGTAACTATCGGTATTGCAGTGGTTCATGACTTTTGAGTGTTCTAGAATGTGAGAGTTGTGTAACTATCGGTATTGTTCTAACCAAAATGTTTATAAAAAACAAACCGAAAATCTCACTGCTGAAAAATCCTGAAAAGCCCTTGTAAAAAAATACATTTTCGTCAACAATAATATCGTTTTTAAACAGGTTGTAACAGCAAGTACCAGAAGGATTTTAACCAGCGATTTCTGAACATATTTGGAGTAAAAATGTAGATATCATTTTGCTATCGGATGATATTTTTCATTTAAAAACATCAAACATATTTTTCCATTACACGTCGCAACTGAGTAGTCAGAAGAGTAGTGCGTTTAAAGCCTAGCGGGTCGCTTGAAAAGTATTGCGTCTCGTTCCAGCAGCATGGTAACACACGAAAAGAGTGACGCGACGTTTAGGAGTGGGATCAGTGGCGATGTGTGATTGAAAAAGTTGTTCGTGGAAAAAAAATATCATCGGGCAGCAAAATGACATCTACTTTTTCACTCAAACAATGCTTAGGAATCTCTAGTTAAAATCTTTCGGAAACGTGCTGTTACACCATGTATGGTGTAACAGCTAACAACACATGTTATTAGAATCTGATAAACTCAAAAGTCACGAGTCGCCAACCATTAGCTGATCACCTCGTCACATGCACATTTATAATTTCAAACAAAATACAAAACTCATTTTACTAAGCCTTTTTCGGTGTTACACTGTTACTGTACCTGATACAATCGTAGGCTAAATCTGGATACAATTTTTTATAGAGCTTCTACTAAAATATTAGAATTCGGTATGAAATATGCAACAAATGCTCACCAAAGGTAGTGTTCACAGGTCCGCATCAAACGGATTTTAGAATTCTTAATATAGTTAGTCATACAAGTGCGTCCACTGATCCGTACCGGACGGACCGCACGTATCGGATCATTAGCAATGCCGAAGCAAATTCTCGGAGGCCAACTATTACGATGAGCGCCGAGACGCCATCCGCTCGCTACGAAAATCCAAATGCCAATGTTGAAAAATCCGATTGCTAATGGCCACGTTTGATGCGATCAGTCCGATGCGGACCTGTGGACGTTTACCTGACAGAAAAGGAGATGTAAATATTGTACTTATCGTCGTTGCATATTTAATATGAACAATGTGACAATTTCAATGAAAATGAGTTAAATATACAGTTATTTTTCTTTTTTTTTCTCCATCTTCTACAAGATGAGCCATGTAATAATATTAAATATTTAAGGCGATACAAAATAAACCATGTGAGGACAATCAAAATAGTAGATACTTAATAAAAAAAGTCATATCCTCTGCATTTCACTACACAATCCAATTACCTTGGTATGTAGGTACATAATATTAAGATCATTTTGTGATGCCTAACTGTCAAATTTGAATAAATTTAAATTAAATATTTTGACATAATATGGTATTTAAAATTATAATGACGAAAACTTGTATAGAATATGAACCTTGTGAGAAAAACTGTGCATAGAATATGAAGCACGTGAGAAAATCGCGTTAAAATTCAATTTTCTGGCATAAAATAATTAATGTTTGCCAAAATAATATATTCTTCTATTGAACGAAATATATTTTTCCTACTTTGTCCATAAACGGAATTGTTATTTTTCGTTTCGTTATTTTTTTAAACAGTTTTTATCGATTTTCTCAGAATGTACTCAGTACTACTCACATGGTTCATATTCTAATATTATTTTTGCAAACTTACATATGTTATGTAATTTGCCTATGTTAAGGAGCTGGAACTACCAACAGAATATACGAGTATACCCTTTTTAGACACACAAAATAAACTAATTTTATTGTATGAGCTCTTGAATAGATAAATACATTATTTATAATATGTATAATAATAATAGTTTGATCATTTATTCAGCGCCGTTTTCGTGGGAAATTCGCTCCAAAGTAGCATCACAACTTCGTTTATTGAACTTACAACTTACCACTTTGGGGATTTCTCACCATCCTCCCAATAGCTTATCTACACTAATAACGAATATTTTAGATTTAGGATTTACGGTTTATTTATTTATTAAGTTGGAGTTTATAATTCGGTACTCAAACCTATGAATAGTGGCTATATATTGGATAAGTTCGCTGAGTTTTCTAACCACTGCGAGTATTTTATTTTTAATAATATTCGTTATTATGGTAGATAAGCTATTGGGAGGATGGTGATAAACCCCCTCAGACTTTTAACTTATTACTAATAACTTACAGCTGTGATTTATTACCAGTGAATTACAATTAAGATTTATAATTTTAGTTACTTAAAGCAGTTTTATGAAAGTCCTATTCAAGTTCTATTATTAACCAAGTATACTTACTATGAAACAATCGATCCTTGTTGAAATAATCACAGAACTTAAGAACTTTTACAGAAGTTGAATAATATATTTACTTTGAAATTTGATGAATGTTCAAATTTTGTAAAACAACCTGTCTTAATACTTATAGCCACTAAGTACTTACACTTATAAATATTGACATTAAGATTTTATAGCTCGAGTAGTGACTTATAGCTAGTGACACACCAATTGATGAGACCTATGGCAGAAGTATTGGTTATCCAATGAATAAGTATGGTACCCATACCTGCCTCCAAAATTGAAATCTTTCGTGAAGTGTATTGAAAACCATATCAAGAATTTTCAATGAAAATAATATATTATGAAATAGTAGAAGACTCGGTAGCGATCAAATCCTATTTATTTTCTGTGCCTTCTCTTTCATTAAGAATAAGTTATTCATGTTGCTTTAATAATTAATAGAATAAATACTTTTCAATTTTAGATGGAAAAGTATGATTGGGATGAAAATCAGCAAAATCTTATTCTGGGAGCTTTCTTCTGGCTTAACTGGCTGATGCAATTGCCCGGCGGGTTACTAGCACACAAGTACGGCACCAAGACAGTGTTCGGCATTACCAATTTCGCCGCTACTCTCTGCTGCTTCTTCATTCCAATGGCCTCTCATTTTCACTACTCGGCCGTCATCTTCGTCAGGTGTCTTCAAGGAATGTTTAGCGTAAGTTGATGTTTTAAATAACTAAACTTTAAAAATACAACACCACTTCTATAGCACCACATAAATAAGATGCCTTTTATTCGTTCCGCTAAATTATTTTGTGCTAAACCATGATTTAACAAACTTTGTCCTTTCATTCGAACGGGTTCGATTCCCATTGATATCAAAAACTACATAAAATATATTATAATAAATGTCTTTAGGTCGCTGCTTGGTGTGGTGATGTCGAGGTTGTCGAGGTTTCACCAAATTTACTAAAGTGGTTTTAAAGATGTCACAAGAAAGAAGGAAAACATATTTCTAATTGGCTATTCACGCAAAACAAAAATTTTGTATTCACGCTATTTTTAAATGATATAAAAAAATGTTGTGTTCTTGTTAATTACAATACCGCTAAAATAACAACTTATTGTTTTTTAAATATTGCAAGCTTGAGTGTACATAATTTAGAAAATCCCCATACATATATCCTTCTATAAGGTCCTGTCAGCAGCCTCGGCCCTCTCTGTGCTTCTGAAGAACCCTGGAATACCTAACCCCATTCCAATACCTTTTTCCTTCTCCCTCCTTTCTAATCTACATCATTTTAATGTTTCTTTAGGGTTTCACTTGGCCTGCTATGCATAGTTTAACAGCTCGATGGATCCCACCTAATGAGAGAAGCAAATTTGTCACCGCTTATTTGGGTACATAATTTTTATCATAGATTTACCAGATATCTTTCTGTTAAATTTTCTTGTGATTCGTTTTATCAATATGCCATATTAATATTTTTTCATTCATACATTTTTGCAAATATTCAATCTCCCATTTGCACAACAGTAGCTTTTTATCTCATGTAGAAAGTGTATTATTCTTCCTATAGAATACATTCTCAAACTCTTGCTCCAATAATAAATTAATGATGAAGTCTTTCTGTTTAAATTTTTCATTGCTCCGACTTGTGTCCCTAACCTGTTGCCATTGCAACATTGCCCCTTGTAAGACGTTTGAATGAACATAAAATTATCCATAAAGATGCACAAATCCTTTCATGTTGTTAAAGTGAGTAAACAATTCCAGATTCATTTAGGGAACCATCGAGATTAATATTTCATTCACCCTCACAAATCCTTAATAACCGAAACATTCCCTTGAGGATATCAACGCTGTTTGAAAGTATTAATTCATTTTGTTTATATTTCAGGGAGTTCGGTTGGTGCGGCTCTGACATTTCCCCTGTGTGGCTATATCATTCATTGGGCCGGGTGGCCGCTAGTGTTCTACTTGAGTGGGGCTTTAGGAACTCTATGGTTTATCTTATGGTGGCTCCTGGTATACGATTCCCCCGCTGAGCATCCCAGGATATCAATAGAAGAAAGAGATTATATTATTAAATCAATTGGTAGCGCCATATCACAGAAAAAGGTAAACGCATTGGTCAAATATTATACGTAGGGGTCAGAAAAAATTAGGAATGGTTAATTTATTAAATTATTTTTGTTTGTCAATATGGTGACCATTACTGATTGACTTCCGACCCCTCCATGTATTATATATTTGATACCTTTAAAAGTGACGCGTGGGTGGAGAATCACACTTTTTATGAAATACATATGCCCTTGAATTCTAAGAAGTATCCTAGAAGTTTTGGATCTCTAACTGATTGTGTATTCCAATTTGTTTAATTCATTCTTAATGGTAATGACATGTTGGTGCGATATTGAACTGCATGTATGTAATGAACTAATATGAATGTATTTTCCAGATGCACCCTCCGTGGGGTCGGATAATGCGTTCCCGCTCGCTGTGGATCACCACTCTGGCACAGTGGGGGGGAATCTGGGGGCTCTTCACCCTCATGACACAAGCCCCCACATATCTCAAAGTCATTCATGGGTGGGACATCAGATCGGCTAGTATATTTATATTGACTACAATGCTACTGCATATCGTCGATGCGTCGGCAATATCGCGACAATGTGTCCAAGATATTATGTATTTGCAGAATAAATTGTAAAAAAAATCTGACATCTGATCTAGGTATCTCTATTTATTTTTTCTACATTAAATCTATGTATAAAAATTGAAAGAGATACATTAAAGAGATACAGAGTTGATATTGTAAGCACAATGACGGAATTGGTAACACAAATATTTATATTAAGTGACACATTTTCGGTTAAATAATTAACTTTCAGTGCACTTGTGCTATTTGATAGCTATTTTAAATGATAACAGATTTTTATATTTACTTAGCGATAACAAAATATATTTGAAACCTGAATTATTTAAACTTTCAGACTGGAATATTATCAGGGCTACCGCACATATTACGTATGGGATTTGCCACCATATTCTCACAGTTTGGCGATTACTTACTGCACACCAACAAATTATCAAGGACCAATGTCCGGAAGATGGCAACAGTTGTTTGTAAGTGGGTTTTACTAAAAGTTACTGTATTTTTAGAGAGTATTTCACCACCTCTGACTAAAGTAACTTTGATGATACGATTGAAGTAAACTGATGAATATTCTAAAGGATTGTTTTGTTTTCTATTAGGTTGTATTGGGCAAGGAATCTGCACATTAGCTTTAGCGTACGTCGGGTGCGACAAAATCACTGCCGTTATTCTAATAATGGCAGCTACGGCAGCCAATGGTGCTGTCTCTACCGGCCCACTGGCTTCCTATATCGATATTACTCCTAATTATGCAAGTAAGCGGTCAACAATACTATATAATTTTATGATAAGTCAATGTTATATGTTAGGATATCGTTTTATGCTAACACTGCACAATACTGCACAAGGGTCCCAACTTAACTTCAATTGGGGTACGTTGAGAGGCTGAAGGGTGTGGGGAGGGGAAGGAGATATAAGCAGAGGAAGTTTGAGAGGTACCTGCCAGAAATACCAGAATAATAATACTGAGAGCACCTTGTACTCTGATTAACCCATCCAATGCTCAACAAATCAACTCAGAAATCCACTGCGCTTGGCTCAATTTTGACATTTTTTATCATTTATACCAATTTAATTTGTTCTGGAACATATTTTTTTTATAATAAGACACACGTTGATCATCCAGTCAAAATTTGAGTGGAGTAATATGCAGTTATATGGAAAAATGTACCCTCTATCTGGAACAATACTCCTTCTCATAAACACCACCAAATCAATTATAACGCAGAAAAACTTGTAGCAAATTAAATAAAATGTTGATGTTTTCTGGGTCACTAGTAGAACATTCATAAAGAAAAGGATATTTCAAAATGTCATACTAAAGTACCGGACCGTTATATCCAAAGAGTATGGATATTAGAGAGACGGCATGTGAAGTGTGCCCGCGCGCTCCAAGTGTGCCTTTTCGAGAATTCTACCCACACGGCTGACATTAGCTGTCACCATGTAAATTGACTGCTGTCGTAAAAATGTCCGAACGTATTAAACGGCCAAAAACCAGCAGCCAATGTAAGCCGTTTGGGTAAAATTCTTGAAAAGGCACACTTAGAGCGCGTGGGCACACTTCACATGCCGTCTCTCTAATATCCATACTCTTAGGTTATACCTCTCAGTATTATTTTATGGCGTTATGTAAAACACATATAAATAATAATTGAATTATGGTGAGCATTCGAATATTGATTTCCTCATTATCTCAAAACTTAATATTTGGAGATGTCTGACTAACCAATTGAACGATCGGACATGTAAGCTACGAACCCACCCTCTTCTAAAATTGTGGTCATAATTAATGAAACAGACAAAATATAAAATTAAATTTTCAAGACTGAAGCCACATATATATCTTATCTTACTAATATTATAAACACGAAAGTTTGTATGTATGCATGCATGTTTGTTACTCTTTCACGCAAAAACCACTGAATGGACTTTAATAAAACTTTACAATAATATATCTCATACATCAGAATAACATATAGGCTATAATTTATACCCAAAGATTGCTATTTTCCATGTATTACAAATAATAATTATTGTTTAATAGAAAATGTCAAAATTTGAGAATGACATTTTGAAAAACAATGATTGTAAAACCAAAATTCTATTTTAGAAATTATTTAAATTAGTGAATTTATTTGAAGTACTCACCCTCGAATCGAATCAAGAATTATAGATAGTATTTAAATAAATTGGTTAAGAATTTTGGTATAAACATAGATGGGACCTACGAAAATAAAATAGGCTAATTGAACTACTAATCCTGCGCAGACGAAGTCGCGGGCAGAAGCTAGTATGTACATATATATAAAATTACATAAACAAAACGGAAGTCACACACTATAGACTAAATGGCGGGAGATCGACAGCGTCGAGAATTGTGGACAGTTTTTTCACCTTTCTGGATGAAGTAAAGATATTTCTTCTCGAATATTTCAACAGATGTCAATGGAATAAAGAATAAGCCACATTTTAAACAAAATTTAAAATTTTTTTTTTTTTTTTGAGTACTATATTTGACTTGTACATTGCGTGAAATTGTGATTTGAATCTTGGGCGCCGCTCGATGACACATATTTGTTTCAGCCACGCCGCAGGCTTGACTTTCCAAATCGCATACGTATGCGTCAGCCACAACTAAAAAGTTAATAAATAATCCTTTTGTTATTATTTTCAGGTGTAGCAATGGGTTTCAGTGGAATGATCACAAGTATTCCTGGATTTATATCTCCAGCCATAGTAGGGTGGCTGACTCTGAATAATGTAAGTATGGTTTGATTCAGAAATACATTATTATTATGACATCAACTGCTTTATCTACTCAAAGGATGGAGATTTCAGGATGATCGTTTTCGAATCCATTCGATATTATTCAATTAAAGGGGAAGAGTAGTTCTACCATTTACGCCGGTCCTGTGATTTGTCCGATTTGTACCAGTGAAAACCAATTTTTGTAATGTAATAAATGGCCCAACACTGACTTATACTTTAGTTTACGAAGTCCTATTACAAAATTGCCTATAATTTTGGACAATAATTTTATATATGGGGTGTGATGAGTACTATACAAAAAAAGTAATTTAAATATACATATTATTTTCAAAGATATATTGTTTGAAAACAAATTACTTATTCTCAACAGGTTCCTTGTTTTCTCCTGTCTAAAGTGTGTTAATATCATACCTCCAAATAATCATGGAAACACATGAACTGCCACTGCGGTTTAAGGGCAATGAATTAACCAGATTTCAGGGTTTGGCCAAGTTTTTTAGGTTTTATAAAAAAAATTCAAAATCGTTTATAAAAATCACCCATGTATCTAAATTTGGGTATCACTTGAGGGGTTATTATTTCCAATGACAATTTACATAATAAAATTAACAATTTATTTTACAGCAAACAGTTGGACAATGGCAGAAGGTTTATTTGATATCAGCAGGCTGGCTTATAACAACAGGGATCGCTTACGTGTTATTTGCCGATTCAAACTTGGCATCGTGGAACGATTTAACTGACAAACAAACCAAGTTAGAGGTACACAACTACCGTTTTTATAAATAAATCTAAATGTAATTATTATTATGTACTGATAAGAATATTTACTATAATATTATTTGTTTCAGGCCCCTGATGATAAGAGTCAGGAAATGGAAGTATTTTTGAAGATCTCTCCGCCGGAACTTTCAGAAGATAAGTCAAAAGATTCAAGCAGCCCTGAAAAGAGATCAAGTGTAAAATTGACATAGTGCCTTCACTGTAGTGCCAATAGATCAACTGTTAAGTTAAACAATGTCAAATATTTATTATATAACCAAAAGATATATTCTCTTATTAATATAAAATAAAAACCTATGCATTTGTCTATTTTAAAACAAAATAATTTTTTGCATTTTCGTAAATATTGTAACCTTTCATCTGTGAACATGATCAGACATGATGCTTCATATTCTCCCAATTTTCCTAAAAGTGAGTTTAAAATAATGAAAAATATTTGGATCATTACAAAAGATAATAAATGCTGTGCAACAGAAACACCAAACTTAAATCTGTCTTTCTCTGAACATTTGACAACTAAAATATCTGATAAGAAAAGTTTCTATTCTCCTCTTGCCATGATTGAATCTATTCATTGGATAACCAATACCTCTATCATGGTCACTCCAAGTGGTTAGCAACATTTGGTGTTTTAGCAGGGGTGCCTGGCTTCATGCTCCTGCCCACCAACTGCGTGACGGGCCAGATCGGAGAGATCGGTTGAGAGAGACCATTCAACCTCTCCAGGTGGACTCTCATGACCCATTGCCTTGTAGCGCTGTGCTGGATTTATAGATCCGTCACTCCTGGACACACTGACCCCCTTCCCAGAACTTCCTCTTTTTTTTCTTCTTAAAAACACCTTACATAGGTACAACATCTCCAAAGATAACATTTTTTTACATTAACTCCTGTGTGGAGTTAATGTAAAGAAAAGATTGATGCAAACATTGTACTAACATTAAAGCATTGGCACCTGGTTTACAAGCGTAACACAGTATAGGTACATTAGTATTTGACCAGTCAGTGGCCGAGTTGGCATCGCGTTATGGTCCCACCCAGACATTGTGTGTTCAATTCCTCGGCTGGCTAATAAGTCCTCCATCACAACACAAGCAACATTTTCCGCTTACTGTGGTGGTAACAGTGGCGGTTTTCTCTAAAGTGCGGTTGTGCGGTGAACCCCCATTAAAAAGATGATAAAATAAAACAATCTTGTTGTATAGTAATATAAGCGCATCACAGATAGCTCGACATTAAAATTCCGTCTTTAAAACTCGCGCCACCGAAAAATACGGTAGGTATCTGTTCCCATTTTGTGCGCGTTGCGATCCGCACACATTTGTCCATACGAAAAAATCATAGCCGATACGAATCGCTGTGACGGTAGAATGGACAAAACTACGCAGCTTGGTGCGCTGCTCACGTGTCAAGATGTCACGTGACCTCCGAACTTTGACGAGTCTCGCCGAAACGAAGCCCGAGATTGTCGCAGGATGACCGGCTGACGGTCGACTTTTGCACGACGGATGCAAGTTAAATGTTATATATTATGGTATTTAACCTTGTAGTCATTTTTGTACATTTTTTATTTTCTTGTTTCTGCATATCTCCAACCGTTTACTAATGGCATTTGTAAATCTACTATTGAAGTAGACCGATTTTGACTTCTGTTTTCGTATTTTTTTTTTATAGATAAGTCATTATATCCCTTAGTTACGAGTACATTTACTAAAGTTTCGGCAAACAACGTCGCTAGTTATGCAATTTTGTGTTGAGCTTTCCTAGTATTGTTTCGGCTTTCAAATTGAAAGTGATTGCGTTTATCGGTTGTCGCGAATATTCTGTCCTAATGTTTTCACACAATGACGGAATACAGTGTTATATATAAAAAATAGCGCTAATGCTTATGAAAAAGTTTGGAAATTAAATATAATTATTTTTTGTATACGTGTATAGTGGATTTTTTGTGTAATTATTTCGTGGCCACCTTTATTTGTGTTTCTTGTTTTTTTTAGGTTTAAAAATATCAATTATATTATATTCTACATTCTAAGCAATTTTTCTTATTGAAAAAAAAAAATTATTAGCAACGTACATTGAGTGTTGTAAAAACCATTAAACAATTTAAATCCTCTAAAACCATTTTGGTTTTTTTAATAATTGTGTCGAGGAGTATCAAGTTATTTAAAAACAATAGTACCTATTTATTTAATTTGTGTGATAAGAGTAAATTTTGATTAGACAATATATCTTCTCTTGAATTTCTGAACCCCCCGTTAAAAAGACCACGAACCGCCACTGGGTGGTAATAAGAGGTTTTCAAATATTGTCCATTAAATATTTTCAAATACTTACTACTTGTTATTGAAATTTTTCGATTTTAAATCATTGCAGAGCTAGATATACTTTTGAATAGATAGAGAGATAAAATAATATTATGTATAAGAAAAATTAAACTAGTATCTTAAATATATACATGATTATATTTCAACATTATATTTATGGTAAGTGAATAAGGAAAGAAACAATATGTTTTTACAAACTTATTGTATAACATAATATTAAAATCTAAGTTTAGATAATAATTTATTATTAATAATTAGCACACCAAACAATCATCACTATTATTTCTTCAAACTTGTAACAAAATATAACACATTTATCACTTTGAGTCATTTTCAATCAGTCAACACGAATCAACTTCAACTGTTGAATGTCTGTGGGTTCAGAGAACCGGGTGATGGGACATCCACATCGATCAGTACAGCCTCTGGGGGCTGCGGGGCCAGCGTCTCCATGAAGCTGGCCATCTGGGCACTGTCTCCGGAAGCGGCAACTCCTGGCTGCTCCGAGGGCAGGTGGATGCTGACACTGGCGTTCAGCGACTGCGCCACCGCCGCCTGGTTGGACATCTTGGGGTGGCTCTTTTGACGTGCTTGTTCGCTTGTTTTCGATAGTCGTTCGCTGAGGGCTTTGAGTGCGATTTGTCTGAAAATATAACGACACATTATCAGAATGGACACAGATAACAGATTTACTGAAAATTTTACACGACTACAATTACAATTACCGACTATCCAACTCCTTTCAAGGCCAACTTATTTAGTTATTCATAAATGGACTACTGTCCAATTTTACAATACATAAAACACAAAATGAAAGAGTTACAGAAAAAGAACAGTACATAATAATAAATTAACAAAGCTAAGACAACAAGTAGGTTTAGTATAGTCTTGTATAGGGCTAGCAGATTCTTCTATGTGACCAGCTGCTAATCCCACATAAGAAGCAATGTTGTGCAAATTCAATATGATGAACATGAATAGAATTGAAAGGAGAAATTTAACTAAGGCAGTTAATTCGTGCTTAAAACTCTAAAAGTTAATAAAGAAAAAAAATGGTATAATAATTAACCTGCGCCTCTCCATATCCTGCGGCTGCACCCCGGGCAGCGTGATAGTGAGGCCACGGGGGCTGAGCGCCAGGTGCACGCGGCGCCGACTAGCGGGGCAAAGGCCCAGGCGCACAAAGCAGCGCTCCAGGGGGCCCACCACTCCGCGCACCAACGGCTGCACCACGCGTGGGAAGAAGTTGTCAAAGCTGAAGTTGTCGGCTGTGTCACCGCGGGTGCCATTTGTGTGGCGCTGCCAGAAGCGGAGGTAAAGCCATGACACCACGGTGCCACTGGCCCACATGCACGGGTAGCTGCCCTCCAGCACACCCACCGCCCACAGCACCAGGGCCACGCACAGCACCAGCAGAGGGATTATGCGGTTGGTCATCTTGCCTGGAATTAAACAAACGTCCAGTGAAAAGATCAAAAAGAATCAATCAAAATCACTTTCATATCGTAAACTAAAATGGTATTGCATCGGTTCCTAAATTCAAGCAATTTCTGCACCAATGTTTGCGGACCCAGGGGTGATACATTTATTTCCTGTATACCAGTCCTAGAGATTGTACATAACGTCATTGTTATATTATCTTCTGTCTTTTTCGTTTTCAAACAAGACGCGAAAGAAGAAAGAGGACAAACATCCGTATGAACTCTCGTTGGGACTAGTTTAGCCGCTTAGGTCGACCTGAATTAAATTAAGTGTCACAGTATCGTATCCTTTCAATATTTATAATGGGTAGAAAAAGAAAAAAACAGATTTGATTTACTAAATACAAAAAGTGAATTGTATTTAGTAAATCAAATCTGTGAAAATTCAACTCATTATTCAATAAAATACACTTCCTTTATCGATTATAAAGAGAAATAAACTCATTCGGCAGGCTTTTTCAACACGTGTCTCATTTGTGGATTCTGCGGCTGAATCTACCGTGGATGAATCTGAATTGAAACAAAAGAACAAGAGTATCTTGTGAAGGGAGGTATTGATTAATTACTCAAATTGTTAAAGATTAATTTATTAAATACAAAACACATTCTCAATTAATTATAAATATCAGAAGGATGCGTTACTATGATACTGAATGGAGGACGTTGAACAGAGTGGGGACCAGTGATATCACCAAGCAATCGCAAAAATTGGTTGAATTTAGTAACTGTCACAATATAAACAATGTAAGCTATGAAGGCAAACAAAGAGCTTCAGATATCATCAAAATGGTTTTGGTAACCAAATTTTTGATTTGGCATTAAAATATTATTTTTGCAATAATAAGAGGCAAAATGGGTCAAATAAAATAGAAAAAAATGACATGGTGACTGCATCAAGTTAACCTTATTGCTAATTGTTAGAATAGTTGTGTAAATCCATTTGAAACACAAGCACTGAGTCTCCTATATATTGTACATAATCTTCAATTGTACAATCTCTGTTTTCATAAAAATAATTATGATTTTGTTTGCAAGCAACCTTGAAACTTAAAGCCTCTTCAGACCTCAGAAATAAGGGACTATAGATCAATTTTATCTTATTGAGAGATTTGTAGCTACATGGGCATAAAGCCTGTGCGATTTACATAATTTGTGTGAGCTATGTGATACAATTTTTGATAGAAACACTCGTCTGAAGAATTTTAATAATAAGTAATTAAAATTGTAAAATTAGAAAACTATAGAAATAGGTGAGTCGACTGTAAGGTCAGAGAATGGAGCTGTCAACACTAATGCATGGAGATAAGAGGATATGGCATACCGAGAGAAGTCTTGATGAGAAGGTGGTCAGGCATCACTTGCTTCACTGCTACACTGACAGCGGCGATGTACCCCGCTAGGCCATGTATGTGGACGGTGAACAGATAGTCTGTATTTCGAGTACACATGTACAAAAATAAATAATAAGTAGACGTCATTACAGCGACGCCAAAATTCGTGATGGCGAAGAACGTTAGCATCTCCAACTGGCCCCACAGAGGCTCAATTAACTTTCCACACAAACCTACAGTAACGACATCCACAATCACCTCCCAGAAGTGAAGTTCTAAAAAGCAAAACGTAAAGGCTGACCATAACCAGAATGACGGAGGCATGAGATATCCTGGCGTTACGCTCAGGACATTCACGGCTCCTTCCGAAAACGACAGAAAGTAACTGAATATGACTATTAAACATATTATTTTCACTGAAGTAGACGTGTTTCCTAATAAAGCCGAGAACTGTTGTTTTAAATACGGTAAGTTACGACTAAACACTCTTAAAGAAGCCATTTTGAATTAACTGTCATTCTAATGTTGACTATCGGTGGGTGGCAGGGTGGCAAAAATAAAAATAGTATGTGTCATCACTCAAGTAGGAACTTTTTGTGGCAACATTGAATTATATTTTATTATTTTACAATATTCAGACTTTACTAAAAACAATATTTGTAATTGAAATGATCTAAATATTTGGTTACTTTGTAAGCAATGTTATTAGTCATTTTATGTTATGAAGTAAGTACAATGATTGCTTTGTTGTAAAGCAGCTGTTACTACGAAGAATACTAAAAATGCAATATTGAAAGGAAATTAGAACAAACTAAAAAAATTTGTTAAAATTTTTCAATAATTTTCACATCTATCAATGACCTTAAAATAACGGAAAAAATCATCTAGTGCTTAAATTATCACATCAATAAATTTTGTAACTATGGTGATGTGGGTATTAAAAAATAACAAAACAGCATCATGTGGGCGAATCTTGCAATCTTCCATTGTTTATTCGAGTTTACGTCAAAAATAACATTCTCTAATAACTTTAATTTAGCCCGTGTTTATTTCGTTACACAATATTTGTCTTTTTTGGATGTAACTCGTAAAGCAATGGTAGTGTAAAATAAATGTTATGTGATTGTGTAACTG
The DNA here is from genome assembly GCA_951813805.1 of Limnephilus auricula. NCBI lineage: Eukaryota > Metazoa > Arthropoda > Insecta > Trichoptera > Limnephilidae > Limnephilus > Limnephilus auricula. The sequence continues at coordinate 5,111,353 of OX638388.1, read as the reverse complement.
TCAATAATAACAAAAGCTGTGTTTGGTGGAAAATATACAAAATTGCTTAAATATAAAAGGAAGATTAATATTTGTGGGCGTGAGAGTATTCTACGTAAACAACAGTGCTACGGGTTTTGCAGATTAATTTCTTTTTCCTCACTGTTTTTTAGAATTATTTTAGATTTTTTTGGTGACGTTGTCAACAATAACGAAAAAAGATTTCGTTGGTGCGTGTGTCTAATTAAAAACCGTAATAAATGACAATCCCACTGCCTGCAGTGACCAGTGACGACATTGAGGGAGAGGAAGGAGATGTGCTCTGCTGCCGCCAAGATGCCCCCTCCGGCGCCCCCCACGGGCCCCCCAGAGGCTTACACCTATAATAGCAACCCCCGGGCGCTCATGAGCAATATGAAAATGCACTTTCGAAAACCCATGACATGGTAAGTTAAAAAAAATCATCTCTGATTGAAGAGAAAAAAAGGAAAAACCACTTTCTCCCTTTATATTTTATTATTATTATATATGGATTTTCCGTTTATAATCTTAACAGGACCCCAACACTATCCAGTTCAGTATAATAGCACAGAATACATAGTACAGGTAAAATAGTTGGTACCAAAATGCACGAAATAAATGACAAAATTCGTTCATTCGTGAAACTTTGGTCATATGTTTTTCTTGGCATTAGGTATAAATTAAGATCTGCAAAGTTCGCCCAAAGAATTTGTGGACCACCCTTTTAGGGAGAGGGAAAGGGGCTGGGGGGGGGGGGGATTAAAAAAATCATGTTTACAAACTAGGTATTGTGAGGTATCGTCTACTATGTTTTCATTCAAGCTGAATCGATTCAGATCGTTCCCATGTCGATAGTATCAATATTTGGTGAGATAAGACAGGTTTTAGTAATGTTCGTGAATGCACGAATTTTGTAATTTATCAAACCCTTTGTTACCTGTACTACAATAAGGGATGAATAGTTATGGGTAAAACAACGAGAGTTGAAAGCAATAAAAAAGCTTAGCATGAATGTATTTGTGCGTCGGTACACACTTTCACCGGTAATGCTGGAATCAGACGGTTCACTCGAGGGAAGGTTTCCGCCATGTTTTTTCGGCCTAATCGTCCATTTTGCTTCATTCCATGTTCACACGGCGCTATAGAAATAAGCGTTCACTCGTCCATTCCGACCACAGCGTCGCCGAGCGAGGCCAACCGCGCTGAAATTCGTTTGTTTTCCAGCGCGGTCCGGCCCCGAATTTTAAGGAAAAACATGTCATATGCATCGATTTTTACGCAATTTTGTTGACACAATTAAATAAAAATAAATAAAGAAAACAGTATAGTTTCGTCTTATAGACCTTTTTATTTTTTATGACATAATAACACAATTTGATATTACTTTTTTTATTACGAACATTTTCCTACAAATTAATAATCTTACATTTATTAAAAAACATATAATATACATGTATAATAAGGGAGACCCAAAAATTTATATGAAAGGTGTTCCCAAAAGCAAACAAATTAGCCGAACGAATACCATTTTGACGTTTTGCGTGCGATTTGATAGCGTCCTGTCATGGTCCTTCCCGTACAGGACGCGAGACGCGAGACAAACTGATTGAGAGTTCACTCGGTGTTCAGACGTTTCACTTTACTCACTTCCGCGCGCATGCGCGCGCATGTGAAGGATGCCGAATGAAAATATCCAACATTGTTGGATCGGTTCACTTGAAGATTTCATTCGGCAGTGTTCGGCACTTTCGATTCATTTCATGTTCAGACGTGTCATTCCGAGTAAACTAGGCCGAATGAAATGCGGAAACGAGCGATTAGTGAAACGTCTGAATGGCGCTTAAGGAACAGCCCTTTGTCTTGTTATGCCTACATTGTCACCAGCGGAAGAAGGACAGCAAGTTTATTAATATAATAATTGGTTGTAAAATAATATTATTGGAAAGCTAACAGCGTGTCCCATTCATATCGGATCTAATTTGATCGAGTGCATGATGTTGCGAGTGAAATAATCTCAGATTTCCATATGTTTAGTTCGCATCGTTATTAATAGATTTATTTGTTTTAATTTTTCTGCTACATTTTTTTATTATTTTACTTATCATCGCATTTATTCATTGGATGAACGTAGATAAATAGATCTATACCTCCGTTGGATCATCTTTGGGATGTTCAATCAGTGGGGAGATAAGTGGTGTAGGTAAACTTTTAGATGATTCTGACGGTCCAGTGAGATATTCTAGGAAATAATATGTCTTCCGGATTGTGGGTAAATCATTTATTTATCTGGGAAATAGATTAAATGAACATAAAACATGCTTTGTAAAATACATATTTCTGGTCAGAATAATAATTATTCCCCGAAAAATAATTAGACTTTCCGTGAATTTCCTTGAATTATCAATGGAAGTTTGTTATTTATAGCATTCTTAAATAAAAGCTAAGATTTATTAGCATTACTGTTGTCTTTGTTTACGAATACCCATTTGTATTCAATCCCGAAGATCATCACATTAAGGGGGTTTCTCACCATCCTCCTAATAGCTTATCCATACTATAACGAATATTATTAAAAATAAAAATAAAATACTCGCAATAGTTGAAAACTTGGCCAACGTATCCAATATATAGCCACTATTAATAGGTTCGTTTACCGAATAATAAACTCCGACTTAATAAATAAATAAACGTAAATAAGCTATTAGGAGGATGGTGAGAAACCCCCCTAGTTTAAAAAATATATTTTGATAACCTTCAGTATTTCAATAACAATGTTTTAAAATAAAATAAGTTTTATGTAACCGATTTCACCACACTCTGGCTTCTCAATTGTGAAATAATCATTCATTATTTTTTTAAAATAAAAACCTAAAACGAAACACGCTGTACGAAAGTTTTGCATCTGTGTCAGTACTATGATGAAAATTGCTAGATCTATACGGAAAAAGTTTTAAATTAATTTTATTATACTATTATAATGGCGTATGAATTAAAATATAAATGCATTTTTAAACATAGTTTGGGTACGTGGTTGGGGCAGGTAGTCAGTAGAAATTTCAGCGAAGGCAGTATTCCGCCACTTTTAATGTCCATTCTCATATTTTGGCAATGGAGCCAATGAACACCCGCCGGTGGAAAATGCAAATGATTGGCTGAATAGAATATTTATAAATAGATACGTAAATATATTCTGCTGCTATAGTACCTTCCTACCTTTACCAATTTCTCTGCATTTCCGGAGTTAAATCGGCCACGGCTTCAGTCAGTGGCGTGGCCAGATATTTCAGGGCTCCAGGAGCAGCGGAAAAAAAATCTCTTAGGAATATGAAATGAACAACAAAATAGGTTGATAATTAAATAATAAAATAAAGGTATTTCTATTTCATTGAACGCTTACGCCGTTCGTCCATGGAGCTACTTTCAAGCGACTCGATCACGGCTCGTCTGTACCCTCCATACTATTATTAGTGTTCGTAAACGCCGCTACTTGCTGCACTAGCAAAATAGTATTGCGGGCAGCGGGTAGCGATGATCTAGTCACTTGTAAGTAGCTTCATGTACGAAGGGCGTAACACCAAGTCTCTAACTTGACGTTGCAGTTAAGTTATTTCATTCCACTATCCCCAGCAGTTGTGGAATGAATGTGGGAGAGTGGAAGGAGAACTTTAAGAGTTATAAAAAAAGGTTGCTAGGATTGCAGCAACCTCTGGTCTAAAAGCCCCAAAGACTTTAAAAAAACCTTTGATTCCCTTGTAATCTTTACATGCGTCTAGTGGGAATTCAATTTCAATTTCATTGCCGGCAACCCGGGCTTTATTGAGGTAAAATAATATTTTATAAGCAAGTAAGTTACCCGCCTCACTAGACGATGTCTGTTCTGAGACGGGTAGGGATGGTGTCATTGTTCTACCGTATTGCAATGGAAGATACACGGGGAACGTCATTGCTCACTTCGGTACCGCTGCAAAATCGGGAAATGCGACAATCGCACGCCCACCATTTGTACACGACTGCCATTTGTCACATGATAACGGGTCGTATCTACGTTGTTCTTGAGATTAACAGCTCGACTGTGGAACGATTTGCCAGCCTCTGGGCATCCTTCCTCCATCCATGTTCACTCCTCCTCAAAAAGACCATTCACACCCAGGCTCTGAGATAAATTATTTTACCTGAAATGTAAAAAAATTGATATTTTTTGTAAATGTCATTTCCTAATATTTATATTCAATCCCCACGAACGACAGATTTTCATCACATCTCATATACTTCTATCGGTGGTACTGAACGACCGCCTGCACGGATCGTCGCAACGCTTCTGTATTACTTGACTGGGAAAACGGAAATTCAGCCTCAATTGATAAATGGCACCCAATTGTTTCGCTCGCAATACCCACTTTTCAGATCGGAGAAATCGGGAACGAACCCGCGGACCGTAAACCCAAACTCCGTCATTCACCTCGACTGAAATCTGCCACATCGCCAGTTTACCTCTGGAATGGGTTTGCCCGATTTGTGATAGCAACGCTACTTTTATCGATGTTTGATAATAACTTTGATAAGGCCATTTCTGTCATTTCGAAAAGTTTTACTCAACACAAAAACACACAGGAGATTAGATTATAAAACTATTACTTTACATAAGTAAAGATTAATAGAACTGCGAGTAGGTATTTATTTACCATAAGTACAAAATTAATAGAACAAAATTAAAGAAAATAATTAACTGCGAGTAGGTACCTATTTACCATAAGTAGAAAAAAGTAATAATCTCATAGTATTAACATCTTATTGACTGTAGGTATACCTACAGTTCGAATTGTTGTAAATTTTCTTAAAGAACAAAAATAAAAGTCAAAAACAAAAATTACAAAACTTGGAATTAATCAGTTTCAAAAACTTAAATACAATTTCCCAACCATTTTCAGAGCAATTTTTTACCCAATTTCCAATTTTCCCGGAAAAAAATTTTAAAATGTTTAAAACATGAAAATTTCCAAACTTCGCACAAAAAATTCAAAAAAATAAATCTTTTATATATTATAAAAATCTCGCGTCACAATATTCGTCCAAGGTAAACTCCGGAACTACTTTGATGGAATTTGGCTCACTGTGTGTAAATTGGTCCAACATAAAAGATAGGATAGTTTTTAACTCGATTATTAACCTCAATATTTATTATTGCGAATTAAATGTTCATTAAACGTTCGATATGGGACAATGATTTGTTATTATTTGCAAGTTCCATAAGTTTCTGACAGATGGCGGTGTGAGTTAATTTATTGACACAACACTTGGTTATCTAGGTTAGGTAACCATCCAGTAGATGGCGTTGTGTTTCGTTAGCCACAGCAACGCGTGGATGGGTCAGCTAGTGTTTTAATTAAATTTTCCCCACCAATTTTCTGAATTTACTTTTTTTCTCTCATATATCAAACATCTCGTAATATCAAACAAATAATGTCTTTAAAAATTTCCTGTCTATTTTCCGACCAATTTTATAAATTTCCCAAAACGTTCTTTTCCTGAAAAACCAAATTTTTTAGATTAAAAAAATTGCCAACATGAAAATTTCCCAAACTTCAAATAACAAAACAAAAAGATAAACCATTGAAGAAGAAGATAACAATAATAATCTAATTTTTGTTTTAAAATATGTAAATGAACAAGACACAGAAAAATAATAAAACATAACGGTCGCAAATGGTCAATTTTAATTTTTTTTGTTATTATTGTTATCTTCTTCTTCAATGATATTTTAAATTGATGGGAATAACCTTTAAAAGTTAAAAAGAGAGTTTTTCTTATAAAAATATGAAAAAGTTAAACCTCTAATTTTTTTTAATAAAAAATTCCCGAATTATTTCCCAATTTTCCTTCCTGAACTGTCCGATTTTCCAATTTTTCCGAAATAATTTTTTCAGAAAATACAATTTTCCAACAAGGAAAATTTTCAAACATCAAATAAATAAATCCAATGTCTAACCAAACATAACATTTTCCAAAATCAAATATTTTAAGCAATCGAGTTAAATTTTAACTATTTGATACATTTTGCTTATGTTAACTAACTAACCATCACGCCTCTTCTCCGTGGGGGTAGGCAGAGAGAACGGACCGCCAAACAACTAGGTCTTGGTACGTACTCCTTGCTTTATTCACATTATTAAGTGCTTTAAACCGTGTCCCACTTTTCTGTATATTTACCGAGCCGTTTAAAATCTTCAATGGCATCTTCATATCCATTCAAATGATGTTTAATTAAAAATATATATTTTCCTAAATGTAAATAGAAATTGTGGGTAGGTATGTATTGAAATGAAACCTAATTTTATAAGTAGATACGCAAAAAATACTGTAGTTACCTATTTGACGAGTCATATCTGATAAACCATGGTAGAAGGTTCCTTCCTACGAATGTATTTCTGTATTATTTTGTATGAGTTTATACGGTGCCAATGCAAAGGCTTTAATAACACACTTGTTCGTGTATAAAAGTTTGAGAGAGGTGAACGGCTCTTGGATGACCTGCCGGACTCGGGGGGCGGTAATGGTGTGAGGGGGGGCGGTAAGGGTGTAAGGGGCGGTAGAGCCTACAGCCCGGACCCCCGCGGTACCCTCGCCCCCATCTCTCACACTATACCGGTTGCCCATTCTCTGGAGGGGTACGTACTTTTCGCGTTATTTTTACGGTACGGAACATGTAATCGAACCGAGAGGTGGTTCAACTCTTAATATATTCATTTTTGTCAAGGTCGTGGAAAATAATGAACAATTTGAAATTTGACAACGTATTTTTTAGTGTACCAAGGTAGGGACAGTAACAGCGTCAGTGATCATTGATCAATATCGATCGCCCAGTTGATTAGTAAGATATCTCAAAATACTAAGTTTTTAGATAAAAGAAAAGCACTACTCGAATGCTCAACATATATCAAGTATTATTTACTTATGTCTCTTTTTTACGTGTTATATTTGCTATAGTATAATACCGGGAGGCTACTACACTACAAGTTTTTTCTGCATTCTAATTGATTTGATGGTTTTTATGAGAAATCTGAGTATTTTTTAGCAGATAGAGGGTACACGTACATATACCAGCGCCCTTGAGGTGATTTCTCACAAAAACGGCGCTCTACAAATTGTCCAATTTTATTTACGCACCAGACTTTTAGGTCCGGGTTTAGTTTTCCCCATAGGAAAAACTAAACCCTTTCACACACTTTTCCATAAAAATGATCATCTAGTAAATCCGCGCTATGCAAGTGTATTATATAAGTATAATAAATACAAAACAATACAAGAACAACATGTTAACCTACCAGACTAATAATTGGGAAAATAATTCACCGACTCCAGATATTTTCATATCAGAGGGTTCGGCTCGGTGGAATTCCTAATTTAATCGATAAATCCTACTGATCCCTCAATATAAATATTTAAAAAATCTTTCGTAATCCTACATGTATTTAAAATGACTGATTTTTGCATTTTTATATACAAATTCTTTGACAAATCTGATACTCCTAATTTTTTTATGAGAGAGCTAGTTATAATGCCAGTAGCCGAAATAACAAATGGTAATATTTTTATAGTCTGAGAATGCCAAATTCTTTTAATTTCTTTTCCTAAATCCTAAATCTGTATACTTTCTTATTTTTTCAGAAACAATTTTTTTGGAGATGTCTGTCTAATCGTTATGTACGGTATATTTTATAAACATATCTATAAATGATTTATGGCGAGTTGGGGATTGAAGTTTACTGAATATTCCGGAAAAATTGCTTAAAACACTTTTAAATTCAGTCCTATGAAGCTACGAATGGGTTGCTTGAAATTATTAAATGATTTCGGTATATCACCATCGGGCATAATTTCACGTACTTTCTTTGTCGACTGGAGTAGCGAGGCTAATACTAATAATTAATAAACAAAACACGCTATTTCATGAAGGGGTGATTGTTTATCTTGCCACTAAAGTTGCCCTGCACTAAAGCTATTCTCTTGCTCTTTTCGCACAACGTAGCTGCAAATGCAGGGATATTAAGCGGGTGTACTATTCGGTCACTTACTCCAAAGCAAACAGCACCTCGCAGTGTTCAGAACAAACAAGGGGTTGAATATAAATGAAATATTATTGGAGTATAGCGCCCTTGACGTGCGTCGCGCGTCCCGTGTCACGCGAGTTTTCTCAAGTAACGTGCAGCTACCGTTACTGCCTCTCCCCAACCCCCTTCCACCTCTCTCCCAACCACCCCTCGACTTCTTGCGGTGACTTGCACCCTTACCGCAGTCCAGAGTCCAGATGACCTTCTGATAAGGATAACTTTCACTTTCAATACCACCCGACCAGTCAGCATGGGGTATATTATTTATGTATAATGAAATGTACAATAATTTCCATAAATATGTTCTTGAAAAACAAAACAAAATAAAATATTTTTTCCCAAAAGTGCTACCAGCGATACGGAATTAAACTAAAACACGATCTATAAATATATTCTATTGAATAACCAAAGGATAATTCTTCATTCAATTCTGACATTTGTCAATAATTAAGCTACTTATCATCGACCCCTGTACCTACCGTGTTCGTTTTATCTTTACGCGCACAAAGCTGCAATTGATTGGAAATAAGTAAATGTAAATCGTTTTAAAGAGTACACATATGAATATAATTTTTCCGACGCACCGATTGCATCGAAAGTTTCGAAAAAGTTTTTCTAACTAGTTTGGAAATTTACCCAAAGATACAGGGTGCAACGTTTACCACTTCCGCTTGTTTCAGAGAATTTGAAAAATTCAATTCAAGTTAAATTTATTTAAGTTAATTTTATAATTATTAAGTTAATTTTATTCTTATTTGTTTAAACCTGAAATGTTCCATGGTAGCAATATCAAGTATTTTGTCTTCTTAAATTTAATTCTTTAAGCAGAAATTCTGATGATGGTGTAATTTATTGGTCAAAAAGGAACCGGTTTGAAAATTAATTTTACTTCGGTGCAAGTCGATAGTGTGCGATTTTTTTTAAATCACCTTCGCTATGTATTCAACACATAGAAATTATAATTTAATAACCCACACATTATTATTATTTGTTACATATACATATTATGCTATGTGCAGCTCTAAAACAATTTTTTTCTGTATCTCTATTATATAACGCTATACTTTTAGCTACCATCTTTATATCTATTTACCATGTGTAAAACCTATTTATGTTTTCTTTGTCATCTAAACACACCTGTGTGAACTAAAACATGAAAATGTAAATATATGTAATAGCCCACAAGGGCGTTAATGATTATGATTTATGATTAATAAAATAAAATATTTTTTTCAATTTGTGTGAATGTTGTATTTGAGTTCGGTTTTAGTTAAGTTCTGTGAAGCAACTGGTCCATAATGATGTAAAAACAGAACTTGAATGGAACATTCATAGGACTCATTAGGATTCTTTAGGACTGGAAAATTTTCATCAAGTGACCGTTATAAAAGCTTACAAATAAAAATTAGCTCATATTTTTCACAATTAGTTATTTACAATGTCGCGGGCTGTGAATGTGAAAAGGTTTTGACTTTATGGATAAGACAGTCTGAACAGATGAGTTTTAAGTTTAGCTCTAAATTCCGCCGAGTCTGTGATCATTCTTAACTCATGTGGCAGTCTATTCCAAGCTTTAGGTAGAAAGTTGATGAATTGTTCAAATTCAGTGAAACAAGTGGCCCTTGAATAGAAGTGAAAATTAACTTAAAATATTTGATGATTTTAATTTTTTTTCATTATACAGCTCCGTGACAAAAACAAAATTATTAATTGAAATAAAACAATGACTTTGTTTGTAATCACGATTTATCGAATATTATCACGAATCGTGGTTACAAACAAAGTTATTGTTTTATTTCAATTAATATGTCAAACCACAAAGTGACTGCTTTCTACCAAAGAAAAAAAAATTATATATATTTTTTAATTCCTCTTTTAGGTAATTTATTTAGTGTATGATTACACAACCACAACAAATTTACCTATAAATGCTTGTACAAATTCAGAAACAAAATGTGATTACTAACTTAATTCGAATAACTTATGCCCTTTTTATTATTAATATACCATTGATTGACAAAAACTTGGTATTGCGAAACCATTGATGGATACATCAATGTATTTAAAAAAAAAAAAAATTATTCCAGAAAAAAGAAAATATCATTTTCACTATCTTAACTTGAATACATACTTTTTAAATTTCATTACATACTTTTTATATTTTATCACATTACATTATAGTACATTTGCATTACATTATATCGTCGTTGCAAATTTAATATGTACAATGTGACGATTTTTACAAAAATGAATTAAATATACAGTTATTTTTCTTTTTTTTCTCCAACTTCCACAATATGAGTTATGTAAAAATATCAAATATTTGAGGCGAAAAGAAAATAAATTATGTGAGGAAAAAAAATCATATCCTCTGCATACCACCACACAATTCAATTTCCTTGGTATGTACATAATATTAACAGCATTTTGTGATGCATAGCTGTCAAATTTGAATATATTTAAATTAAATATTTTGACATTATTATGGTATTTAAAATTATGACGACAACTGTGTATTGAACCATGTGAGAAAAACTTTGCATAGAATATGAAGCATGTGAGAAAACGCGTTAAATTCAATTTTCTGGCATAAAATAAATAATGTTTGCCATAAATATATTCTTATAATGAACGAAATACATTTTTCCTACTTTACCATAATTAGAACTGTTATTTTCCGTTTCGTTATTTTTTTAAATAGTTTTTATCGATTTTCTCAGAATGTACCCAGTCTCACATACTTCATATTCTATATGCAGCGACGATATTATTCACTTTTACTATTTTTTGTTTGTGAATAAAAATAAATAATTTTTATTTTTATATAATTTTTTTAAAGTTTAAATAAATGTTATCGTGTTGTCGTTTATTGTTTAATATTTACTTTATCAACAAACGTATATACCAAGATTCCATCGTAGGTCGCCGAACTTACCACACTACCGAATCTAATGCGATTATCAAATAGGTAGGTGCCTTAATTTGCGTAGACTTAATTTATCTGAGGGTACCTTTACCTACCTGTACAACAAATTGTACCATTAGGCAGACTTATTTTCAGAATTAGATTTTATCTCTTTATTGATTTCTGATGTATAAAGAGAAATTATATGGCGGTATAATTCAGATTCTAACCAGAATCAGTTACATTTTTATTAAATGGTTAAAAATTCAAATCCAATTTTGAACCTGACATTTGAACTTGAAGTGCCTAGACAAGGTCAGGCTCATGGCGTGATTTTATATTTCGCAGTACGAGTACCTAATCTGTATAATAAATCCTAAAATAAAGAGTGGGCAGTACTTTAATTATAATATTATGTACCTGAGTACGTATTCTCAAGATCGCAAGAAGACTGCGCCGGGCATGAAAAGTATTTTTTGTAGTTTCATCGAAACATTACAATGTTAAATATTTTCAATGAAAAATAAACGAGATTTTATAGATACTGCGATTGCATACTTATGTGACTTTTCGAAAAAAATACTAATCTCGTAAGTTTTATCGTTGGCATCGCGCCGACACGTGAGCTGACAGAGAAAATGCTTGTTTTGTGTTTATTCAAAGTTTCTTGACATTAACGAGAACTGACACAAAATCAACAGTAGAGGAGGAGGTCGATGGGGTTTCACATGGGTTTACAAAAGAACCTCTTTCTTTTGAAGAGTTCGGTCATCAAACCATGTCGGCGCAGTTGTCTACCAAGACGGAAAGTCCGGAGGTCAAAGGCATCACCAGCGGTCACTTACTTAGATTTAAGCGGCTCATAAAGGTTTGCGAAGAAACGGTGAGGGTATGTAAAGTGGTAGTTCACTTGACGTCATCGGTGTCCGGAAACTGGGGGCGCATGCGCAGTGGTCAGTTCTCCGGGGGGGTGAGGTGGTCACCACCGCGACCGGCCAGCGGCTAGTGGCCAGTGCGGGGCGGCTGCCCGCTGCCGCTCATACCACTACCTGCTACCTGCTACCTGCTACCTATCGATTCTCGCATTCTTACTCAACATACTCGACCACTCGGTCTTACGTTTCCAATACCACCGGCTCTGTCGACCGGCTGTTCGACCATCCCTCGCCTCCCATCTACCACGTCTTCGGGGATGTGACAGTGCGATCCTGATATTATATTCCCGTGGCACGTATTCGATTGCATGCCGTCCACTCTCCAGCAAAGTATAACACTGAAGCCGGCTACACGTGCGCCGTAATGACTTTTGTTAAATTGCGAAATTTACGTCAATCGTTCACTATGTAATAAACAGTTTACAATTCGCGATACATGAGTCAAATCATTCTAACTGTAACGATATGCCTTCTATATCGACGGCTCCCTCCGATGATATCCTAGAACCGTTTGAATCCTTCGCGATCATCAACAGAGATAATCTCCCATCGCTGTCGGATGGACCGGGCACCGCTGGACGAATGTCTCTCGGCCAATCTCTCGAAGCAGCGGCGGCAAGGCAGAGGAACGTCAACATCGTCAAACCTGTGCAGAGAAAACCACAACATGAACTGGAAGATCACGCACTTTTAAATCAACCGCCTGCAGATGATCGTAGAACCGAGAATAATACGGATGAACCTGTAAATCAAGGAAGGAAGCGTCTCAAAACCATGGAAGTCATGGCGCCATCACAGACCATCTTGGATCCGAGATTTTCGAGAAACTTGGATCTAAAACTGAGGCGGTTAAAAGAAAAAGAAATAATCGCCGAACGTATATCGAGACGTGCTAAAGAGCGTTCTAAAGTTGTCATCCCGAAGATTGAAATACGATCTGTGCCTCCAAATACAAAAAGATTTACCAGATCGAACCCAAACGTTAGTCTTGTCAAACCTAACATTGTTAACTTGGAAATCAAAGAACAGGGCAAAAATTATGACAATAAATCGGAGCGTTCCTCCAGCAGAGACAACGAAGTGAAATTTCCGGAATTACTGAAATTTGGATCTAATCGAAAGACGACCCAATCACACGAGAATATTGTCAACAACCGGCCTTTATTTATCACCACCGTCAAAAAGGGACAATTCTTGCCACCACCTCCAGAGATGGCGTCTCTCTTGGGTCTGGAAGGATATATAAATAGCACAGTAGGGAAGATGGCCGGCGGGCTGTCTCCCTTGGTGTACTCCTACGCCAGCAGACCTAAAGTCCTGGGGGCGGCTGCCAGGCTGACAGCGGCTCCCATTCAGGCCCCGGCAGCCCCGGTTCCCGCCCCTGCGCCCCACAAGCCCGGCCTGGGGGGCGCAGCAAGGGCGCTAGCAGCCCTGGCCTCTCTTGCTGCGAGCACCGCGGCTATAGGATCCAGGTAAGACAACTGGTCATACATACGTCTAAAATAACTCCAAGTCCGGGTTACTTATAAGTCCGGGAAGCAGTCCAAGAAACACAATCAAAACATCCCGGTGAGCAATCAAGTTGGGCACTTTTACCTGCCGTGAAATATCCTTCTTAATTTTTACCTTCTTCGTTCTAGTTACGTTGCGTGCAATGCCGCATGATCCGAAATAAAAGACGTTATGTTTGATACTGAAGGCGATATAATAGGTCCGCAGCACGCGATAATATTATATTCCGTAAGATATTTAAAAAATTGAAATTTCTTTCAGCGAGGTCATATATCAATACAATTATACTGGAAAAAATCTAATTTTAAAAACCTTATTTAAAAAATCTTTAAGGAATGATTGTCTATAAAATGACAAGTTTAGTGATAATCCTTTTTATTTGCCCAATTTAACCCATGCATGTACGCCGTACGGGCATGAGCCTATTATTGTAGTAGAGAGAATACAAATAAATTTCAACATAAAATGAAACCCCCCCAAGGGGTAATGCTCTCGACTAGCGATCCGACGCTCGCGGATTCAAATCCCAGCGTGCGCAAGTAAATTTTATTTAATTGATTTGTGTAATTTCAATATTTGATCATTAAACATAATATAGGCTATATTTGCGGCATGTTCTAGAGTGGAAGATACTCTCAGTATCGCACCGCCTTAGTATCGCCGGGACGACCATTCAGAATTGAAACGTTGCTTGAAATGGATTTAGCTGTGTTTGGTGACCAGATCTGAAAGCCAGGGACATCCCACCTTCCTCTTCGTCAATCCCTTTCCCTCCTTACTACCTTCAGCTTCACGACATACCCCAATTGGGGATGCCATAGTCTCAATGGCTCCAGGCGGTTGGGAGCAGTTGGGGCTCTTGTGTGGTAGTCACATAAAAAATGAGGTAAAAGCATTTTGTATGATAAGTAAGTGTCATTGTACTAGACTTGATGCCTATGAAGCCATGCCCCCCTCATTTAAGAAATTGCCACTGCCATTGCCCCTACGCCCTGGAAACAAATAATTATAGTATTTGTCAAATTGCCTACCATTACAATCCAAGTTCTCATTTAGGAATATCAATTCAAGACATGTTAAAGCGTTATGACTATGACAATATCGCTAATGACTTCTGAATGCACTTAGAACAGTGATGCACCACCCGCAGCCCGCGGGCCAATTTTGCGACCCCCACATGTCTACATAAAAAAAAAACAATATTTTTGTGGTAATTATTTAAAACACTGACTGAGAAGATATTTTATTGACTTAATTTTTAAAACAATATTTAAATAATCGATTCGCAATCCACACATAAAAAAATAAAAATAGGTAATCTAGCCCTTCTGCTGAATAGATTTTGTAGTATTTGAATTAAAATTTATCTAATTGCTTTATTATTTTGTCTTTTCTTTCTACTCTTTCTCTGTACTACGTCTTGTATTTTATTTTGCTTAATATTATTTCTGTAATTTCAGTAGTAGCATCTCCAAATAAAAACATAACAAATAAACCTTGATTTAATAAGCACGCCGTGAACATTTGAAAATGGAGTGTTAATATCCCAATGGCAATTTCATTGATGTAATAATTTTACACTCTGTAGAGAGTTTCACAGGTTGTGGTTTTTCAAGTATTTTCGCCTCTAAAATTTATTCAAAATTCTATTATATCTATTTTTTCTTATCTTTTTAAAAATTCTACTGCAAGATTCTTTCTTTCCAAATTCGGGACATTTTGGCGTCCCGAAGCTGTGTTCGGGGACACCGGGACACGCTGTGTATATAATATACCAAATGGATTTACGTTTACATATTGCAGATTTTTTTTGTCACGATTTTTTTAAAATTATAGGTAATCGGTATTTGCAACTAGCGATTGTCATGGTCGTGTTATTAATTTTGAAACAATCGATACTCCTACTGAAAATTGATACAATCGGAAATATTAAAAAAAAAATTCGAATGTTTGAGTAGCCGGCATCTTCAGTAATTTCTCCATAATGTTTGAGTAGCCGGCATCTTCAGTAATTTCTCCATAATGTTTGAGTAGCCGGCATCTTCAGTAATTTCTCCATAATGTTTGAGTAGCCGGCATCTTCAGTAATTTCTCCATAATGTTTGAGTAGCCGGCATCTTCAGTAATTTCTCCATAATGTTTGAGTAGCCGGCATCTTAGGTAATTTCTCAATAATGTTTGAGTAGCCGGCATCTTCAGTAATTTGTCCATAATGTTTGAGTAGCCGACATCTTCAGTAAATTCTCCATGATGTTTGAGTAGCCGGCATCTTCAGTAATTTCTCCGTAATGTTTGAGTAGCCGGAATCTTCGGTAATTTCTCTATAATGTTTGAGTAGCCGGCATCTTCAGTAATATCTCCATAATGTTTGAGTAGCCGGTATCTTCAGTAAAAATTGTTTTCTTTTAAGTAATTCTCGTTTTTCTTTGTGGAATTTCCGGGAAGTATTGGAACTTTCTAGGAGTAGTTTTTTGCAGCAAAAAAATGTCGGGTCCCTGTTGTTAATCTTACGTATGATTATTTACAAAATCAAATAAATTAAAATTTAGTTAATGAGAGACACTCGGCGTTTTCAACGTAAAGTTTTTTTTGTGTATACCTAAGGCAATTCACCATAAGAAAACGTTAGTTCCGTTTTGTTGGCCATAAAACCTTAGACAAAGAAATTTGGAGAAATATTAATGTGTTATTTTAAGAATTCCGCGAAAAATTCGCAAATTTTGCATATTTGCCCAAATAGCGAATTTCGCGTTATTCTCGTAAATTGAGGAATTTAATGAAATTTGCGTTATCGCAGATACTATATTTTCAGATTTCTAGCTATCGGTAATTATTTTTTTTCGAGATAGCATTAATGTGCAATTCACGTAGAGCTTTATTTAGGAAATCAAACCCATTAAGTACTAAATAAAATAGGATTATAAAAATAAAATCAATAATAATATTGATCGTAGTGTTTGATTGTAGTGGTTTTAATTCTATAATTCCAGTGCAGTACAGATTTATATGATGAAACCCTACTTCAACCGCGCTTGGAATGATTCCACCCGCCCCCAATCGCACACACGCATACAGGGGTGGACTAACAACTTCATTTAAAAAAAAAAATATTTATATTGTTGAGCTCCATGGAAAAGAATCATCGGCAATGCGTTTCTTTAACCTGCTTGTATAATATAAGATTAAAATTAATACTTTTAGATACCAAAGAAAATACAACAATTTAATGACAATATAATAATAATATCTTTATTGAAAGAATTTTGTAACATTTAAAATTTAAAAATATACATGTTCAGTGTTATTAGTTGTTTACATTAGTTTATAAATTACATAAGTACAAAAGTTAAAACAGAAAATAGTATATATATATATGTATAGTTAGGGAAAAGGTCCTATAATTCAATTATTCACAGATTGCAACTAGGAAAAGATTATTACCGTTTTTTTTAGATTTTTTTACGGAGAGCGTTTATTACATGTTATCTGAGCAACGACACTTGACATATTTTTTTAATACATATATAAACCTTAGGTAATATTATTTAAAGATTATAAATGTATATTTATTAGTTGAGGTTTCTCATAACACGCCTCACTAGGCTAGCCTGTATTGAGGCAGTGATTTTGTAAGTTAATTTAAATGATGTCATCTTTTAGTCGTATTACAAGACCTATAGTAAGCAGATCTAGGATACAGACAATCCTGACAACCTCAACATTAGTAATGCCTAATGAAAAGTAGAAAAAAAACATTAACGAAATTTTTTTCAAGGCCTTTTAACAATAAAATTACTACAAATCCAACTTTTAAGTAAGGTATGGGTACCACCGCCCGGGAACCATTTATTGGTAACCTTCCCCTGAAAAGATGTAATATTCACTTTTGTTGAAAAAAAATTCGCCTGCGTAGTTTTTGAAGTGAAACTTCTTTACGCACGCTTGACTTGGGGGGGTAAGCTGGTGAACGCGTTACGAAAAGTGTAGTCGGGCGAGGCGAACGGGCTGTATCACACTGTAGGAGCAAGAGAGAGCAGTGCGTGCGCACATTTTCTTTCTCTCTTCCTCTCATAGCCAGTGCATGAAGATTATTCGTAATTTCATTTCGTTCTTGAACAATTTTATAAATACTGTAGGAGCAAGAGAGAGCAGTGAGCGCGCAGATTTTCTTTCTCTCTAGAAGTTTTACTTCAGTCGTATGGTCTTTTTTTTTTTTTTTTTTTTTTTTTTTATTATTATTGAGTTAGTTTATACTACATGAATATAAACTAATAAGCACAATGTAACATTTCATTTGATAAATTTAAATATTTTTACAGTAATCATAACATTTCTTTTTAAATACATTCATTCTTTCTTCATTCTTCATAGTTTCAGGCATTTCATCATACATCTTTAGTCCTCTGTACATTATGCAGTTCTGTGATTTTGATTTCTTCATTTGTGGCAATCGAATTCTGTTTATATTTCTTGTTTCATAGTTATGAACGTCTCTATTAAAAACAATTTCATCCTTAAAGTATTTTGGCATTTGGTTTTTCATAATTTTATGCACAAAAATTAATACATTAAATAATAGTCTCTTTTTTATTGGAATCCAATTTAGTTTCTCTCTCATTTGATTAATCCTTGCGTATTTGCCTTTCCCCAGTATACATCTCATGGCTTTGTTTTGTATAACTTCTAGTTTGTTCAAATTACTTTCATTGGCCAAATATAACATCGTAGAGCAGTAGTCCAAATGTGGAGCAACGATAGTTTTATAAATGAGCTCGTCTAGAATGAGCTGGTCTAAAACACACTAGTTTTTTTTTCCGTTGGTTCTGTTTATTTTTTAAATTTTTATTTGTAATGTTTTTTTTTAATTAGAGAGAGGGGACGTTGAGCCTGATGTGATTAGGAATCTCTGGTTTTAGAGGAATCAAGCATAATGCAGCTAGATCGACAACTTCCATCATATCTAATCGAGTGTCAAAGTACCTGCCTAGGTACATTTTTTTGCCAGACGATTTCATTTTTAAAATACAAATTTTTCAACCTTAGTTTAAATACAATAAATAAGCATGCGCGCTTTTATCACACTTGCATAACTGGGGTGGTACGATAACACCCAGATAATCCCTCGGTACCCCAACTCCGAATCTCCTGACTGGATTATAGTAAAGCCTGCACGGACAAGCAGAGGCATGGATTCTTATATTTAAAACATGTATATTTTTTTAATATGTGAACGATTTTTTACTTCGCGTTATTTACGAGTACGAGTTCCACCGTGGCACCAGTGCTGCAGAAACGGCTCGAAGGATTAATGATGTGTATGGCGACGGTGCCGCAAAAGAAACCACAGTGCGTTTTTGGTTCCAACGTTTTCGTTCTGGAAATTTCTACCTGCAGAACAAGCCCCGTGGACGGCTGGAGACCAAAGTTGATAATGAAGAATTGAAGGCTATTGTGGAAGCGGATCCATCGCAAACCATGTCCGAGCTAGCTGCAGGCTGCGGTGTTAGTGATAAAACTGTTTTAATCCACTTGAAGCAAATTGGGAAGGTGAAAAAGCTTGAAAGGTTTTCGTTCTGGAAATTTCAAACAAATCTGGAAACCTCACGAATTGAGTGAAGCAAATCAACAAACGCACGTTGACTGCTGCGTTGCATTACTCAACCGGCACAATAATGAAGGGATTTTAAATTGAATCATTACCTGTGATGAAAAGTGGATCCTGTACGATAATCGGATGCGCTCATCGCAATGGCTGAACCCTGCCGAACCAGCCAAACCATGCCCCAAGCGAAAATTGACTCCAAAAAAGTTACTTGTGAGCGTTTGGTGGACCAGTGCTGGTGTCGTTCACTACTTTCTTAAATCTGGCCAGACGATTACGGCAGATGTCTATTGTCAGCAACTGCAAACCATGATGGAGAAGCTAGATGCTAAACAACCGAGGCTGGTTAATCGCTCTAGGCCACTGCTGCTTCATGATAACGCTAGACCACACACTGCACAACCGACGGCTACCAAATTAGAGGAGCTTCAATTGGAATGTCTAAGACATCCACCGTATTCTCCGGACCTTGCCCCAACAGATTACCATTTTTTTAGAAATTTGGATAACTTCTTGCAAGGGAAAAAATTCAACTCCGATGGGGCAGTCCAAACCGCCTTCAAAGATTTTATTGATACCCCTCCCAATTGTTTTTTTTAGTAAAGGGATCAAATTAGAGGAGCTTCAATTGGAATGTCTAAGACATCCACCGTACTCTCCGGACCTTGCCCCAACAGGTTACCATTTTTTTCGAAATTTGGATAACTTCTTGCAAGGGAAAAAATTCAACTCCGATGGGGCAGTCCAAACCGCCTTCAATGATTTTATTGATTTCCCTCCCAATTGTTTTTTTTTAGTAAAGAGATCGATGAACTACCTATGAGATGGCAAAAGTGCATAGATATCAATGGTACATACTTTGATTAAATAAATATATTATATTAAAAAAATCGACTTTATGTTTCTCCCATACAAAACGCCAATTTCATATGTAAGGACCTAATATTAATGCAAGTTTTGAATGAAATAAATCGATATAAAATTTTTAATTTAAAAAATTTGATACGGGGAAAAATTGATCTTTCTCATTGGAACCTCCCTGTACAGTTGCAAGCATTTTTAAACTTTTATTCTCAGCCGCCGGTCAATCGCTTTTAATACTCGTTAAAGTAATGTAATACCACGCAGAAAACGACTGACTGAAGTTAAAATTTTAAATCTTTCAGTGTGTCTTGGAATTATGTACTTACTGAAATTTATCTTCAACTTATGATTGCTGTAAAAGCATAATTATATATTTTTTACAACCTACCAGCAGCTCTGTTTCAGAAGAAGTATCTTCAATAACGTTGAGGAATATATCAACGTAAATAGACAATATTGTCGAAATGCACAATCTTTGGAAGGCCATGATTATCAGCATTTACGAACACTAAATAGGCCGAATCAAATCGACACAATGTCCATGGTCTACTGAAACTGTCAATAATATCACGATTTAGATGTAATAAGATTATACACATTTGCGTGTGGATAAGATATTTAATTTAAAAAAAAACTTTTGAACACCTATTTGTTACATCTCTATTGTATTTTTGTTTAAGGGGGAATCTGGTGCAGCCGAGTGTTTTTCCAATGCGTTTTTTTCAAAGATATAAATTATTTTCGTTCACAATACTTTTGTAACATAATATATATGTACATTTGAACAAGAAAAAACACTATTGAAAATTTCACTTTGTTATCTATATAATATAGATATAGCGCCCGTAAGCGGAGGGTCAGACCTAATCGGCTGGGATGCTGGAGTCCTTGGAAATGACCAACCATCACGCCGTTTCTCCGCAGGGTTAGGCAGGATGGACCGCCAAACAACTCGGTCTTGGCATACACTCCTTGTTTCATTCACATTTATACATCTTCTCGTACACGCTCTTCTATTATTCCGACTCCTGACATGGCCCGACTCAAGTATCTGGTTCCACTTGATCTGGCGTCCACGACGACTTCTTCCATTCACATTTGCGTCATATATTATCCTTACACTCCTTTCATCGTTCATTCGCTCTACATGCCCAAACCATCTGAGGGTCCCTTTCTTGATCTTACTCATTACGCTTACATCAGCCTTGCATTTCTTCAGTTTGCAAAAAAAAATGTTGATTGCAGAAATGGCGGACATAAAAAAAAAAAATGGGGGAAAACAATCGGTCTTTATTTTGCAATAACCTTTTCCTACAATAATAATTTTTAAAATTATTTCATTAATAACAATAATAATATTTTTTTTTTTTAAATAGCGATCTCTTAAATGTATTTTTATATTAATACTTATATTTATAATTATTTATTTTTGTTGTTTAACCCGTTTAATCACAGGAGACCATATTTGTCCCAGCTCACATAGGTCTCACAGAAATCGTTGTTTCTCCCTTACTATCATAGTCAGAAATGTGTTCTAAACGGTATTGGAAAGAGAATACAACAAACTATATATTCAAATCTAAAAGAAAACCACAAAAAAATAAAATTTACCCCTTTCTGAAACCAAAGTTTCCGATAGCAATCTGAAAAAAAATTATGTAACTTTGTGAATTTTTTAAGAATTTTTCTTACATGATATGAAAAAAAGTGAGGTGTCAGTAAGGTTTATAATTCGTTTATCTAATGAAATAAGTATGTGTTTTATGTTTTTTCATTATCAGTAATTTTAGTTAGAAAAAAAAGTAAACTGAGCCATTTTTAAAACTTTTTAAAGTTTTCGCAAAAAAAAATTATATTTAAAAAAATACATAGTAATTTTTAATATAGAAATTTGAAAGCCTATTTCATCACCTTTCGAAAACAGTTTTTAGTTTTCGAATATGTTAACAAATGTTCCATTTATTTGGATTTTATTGCAAAGCGGGAATATTTTTAGCCTCTGACAAAATACGCCAATTTTTTTAGGGGACAACCAGCTGATCTTTTGTTAATTTTAAAAAAATCTTTAATATAATGTTATGTTTATATTTTAAACTATTGTTTGTATTTCATTTTATATAATGGTATTTTATTAATTAATTAATCACCACTCTCTGTAATATTGTTGTCTATAGTACTTAATTGTCTATTCTTGTTTGTTTCTTTTGTTATTGTATTCGTGTTCTTATTATCCTGACGAAGAAACCTTCGGTTTCGAAACATGTCGGTAATTGTGATTATATAAGTGGTGTACACCAAGTTATTTGTTTTTTAATTAAAAATGACACAATGTGATTTTGCGAAGATTGAAGAAGTAATAATTTTTCATTTATGAATGAAGTGAATCGGGTGAAAATTCAATGAGCTACGATTAAAGCCAACTTGAAAAGGTAGTTTCGAGAAAAACGCGTTTAAACTTTTCGCTTATTACCGGATTGCTTCGTTCTCCCTCTATCTGCTTGGCGCGTACCGCTCCTAACTATATTTCAAGGTCGAATTTGATGCCACAACTTTGAGAATGTATTCTCCACATGTATAGGAAGATTTCAGATAACAAAAAAAAACTCGAATTATTGGATCGGCTGGACCAAACTCCCCCCTTAAGTCGGAATTATTTATCGTATCAAATTATAATTTATATTTTTATACCCCAGCAGCATTAATGTAATACAGTTATGTCAACATGTTTTATTGTTCCGTATTAAACATGTAGGGCAATAATCAATGTCGTGTAGTATGGCAAATATAATTTATATAAAATAAGTTAGAACGCATCAGTTAAATAAAAGTGAAGTTACACAGAACAGGCACACCTCTTTAACATTAAATTAATCAGATTAGCAAATTAGATATATACAACCATTGTTAAATATAAAATGAAATCTAAAAATCAAACGAAATACATAAATTTTATGGAAATAATATTTTCATAGGTTTATATGTATACATTTATTCACAAAATCATATATTTCAGCATAATAGGGTATTTCCATTGCTTTAAGCAAAAAATTACGATTATTATGGCATTTTAATTTTATTTTTATGTTGACGAATAAATTTTCTACAGCGAGTCAAATTTTCCAATTTTTGTAATACCACCTAAACGAAATTTTGGACGTGTGACGTCATAAGCGTTGCCCGGCTTTGAAAATTTTTTGACAATAGTATTTTGTTGTTTGTTGACTCGTATGTAGCGTCGTCGCCAACCACGGGCCGTTTTGGTTTTGTCAGTTTTTGATCGTTTTTAAAACCAATAAATTTGAATGAAAACATAAAAAACAAACATTTTTAATAGAATGATTAAAATCAGAAAAATGATCTTTAAATATTCCGTATGTAGCGTCGTTGCCAACCACGGGTCGTTTTGGTTTTGTCAGCTTTGATCGTTTTTAAAATGAACCATTTATTATACTGGGTGTTCGGGCATAAAGTGCATTAACTTCGGGAGGTGATTCTACAGGACAGGTAGGATAAAAAAGATTAATAACTTTTTCCGAAATTCTAACTTTTTCCCATACAAAAAGAAGTACCTATAAAAAATCCTTAGTGTGGTAAACTTACCCGATAAATTTGCTGTGCGCGACGTTGGATTGTTGTGAGACACCCGTATCACAACAGCGTAAAATAGTGCCTAGTGCTGGCCGCATATGATTTTATCGTTTTACCTAAAAAGTACGTCTAAAAGTTGGAATTTCGAAAAAAGTCATTTATCTTTTTTTTACTTATATTATCATGTAGAATCACCTCCTGAAGTTAATGCACTTTACCCCCGGACATTTGTATAATTCCGAAGACCAACACAGAATAGATGGTATACACGAAATGCCTTCTATGTTGATTTGAATGGAAACCAATGTCGCCACTGACTTGGTACATTTTGGTTCTATCCAATTTAGCTCGCACTCTATACCTCTTACACTCTAGCATCGTATCCCCCTTACACTTGTCTAGCATCGCACGCCACCATCCCGTTTGAATTTCACAAGGATAATAAAATACGGTTTTTATTTGCAATTTAATTCCTGGTTGGCCAAACTTTTGGATCACGAAATAAGCCCACACCGCATTTCTTGTGTTCTTCTTTATTCTACGAGTAAAAGGTTTAAAAAGTTTTAATTTTCTCTTCTCTTTATCCAAAACTGGCCTAGGTGTCAAAATATATTGCCACTTTTTGTTTATTCCTTGACAACATTAATAGAATAATTTTTCTTTCCATGGACAATGAAAAAAAAAAACAAAATATATTAGTTCGGCATGAGTCGAGAGCATATATTTTTTTTTATTTATTACTAACACTTTTTATTGTTTTTTAATAATTTTAATTTTATCATATAGACAATAAACAGGTAGATCCGCGAAGCTGCCACATGGCTACTTGTCTGCAGATTCTTAGAATACAATATGTCTCCTCTATACAACGCCAGTATTGGGTACTAGATCTCTCGTTGAAGCCAGTATCTATTAGGATCGCTCCGTTGAAGCCGGGGCTGTGCTCCAAGGTAACAATAGGGAATAGTAACTCAACAATGATTTCAACTCCACTCCTGCCGACAATGCTAGCTCAGTTCTGCGGCATGAGAGGTGATTCCTCTTAACCACAAGGCGAGTGTTTAATCGTTCGTTTCTCTCTCTTCTTCATGATCTCACAACAGGGTAACTTCAATGAAAGAGTCATTTACTTAAATCAAGGGGTTTTATTGGGAGCAAACATGGAGGTTACACTACCAGACACAATAATAGGTACCATGCTACGTACTATCTAAACGTATTACGTTTATTACTAAACATGCTACGTATTATAAGCTAAACTCTAATTCTGTCTCTCTCCTTCTCTCTTCCTGAGGAAATGTGCGTGATGTTAATGAAGTTACGGAACACAAGAACAAGGGGGTAATTGAAGTGGCTTACAGCGTCTCCTGTGGTGAACGTCTCGTACTTCGTTGGCTGGCTGAGGGCGGCTATGGAGTTGGGCGGAATCACTGAGTTTATAGAGATCGTTTCGCGCACGATGCGCCTGAATACGTTTTTAGAGCCAAGATGTTATGGTAAATTTATGAGACTGATTTTAAAGTGTTGGCGCACCATCCTGCATATTTCAGCAGATACAAAAAAAAAATGAGAACTTACCTCAGGTTGTGTACCCAATATACAGGAAATTTAGGAAAGAAGGTTCAGATTCAGAAGAAATTCATGATTCAATTCAAAAGAAATGTTTTCAATCAGCAATAAAAAGATCATGATAAACATGTTTCATATAGAACACCCTATCTGTATCGCATTACCAAGGGTCTTTTCTTGTCACTTGTAGCAAACAGGATCGGTCCAACGATCCATCGAGGTTCCAATTGATTCTTGAGTAAATTGTCAACATCCATAATTCAGGCGATCAGGTGAGGCCTGCAACTGTCCTCCAAGTATGGTGCATTCACACCGAAAAACATAAAAACAGCTTCAATCCAATTCGGATTTCAGGTGGGATTGAAAGGAATTCAAAATACGACCTTTGTGTTGAGTTGGATTTTATTGTAAAGCGGAAATATTTCGATCTTCCGAAGAAATAGGCCCAAGGCCTGAGGGGTTAACTAAAATAAATTAGACAACTAGGGGTTTAGATTTGGTGAGAAACTAGAATTTGAACCCAACATAAATCACATTACGAACAATGCATTAGGATTTTAGCTGAGAACCATTACAACCTTTAATTCACTCCCTTTCATGAACATTTTATTTGTCTCGTTAGTTTGCAGCAAATTAGAGCATAATTCCACCGTTAGGTCACCCTCTCATAAAATTCACATTAAAAAAATGCCGAAAGTATTCCGCGAACTCTGCCGAGTCGGTTAATTTATGATTTTTTAATTTTTTAAGGTGCGCTTTCCTTGTATCACATTTATCCACATTTTCGCTTAGTGATCAAGAATTTTATTGGAAACTCGATGATTTTGAAAAGAGAATCTTTTTCTACGGAAATGATGTGTATTTGACCTAATTTTATTCACTTACTTTTCAGTGGATGCCCGGCGATGCCTCACGGAAACGCCATGTCAGATAGAAGAGTTGTGCGTGGCAGCACCATGGTGAGTAGTAACACAACATATTTATTTATTTATATAATACATGTTACATAATTGTGACATTTACATAAAGTTGATATATTAAATCACCATACTAGGCGGCTGCCTGTATCATGGTGACCAATATAGTATAGTTACATTGTATGAAATATGAAGTCTAGTGTAAATATGGAATTAGTATAAATCATGTTAAATATTGGAAAAATTATAATAAAAAGTAGAAAATGGAAAGGAGAAAAAAAGTACATTAGCATTAGATTATATAAACAGGCTTCTAATTCTATCACATTCACTCATCAAAAAGTCTCCAAGCGTCTTCCTGAAAGTGTGATATTTGGTTATTGTCTTTATTTCAATTGTTAAGTTATTGAAGATTTTTGGAGCAAGAAAGTTAAACTGTGACTGGGCCATTGAGGTTTTTGTTACTGGAATTATATAGTTGCATTGGTTGGAATATCTTGTATTATATTTTGATTCAAAAACATATTTTTTAATAAATTTGAATTTAAAATAGCAAGAAATGAATTTTACATATAGGGATTGTATATTAAGTATTTTAAAGTCTTTAAATAAGTCCTTTGTGGGATGAATGTAATGTACTTTGTAGATAGTCCGTATTATCAATTTTTGAGCCTTTACTAATGGATCTAATATAGTTTTAGAACACCCTCCCCAGACAACAATACCGTAAGAAATAACAAATAACAAATAACATAACAACACAGAATTATTGGGTGTTTTACAAGATGCTTTTTTCGTCCTGTATCCATGAGGGTTGTATTTAAGAATGAATTCGGGAATAAAAAAAAATTATATTTGTCAGTACCAATTATGTCCGCTTTTTCATCCCAAATCGACACGAGAAGACGAACCGTCTGAAAACCGGACAAAAAAGCATCGTGTAAAACACTTATAATAATTATTTTTGCTGGAGAGCAATTTACGTTCGTTAACGTTACGGACGTTCTGGCCCAGCATGGCATGACAAGAGGTATGGTGCTGCTAAATGATATCTCCAGGTCTCATGACATCTTCAACATTAGCCTTGACGGTTTCAAGAGTAATTTTAGACAAGAACTGTAAAATATATATTATTGTAAAATAATTCATTTATTTATGTATATTTATTTTCTCATGTTTCCATGTAACAGTTATACACCAATATATCATGTAGAAGATTATAAATTACAAAGTACACAAGGGCAGTTTTACTACTTAGTGAAATGTGCTAAAAGATAGTTGCTGAACTGTCTGTAAGTGACATTGAAAATGTCGATGGTCAGTGCAGAATCGTTAAGCAGTTGAGTCGCTCTGTTTATTGGCGCCTTCTGATATTATTTATATTATTTCATCATATTCATGACATATATCGTTCTGATATATGTCATGTGTATTGTAATAGGATTTGTCAATCTGTAATACACATAAAAAAATAACTGCTTTAGCATTTTGATCAAATTTCCAACTTATATAAATGCCTCGCAGAAGTCGAATTGTCATTAATCTCGGTTTGGAGCTAACTGCCGTCTTTCTTGGAGCATTAGAAATGACCAATCGTTGAGGTTCCGTTACATCTCGTCGATTATTGTTTCTGTGTCACTCTTCTTCAAGATTTGTTTGACAAGTTGGTGAATTTATCCATCACGTCAAGATCAAAGGTTCTGGTAAAACTGACCAAATCAAATATTATTGGCGTGTCTCGTTCCCATTCAAGAAACACATTTGAGTTTTGGGTTTTCTCAAATTGATGAATGTTTTTACCTCTACCTATGCTAAAAAATACATGTAGATGTAATACTTTAGTAACACCACTACAGTGCGCCACTAATATAATAAATAAAATATTTGGACAGTTGGTTCACAGAATTTCAACAATTCATCAAATTTACAAGTTAATTGAACTTGCATAGATCTTTCACAGAACTTAAAGATGAACTTTGAAATTTGATGAATTGTTCAAATTCTGTGAAACAACCGCCTACTAGGCTGGGGTGCTTCAAACTGTTGTCACATATTTGGTGTTAATCAATATAATGGGTCGAG
The DNA here is from genome assembly GCA_951813805.1 of Limnephilus auricula. Taxonomy (NCBI): domain Eukaryota; kingdom Metazoa; phylum Arthropoda; class Insecta; order Trichoptera; family Limnephilidae; genus Limnephilus; species Limnephilus auricula. The sequence goes on along the minus strand of OX638388.1, from coordinate 5,083,271 downwards.
AGTTTGAAATAACAGAACCTTAAAAAAAGCAAATATTATTTTACACTTGAATTGTTTTGTTTATCTAATTTGAAATAACTGTATGTTTTTAATGAGGTCGTCCCTACGACAAGATTTCATGTTTTTACAAAAAATGTATCGTAGTAATTAGAGCATGTTAAGGACATAAATTTTTGAATTTTTGGAAAGTATCATCTAGTACATATGATATAAGCAGACAAAATTTTGATTTTGCGGCCGGCCGAAAAGCTTATGACATCACGGTACATGTGCGAAGGTACTGCAGCACTGGCTGTTCGAATTGTGAATTGTACTGGATAGTGTCTGTGACGTCACGAAGCACTATTGTATTCATTTTACCTCATAACAAAGTTCGTAACTTCGTCATTTTTAGAGATATCGAAAACTAATTTTACAGTCGCTTAAAAGTCTTCAAGCACTCGAGCGATCGCGTCAATATTAAAAAAAATGCTTCAAGTGATCGTGATTTCTAGGCATTCGGTTTGGAATTATCCTGCCCAAATTAAAAAAATAATACTTCTGAATTTGAATATGGGTGTTAGCCAATGGCTGCTTTTATAATTCCCGCGTAAACGGCACGGTGACGGTAACGGCTCGCGGCATCTCATTTATGTAATACGAGTGAGGGAGATGCAAAAAAGTAATCACTTTTCTTGCCTCTTCCTCACTCGTATTAAAGAAATGAAATAGCGCGATCCATTCCTGTCACCGTTTCATTTCCGCGGGAATACTAAAAGCGCCTAATGAATCCGCCAATATTATACCGTTTATGCCATTTTTATAAGATACTAGCTGACCCACCCACGCGTTGCTGTGGCTAACGAAACACAACGCCATCCACTGGATGGTTACCTAACCTAGATAACCAAGTGTTGTGTCAATAAATTAACTCACACCGCCATCTATCAGAAACTTATGGAACTTACACATATTTTCAAATAATTGTCCCATAAAAAGCATTTAATTTTCAATAATAAATATTGAGGTCAATAATCGAGATGAAAACTATCCTATCTTTTAAGTTAAACCAAATTACACACAGTAAGCCAGATTTCATCTAAATCGGTTAAGTAGTTTCGGAGTTTACCTTGGACGTACGTTGTGACGCGAGATTATTCATATATAAAGATAAAGATATAAAAAAATATTAAAAAATCTTCGTGTTAGATACGTTTTTAGATTTTCACGGCCAAAAGCATTTTCGATGTTTGTTTTTGGGGTGTTATGCCATGTTGCGCTACCTCCTTCTTTAGCCGACGTTTCGGACAGCGTTGCAGTGTCCATCATCAGACACATCCGACACATCGTCGGATCTGATGATAACACCCCAAAAACGAACAACGAAAATTCTTCGTGTTAGTTTATTTGAAATTGATGTGAGTGCTACTTGTTCCGGTCTGCATTAAATATTTTCTATTTCCGAATGGCCTACTAATAGTCACAGATACAAATATATGTTAGAAAACACAATTTTTAATCGTTAAATAAGTCCGCCCTCCCACAAGCTTATTAACTGTACTGAATCGACAAAAACCGAAGACTGTGAGGAGAAATGTACGGTTCACCACGGTTTGGCAGCGCACTCATTGTGGAACTTTTCTGTGCAAGGTCTCCGAGTTTTTGCCGATTCGGAATCCTTACTGAGTCATTGGTACGATGGGCTATAATATCTTTTCATCATAATAAATAAGAAGGGATGATCTCATTGGATTTGTGTGTTCTTGTTTTGTTGTGTAGAGTTTCGGCAGTATGGGCGGAGGGGGCGGCGACGCGGCGGCGGAGGCCCGGCGCCGCGCGGTGGCCCGCCGCAGGGCTCCGCGCTCCACGGCGCCCCCGGACAACATGCCCTACAAGGCTGTGCAGACAGAGCCCTACCTGGAAGAGGTGATCTCATCCCCAACACTATACCATCATACCATCTAACAAATATATCGACGGTCCCGAAGAACAATGTCGGATCTGATAAAAATTGAAAATCGTCTTTTAGGCTTATTTTAATTTCCTGTTGATGATTTAAGCGTCTGTATTTTCGAAATGTTTAATGAAATGTAATGTAATGAGATACAGAATACTATGTATGGTATTTCCTATATGCTATATTACATTTTTTGATCTCAAAAACAGAAAAATGAAGAAACGTGACTTTAAAATGGCCTACTGCAAAATCGCACATCCGACATTGTTCTTCGGACCCACAATATATATTTATTTTGCAGTCATAAACAAAAAGACAGCTGGATTTTTCAATGGGCCCATTCTGATGTACTTTTTTACTGTATTAAGGGACCATGCTATGCAGAAACCATCCAACACACAATTTGCAAAATTAAACTTTTTGATGATAATCTAGCTACAGTAAAAGGCTAGCTTTACACTTGTAAGTTTTTCGTAAGTGTAGGACTTCTGACAATAATGAAGTTGAGTCCTTTTTTTATTATTTTTTTTTACCGAAACTTGCAATTAATAGTTCCTAACAAAGCAGTCGCTGAAAAATTACATTTCGTGTTATTAAATGCACCTTTTTCGAAATTCCGGTAACTGAGTTGATTAATACTAGTTAATATCTAACTACAACTTTTTAAATTTATTTATTTAGTCCACATTAAACGTGTCCCGGTTTTGAAAATATTTTTCCTTATTTTTCACACAAACAAGGGACCAGATGACGTCACACACTCTCCTGCCTCTTACTGGGCGTTTTCGCGGGCTTTAATTTTATTTTTTTTATTTATTTTTTTATTTATTTATTTTATATTACAGAAACAAACAGTACATTGGTTACAGTGATGAGACAGTTTACATATATTAAATGATATTTCATGGTGGGTACCTATGATATGTTTCTTTGAATGTCTTATTTGTAATTACCGGGTGATGTGCGTAGTGTATATGTGTGTGAGTGTATGTGTGAGTATGTTGGTAGGTGTGAGAAGTGTATGCGCATTGAATAGTTTATATCATTGACATAATGCTCTTTTTAAATTTGGGCAGTGAATCGGAGAAAATGTCAATGTTAGAATTTAGGCAAATATTATTGAATGTATGAAGAGCACGGTTAATTGGCGAATTAGTTGCTGCATTTGTTTTGCAATTAAGCGTGTGAAACAGTGCAGTATGTCGTGTACGTCTTAAAGGTATATTGAAATTAATTAAGGATAGTAGTTCGGTACAGTCGATATTATTATTTAAAATTCTGTGTATAAATGTTAAATCAGCTAGTGCCCGCCTTTGTTGCAAAGTTTGAAATTTAAATTCAAAGTTATTGTTGAATTTGAAGGTAAGATATTTTATAAATCTGTTTTGAATGTGTTCGATGCTATCAATGTATACTTTATACTGCGGATTCCATATTGGCGACGCGTATTCCAGTGTACTTCTGACTAATGCAAAGTATAGCATTACTATTGTACGTGGGTTACCAAAAACTTTACTTATACGAAGAACAAAGCCAAGCATTTTGAATGACCTATGAACGATTGAGTCGATGTGCTTATTAATTATAAGTTTGCTATCAAGGTAAACGCCAAGATCTTTACAATCCGTTTTAGAGATGACAGGTTTATTTTGGAGTGAATAAGAGTACTTAATTATATGTTTATTCCTGGTGAATGTCATAGTATGACATTTCGAAACATTTATATCTAAACAGTTAACTTTACAATACTCGCAAAGCCTATCTAAGTCACTTTGCAAGGCTTCGCAGTCAGAAAGAGAATGCACAACTTTGAAAATTTTCATGTCGTCAGCGTACAGCTTATATTCGGAGTTTTGAAAGCATGATCCAATGTCGTTTATATAAATATTGAACAAGAGCGAACCTAGGTGAGAACCTTGCGGGACACCGGATAATACCTCTAAAGACTTTGAGAAGACGCCATTGATTAAGATTACCTGATTACGATTGCTAATATAGGACTTAATCCATCTAAACAGGTCACCATGTATACCAAGTTGGGTGAGTTTTTTCAAAAGAATTGAGTGAATTACGCGGTCAAAGGCCTTAGAGAAGTCTGTATACATAGTATCGACCTGCTCCTTATCATCCATCTTGCTATGCAAGAAGTTAATGAAAAGGGTGAGGTTGGATGTTGTAGACCTACCTTTCATAAATCCGTGCTGATTCGGTGTAATGATTGAGGAAATGGCCGAGTACAATTGATCAAAGACGATTTTTTCAAGAATTTTGCTTAGAATAGGAAGTTGGGAGATTGGACGGTAGTTTTTAACATCATGTTTATCACCAGTCTTAAAGATTGGTGTAACAACAGCTGATTTCCATTTGAGAGGAAACAGTCCTTCTTTTAGTGATTTTTTATAGATGGCGCAAACTGGAAGACAGATATATTTACTGCAGTAACGTATAAAAATTCCAGGTAGCCTATCGATTCCGGGACCTTTTCTAATGTCTATGCTTGAGAGGTATTTTAAGGTGATTTCTTCGTTTATTAAGATTGAGGATATTAATGTGTTGTTAAGAGGATCCTCCTTATTATTGGCATCATGAGTTGGAATTTCATTGGTAAAGACCGATGAGAAATAATCAGCAAACAGATCTGTAACTTCTTTGCTGTCGTGTGCTGTTGTGGAATTATAGGTCATGTGTTCCGGTATAACGGGAGATTTTCTTTGCGCCTTAATATAACCCCATATTTTTTTTACATTATTTTGTATATCAGATTCCAATCGAGCAATATAGTTTTTATGAGTAAGACTAGAAATCTTCTTTTGTCTTTTGCGGAGTAATGCGAAAGATTGATAATCCAATGGATTCTTGTAGCGTTTCCAGGCACGAAAAAACTTTAATTTTTCTTTCGTTATATTTATTAAAGCCGCCGAATACCATGTTGGAAATTTAGTTGGTCTGATTACTTTCGTAGGAACGAGATTATCTATTAGGTTATCAATGATTTCATAAAAATAGTGTACCGCAGTGTCAACGTCTTGTGCGTTAACGACAGAAGACCAGTCAATATTTCTGAGAGTATCATTGACAACTTCATAGTTAACTTTATTAAACGATTTGACAATCTGGGGTTTTAGGACGGCAGCAGGGGGTGGAATATTGAGTTCAACTATAATTGATTTATGATGTGCATCTTCGATTACCAGCGGAGAGTCGGCAGCGGAAACTATGACTGTAGTGTTACAAAGCACAAGATCTAGAATTCGCCCATAAGTATTAGAAATTGTATTAAACTGTTTTAAATTGGAGAACGAAAGGCAACTAAGGAGGGTAGAAGCACAGAGGTCGGTACTATGTGGCTGAAGCATAGAGTTCCAGCTCATGTTAGGCATATTGTAGTCACCTATTATTAGAAAAATGTCATTTGGAAACTCAGTAGTTAAATCGGATATGGCAGTTGTATGACTATTGATGATAGAAAAACGCTGCGCGCTCGATAATTTAGGACTAACCCCCGGTAAGTAAGAGCAACAAATATGAATATTCAAAATGTGATGTTTCGAATGTCTTAATAATAGTGAGATCCATATATCCTCGGCTTCTGAAGTCCACGATTTTCGAGATCGAACATTAAAGTCTTTTTTTATACCTATAGCAACGCCTCCCCCTTTAGTTTTACCCGTTAGAGTGGTATCTCTATCATTTCTGTATACTTTATACCGGCAATCAAACAGTTCCTCGTCGGATATGCTGTCAACTAACCACGTCTCGCTAATTAAGATTATGTCGAATTCGTTGATCAGGACATTTTCATAGAATTCTCTGGTTTTAGATCGGAGGCCTCGTGCATTTTGATAAAAAATTATGATAGTATCATGCATTGTGTAAGTGAAAAATTATTATCCAATTTTGATTTGAAATAAATAGAAAAATAATTAAAAATAAAGCTTTAGTCGAGATGAGGATATTTTGATAAATACTCAGCAGCCGAAAGTCCACTGGGGTGAGCATATTAATCAATTTGCGCATACATGAATGTTTGTGTTGTATTGGGTAAGTTAGGTGATGTGTGTGTAGAGTTGAGTAGAAAAGTGGTATAAGTTGAAAACCTAAAATATAATAAAATTTAAAATTGAAACAAATTACTATGTTAAATTGTTCAGTTGGGTTTGACCTGAGACTAGGATAGCAGGAGAGGTAACATTCTTTCTTAAATAGATTTTTGAGTTTCGCACCCATAAAAAATCGTATTTGTTTATGTTTTTAAATTCCTTAGCTGATCTCAGCAGTAATTTATTTTTTCTAGTAAGGTGATCATTAACAAAGAGTTTACCTCCTGCAACACCTAGGCTCTTACAATCGACCCCCTTCTTCTTTTTAATGGCCGCTAGCAGCTCGTCCTTCTTCCTTTTGGAGATGAATTTAGCCACCACGTTCCGAGGGCGGGCGTCACGAGGAGCTGCTGCTATTCCATCTTGAGAATGTTGCCGTGGATTAGCTCTACTAATGAATTCAATGTCCTCTTCCTTAATAATTTGTCCAACGTTTGATGCAATTTTAATTAGGCTGGTTGTTAGGTTTTCATCTTTGTTTTCGGTTAGACCGAAGATTTCAATGTTGTTGATGAGCAGCTGTTGTTCTCTTTCGTTGTTTGTTTTGTCCAAATATGTAACGAACTTTTTTAATTCCATTACTTCAGCTTCAAGCTTATCCATTTTTTTAAGTTTTTCTTCTAATACCAGAATTTTATTGGTGAAGTCTTCGATTGTACTATTATTGTGAACGATTGTCTGTTCAAAGGAAACCAGTTTTGTATTCATTGAGTTCAGTTGAGAGGAAAGTTTCTTGATTTCGCTAAGAAGAATTGACGAGTCGACAGAGTTGAGATTGCTGGAGAGCGGTGATTGTCCTGTTTTACATTTTGCGCACATCCATGACTCCCTGTTCTCCTCAGACATCCTTTTAAAAACTGCAGAGGTAAGTTTGGCACAACTGAGATGAACTTGATTTTTGCAACTTATACACTTCATGCAGTCAGCCGTTTGAACTGGCTTGCTACATTGGTTGCAAGTAGAACTCATAGTGGTGACAATAAATTTAATATTATCTATGATGGTAATTATTTTCTTCAATTTGAGTTTTTACAGTGTTGTGTCACTTGTTCCACCAAATTCAATGTTTAGTGCACGGAATTACTTTTAAACTGCGTAAACACAATATATACTAAAGAGTACTATTATATATTTTTAAATGGGCTAAATAACTTTGACACTTTGATATAATGTTGTCACACCGGTAGTTGTAGTGAATATGAAATTATAAAATTCAAATTTGTAGAATTAATTTAACTATGAAAACAAACCTTAAAAAAATAAATAAAATAATAAGTATTTTAGTTTGCATGTCATCTACATTTACATATTTAAAAAAAATATTTTTCACTCAACTTCCATGCATTTTAATGTGCCCATTGGCCAGAAGTTGTAAACTTACGAAAAACCTTACAAGTGTAAAGCTAGCCAGTTTAACTTTTACTGTAGCTAGCGTTGAAACAGACGGCCCTTAATAGTAAATAGTAACTGTTATTTTAAATGTTGTTCAAGTTTTCATTCAGCGTTGGAATGTCTCATAACCGTAAATTGCATTATTGTTCCGAAAATTACATTATTGTGCCGAAAATGACATTATTGTGCCGAAAATGGCGTTATTGTGCCGAAAATGGCGTTATTGTGCCAAAAATGACTATTTGTGCCGAAAATGACATTATTGTGCCGAAAATGGCGTTATTGTGCCAAAAATGGCATTATTGTGCTGAAAATGAAAAACTAAATGATTAAATAAACTACCAAGAAAAGTATTTAGGGTAGGTAAAATTTTATCAAAGCAATTACTAAAAAAATCTTTTAGTGCAAGTTTGCTATGGAATCAAGAGATACCAAGATATATTATTTATAGTCTTAAGATAGTAGGAGGAAATTGCTACTAATTTTCCAATCAAAGGTGATTTACCAGGAATTATTAACACTTTTAACAAGAATTTATAAAAACATACGTAAATTTAACAATTCCTTTTTCATTTAATGAAGAATTCGAGGAAAACAGCCTTTTCTTTTTTATGCATTTGAACGTTAAACTTTAAATAACGGTCGTGGGAAAACTGATAACACAGGCTATAAATATTATAATTCTGGAATACCAAAGTGATGTTTGTACTGGGCTATCTATTATTTCGACACGCGACTGTGTTTAAAATACAAAATTCGTGTAGCAAGCAGCTGTTATTATTGGACTGTTGGACTGTTGGTACCTCATCCTTGAATCTAACACTAAAAATGGAAAAGAACGCCTAAAAAATATAAGTTTTTTTATATCCGCCGAGGTCCCGCAATGCGGAGTACAATTTTCCATTACCAAAGGAATAATATAGCTAAGTTGCCTCTACGTGTTTTCTTAACGATTATGCCTCAAAATATTTCCTTCGTGCAAATTTTAGTAAATGTTGGCTCAAAATTAAATGCTTCATTATGTAAACGAAGGTCAAGTATAAGTATTTAGGCGAAATAAAAAAGAAAGCTGTTACACTAAAGCCCTGTGTTACAGTTCTAGGGGTCAGGAATTGGCCTGTCACCGAATTAACCTTATTTTATTGTAAATACTGGTTTACGTTTCTAGATTCAAACAATGTTGTTATTAATATATCGCACGTCCCGTAGAAAAGGGTAGTAAGCCAATGCAGGAGAGCGAAAACAAAAGATGATTGATGAAACAAGCGGTCCCGTCGAAAAGAGACACTAGCGACTTCTCGCGGAGATGAGTGATCTAACTTAAATACGGTTTTCTTGGGGCATAGATAATCACATTCACTTTACTAATCTAAGATAAAAATAAAATTTTATAGAACAAAAAATTTTTACTAACGATTCTTTTCTACGGGATGTGTGATGTCACTGCAAGTTTTAGTAATAAGTAATCACTCAAGAAGATAAAGTGATATTTCTGGACGGTTTGTAGTTTGGATTTTGAGGGTTTTAACTAGTGATAAAATAGATTTATGATGTAGTTCATTAGAAAAACAATATTATGAATTAGATGAATGCGTATATTTTCCATTGCGATGTATTGAAAAAACTTTTTGATACAAAATATATCTCTGTAAAGAACCCGCATAGGTATATCACAAACCAATTGGTCCAATTGAAAAACAGTTTCGCGGTTTGTTTTGGAGTGATTTCAAATGTAAAATTTGATGAAGTAAAACTTCTTTACGCACGCTTGACTTGGGGGGTAAGCTGGCGAATGCGTTACGTAAAGTGTAATGCGTTACGTGTGAGGCGAACGGGCTGTATCACACTGTAGAAGCAAGAGAGAGCAGTAGGCGCGCACATTTTATTTATCTCTTCCTCTTATAACCAGTGCATGAAGATTATTCGTTATTTCATTTCCTTCTTAAACAATTTTATAAATACTGTAGGAGCAAGAGAGGTGCGCGTACATTTTCTTTCTCCCTAGAAGTTTTACTTCAGTCATGTGGTCTAAAGCACATTAGTTTTTGAAAAATATTAAATCAGTTTTATTGATCCCGTGAAATTAAAGTAATCTTCGTGATGTTTTATGGTTTTGCAGTTGTTTGATAAGGGAGAAGAGTTCGACGTTGGAGTTCAGACAGATATGCTGGTGGAAAGGCCGACTACCCCTAAATTTATTCCGAGCAAGATTGGATATGACGTAGCGACACAGATCATGCCGGGAGACGTAAGTTGTTTCATTTTACTTACTAATATTTTTATTCTAGAAAATATATGAAAATATTTGTGTTTGTTTTATTTAAAAAATATATTATCGTTTATTCGGATGTTTACATCCCTGCTAATAATAAACGCGGTGAATATTTTATCCAATTAATGAGAACAGCGCTTGTGAAACCTTACTAATAGAATCTGATATAAAATAGATCACGAAAAGATATATAGGTACTTTTTTTGTACAACCGAAGAGAATTGTATTAACTTGAAATTTCTAATCGAACTTCAGAATTTTTCCAAGGTATTACGGATGGGTTGTTTCATTAAATTTGAACAATTCATCAAAAATTTGATGTTATTTTTCAAGTCCTGTGAAAGTTATATTAAAGTTCTGTAAGTACGAGTATATCAGTATAGGCCAGTTGCTTCATAAAACTGAAATAATCATCCTAAAAGTGCTACGAATTTACATAAAGATTGAATTAAAATTTAGATTTTTTTTTAAATATATTCTAATATAAAATGGAATATTTTAAATTCAAACATAAAAAGGAAAAAAACCACATATTCATTTACTCCATACGTCAAATAATTAATCTGCAAGAAAACTGTCACTTCCTTTTATTAAAGGAATCTGCAAGAAAACTGTCACTTTATTTTCTTAAGGAAATCTGCAAGAAAACTGTCACTTTATTTTCTTAAGGAAATCTGCAAGAAAACTGTCACTTTATTTTCTTAAGGGAATCTGCAAGAAAACTGTCAGTTTATTTTCTTAAGGAAATCTGCAAGAAAACTGTCATTTCATTTTCTTAAGGGAATCTGCAAGAACATTGTCGGTTTATTTTATTAAGGGAATCTGTAAGAAAACTTTCACTTCATTTTATTAAGGCAATCTGCAAGAAAACTGTCACTTCCTTTTATTAAGGGAATCTGCAAGAAAACTGTCACCTCCTTTTATTAAGGGAACCCTGCAAGAAAACTTCAATTCGTTTTATTAAGGGAATCTGCAAGAAAACTTCAATTCGTTTTATTAAGGGAATCTGCAAGAAAACTGTCATTTCCTTTATTAAGGGAATCTGCAAGAAAACTGTCATTTCCTTTATTAAGGGAATCTGCAAGAAAACTGTCATTTCATTTTCTTAAGGGCATCTGGAAGAAAATTGTCGGTTTCTTTTATTGAGGGTATCTGTAAGAAAAAAATCACTTCATTTTATTAAGGGAATCTGCAAGAAAACTGTCACTTCATTTTATTAAGGGATTCTGCAAGAAAACTGTAATTTCATTTTCTTAAGGGAATCTGCAAGAAAATTGTTGCTCTCTTTTATTAAGGGAATCTGTAAGAAAACTTTCACTTCATTTTATTAAGAAAATCTGCAAGAAAACTGTCACTTCATTTTATTAATTAATGCGTGGCAGGCTAGACAGAGAGACTGGTCGAGGGAGATCTTTTGACCTTTCTACAGCAGGAGTCTCTCGGAAAATCACCTTGCACCGCAGTGGGAGAGATGATTCGTACCATTTTTCGCTCCTGGGCACACTGACCCCAGATTCCTATACACTGCTAATATATTTTCCTTCCCAGAACTTCCTCCCATTTCCTTTAAAAGACCCTCCACACAAAATCCCCAAAGATGAGATATCCCCTGAGGGAAAATACTTTCCTGAGGGCTGTAACAAAAAAAAAAATGAAGTCCACTAAACGAGACAGCCTCAAATCCCGGCGTGCGCAAGAAAATTTTATTTGATTGATTTATGTTTTAACAATTAAAATTTTATTTATTTAATATTTATATGTAGGTTTTTTTAACAATAAATACACATTTTTTACACGTTATACAGTGTTAAAGTAGTAGATAAGATTAGCTTTTCCTCACCCTAAAAATTAACATAAAGTATCTATATTTGCGGCACGTTCCAGAATGAAAGAAACTCCCAGTATCGCCATTCAGAACCACCATTCAGAATTGAAACGTTTCTTGAAATGGCTTTACCCCTTTTTGGTGATCAGATTTGAATAGCTAGGTTTATTGTTTATTGTTTCTTCTTCACATTTTAGGTATAACAGTTTACAATACAATTTTTAACCTCACTACGACAAGCCTGTGTCGAGGTTAACAATTATTTACTTAAAGTAACAAAATAACACAAAACGAAAAACAGAAATAATTCTTCAAAAAACACAAAATAATATAGGTAAAATAAAAATGATACTTCAAAGAAGAATATTGTTATAGGTACTTCCCCATCTTCATCTTTCTCATCTTCTTCCCCTCCCCAGTTACCTTCAGCCTCACAACGTACCCATTGGGGATGCCATAGTCTCACTGGCTCAAGACGGGAGCAGTTAAGACTATGCGGTGTTCACATAAAAAACCAACCAAACTAAATAATCACTCGACAACATTGCTAACTAACACTGACAGTGCCCTTACAATGTTGTACGTGAATCATTTTATTTAGAAGTTCGCATGAAAAAAAAGCGTGTCAATACGAGCTAGACATTGTATTTTATAAAACATATTTATTATCCTTGACAACTTCCTGTGGCTAGGAAGGTACTTATAATGCTATATGTAAGTCTCGTGGAGACACGTCAGAATGTTGAATAGACTAAAGTATTGATGGTTTCAGACGATTGAATAATGAAAGGCTAAAGTAGGATTGATCAGTGCCCCACATATCACCGGGGACGGATTGAGCACACCTGTCTGGGAGATGTAGGACAGTCAATACACAATACATGGCGCACGGTACAGGGTTAACGCAGGTCATGAGGGGACGTGTACTTTAAAATATTGTCACTGTCTGCTGTTGCTAAGCTGCAGATTATATGCCTAGTCAAACAATTAAGTTAATTTACGGAAATTAAATAATGTCGTTTTTAATTTAACATCTAACCATGCGTCGTTTCTCCATAATTGTGGGCCATACTTTTGGATTACTGCTCTACGATGTTATATTTGGCCAATGAAGGAAACTTGAACAAGCTAGAAGTTATATATAACATAGATATAAGATGCATCCAAGTACACAGGGTTTAATCAAATGAGAGAGGAGCTAAATTGGATTCCAATAAAACTGCTATTTAATGTGTTAATTTTTGTGCATAAAGTTATGAAAAACCAAATTCGAAAATACAGTAAAGATGAAATTGTTTTTAAAGGTACATAATTACGAAACCACTAATATAAATAATAGAGTTAGATTGCCGCTTACGAGAAAATCAGAGTCACAGAACTGCCTAATGTATAGAAGACTAAAGATGTATGATGAAATGCCTGAATGTTCGAAGAATGGAGGAAGAATGAATGTATTTAAAAAGAAGTTTTAATGCTATAGTGTATATTAGTTTATATACTATCGCAGTATAAAGAAACTCAATAAATTATAAAAAATAAATAGAAATACGATGGAGCGCTATACAGTGTATACAGGGAAGTGATCAATGCGTTTGAATTTTCAATCGGGAAATAAATCATTCGATTTTGATATCTATTTTTATAGGATTTATGGATAATTTTATTATCGCCCTGGAGAAAAACCCCGATCGCTTTCTGCTGAAGAAACTGCTGTCCACATACCAACAGAGAGAAAGATACTGTGACAAGGGATTTATAATGGGACATCAAGAGGGAACACGGTTGCCAGGAAATTGGCAAAATAGGCATTTTACCAAACGGTTGTTCTCACTATCGCCGTTACCCCTAACCGACAGACCGAGCGAAAGGGACGACAATTGCAACGGACCTGCTACAAACCAAGCCGACTTACAGTGTGCTAAATGCAGTGAAATTTGTGATATGTCTTTATTCTTGACTAACTCAATCAAACAAGATTTTCAACTTTAACAATCGAAAGTTGGATTTAGTATTTTCAAGTGATTCGAAAATAGTGGTTGAGCTATCCGACGAATTATTATTACCGTCAGATCAACACCACCCACCATTGGACATTATCATAACAAATATGCCCCATCGCATAACTTTTCCACAGCTCAATACCATCATATTACTGAGTACCTTACCCAAACAGATTGGGTCCCTCTTAAATGAGGAAAATAATATAAATAATCAATTAGAATACCTACTTTTACTCGATTTTAAATACTTTTTTAAAACGATTTGTTCCCAGAGTTAGCTTTACAGCATCTTATTATCCGAAATGGTTTACAAAGGAACTAACTAATTTAATTAATAAAAAAAATGTATCCACAGAAAATATAAACATATTAGAAATCCTAACGATTATATAACATTTACTAAACTACGAAAACAATGTAAAGAATTATCAATAAAATGCTATAGTGACTATGTTAACGTAATAGAAAATGAGGTACATCATCATAAAATTTAGAAAAAATTCTGGAATTTTACTAAATCTCAACGAAAAGACAACTGTGGATATCATAATAGCATGTACTTTTAAGAAAAATGTGCCGACAGTATTGAGGGTATAGTTAATCTCTTTGCTAACTCATTTAAAAGTATTTATGACAAAGATATTACCGTCAATACAGTCTCCAGTACTTCAGTGGAAGAGTCATTAAACCTAAGCCAATGTTTCATAAAATTAGAATCCATAGAAAGGGGCATTAGGGGGATGTGGTGACTAGAGTGTGAATTTTTCTGGTAATTTCGCCTATATAATCATGTTTTTTTGTCATTTTATTCGATTCTGCCAGGAATTCCATAATCCCTGTAAATTCCGTTGCGAACAAAATTTTATTAAATTTATTTTTTCTAATATTTTTCAAAATTCCTGACAATTTCCAATTTTTTTCAATTTTTTCTGTTTTCCTGACAGACAGCTAAAATACCTGACATGGCAGGAAAATTGCTGTCGTCTGGTAACGCTACCCGCAGTGACCTGTGGCAGAGGTGTTGGTTTTCCAATACATTGAATGATTCCCTCCCGTCCACCAAATTGAATACCTACATACAGAATTGTTTGGCTCAACTATAATAAGTGCACGATCTACAGTATGCGCAAAACCGACATAATATTATGTATTAAATTATTTAAAATCATATAACTCCTCGCAGTTATTTGACTTCGACGAGGAGGTAGCTTCCGTGCTGGAGGTGCTGGTGGGAAAAACGGTGGAGCAGTCGCTGGTGGAAGTACTGGAGGAGGAAGAGCTGGCGGCTGTGCGGCGCAGAGCCGAGGAGCAGGCCGAGCGGCGTAACGCCGCGGCTGCTAGTGCCACTCACCACCAGCGACACCTGGTTCGCATGCACAGGCAGAAGGTAGGCACCACATCACACCACATCTCACTTCGAAACAATTTAGTCATGTCCAGTCAAGTCATGCCCAGTTTGTCACATCCAGTCAAGTCATGCCCGATAAAGTCATGTCCAGTCATGTACACTTATACCAATTCAAGTCTTGTCCAATCCAGTTTTGTTCAGTAAAGTTTTTTCCAGGCAAGTCATATCCAATTTTTTGTATTTCTTGGGCATTAACTATGTAACAATTTCTAGACATTTTGTTTTGAAGAGTTTTAATTTTCAATGTACTATCGTTACTTAAATTTTAATTTTTATGCTACCGGTTTCGACACATCCGTGTCATTCACTAGCAAAGTTTTAAGTTTGCTAGTGAATGACACGGATGTGTCGAAACCGGTAGCATAAAAATTAAAATTTAAGTAACGATAGTACATTGAAAATTAAAACTCTTCAAAACAAAAAGTCATATCCAGTCAAATTATGTTCAGTCAAGTCATTTCCAGTCATGCCAGGCCCAGTTAAGTCATGTCCAGTTATGTACAGTGTACAGTTATGTCCAATCTTATAACCAGTCAAGTCATGTAAGCCAAGTGAAGTCCTATTAAGTCACATCCAGTCAAGTCATGGCGAGTCAAGTGATGTCAAGTCAAGTATCCAGTTAATTCACGCCCAGTCAAGTCTTGTCAAGTTAAGTCATGTCCTGTCAAGTCATGCCTAGTCAAAAGATTTCGCACCGAATACGTCAGTGTGACGAAATTTTACTAACTTTGTTCAACAACGTTGAAGATGTACGTTTTCATGCAAGTTATGGTTAAGACTGACCGGAACTGATGTAAAAATTCGACTAGTTTTCTCGGAACCAGCTTGACTTAGGTAAAATGGACAGGACGTGGTCAGTTTGAAAATAGATACTTATAATTCTGCTTTCCCGCCATAAAAACAATCAATTTTAGTCCAATCCAGGTGCATCTGACGCCTTTCGACTAATCGCGACTGGACTGACTTATTTCGAAATCATCCTAACACTAGCTAGCTTGGGGCGAGGTGTGTTTACTCCTGAGTGTTTTTTTTTTTACATGAATCAAATTTATATTCTGAGACTCCTTGATGGTTTTGATTCTCAGGAGCGGCGCGTGGAAGAGGCCGCCATGGGGGTGGAGGCGGCCCGCAGTGCGGCCCAGCGCGCGGCCGCCGCAGCCCTGGTCAGGGCGCACCTACCCGCGCTGTTACCTGCCGTGCTGCGCGCTCTGCAGGACCAGGGCTATCTGCAGCCCGACCAGGACCCCGGTAACACACAACAACCGTTTATTTGTTACTGCTGACAGGATTTTGCCATTTTTACATTGCTGCCAAGAAAAACACATTTTCAATATCTCCCTTAGACGTAAATGGTGCATATAATGAAACAATGAGCAATCAGCTGTATCTTTTGCTGCATATAGTAGGAGAAAACAACTTGATTCATTTGTTTCATTGTCCTTTTCTTCGGCTCGCAGTTTTTTCTCCTCTTAACGAGCATTTTTAGGTGTATTCGTGCAGTTTGGGTTATATATCCCTTGAGGGTATTATTTTCAGTATTTCAAACCCTCAACATCCAAGCTAATTTATCAAATTCTGTATCCTGGTCTTCATATTAGAGGGTGATGACTGATGACCCACAATTTTGAGAACTATTGCAATCCAGCTGGTCAGTTTACTGCAATTCGCGAGGCTTCTGACACATAGAAATCAGATCTGCTGATACCACAATGTCCTCGATCCCTTCAATCCACCAATCACAATGCTGTTACGGTGTCCAAAGGCACATAACTGAATTACTGGTTCAAACGTTTAATAAAAGATGGCGGGAAACGCTTCTAGGCGCCAAATTTAACTCGACTTATTTGCTGGCTGTCGAGCGTGGCTTTTAATGGTTCATGTTTCCATACCACAAAAAAATTGATATAGCGCAAGCTAATGATTGCATAAAAACGAAGAACATAAACGTTGTGTACAGACAATGCATATTGAACTCATTGTGCTGTATGTAATAAGCTTTTGCATTTAATGGATTGTCTATTCTAATGAGCATATTTTAAGGGGAGAGGGGTTAGGACGTTGACCCCCCCCCCACCCTTTCCCATAGACCTCAGTATTGCGTAGGAAAAAAGAGAATAATACTCGTAGATTACATTCCTGGAAAATACCACAATATTTTTAGAACAATCTATTTTATCAATGTTTAATAAAAAATAAGTTGTGGTAAGTAGAGGTCTAGTAGAAATTTTCTACTAATTTATTAACCCCCTTAGGGTCGAATCCCCTATGTGAGTTCTATAGCTACGCGCGCCGTTGGTATTTATTAAACTACCCTTATTGCGTTTAGGTTCAGTAAAATTAAAAAATGACTCATGTTATCGAATGACCTTATTTAAATTAATTATAAACTTGCTGGAATTGCTGGAAATTGATGTAGTTCATGCAAAACTGACAATTTTCGTTACAACATTTCATGATTGGCTCTGACCACAAATCTAACAAGTCATTTAAAACGAAAACCTAGAATTTAGAAACAAACCGAAAATGAATTTCACTGAGAAGTCGAAATTGGTTCTCTCTGCCTTATAAAACTGTGATTTTGAATATTCAACAATACATAGATTTTTCACGGCCTTCATTCCTCAAGCACGTAACACCGTACAAAAACATTTATTCATGTTTGTATTGACGCAATACACCGTATTTTCGTTATTTTAGGGAGAGAGTTTTGTATATCATTATGTCCATTAGAATGAATTAAGCTGTTAGAATTAATTTAGTTCGTAACAGTAGCATTTCGTGGAAACTTAGATATTCCTGACTCTATAAGAACTCGGGTCGATAATATTTAGTAGATGACTGTTGGTATTGTGTACTGAATAGCCAGCAAATGTCGATTTAAATTTAAAAATTGTGAAAATTAAACAAAACTTTATATCCGTAAATTGTTTTTTGATCGGTATTTTGATTAGAATTTTTAAAGCATTTGTATAAAATTGATTGCTGTATTCAACACCTACCAGTGTTATTTTGCTAGTCGTCTAGCATGAAAAATGTCACCAGTCGCCACCACCTACGAGCTGTCACGATGCAATTTATTAAGAAGGAAAATGCAATAAGTTGGCAAATGTATGACAGGTCAAGGTGAGCGCACATTGTTGGTTCTAGAGTCTAGCATAAACATGAAGATAGCAGATAACAAGTAAATATTTTTACAAAACATTCGAATGTTTCTGCAGCAATGCTATTTCGGTAACAATAATGGTAATTATTGGATATAGATGGAAACGTTAATACGCAATTTTTTGAAAAACTCTTTTGATTCACCTTAATTACATTAAAAGACAACTATTTGCATTGGAGGCAGTGGAAAATATTTCATTTTTAATTTCAATTACCTAAAACTAAAATTAGCTTCGTCTTGTGTAATTTTGCCCATATTTGAAATCACTGTCACTTTGGTATGTTGGTATTCCCGATACATTTTTATATATAACGAGCGGCTAGAAGATTTTGAAGATATCACGAAATCTGGGCGTATTAGGAAAACCCCTTTTTTAAAAATTTAGGTACCGGAGTTTTGAAAATAAAATGACGTAAAAAAACACTTTTTTTTTGTAGTAATTTTTTTTTTTTTAATAATACATTTACTTTTGTATCACAAACCATGTTACACAAACCTAGCGTAGCCGCTAAACTACTTGTGAAAACTGGGATGTTTTTCTTGCCTTGACGTGAGCAGGCGGTATAAAGGGGGGACTTTCTTTTGTATCACTAACCATAACCACAAACCTAGCGTAGCCGCTAAACTACTTGAAAACTGGGATGTTTTTCTAGCCTTGACGTGAGCAGGTGCTAAAAAGGGGGAACTTTATTTTGCATCATGTTACACAAACCTAGCGTAGCCGCTAAACTACTTGAAAACTGGGATGTTTTTCTTATCTTGACGCGAGCAGGCGCTATAAAGGGGAGATTTTTTTTCGTATCACAAACCATGTCACACAAACCTAGCGTAGCCGCTAAACTACTTGAAAACTGGGGTGTTTTTCTCGTCTTGACACGAGCAGGCGCTATATCATCACAGAAATAGTTCACTTAAAAAAATAAAATTTTTAGGTAAAAAAAAATTCAAGCTAATAAATTTTAATCACAACACACGCAATGCGTGTGTATTAGGTAGGTACTAATTAGGCGAAATTTAAATTTTTTTACATTAAAAAAAAAATTCCTGCAGCTCGTTGTTTTTCGTACAGCTTCAAGAATACCAACATAACAAAATGACACTTGACAAATTTTTTTGAAAATGTCGGTCACGTTTCACAGATCGAAAGCTAATTTTAATTTTACGTAATTGAAATTTAAAATGAAATATTTTCCACTGCCCCCAACGCAAATAGTTGTCTTTTAATGTAATAAGCAAGTTGAGTCCTTTTTTTTCTTTTTTTTATCGATGTTCACATGCAAACTTAAATACTGGTATTTTTATTTTTTTTAAAAGTTCGTTTTCATAATTAAATTAATTCTACAAATTTGAAATTTATTAAGCCCGCGTAAACGCCGGCAAGAGTACAGTACCGTGCGGCAGAGTTCGTGACGTCACCCGGTCCTTGGTTGTGTGAAATATAAGGGAATATATTTACAAAACCGGGACACGCTTAATATGGACGAAAAAAATACATTTAAAAACTTGTGGACGAAAAACATAAATTTAAAAAGTTGTAGCAGTTAGATATTAACTAGTAGATACTAATCAATTGATTTGCCGGAATACGAAAAAAGTGCATTTTAATGGTTATTTTTTAAATTTAAGAAACACAAAATGTCATTTTTCAACGAAACTTGCAACAGTTCCTAACATAGCGGTCGGTGAAAAATGACATTTCGTGTTTTTAGATTTAAAAAATAACCATTAAAATACACTTTTTTCGAAATTCCGGTAATTGAATTGATTGGTACTAGTTAATATCTTACTACTACAACTTTTTAAATTTATTTTTTTCGTCCGTATTAAGCGTGTCCCGGTTTTCTAAATTTTTTCCCTTATATTTCATACAATCAAGGGCCGGGTTACGTCACGAACTCTGCCGCACGGTATTATGCTCGTTCCGGCGTTTTCGCGGGCTTTAATTTAATTCAAACTTCTAGAATTAATTTATTTATGAAATCGAACTTTAAAAAAAATACTGGTATTTAAGTTTGCATGTCATCTACATCAACATATTTTTTATAAGTCAAAATATTTTTCACTCAACTTCCCTATTAAGGTGAATCAAAAGATTTTTTCAAAAAAAGTGCGTAGGTATTAACCATTTCCATCTACATCCAATATTTACCACAATAATAATGGGTTGTTTCCTATCGTTTTGCCATCAGCTTTTCGCGCATTGTCGCACAAATGGGCCTTTCTGATGTGGGAGTATTAGGTATAAGAAAATATATTTATTACCGTCACGGAAAGTTGGTTGTCGGTTGTCCCTTGCCGCTTGTCGCCCATCGCGTGCCTGATCTTTACAAGATAATAATATGATTTATTTCTGATTAGCCCTCTCTGTACCTCTCCTGTAATCAGTGGGTAGTGGGCCACGGACACGGACTATGGGGCTATGGGTTATGGGCTTCGGGCTAATGGAAGGGCGGCATTGAATAACACTATTATGGGGATCGTTGAAAAATCAGAATAAAAATATTTTATCTAAATGCGCCAAGTTGTTTTCACGACATCTACTACTTGCATAAAGGGGAGGATTTCGATTTAGTGATTGATGATAAAAGTGTTTGGAAATAGAATGTTTACTGTTTATTGGTGAATGCAATTTGCATGCGATTCATCTGGTTCAGCCCTGGCCAATCCGCGACCCGCGGTCATGTATGAAGAAATTTGTACTTCTTTTTCTTTTGGAAATTAGTAGAGCTCTGGACAAGCAACTTTTCCGATCGCGTAACAAGGACCAATCAGTGCAGATAGATTTACTCACATTGCTTATCCACAGGTGCACTTATTTTAGTTTATTTATTTATTTATTTATTTAATTTCAACGGTATAAACATACCATAAACAATATTTACATTTCACATTAAAAACCAAAAGCATATATTAGGAATAATTAAAAACAAAAAAGAGAATGACAATTGATTGTGGCATTTGATTGTGAAATGACATACGAGATATGAGCAAGAGATACAAGTACAAACAAATTTTATAGTACAAATAAGGTAAACTTAGATTAAATTAATATTGGTTGAAAATATATGATAGCATAGCCCTCTTGTACCTACTTTCCGTGCAGTTAAATATATCGGCCACATCTGCGTATCTATTACTAACTGCATGCAACCTAGGTGCAAGTGAGTTTTTGGAATACTCAGTCCTGGTGTTGTTG
The DNA here is from genome assembly GCA_951813805.1 of Limnephilus auricula. Lineage (NCBI taxonomy): Eukaryota > Metazoa > Arthropoda > Insecta > Trichoptera > Limnephilidae > Limnephilus > Limnephilus auricula. Next base: position 5,061,979 of record OX638388.1, on the reverse strand, counting down.
CATTTAAACAGAACTTTGGAACGAGTTGCTCTCGTAGGTATATGAAATTCAATGAGGTTAGTTAAATCGGGACTGTCTATACTACCATTTACAATTTTGAACATAAATATTAAGTCGGATATAATTCTTCGATCTGAGAGTTTTAATAAATTTAGTCCTTTCATCAAATAATTATAGTTAATGTTTTCAATGGGAATACCGAGTTTAAAATTAATGTGTCTTAGGAATTTATGTTGAATTCTTTCGATTGAATCTGAATGTAATTTATAATGGGGGGACCAGATCGAGGAGTTATATTCGACTTGACTACGAATTAGGGATGTATATAAAAATTTTAATGTTGAAATATTCCTAAAACCTCTAGAATTTCGAAGAATGAAGCCAAGCATTTTCATTCCTTTATTATTGATTGTGTTTATATGGGATATAAAGTTTAATTTAGAGTCGAAAGTTATGCCCAGATCATTAATTTCTTCGACAGAGGTAAGGGTTGAGTTGTTAAGTTCATATGGATGAATAATTGGTTGACTAATTCTGTAAAATCTGATTGAATGACACTTATTTATGTTCAGATAAAGTTTGTTAAGAGAACACCAATTAATTAATCTGTTTAGGTTATTTTGTAGACAGATACAATCTTCAGCGCTTTTTATTATTTTAAATATTTTTAAGTCGTCAGCAAAAAGTAGTACATTTATGTCTTTATCAAATATATTAACAATATCGTTTATAAACAGTAAAAATAATATTGGACCTAAATGAGACCCTTGTGGTACACCACTGGTAGCTATAAATTGATTGGAAATGAACAAATTGATTTTTACAAGTAGAACTCTATCAGATAGATAGCTAGCAAACCATTCTAAAAGTTTTCCATCTATACCGAGCTTGCGTAGTTTAACCAGGAGAATTTTATGGCATACTTTGTCAAAGGCCTTGATAAAGTCCGTATATATGGAATCGACTTGAGTTCTGTTAGCTAATGCGTCCGATATATAGTTTTCATATAACGAGAGATTTGTCAGAGTTGATCTGCCTGACAGAAATCCGTGTTGATTCGGAACAATGATATGGTTAATACAAGGTGAAATTTTATCAAGTAATAGTTTTTCAAAAAGTTTCGGAATTACAGATAGCTTACATATTGGTCTATAGTTAGTAATATCACTTTTATTACCCTTTTTGAATACAGTGATATATTATTAATTAGTACACAAAGGATAAAGAAAGAAAAAAGAAAATTCAGTAACCGTTGGGAAGACGATTATTTCTTTATAACATATATGTTTCACCTTAAAAATAATCAGTTTAAATATTGTTTATATCAATTCTTTTATTGTATATCGAGACACAAATAGACGTATATAATTTCTGTAATTTTTGTTTATACTTAATATCTATTTATGTGAGACTTCTTATCATTTTTACCAATGTATTTTATTTTATTCTGTGCTTTTGTTGTAACATTTTATATTTTTCAGTATTTTATGTTTTCTTTATTGATTTAATTTTGGAAGTATTTAAAATAACTGTGATGCTAAGGTTTAGTTAGGCTGCGAGTGGTAATATCACGGGAATCAGTAAAAAAAATATAGTTAGTCATAATTTTGATAGAGCCAGTTCGGAATCAATTCGAAACGGTCTTGTATTATCATCCTTCTTAATAAATATTTCACCGGCTTTAGACCAAACATATTTGTACTTACATTCGGCTGCGAACTGTCGTGCTAGGTAGATACTATAATCGTTTGGCGCGTAAGGTAAGGAATAGGGAAGTTGAGTGAAAAATATTTTGACTTATAAAAAAGAAGACATGGCACGATCAAGTGAATCAGATACTTGAGTCGGGCCATGTCAAGAGTCAGAATAATAGAAGAGCATGTATGATAAGATGTATGAATGTGAATGAGGCGAGGAGTGTATGCCAAGACCGAGTTGTTTGGCGGTCCATCCTCTCTGCCTACCCCTGCGGGGAAACGGCGTGATGGTTAGTTAGTTAGTTAGTTAGTTAAAAATATGTTCATGTAGATGACATGCAAACTTAAATACCTGTATTTTTTTTTTTTTAAATTTCGTTTTCAAAATTAAATTAAATCTACAAGTTTGAATTTTATTAAAGCCCGCGAAAACGGCCGGTAAGAAACGAGAGAGTGTGTGACGTCGTCTCACGTCATCCGGTCCCTTGTTTGTGTGAAAAATAAGGGAAAATATTTCCAAACCAGGACACGCTTAATATGGACGAAAAAAATAAATTTAAAAAGTTGTAGTAGTTAGATATTAACTAGGGTGGGTGCTACAGTAATTGAACAGTCTATAGCTATTGGACAATTCAACTTTAAACTTCCAAAACAAGACTATCTGAGCGTTCCTGTAAGTGTGATAGAGACCAATCTATACATTGCTTTCTTCTTTATACGGCTGCATGTTCTAATATTTACCACCAGATTTCACCACTGACAAAACTTCAATCATATTTCAAGTCGCGGTAAAATCATTAAAATATGTATTTTTTTAGCAACTTGTTTAAGGGACAGAGATATTTTATTGCTGTTTATTTCATACAATTTCACTGAATTTTGGAAAAATACATCTAAGGTTGGTTGCAAAGGCTACAAATTGTGAGTATTTGTTGAGATTTAATCAATAATACGAATAATATTAGTAAAAGCCATTAGGGCGTAAATAAATAATAAATAAAAATATTGCGTGTGTAGGGTGTTTTTATCTAAAATATTTAAATTGGCGCTATCTGTTAGCGTATATTTCGTCTAACTTTAAGAAATTCCGAACTAATTTTTTTAAAGAAGAAATACAAACTTTTGATATTTCAAGTTACAACTTAGAGAAATATTGCAATATTTGTTATTATTTTCCAGGAATTGGGGCAAATTAGTTTGCATAAGTTTGTACAATAATATTATTATGGTAATATTAATTGATGATGGAAAAATATCGTTTTGCGTCCGGAGTACATAATAAGCTTTTCAAATATTTAATTAGTCATAAAGCAATACGAGTAATAGTATTTGTCTTGTTGCGTTTCGACAACGGTTTACCACCAACATGACAATCGTCATATATAATTAATCGACTGCACAGAACGTATCATTATCGACGTTAAGTGATTCGTGACTATTGACTGTTGTTAACTATTTAGGTGATCCTACATGCACAATACATGCAACCTAACCAAACCTACTTACATGTTCTGTGAAGGCATTATGATTCAGTCAGGTAGAATTGTTTAAATTTATTTATTTATTAATCTTGTGTTAGCTCACATCGTTGTATCTCTATTAATTTGAGAAACATACTCGTATATATCTTTATATATAAAAAAAATCGCGTCACGATGTTCGTCCTAGTAAACTCCGAAACTACTAATGTATTGATAAAACACCTGGTTATCTAGGTTAGGTAACCATCCAGTGGATGGCGTTGGGTTTAGTTAGCCACAGCAACGCGTGAGCGGGTCAGCTAGTTTATATATATTTATATAAATATTATCTTCTTTATATATAAAAATCTCGTGTTACAATGTTCGTCCGAGGTAAACTCCGAAACTACTTAACCGATTTAGATGAAATTTGGCGTACTGTGTGTAATTTGGTCCAACCTTAAAGATAGGATAGTTTTATCTCGATTATTGACCTCAATATTTATTATTGCGAATTAAATGTTTTTTATGTGACAATTATTTGTAAGTTCTATACGTTTCTGACAGATGGCGGTGTGAGTTAATTTATTGAGACAACACTTGGTTATCTAGATTAGCTAATTATCCAGTAGATGGCGTTGTGTTTGGTTAGCCACAGCAACGCGTGGGCGGAGCAATTAGTATATATATATATACTAGTTGACCCTTAATAGATAGATTGTTAATTTTATATATACATATATAAAATTAACAATTTTTGGCAAACATTATAATAACTTTAGGTACATTGCTAGTCAATCCAAGGGAGCCTGCTATGCCTCAATACAAAGGACTGTCCCGTAAAAACAATTCCCCATTAAAAAAAAAAAAATCCTCACTTATTCGAATGAGAATCGGACATTGTTCCGTTCCTTCTCACCTTTTTAAAATTCACGTCCTTGACTCCCAGATTGTACATTTTGTGGTTTAGAAGTGGGAACTTTAGATCACATATTTTTTGGTTATCCCTCTCTAATCAAATATCCTTTCTTCTATCAAGCCTTATCTAAAATTTCCTCCCCTCCATTCAACATCACATCTCTTCTAAGTCCGAACTCGACTCCAATCTTTATAAAGTTATATGTCGGTGTATGTGGGCTTGCGATATATACTAAAATCGATTTTATTATTTACAATAGACATAGTAATTCATAAGACCTCCAACCACCCTGTCTCACAAAAACACTCCGCCTTCCACTCCATGATCCACCGTCTAGTAAATGTGCCATTATCTAATAATAATTTCCTAAATGAACTTTCTATAATAAAACAAATTGCTGTAAATAACGGATACGAACCAAATTTAATTGATAACATCTTAAATAAAAAACTTAACAAAATTTCAAGAAATAAATATCTATACAATTCTAATAATAATAACGATAAAGAATGGCGAAAAATTTTATATATCAATAATTTTTCAGTTCAATGTTGCAAAAATCTCCCTTCTAATATTAAACCAGCTTTTTATACAAGAAATAATATCGGTAACTTTTTGAGGAACGTTAAAGATAAAGACCATAAATTAACTAATTCCGGAATATATAAACTCAAATGTAATGACTGTTCCTCATTTTATATCGGGAAAACAACGCGTAATTTTGAAATTAGAATCAAAGAACACTTAAGGTGTCTTAATAATAATAATTTCTCCGATTTCGCTAACCATATAATTGAAAATAACCATAGTTTTGAAAAAAATACAGGGATAAATATTCTTCACATTAATAATAAAGGAAAACGCTTAGATAACTTAGAAGCTCTAGAAATAAAAAAAATCCCTTAAAAATAATGAGTCGATTATCAATAAACAAAAAATATTAACCTATAGCCCAATATTAAATCTCTTCCCATTCGGTGTCCATTCTGTCCCCACTTACTCTTCATCAATTCCTAGCCACGCCCCCACCCCTACCACAACACCTACTGATAAATTGTACCCACTCACTATTTTGTAATTGTCATCATTATATGTTTGCCCTGAAGAAGGAACGGTTGTTCCGAAACCGGTCGGCGTGTAACTAAATAAATCAGTGGTTGAACTAAGATATATTGTTTCATTTAATTATAAAATAACTTTAAATATTATAAATTTAATTGTATTCAATCACCAACAAACATCAATATTGAGGTGGTCATTAATTTCGTCTTAAATTTAAATATCTTTTCAATCCGAGTAATTTCAATCGGGATTTTGTTATAAAGTTGGACGGCCTGGTAGTCTGGTACATTAGTCATTTCTTGCTTTCTTCCTTGTTGGCAATCTAATTTGTTTGCATTTCTTGTCCCATTTCCGTGTATCTCGTGATTGTAATTTATTTTACTTTTCAGTTCCTTAAGACTTCCACATGTTAATTTCATGTATGAAAATAAGTACATTCAAATATATGGTTTCCTTCACCGTCAATTGAGTACACGTTGGGCTTGATTCGAATCGCCTAGTTTTGCAATATTTGCATTTATTCATTTTCTCTTCATTGCAGAGAAAAAGAATGCTGGAACAGTAATTAAAGTGTGGTGATATAATTGTATTGTATCTGTATCTGACATATTTCTTTATTATTTACTTTGTTCTGATTTTGCCAAGAAATGATATTTTTGGGCAATATTTTTAATTGTATAATCTGCATTATTTGAGAAGTTCAGCTTCGAGTCTATAATGGCATCAAGATATTTAATTTCTTCGGCCTTTTTTTATAATTTCATAATTATTCTATAACTAAACATGTATTGCAGGTGTGGATGAAGGATTCATGCCGTGGCTGATGAGCGAAGTGGCCCAAGAAGTGGAGAGCATGATCACCAGTCGGGATGTGTTAGCAGGTGAGCCTTCGATATCTTTACCTTTACTAAGTTTTTGCGATATGATGTTGCGGCTATGTGACCTCGCGATCTTCCGATTTAAACATCCTCTAGGTATATGAGGCATGCCCAACCTGTGGGACGCGGCCCAATTGACGTTTTTTTTTGCAGCCCAAAATGATGTGCTGGATTTTGGCATTCAAACGAAAATCGTCCTCGGAATTTATCACATTTCGATTATACTTTGTGAAATTAGAACATCTTTTTATTGGACCTCGGACTCTCGATGGGGGTCTCCGTGGCCCATTAAGCTCAGTAATATTTTTTAGCTCTTTTAGGTACCCCTGCTCTATGCAAAGTTCCACCACAAATTTTGTCCGTTCAAAAAGAGAAAGATCAGGTCGAGTTAGTGCCTCCGCGGATGAGGCAACTGAAAAAAAAAGAGTTTGCAACTAAACTCGCTATCCTGTGTATATCAATGTGATGGCCCGCACACATAATTTCTAAAAAACCCGTTGTCAATGGCAACGCAAGCAGTGACTCGCAACTCACCCTGCTAGTTGCCGTGGCCAGCCGTTGCCAGTTTGCTCGGTTGTCATGGTTGCGCCAGTTTTTTTGTCAGTTTTCTAGTTTTTTTCAATTTGACAGTTGTGACAATGTGACAGATGATTACGATGACAGCTGATTGTGCTTCGTCTATGGTTAAACAAGCTGTGATAATTACAGAAATCATAAAATTGAGTAGGTCGTCATAGAAGTTTGATGTAAGTTTGGTTGGAAGCCATAGCAACCAGCTGGTTTTAGTTTGTTGCCTCGTCGGGGGAGGCACTTAGTAGAATGAACCGATAATGCTAGTATTGAATTACGTGACAGAGTAATTTAATATTTAGTCATGAACAAATTTTAATCTTAATATTTGTCTTTGGTAATAAAAAAAAGTCGAATTCTTTGGGTTCTATTGTTAAAAAAATTCTTCATAGCAAGAAGACACACAAATCAGTTTTCTCTCCGGGGCCGATCGGTATAAGTTTGCCGTAAAGTCGCAAATGTCTTCGCGCCTAGCTAGAAGATTTAATTTTCATAATAATACAGCAACCGCTTGCTGTGGCCTACCATTTATTCCTGTTCCCCCCTCAGTATAATTCACACTTATTTCCTCCTTAATGTGCATGCAGATATCGTGCGAGAGGTGCTGGAGACCCGGGCGGAGGTATTCCGCGCGATGGGCGAGGGCCAGAGCAGCAGCGGTAGAACAAGCACTAGAGCCAGCAGCGAGGAGGAGGCGAGCCATCACTACAACGACATAGGTAACCTAAACCCCTGCACTCAGCACTGTATAGTGTTAACCCAAGTACAACCAGGCTATAGCGACAACACTATTTATACCACAGTAAATAACACGGACAGGCTGCATTATTTTTGATTTATGAACCGTGTTTCAAGGTGGTTGGTACCGCTTTTGTATTTATTCATGAAAATCGAAGGAAATGTTTTATTTTTCTTATAAGGCCAAGATAATGTTTGTTTTTATAATATCTATTTATTTACGCCCTAGTGGGCATTTACATGAAAATAACATAATTCATTGCGTTAACTCTTTGTTGTAATAGCAATGGCAGAGCAAGTGCATTTATGAAATAAGTTACAAAGCATAGCGTAAGTCTAGCTTTACACTGGTATAAGTCTTGTAAATTTTTTCGACTTCTGGCCAATGGGCATATTACATTTTGAAAATCTTATGTGCCCATTGGTCAGAAGTCGTAAACTTGCGAAAAAACTTGCAAGTGTAAAGCTAGCCTTACTAAGTAACTGTGTAGGTACTTAAAAACCTTACTAATAAAATAGAAACTGACATGTAACGGCTATAAAATGGTTTATGGAGAGATAAATACGTACACTGTTTATTCAACCGAAGAGGTTTCTATCTTGAAATTTTGTGTATAATCTTGAAATTTCTCATCGAATTTCGGTATATATTCAGGGTGACCGGATAACTCAAAATGAATTCAACTCAACACCTGCTTTGGAAAGTCATTAAGAGTTGTGAAAAAAATATATAAAAAATTGGATAAATAGGTTAGGGTATGGGCTATTTTTAAATTTTCTTTCATATCTTTTAACGACTTTTTAAAGAGATGTTTAGTTGAGTTGATTCTGAGTCGAAATGGAACCGTTGAATGTGCTATATATATCCTGTTTTTGAACAGTTTTTGAACAGTGTCGTAAAAATAAATAACATTTTTGAAAGTATAGGGTATTCAATAAGGACGCTCGATTTTAAATTGAAAATAAAACAAGTTTTTTGTGTGTGAGATATCCACTCAATTTTTTATTTTATTTGAAAGTATATTTTATGACAATAAGTGTGGAATACGTCGTTAAAATGTCCGCCGTGGCTGCTCGGAGGGTTCAATTTTCAATGACTTAGGTACAATGCATACATCTGGCTAAATTTATGAATGACGTTTGTTATATTGACTTTGAGAGCATCTACTGTTTGCATAGACCTGCGAAGTCTAAAAGAGTTAAATCGCACGTTCTCGCCTTTTTTGATAAAATTTCAAATTTGATGATTTGCACACGTTTTTAAACGCTTTACCCTACCATGGTGATTTGCCGTACACTACTAAACAATTGACAAAAAATTTGACATTTGTTACTTTAAGAACATGGCTGCTATAACTTAACAAATTTCGAGCGTCCCTATTGAAAGACACTATAGATAAATTTACCGTAAAAATATTTGTATTAAAAAAAAAAATAACATTTATATTCGTATTCCAAAAATTATAGATAATACAAAACTTAACAAATTTTGACTTTTCAGTGAGCTAGAGTGCCAAGATTAAAGAATACGACATTATTGATGTTATTGTAGTTGAAAACTGATTTATATATTTTACTAAATTCAAATTTTCTTTGTGTGTAGGATTATTTGTCTAGAGAGCCTCCCCGAAAATAAAAATAAAACTTTTCTTCGTTAACATCAAAAATGTCGTATTTTTCAATCTCTAGCTCACTGAAAAGTGACGAACCGCCACTGGCAAAAACTCGTGTGTACCTACTTACTTAAATGGCCACAGTGAAACTCGAAAATGACGTGAAATGTGTCCGGATTCAATGGCACTATAGCAGGGTTGCACTGTCGTTTACATGAGTTTTAGTCAGACTTCAGTAACTCTAACTATTTCGCGAAATTGTCGTTTATTGGTGTAATAATAGCGTGTTTACGAAATGACAGCGATCAACAAAGTGTACGTGTAAAAGCTTTTTTTATTATTTTGTTTACTAACTCATGCAATGTTTTACAGGTGATCAATCAGGAAACGCCTCCGATGTCTGACGTTCCCGTGGGATCAAAAAGGGTTAAAGGGTAAATGGATCAAAACGTTCTTTAGAAATATTTCCGTCCAACCAAAGTGCTTCGTCCACTGAAACAGTGACCATGGTTTTTACAAATTGATTCCTAATTCGTTTTTGGAGCAAGCCTCAGGTGAAATCTAATATCAGTGATAAAAATAGAAAGTTTTTAAGCCTTAAATCTTAAAAAATCAAACAATTGTAATAACTACCCATATCAATGATCTGTGAACGTTTCAAGTAAATTCATATGAATGTAATGTTAAAACCAGATATTTTTATAATCAAAAAATACAAATGTATTTCGTCGAAAAATTAAATTATATTGAACACTTTAAATTTGCTATATTATCAACGTTATCTTTATGAACATTAAAAGAAGTTTGTGTAAGTGCCTATTTACATTTTTTTTTTATATTAATTCAATAATCATCTTAGGCTCAAGCGTGACAAAGTCATCATCATTTAATCTCGTCGAATTCAATGTTTCCAAGACCCAATCATGTCTGATTACGTCTAAAAAGGATTGAAATGACAATCTAGTCTCCTTTAACGGTAGCATTCTTCCGAACAGGTCCTCCATTGATATGCTTGGTGTAACTCGACCAAGTGAACTCGGTGTAAGTGACCAGCTCAGGTACGGGGGCTCCATCGAGTCCAGAATTAAGTTGGCCTCTCAGAAACTGGGTGTGCTGTACAGGACCCGCAGATACTTTAATAGTGCACAACTGCTAACCCTGTACAAATCGCAAGTACGCCCCACGGTTGAATTTGGCAGCCATCTCTGGTCAGGAGCCCCAATGTATCTGAAAAAAAAACCCTCTGAGCAGAAACGGGCGGTCTGCTTGATAGATTCTCCCATCTTAACAAACGGATTGCAATCTTTAGAGCACAGGCGTCGGGTGGGAATGTTATCCTTGTTCTATCGGTATTTCAATGGAAGATGCTCCAAGGAACTAGCGTCATTGATCCCCTCGGCACCGGTGCATAGTCGGGAAACAACCCAAACGCGCGCCCAACATATGTACACGGTTGATATTTGTCACATGAGAACGGGTCGCTTCTACGACTCGTTCCTGTGTTCAACAACTCGGCTGTGGAACGATTTGCCTGCCTCTGTGTTTCCTCCTTCCTACAACATGGGTCTCTTCAAGACCCACGTTCACTCCTTCCTCTCTTCAAAAAGACCCTCCTCACAGCATCTTCAAAGATGACATATGCCCTGAGGGAATTTATTTTCCTCAGGGCCTCCTGTGTGGAGTTAATGTGAAAAATGAAAATGGCCATAAAGTGCCATTTTGTTTTTTTGACAGTTGAAAACTCCCAGTTGCCGATTGGAAGACCGTTTCAGAGTTTTAATAAATTGTGATCAGGAGAAGAGGACAACTAACATATTCGTCAGATTATTACAATTCGATAGAAAACTGAAACGCACCTTGAATCGGCGTTTAACAGGGATCTTTCAAATGTCAAAAAACAAAATGGCACCGAGTGGCAATTTGATGATAATGTTAAATTTGAATTTCTGTGAAACATCTGAGCCTTTCAGTGTTTAGGTAGGTAGATACTGAATATACAATTTGCTTTTAAATTGTTTAAAAATCTGTAGAATTCTGTATAGTTATTTATATATGTATTGAAACTTATGAAATCAGTCAATAATAATTATGAGAAAGTTTAGGTGGAGCTTGATGACGATGATATCGAAGTGTTACCGATTTTCTATTAGTGGCCGAGGATACACTGGAAGATTAATTTGTCGCTAAAATCTAGAAAAAACGTTTTTTTACATTGCCTTACTGTCAATTAAAAGCGTTGCCAACATTGTCTCCATATTAATTTTTAAACAATCTTTTAAGGTGATGCACCACTAAGGACCAGTTGTTTCGGAAAATTTCACCTTTGAATTTCCTTCAAATCGACATTCACCGAAAAATTGGGTTGTTTCAACCTCCGTCAGAAGAAATTTCATCGAAAATTCCATAGGACCAGTTGTTTCGGAATTCCCTTCAAATTTGAATTTCCTTCAAATTTGAATTTCCTTCAAATCGTCATTCACCGAAAAATTGGGTTGTTTCAACTTCCGTCAGCAGTAAATAACGTTCGATAAATTTGAAAATTTTATTCAAGTGTTCCCCGCCGAATCACAATTTTGACGTCTGCGCATGCGCCTCCCATTATTTCGCTAACCGTCCGGACACGGCTGATCACATTCACATCACATTTCTATAGTATTTTCACTGCTGACGGAAGTTGAAACAACCCAATTTTTCGGTGAATGTCGATTTGAGGGAAATTCAAACGTGAAATTTTCCGAAACAACTGGTCCTAAGCAATTCAAAATCATGTGGATTTTGGTTTGAAAATTATATCGCTTAGAAATATTTTAGATGCTTTAATTAAATACTGCGAGTAGAACGCCTTTGAAATAAATGAGTGTTTTTTATACATCTTTTTATAAGCCCAGAAAAAATAAAGTTTCTGGCCTATAAAAACTGCTTTAAAGTTAAAAATCCCCTACTTACGTACCCCTTTTCAGTTACAGTTTTATTGAATACAGTGGAAAATTAAATTCTTTAGAACAATTAAATATTTGTGCCTTGGCTTCGTAAAATAAAATTAAAAAAACATTTTTCGGCAATGTTTTTTTCGTAAATAAATCAAAACAGACGACTGGTGTTAAATGGGAATTTAAACCAATTACATAAAGGAGTATTATTGTTTGCGGCCTGAACTCGATTTTACACGTGCATCGCCTTAAGAGGTTACTTTTTACTTTGATATATTATTTCCATTAATTAAATTGGCGAAAATTGTAACCCATACTAGTCACTTCATTAAATTATATTAATAATTATTGTCAGTCCATATAGCATTTTTAACATTCTAAAAGTGTACCTAATGATAATAGACTCTACCTAATGAATTCTATAATAAACAGAATATTTGTTAGTGGGTACAATTATTGTACAATTTGGTTAAATCTATTTGTGTATTCTCAGACATTTTTGGAAACTCGGTTAAATCGGAGTGCCTTTTTAGGAAGTTATGTATTTATAAACACGTAAATATATAAGTAATGTTATGAAATATTTAGCGCAATTTAAAGAGTATTGTAGTACTTACCTTTGGGGGATGTGTTTGTCGGCGAAGCCATTACAAAAATATAATGTGTGAATAAAATTGAGCATATCATTTTTGTTACCTAATTAATCTTTCCAATGTACATGATTTTGTTATTTAATATCAAAAAATGACGATCCGATATCAAAAAGACCAAAATAATTAAAAAGTGAACATTTTATCAAACCACTAATATATATGTCTGTGTATAAATGTTTCAAATGTTTTACAATTTTGTACAGTTTTAATAAAATGTAATAATATGAAAATTTATTTGATTTAAGTCCAGATATGCATAAAATTTCATGTACCTATTGTATCAACATTAATTGCGTAGAACATTAAATAAATGATTATCTATTTTTTTGTTACAATTGTTGTTTTAATTATATACTTAAGATGATTGTTTTTACTTTCGAGAATCTGCTTTTCAGAAACGGCGGAGTATCTTACGTCCCACTCAGCACACAATGGGTGAGGGGTATGAAGCGGGTAGGATATTAAGTTAAAAATGAAATTAAACAATATAACGCCGTTCTTCCATGGAGCTACCTTCAAGCGACGCGATCGCCGCTCGTCTGTGTTTTCCATACTATCATTAGTGTTTGAAAACGCCGCTAGGTGCTACACTAGCAAATTTGTTTGACAGGTAGCGGTAGCGTCGCTTGTGAATAGCTAGGTGGAAGAACGGCGTAAGGCTTTCAGTCCTATGCTCGAATACTTTCACGAAGCTACTGAAATGCACCTTTTGGTGAGTTCATTAATATTAGTGGACAAGGATAATACGGGGTCTCTGGACATGTTCTGTAATAGTATTGGTGGGTACAAAACAGCCAACTTAAAGTAAAAACGCGAGGAAATACGATTTTTTTTAGTTTAATTACGTGTGCCATCAAGACGGGTAATCAGTAATCACCCTTTTGATTAGTTCATTCAAATTAGCGGAGATATGTTTTGTTGTAGGAAAACGGTGTGTCTTCATATGTTAGAACAAGGTTCGTCTTGACAAATAGATATGTATTATTATTTGAGTATTCTATTATTTAATTAGTCTCCGTCGTCGAGAGGCAAGGCTCTCGACTAGCGATTCGGATGTCGCGGGGTCAAATACCGACGTGAGCAGATAAAATTTATTGGACTGATTTGTTTTTTTTCACAATTGAAATTTATTTACCCACAAATTTCAAATGTATCTTCCTTTATGAAGTAATGTGTATTGAGTTGGTACGAACCTAAGTTCGTAGAATTTTTGGCTACCACAGAACTGTGGCCTTCGAACTTTTTTTGTACATGTGTAATTTCAAATTGAAAGAAAAAGTATTTTATTGAAACTACATTGTAGTGATAAAGGACATTTAGTAAGCCTTAAAAAGGTTGGTCTGCCTGTGCGCCTCTTGGCAGGTTCCACGCAGTCATGGAAATAGTGAGCCATTTTTTCGAAAAAATTACCTCATCGAGTACACGAACGGGAATGGTTTCATATGATAAATAAAGGTCGTTTAGTAGATGAGAAAAAGCAGGTCTGCCAACAGGCAGCCTGGCACGTTCGTAGGCCGCCGGTGTCAAAGTGGGGACAAAAATAGTAAATTTTACGTCATCGAGTACGCGAATGTGAACTTTGACGCCGGCTGCCTACGAACGTGCCCCAGAATGGATGGTGTAAACTGGGTGGCTATCGTACCGATAATGTGATAAATCTATGATTCCTGAATTTCTCTAGCCACCTCAAATTGACTGATAACTGCGAAATATCGCAACAATGAACATACGCACGCACACATACAAATATACTCCTGTATGACGATTGAGATGTTATTTGCATGTATTTATTGGCGGGCGATTCAAGCCAAACCCCTTCCCCGTCCATATTCCCCGCATAAGGCTCGCAAGTGTGAACGAGACGTCGACAGAAAAAGCGAGCTTATTTTACGTTTAACTTGAGCAAAACTAATTTCGGGTTTTAAGGCAAATTAAACTATTTTCAGCAAATATTCAAATTGTATTGTATATTTCATCATATGCCTGAACTCGGACAGGAAGTATTAAATAAATGTGATCAAAATGTAAACTGCTTTTTATTTTACTACATTATCGTTATTCTTCATTGTGTTAAGACAAAATTGCAAAGTGAGAATATACATAAATGAAATTCTAATTTTGAGATCAGTAAGTGTCTATATTGCGATGAAAAAATATTTTTCCCACATTTATGTGTGTATTTAAAAAAAAAAAAAATTGTAGTTTACACAGTTTTACATTTCCACCCCGTGTTATTATTTTAGTATTGCTATTTGAAGAACAGTGGCGTCCTCCTATGTTTTCTACTCTTATTTGACAGATTATATATTATTTATTTGACATGAATAAAACATATATGATTACTAAAATTTGGTATGAAATTCCACCATTGTTTTACTTAACCCCACGACCTAAAACCAATAGAGTGAAACAATTTTCGATCAACGGAATGAAAAGTAGAACGGTTTTACACAAAATTTAGATTATACCGCAATTGTCCTTCTTCTTAATCGGTTTATATTACTGAGGAACGTGACTCCTACTCCACAAGGACAAGGCTCCTTTACTCCTCACGGTCCTGCGCTGCGTATGGAGAGACAAGAACATCCTAGTACCGGACGCCAGTGATACCTGGCCACTCCAGCGCAATGATGACTGCTTCTACTGCGTTCAACTTCAGCCAGTGTCTATGAGTTTTACACGAGACATTTTACCTCTCCAACCGGACTCTCTTCCCATGGCCTTGTAGTGCATTGGGAGGGATGGATTTGGATACTTACGTGGATATGAAAGTTGAAAGTTTTTATAAAATTCGAAATAGACACTGATAAAAATTATCTATTGATTATTTTTATTATTATTATGGCAATTCGTAAATAGCTAACGTTCACTAATAAGGGCGACTTGCACCAACTATCGCTAATTTTATCTGAAATTGTATTTAACTAAACGAATTTAAAACGCCAAATAAGTTTAACTTAAATGCGTTTAGTTGCGTCTTGCACCACGCAATTGGAGTGGCCATTTAGTTAAACGTCTTTATTTGAATTAAATTAAATTAAATTAATTAATTAAATTTAAATTTTATTGTATATTT
The DNA here is from genome assembly GCA_951813805.1 of Limnephilus auricula. Lineage (NCBI taxonomy): Eukaryota > Metazoa > Arthropoda > Insecta > Trichoptera > Limnephilidae > Limnephilus > Limnephilus auricula. The sequence continues at coordinate 5,046,383 of OX638388.1, read as the reverse complement.
CATCATATGCCTAATTTCGGACAGGTAGTTTTTCAAAAAAAGTATTCTTTCAGTCATAAACAAATTGTCAGAGTTGCACCCTAAATTCTTGGATAAACCTTCATCTTTAGGGACATATATTTAATAATTGAAAGCAAAAACTGAAAATCGGATTCCTGTCCGAGATGTGTATATGCCTCACCTTTTGATTTAAAAAAAACATTTTATTTGGTATTTTGGACTTAAATCTAAAACTACGTTTTGTATGAAAGCGGGAGCGCAGCCGTTCTTCTCAACGAAAATTTTTTTAAGGCCTTTTAACAATAAAATGACCCTAAATCCAACTCTGGAGGCAGGTATGGGTACCGCCGCCCGGGAACCATTAATTAGTAACCTTCTCCTTACAAACATGTAATATTCATATTTATTAATATTTTTTCCGTTGGTTCTGTTTATTATTTTAATGTTTATTTGTAATGTTTTTTTTAATTAGGGAGAGGGGCCGTTGAGCCTGATACGATTCGGAAACTCTGGTTTTAGAGGAATCAAGAATTTTTGTCAATTTCTTGGTTCGTGTTCCCAAAAGGACTAAGGTCTTTCTCTTTATTTGTGTCAACGTCAGGATTCTTGTCGTACAGATACGAAGTCATGTCAATGTAATGCACCGAGCTCGACAACATCCATCATATCTAATAGAATCTCAAAGTACCTACCTTCAGGTAGGTACATTTTTTGCTAAACGATTTCATTTTCGAAATACAAAATTTTTAACCTTAGTGTTTAAATACAATAAATGAGCACACATGGTTTTACCACACTTGCACAACTGGGGAGGTACGATAACACCCAGATAATCCCTTAATACCCCAACTGCAAAACCCCTGCCTGGATTATAGTAAAACCTGCACAAATTTAAACTTATATTTTTTTAACATGTGATCTTTTTTACTACGAATAAAGATAAACATCACCGGCTTACAAATAACCTGAACATTTAAAAATCTCCTACTACCATAATTATAAGGGGAAGATGTTGCTTGTGAATTGATGCAAGCCAGCCAATAAATGAACTCAAGACGCCTGGGCGGGAACCCGACGAATTTTACGACCCGACACTCACCGGACTTTACTTTTGTGCTTCTAATTCGATCACTCGGTGTCCACCTCACCAGATTACGATTATTGCAAAGGAAAATTTGTGTTCCACTCGCAGTATTTAATTAAAGTATCTAAAAATATTTCCAAGCGATTTAATTTTCAAACCTTAGTAGCAATAAATTTCTGTCGAAAAAAAATCTCTTATATTACGCAATTATGCGATATACCATTTATTTGATAAAATAATTTTAATAAATTTCAATTTGGGAGGCAAGAATGGGTACCGCCGCCCCGGCAACCATTTATTGGATAACCAACACCTCTGCCATAGGTCACCCCAAGTGGTTCGCTACGTTTAATGACTTAGCAGGGGTGCCCGGGATCATGGGGTAAGGTTTGTCTAGGTCTTGGCGGCGGATGATCTAGACACACTGAACCCCAAATTCCTACCCAACCCTTGGTATGAACCCTTTTCCTTCCCAGAACTTCCTCTCCTGTCTTTTCTCAAATAACCCTCCACACAACATCCCCAAAGATGACATAGGCCCTGAGGGAAATTATTTTCCTCAGGGCCTTTTGAGTGGACCTAATGTAAAAAAATAATAATAATGGTAAGAAGCGATACATTATTCGAAATTTTATAAAATCATTAAGAAGTAATTTTAAAATTAAAAATTAATTGGAAAATAACGATACGGAGACCATTCCAAATTCCACATAATGAAAGGTGATGATTGAGCTATAAAATCGTAGATTTTTCACAAATTTCCTAATACCTTACCTATCTATAAATAATCTATTGTCATAAAAAAGTTAATCAAATCTCGTGTAGTTATGGCAAGTCAGTAAACCATAATCTTACTGCTTTTCTCGCATACGAAGGTGTATAATAGGTGTGTACGTACATGTTATCGATGCCAGATTTCAATGGAGAAAACTGGAAAGCATTTCTGGTTCGAAAAAGTCATCGAAAATATCGTTGGAGATGAAATGAATATTCACGTTTATGTATATTGAATATATCTCTGGAATGAGGTGCAATTTGACTACACTCTCGTCAACAAAACAAAACACTTCAACGAATTTTACTTTTACTAATATTTTAATTTGATTATAATTAGATACTCTGTTATATTATATTATTATCGAACACATTTGTCCTTTCCATGATAGTTATACCCTATCTGACATTATTGGTTTAAACCTGAAATGTTCCATGGTAGCAGTATTAAGTATATTGTCTTCTGAAATTAAATTCTTTTAGCAGAAATTCTGATGATAGTGTAATTTATTGCTAAAAATGGAACCGCTTCGAATATTAATTTTAGTACGGTGAAAGTCGGTAGTGTGTATTTTTGTTTTAAATCAACTTCGCTATGTATTAGAAATTATAAACATATTAAGAACCCACACATTATTATTTGTTACATACATAATATGCCATCTGCAGCTCTGAAACTGATTTTTTCTGTCTCTCTATATATTGTATAACGCTATACTTTTACCTACCATATTTATTTCTATCTACCTATGTTTGTTTTCTTTGTCGTCTAAACACACCTGTATGAACTAAAATATAAAAATGTAAATATATGTAAAAGCCCACAAGGGCGTTAATGATTGACAAAATAAAATAATGTAAGCCAAAATAACAACGCAAGATGCAAATAAGTAATTCAATAGACGAATTCGTTGAATTCGTGTAACATACACCGGTCAGTGGTTGAGTGGGCATAGCGTTTGGGTTCCACCCAGGCGTTCCGTGTTCGATTCCTCGGCTGGCTAAGTCCTCCATCACAACACAAGCAACATCTTCCGCTTAGTGTGGTAGTAGTAGGAGATTTTCAAATGTTGTTGGGTTATTCGTAACCCGGGAATGTTTGTCTTTCTTTTTTTTTAAAAAAAAAAAGAAAGATATGTGAAAAAGTAAAACAAAAATATGCACATAAGTTCAATATGTTTATATCAATTAAACATGGAAATTTTACGGGCACAAACGTATTAACCTAGTATTGCTTTTGGTTTGGATGACAAGAACCATTCATAACACAAGATGTTGACACCGTCTTTCACTAAGACGACAGTAGCCCTGAACTCTCCATACACCATTGCTTCGGGCAAATCGGAATAATCTACCACGTGATTCGTCACTTTGAAGTTTCCCTGAAAAAATGTGGACTAATTAGTATATTACATAGGGTAACTGGAAAACAGGATACTAACAGCTGTTGTGTACAACGATTCGATTGATTAATCTTAGCATACCATAAGACGCCGCGGCGTCGCACTATGGACGGAATGGAGAAAAAACCCGAATTAAGAGGCTAGACTTTAAACGACACGCGGAACACCCGCGTCTGTCATTCTGTCCCGCTCACAATAAGCTTACGCACACTTACAATACATGCGAATGCGAAATGTGCGAATGAGACAACGCTTAAATTTACCTACAGAAATCGCTCGAAAAGGGGTTTATGGAGAATACACTTTTCTACACCGAAACTTTCACGAAATTGAAATTTTAAAAAGTATATAGTTTTTAGAAAGAAGAAGCTACGTCGGTAGCTTTTCATAATTTTATAATTCTTTATGAGAGTTGAGTTAGCAGCACTTTTTCCTTAAATAATATTTTTTGATAAATCGTACATGTTTGACAGTGAACGTTTACGTTAATACGAAACGAATCGAAAATTCGAAAACATACCGACATAGTTTTCACCCTTTAAAAGGCAGTATAAAAAAAATATATTCATTTTGTGCAATTTTCGATGTAGAAAAGTGTTTTTTCCCGGGCGTCCTTTTTGTATGGGCTGAAAAGCGAAGTCTATCGTCTTAAGTGGTTTTTGCAAACGTTATAATTTTAAATACATTTATTTTTTTTAATATAGCAAAATAGTTTCTGCATTTTATGTGTTTATTTAAATATGTCAATAGCGCTTGATAAAAGTTTGGTAACGCCGCAAAGTGTGTCGTAAATTGGATGTTTGGCATAGCTTTTTTCAGTTCGCTCCTACGCATGAGCAGAGACGGTTGTGTATTGAGTGACGTTTGGATATATTTACAAAAGTTTGTTACGACTAACGTTTCTCAATGTATTCTTTATTTAATTTACTAAACTATAAATCAATATCACACGTATGTGAGATTTGAACTAACATCTAATTTTCTGTTATTTTTGTATTTTTTTGCTGTTAAAATGCTTATTTCATTTAGCGTTTAGAAACAAAACATCATTTGTTCCCATTTGTGAGTATATACGTATTGTAGACTAAAGTCTCACCTTTTATGTCATATATAAATTGTTTTCCTTTTTTGTCCTTCCTTGAACAATTTTGTTATTTTCAGGAAGGTCCATATGCATTCCCCGGGGAGAATTATTCGAGGCATTAAAAGAACGGGGTATATTAAATGCCACTTCCGTGGAATCAAATGAGTTTTTAATTAATTATATAATACAAAAATACCACATAGTGGTAGGTTCGAACATTTTGAAGGTTTGCAACTCACTGACAAACAATAACTGGACACAAATGTGCTATTTATCTAAAGCCAGGCCCAAATACATGAATGATCTCAGTAAAGTTGTAAATCTAGAGTGCGGGGTTAGCACATTTCATTTGGTCTGTCAACGTTGCATGCACAAATTAGATTTTTTGAATGTCTATTGCATATTTCATATCGTCTCGAAATTAAATCATGGCAAGTCCGTGGACAAGAAAATTAACTAAAAGTTGGATCAAGAAAGAGAAACATTATTAATGAGTTCAGAGTTCAGAGAAAAAAATATCGTACTAATAGATATGCCAAAGCAGGGCTTCGGTAGTACCAATGATGTCAATACTGCCCATCGATTTTTTGACAATCATATTCTGTCTTCGGAAATAACAGGTATCGATGCTAATTTTATAGTAATGTCCAGTGGATATAAGTGGATATATCATCGACGAAAATAGTTTCGAACAATATGCTTTAGACACTGCCTGGCTTTATGTACGTCTATATAATTGGTACCCCATGCCGACAAGTGTTCATAAAATCCTAACACATGGTGCGACAGTAATGAAATTATTTTTACTCCCAATTGGAGATTTACAAGAATCGAGGCATAAAGAGATAAGGTACTACCGAGAACACCATAGCCGAAAAGTTTCCAGAACCAGCACCAATCAAGATATATTCAATAATTTGTTAATCTCATCAGACCCTGTAATTGTCTCTAGTCGACCACTTAATAAAAAAAAAAGTTCTGTGTTACCTACGGAAGTTTTAAGTCTACTAAGAATTCCGTCCAATGATTCTGTAAATTTGAGTGATGATTTAGACTCTGATGACAACGGAGACACCTTAAGCACTTAGATTTTCTACAATTTTTCTATTTTTGTGTTCATAGATCTGAATTATGATATGTAAAGTTTAAAATTAATATGTTTTATTTTCCTAGATATTTTTTATATCTTCAAAATGTATTATTTTGTTGTTGTAAATTTTTACGCAAGAGTAAATTATTAATATTTACTTCAAAATAGTTATAATTCATTAATAAGATCAACAACAAAAAAATTGCATCAATATTTAGCCAGCAAACAATTAATTCGTGTTTTTTCTGCATTCCGTCCACCGTGCGTCGGTAGGTAGCAATCATGTGAAGAGTATGCAAGGGATTTACGCATTATATAGTTTTGAAATTGGAATTTTTTTTAAAATTATTAGTTTATTTTAGTTTTACTCCACATCATGTGCATCAATGAAGGTAGGTATACATTATATATATATATATGTAAAGGAAATGATCCCTTTAATTTTGAATTGTCTACTGTCAATTAGGATGTAAAAGTCAATGTTCATTTGTTTTGTCAGTGCATTATATTATTATAAATTTTGCAGTTGGTTTGTTAGAAACCATAAAAAGGAAAAAAGAAAGAATAAACATAAATGTCGTTTCTTCGTTAAGAAACTTAGAAACACTAGTTTTTTATTTAATATTGTTTAATCCAACATATAATAAACCACGGTAAAAAATCGCTCCCAACGGCAATTTCACGGTCAATCCTTCGTATGTTTCCCAACTTCCCTCCAAAACGATACCCGTCAACCAAAATCAAATATTCACGTCCGCCGCCGTGATTGCTTCCGCTCCCTCATCGCAGCACTTTTGTCGCGTTACCAACTATTCCCGTCAAAAATCAGTGTTTCCACTATATCATATCAAATATATAAAGTTCTTAACTTGTCAAACTCTTATTATAACGCGTACGGAAATTAATACGTTACACTGAGTTTATGAACTTAATTATATAACAACAAAATTTACTGCAGATAACATTTTTTTTAATAAAAGATGCGACTTTGGTTTTTGAATAAATATATTTATCGAAGAAGAAGATAAAAATAATAATCTAATTTTTAAAATATTAAAATGAACAAGACACACAAAAATAATAAAAGATAATGGTCGCAACTGGGACTCAAACCAAGAACCTCACGTCTAACCGGGACATACGCTTTATCCAATTCAGTAATTTACCTTTTATTATTTCGGCTACTGGCATTATACCTAGCTCTCTCATTAAAAATTTAGGCTTATTAGATTTGTCGAAGAATTTATACATAAAAATGCAAAAATCAGTCATTTTAAATACATGTAGGATTACGAAAGATTTTGAAAATATTTATATTGAGGAATCAGTAGGATTTATCGGTCCAATTAGGAGTTCTACCGAGCCGAACCCTCTGATATGAAAATATCTGGAGTCATTGATTTATTTTCCCATTTGGTATCTGGTGGGTTGACGTGTTGTTCTTGTATTGTTTTGTATTTATTATACTTAAATAGTATAATTACATAGCATGGTTTGACTAGATAATCATTTGTGGAAAATGTGTGGAAGGGTTAAGTTTTTCCTGTGGGGAAGATTTAACCCGGACATAAAAGTCACAAAAATTAAGATAATATTGCGAAACTCAATCGAAAATCTGAAACAGAAAAATCAGAAAAAGATACGGATACATCTGGGACACGAACCCAAGACCTCCTAGATGTATCCGTATCTCTTTCTGTTTTTTCTGTTTCAGATTTTCGATTGAGTTTCGCTAATATTATCTTTATTAATAAAAAATAATAGATTATTATATGTTATATTCTTCTTCAATGATGTATTACATTGATGGAAATAACCTTCGAAAGTTAAAAAGAGAGTTTTTCTTATTAAAAAATATATATATATGTTTATTATTACAAAAGAGGATTTTTAGGATAGTGTGCATACCTTTAGGAGAGGACAAGACTCCGGACGATCCCAGCTTTTGAACCATTCTGCCATATGAATTGGGTACCATTTGAAGGCAAAAGCGCACGCGTTTGTGTCATTTACCACCAAGTAGTTAGGCTTGTAACCACCATCTCCCCACTTGGCCATATTTATGTCAAGCTGGATAAAAAATAAATAAAAAATTATACAGGATGTTTAGGGATATATTTGACTTACTTTAAACCAATGATTCCTGACATTATTTGGAGTTAAAAATGTAAATTAAATTTTGGTCGCCAGTGACTTCGACGTTTGAAAAAAAAATTAATTGAACATTTTTTTTAAAAATCATTCAAGAAACATTCTTACACATGTCGTCACTGGTCACTGGCCTAGTAACTACCAACCAACCCCTTCCCCGCAACCTTGTTGACGTCCAACCTCCAATAGAAAAGACACAAAATAATTTTTCTATTTTTGCTTTCCGGTAAGGCGGACTCGGAAGTGAATAGTTAGTTTACAGCTGGTTCCCGGGCGACAGTACTCTATGTAATATACCGCCTCCCAAATTAACTACTAATAGATATATTATTTTAAATAACTTAAGGGAAATGATGTTACCGCTACAGTTTTGTCCAAGTCTATACCGAGCACGACGTCAGCGCTGAAAGCGTCAGCAGTTCGGTTAATTTTCTTTCTTGTAATTATTATCCTATTCGGGTAAGATTCAGGATTTTCACACTCCGCTATGTTCTTCAGGAGAAAGTCAGCAGGGCCCTAAAACATTTGTTAGTAACACGAAATTAAAAAATCACATATTTCTGTTGCTAATAACTATAATGTCTGGGATTTGCAATCAATAAGAAAACGGTTGACTTATTATGACGTTTATTGATACTCCGATACATTCCAGGTTATTCTACAAGTGCCGCTTGTGGGCTACCAACATAACGATATAAATGACAAGAGAATACCAACATATCAATACATAACATCCTTTCCTCCTTTCATTTTTTTTTTAAACTTAATCACAATGACACAACTTAAACATAATCACTATGGCTAAACCTGACAGGGGGTTTCACCACTCTGCCAGACCTAGTAATAACATCATTTTTTGTGCTGGGTTCAGGTTCACTATCATGTTTATTTTCTTGGCTTCCCAAGTCGAACCATTTTTCGGGATTTTCATAATTAGATTTAAACTTTAAACAACTTTTTTTTATCTGATTAACATGAACCTTTTTTATTTCTCCTCCCATTAATTTAATTAAATATACCCATGGACTTAATTTTTGTACAATTATTCCCTGAACCCATTTCATCGGACTTTTTAGATGTCTTAAGTAGACTAAAACACTATCATTTTCCTTATACTCTTTTATGGCATTTTTCCTCGATTGTGTGACCTTTTGTGATTCCTTACTTTTATTTACATGATTTTCTTCTGACAAAATGTGTAGTGGTGTACGTGGCTCATACGAAAATATTTTAGCCATAGGAGACACACCCGTGACAGAAGTAGGAGTGGAACGATAAGTATACAAACAATCTATTAAACGTTGAGCTGGTGACAAATATTTAGAATTTTTTGAAAACATAAATTTAATTAAAATCTTTTTGAATGTTTGAACAGATCGTTCAGCTAATCCATTTGACTCAGGATTATAAGGTGGTGAAAATAATAATTTAATAGATTTTTCTTTACAAAAATTAGAAAATTCTTTACATGAAAATGGAGGACCGTTATCACAAACAATGGTTTTCGGAAACGCAAATCTGGAAAAAACTTCACCTAATTTTGATAACAAATCCGAATATTTAGTATTTTTTCAAATAAAAGCATTCTACCCACTCTGAATATGAATCGCAAACTAATAGGTATTTGGAACCTTTTAAATCAAAAAAATCCAAATGCACTCTTTCCCATGGACTTTCAGCAATAGGCCAATTATGACGTACATTTTTATTAGCATTTTGTACAGACTGACACATTTCACATCTAGAAATTATATCTTCAATATCTTGATTCATACCTAACCACCAAACATAAGAACGAGCTAGAATTTTTGATCTGACTATACCAGGATGACCATAATGTATTAGATTAAGGACTTTAGACTTTAGAGACTCTGGTATTACAATTCTGTCACCAAATAAAAGACATTTTCCTTTGACCGACAGTAAATTTCTGAACTTGAAATATTTCTTTATTTCTGGACTTGACAAGGTTTCAATCCAACCGATTGAAACATACTTTATGACTTTACATAATATTTCATCTTTTATAGAATGACTTTCAACTTCTGAAAATGGAATTAAGGGTGTTGACATGTATACAAAATTGCATTCCTCTATATTACATTGTTGTTCACTTGGCAACCGTGACATAACATCAGCTTGAGGAATTTTCAGTCCTTTTTTATAAACTAATTTATAATTGTACGCGGACAATATTATAGACCATCTTATAAGACGTGATGCTGCTAAAACCGGGACTTTTTTATTTTCGACAAATAAAGACAACAATGGTGCATGATCAGTATATATCGTAAAAGGACGACCAATTAAATATTTATGAAATTTCTTGATTCCAAAGATAATCGCAAGGGCTTCTTTGTGCAATTGGCTATAATTTCTTTGAGCCGAATTTAACGTCGCAGACTCAAAAGCTATAGGAAATTCCTGATTCTTTACAACATGACTTAAGACACATCCGACACCATATGCACTGGAATCGACTGTAAGATTCGTCAGACCAACACCATTTTACATTTTTTCTTAATAAATTATGGAGTGGTTCTAGCACAGTAGGACACATAGGAATAAAATTCCTATAAAAATTCAACATTGACAGATATGATTTTAGTTGAGTGACATTTTCTGGACACCCAGTAGACTTAATTTTCTCAACTTTTGACAAAGACGGGCTTTTGCCTTGACCCGAGAAGGTAAAACCTAAAAATTCAAAAGAAGACACAAAAAATTCACTCTTTGACACATTAATTTTTATATTAAAGTCATTCAACTTTGACAAAACCTCATCTAAAATATTAGAACACTCTGTTTCATCTTTACCACCTACACAAATATCATCAATGTATGCAGCACAGTTTTTTATGCCCCTCAAGACTGTATCAATGACCATTTGAAATGTGGCCGGAGCCGATGACAACCCAAATGGTAAACGATTGTAAACATATAAACCATTACATGTATTAATTGTAAGTAATTCTTTACTAGAATCTGACACGGACAACTGTAAATATGCATTTGTTAAGTCTAATTTACAAAATACTTGACAACCTGAAAATTTATTAAAAATATCCTCTGGACATGGTATAGGATATTGATCAATTCTTAATTGTGGATTAACTGTAGATTTTAAATCTGCACATAAACGTATTTTTCCATTTTGTTTTGGTACACAGACTATCGGAGAAGACCAACTACTGTATTTAACTTTAGAAATTATGCCTTCGCTTTCCAAACGATCTAGTTCTTCGCATACTTCTGCGCGAAGTGCATAAGGGACCTCATATGCTTTGTGAAAAACAGGAGTTGAATTATTTTTTAAACTTAAATTTACAGAAAACTCCTTAATTGGTAACTCGTTATTTGTTTTTGAAAAAGAATTTAAATATTTTTGTGACAATTTTTCAACAATATTTGATTTATTTTTCCCACTAACAGACAATGAATTTACAGTATTATCATTATCAATATTTGACATGAAAGAATTTATAATAGTATTTTCCCAAGACGGATTCAACACACTTAACCAATTTCTACCAAGAATAGCATCAGACGATAGATTTTTAACAACCAACACTGGTAAATCCAAGACAAAATTAGAATCAACAATAATATTTACTTTTGTCATAAAAAATCCAAAACAATATAAATTTTGACTATTTGCTGTAAACAAATTACCATAGAAATGACTTAATTTACAAGTTTTGAAAAATTTTATATACATTTTGTGACTTATTAAGGTCGATGAACTTCCTGTGTCAATCATAAAAGATATTTTTATACCGTTTAAAAACAAATCAATGTTCGCTGTTTCAGACACGGACATATTTAAAACATTTATATTATTCACACATTTTACATGATTAATAACCGATTTTTTACTAGAACAAAATTTTGACGTATGCCCGTACGTATTACACTTGTAACATTTCCACTTTCTTGACGGACATGACTCTGGTTGATGATTTAAAAAACACCTCTCGCATCTTTTTCTGGAACTTGAATGTGATGGAGATGACGGAGGACTCGATGACCTTGAATTCCTTGGTCCGTGTTGACTTCTCCGAGATGGACTTAAACTTCTTTGACGTGACGTTTTCACTTTCAAAACTGAATGATCCTTTTTGTGCATTATTTCAGCTGAACTATTACTTACTGTCTCCATATTCTTGATAATTTTTTTTGCTTTTTCAAAAGTCAGTGACTCATCTTCAGATAGTAATCTTATAGTCATGGCTTCATTTTTTATACCGCACACCAATTAATCTCTCAAGGCTTCATCCAAAAATGCTCCGAAATTACACGATATAGACAGACTTTTTATTTCTGAAATTTATTCATCAATTCCTTCGTTCGACTGTTGTTGACGATTATAAAATTTGTATCTTTGGGCGATTGCACACGTTTTTTCTTCATATTTATTTTGTAGTGTTGTTACAACCTCGTTATAGGTTAACTCTTCAATGTTTTTCGGATGAACTGTTTCTTTTAAAATTTTATACTTCTCCGCACCGATAATCATACAAAGATATCCAATTTTTTCTTTGTCCGTGATATTAATAATTTTGAAATAAATATGAACTCGTTCCAAAAACATTTCGAAAGTTTCATAGTTCGCTTCGAATTGCGGCACGGGCAAGCTATTGTTAGACATTTTGAAACTGGTTGTTTTTTCAAAGACGAAATTACTGTTTTACACTGGACACATTTCACTCGTTTTTTATTTAATTTATCCGATTTATCTCGTCGCCAATTATAATGTCTGGGATTTGCAATCAATAAGAAAACGGTTGACTTATTATGACGTTTATTGACACTCCGATACATTCCAGGTTATTCTACAAGTGCCGCTTGTGGGCTACCAACATAACGATATAAATGACAAGAGAATACCAACATATCAATACATAACAATAACATCATCTGTCTTAAAATTAGAAAAGATGTCTGCGGAAAATTTAATTGTTTACCAAAAATTATACGAAGTAACTTGATAGAATATAAAAATCCATTTTTTTCTCAATACTAAGACTGAGTGAGTTAAACGAATTATTGAATCTGTTTGTTTTGCATTACGCAAGAATTATGTTTTGTGTTTAAACAGTAACCATAAAACCATTTCGATATATTAAAGATCTCAACAGGAAATAATAACACTTCATGCAGTAAAAATGTACAATTACCTGGTGAATAATCAACTTGTTAATACAAATGCACTATTGAAGTAAAGTAATACCATGCAGTAAAGCACTTTAGGCGATGCACTACTAAGCAATGCAAAATAATGTGATTTTGGTTTGAAAATGGGATCGCTTAGAAATATTTTATATGGTTTAATTCAATACTGAGTAGAACATATATTTTGCCTTTGAAATAATCGAGTATTTTTTTGGAAATGATTTTAGGTTTTCACGGCAAGTAGTATCATACAGTGACTTATTTTTGTATTATGATGCTGTGTTGCGCTACCACCTTCTTTAGTCAACGTTTCGGACAGCGTTAGAGGGTCCATCATCAGGGCAGATGTGTGATCTGCCCTGATATAATAACACAAAAATAAGTCAATATAATAAGTATTTTTTTATGAATCTTTTTATAAGCCCAGAAAAATAATGTATCAGGCCTATAAAACTGATTTGAAGTATAAAATCTCCTACTTTGGAACCCCTTTTTGTTTATTTTTCTTTTTGACGTGGTGCATCACCTTAAGTGACTCGACTGAAGTTAAAATTTGAAATCTATCAGTAGTGTCTTGGAATTATGTACCTTATATACTTACTGAAATTCATGTTCAACTTATGATTGCTGAAAAAGCATAATTATATATTTTTTTACAACTTACCAGCAGCTCTGTTTCAGAAGAAGAAGTATATTTTATAACGTTGAGGAATATAACAACGTGAATAGATACTATCGTCAAAATGCACAATCTTTGGAAGGCCATATTTAGCATCATTTACGAAAAGTCAATAGGCCGAATCAAATCGGCACAATGTCCATGGTATACTGAAACTGTCATAATATCACGGTTTACTTATAATAAGATTATACACATTTGCGTGTGGATAAAATATTTAATTGCAAAATAACTGCTGAAATTACAGTAATTTGTTACTTCTATTGTAATTTTGTTTAAGGGGGGGAGTCTGGTGCAGCCGAGTGTTTTACCAATGCGTTTTTTCAAAGATTTAATTTGTTTTCGTTCACGATACTTTTGTTACGTATAAATATTCATTTAAACAAGAAAACACACTATTAAAATGTTGACTTTGATATCTATATATACAGATATAGCGGCCGCAAGCGAAGGGTCCGACCTAATCGGCTGGAATGCTGGAGTCTTTGGAAATTAACTGAAAAATGAAATAAATTAAATATTGGTTCTAGTACAAATGTCTCATGCGCATGAACCTCAGCAAAAAATTGTTGATTGCAGAAATGGCGGACATAAAATGAAAATTGAGGAAAAAAATCGGCCTTAATTTTGCAATAACTTTTTCCTAAAATAATAATTTTTCATTTCTTCATCCGCGTAATAATTTTCTTTGATTTAAACTTTCAATGGAGTGAATCGGATGAAAATTCAATGTGCTACGATTAAAGCCAACTTGAAAAAGGTGGTTTCGAGAAAAACGCGTTTGAACTTTTCCCGTTTTTAGGATTAAAATGATAGTATTTTAGAATAACATTTTTCTCCGTGCGCCTGTTACCGGATCGCTTTGTTTTCCCTCTATCTGCTTGGCTCGTACTATATTACTTCAAGGTCAAATTTGATGCCATAACTTTGGGAATGTATTCTCCACATGTATAGGAAGATTATAGATAACAAAAAAAATAGAATTTTTGGATAGGCTGCACCAGACTCCCCCCCCCCTTAAGTCGCATATATTGATTTAATTTTTAATGCCCCGGAGGGATTTTTACCATGAAATTAATGTAAAACAGTTATGTGAACATGTTTTATTGTACTCGTATTAACAATGTAGAGCAACAATCATGCCATGTAGCGTGGTATTAATTTTTAATGAAATAAGTTATAATAGAATCAACGCATGAGTAAAACAAAAGTGAAATTACACAGAACATGCACACTTCTTTTAAATTAACATTAATAAGATTAGCAAATTAGATGTATGCAACCATTGTGTAATATAAAATAAAATGCATACATTTCATAGGTACACATTATTTCTATCGACACATTTAATCACTATCGAGAGTTAAACTTTTATACCTATTTCAGTGTAATTGAAGTAAAATTGCCTGGTTGATAATTCAATGTGCTATTTTGGTTTGGTATGTCCTAAACATGCAATAATTTAAGCATTTCAACAACGATTTATTGTATATTATAATTCCGAAGACCAACACAGAATAGAAAATATACACTAGCATGCCTTCTATGTTGATTTGAAAGGAAACCAATGTCGCCAAAGACTTAGAACATTTGGGTTCTACCCCATTTAGCACGCACTCTATACCTCTTACACTTGCCTAGCATCGTATACCGCCATCCCACTTGACTTTCACAAGGATGATGAAGCAGGGTTTTGTATTTGTAACTTTTGGATGACGAAATACGCCCACACCGCATTTCTTGTGTCCTTCTTTACTCTACGAGTAAAAGGTTTACAAAGTTTAAAAAGTTTTGAAGTTTTAATTTCTCTCTTCTATTTATCCAAAACAGGTCTAAGTGTCAAAACACATTGTCACTTTTTGTTTATTCTCTGACAACATTAATAATCGGAAGGTTGCGGGTTCGAACCCGGCGTGCGCAAATAAATTTTATTTGATTAATTTGTGTTATTTCACAATTAATCAATAAAAATAATATATACTACATTTGCGGCACGTTCCAGAGTGGAAGATACTGTCAGTATCGCCCTGGTGTAAGACCACCATTCAGAATTGAGACGTTGCTTAATAATGGCTTTAGCCGTGTTTAGTTACTAGATCTGAATAGCCAGGTACTTTCCTACCCTCCTCTTCCCCATCTCCTTCCCTTCCCCACTTTCCTTCAGCCTCACAACATACCCCAATTGGGGATGCCATAGTCTCACTGGCTCCAGACGGGAGCAGTTGGGACTCTTGTGAGGTATTCTCTATAAAAAAATAAAAAAAATAGAATAATTTTTCTTTCCATAGACAATGAAAAAAAAATATATATATCTTGATTCGGCATGAGTAGAGAGCATATATTTTTTTAAATCATTATGCAAGCGGAAGATCGAGAGTAAGTCTTTATAACTTTCTATTGTTTATTTCGTTGAGATAAACGCAGCAAAATGAGGTGGCAAATTAACAGAAAATTACATTTTTTTAATAAAACAAAGTTTAGGCTGAAAGAGTTCGTGAGCTCTTGCAGTTAGTAATACATAGGATAAACCAAATGTCCAAAACGCCTCACTTTATTTACTTGATTCTTACGTTTGTCTATCAATGAAAATGAGAAACGAAAAAAAACTTTTGTAATTTGTAGAGTAATCAATTTGAACATAAATACCTACTTATGGGATATATCTAATGTCCCAAGCAGAAGAGGAAAAAACGCGTTTTTCGTACAAAATTTTAATCTGGATTTGAAGCCAAAGTACCCAACCAAACTGAATATTTTTTTTTAAGCAAAAGGTTAACCAAATATGTGCTACTTTATTAATTTATGTGAGTTTTAAATTTTCGTATTTTTCATGATTTTAGTGGCAACTTAGACATTTTTTGTGAGTTAAAGGTAATTAATGATAATTTAATAAATAATATTGCCCGATCTACAAGGTAAATGATATATAAAATAAAACATCTTCAAAAAGCGTTTTCTGAATCGAAATTTTAAATATGTTTTGTGTTCCAAAGTAAATTATTTGTATTTAATTGAAATGAAGCCCACTAAAATACATTTTAAAAATTTAGTTTTTTTTAATAATTTTCATAAACTTCCAAATAATTGGCAAAATTTGATCTAAAATCGTGATGGCCTATATTTTATATTATGAAAAACAAATGAGTAAAGTAGGACACGTTCGTACTGGATTATTGCTATACCTTTTGAATTTATTTATTTATTGACGCCCTATTGGGCTTTTACATATCGAATACAAATTTCATTTATAACAACAGTATAATAAATATAAATAATGTATATAAATAAAGTATAAACACAATGTGATAAATTAGAAAGCATATATCTAAAGCTAATTCCATATAGATGACTTTAGAATAAAAACAACCAAGAAACAGGAAAGAAAAGCAGTATAATAAAACAAATTTAAAACTTTTTCCACTTTTAATTTATTGACCGTAACCGGTTTCAGCTTGTCAAAGCCATCTTCAGACTGGTGAAGGTGAAGACATGCGGAAAAATGCAAAATCGTATAAAATCTTGTTTTTTTTTTTTTACATTAGCTCCACACAGGAGGCCCTGAGGCAAAAATTCTCTCAGGGCCTATGTCATCTTTGAAGATGCTGTGTGGAGGGTTTTTTAGGGGAAAGGAAGGAGAGGAAATCTTGCGAAGGAAAAGGGTTTGAGAAGTGGGTAGGAATCTGGGGATAAATATGTCCAGGAGAAATGGACGTGTTAAGCCATCCCTCCCACTGCGGTGCAAGGCGATGGGTCGAGAGAGTCCGGCTGGAGAGATCAAAATGTCTCCCTAAACCAGTCCCTCTTAATCCGGCCTGCCACGCAGATGGTCGGCAGACGCATCCGCCCCCAAATCCCGGACAAACCTAACCCCATGAACCCGGGCACCCCTGCTAAGTCCTCAAATGTAGCGAACCACTGGGTGACCTGTGGCAGAGGTGTTGGTCGTCCAATAAATGGTTCCCGGGGCGGCGGTACCCATACCCGCCTCCCAAATTATTATTTTGTGTATTAGTTTTGAAAATTTGATCGCTTAGAAATAATATAGATGCTTCAATTAAATACTGTGAGTAGAACACATCTTGGCCTTTGAAGTGATCGAGTATTTTTTTGCTAAGCTTTTTAATAAGCTTAGAAAAAAATTATGCGTCTGACCTATAAAAAATGGTTAAAAGTGAAAAATCTCCTACTTACAAATCCTTTTTCTGGTGTTGTTTTATTAAATAATGTAGCTAATTAAGTTTCTTATAGAGTGATCGGAAAACATTTTAATATTTGTATCTGACCTTCACAAAATAAAATAAAACGTGCATTTTGGCGACGTTTCTTTTCAGTGAATAAAAATAGTACCCAACGAATTTGTAAGTGCGAATTTCATCCTTATGCCATGTACAGAAGGATTTTAGCCCGTCGCTCATTCTACGCCCAGGGCCCGGGGCAAACGGACATGCCTTAGTCTACGCGGCGCTTCGATCTTTAAAAATATACTTGCGGAATAACAAAACACTGTTGTTTACTAGAGATTAGGGTTTTTATTGGTAAACGCCCAAAAATCGTTCGCTCCGCCCGATTCCGAATGAGTCAAGGACTAGTGGATCATCTTAAGAATATTTTTCACCAGTCTGAAGATGGCTTTGACAAGCTGAAACCGGTTACGGTCAATAAATTAAAAGTGGAAAAAGTTTTAAATTTGTTTTATTATACTATTATAATGGAATTCCACCACGAATTATCAGTTTCCAAAATAGAAATATTAGAAAGAAAAGCAAAGAAACAAAAGAAAATGGAAATAAAATAAAATGATTTCTCATTCATTATTTACATTTATAAAGTGGTGGACTAATTTGGCTTTAAAATTTTAAACCACCCCTGCTTTATTCCCCGGATTGCCCTCCCACTCCCGCCTTTTTCCCTGCCGCTAAACTCCATAAAACACACCCATTTTTCAAACAACTCGCATGTGCCTAATGCATTTTTTTTTCAAATTTCATAATTCCAGAACTCACCAATACAGGAATATTGATATATAGAAACCTTTACGGGCATGTCCACAACAACTCACCAAATTTTTATCGCAATCGGATGAAGAATAAATAGCAATAAATAGTATAGGAAATATCTCTAAATATATCAAAGCGCGAACTGTCAAAGGTTCGAAGTTAAAATAGTCTTTAGTTTTCTCAAATTTTCCAATTTTCATCGCAATTTTCTTAAGAAATAATAATAATAATATTCTTCTACAAAGTAAAGGGTGTTTTTTTAGAGGTTTGAACTTTAAAATTAAATAAAACACATACAAGTCGCAGTAATGGCCAGCTCGGGTACGCTAGTGCGACGTACTCCCAGAATTTCTGCTCATTCAAAAATTCCCGAGCGCCTAATACTATACTAAATAATATATTTACGACACGCTATAATTACAATTACATAAGGAGTATTATTGCTTGCGGCCTGATCTCGATTTTACACGTACATCGCTTTAAGAGGTTACTTTGATATATTATTTCCGTTAATTAAATTGGTGAAAATTGTAACCCATACTAGTCACTTCATAATTTTATAATTTTATACTAATATTGTCAGTCCATAAAGCATTTTTTCGCATTCTAAAAGAATACCTAATTAAGATAGACTCTACCTGATGAATTCTATAATAAACAGAATATTTCTTAGTGGGTACAATTATTGCACAATTTGGTTAAATCTATTTGTGTATTCTCAGACATTTTTGGAAACTCGGTTAAATCGGAGTGCCTTTTTAGGAAGTTATGTATTTATAAACACGTAAATATATAAGTAATGTTATGAAATATTATCGCAATTTAAAGATTATTGTAGGACTTACCTTTGGAGAGATGTTTTTGTCGGCGAAGCCATTACAAACGTATGATGGGTGAATAAAATTGAGCATATCATTTTTGTTACCTAATGAATCTTTCAATGTACATGATTTTGTTATTTATTTTCAAAAAATGACGATCCGATTATCAATTAGACCAAAATAATTAAAAAGTGAACATTTTATCAAACCACTAATAATGTTTCAATGTAATAATATTTTATTAATTTCAATTTTTCATTATTTATTTTGTTTGTTACAGGTTTGTTTTACATGGTTTTTCGACTACCAAGCTAGGCAAATGCCCGTATTATGGTAGTCGAAATATGAAATTTTATTTGATTTAACTCAAAATATACTTTAAATTTCGTGTACCTATTGTATCAACATTATTAATTGCACAGAATTTAAATAGTTTTTTTTTATTACAATTGTTATTTTATTAATACCTACGCCTAAAGGAAAATTCAAAAATAACAATTCCCAATGGATTATTAGCTAAACTCAGATCTCTCCGGCCGGATGCACATCAATGGGAACCCCTCACACCTTTTTCCTTCCCAAAAATTCCTCTCCTTCCTTTCTTTAAAACCACCTTCACAGCACCCCCAAATATGATATAGGCCTTTAGGGATTTTTTCCTCAGGGCCTCCCATGCGAAATTAATAAAAAAAAGAATTCATAAAGTCACTCAGGAATAATCGTTGGTTATCTTTGAAAAATTCACAAGGTTCATACCTAAATATTTGGTTTTTTGAAGAAAAAATCCTCAAACTTTCGACTTTTTCAAAAACAGTTTTTTTTTTAAACTTTAACTCCACACAGGAGGCTCCGATGAAAATAATATCCCTCAGGGCCTATGTCATCTATGAAGATGCTGTGTGGAGGAGCTCTGTAAGTTAGCTATAGTATTGGTTTTATCAAATATAATGTAATACACAGGTTTTATCTAAACTAAGTTGGATGTAGAGTGAATACCTAATACCTCGCACAGTGAATCGGTTCGACCGCGTGACAGCCTGCACAGTGCACGTGTGGGGAAGAGTGACATTAATACGAGAGTAAATAACTGAAGGGGATTATAGTATCAAAAAGTATTTAGAGTACCATTTCGGAAACTCGATGGCGGGATTATTATTTGAACGCTTAAAAGTGAGTGTAAAATACATATCCATATGATGAAATTTGTATTTTTTGATGTAGGTGCCTACTTATCGCACTTACCTACTCCAGCTTGGCTTCACAAAAGGTTTGCATGAATAAATGATTTTATCAAAAAAGAAATATTTAAAAGAACATTTGTGGAAAGCTACATACAGTTTTTTAGAATATTACGAAAGTAAATAATTATAAATAGTCATATATTTAGAATAAATAGATAGATCATTCAATGGAGCTTGATAATTTTGAAAAATATAAATGATATATTACCGGTCAGTGGCTAAGTTGGCATCGCATATTCAATTCCTCGGCTGGTTAAAACCTCCATAACGACATAAGCAACATTTTCCGCTTAGTGTTGTGGTAGTTGGTGAGTTACAAATATTGTCAGGTGTAAATGTTTATCTTTCTTTTTAAAAAATTAAAAAAACAAAAGTTTTTTGTTGTTGTTGTTTTATCAAATTTATTGCTCTGAATTAATGAAAGATTTTTTTCTGTTTATATAAATAAAAGTCCAATTCTTTGAGATTAATAAGAGTCTAGGATAAATTTACGAAAACAGCAAAACCTCAAAGATATGCAGAATTGCAGGTGGTCTAAATTCCAGAGCCTGGAAGCAAATAATTACCGATCCGTTAAATCCGATTCTGCGTTATACCTACATAGCTGCAGAGTCGTGAATATTATACGAGTAAGTTAAGCCAGGTGCAAATTTTAAAAATATACCTCTTCACGCTTCTGGTAGATTTTTTATAAATATTATACGGTTTTGTGGTTTTGTGATTGCGGTTTGGCAGTCTATAAAATATTAAAAAAGTTTATATGTTCTCTTTCCTCTCTAGTATATTTTCTCCTAGTATATTTTATATCAATTTAGGTGTGCAAAGAGAGATCAAAATGATTATAAAATATTAACGGCCATTGTTTTTCCGAATTTGAAAAATACATCAAATTTCAATTTTAATTTTCAAGTACAGTGAAAGACGTATTAAAGTTATGTTTTTTTATGACAGTACTTCAGAGAACTGAAATGATAACAGAACTTGAATAGAACTTTTACAGAACATAAAAATTTAATTGAAATTTGATGAATTGTTAAAAATCGTAAATTACAGTAATCATTAATTAATTCAAATTCGTGGGGAATTGAATTGACAGTCTTCAACATGATGTTTATTTACTTAACATAGCGTTCGCTATTTTTGGTGAAAGCGTCTTACTAATTTTAAAAAAAATTACTGTTAGACTCTTAGAATAAAAAACAAAAGCATTCTTGAAATGGATGCTGTCGTTTCACCTGCAGTACTTGACGAAGCTTTGGAACAGTGTGAAATATCAGTCATTGGAAACACATGGTCCTACAATTGGGAGTTATTACATTTCACTTGGCCCTTAATTGGTTTATCCAGCCTCCGCTCGGCTGAGTGTGTCGATGAGTGCGTACGATAAAACTAACAATCGTTTGATTCCCTGCAAATCTGATAACCCTAATCCAAACACTCGGTCCCGGAGAGATAGCATCAGCTAGAGCTAGCTAGCTGCAGGGTGCGCGCGTGCCACAGTCAGGGGTATTCAACTATGGTTGTGATTTTTACTTTTAATTTCGATGATTTCATATGTATATATTTTCATTAGCTCCACACAGGAGGCCATGAGGAAAATAATTTCCCACGTGGCCTATGTCATCTTTGGGTAGGCTGTTGGAAGAATCTTTTTAAAGAAGGGATTGAGATGAAGTTGTGGGAAGGAAAAAGGTATTAGAGGTGGGTAGGAATCTGTAGTTTAATTCACGAATAATTAATGACCCTTGTGAGCAAGTTTAAAAGTTTCCGCCAAGTTGAAAAAGTGTCGTTAAGTCGACTTTGAAATTATGAAAAAGAAAATTTACAAATTTTTAAAAATCTTTTTACAATTAGTTTGACCGAAATAATCAGTTATCCTTCCAATATTCAGTTGGAACTTACCTAACTACAAAATCATTCTGCACTAAAAAAACTTTTTGCAGAAAAAATATCTTCAATACCTTTTTGCAGAAAAAAACTTACTCAGAAGAATTGTAGATTTCTGAAAATTGGTGCCTAAAGAAGACTTTCCTGCAAATACTGACTTTTATTAGTTTTAAGTAATTTAGGAAGTAATAAGTAAAAATAATTTTTCAAATCTTAAATATATAAAAAATTTAATATCGCACAGCTCTAACTGAGCAACATATTAATGATTTGTTTATACTGTCAACATCTGATCTGATGCCTAACCTAGGAAAATAATCAGTGGCGGTTCGTGGTCTTTTTAATGGGGGTTCAGAAATTGAAGAGAAGAATAATATATTGTCTAATCAAAATTTACTCTTGTCACACAAATTAAATAAAGTTAGTGGGGGGGGGGGGGGGGGGTACCTAAATAGGTACTATTGTTTTTAAATAATTAATTATTATTGTTTTTTTTTCAATAAGAATAATTGCGTAGAATGTAGAATATAATATAATTGATATTTTAAAACATAAAAAAACAAGAAACACAAATAAAGGTGGCCACGAAATAAAATTAGCTTTTTTCACTTACACTAAAAATCCATTATACACGTATACAAAAAATAATAATATTTAATTTCCAAACTTTTTTCATAAGCATCAGCGTTATTTTTGTATGTAACACTGTATTCCGTCATTGTGTGAAAAAATTAGGATAGAATATTCGCGACAACCGATAAACGCAACCACTTTCAATTTGAAAGCCGAAACAATATCACTTCAATAGTAGATTTACAAATGCCATAAGTAAACGGTTGGAGAAATGCAGAAACAAGAAAATAAAAAATGTACAAAAATGACTACAAAGTTAAATACCATAATACATAACATTTAACTTGCATCCGTCGGTGCAAAAGTCGACCGTCAGCCGGTCATCCTGCGACAATCTCGGGCTTCGTTTCGGCGAGACTCGTCAAAGTTCGGAGGTCACGTGACATCTTGACTCGTGAGCAGCGCACCAAGCTGCGTAGTTCTGTCCATTCTACCGTCAGAGCGATTCGTATCGGCTATGATTTTTCGTATGGACAAATGTGTGCGGATCGCAACGCGCACAAAATGGGAATAGATAGGTACCGTATTTTTCGGTGGCGCGAGTTTTAAAGACGGAATTTTAATGTCGAGCTATCTGTGGTGCGCTTATATTACTATAAAACAAGATTGTTTTATTTTATCATATTTTTAATGGGGGTTCACCGCACCACCGCACTTTAGAGAAAACCGCCACTGAAAATAATTATGTAAGAAACAATTTCAGAAATCACATTAATTATACCATTTATTTAGATTTAGATTTTTATTGTTTTATTTCTTTTGTTTCTTAATTTGGCAGAAGGAGCTATTTATTTTATTATCTTAATAAACGAAAATATTTGAGTGTTGCATTTCTTTTGTTGCACAATACTTTAATTCATTTAAATTGTTTTCAAAAGTAGTAGGTAATACAAACAAGAAACCGTCAGTGATCAGTGGCCCGCCTGTGATATTTATATCGTCAATTTTGCACGACTGTTAAAAAGCTTGGGCGGCCTAAACCAGATCACAAGAACCCAGTCACCTCAGCTAAGTCACCAAACGTAACGAACCACTTGGGGTGATCTATGGCAGAGGTGTGGTTATCCAATAAATGGTTCCCTGGGCCGTAATTATTTCAGCCTCACAACTTGCTAAATGATTTACTTATTTTATATTTAAATCAGTGTCATCTTCCATCTACTTAAGTTTAGAGACTGTGTAATAAAGTGATAAGTATATTATTTATTTGACTGGAATAAAAAATAAATAATTATTAAAATTTGGTGTGAAATTCCATCATCGTTTTACTTAACTCCATGACCTAAAATAAACTGAAACAATTTTCGATTAACAAAAAAATCCTTTTTGTTTTAAATATATATTTTGAAAACGATTGATTGTTCGTTCAATTGCTCCAATAATTATCGAGCACTTTGGAATACAGTTTCATCGTGGAACGAGATTGGTTTTACATAAAATTTGCATTATAACGCGATTGTCCTTCTTCTTATTCGCTTTATCATTTCTGAGGAACGGGGCCCCTACTCCACAAGGACAAGGCTCCTCCACTTCTCGCGGTCCTGCGTGGAGTGTGGAGAGCCATAACACCCTAGTACCTACCGGACGCCATTGACACTTGGTCAACCCAGCGCATTGATGACTCTTTTTTATTTATTTATTTATTTGTGATAATATATTACAAAATTATACATAATATTTATAATACATTATTCCCATTGAGTTTAATAAAACTCATTTCGGGAAGGACAACATTATACAATTATGAAAATTATTTTTACAAAAGAACACGAATTTAAAGGGCATTTAAAGGAAAATACACAGATGTTAAAACAGACTAGGCACACTTGATACAGTTAGTTGAATATTTCATAAATACATTTAGAAATATATACAACAGTTAAATAAAAATTGTTAAATATGTCACTGGTTAATAAAGCTGCTAAAGATATATAAGCATTACAAATAAAAATTGCTAAATAAGTCACTGGTTAATAAAGCTGCTAAAGATAAACAAGCGTTATAAATAAGGATTGCTCAATATGTCACGGGTTAATAAAGCTGTTGAGAAAATATACTTTTAGATTTTTTGCCAATGTTTTTTTGTTTGATACGGGAAGTTTTAGGTTATTAGGTAATGCGTTATATTGCGTATGTGCGACGTATTGTAAGGAATTAATTCCAAATTTAGTCGTGTGAGTAGATGACGATAAGTGTATTTGATTTTGAGATCGTGTTTTGTGCTGGTGTATATCAGAATTAAATGTTGGTTTAGTGTTGGTGTGTGAGGAGTGTTGGATTATTTGTAAAATGGCAGTTGCGATGCTATATTTTGGCAGAATCGTAAAGGGTAGTATTTGTGTCAGTGAATATATATCTTTGACATGTATATCCCGTGGTAGATGATATATATTCCTTATGGCTCTATTTTGGATGACTTGTATTTCAGAAATTTGTTTCTTTGTAATGATACCCCAGATACTAACCAGATAACTTAGATGGGAGTGAATCATAGAATAATATGTGGCACGCAGTAGAGATATGGGGAGCACATCTTGAAGTCGATAGAGTACACCAGTTATTGGGGAAATTTTGGATTTTACATAATCAACATGGGAGTTCCACGACAGGTTAGAGTCTATGAATAACCCCAAATATTTCGTTACTTGCACATTTTGAAGCTTTTCAGTTCCAATAATAATATTCATGCTCGTGTAATCTTTTTTCCCGAAAGTGAGGTAGTGGGTTTTTTTGACATTGAGGCTTAATTTATTTATTCGCAGCCATTTAGCTAGCACTGCGAGATCTTTATTCATTAGAAATTCAAGTTCCCTCAGATTTTTGCAACGGTAGTAGATCACAGTATCATCGGCGTAAAGTTGAAGTTTTCCCGAGATTCCGCATTTAGTTATATCATTGATGTATAGTAAGAAAAGTAGGGGTCCTAGAATCGAGCCCTGTGGCACTCCACATGTTATTTTTCCAAAGCCGCTTAGGTTCCCTTCGACATCGACAAGGCAATATCTATCAGATAGGTAGCTTCGGAGGAGCTTTAAAGATTTCCCGACTATACCCAAATGTTCCATTTTCTGTAGAAGTATTTCATGATCTACAGTATCAAAGGCTTTTTTTAAATCTATAAATATAGCTGCTACATATTCGCCCTGGTCTATGTACTGCTGGATGTTGGAGATAAAATCGAAGGTGGCACATTGGGTACTGGAGTTTTTTCGAAAACCATATTGCTGTGGAGTTAGGATATTGTTGTTAGATATATATTTTAGAAGTCTATCTTTGATAATTGTCTCGAACACCTTTGAAAATACCGATAAAACCGATATTGGACGATAGTTAGAAATACACTTTTTACAGTCTTCTTTATAAATCGGTATAATTTTCGCTAGCTTTAATTGATCTGGGAATACTCCCGAGTCTATAGAAGAATTGATAAGATGCACTAGGTGCCCGGCTAGTTCTTCTTTACAGGTTTTAAGGATGCATGGGGTTACTCCATCAATTCCTGCAGCTGCATTCGATCTAAGTTTTGAGATGATCCTTAATACCTCACCCTTATTAGTCCTAGCCATATATAAGGATTGACGTGCCTTTGGTTCTACGTAGATAGTATTACAGTCGTCCGAAAATGATGGAATGGCAGCTGCCAACTTTTCTCCAACCGACAAGAAAAATTCATTAAATTCTGATGCTATTTGACCGGGTTCCCTAATTTCACAATTATTTATGATAAGAGATTCGATTGTGTTGGTGGGTTTATTTGCACGGTTAGACAGAATTGAGTTAATGGTTTTCCATGTTTTTCTGGGGTTAGTAAGGCTTTGTTGAAATCTATTGATGTAATATTTATGTTTCAAACTTCTCCTATAATTAGTAATTATATTTCTTAGTTTATTTTTACGTAATGCAAGATTTATATTACCTGGGTCTCGTTTCCATTGCTTATGAAGTTGGTTTCGTTCCTTGATTAGCGAATTCAATTTAGAATCAAACCACGGTGTATTTAGATGTTGTCTATTTCCTATTTTCACTTTTGGTGTAGTTTTACCCGCTTCTATTGCATTTTTGATATAATCGTTAAAATCTTTATAACTGTCTTCTTGTTTGGTTGAGTTGATGGCGAACTTGTTAGCTGCGAGATAAGATTTTACTGCCATAACGTTGATGATAGGTTTTGAAAAGCGCGGTTTGTTCCTATTATTAAAGCATTTTTTAAGGTTATTCTTAAAGTCAACGATGAGAATATTGTGGTCACTAAGTGGGTCATCTATATTTGTTATGGTAGTTGGAATGTTTTGTGTGTTTGATATGACGTGATCTATAATAGTGCTACTTGTGTCAGTGACTCTAGTGGGAAATGATTTGTTTTGTATTGAAAAATTGTACGTTTCTAAGGTGTTTGAATAATTTGAAGAAGAAGGTGTGTTTATGGAAGTGTCAATGTTGAAATCTCCGAGTATTAATGTATCTTGTCTGCTTTTGTCTAGTATTTTTTCTAAATGTGTTAGGAAATCGTGTGTGTTTGGGTTAGGTTTTCGATAGATGGCATAAATGTTGACCGGTTTCCTATCACTGCTACAAATACTCACACCTAAAAATGAATTTTCATTAGAAAATTTTTCAATAATGGAGCATTTCATGGTATCCAGCACATATACCGCAACACCGCCTCCTCCCTCATTTGGGCGAGAAGCAAATGTACTGGTGTAACCATCTAAGCCAAAAAACTTTTCTTCTCCGACATCAAGCCATGTTTCAGTTATGACAATGACATGAACAGTATCACGTAGGCCTCTGACCTTTTCTTCAATTTCATCAAACTTGTTCCGTATGCTTCTTGCATTCATGTACATGATTCGCAAACAATTCTTCACAGGAGTATATTCGTCGATAGTCAGGCACTTATGTTCATATCTATTACACTCCATAATCTATTGTAGCGAGGTCTTTCTTGAGGGCAGCTATGTAGGCCGGGCAGTTGTCCCTGTCTCCAGTTGAGTGATCAGCAGGCTTTCCAAATCTGGTACATGTCGCGTAAACTGGTTTGATGGTGGAATTTGGGCAGGATTCACCGATATGATTCTGTTGAGCACAATGTCCACATGTAGGTTTGGTATCTCTGCAATATTTGTATGAGTGACCAATCATGTGGCATTTGGCGCAGACAGTAAGGCCAATAAAATCTCTGACGCGGCAAATAGTCCAGCTTATAAATACTTTTTCTTGTTCCACTAGAAATTTGCGCACGGTAGCGGGTACTGCATAGATACGGTGACAAGCGTTTCCTGTACGAGCACCAGCCAAGTGACTTAGTTTACAGTGTGCAATAGTTTCTTTAATGTCATCAACGTTGGGAATACCAGTTAGAGCCATCCTTAAAAAATCTTCGTCAGTCAGGTCCCGGGGAACATTAAAGAATATTAGTCTTGGTAAACGCTTTGACGGAAGTCGGGCCTTAAGTTTGCTGGAGTTGTCGAAGCAAGGTGCATTTAATAGTCTTTGTTGTTCGCCCGCGGTTGCCGTGTTTATCAGGATACCTTTATTTCTTATTTTTTTTATTCCTGTGACCCGAACGCCTAGTTCAGATGGCCGAATTATATCTTCAATTATTTTTTTTGTATCATCACTGTCCTTGGTGGCGTCCGCATCCGTTGGAAAGATGCAAACGGCAGGTCTTGGTGGTCCGACGCAATGTCCTTGTTGGGTGATTGGTGGGGGTTGGTGAGCATCATTAGGTTTAGGCTGTTTGCGGGCCATGTCAGCAAAAGAGAGGGTAGCCTCCGTTGCCACTGCCACTCTCCGCATTACAGGTCCTAGATCAGACTCCAATTGTATGATTTTTTGCTCTAGGTGCATTTTTTCCCTCTTCTCGTGGCGTATTTTTATTTCCGCCATTCGCAGTTGAGCGGTCACTGTAGCTAGATCCGCACGTATGGTCTCGCGCTCCAACAACAGCTGAGATACGGATCTGAAGACTTCCGATACGTTTTTTGCGATTCTCAGCTGCTGGTCTTTTGAGACCTTGGATTGCTTCTCTGCTAGTACGAGTTGAAGAGCTGTCAGATGGGCTTGAGTCTCATTAAGCACATCTACTCCTGAAGCGCAAGGATAGTCCGAGCCTTTGGATGACGTAATTGAGCTATTATCATCCGCATCCTCGATCATCTCGCACTTTCCTCGAATGTCCTCTTGACTAGGAGACACCATGATGTTCAGGGGTCGTTTTTTAGGACGATTCATTTTTGAATGCCAACTTATAAGGACACATAAAAAATAAAAATAAAATCTTAGCGCCTGAAAACTCGGATGTAGGCAATCGGTCTGGCTCAACTCGATTTGGAATGAAAACAAGTCACCGTATCGAGTTTTTATGTCACGATTTTTTGTATATTTGCACTAATTGAACGCAGATAATTTAATATAGTTTTTCACTGTGATTGTATCTATGAAATTCACTATTATCTTTAGCGAAAAGTTTATTTTTTATTAACGAGATTATCAGACTCTGCTTCGTCTACGTTCAACTTTGCCAGTGTCTATGACTTTCTCCAAGTTGTTCACACGTCGCCACTGATCCCAATCCTACACGTTCCGACGGGTTACCGTGCACCGTGGAATGCTTACAACGTGACCTGCCGCTAAGCCGTTGATTAACTTTTTCAAACACGTGAGAAATATTCTAATCATATATGATATAAAAAATATATACCTCGCATTAGCATAATCGATAATGGATTACGGCATTATTGCATGGGGCTGCGCCAGTAAAAAATACATTAACACACTGTTTAAAGCTCAGAATACTTTAATAAAAGTAATACTTAAATTACCAATACTAACACCCGCATCGATCATATTCAAATAATTCCCAGTGCTGAAAATTCAAAAATTATATTCAAAACAAATACTAATTTTCCTTTACAAGAACTTAATACATTTAACACTTCACAAAATTCTCGCAATACTAGAATTAGACATGCACATTAACTACAAATACCAAAAACCAACGCATCATTTGGGCAAAAACACTACAGATACCAGGCTATAAAACTAAACCATTCACTTCCAACAAAATATAAAACATTTATGGTAGGTTCAGACTGGACGACGTACGTACGCATCGCTACTCAAACAATGCTTAGCAACCCATACATTTTCTATGAAAATGGCCACAGACATCGCACGTCGCGATGCGTGTGGCCAATGTGATTCTAAAACATAAATTTTCATTGAAAATCTATGGTTGCTAAGCAGTCCAGATATAGTTAGGCGTAGCGATGGGCACGTACGTCGACCCAGTCTGAATCTACCATTAATCTCACAGAATTCAAAAAACACATATGGAATTGGCTACAATCCTTATACCTCTGAATTTGTCATTTTGTTACCACACTACTTAAAACTAACAAGACACTTCTATTTTGTTGAAACTATGAAGAAAGCGATTTTATTTTTTATATTTTATTGTTTCTCTTTTTTATATACTGTAACTTAGCCCACTGTTTGTTTTACTATATACAAATTATAATTTACAATTGAAAAATATCCTCTACAACACAGGTGAACTCCTAGCGTGGAGAAAAATATACTACCTTTGTAATATAAATATATTTAGTAATATAAATATATTAATAAGCTGAAATGAAATTTTTTTTTTATTGTTTTTAATTGAAGAATAATATTATCGGACAGCAAAATGGACTCCAAATATGTTCAGGAATCGCTGTTACACCCTGCATATAATAATAATAAATAAATATCAAATAAATTGGTGATCCCTGTAAAGGTTTAGAGTTGATCACAATCTCCAGTCCAAAGTTCCAAAGGCACAGGTTTGGCTAGGGCAGGTTGGTACTTCCCCAGTTAGTAACCTTGTCCCCAGTCCTGACTGTTGACGCAGCTGGGTATTAGGGATAGGTTAGGTTAGGTATAGGGGCAGGGATCCTGTCGGAGGGGACGACTTTTTACTCTAAAATAACAGGTTAGCTCCGTGCTTACATAGATCATTATTCCATTGTCAATACTCAGCAAGGCAAATTTAATATGAACAGCTAAAATAAATATATTATATGAGCGCATTGTATGCCCAGGAAGTAAACTACGAGTAAATCCGACTTAGACGATATCACCACCTATACGTAATCTATCGATGTAATTAGAGAAAAGAAAATAAATAGAAAAGGCCGAGTTTGCTTGTAAATATTTTTTTTCTCTGGTATCTCTTCACTTGGCTAGCTCATCGGGACAATCTTAGTGCCGCCAATATTGAAGTTTAGAACCAAAATATTATAAAAATAATTTTCAAAAAATTATATACATAAAGCAAAACCTAATTTTTTCAATATTTTATTATTACATTTAAAAAAAAATCTGAAGTCGAATAACAATTTTGAAACATGATATATGCAAGCAATCGTTCTACATAAATTTTGTGTTCGTGTCAACTCTGGCTGCATTATTTATACATCCTGAAGGCCGGTATTTCTTATGTTAGAGTAATATTGGTTAAATTAATGTGACTTTCTTCGTTTAGTTTTGGTGTAGCCGTCATAACTATACAGCCTTAGGGATGGAATTTCAGTAAGTATAATAATTAGTTAAATTAATGTGTTTTTATTTTGTGGTCTGATCATGTATCGATGCCAAGAACTATCAAGCATAACCCTATCGTCTATATTAATATTAGTTTTTGTTGAGTTTTTATGAATTTCACTTCAACAATTTTTTGTTCTTAAATAAAGATTTGCTATCTGTATCGGACAGCAGAGGTTTATTATTATTTAAAATGTTATAAATAAGAAATTGTTCTGTCTATTCTCACACATTTCTACACTGACTCATATTGATAAGATTTTAATCACCGTATATGTGTCATATTGCCTTTGGAAGGTTGAATTACTCTCACGACAAACCGTGGGACCTCATCAGTTAAAATTGCGAACTATAAGGCATGTATTGTTCATCCAGAATCCTTCACATTCCTTTAAGATATAAGAACCTATTAACACGTGTAGAACTGTTTACATTTTAACCCAATAAATAGAGATACAACTGGCGAAATCAGTTAGTTGTCCTGTGACATTCGTGAAGTCTGCGTTTCATTTTGCAAATCCTTACCCAAGGTACCTTGAAGAGGAAGCCGGCATTTTACAGTCAATGCTACTGGCGAGAGCGTCCAGTACACTATCTTTATCAACGAAATCGACTAAACGAGATCTATCGATAACTAGAGATATTTTAAGTGGGTATGTAGGTTGAATAAAAATAAATTGTTAAAGTTTGTGAAAACTTAAACACCACTTTTATTTGCATTAAAAACCGCTGCATTAAATCTCACACCTTATAATTAATTCCAAGGTCTGCAAGGTGGATTTAAACTTTAAGTAGGGCACGGGACCACCCCGCCAATAAAATTCTAATTGTTCGTCCGTCCCTAATTCAAATCGCAAGGTTTATAATAAACTGTTTGAAATATTATTTTAATACGACGGCGGTAAATAAAATTAAATTTATAAAAAAATCTTCGATTGTTCGTCCCCCATTTTCAATCCCCCCTTCCGGGGATTTGAACCCTGGATGGCAGATATCAATACAATACCACTTGGATTACTCTACCGCGCGATGCCCGTAGATGGGGCGGGGTGGCCTGCATAAAAAGATTCTTATAATAATTCTACCACTTACCATAACCCGTCGACCTAATTAAATTTTCCCCTGCACAGACAACAAACAAATTATTATTGTTTTTCACTTACAATCTATGAAGATGATTTTTTAAAAGAGAGAATTTACAATCTACAAACATGAAATATTTTTTACCATTTTAGAAATTTAGAATTCGGATAAAAGTGATGACGGCGGTTAGTTTGCATCACAAAATGTTTATTAATGTGGTTGTGTCTTTGGTTCAAAGAACTCGGATTTGTTTTGAATGTGAGTGTCGTTTTCAAAATTGAACTGATTGTGCCAAGAATGCAGACAAGCCATAAAGTTCCCACCTACAATACAATATTTTTATACCAGAAAATTATTTGAATTATGTATTTCTTTTGTTTAAATTGCTTGGGTTTAGTATTGAGAATAAAGTCAGATATGAGCAATAAAGTGATTATTCAAAACTTAGGGCTTTTTCCGTTTTTCATAATTTTATTATAAAGAAAATTGACATTTACATTTGTTTCTGAAAGACTGAGGCAAATATTTTGTAAATACTTTTCAGCCTAACAAGTTCTACAATTATAATATCCCGTGCTTATTTATGACAAAATACGAATTCTAAAACTTTATGAAAAACTTATAATCAAAAATATAAACTCCACTTCACTTTGGTCGGTACCTACGTAATGTATATACAACAACTTATAGATATTGTAATATATTTTTCAGAAATATTAACCACGAAAGGAATACTAATTTATGATACATGATTTGTTCCGCTTCTCCCTTACGAGTTGTATATGAAACACTTGTCTCCAAACCTGTCAGGAGTCACCCAGTCACTATAAGAGTACCTACCCCGGTTGTGTGTGAGGTGCGGTAAGGGGTGCGGGGGTTGCACGTGGCACGAACCTTAACTAACTCGGACATTAAGTAAATCATCATCATCAATTCACCCCCGTGAAGATTGCATCTCCCCGCATCGATACCACCGGCCCTATTGGCCATATCGTATACCATTCTAATTCAATACTTATAATGTGCGGTGTGTGTGCAGTTTTGGCGGGCATTTTGAATAATGGCGGCTGATTCCATTGTGCCATTGCAATAATGCGACATTCCCCGTGACACGGTGGATTAATTGAATAAAAACCGTGTCCGATTGAGGCGCGTAGCCAATGTGGTGTGGTGGTGCAAGGTGCAGCCAGTTCCTGCGTAGCTCCATCTGGTGTGCCAACCCTGATACACCCCCCGCCCACTAGCTGTGATGGAGAGATTATTACTTTTTAATTTAGAACTAATGTCGGCCAGAAAATGCAATAAACTTGTGAAAATCAAAGTTTAATTTCAGTGTTATTCTTACATTGTGCGAGTCGAGGGAACTAGGTTTTCAGAACAGGTTGAGAATGCTGGAAGTCTAGAATGGTCATCGATAAAACCCTATATCAATACGATATTGACCAGAGCCCCTAGCACACTCGATCGATAAGGATTGACAGGATAACTTTCGGTAACTTATCATCGTTCCCTAGCATGACTGCAGATCGCCAACGAATAAGTGAAATTTCACAATGACTAAGTGTCCCTAATATATTCGAAATCATTTTTTATGCATTTCTATAGTCCATCATGGAGGATACTTCATTTTAACTTTTTGACACCAATAGTACATAAATCAAATGAGAGGTTATAATAATTCATAAACTGTGAAATATCTGTAAAGTGATTCTTCATGTGGTGTTTCTGTATGTTGCTTCTGTGAAATGTTTTGTAAAATTTTTCTTCATAAATTGTGTCTGCATATTGGGTTGGGCTGGGTTTAACTTTTCAAAAGTATCAATTGGCGATCCCTTAATGAATGTTGATAACTCATGGGAGTGCAACTTCGTTGCATGTTTTATTTAATAAAAAATAAATAAAATAAAACTGTTGTTTGTACGTTAACTATCTGCAGTTGTCCTAGGGAACGACGAAAAGTCACCGAAAGATCGATACAATCCTTATCGATTGAGTGTTCTAGGGGGCCAGATCCGTCACCTATGGTCAGTAATCAATATTTGCGAGCATGGACGATTGATATATTTTAACTCATGCTCTACAGTTTCACATAAGTTTCGGTTTACTATCAACATCCACATAATTTTGAATTATGTCGTTCTTTATGCAAAATTACTAGCTTATTTAATGAACTATTGAACTAACAAAGTTCTTGGAAATGAATGAAGTCTACGCGATCCATAGACTTAAATAATTTATCTAAGACGCAATCAATTTAATCCGTTCAATCCTTGAGAAACGAAAATGGTTGAAATAAACTAAAGAATGAATGAAGACCTTGTTAACCAATTAACTCCCATTTGGTAAAGTAAATGCGGATTGCCAATGCATATTTAGGATAGTATTTTTAAATTAAAAGTATTTCAATTCAACAATGCCAATTTATTAATATTTTAACATAATTGCTTATTTATTTATTATTTATTCCCTTTTTATCAAATTTTTAAATTATTTTTTTTCGTAGAAAGGCAAATATTTCCGGTTTACGAATAACCTGACAATATTTGAAAATCTCCTGCTAACACCACAGTAAGCGGAAAATGTTGCTTGTGATGGAGGACTTAGCCAGCCGACGACTCAAGATCACGCGACGCCAGGGTGGCACCCAAACGCGATGCCAACTAACTAACTTTTACGTCTATCGAACCGATATTGCAAGGTTATCGATTTCACCGTGCTGGATTCTGGTGCGGAAGCCGGGTTAAATTTAGGAATCGACTGCCGGCATCAATAATGGGAAACCTTTCTTATTGCCGCTGTTGTAGGCTGTACTTGTGGTTCTCGATACTGAAAAACCGATTGGAACTCTCTTAGGTATTTTATTAAGTCATTGATTGGTACTATTACATATTCAATTGAGCAATTTTTCCGACTTTTTGAATCAAACACGAGACTTTTAAAATATTCATTTTTAACGATCGAGACCACCATCGTACGTGTACTTGTACCCACTTATCCAAGCGGACCATGAATCAGTTATTTGTAAAATAATGGAATGTTACAAGTTAAATAATATTCACATGTAAAAAATCAAATAAAAAAAATTACAAAGTAAACACATTAATTTGTTTTAAACCACTTTATTCAAATTTTCATTTCTACAGCCACTAGGGTGTTCCGCAATATGATCAATTTTAGGAAGGAAATTCAAGGAAATTTTTAAGCATTCGGTTTGGAAATTTCTCACCTCGCTAAAAAAAAGTTATATCTCCAAATTTGAATATGGGGAGGTATATAAACTGCTTATAGTGTTAAAGAGCAATGTTGAGCTATTTTTGACGAAATTTCTAGGATTCATAAAAAAATGGTTAAATTAATAAACGGGTGAATTCTTCGTATTATTTACTTTAAAATTGCCAATCGGTGCACGTATTAGAAGCAATGTAAGACATATGTTGTCTATGGCCTAGTTGATAATCGGAGGTATAAATTTAAAAAATTCGAACATACATTTTTAAATATGTAAACACATAATCAATGATTTGTAAGAAAAAACATTTCAATTACATCGGTTCGCGGAATGTCAAAATTGAATTCACTAAATCGGATTTTTATTACATTTACCATAAAAAACTAGTAAATAATTATAAAGATATATTTTTTGTCTACAATAAATTATTATACTTAATACCTAGCTAAATGAAGACAGATAATTTGTGACATAAAAAAAAGGATATGTAACATCATATTTAATTGTAAAACAAAGATTAAATAATCACATATATATTTTTTTAAATATTCACAAAACATTTAAAAACCCTGTATAATTTATTCTTTTAGACAACATTTTTTGTTGTAAAATAACGGACTTAAAAATCATTTCAGAAAATAAATATTATATGTGTTTCTCCGTTAAAAATTACCCGAACTGAATAACAGTACAAATACTGCATAAATAAGGTAATTATTAATAGGAAACACGCGTCAAACATAAAACAAGAAGCACTGCACCTTTGAAAAGAAGTAGTAAGCTTGTTTTCACGACAATTTAACGTAGGTAGACATAGGAATGACGTATGCCCCGGACCTGAGTTATTGAAAAAATCCTGTGTTTATAAATATTGTAATTTGTAATCATGGCATGCCACAAACTTAATGCTTTATTCGAAATACAACCATGTATATATACCACGTAAAACAAACCTGTAACAAAAAAATAAATAAAAAAAATAAAAAAATAAAAATAAAAAAACTAAAAAAAAAATCCTATCGTAAAACTAAATTTAGAGTGCTGTTGAATACAAATAACTTTCTTTAGGTAATATTGCTTTTGAAACCGGTAAATTATGACTTTTCCTGTAGATATACACACGAAATAAGAGCGCATTTGATTTTTTCCACTTACTCCTTTACAGCCCACAGCCCCCGGAATGATAGAATATTTCCAGGGAAACTAGGTTACCTGCGGCACGGAAGGCTCTTGGGGCTGGTGTGTTCTGCGCTTGATCGACTAAACTTTATTCCACTATTAAACTGTCACAACACTGAACTACCTACTTGCGTATTTACTATTTATAGACATTACCGTAGAGTGAGGTAACTTCGAACTGTTTTCAAGTTTCTGGAAAGCCAGCCAAGATAAAAAACTTAAATAAATTATATATTTAATAAGTTAGCACCTATAGATATCCGAATTAATTATTTTTGTGTTTAATTCATAGAACTCTATTTAATTTTTTTAAAATCAAAATTAGTAATGTTATTATTTATTATTAAGTTCTGCAAGTTTTTTATCGTTGACCATTTTCAAACTGTGTTTATACCACCTTGGGACGACTATTAGACTTATGTAGTCTAACCACAGTTTGAAAATGGCCTTGTTAGCCTAAATAGCTTTCACAATAATAAAACAAAAATTCTTTCAGAACTTAATAATAACTTTATCAAATTTTGATTTATGTTAAATTTTTAACGCATCGATTTAATTTATTTAATTATTTTTCGCATATTGTTCAATAAATAGTAATCCTCAAACATGCCAATTTCGTTGAGGATCTGTCTATGATTGATTGTAACTCCGATTTAATGAACTTGGTTATGTTTAGACTTAATTAAAAAAATAAAAATGTATTGAATTTAAGTGTCATTTTCAAAATTTGAACTGACAAAATGTGAAGAATTCAGAGAAGCGATAAAGTACCCACCCAAAATAAATAACATTTCACCAGAAAGTTATTTAATTCCATGTTTCAAATGTCTGTCGTTTAAATTTCGTGTAGAAAAATAAGATGTCGTAATTTTTCAATCAATCGTCAAACCCGTAATTATAACATGGTTCTTAATATTGTACTCCTAACGTAACCCAATTCTTTCTCTACCTTGATAAACAGGAAATTTCTTAGTATCGGACAATTTATTTTCTTATTTTTTATAAGAAAAACTCTCTCTTTAACTTTTGAAGGTTATTCCCATCAATGTAGTATATCATTGAAGAAGAAGATAACAATAATAATCTAAATAACAATAATAAGATAACAAAAAAAAAATTATAAATAAAAAAAAAACATTAGTCGAAGATAATATTGTTAATTCTGAAATTTGAAATATGAAGTTGACAATTACGACAGTCTCATAATAGATCGCAGTGGCCCAATTGGTAGAGGTGTATGTCCCGGTAAGACGTAAGGTTCTGGGTTCGAGTCCCAGTTGCGACCGTTATCTTTTATTATTTTTCTATGTCTTGTTCATTTTCATATTTTAAAAAATTAGATTATTATTGTTATATTCTTCTTCAACAATTTATTTTCTATGTTCACGCTATTGATGAAAATTATTTCAATATTAGTAAACACCTAACAATAAAAGCTCTAACACAAGGATAAAAAGGTTGGACGTCAAGTGTATATGAAAACGTATTGACGGCACGCGCCGTACGAAAACTGCGGAGAAAGTCAGGTGCGAACAACCAGCGGTTATTTGGCGTATTTTATTATTATTTAATTGCATTTTTTAAAAACTAATAAATGTTAATTAATAAGATGAAGATGTATATGAAATATAAATATAAAATAGATGTAGATTACTTTATTTGTCTTCCTCATTAGGAGATCCTGTGCTGAGGGGGACTTGGTTTTGGGTAAAAGGTTTTCAGCAACTTCTATGATACAAACTTCATGGTTTGGGTAAGGTTTTTAAAAAATATCAGTCGGTTCTTTATTCGAAAATACTTTGTAGTTAATTTTATGTTTATATTTTTTTGATATTGGGTGGGAGTTTGATAACGCCACGGCTACATATTCAGAGCTTCTCTGTAGTATTACTCTTAGCTTTTCTATTTGCTTGACTCTTGTGTTTTGATTATGTGAGGTGTTTGCCTGTTTGTCTTTTTAAGGCGATGAACCAAAATATTTTTGATATAGACTATTTATATACATGAAACATCAAACTATTTAAAGATTTTGGTTGTTAACGTCCTTAACATGGTTTTGTGGTGCATTTATGAATTAACTTTAGCCGTTTCATGTGATTACAAGTTTCTTATTAACATTGGTTAACATTTTGAATCGCGATCGTATCGTCGGGTCACTATAAAATAGTTTGCACGACAAAAATGTAAGGTTTTGTTCCCCTGGATATTGCACACGCGTCCAAGTAGAGAGGTACCTCAGGGTGCATTATAGTTCGCAAATCAAATGAACATTAAGTTTTGTTCGCGGTACAAATGTTAGGGGTGAGGTGACAACATGGGGGTACGCACTATCCTCGCACACCCACCGCTGTTGCATATCGCCAGGGTTACTAAAACAATAATATGATTATTTCAAATTACAAAAAAATCTTTTTATATCCAAGACCTCCATCATCATTTAGATTTACATAGATAGATATCTCAAAACGAGAAAACTAAGAATAGCTTTTTCAACTTAGTGGAAAATATAACTTTTTAAGGCTGCGTAATTGTTGAATGTTTTTCGGCTGGTTTAGTTCAAAATCTATTAGAATGAATAATTGACTTTGATTTTTGAGATGTGTCTGTGCCTGATGATGGACACTGAAATGCTGTCCGAAACGTTGGCTAAATAAGGCATAATACCTCAAAAATAAATAACAATAATACTTTTGGCCGTGAAAACTAAATCGCATTTCACTACTAAAGTTATTTCCCAATCGTTAAAAAAATACACAAAATCGAATTAATGTTCCGATACAATATTCGTTTATCTCAAGCTCTAATTGGTTGTCAATTAAAAAAAACCAATATGTGCATTAATAGGCATAAAAAAGCTCAGTTAGTTGTACGGTATTATTCTAAATTTAAGTACCTAATTTAGAATTTTTTCGCACAAGTAGATTTTATTGTAATAGCTGCAAATCTGTGAGGACCTGTGGGAAATTTCCTCAGCACATCGGCCGTGCCTTTTTGATTCAAGGAAAATTCTTAAAAGTGGAGAGAAATTATTTAAAATAGGCAAGAATTAATTAAATAATAAAGTAGGCAGCCCTGAGCTTGGTTGGGAAAGCACACGTGCGCGTGACACGGTGACCGAGAGGCGGCACTTGTTAGACAAACACTTTTATAATATTGTGGGACATTTAGCAGATGATTCGCGGTGGGGATTGGGGATGCGGATGATGGGGCCATCACACACTACACACATACATC
This sequence comes from Limnephilus auricula, assembly GCA_951813805.1. Classification (NCBI taxonomy): domain Eukaryota; kingdom Metazoa; phylum Arthropoda; class Insecta; order Trichoptera; family Limnephilidae; genus Limnephilus; species Limnephilus auricula. Next base: position 5,006,056 of record OX638388.1, on the reverse strand, counting down.
ACACATCTTAACACTAAATAATTACTTTATCACAATAAGAATTTTAACAACATTAAACTCTTGATTCTGTGAACAATAGACATCGCACCCAAAAAAGCATAATATTAATTTTCGCATTAATAAATCAAAAACAAAATTTGCTCTGAAATCGTAATATTTGTAAGTAGGTACTTGAACACCTTTCTACTTAACTATAAACCAAAAACAATTAACGATTTTTTTTATTTAAAAATGGGACACTATACAATTATCTAAATGTCACCATCTTAATGAAAATTCTTTTTCAATCTTTCTTTCATTCAACTCGTGCTGAAAACCACGATCACGCGAATTCTAGCGGGATAAAATGTTAGTATCCAATAAGGCCACCATCTTGAACCGGAACCGGAACGTGGCAAACAAATTTACAGACAAATGGTTAGACAGGACTTCGCTACGCTCAGTCAAATTATGATTGCTCGATATCTTGTACTAAAAAAAATAATCACTAAAAAGTGATTTATACCTAATTATTACGTAGGTAGGTATTTGATTAAAATAACCAAAGTTAATATCATAATTTAAAAATTATTATAATTTTTTTTTATCTTAAGTGATATTTTATAAAATTCGTATTTATAGGTTGGAGTGCTTTAAACCTCGTGACAGTTTGTAATGACCGTCAAATCAACGATTAAGGTCACTTTGGATTTTTTAACATTTGAATGTTTCAAGTTGAACGCCATTTTGTTAATAGCTGAAACTCACCGATCGGCGTTAAACTGGGTCAGTCTAAAGGGAAGTACATACTGGGAAAATCTTTTAAAATAGGTTTCCATATTCAGAATGTCAATCTCTTTTAAAATAGGTTTCCATATTCAGAATGTCAATCTCTTGATTTGAACCGCTAATGTGTGGCGACCCCACTGGGCACTGGGCTAGGGCTGGCACCTCCCCTTCGCGCAGCATCCCCGCGAACAATTTCAATAACAATGCCCTAATCACATTGTAAAGCGATATGTCCGCACTCTAATTCGGTAGGCATTCCGTCCACCCCACAACTTATAAATACCTCCTGCATCACAATATCCCGATGCAGTTTTAATTGAACCTGCAGACGAACAGGTTCATCTCGGTAGTCTATGGAATAAAATATAATAAAATTATTCCAAAGAAGTGCAGTACCCATCCACATACCTCTATAAAAATCCTCAACTTTGTCTGTCGTGATACGCAGAAATTCAAAATTGCCACATTCTTCTCAGATAAAGTTAATAAGTTTTGTGGGCTTTTGGATTGGATTTTTGTCATTAATTGGGTCGATTTTTGCACTATGTCCTTCAGTATGGTGGAGAAATCGTTCATGGTTTCCGACATTGTGAAGAGGGAAGTGTTGCGAAATCCGCCGGGAGTGAGGGGAAGTTGTCCTCCCCTGAAGTGCAGGGTGATAGCCTCCGAGGAGTTGCGGAGTGGAGTCAAGTCGAAGCCATTCAGCATCAGTGAATTGGCGAGCAGTCGCATTGGAGACTTTGCAAAAGATGTAAGTACATTTTATCTGTTTTTTTTTAAAGTGACTTTCTACGTAAAACGCACGACATTTTATATACTTAATAACAAAATTTGAATAGGACCATTGCTGAAATTGAATATTATCTTTGAAATTCGATGAATTATTCAAATTCTACCAAAAAACCTGTCAAAAAATTTTTTTGTGTTTTTTTTTTTGTTTCTTTCTTCAAAACAAAAACAAAATTATTTTTGATCCATTGAGTACACACTACACAAGCAAGGGTCTCTTTAATATGATTTACCTGTACTTACACTTATGTTGTCTTCGAATTTTAAATGTAACTGGACCAATGAGTTTTCTCATCTGTAGATATAACCGGACCATTGAGTTTTCTCATCTGTAGATATAACCGGACCACTGAGTTTTCTCATCTATTCGACGTCATTCGTTACTTTGGATTTTTGAGTTATGTATATATATATAGTTAGTTACTCGACTTTTTTTTACGAGCTAGATAATTTTTTTTAAACTTAAACGTTTGCTCTTATTATTTCACAAAAAAATACAAAACTCAAAAGTTAGGTATCTATCAGTGGCGGTCCGTGAGTTTTCGGTGAGCTAAAGTGCTAAAAGATTGGAAATAGACGACTTTACTGATGTTGTTGTAGCTGAAAATGATTTTTTTTTCAAAATACTAACTTTTTGTATGAAGATCTTCAGGATTCTTTGAGTTTGGGGATGCGCCGCATCCATAAACTGAAAGATATTCATACAAAAAGTTGAAATTTTGACAAAAAAATAATATTCATTTTCAGCTACAATAACATCAGTAACGTCGTTTTTTCAATCTTGGCACTCTAGCTCACTGAAAACTCACGGACCGTCCCCGGTATCTATCACAAGCTGAAGAAAATTCCAAAAACTGAAATAGATATTACATAAATACGAGGTTCAAAATCTGATGCCCTTCAAAATTTGGACCTTACAAAACATTTTTGTTTGTAAGATACGGGCAAGCTAATAAAATATTTTTGTTTGTAAGATTGGAAAAATTGAAAAAATTTAAAGTTTGTCTTTCCTTGGCTTTAACGTAGATGCTACTTAGTTCAACATTTTACTATTTCTCCTATAAAATCGGATAGTGAGGAATTTCATTGCTAACTTTGTAGAACTCTCTCCACTTACAAGTTAATTTAATAACATTTTTTTCTTCAAAGTAACAGAGTGAAATCATTGAGTATATTTTTACGTGGTATTTTCATTGTAGGTTCACATCGGCACCAACTCCCGAGGATATCTGGAATTAATGACATCCAGCAGTGAACATTCCTCCAGGGTCTGGCGGAACTTCCCTAGCCTGGCTCCGGACATCCATAGCTCCAACATCCACCTCGAGCTCATCCATAGCTCCAACATCCACCTCGAGGTTAACCAATCGGCTGGGTGCGAACTGGACAAGAGGCTGGACAGCTTCACGCTGAAGGTCACCAAGGATATACCGCTGGGAGGAGAACTGCTATTGTGGTTCTCCGAGGAAATATTGGCCATCATTGACATGCCGTTTTTAACGCCGAAAAACATTACAGGTAAGGTCACTTTAAGTTTAATAGGTACATTTACCGTCCTCTTTTCCTACCCCTGCGGGGAAACGGCGTGATGGCTAGTTAGTTATTATATTAAACACATATATAAATTCAATAATCCATTCAACTACGATTAAAACTAAGTGTGAATGTGTATTATTTCGGCATTCTCTAAAAAGAAAAAATATATAGGAGGTTGTAAATGATGAAATTTTGTTGGTTGTCTTTTTGGGTGTCTCCTATAACAGAAATTTTTGAATTTATGGAAAACACCGAATGGTATCGAAGACATTATAGCCGAAAGTCGAAAAGTGCGACATCATTCGAATTATGAACTGTACTGCGTGTGACGTCACAACTGTTATGAGATACAGGGGTTTCTCACCATCCTCCTAGTAGATAATTCATACAATAACAATTTTTTTATTAAAAATAAAATAAAACACTTGCAATAGTTAGAAAATTCGGCCAACTTATCCAATATATAAGCACTATTAATAGGTCCAAGTACCGAATAATAAACTCCGACTTAATAAATAAATACCGTAAATGGTAAATCGAAAATAAATTTTATAGTATGGATAAACTATTAGGAGGATAGTGAGAAACCCCCACAATTGCATACATTTTACTAACATTCACTTTGAAAGCTCATAACTTCGTCATTTTTGAAGATAATGAAAAACTAATTTTACTGTCGTTAAATCTTTTTATATTACATTTTCATAAAAACAAATTGGGAGAGGTTAAATCAGGTATATACCCATTATTGAAATTCAAAGTTTACTCTTTACGTTTATTTTAATTTCTTACTCATTCGAATATCCTGAATATCTCGTTATACCTTTAAGCAAAAAAAATATTGAATCCGGTTCATTCCTAGATTTTAAAATCACATTTTAATGCAAGAAAAAATATTTCTAACTTCAAAATTGATATTTTTTTACTTCAATAATTACTTAATCCGTTTCTATTTCAAATACAAATTAAGTGATGGAAACAACTCAAAACAAAACAAAAAATCTATCAAATATGCATGATTCACAAGACATAATTTTTTTCGCCCTTCCTGAAAAATTGAGAAAATGGATAGATTCAATTTTGAATTACAGCCCCACAATAATTTTATAACAATTTTTATATTGAGCAATTATTGCTAATCATCACATAATATTACACAACATATTACTTTAGCCATGTTATTGTTTGAATTAGTTGTAATATTTTTCTTCGCAGGCCACAAAAAATACTCGTGCCACATCTGCAACGAGAGCTTCGAGTATCCTAACCCGCTGAAAGTCCATCTACTGTTGTCTTGCGGCCGGGAGTCCATGGCGCAACTCTGGCAGAAGATTGCCAAAACCATATGGAAGCAGTACAACACATCCAGCCCCCGCGCTGGACAACATAAATTAGCCGAACAGTTTTGCTTGAACAGCTTGGAGAGGCCAACAAGCGCTTACTTACCGCAGATATCTATAAAAGTTGTCGAGAGTGCAAGATGCTTATCAGAACCACCGACATCTGCATTTCTTCCATACAAAAGAGCTTGCACCGATTCACCAAAATGTGATAGTATCAAAAGGCACAACAGTCCAACTTCCTCTCCAGTTCTTGCTCAACCTCTCAATCTTTGCATATCACAACCGATTAATGAAAATTACAAGTTAGTAACTACACAACACCCGTGGATAGACAATACGATGGAGCTTAGGCTGTCAAAATCTCTGGAAGAATTGTCCAGCAATTACGCTGCAGATGTGGAACTGTTCGCGAGCAACTGGGGCAAGATGAAACAAGGTCATTTGTGTGTATATTGCGGGAAGGTTTACTCAAGAAAGTACGGCTTAAAGATCCATATTCGTACCCACACGGGATACAAACCCCTGAAATGCAAGTTTTGTCAGCGGCCCTTCGGGGATCCGAGCAACCTGAACAAACATGTGCGGCTGCATGCCACCGGCCTAACTCCATACATGTGTTCTCTGTGCGGGAAGGTGTTGGTCAGAAGACGAGACCTCGACAGGCACATGAAGTCGCAGCATGGAAGCGAGGATACCAACTTCTCCAGTGACGATAATATTGATATTGACGAGTAATCCATTGACAATACAATTTAAAAAACCGTTAATACTCCAAATATATAGGTATAGTATAAGATTGAAGGCGCAAAAAAGCAAAATACCGAAATAATATTAATAAAAAGGTAAAACATTCTGTGATACATTTATAATAAAAGTTGAAAAGTCTTGTATTTATTAATTAGATGGTGAAATATTTATGTATTAAAATGTGGAGGTAGATAATTGGAAAATAATAAATTTATTTACAAAAAAATTTTGGGCATTAAAAAATGTTGATACTACATCTTTTACATAAATAAAACTCAACTCAACCAACACGGTTAGATATAGGAACTAGGGAAGTTACGAATGTGATATTTTTCACATTCGCGAATGCGAATGTTCAGAGTGCAAATGTGCGAATGCGAATGTTAAGGAATCACACAAAAAAAACTTTAGTCAACATTAATCATCGTTTTAATAAAAAAATAAAAACAATAAATTAATTCTTATACAGTAAGTTATACTCGTAATTAAGCAATTTAATAATCGAAGTTCAAAAGAGGCATCTTATATTTCAGAAAAAGCAATTTAGCAGCCTTTTCTCCCATGAGGCGATTTCTAAGGGGCTCGTATATAAGGACGGCTGCACTGAACAATTGTTCACTCGGAACGCTGGCCGATGGAGCGCTCAGATATTTAAGAGCCAGATCTGTCAATTTGTCGTATTTCAATTTAGTCTCCCACCAATCCAAAGGGTTTTCATCAAGAGAGGCTCGTTTTTCTTTAAGATATGCCTTCAATTGAGCTTTGATTTCACAGCTCATAGTGTCTCCAGATTCTGCACCGTCGGAATTTTCGCCATCACTTGAGGAATCTAGGATTCCTGTCGGATTGCTTATAAGAGTTTTAGCAGAACTTGTCGAAGGCTTATTAATGTTGCTTGTTGAAGTCCTCAACCTTTTAGCACCTAAAGCTGAATGCCGTTTAACATCCTGGTTACTCTGCTTAGACAGACTTAGACTGCTTAGACAGAAAACAAAAAACACGTGGACAGTGGGCGAGTCACGACATGATCTGCACACATTCGCATTCGCTAAACATTCGCATCGATTGTTGCGAATGCGAATGTCGATGCGAATGTTTACAATGATGCGAATTATTCGCATATGCGAATGCGAATGCGAATGTTCGTAACATCCCTAATAGGAACATAGCAAATCTGAGATTTTTATTACGATTTGTGCGGCCAACGCCCGAATAATATAAATTCTGCAATCTGCATAACTCCGAAGTTAATTATTTTGCACCTATTCTAAATCGATGGCTTATTAGTGTTAATTATTGACCAACCCAATGCAACTCCTGAACACCGATGACACCCGAAAGAAAAGGTTTGTATCTGGACAATAAATGGGCGATTTAAAAAATCTAATACACCTATTTGATTTTCGATTTTTTTTTCGTGAAGGACTGAATGGAAATCTTGGAATTAGAAATTAACCCACAACCCGACATCCGATCGAGCTAAAACTGGGCAGATATACACGCATTTTCCTGAAGTTCGATGACATTGCATTAAAAATTTTACAGCAGTTAATGTACGAAATAAATGTCGATACCATCCAATCAGGATTTGGCTTAGGTGTTAGCGGTGTTCATTCATTTTAGTCAGTCCCTGGGGAGAAATTCATTCCTCAGTCAAACCACTAAGAGGTGGTGGTCAAATTGTAATATCCTAGATATTAGTGTAAGATCTCACACACAGAGGGCACTAGATAGTAGTCTATTGGTTATCCATAGACGGCGTTTAGCTGTCGATATTGTAGAGATGGAGTATATAATAAATATGGTGGGAACCTGAAGGTCGGGGTCCACATTATTCCAACCGCCTCATAAAATATCCATTGATATCCACAGAGTCCATTGATATCTCTCATAATAAAGCGCAAAGTGTTTTGTTTACCCAGTGTTTTTATTAAGACAACTCCAGAGTTACAAACTGGCGCTGCCGGCAGAAAAAACTGGCCAGTCCAAAGAATGGCGCAACTAGGTTGAAAATTAATGTTTTATGGTAAACAATATGGGATGATAATTTTTGAAATTTTGAATTATGATGATTTCACTAACTTAACAAAATAGCAAGCTTCTTTACTAGCAATGTGTTGCAGCTGTGAACACCGTCCAGTTAGATAATAATCAATTTCATCAGCAGTAAGGAAAATTTTAACTTACTTTGGGCACACGGACAGGCCCACAATGCACATCTATTGTATAATAATTGGGACACATCAGACCCAAACATTTTATCCTAAATAAGCGATATTTCAGGTAAAAAAAGTATGAATTTATTGAGTTTTTTAATGGGAGAAGCCAGCGAATTACTGTAGTGCGGTGCTGAGACATGTTCTGCATTGAATTCATAAATTTTAATTGAATAAACAAAAGAAAAGTGGGAATTCATCCCAATTAAATGGAATGGTGTGCCAGATAATTAGTTCATAATTTATTAGATTTCTGTTTCTTGGGCTTAGCCCACATAAATAAACCAGTGTACCATCAGAATCGACTGTATATTATAAATTAGTAACATATATGAAAAATTATTTTTATTAAATAATAAATTAATCATAAGTTGTGATCAAGTGTTACGTAAACCTACTTCCTATTAAACTTACAGGTGTGTTAAATTACAATTAACAATGTGATTGTTGACGTTGTTTTTCACTTAGGTGAATGTCAAAAGAATTCATATTCTACGCTTTCGTAGATGACGCGAGTATAGTATTTTTTACTTATAAACGCTTTTTAAAACTTATGCTTTGAAATATTAAGAAAAAAAAATTGTTCACGGAAGTACACAAGCAATATGAATTTTAACAAATAGTTTTGTCAATTAAAAAACTCAAATCTTTCAAAAAAGGTTAACAAATACAATATTTCATCGGTGATTCAATCCAATATTGTATTTGCTAGCCTTTCTTGAAAGATTAGAGTTTTTTAATTGACAAAACTATTTGTTAATATTCATATTGCCTGTGTACTTCTGCGAACAATAAAATTTACTTAATATTTCAAAGCATAACTTGTAAACCATCTACAAAAGCGTAGAATATGAATTATTTGGACATTCCACATGACGGTTTCTGTATTTACTTTTTAAAGCCACAATATACGAGAAGCCTTTTTCCCACAATTAGCAAATGATATCAATGTTTTTAAAGCATCCACTACTAAACTACCATATTCAAATAGTTGTGCAAGTCAAAACTTATCTAACTAAAATTAACTACTAAAATTCTAGTTGGAGAATTTAATCAGCCGATAATTTGTAACATTTCCATCAAATGGGTTTAGAATCCAACATTTCAAGAAATGATTGTTATCACTCGGAAAATATTGAAGTAACAGAATTTTCAATTTGAATAAATGCATTTTCATCACAGAACAAAGAATAGGTAACACTAGAAGTTCCTTCCATATAAATATGAATGGAAACAAATGTTCCATTTTGCCAAAGCGTCCAGCGCTCCGTCAAACTTAAACTCACCTGAAATCGTAGATCTCCATCCCATTTGAATTTCGAAAGCCAAGTTTGTATGGAAATATATGCCTAAATTGGGCTCGGATTATACAAAGGAGTAAAAACAGATGCCAGTAGCTCATTCACATTTTATGGATAAATGATAAACGACCCATTCTCATAAAGCTAACATCAACTGTGAACGGGTGCTTCGCTCGTGTCCGTCGAGTTTCACGCATTTGCACCGGGGATCAATGCTGCTAGCTAGGCCCCATTAAAATACCTTTAGAACAGACTTAGCATGCCCACATTGTGTCTGTGCATTAGGGCTGGCAATTGGTCTGTTAACAATGGATTGTCAATAAGACAAACCGCTCTTCTTTGCACAGAATTAAGTAGGTTTATCAAGAATAAGTATATATGAATTTAAAAAAAATTAAAGTAAATGCGTAAAAACTGCACTTTTCAAGGTGAATATTCCAAATAACAAGTTTCTTGATGAAAGCATTGACTTTGTAAGTTATCAGTAGATTATTGTTTTGTTACTTCCTTATAAACTCACATTCAAGTCATTCAAATGTGAAAATATATCACTTAAATAAAAATTAAGATGCGAAACATCAGCAGCTTTGATTCGAAGAGAATTCTCCGTGTTGCTGTGTGGGACCAGAGACGAGTGTCATCAATCAACATAAGTACGGATGGCTGGGGGCAAATACCAATTTACTTCTACATATATAACGCACAAACGCACATAAATGAGTGTTGGTAAACCAGATAGAGCAGTCTTTCTCAATGTGGGCGATAACGCCCTCTTGTGAGCGCTGGAGGCTTTCAAGGGGGCAGTAGGAGGGTCAAAGAAAATTGGGGGGCGTTAAGGAAATCTAGAGGGGCGACGGAATCTAGGGAGGCGATTTACTACTCGAATCATTGTAGTCCCATATAGACGGTTAAATTAAAGTCGATGACACATATAATAATGTGGATGCTTATATTAATTCCATGCACCTGGTCCATGGTTAAGTTAACCAAATAAAATTTTCTGTGATTTCCGATATATATTTTTTCATGTAAAAAAATTTGGTTACTCACATGAGGTGAACAAGCGGTTGCAAGATATTTGTGTTTCTGTCGGTGCGTGTTACATTTGCAATTTGTTCTAACTTGCTCAGTATGAATTAGGAGATAAATTATAAATTCAATGTCTTCCAAATATACTTCTCAATATAATTAAGCCTGCCTTTTAATTATTGTTCTCATTGAAACATTCTTCTTTAAACTCAGAAATAGGATAGGAGTCATATCCTGTCTCACGACTATATAATATTACAGTGTAATTACACGTTTAAATATAATCGTGGCAATAGCTGGTTCAGATTCGCGACAGATGGTAAGTAAAAAAAATTGGGGGGCCCTAGGAAAAAAAATATTCTTAAAGTGGGCAGTAAGCAAAATACGGTTGAGAACCTATGAGTTAGAGGATCACAGAGTTACATTGCATTTGTAAATGAGCATACCTTTTTCAACTATATTATATATGTATATTCCTTTTTTTTGTAATTATACTATGTCAACAATTTTCATTCTTTGGTCATTTGTTACTTGCTGTCTATAAATTTCTGATCATGATCATGCTGCATTCCAGATTGATATTACATCAGTCCAGTGCTTTTCACCCACCATGATATGCACATATATTTTACATTGCCATCAGGATCAGGGTCATATAACAGACCATGTGATACTTCCTCCAAGCAGGATTTCCAATTCAACCAAGGGCACTAATGCCAGGTCCAAACGCAAGTATGGCGCTATGATGCTTACATAAAATGCTTGTGGCGGCAATTGCACTGAATATTGTAGGTTTTTATTATGGATGATGTACATCGCATCTTGACAGGCACTGGCTTACCAGCCAGTTCACACCTTAGCCCTTGCCCAAATACTGACGTAATTCTAATCAGGTTGATATATATATCCCTAACTAGTATACTCGTGGGAAATCCCATACACTTTTTTATGCTCCGAAAGTGAGGACTTCTGCCTATCAGAACGCGCCAATAAACAGAGCGACTCAACTGCTTAACGATTCTGGATTGACCATCGACATTTTCAATGTCACTTACAGACAGTTCACCAACTATCTTTTAGCACACGTCACTAAGTAGTAAAACTGCCCTTGTGTACTTTGTAATTTATAATCTTCTCCATGATATATTGGTGTATAACTGTTTTATGGAGAACATGAAAAAATAAATAAATATATTATGAGAAATGCCTTATTATCTTGGTACATATCTCCAATAAATCAAATGCTATAATATTATGCTACTTAAATAAAGTATCAAGGTACATACAATGAAACCCTTAAGAAGTTTTCCAAGGGACCAGAAAAATAAACTTAGGCGGGAAAACCTTATAAGTGAGATAAATTGGGCCAACTGGTCTTCAAGGGACCGAAAAAACCAAACTTCTTGAGGGTTTCACTGTAATTGTGAATGAAAAAAAGCTTGAGATTTATTGTTTTTTTTATTTATTTATGTAAATAAAGGTTTAGCATAATTAGGCGGAGCTCTTGGCGGCCAGCCTCTTGTCGCGCTCCTCAGCCACGGACAGCTTCACTCCCTTGCCGCGGGGCAGTGACACGTACGCCTTCTTCCTCTTGCCAATGATGAACACGTTGTTCATTCTGGAAAACAACAAAATTATAGTTAGTAAAAAATTTTAAGTAACAAAAGTAGTCATGATAATAGTGTCTGGAAACAATTCATTCTCAAGCAAGATATATAATCTTCTTTGTAAAATAAGAGTAGGGAGCGGATTATGAGGATGCAAAACTTTTTAGAATGACTTGCTAATTGGTAAGAATTAAAATTACAATGCATCAGGTTATAAGAACAAAGGCTTTTGGTTTACTATTTAATAATTATGGATAAATTATTTAACTTTGAAAAAAAAACAATTTTTTTGATTACTTCGATGCAATGACATTATACAATTGACCAAAAATATTATTACAAACACTGGTCATATTTGACTTCAAAAGTCTGCAATCGGCGCCATTTAGAATTTTTTACAAAACCCAATTTAAACAACAGCCCCTGTTAGCCGCCAATTGTCAAACTGTGTCAGCATTTGATCAGCTATCATGCTGTCATCAGGTTGCATGACCTGATCAAGTAATACTGACAAGTGTCAAGAATTAGCGGTGAAAAGCTATTGTGTTTTCCAGTGAGAATATTTAAAAAAAAAAAAAAAAGACCCTAATTGCAGATTTCTGACGGGGGTTCAAATATCTGGGGGCCTAACTGATAATATTTTTATTCTCTTAACCTGTCATTGGCCGTACGTACTCCAGTGTACCATCGATTTTGTCCCTTATGTATAAATTGTATGAAGAACAAGGTCAGAATCGCTTGGGCCATTCTCGTTCTTGACGTAACGAAATACTGGATAGCGTCTAGCCTCTCCGAATAATTCAAATTAATTGCCAATGACGCGCCGGGCACCAAAGATGGCGGATAAAATGGTTGCCACTTGATAATATGAACGGAGTCGTATTCGAAGTCTATATTTTTTCATTGTTTTTTATATAAATCCATTGTGGAAAGCATAGATTTGAGTGATTATTATTAGGAAGATCGTTTTATCTACATTATTTTGATATAATTTTTGTAATATATCACAAAAGAAATGTTATAAAAATTGAGTTCGTAAGAAAGGTGAGAACTGTCAAATATTTTACATCGTATTGAAAAAATATATTTTTCCTATGCTGGCTTTCAACAGGTTAAGGGCTTTGAATTCCAATTTCTTTAAGTAATGCTAGCAATCTCTACTTATTAATAACTTGTGCTCACAAGTTACAGATCAACATTGTTCAAGCGCCTTTGAGGAGATTTTAAACAGTTGTTTCTGCAATCGAAACATAAGTTAAGTATTACAGTTTACAGAAACAAGTAAGTTGGAATAGACCAACCTCACTATGGACATTGGAGATTATATTATTATACTTTCAACGTCATTTAAAATTATGGGCCTCGTTAGAATTATACTGAAATATCTAGGCTAAGCGATTGGTGCCTAACACTGCTACGGCATGGATAGAAATAATTCACTGATTCCAATTTGGAAAACATAGCCTTTTTTAAAATTTATAATAAAAGTATGTTTGATATTAGCAAATTTAGTTAATTATCTGTTATATTTACGAATTTCACAATTTCGACACAATAATGTAATCTTGAGGGAATTTGGCCATTGAATTGCTTATGACTGTATCCAGCAAAAGTTAATTTTAACCTGTCACGTGCCAGGCGTATTCGGATAAACCGCGCGGAAATTACCTCTTCCTGACTTTTGGTCAAATATCTGTGTAAAAACAAAAGAATTGTTTTTTTGCAATTGTTTTCTGTTTATCAGAAAATGTATCTAATTATACACATATACATTACATGATAATATCGTTACAAGTTTTCCCAGAATAGCTAACTTTAACAAAAAAAAAAAAAAATCCCATTCGGCAAACAAAAATATGAACTGATTTTATTGTTTCTACACAAACCTGAATATACATCCTAGGTGAAAACCAACAACACCCAACATGAAACAAACAAATTCATACTTCTTTAAAAAGTTGACAGCTTTACCAAGCGGCAAAAAAATACAAAAACTGAATGTCATAGAAATTTACTTTAAAAAGTCAGAGGGTCTATATCAATCAAATTAACTGTTATGTCAAGAAAGATATTGGCGCAAGCGATTCTGGCCTAGTTCTTCATACAGTTTCTTTATACATAAGGGTTAAAATCGCATTTAAAAAAAATAAAATATGAAAATTTGAAAATTAGTACAGCGTGCGCTGCCGCGTATACGGCACAGGACTGGTTAAAAGATAAAATTAAAAAAAAAGGGAAAACCGATTGCACTAGTTGTGAGACTAGCTGACTACTTAATACATAGTACCTAGCAATCTATAATGCCACAATCATCCTAAAATGAATGTTAATAAAATGTGAATGTTTTAAGATGGAAACAAGGATGTTTACCTGGTGGCGAATGTGTGGTCTTGTGAATCCTTAACATGGACAATGTCAAAGGATCCGGGATGGCGTTCCCGGGACACGATGATGCCAACACGCCCTAAATTACGCCCTCCGGTGATCATGCACAAGTTGCCTGTGTCGAACTTGATGAAGTCCATGATCTTGGAGGTGGCGATGTCTAGGCGGATGGTGTCGTGCACCTTGATGAGGGGATCGGGGTAGCGGATGGTGCGGCCGTCATGGGTGGTCAGGAAGGGCACATTCTTGGGCCCGGTCTGCAGCTTCTTCACCTTGCACAGCTTGTACTGCAAGCAAACAACACATACACATTAAACATGGCATTGCTGTTGGACAATCACAAGGTTTACTGTGAATCCACCACAAGTCACAACGGCGCCAATGGTGATTTTTTATCAATTTATGATAATGAATTGTTAGAGGGTAAACACTGATTTATCAGCACTGACTATCATAAAACATTACTGAAAATCTTCAATTCACACTGAAAAAGTTTTGCAATTTGAATGAGATATCGCCACTTACATTGAATTGAGAATACATATAACTTGCACAGATATGGATGTATATAAATTGACAAGTTGCTTTATGACAATTTTGTATCAGCAGACATAGTGGCAATTTAATATTGAAACACTGAGAATGTTGAAATTGAACACATTCTAATAATGATGAACATTACAAAGAATAAATTAATCACTTCAGAATAGAGAGTGGATATTATACACATTTTGTGAAAGTATTTACTGTTAAAATGGAAAAAAGATACCTTCCATCTTATCATCAATAAGTGCAATTTTGCAGAAGAACCATTTGTCAAAATGTTAAGGAGGGACAAAAAATATCTTGCAATTATGTCATTTTAAAATCTTGGGCATGTTGTGTTCCTGTTTTAAAATAGAAATATTGCCATAGGATTATTGACAATTGAACTAGGGATATAAGCAGTCTTGCTTGCTTCTTTAGTGCAGATGATTCTTTGCGGTATTGAGTTTAATTTAAGCAGAAGTTTAATGGTCATTTTAAAAACATGGCTGCGCCTATCAAAGCAGCTTATGCCGTTTAACGGAAAGCTCCAGAAAAAAACCCTTTTGAAATCATCAGCTCATACCTGTGACCCAAATATAAAGACGCGTTATGTTCATTCTAATCGAACAGAAAATATAGCATCTTCCTGTTTCTAGATGGAAAGTGCATAACGAAACGCATAAGAATAGTCAAAGGAATATGTGTAAATGAATGAAACAGCTACATATAACAATCTTCATAGCTAAATGGAACAGAACCCACTAGAAATGGATAGCCATTCAAAGAATGTGTTCATGTGAAACAGCTATGTATATATTATCATGAACGCTCCTCATTTCTGTATACGTGCTTTACGATACGTTGCGAGCATAAGCGGTCCACTGACGAGGGAACATGTCCGTGGCAAACGAATCACAGGCGAGCGATGAGAATTTTGTACGGATGTCTGCTGGATAAATGACGTGACATGCTCAGTGCAGACATATTCACCCATCAGTGGGACGCTTTAAGCTGGGATCATAATATCCCCTACTCCTCGATGAACAAACGAGCGAGCAGAATGGTAGATGATGATGTACTATCACTAGGTTGTCCTTTATACACTCGTGTTTCTGCGTTCGCTGTTTCACTTTATTTTATTTGACATTTAACATTTTCATGGAGCAAAAAGCCTTTTGAATAATTGAATTTAAAAAAATTATAATAGAACATAAAAATAGAAAAAAAAAACAGATTTGGTTTTTGCTTGAGAATGATCTGTGCACCTCTCTAAAACACAGGGAGGGATTTTTCTACAAATAAAGATTTGACAGCTTGTCCAACCAATAAACTTATGTGTGATTTTTTTTTTTTTTTTTTTTTTTTTTAAGGCGGAGACGGTTTACAAGCAGTTCCCGTGAGCACTTAGGCCATAGGCCCATTGTGCTATCTCCCATTTTACCTCAATCCTTTAATAACAAACCAGTCCCTTTAATAAAGTTCACCAGCGTTGTTATTGGATATGTGGCTATGTCTTCTGGTTCTACTGTATGTCTCCCCAGGTATCTGAGCCTAGTTCCCACCAGGGCAGGACATTGGCACCATAGGTGAATTGGAGTCTCTTCATCCTCTTCACATTTTCTGCATATATTAGTGTTTTCCACTCCCAATATCTGCATGTGTTTCCTGAGATGGCAGTGTCCCGTTAATAGTCCTACCAGTTCTCTCAGCGAGTTTCTGTCCATATGTGTGATACTAAACGTAGTAAATCTCAAGTGTCCACTGAAATTAGTTCAGTGAAACCATGCGCGTTGTCTCAGGAAACTATCTTCTCTATAAATACATCTAAGACTCATATTATTGTTGGCATTGAAGTTACATAGACAAAATAAAAATATTGTGTGAAATGAAAACCAGAGAGGTGCATAGAGTTCACGGTGATCATTTTAAGCAATTTCACTCAGTTTATAATTACAATTCAATTTAACCACAGCTTGTTATTTTCCAAATACAAACCCTAACTAGAGCTAGAAGGTTGGAATACTGGAGGATCAAACTATCGACACTGTAGCACATTTTTAAAGCTTATGAATTACCTTGGCCTCCTCTGGGGTGATTCTGTGGACGGTGAAACGTCCCTTGACATCATAGATCAGACGGAAAAGCTCTCCGGTCTTTTCGATGCTGACGACATCTGGAATAATCAAACACATTCATTACTATGGCTGAAATTCATTCTGGATTAAATGCGTGAACATAAGCTTCTAAGACTTTATTTTTATGTTATAATTTACAATACTTTTAAAATATTTCTTTGTATGGATTGCAAGTCATTATCTAAATGAACTTACCCATGAATCCAGCTGGGTAGTTGGGGTCGGTTCTGACCTTGCCGTCAACTTTGATCAGACGCTGCATAACGATCTTGGTGACCTCGCTGTTGGTCAGGGCGTACTTCAACCTATTCCTTAGGAAGATCACCAGAGGGAGGGACTCCCTCAGCTTGTGGGGACCGGTGGATGGCCGGGGAGCGAACACACCCCCCAGCTT
Source organism: Limnephilus auricula (assembly GCA_951813805.1). Taxonomy (NCBI): domain Eukaryota; kingdom Metazoa; phylum Arthropoda; class Insecta; order Trichoptera; family Limnephilidae; genus Limnephilus; species Limnephilus auricula. The sequence continues at coordinate 4,989,278 of OX638388.1, read as the reverse complement.
GTCCAACATCCACGCCTTGGGGGCATTCAGACGCTTCAAGTGCTTCTTGGGGCCTCGCGCCTACAATAACAACATAAATATGAAAAATACTATCACAAACGCTTCTTGATCGCAAGATACACTAATAAAGTAAATGACTCTACAACAATAAAAGTCAAAAAGTAATTTGGAATTGGTAGATTTATTTTGACAGACATGTAATTGTTATAAGTCGCGTTATACTTGAAATTGCGATTCACTGACATAATAAATCGTATTTGGGATAATAATATTGAAACCAAGTGATACCAGTAACGTAAGAAAGGAGTTAACTTCAATGTTTGGAAGGAGAATTCGAAGTCAAATCAAAGTTGATTTCGGAGGAAACTTCCACAAAGCATCTAAGTTGTGAACAAATATGGTGAAAAACACTGAACAAATGATTAATAACACTCATAAATTTAATCATTGCCGGCACAGTCAATTCCGAGAGGTTATAAAATAAGGACACAAGACACATCGGCCGAGTATTGTATCTTAACCTCAAAATATAAATAAGTGTAATTTCCGACATAACACGGCAAGAGATTACACAAATTATCCGAAAACTAGCTAAACAGAGACTTTGCAAGTTTTTTTTAGCGCAAAATATTACTCCGGAGAGCGAATTTCATTAGCATACACGAAAATGACACAAGGAATTACATGCTGTCAAAACTCATAATTTTTCACCAAAACACCAAATTATTATAAAAATCGATGGCGGATCACATCTTAAATATTTTTGCGAAACTATTGACACATTCTTACTATCAAATACTTATAGGATTATATTAGATATTTCCGAATAACAAACTGTCACTCACCATCTTGGAAATACACACGGAAAAGAGATTTGATAAAACGGAAACAGAGTGTTGTATACAAAAAAAGTATTGCCACGCTCGAAAAAAATGTTAAATTCTAAATTAGTCCACAGACGGAGAGTACGATATGAGAAATCTTGAAAAATATAAAATTAACTAAACCATTGCATTTTAATATAATTACAGGATACAAACATCCAGAAAGCTGTAAATAGATTTGAACATAAAAACATTTAAATAAAAATAAATCACTTTGAGAAACACCACTTATTTATTTGAAATAATTAATTTTATTTTTTTCTTGATGAAAAAAACCATTGTTTTTTAAACATGTTAATGTTTTAAATAAGTGGTGTTTTACAAAGTGATTTGTTTTCATTTAATTAAAATGATGCCACAAAGTGAATTTGCGAATAATGAAGAAGTAAGAATTTTTTTTTGATAATATGTAATTTTAATTTGGTGTATGAACAAAAAAAAATTATTGCCTCCACTTGCTATAATGCACTTGTAATGAGTTAGAACAAATTCATTTCGAGTTTGTGATTACTTTTAGCAGAACGCCATCTTTTGTTGTCGATGATAGCCATAAAACCAAAAATGTAAGTACTAACCCCGATTCAGTACCGCGAACATTAATAACATGTGACATGGGAATAAAATTATCTTAGTAGTGGTAACACTCATATTTCAGCCAATGTTTTCGTACACCGCGTGGATTTAAAATAAAAACTTGAAACTTCAACTTAGTTTTTCTGGGACGCTTGTTATGTGATAAAATAAAAGAAATTCAACGATACATAAAACAATTGGCGACTAATTACAGAAAATTCATTCTCTACATGAAAATCGCAACGGTTTCATAAACACATTAAAAATTCACATATTTACTTTGTTATAATCAAAATATTTTCTTTGTCGGTAATATACTAGCTGAAGTTCCCGTGGTTGCCCAGGCTTCACGCAGAGTTTTTAGAAATCAGAGGTAGACAGTAATTTTCACGTCAATTGTGCATAATAGTATAAAAGATGTTGAGGTGAGTTTAGGAGATTTTATGGGGGTGGGTTTTTCGAAATCCTCTTGTTTTGAAGGTCAAGTGTGCAAAATTTCATCAATCTCTGAATAAAACTGTAGATTTATATAAACATGAAATACGCCATGCCCGCCCCCCACAGATATTATTTTATATAATTATAAATCACCGACCAAGTGGACATACAAAATAGAAGATAGATTACAATAATTATTTTTTTTTAGAATTAAATAATCCAAGTTTATTAGGTATTCGAAGTTACGAGTGTATTTCTAAAATTGGACAGATAAATTTATTATATTTTGTTTTGAAGAGTTTTAATTTTCAATGTACTATCGTTACTTAAATTTTAATTTTTATGCTACCGGTTTCGACACATCCGTGTCATTCACTAGCAAACTTAAAACTAAACTTAAAATTTAAAACAAGTACAGAAATGAATTAGATGTTATTAGGTGGGGGTGGTGGGAGGGGTGATTTTGGGGGAAGGGGAGAACAGTGGGCGAAATTTTGAAAAAAATTTTTAAAAAAATTTTTAACAAAAAAGTACATTTATAGTGGCAATAATAACAACGAACCTGGTAAAAACTTAATATATAAAAAACTTCTTTTTACAGGCGACTTATCTTTAAAAATATCCCGCATATTACCAGATCACATTTCTCCAGCCTTCTATACTAATTCTAAAATAAAAAAATTAATTAATAACAAGGATGTTTCTAATAAATTCGAAAAAAACGGGATATACACTTTGGAATGTAATGATTGCGACGCCCAGTACGTAGGAATGACTACTAGAAATTTTAGAACTAGAATCAGGGAACATGAACTCTGTTTACGAAATAATAACTATTCTGAATTCGCCAATCATTTAATAGAGACAGGCCATAGCTTCAACAAAGAAAAAACCAAATTTAAACATATAAATATAAATTCATACTTTAACTTGTGCGCTTTAGAAACTTTAGAAATAAACAAAAAAATTAAATCAAAAATTAATTTAGTTAACAAAATAATAGCACCCTGCAAATCTCCCCTTTTGACTTTGTTCCCGTGTGATATTGACCCCGCCCACTGTTCTCCCCTTCCCCCAAAATCACCCCTCCCACCACCCCCACCTAATAACATCTAATTCATTTCTGTACTTGTTTTAAATTTTAAGTTTAGTTTTAAGTTTGCTAGTGAATGACACGGATGTGTCGAAACCGGTAGCATAAAAATTAAAATTTAAGTAACGATAGTACATTGAAAATTAAAACTCTTCAAAACAAAATGTCTAGAAATTGTTACATAGTTAATGCCCAAGAAATACAAAAAATTTATTATAACCTATAAAATTGGAAAGATAAACGTAAAGTTTTCTTTTACATAGATTCTCAGAAATAAAGAAGATTTTAAATAAATTATTACTTTTGACACGAATAAAAATATCAATCCATAATTTTTTTATTTTCAATGGCCAAGTTCTTCACCACTTAACTAGTCGTGTTCCAATAAAATGACAAGAGCTTTGGCCTTAGGCCCACAGGTGGCGGTATTTAAATCTAGCGATTCACTGGCGAATAAACTTTTTACAAATTTTTGCAAATACATACATAATATTGATTACTAAAAATTACGATATAGTCTAATACTTTGACAAAATAGTTACAATTTTGAAAATTACATATAAATTACGTAATTGATTTAATAGTTAATTAAACGCACAGATAAGGTTTTTTTTTCATATTACTAATTCTCCCAAAACATGAAACGGCTTTATTTTTATGGTAGTTTCAGCCATTCATCATCAAAACTATGGAATGAAATACCACTGTCTATCAGAATATCGACATCTTTGCAGTGCTTCAAGCTTCAAGGCGAATGGTTGCTGACTTTTTTTTTTTTTTTTTTTTACATTAACTCCACACAGGAGGCCCTGAGGAAAATAATTTCCCTCAGGGCCTATGTCATCTTTGAAGATGCTGTGAGGAGGGTCTTTTTGAGGAGAGGAAGGAGTGAACGTGGGTCTTGAAGAGACCCATGTTATAGGAAGGATATTTTGACTGCATAGTTAACCGCACAAAATCTTAACCGCTTGGACACATAAGCTTGTTTTTTACGACAATTTAACGTAGGTAGACATAGGAATGACGTATGCTCCGAACCTGAGTTATTTTTTCAATTTAAAAAAATTACAATTGAAGGAATACTTACTTGTGTTATTGTTTTTGATTTGATTTGATTACATTATTTATTTTGACTATATTTTACACTTGAATCAATTTTATTTTGAATTTAAATTGATTTTATTTTGAATTTATTTTATTTTGAATTTGAATTGATTATATTTTATTTGAATTGATTTTATTATTTTATTAAGATTAGCTTTTGAATTCCAATTTACATTATTAATATATTTTTTATTTCTTTTTCTATTATTTATATTGTACTATATTGTGTCTGTCAAATTTGAGTTTAGATTTGATTATTTTTATGTAATTTAATTTAATTGTATTTATTTTAACATGATTTAAATTTTTATTTTATTTTCTGTCTTTTATTTGGAGGCACTGCTGAAAACCAGCTGCAATCCAAGAGAAATCCTGAATTGCAGCTGAGCAGTTACCTTTTCGTCAATGGAACCAATGAGCAATAAAAAATGTGTAATATTGTAAAAAAAAAATCTATAAGATCTGCAGGCTCCATTCTGCCTGATTCTGCCCCACGCAGGGTAATGGAAATAATTTTGTGGTAAAGAAAGAATTTCGAAATATGGAATTTTTCACAATGCTCATTGGCTATTTAAAAAATTAGAATACGTAAGATTGGTCTTCAATTTATGGCCTACGTGATTTAAATTCGTCAAAACAAAAGGGCACGATATACTTTAAGCCGTGGACAAAAGCGGAAGTTCACATCAAAAGATACTTTGTAACACAATAGCGCACGCCATACAGACCCGCCACACGTAAAAAGATGATGTGGTTATAAGCGCGGTTCGGGTCTTCGCAATTCGGCGTTATTCTCCGTAACCGCTATCCACGCGATATTTGAAAAGTTACGCGACCCCCACTCCACCGTAAACAGGAGAGGGGCTCATTTTAAATACACAGAGCGCCGTGCTCAAGCCGCTGTCAGCCGTCAAGTTGACATATCCAGTACAAAAAATGATATTCCCTCGACCGCTCCCGAATTCAACTGACCCCCTCTCCTGCGGTAGGAAGAAATCTTTTAAAATAAATAAAATAGTGCGTCGGTAGAAAAGATATTGAATAAGAATCTTTTGATGTGAACTTCGCGTCCGTCCCGTGCATTATTAGCACTGAATCTCAAACATTTCAAATAAAAGCGTGGGCATCCACCGATGATAAATTAGGAAGATGAACCAATATCAATATTGCCAGCCGCCTAAATAAGCTGGGCCCCCGATACAAAGAAGGGGTACCTACTCGTGAGGGGCTGGGGGCACTAGCCCCCCCGCGGCCCGGGGCCCGGGCTCACTGGGACACGGGCTGCCCCCGCCAATAAAAAGGCCAGTGATAAATGCATATTTGTAAAACAGGTACCCTGTGATTAATTGAACGGCATTCCATATTTCAGGCGTTTTGTATTTTGTACCTTTGGGTGTTGTCAGTGTTCTCCGTGTTGTTTTATTATTATTGAACTATCGAGAGGGCATAAGGATGAGATGCTAAATCACACCGAAAATTGATAATTTTATACTAAAGAATCCAGTTTATACTTGACAATAAGCCAATAGCATCACATTTAAAAAAATCCGGTTTAGGCAAATATTCTGTGATAGGTAGTTATTCCGTTTTTTTTAAAATCGTATTTTTGAAATTTTAATCCGAAAGATCGGAGAGACCATTTTTTATAAACCGGACGGGACATAATTTTAAGTGTGCGAAAAAACAATAATTACATATACATATACAATAGCCGAAAAACATAAAAAAACCGCATTTTACACAAATGGCAGTGGCGAATAACGATGCATACCAAAAATATTACATATCACAAATATTTTTTTCCTTGATCCATTTTACTGAAATCGTTATAATGTTCAACGTCTACACTTTGTCAATAAGAGTAGAAATTACAAAACTGGAACTAAAAAAAAATGTAGGCTAGTAACACCAATTTTACTGTCAAAATGACAATGACACTGTTTAAGTATAGTACTGTAAGTAACATTTTTTTAAACATAAATATTTTCAGTTTTATTTTAATAATAAGAATTTTAATGCGCTTTGTATTAATATTTTCAAACACGGATACATGTTTTAAGTATGGTTTTATTTTATTTACGTACATATAAAATATTGTTATTTTCATAGTTGTATTTTTTTTGCGTTGTATTTTATTAGTTAATTCAGAAAATACCATCAGGCGAGTTGTCAAGGAGAGCGAAAAAAATGGGGTTAAATTCGAAACACGGGCAAAATAAAAAAGGTCGCCCTCCGAAAGCTATAGTTAGTATTGACATCAGTGCTATTCGTCATAAGGTACATTTTTTAGGGGGATGATTTAAAGCCCAGGCAACGCTGGGTACTTCAGCTGGTATTAAATAAATGTTTCTAAACTGCTTTTTTATTTTACTACAATATCGTTGTGTTAACACAAAATTGCAAACGGATAATATACAAATATGCAATTCTAATTTTGAGATCAGTGGGTATCTATATTGCAATGAAAAAATATTTTTCCCACTTTCATGTGTTTTTGTTTTTTTATAAAATTGTAACTTACACAGCTTTACATTTGCACTGTCTGTTATAATTTTAGTATTGCCATCTGAACAACAGAGGCGCCCTCCTATGTTTTCTACTCTTATTTGACAGACAATATATATGACTAAATCCAAATATTTTACAATAATACCAGTTTATAAATAACATCTGTCATCATAATGTCTGTCAAAGCGTCAAACCAAAATACAAACAATAAATCGTTGGACAAACGGCGTTAATATCAAAATATACTTTATAACAATTATAACACAATATAGCCCTCGCCATACAATCCCATACAGACCCGCCATACGTAAAAAAAGGAGGTCGCGCTCAATAAAGCGCTTTTAACGCCGTGTATGTCCAAGGCTTAAGGGGGTAGGGGGGGGGGGGGGGGGGTATGGATTTACCCCGACCCGTCCTTTTCGGTTTTTGAGTATAAAAAACCTTTGAATCGATTTTCTCGCAATAACATTTTTGAAGTTCATGAACATCATAACTCAAAATCTACTTGACCGATCCTTTTGAAAATGTGTACACTATTTTTACAGATAAATCAACTGGTAGTCAGAGAGGTTTTTTTTTACCAATTAATAATAACAAATTCAGCGATTTTTTTTTAGCAAATATCGCGTTTTTCAGTTCAAAATAAAAACGCCTAAGCGCCTCCGCCCACTGAGGCAACTGAAAACTCTCAACTGCCAATTGTCTTTGTATGACAATGTGATGGCCCGCACACTTCACAATCACACAAAACCCCGTTGTCAATGGTAACGCAAGCGGTGACTCGCGACCATCTCGCGACTGACACTGCTCATCGCCGTGGGCGGCCGTTGCTAGTTGCCAGCTGTCAGCTGATTGTTCTTTGTCTATGGTTAAACAAGCTTTTCGACCAATCAAGACAGAGAAAACAGCCGGTTTTAGTTGGTTTTCAGTTGCCTCAGTGGGCGGAGGCGCTAACAATATCTGGGCTACTTAGCAACCATAGATTTTCAATGAAAATTTATGTTTTAGAATCACATTGGCCACACGCATCGCGACGTGCGATGCTGTGGCCATTTTCATAGAAAATGTATGGGTTGCTAAGCATTGTTTGGTGTAGCGATGCGTACGTACGTCGTCCAGTCTGAACCTACCTTTATTCTTTCTTCTTATTGATTTATTATTCTTGCAACTTGTATTTTCATGTTTATTTTCTGACTATTTTCCTGTTTTTATCTTTTTTAATTTTCTAATTATTATTTTTCTGTTTATTTTCTGACTATCCTGTCCACTTTTTATCTTTTTAAATGTTTTAATTATTACCCGTCTCAGAACAGACAACGTTTAGTGAGGCGGGTAACTTACTAGTTATAAAATACTATATTACCTCAATAAACGCCCGGGTTGCCGGCAATCAAATTGAATCGAAAAATATCTCTATTTAAATGCATTTCGACTTTTTTGTTTTGCATGATCCAGTAACGAGTTATGATGTTCACCGCATAACAGCTTTTTTTCGAGGCGTCTGAGGAGATCCGCTCTCACGGGCTTATTTTTATTTGAAATTCTTGTCAAAGATACGTCAGATGTTATACAATAACATGTATATAAAATAAATAAACCAAAATTATTCATATCTAAAAAAAAAAAATCATGAAAATATGCCATTTCTTCGCCTTTATGATTTTAGTAAGCGTTTAGTTAAGCGAGTTAAAAAATTCGCCGGAAATCAAAAAATTGCTATATAAAAAAAAATCAGTGTGGAATTTTACAAAATTAATTGAATATTATCGGAGACGGAAAGTTTTAATGTAGTGACGTCACAAGCCCAAAAACCGATTTATTTATTTAAAAAAGAAAAAATTATAAAAAAAATAAAAAATAATTGTAACATTTTCGTAATCTTAGTAGAAAAATCTATCCACACCAAGTTATTATGATATCCATGCAATGACCTATAATTTATTAAATTAAATTAATTTGTGCAATGGCCTTATTATATTAATTTCAAAGCAGTCCAAGAAGCTACATTACTGAAATTAAAAGCTGGACGTCTGGAATGTTATTGGCGCAAGCGATTCTGACCTTATCCTTGTACAGTTTTTTTATTCATAAGGTTAACAAACAAAAAAAAACTTAAACCATAAGTGTGAACGGTAATAAAAAAATTACACCATGTTGTTCAACAAGCCCCGTGGGGTGGTGCCTAGCGAGGCAAGTGGGGTGGTTTAACTAGCGAGGCAAGTGGAACCATTTCTCCTTCTCCGTGAAAATTAAAATAGCTTGCATAAGGTCAACGTCTTACATCAATTCACTAATATCATTCTAAAGCCAGATAATAACACTATGTTAATAAGTTGAAAAAACAAAAATATCTATAAGAGTTTCGAGGCTGGGGTCAAATTAGCAAAACCATGTTCAACTAGCCCCGCCCTACCCTACTTCGTTTATATCTATTAACAACAACAACCAAAAAAAACAATGTATAATTTTTGAAGATGAGGGAGAAGAGGGTAAATATAATACGTGCGTATTATTGTACTAGCTTCTCAAATATATATTAGAATAAAACCTACAATAATTCTTAGTAGAATCTGGATCAGTGGCGTGCGGTTCATAAAGTATTATGCCTGCGTATTGGGCCTGCAAATGTGTACACGATTTTTTTTTCAAGTGTTTGCAAATTTAAAAAAAATATATTTGTAGTTTGAAAGTTATATATTTAATTTAATTTCGAATAACGATGGGGATAAAGGTTCATTTAAAAGATAACCACTATTTCTCAAAACTTTTGACGTTCCAAAACATTCCATGACAATATTATGTAAATAAATATACTAAATAATATGATGATGTCATTATTTTCCGAACAACAGCAGGGTAATATGGGCAGGTATTCAATCGAATAATTTTTCACCGTGCTAAGTTGGTAGGTACCTACGTACCTAACAAAAATATTTTTATTTAGGTAGGTACCTACCTATCTCTCAAAATAATATTGTAATTTTCCGGACGTTTGACTAAAATACGTAGGTAAAGAACCTATTGTTCAAAAGTATTTTAGTTTTTTTCCCCTTTCCTGAAATGAATCTATTCAGTTTTTATCAGCTATCATCTTAAAAGCCATTCCGAAATGATGAACATATTTCAGGGAACAAACACAATCGCCAAACACGATGGCCATAATTAATTTCTCTTAAAGAGGCACGATGAATTCAGCACTAAACGCGATCGGGGATGTGATTCGGGCTCGTAAACAAAGATGCTGCATCGCCTGTTCGGATGGATCAAGGATCAGGGCAGGGATGAGAGAGGTGCGGAGAATGGGTTACCTTTATAAGAAATTGTTGGAAATATCAAGGCAACCTGGAAAACTAAATCAAAAGAAAAGTCCATATTTACGTAGAAGTATAATATACCGGCTGAAAGTAGGTAATAAAAACTCATATTTTTCTCTATTTGTAGAAATAAATGCTAATATAAGCATAGCAGTGAAGATATCTGTAATCTGTATGATATGACATGATATCTGAAATGATCTGTTTTTAATATAAATTTAAAGAAAACTGGTAGCAATGGGTTTAAAAAACATTATAGATCAGTGGTCACTATTTTAGATTACACAATATTATGCTGTGGATAAATTGAAGCTATTCCTACCGTTTCCATTGATTTAAAATATAATTGTAAATTACTTTAAAAAAATATAAGCGTAAAATACTAAAAAACCTATTTTTTCATTGGAAATGTATGAACGCATAGTATTAGAAAGTACACTTTTAAAATATAATTTTATGGCTAAAATTACCTGTGACCATTGATTAACTTTTTTTTTCCTATAAAATTATTCACAAAATAAATTTAAAACCACTTTTGCGCTTGAAAGTGTTACATCAAGACTCCGTTTGCCAAGCTATTTTTATGCCCATTACCAATATTCGTGGCGATATAAGGCACAATAAGAATAAAGCAAATTTTAATTCTTTGAACCAGGGTTGAGCGGGACACACCGACTACCTAAATTAGTATTTTTGATGATGATTGTGACGGAATATAATAAAGTATAGGTAGGCAGTGTAGGCACTGTGACATTATGTGAGTTACTGACTGCTCTTCACGAAGGTTGTCTTGTAATAACTAAATGTTACATCATATAATATTACGAAAAGTTCTATGACAATATCAGAAACAATAACTATATTTTGTATCAATCAAATTACTTTCAAATTTTATAAAATATTGGTATTTAGCTGGATATCAAGTTTTTTTATAAAAATTGGTAAAAGAAGATGAAAAACAATAATAAAAGTAATATGCGTCAGCTTAGACTAAAAGCTGTGCTTGTCTATATAACAAATAAAATAATTCCGAAGGAGGGAATAGGTACTTAGAGGATTATGAAATTCAAATTCCACATCTCTGCCATCGTATATAACAACTAGAAAAAAGAGTAAAATCACCTTGAGAGATAGTCGTACCCATAAAGTCAAAAACCTTTCACCTTCATCTTCACATCCCGCGAAATTATAAATAACCAATTGGATAAAAAAAATAAGCAAATAAGAACTTGTAAGCTTTTTAAGGTCATTTCATAAAAAAAATCCAGTCCTAAAGAGTCCCAAATTCTCCAGTCTTTCAAAACAAATAATATCTACTTTTTCCACTTATTTTCTCAAAATGTTATTATTAGCAAATGTAAAATCATTTAATGTCCACTGTTTTAAATATAGTGTCCTTCGCGTGCAGAGTCTTCTCCAAGCAAAAACTTTCTATTCAAATTATGTTTGTGAAAAGTGACAAGCCAGGTAAGTATGTTTTTTGTATCCGTTTGCAAATAATAAAATTAGATGGAACCTAAGAAATTATAGTAAGTTGTACAGCACCATTATCCAATTATTATTATTAAATCATAAAATGATTCCTTCAGGTGAGAATAGCCTTGCCATCGTAACACTGTAACTCCTACTCTCAAAACTTACATAATCCGAGACACAACAGCAGCGCAGCTTCCATAAGATGGGGAATGGGTGATAACATGTGTTTACAGGAATCAGCCTCGGAGACATTAATTTCTCTGGGGCCAGAGCCACTGCTACTGCCACTAGCCAGGTAGATAGTAGCGGGCACTGCAGGTAGGCAGGTAGAAGATGCGAGATATCGGAGATACCAAATCTCTACATGATCCTTAGTCCCGAAGCTGACGTTCAAATTTGTCAAATCTTGCATCTTATCACACTCCTTAAATTAAATCGGCACCCTTGATTTTCTCAATGATATTAATCATCTTACTTACATAACTTTACCTTGTTATTTATATTTCTTTCACCTAATAGAAGCAGGCGACTTAAATTATTGTTACATTGTGTTTTACGTTACATTAATGCCATTTAAATATATTTGGCATCTCATATTACAGATTTTAAGAACCTTTTCATCGATGTATTTTCACACACCAATAATCATGGGCATGTTTTACTCATCTTTCTCTTTCGCTTACAATCACTGTAAGGTCAGTAAAGTGATAGTATTGGAATCGAATCAAAGAATTGGATCGTAACAAGTTTAGGTCGGTATTTAAGTTTGGTGTGTACTGTATTACCTACGATTTTTTTATTGCATTTCCTGAAACATAGGTCACGTTAACATAGGTCACGTTAACATAGGTCACGTTAACATAGGTCACGTTAACATAGGTCACGTTAACATAGGCCGCCACTGGTCAGTTGTCACCATGGTAACGGTTTAGGTTACTTTTACAGATTAGCAAGATAATCATTGATTCACTTCACGTGATTGTGTAGCTCTCTGTTTGTAGCTACTGTTGTAGTTTTATTACGAAGTGTTTAATAAAAAGTCTTTTTATTTAGTTCTTGAACATTTTTAGTTAGAGTTATACTGTTTTCAACGTAGTTGATAATTGACCAACACATAATATGGAACTGATGCATATCATGTGAACTTGTTAAGCGTATTAGGAAATATAGGTGTTTATTAGATAAAGAATTCAAAAAAGACTATTGTGCTTTAGTCAGCTAGTGGAATTATTGGATAGGGACCTCCCCATCGCCTATGATTTCTTTTATCCGTGTAAAGGTGGTAGGTACAAAAAAAAAATGTAATACTGAACAAAAAATTTATATTTTGACATTCCAATCAGCAACATTGTTAAAAAAGGTTAAAAAAAATTGAAGATACCTACAAAAAAAGACTTAATATTACAATTATTCAAAGATAAAATACTATATTCAAAGATAAAATACTATATTCAAACAAAGAACATAAATTAATTATTAAGAAGAATGGCTGCCGGCTTTTTTTATTTGACGCCAAAATAGTTAACCAAACTAAAATATATATATTTTTGATCAAAATGAATAGCAAATGGATAAGTGCTACATTATTTATGTATGTTTCGAATTATACAATAAAGGCAATTATTGAAGACGTCGATTTTCCACGATTTTATTTGCAAATTTGCCAATATTTTTTTAAAATTTTTATTTAGCTACATATTACATAACATAAAAAGTCATTTATTTTCTACCTAACAAATACACAATAATTATATTTATAAAGAGGATTAAATATTTTAATCTTCCAGAAGAAGTAAGCAAAATAACAAATTTATTTTCATAAAATTGTGAAACTTAAATAGAATAGTGATCAACGTTGTCAGACAACTGTAAAGGTAAAACTTACTGGGTATCTAAACTACTTACTTATACTAAATTTCCTCGCATGCCGGTGCTGTATACTTAGTAAATATTTATATGTTGTATTTATTTAATTCAATACACAAATGCATTGCAGAAGAATATCTAAAATATGAACTCTATGTTAAGTGTATTTTCAGAGATATTTCAGTAATTACAGACCGTGTCCGCTTAGTTGACAGCACCGGCTAGAAAGGTTGAAACCACGAACGTGCTGGGGGCCTAGTCTCTATCTCTCACAACGTGGGGCCTAGTCTCTATCTCTCACAACGTCCGTACTTATGTTACGAATCCTTATTAACCTTCCCCTTACCGTGCTAAAAACTTCCTCGCTCTCCGGTGCTGTACACTCAGTAAATATTTATATGTTGTATTTATTTAATCCAATACATAAATGTATTGTGGAGGAATACCCAAAATATTAACTCTATGTTTAGTATATTTACAAAGATATTTCAGTAAATACATACTGTGACCGCTTAGTTGACAGCACCGTCAAGAAAGGTTAAACGGCAAACGTGCTTGTTTGTGAAACCGAAAGATAGAGACTAGGCCTCCGTCCGTACCTACGTTACGAATCCTTATTAACCTTCCCCTTACCGTGCTAAAAACTTCCTCGCTCTCCGGTGCTGTACACTCAGTAAATATTTATATGTTGTATTTATTTAATCAAATACATAAATGTATTGTGGAGCATTACCCAAAATATTAACTCTATGTTTAGTATATTTACAAAGATATTTCAGTAAATACAAACTGTTACCGCTTAGTTGACAGCATCTCAAGAAAGGTTAAACGGCAAACGTGCTTGTTTGTGAAACCGAAAGATAGATACTAGGCCCCCTGGTTTGTCAAACCGAAAGATAGAGACTAACCCCCAGGGGTGCTAGCATAGTCCATCGATAAGGATCGGTAGGATAATTGTCGGTAACTTCTCATCGTTCCCTAGAACAACTGCAGATCGCAAACGAATAGGTGACAGTTCACAATGACTAAGTGTCCCTAATATATTCGATATCAACAGTTGTTTGTACGTTAGCGATCTGCAGTTGGCCTAGGGAACGATGAGAAGTTACCGACAATTATCTGATTAGAGATTTAGTGCGTGTTAAATGGGCTAGAACCAAAAGATACTAAAAAATAAGAAAATAATCGAGAGCTTGAAAAAAAATTTGATATGCCAATTTCCCGCTTTACCGTTTAGAAAATATATTCACATTTCATGTAAACATAACTTGCTCACTTTGAAAAAATACAATATTTCTAAAACAAAATATTTCTCAATCAACTTTATTCTGATATTGTGGCTTATCATTTTATTTTGTTTCCATTAATTTTAAGGTTGTGATTTTGTCTGGTCCGCCGGATTTGGACAGCGCCGCATCGTCTTATCAGCGCGAGCGGCATTACAGATGAGAGAGCATTTCCTCCTATATAGTCGGATCCCGCTCAGGATGTGATGACAAATCAACTTCCTCATATCCTAGTCTAGTACCTACTCCTAGTATACTCGTACGTCCTCGTCCAATGTGCAGTGTTTTATCTACAGCATGTCTGGAAACAAACTGAATATTCGTTACATTATCAACAAAAAGTAGTAATTTCAGGATTTCCTTATCCTTGTACCTACGCTACATTATTTGTACAGCCCTATATAAGTTTAACTCCGAAATCAAACTCGAGAGCCAGCTCTCTTCTAAGTCGTAGAAATCATGTATGGTTTCATAGAGCTTTCACACAACGAAGTATTGAATTCCGTAAGTCTAAACATAAACTTTTATAACAGTTTATATCGCTGTGCAGGCGGGTTTCCCACAGAGCATCGGACCATCCCTACTATTTTGTACAACATTATCAGTTTATTACTGGAACAATACTTATCATAATTTTAATATTTAAAATCACTGATATTGCCATTACATTCATTGATCTACCCATATGAGAATTACGATTTAAGACTACATCAATTTTTTTTCTTCTATACTTTGTTAATTTTGTAAAATTCAGTGCAATATGTAGGTTGTAGGTTCATTGGGACGATGCATATGTAGAAACGAGCTAAGTTTAAAAAGTTTGGGAAAATACATATAAATCTTAACACAGGCAATTAAGGAAAGCACATTGGTTTCTAAAAATACTTTATTAAAGCATATACAAGAGAATTTGGCATGCAGAAATTTTTCAAAATTATTTATTTTATTTCTCTTCTTGTACATACATTAAAAAGGTTAGTTGTAGCATTTTGTTAACATCTCACTGGAAGAAACTGCGCTGAGGTTTTCGCATGTTTAGAATTAAGTTTTATTCTGTCGACATAAGCAAAAACACGGTATCCTCCTGGATAATATCATGAAGGGAACTGTGATTCGACCCATGACGGCAGTAGGTATTGTATACATAAATTTAAGATTAGTAGCAGTTAAAGTTAGATAATATAATATTTCAAAGTTTTGTATTATTTTGTGTGGAATGAGGTAAACCTACATATGGATGTCTATACTGGCTGTTATAAAAAAATAATATTACCCGCGTTAATAAATCATTTTAATAATATCGTATAATAATAAAACATGGTATTTAGTAATGTTATAGACTAGATAATAATGCTAATAATGTTTTTACTGAATTGATAGAGAACATTGCGTAGGTAGTTTTTTTACAAGGTTAATATAATATATTTTAACCCATATCGCAATTTAATAGAATAACAAGGGGTGGCGGGCGTTTCTTTCAAGAAATTATTTCCTCGAGGGAGTTTATTGTTTATTTTCTCGGCTTTATTCAATGTCACGTTCTCGCATCCAATCGGTGCTCCGGATCACTGCGTCTGTCAAATCTGGTTCAAAACTCATAACTGAGCGGGCGTAAAAACAAAAACAAAACTGACACGCGACGCTCTCGACGCCCGCTCTAGAAGCGATGGCGCCGGGCGTCGCTACACCCTACTCCCACACTCCTTCTTCATCTCCCCCTGATCACTGATCACTATGGTGCGCGCTAATAAACACTTTTATTTCCAGATTAATTAGATACGACGCCGTTATACTTATTGACATGTGATCCGATTTGATGAACGGCGTCTCATTGCAACCCCTTGTTTAAAATCTATAGTGTTATTTGAAGCGCCTTTTAAGGGCTGAATGGGAAACGATTATTCAATCGATTCTTATTTTTGAGGGTGTTCTCTAATGATGAATTGATATTTAAATTGATTTTGCCTTGTGATTTTATTAGGGAATTCAACTAAGTACCATGTTTGTCAGCAGAGCATTCTTGAAAGGCAAAAAGCAACCATTAACATACATAGTCAGAAAGTCAGATCGAGTCGTCGATTTGATACAAAAAGGGTTTATGTTAATCTAAACGTTAACTTAAACCTTAGTGATTCTAATGAATTCTGTTTCTTAGAATCGATTTGGTATAGATATAAAAAAATAGGTGATGTATTATTTTTCTGATCTAACGGAAGCCATTCCGCATCAGACGTTTAAAATGGACCACATAAGATATAAGTAAGGATGTAGAACGTTAACACGAATTATTCATGAGAGATTTAAAATGGTATCACGGCGTTTTTTCAGTATTTTTATGTTAACGTATTCAAATGGATGGCGATAAAGTTAATGTATGTTAACAGAGACAAATTTGTATTCGACAACACGATGTAGATACATCTACTTATCGGCACCTACTCAATTATTCATTCAACACATATTCTCTTGGGAACTAAATAATATAGTCAAATGTACACAGTGTTCTTGGTAAATTAAAACTAAATTCGGAGTTTGACGCTGATAACACTGTTCTGTAATGCACCGGTGTTCACACTAAATGCACGATTGGTATCTCAACACTTCTTTGCTATTTACATAAACGATTAACTTATGAATTTTTAACTATTCTTAAACGGGCAGTTTTTGGGAATTTGTATCTCTAATCTATATATCTGTTCCTAAACTGAAAATACCTTAGAATTCCTAAACAATGTTTAAAACATTCAGGAGGCTTTATTAGCATTAACATTAATTTTAAAATACATTATTCTCCGGGGCAAATAAGTGTGAAATATGGTAAGTTAGCCGAGGGAGACGGAGGGTTGATAACATCCAATGATTGGTGGAAACATTCATACGATACTCTGAAGATCAACTTCAGAATCAATTATTACGACCAATAGTTATTTTTAACATATACCTGAACCTACACAGTTCTTGTATAATGAGAAGTAGGGTTTGCTTTAGTTTATGACATATACTAGCGCAGACCCGTGGAAAATCACAAAAAATGTATTAAAAAACATATAAATGATTTCCTCGTTTAAGGGATTTTTAACAACTACTCATGCTAGTAACTGAGCAAAAAATGTTTATGACGATAACCAAATGGAAATGCGCAATCACATAGCTGTGCTCCCGGTATTTTGTTCTTATGGCAGGTTTACGTTTTGACTAATTTTAATTAAAACATACCTAGCCTAGACAAGTGAAAAATCGGTTTCACGATAACTTAACGAAGTGGCATTTCAACATCCCTTCGAAAATCAAAATTTTTTTTTTTAAAAATAGCCCATAACGTAACAAAACATAATCTATACAACCAAGCATATATATATATATATTTTTTTTTTCATCATAATTCAAATTTTGAAAATATATATAAAATAATTTTCTTTTTAATTAATGAAGAGAATATTAGCGAAACTCAATCTAAATCTGAAACAGAAAAATCAGAAAATGATCGGGTCACATCTGGGACTCGAACCCAGGACCTTCGGCTTTCCGGGCAGATGCTCTAACCACTAAGCTAATTTGTCTCTACCCGATTCGGTCATATTTAACTGTATCATACTTTACTCTACTGAGAACTACCAACATTATCTTCATTTTCTTAAAGCATATTTTATTAGCTGCTATCTTTATGAATGATATAATTATTATTATAATTTAATTATAATTTGATAATTATAATAATGTTATAATTTGAGGTTTTACCTATTAAGTTAAAAAACAAAATAAAAAGAATGTTCCCTTAAAATATTTTATTATCAATTATAGTTATGTTCCTACATTATCGCTTGCTACACTAAAATTAACAACACATTCATTGAACCGGAGATTCCGACAACCTACATCCATTCAATGGTGTACGATGCTAACACAGTTCTTCTGGCTGGTTCTTAAATTTCCATGTGTGATTATCCATTATTTAAATAAAATAATAGTAACACCATGAACACGCGATGGAACATTACCAATCGTCGAAGACAGGAGTTGATATAATCGCCGATCTGACATTTGATTTGTCGGAGTCGTGGAGTCTATTGACTATTTATTGCTCCGATGGACGTGAGATTCTAAAATTTGAATTCTGATTTATTCCAAACGCAACAACCGATCTGTTACGACTCTCCCAGTGACGATCCGACACAGTAGCGGCTTCTGCCGGAGTAAACAAACACCCAATTCATAAACAATACATAATTCATTACCGTTAATAGTTATAATATCTATACCTAATCTCGTCACATCGCATCACATATTTCATTTCCTAGGGCCTATTCTTGTCGCGGGAAGCATCACTTTATTGACATTCTTCCTGCGTATTTGCATAAAGCAAATGTTGCGTGGAGATGTTTTATTCAGATCGTAGGAGAATTGTTTCACACAAGTTTACGAGAGTCAAACCTTTTCAGGTTGACAGAAGCCATTTATAGAGATAATTAGTTGAATCGATCTTTCAGGATAAACTTCTTGGAATTCGCGTTTACTGGTAGAACAGGGACGATATGTCATTTGCAGGAATAATGGAAACGTGGCATCTTTGAGATGCCTATTGTCTCCGGAGATCTGTAGAGATCCACGTCAGCAGTTCAGGTAGTGATGTGCTTACACCAATTGTTTTATCACACCGAGTCGGGTGTCGACTAACGGAGCGTGCAGAGAGATTAAGCAGATATGTAATTAGATCGATTATAAAAAGCAGCCGTTGGATAAGGATCGGATAAGATCAGTGGAATGCCGTACGATTTGTCGAGCGAGGGAGGCAGCAGCCGGGCGCGAGGAGAGACGAGTATTTAGATGCCGATAACCAAAATGGTAAAAGGATTTAATACGATGAGAAATTAATTGACGGGGTTTTTGACGGTGTGGCCCGGGATAGCTGATGTATCGGATAGTTGGCGTTATGGATGTGGCTGAGCGATGGGCGCAATAGCCCGCGGGTAGGGCGGGGGCTGCCATGGGCGGGAGGAGGGCGCGGGCGGGGGCGGGCCGCGGGGTGCGGGGGACTGGTAGATTACAGTCCACCGCCTTCCGAATTAAATTACTGCGCGCCCGGACTGGCTGGACACTGGATGGCGCGCCTTTACTGCGGCCTGTCATCCTGTTGATCAGAGTTCGGATTCCTACTGAAACTAAACCAATGGTTTATTAGATAGGTACCTACTCCTAATCTATTTTCCTCAGTAGATTTATAAAATATATATTTGGGACAACGCAGAAGTAGAGGCGAGAAGCACAAATAGAAGAGTTGATTTATGTAGTGCTTTATGTTAAACACCACCAGACGCTGGAATTTAGACTGATAAATATGGATAGTTTATTTTATATAATGATTCGGTACCTACTACGAAATGATAAGATTAAAGTTTCATGAACAATCTAAAAAATCCAATGGCCGCTGAAGCGACCAGATAAACAAGAGCGAAATGCAAATTCATTAAAATTTAAGTAAGTAATTATTACAATAAGATGATCAAAGCGGACATTTTCATGTGGTAATAAGTTATATTAATTTTTGGATCTGGAGATATTACAATTCTAATTATATTACAATATTTTGTGCCTGATTTATATTTATATCTATCATATATTTAAGATTTTCACGGTCAAACGTATTTTCGTTATAACACCCCAAAAATAAATAACGGAAAATAACACTACCGCCCATCGTTCACGTAGCTATTTACAAGCGACGCTACCGCTACCTGTCATACAATTTTGCTAGTGCAGTGCCTAGCGGCGATTTGAAAGACTAACGCCGTTCTTCCATGAAGCTACGTTCAAGCGACGCAATCGCCGCTCGTCTGTGTTTTCCATACTGTTATTAGTGTTTGAAAACGCCGCTAGGCGCTACACTAGCAAAATAGTATGACAGGTAGCGGTAGCGTCGCTTGTGAGTAGCTACGTGGAAGAACGGCGTAATGATAGTATTGAAAATACAGACGAGCGGCGATCGCGTCGCTTGAACGTAGCTTCATGGAAGAACGGCGTACTAGTTAAATTTTCGAAATCCCATAGCAGCGTAAAGACAGAATAGTGAAAGCAGCTTGGAGAGACTTTTGTCTAGTAGTAACTGATGAATCTGATAATGATAACAAGTAAATTTCAAGGATCGCAATTAGTTAGTTCCTAATTATTTTGACATAGAAAGATAATCATAATTAATTAACGATTCTGTTTATACAAGCAATAACATAAGAAACCGATTAATTTTGTTTTAAGAAATGTGCTAAGTAGAACATAAAAAAATGTTTTCGGTAAAAATATAAAACGTTGCTCAAAATATGAAGAGTACAGTTAGTAGTATTGCCTACCACATTTTGGAAACAAATAATTCTTTTGACATAAAAATATAGTAGTATAATAAAACAAATTTAAAACTTTTAAAAAACGTGGAAAAAGTTTTAAATTTGTTTTATTTTACTATTATAATGGAATTCCACCACGAATTTTCATTCATTGTCATTTTCATAATCAGTTTCAAAAATAGAAATATTAAAAATATAGGTTTTAAAATATTTGCAAACAAACACAATGAGTTTTAAATATTTTTGCAAAATAGTCAACTCTTAAATTTATTTTCTTATTTTAATACCTATATTAATAATAATTTATTTTTTTTCATTGTTTTTATTTCTTGCTAGAGCAATCCCGATGAGTTACAAAACTCATTTTAGGACAGGAGGAACTTACAATTCATAGGTAGGAGGTAGTACTTATAATTTTACAAAGGTATTTTGATATCATAATATAAGTTTTACATTCAGTACAGCATTTATTTTTGTTATTTAAATATCTTGGTTACTCTTTGATTATTTTGTGTAAATTTATAAAAGTTTTTAATATATACTTAAATGCATTTATTAACCATTCTAAAGTAACGTTCAATTCTTATTTTGTACATTTGCTTTTTATGATAGTTTTAACTAATTAATTACCACTCTTTGTAATGTTTATTACAACAAAATCAATGCCGTCGTTTAGCACTCTAGCTCTCTGAAAACTCACGGACCACCCCTGGTGTAACAGAGTGATTTGTTTTTACTTAATTAAAATTACGCCACAAAGTGAATTTAAAATTATTGAAGTAGTACAGTCAGTGATTAAATTTCATAAAAAAGCAGAATAAAAAGGAGTAGTGATAGCAGCGAATCCAATGGGGGTAGAGGCGTGACCCACAAAACGCCGGTAGCTAAAAACCTCTCCGGACCATGCGTATCGTTGTCGGGAAACAATTTTTGTTTTATTTTGACAGTGGCCCGGCGGAATTTATCGATTTTATTAAAGGTGCTCGATGGACATTAAACACCGAAGACGCAAGATGCGAGATGCTGGACCTCAGTCCCTGCTGCTGCTTGCTACTTGTGGCAGCTTCATAAAACATATCTTTTATTGGCGAATATTCTTTTAAATTACCCCGTGCGAAGTAACTACCGACTGCCGTATGTTACAAGCGGACAAAAAATAAAACAAAATACATTCGACTGTCAATTACACACTCCCACGCAAGACGGATTTGATAAATAGCTAGGTGGTGTAAAAAAATCTAATTCTGTTATTAATTTATGCAGATATGCAATTCAATTCGACCATTTGAAAATCAATCAGATAGAAAAAACACATCTGCGTATCCACATGCAATGAGATACATTTCAGGAGCCCGGCAATAAAGACATATTCAATTAATATTAATAATTATTGTTGATGGTGGCTTCTGTTATTACCTACTAAATATTTCTAAAACACTTCGTTTTGGTTACGAGATTGAATGGCCGATTAAATTTGTCTGTCTTGTAAGCACCTGTTCACAAAAAAAAACTATTTCTGTAAAAAGGCATAACG
Organism: Limnephilus auricula; assembly: GCA_951813805.1. Lineage (NCBI taxonomy): Eukaryota > Metazoa > Arthropoda > Insecta > Trichoptera > Limnephilidae > Limnephilus > Limnephilus auricula. Next base: position 4,966,867 of record OX638388.1, on the reverse strand, counting down.
GAATGAATCCTACCTATTTACCTACCATTATTTGCTAGATACTGTTGTGAAATTACAGTGCCGATTGGTACGCTGATGTCACCATGAAATTATCTTGACACAAAGTTGTTAGTGTTATTATATTTAACGTTTTCAAACTTTTTTAATTGGAGAAAATTACTTTCTGTAAAGTTATTACACACTTTGTGAAAAATATTGTCTATATGAGCTGCCTCAAAACAGGAGTTATTAAGCAAGAAGGAATATGTTTAGGTATTGAATTTTATTTATCCTTGATTCAATTTAAAGTGATTATAGCCGAAATGAAAAATTTTCAATGTGCATTTTAGGGATAGATTGGCAAAACAGACAGGAAACTATCATATTAACACAAAAAACTGTATTTATGAAGTAGTTACTAATGCGAAAGAACGAACTCTTCTTACAAAGAGTGTAAGGAAATATATTAAGCAAATTGAATGATAGAAGAAGTCAATTAATCACATATTAGAGATTAGTAATGATTTTGAGAGCTACCTAATAACGGTGTCCATCATTAGGGAAGATCTTTAACAAATGGCAGATCTCTAACAAATTACGAGGTAGCGCAACACGGCATAATAAACCTAAAATAAATCACCATGATACTTTTGGTAATGAAAATAAATTTAATGATATGGGATATTTCCTTCAAAATTTGAAATATTTTGGATACATGCATCTTCTGTTCACCTTTCTACTTTTTATAATACAAGATGACACTCGTACGATATACATGACATTATGGATACCTACGGAGTATTTCCATACCAATCCCCTTACTAATGAAGGTGTTTTAATTTTTACTAATATATAATTAAACAACAATAACGATACAATAATGGTTGTTGGTCAGTTGTGTAAAATTAAACATCAATGTACCCCAAGTTCACTATGATCCAATTGAAGCCTACGAACAACACAAATGGCAGCAACCATAAAGTAAGCAATGATATCTTTGTCACTATATTATCAACTCAATAAGGGTCAATTATTTATATTTCTTCATTAAAGACAATATTTGCGACATTCAATCGAAAATTTGAAACAGAAAACTTATATTTAGACAAAGAACTACCAACATTATCTAATGGTATATAAATCCCAGACTTGCAGATAAGTCAATAGATGTCGCACAATAATTAAAAAAATTGATATATTTATCCAAGATACTATCTAGATTGCATTTTTTTTTCGAGAAGAATCTTTTTAAGAATCACACATAAAGATAGCAGCCAATCAAAATTTGCATTAAGAAAGATAATGTTGATAGTTCTTAGTCGAAGTATGATACAGTTAGTTATAAACAAAGGGGATAGGGTTGAATTGGCTCTGTAGTAGAACAGAGCCTCGGCAAGGCAAAGTTCCTGGGTTCAATTCCTAGATGCCACCGTGTCTTTCTCCGATTTTTTGTGTTGCAAATTGTCGATTGACAGTCGGTAATATTGTCTTCACTGATTAAATATTACAATTTGAGGTTTTACTCATTAAGTTATTCCAAAAGTAAAATAAAAGTATTTATATTTCTCTTGATATTTGCATGACAGCTGCTTTTATTTCGACCAGTCTAGATGTTATGTATATAAAATTAGCTACTTTGTGTGTTAAATTGCATAGCCACCGCGAGGGTATGAAAAAATTACAAGCTTCAGGTCGAGCGCGTTTTAGATCGTGGGCTCCCTCTTCAAATTGGGTACCTATCCACCAGAATATAATAAATGTAATAATCTGCTCGAGGCGGTGAACATCCTTGCGCGGCCGATGATCGTCGAAAAGTTGAATAAAATACAGGCCCAACGGACATACCGGTTAGGTACCCCAATATTACCCGATATTCTTATTTCTTTCGTATACTTCATAGTCTACGTATTTTTTAACTGTTTTTATTAATCAGACCGGGGTGTCTACTGTCTACTGCGTACTGTAGTCAAAGTAACTACTTATCCACCTGTAATTTTTATAGAGTTATTTTTAGAGCCAAACAAATGTGCCCTGTTTTATCTTAGACCGGCTTCACAGCCACAATCCCGAAATCCAAAACTTCAACAGTTGCAGGTAATCAAAAATTTTAACATTTTTTTCGGATGACATGATTTCTGAAACTTTCAACGCAATGAAAAATCTTTTTATCTACCTAACCGCACAACATATATGTACACGTTTGACATTTCTCACAAGAGAACGGCTACTCGTTCTTGAGTTCAACTGAGGCTGTGGAACGATTTGCCGACCTCTGTGTTTCATCCTACCTACAACATGGGTCTCTTCAAGACTCTTGTTTACTTATTCCTCTCCTCAAAAAGACCCTCCACACATCATCTTTAAAGATGACATCGGCCCTAAGGGAAATTGTTTTCCTCAGGGCCTCCTGTGTAAAGTTAATATTAAAAAAAAAAAACAATTGAAAAAAATTGCTGCAACTACCTAACTAATCATCACGCTGTTTCTCTGCAGGGATAGATAGAGAGGACGGACCGCAAACAGTCCTTGCCTCATTCACATTCATACATCACCCATACATACCATACATTCTATTATCCTGACTCTTGAAATGGCCCTACTCAAGTATCTCATTCACATGATCGTGCCATGATTTCCTCTGGCGTCTTCGACTTCTATTACCATTCACATCTGCGACATATAATCAAAAGTTAAATTTCTTAGATTAGATTAGTTGGATAAAAGCTAAGTAGGTACGTATTTTTATTTTGATTTCCCATAATATGATAAAGTACCCCTTCCGACCGAGGTCATGCACTGTACATGTACGAGAAATCCAAAATTAGATGTTTGTTGGTCTTTGGAACTTTTAGGGTTTCAACTTTCGGGAAATTGTCTTTTATTGTAATGTCTGGCAGTCATATGAGATACCAACCATATGAATTGAAGGTTCAAGTTGCTAGGTTTAAACATAGATATAACTAACTAACTAACCATCACGCCGTTTCCCCGCAGGGGTAGGCAGAGAGGACGGACCGCCAAACACCTCGGTCTTGGCGCACACTCTTTGCCTCATTCACATTCATACATCGTCTCATACATACTCTTCTATTTTTCTGACTCTTGACATGGCCCGACTCAAGTATCTGATTCACTTGATCATGCCATGTCTTCCTTGGACGTCCCCAACATAGATATACTTTACAATATATGTAAAAGATCCTTGGTACTCAGTGATTTGTTCTTAACTTTTGGCAGATAGCATCATGAAGTTTACTTATTAACAGTAGTTTGATAGTTAAGCCATGCCCGCGGTGATCACTGATCACATTCTGTGATCCTAATTTAACAACGAAACCTCTGCGAGTAGCACAATATAAGGAAACTTTCCGGCCCATCGGTAAATGAATCGTCTCCTACATCTGATAACATTCCAGAACACGGGCTAACTACGGCGGGTAGAGGAATTCTCAAATGATTTGTTGAGCCAATCGTTCGATGGACAATTATAATTAAAAAATTATAAGAAAAACAAGTGAGGTACAGGCGGCTCTCAGTATCCACGATGAGAAATTGGATGGCCGCTAAAAGAAGGGCGGCGCGTGCGGGTTTATCATGGGGATATAAATAATTTTACTTTATATGAAAGGAATGCTATGAAGTTTGTACTTTGTTGTCATAGCAAGTAATAATACAGTAAAACTTATTTACGAGAAACAATTTAATATTACGTTGAACCTTTTATGTGACGTTAAAAAACATATCGCATTGTTTGAGTATGTAATTTTAAGTAAATAAAATAACACATATGTATATTATTAAACCAAGGGATATTAAAATGCCTGAGGATTTCCGAACTGTGTGAAATCGTGAAAATGTATTAAAAAATCGGTTTATAAAGCACTGCTTTCTGATTTTACCCAATTTTTAGCAAATTTAGGATGTGTTTTCACAAAATTTGAACAATTTATCAACTTTTAAAGTAAAATTCAAGTTTCATTTTTATTTAATCTTGGGCCGATTATTTCATAGTACTTGAATAATGAATATATTAACAGGAACTTCAATAAGATTTTCACAGAACTGAAATATTAATTTGATATTTGAAGAATTGTTCAATTTCTCTGAAACAATCTGTCCTTAGTATCGCATATATAGTTACACAAATGTGTCCCTTTCATAGTAAGTGTGTTGATTATAATAAATAATTTTTAATATTTTTACAATTGGTGTAATTCACAAATTTCCCTGGATAGCAAGGTTGCCTCAAAAGGCAGACTCATGAAAATGATGACTCAATAATGGCAATGGCCCTTGAGGTGGTTTTTCAAGAAAACGGCCCTATATAAATTAGCCAAATATTATTATTATTTATCTTATTTAGGCAGTGAGGTTCTTAAAACATTAAGAAATTCCGTTTTGTTTTATTTTTAAATTACTAACTAAATATCTTATTAGTAAAAATTATTTCGGCTAGTAGAAAAACTTGTTAAGGTAAACAAACTACTCTTTGGTCAAGCACCTTAATATAAAAATATTTTTTTCTAATGGTTAGTTTATAAATACGTATGAGTTTTAAATAAGTACCTACCTCAAAGATTTTGTATTATGCCTCTACGTAGGTACCTAGCGGAATACACGGCAATTGGCAGATATACTATCTACACACCATGCTGCGAACAGCAGCTTTTGGCAGCTGGCTAAAAATCGAAGGTTGGAGAATGTCTCCCGTCTCTTTTTTTCCCATGCGAACCCGTAACACTCTGTTTCACGTTGACTGCAAATTGGAAGAAACCGTCTGCCGTTAGTACCAACCGAGGAAATGAGATGGTGATATTGAATTTGTTGTGTTAATAAAAGAGACAGAAGACAACGTGAAACAGAATGTTACGGGTTCGCACGAGGAAAAGGGAGACAGGAGACAATAACCAGCTGCTAACAGCCGGCTGTTCGCAGCACCGTGTGTAGAGCCCATTAGTCTGTTTTGGATGTAAAATAATTCAAAATAAGAATTATTTTCTGTTGGTTTATCGGTGTTCAATAATATTTTTTTTTGTTATTGAAAATTTGGTATTCCGAGAGTTTGGATTCCATGAAGAATTCAAGATACAAAATTCTTCCTTACCAACATAAAGCCAACTGATGGAAGAAATTGCCTGTCCATATTACATGGATAGACGAGGATATATTATGTAATGCTGCAGAAATGCATTTCCTTCAGGTAGTTCACGTTTCATTATACGTTTAGGCAATTCTAGACCACAATTTTTGAGGTGAAAACCCTGCGTACATTATTAATTACTTATATTTCTTTAACTTGATGTTTCTTACTGTATATATACAGCTCGCCTTTGTTGGGGCTATTTATACGCCCCAGTACTCTGCTTCGACTTATTTTATTTTTTAATATGTTAATTGTAATTATAATTAATTATACTAACTCTCTGGCTACGAAGGTACCATTAAAAGTATTCTGTTGATTTAATGGTGATCTTTATTTTCATTAATTGTTTTGTGTAATTCGTAGAAATCCATTGAATTTTAAAAAAATAGTCAAGGAAACATATTTTAACATATATCGGGAGGGATGCGGTAGGGGAAGGATATTGCTGAGAGAGGAAGGATTTTTTTCTTTGATTTATTATATTATATGCAAAACGTAGATATCTACTATTGAGAAAAATTTATGAAGGTCAACTTGGGCATAAATAAATAAATAACTATTAGATTTTGTTAAAACCTTCTCGCCGCCACTGAAAGTGGAGAGCCGGAGCGCTGTGATAGCGAGCGTAGGCAGTAGTTTAATATTCTTAAATCATAGGCCTGTGTAAGACAGAAGCCAAGTTTAATTTACAATAACATGTCCAAGATGCGAGGCTAAACTTGGGTTCCCCAGCGGTCGAGACCACTTACGTCTTTATCGTCACCCCCGCACTTTATTCGCCGGCTAACAGATTACACCGGTCGCAGTCGGACTGGCCTGTCCTCCGCTCTCCGTGCGAGACACTGGACAGTCTGGACACTGGACGGCCTGGAGGCCTGCACCTTAATCACATTATCGTCATCTCAAATCTATGCAATAACAGCCGTTCAGAGTGGGATACACTCCAAACCACCCGTTTACACGAGTAAAGATTGCACAATTAGAGTTCACAACGCAAACAACACGCACTTAATCTGTTTATTGGTGGTTGAGTGGTTACGATCTTTGGTTACGAATCCGAAGGTTGCGGGTTTAAATTCCGGATTAAGCAAGCAAATTTTATTTCATATTTGTAAATTTTGTAAAAAGCATTAACTTTGCAGCTCGCCATAATTTACACAAAAATATAAAATAAAATGTTAAGACCACTTTAATTATCATAATCATCATTGCTTGCGCTAATTATTATTCTTGCAATGTTATGTTTTGTCAACTACCAATTGTGCCTTCTGCCTTTATATCAATCAGTTGAGTTTAATTCGCCGCAAAGAGCAGTTGCTCCACTGCTATCCGCATAAGTTGAGTTTAATTCGCCGCAATGAGCAGTTGCTCCACCGCTATCCGCAAAAGACTTGAGTTTAATTCGCCGCAAAAGAGCAGTTGCTCCACCGCTATCCGCATAAGTTGAGTTTAATTCACCGCAAAGAGCACTTGCTCCAACGCTACCGTTTAAAAATACCGCACCTCAAAGAGTCCGCTACTGTGCACAAACGAATGGAATTACGCCGCGACTATCGCGCTAAACAAATACAAAAATATCACCATTCCCTTTCCCAACCTATATCCAAATACTAACAAAACCTTCCGGTGTTAAATCCAGTGAATGGTGGGTGCCCTGCCGTCTATCGGTAAGTCAGATTATACATAATAGTGCAACATATTACAGTCCGCTCATGCCGTTTGTTCACTTATAGACAATATAGGTTGAACATTGGCCCAACGCCGCACCAATCATAATAATCATAATCATCATAATCATCATACTCATCATAATCATCATAATCATCATAATCATCATAATCATCATAATCATCATAATCATCATAATCATCATAATCATCATAATCATCATAATCATCATAATCATCATAATCATCATAATCATCATAATCATCATAATCATCATAATCATCATAATCATCATAATCATCATAATCATCATAATCATCATAATCATCATAATCATCATAATCATCATAATCATCATAATCATCATAATCATCATAATCATCATAATCATCATAATCATCATAATCATCATAATCATCATAATCATCATAATCATCATAATCATCATAATCATCATAATCATCATAATCATCATAATCATCATAATCATCATAATCATCATAATCATCATAATCATCATAATCATCATAATCATCATAATCATCATAACCATCATAATCATCATAATCATCATAATCATCATAATCATCATAATCATCATAATCATCATAATCATCATTATAATCATAATCATCAAAATCATCACAATCATCATAATCATCTTTAATCACCATAATATTCTTAATCACCATAATAAATAAAGTGGTCTAAAACAAACTTATATAACTCTTAAAACCGCATGGACACATAAGCTTGTTTTCACGATAATTTAACGTGGGTAGACATAGGAATGACGTATGGCCCATACCTGAGTTATTCACGATAATTTAACGTGGGTAGACATAGGAATGACGTATGCACCGTACCTGAGTTATTAAACAAACAAATTTTGTTTGTTTTGAAGAGTTTTACTTTGTACAAATGGTAGATAATTTCAGTTTTGACCTGCTGAAAGAAACATCGCTTGAAATGGCTTTAGCCCTGTTTGATGACCAGATCTGAATAGCCAGGTACCTACTGCCTAAATGTCCACTTCCCCATCTCCTTCCCCTCCCCACTAATTTTAGACTTACAACATACCCCAACTGTGGATGTCATAGTCTCACTGGCTGCAGGTCTATTATAATATACATAGACTTCTGGCAGTGATGTCACCGAGATAGCCGAGAAGCTGCCTTTTGTTTTTTTCGCCTACATTGTTTTTAGTGAAAAAGGGACGGTGTATTCGTTGCTTGAATTTGAATATTTGAAATTTTCCTTTTATTATATTATACATGAACTTTTCACCTTTTTAAGAAATGATTTAAATATTTATGTTTTACATGGGCGTTTTTCAAAAAAAGTGTACATAGATAAAAGTCAGTGTCCCATCACTTTCAGGATCAGTAACTTTTGTTGTGTCGGTTTTAATGACCAACCATATATTTTACCAATATAATAACAAATAAATACCTTTATGGACTAAAAATAATGAATAAATCTATTAAATTTCGATATTATTTTAAAATAAGTAAGACTACAGGTCACTGTTTCTGGTATGTCCTACACCTACCACTACCAGTAAGAGTTCAAAAATTAATGTTATTTAATGTTATCCCAGTATTTATTTCTAATTCTACTAATAGTATATGATAATATTTTCGATTTGCAACCATAATATAGATTAATTATCGTGCAAAATAATTTAAATACCAGATATTGAGTTGTCCTACGAAATAGCGTATGGTGGAATTTCCGCCTACGCCACCACATTATTGACGTCTTCCAATAAAAATATTACCAAATTGATGAATATTTTCGAAAATAGCAACCCTATTTAGTCTATGAAGGGCGGCCATGCTTGGTTTTTTACAGCCAGTTTGCCAAGAAATCGTAACAAAAGTGGTCGTTCTCGGCTGTACTAAAAAAGTGTTCCACCAACGCTTCCGTATTTCTCCAGGTAATTTACCAGAATGTATTAGACTCTACTTTGTATTAAATTGATTCATTTATTGTTTTATGAAATGTTTAGTTAGAACAAACAAAAGTTTCATAATTTATTGATAAATACATTTCGAAAAAATATTGACGCGATTACGCTACTTCTCTTACGCAACGGTGTCGTGAATGGAACTTAAAAGTGACGTAATGGAATTCTAAAGGTCGGTTCACTCTGTCCGTCTTTTAGGGTATTTGGGTGTGTTACAATTTTCTAATTAAATTTATATTTTGCATGTATCTTCAAAATGTAACTATTACATGTAGATATGTGGGTTGAGTGATATATGTAGCATTGAAAAAAAAGAACAGCATAGCTAAAAAGAAAAAATTATTTAATTTTTATGTGTATCATTTTTTTTCTTTTTTTTATTAATTAAGATTATTAAAGATTAATTCTGAAAGAGTCGAAATGGTGTCGAAGTACTAATATAGACAGCAATATGAGCAACTATTACTGTAGAGGCAACTCTGAAATTCAGTATAAAATCAGCTGGTTCATACAATTTTGATTAAGTAAGTATAAAATGTAGCATGATTTATGTTCCTGTGTGTTTTAGTTAATCCTGTACCTAATTAAAGTTGTGTACATTAACAAGTACTTTAATACCCTTTCAGCTTAGTTACCTATTTCAGGCTATACACGGTATGCACGTGTAGCCCATTATTACCTATCTAATTATTTGTGCATTTTTATAAATAATTTATTTAAATTTTATGTTCAAATATGCCGTTGAAAGCTGCAGAAAAATCAAAAAGGTACAGAGACAAAATTAAAAACGACCCTGAAAAATATGAAGCCTTTAAAAAAAAGAGTTACAAAGACAAAAATAACATCAAAATATAATCAGAGAGCTAACCAAAGAAGAATAGAAAAAAGAAGACGTTGGAGAGAACAGAAACGAAAAAAAAAAGAAAAGAAAAAAGAACAAGTGGAAGAAAAAGTACTTGCGCGGGGGGCCTTCCACGGTGGCGGTAGTACGTAAAATCGTCTTTTTTTTATAGAGAATACCTCACATGAGTCTTAACTGCTCCCATCTGGAGCCAGTGAGACTATGGAATCCCCAATTGGGGTACGTTTGAGGCTGAAGGTAAGTGGGGACAGGAAGGAGATGGGGAAGAGGAAGGTGGGGAAGAGGAAGGTGGGGAAGTACCTGGCTATTCAGATCTAGTCACTAAACAGGTTAAAGTCATTATTAAGCAACGTTTCAATTCTGAATGGTGGTCTTACACCAGGGTGATACTGAGAGTATCTTCCACTCTTCCCATACCAGTCGCTTGTCGCGCTTTCAGCAGTGTAGCCACAACGTGCGTACACATACGACTGATATTTCGCGCCCGCTGTCGCTACCGGGCAAGCCTCTCAGTCTGGCCGAGGCCTTAGAATTCCTAAACGTTACCAAATTTTTCCCCTTACGCCACTGTCCTGTTATTGCTGTGATTTATTTTCTAAGATCAATTATTATATCTCAAAGAAATTTGTTCTTTTTTTTATTGATATAGTTCATGATTAATTTTAAATTTGTTATAATTAAACATTCGTAAAACAAAAACTTATATTCGTCTTTCTAGAACGCAAAATATACAGTACAAAGTATCCAAAAGTAGCGTAAAAGAATATTTTTATTGAAAAACTTAATATTTAATTCAATAAGCTTGATTATTCATATTTTTTAGGAGACTGATTGTGTTTTCAATTCGTAAATAAAAATCTGAAATAATGAATTTCTTTTAATTTTCTTTATAAACTTTATGATAAAAGTGACGTAAAAGAATTTCTTACCAATAGTATTAAACTTAAATTGCAATTATTTTCGAAGTTTATTGACATTTTCTATTTAAATACTTTTTGTCATGAAGTTCATTCTTTCTTTAATAAATTTACGTATATTTTTAATCGAAATGCAGCATCTCACTTAAGTGGAATTCCTATTACGTCACCGACATCTTTTTTGGAAAACGCCCACATACTGAAAATTCGTGGTGGAATCCATTATAATATTTTATTAAAACAGTTTTGAACTGTTTTCCACTTATTTTATTTGAGCGTTATTGGTTTCAGCATATTAAGGCCATCACCAGACTGAAGATGGCCTAAAGAGGAAAGACGGTTGTCGAGAAATTTGAATAATAGGTATTTTACCAAACTGTTGCTGCCACCATTGCAGTTACGAATACTGAGCGAAAAGAACAACTGCACCCCAGGTTGATAATACTTTTACTTACCTAAATAAAATCGTTAAGATCGTTTGTATTCCCGATTTTTCTTCTCCAAAACTGCATCGATTTTTAAGATTTTCAACTTATGGTTAATAATTATTATTTATTATACTTAGCATTTTATTATTTCATTTAATATGTCAAACCATAAAGTGACTGCTTTCTAACAAAAAAATAAAACATTTTTATTCTTTACAACTGTAGCAAAATAAAATATTCTATGTCTGTGAGTTTCGGTTTTTTAATACACATTGTCTAGTTTGTATCCTGAACATGTGTTGATGGCGTCCAAAAAAGGTAATTTTAACGATTTTTGGAGGGTTCTAATTCCTGAAAGAAGTAACTTGTCAAAAAATAGAAAAACGTTCCGACACTCTAGTGGTTGTTATCTACCTTATAATAAAGAAATTGAAAATCCAGAGAGAAAATCGGGGAATACCCAAACCACCTCCTGCCAGGCTAAATAAAATAAGTAGAAAATTTAAAAAAAGGTTTTAACCCCTAAAAAAATTGGCGTATTTTGTCAGAGGCTAAAAATATTCCGGCTTTGTAATAAAATCCAAATAAATGGAACATTTGTTAACGTATTCGAAAACTAAAAACTTATTAAATAGGCTTTCAAATTTCTATTTTAAAAATTACTATGTTTTTTTTTTTAATATAATTTTTTTTTGCACATGCTTATTTCATTAGATAAATGAATTATAAACCTTACTGTCACCTCACTTTTTTTCTTTTTTTGTAAAAAAAATTCTTAAAAAATTCACAAAGTTCCATAATTTTTTTTCAAATTGCTATCGGAAACTTTGGTTACAGAAAGGGGTAAATTTTAATTTTTTGTGGTTTTTTTTTAGATTTGAATATATAGTTTGTTGTATTCTCTTTCCAATACCGTTTAAATCACATTTCTGACTATGATAGTAAGGGAAAAACAACGATTTCTGTGAGACCTATGTGAGCTGGGACAAATATGGTCTCCTGTGATTAAACGGGTTAATATATTATCAAACGTTCTTTTTTAAAGTGGAATAAGAAGTTTGAAATATTCAATGAGCAAGCAATGCATCTGTCTTGAGTTCTGTATTCGTGTGAACTCTGAAGGTGCTGTGATTCCTGTATATAGGTACAATGCTAGCTCGATTTTGTATGTAATATGTTGTTATGTGGACCAGCGTTGAAATTCGTTGGTCTTCAATTATTTATCAATCTAAGCAGAAGTAATGATGTCCGAACTCCCGATTATTGATGGTTTATCGAATTCCGGCATGTCCGATTGCTAAGTATAAGTTGAGGTAGCACTTTAAAGCCCCCGCAGCTCTATTTTACATAAACGACCAAGTAAAACTTTTTTAACAACGGAAGCCACGCAACCTTTCGTCATTTATACGGTCGTCTTTATACGGTCTCAATAAGGGACTGTACTGACATACCCTACCTTAACTAATACTGTATCATATTATACATGTATGAGATTTTGACAGAGAAGCCATTCTGCAAAAATAATACAAGAAGTTTTAGGTGTAGTCGGAATTTTTGGCCGGAATTTTAAGTAAGCTTTTCTTACAGGCGTTTTACAAGATATTTTTTTTTTATTCCGATTCCCACAATACAGGGTGTAAAAGCCCGTACCCGAAGATTTTAACCAACGATTCCTGAGCATTTTTGGACTAAAAAATGTATACGTCATATTATACGTCTGATTATACTTTTTTCTATAAATAAATAAAAATATTCTTCAATCATGTGTCGGACATATCTATTGATCACAAGAAAGCTTCTGTCAATTGCCATTGCCGCCAACAAATCATCAATAATTGAGACGAAAAACAATCACGATCAATAATAAATAGATATTATGTTGTGGTATTTTTATGAATGTTTTAAATATAAAACGAAATAAACGTATCCACATAATATTATAGTCACGTAAAACATCAACAGACGAATGTCAAATAAAGTGTGCCTTCTCAAAATATACGAAAATCGGAATCGAAAAAAAAACCGAACACGTCATTTTTTCCATCCCGAATCCATATATGAAAAGATGACCCATATGGAAATTGGACGAAAAAAAGCTACATTTAAAACGCCATTCATTTGGTCATGCTGGTAAACCATTATAGAGCGCTAGATACCATTCAGAATTGCCATTTTTTGTTGGGCTGGCAATCGACATATTTACTGACCAGATCTGAATAGCCAGGTATTTCCCAACCTTCTTCCTATGATTCTCTTTCCCCTCCCTTCAGCTTCACAACTCACATAAATTGGGGATGCCATAGTCCCACTGGCTCAGGGCAGCTGGGACTGTCAGTGTGTCCTGCGTAAATCTGGCTCAACGAACTACAATTTGCTTTGAATTTACGTGTCATTTTGAAAATTGGATCTGATTGTGTCGAGAATTGTACAAGCGATAAAGCACCTCTTGTATAATATTTTTTATTAAAATATTATTTTAATAGTGATTTAAAAAAAGAAGCTGTTTTTTAAGAATTCATAAAATCCCGTGATTTTTCACGTTAATACACAAAAAAGTATTTTATCAATATTTGTTTGTTTAGAAAAGTTAAATTGTATTTACTAATTTTGAAAACGGAAATAATTAGGCGCTCCGCTGACGAAGCAACTGAAAACAAACTAAAAAAGCTTATTTAACCATAGACGAAGAACAATCAGCTGACAGCTGACAAATAGCAACGGCCGGCCACGGCAATCAGCAGTGCCAGTCACGAGTCACCGCTTGCGTTACCATTGACAACGGGGTTTTGTGTGATTGTGAAGTGTGCGGGCCATCACATTGTCATACAAAGACAGTTGCCAGTTGGCAGTTTTTAGTTGCCTCAGTGGGCAGATCGCCTTAGTGTTTGATATAGGTATTACCGTAATCAACGATTTTATTAATAGATATGATTTTAAAATTCAAACACCAATATTTTAAATATCATTGACGCATATATGCAGTGATTGCTTATATCGAAACCTGCGTTTTCAATAGTTTGATTTCATGACAGTTGATCCCCAGACAGTTGCTCCCCCGGCATACTTAAATACAGTATGCAGTCGGTTTAGGGAAAATACGACATACCTATTTACACAAAAATTACTTTGTGTCTCCGAAGGGGTGTGCAGAGAGGATGTATCGCCGAAAAACAAAAGTATAAAACATATTTTCATACAAATGCATCAAGGAAAAATGACTTATTAATAAATAAAAAAAAATCGTCAATGTAAATAATTTTTTTTTGATATCCATGCCTACTTATTAAAAAAGGTATTTTTGAAGTCGATTTAAGGTTTGAAACTGGTAAATAATGCACCAAAAATAATTATGGTTTTAAAATAATTATAATTTCGGGGACCAACTGTCAGGGGATTAAATGTCGGGGAACTAAAACTTTGTGGTTCCTCATAGAATAAATAAATAGTATTATTTTTATTTTTTATTTTTGGGATGTTTGCCGTGTTACGCTACTTCTTCTTTAGCCAACGTTTAGGACAACGTTACAGTGTTCAGATGTGTTGAACACATCATGTCAACACATCTGCCCTGATGATGGACATTGTAAAGTTGTCCGAAACATTGGATAAAGAAGGTGATATCGTAACACGGCATAACATCCTAAAAATAAATAACAAAAATGCTTTTGGCCGGGAAAATCTTAAATCATATCAAATAGTGTTCTTATTTATTTTTATTTGGTTCGTAGTAGGGAATGTATAAATGAATGCTGGTAGCAGAGATAATATAGGTATACAATATTGATGTGATGGGAGCGATGCAGTTAAAATTTAATTAAAAGTCTTGTAATATTAGGTATTAACTCCTTAACATGAACTTAAACTGGTTTGGAACCGTTCCCGTGATAAGTGCGGAGTGTTTCATCAGTTGTTAAATAAGGAGGGTAGACCAAAGACCAGTAGTTCGTTAAACTCAAAATCCTAAGAGACAAGTAGAAAAAATGATATGGAGCAGCTAAACATTTCATCTTTTCTGTAGGAACAATGTTAGGCAACACAAGTGATTCAGAAGTTTTTGACCCACCATGATGACGACAGCCATAAAGTTAGTCACCACGAGTGACAAGTTAGCGCCTCCGCCCACTCAGGCAACTGAAAACTCTCAACTGCCAACTGTCTTTGTATGACAATGTGATGGCCCGCACACTACACAATCACACAAAACCCCGTTGTCAATGGTAACGCAAGCGGTGACTTGCGACCATCTTGCGACTGTCACGGCTGATTGCCCTGGGCGGCCGTTGCTAGTTGCTAGCTGTCAGCTGATTGTTCTTCTTCTATGGTTAAACAAGCTTTTTGACCAATCAAGACAGAGAAAACACCCGGTTTTAGTTGGTTTTCAGTTGCCTCAGTGGGCGGAGCGCCTTATTCAGAGTAAACAAAAACGTTTTTGAACCATGACAATCATAAAGATAGACAGCACAAGTGACAAGTTCTTCAGGACAGGTATCTGTGTTTTTGACCAATGAAGATGACGACAACCATAAAGTTAGGTAATACTAGTAACAAGTTATTCAGAGCAGATATCTGTGTTTTTCACCGATGACAATGACAACAGCCATAAAGTTAGGCACCACAAGTGACAAGTTAGCGCCTCCGCCCACTCAGGCAACTGAAAACTCATAACTGCCAACTGTCTTTGTATGACAATGTGATGGCCCGCACACTTCACAATCACACAAAACCCCGTTGTCAATAGTAACGCAAGCGGTAACTCCATGGTAACTCGCAACTGGTACTGCTGATTGCCGTGGGCGGCCGTTGCTAGTTGCCAGCTGTCAGCTGATTGTTCTTCGTCTATGGTTAAACAAGCTTTTTGACTAATCAAGACAGAGAAAACAGCCGGTTTTAGTTAGTTTTCAGTTGCCTCGTCAGCGGAGCGCCTTATTCAGAGTACATACATAGATATAGGTATTTTTGAACTATGATGATGTCGAAAACCATATTGTTAGGCACCACAAGTGAAAAGTTATTCATAGTAGGTATCTGTTTTTTGACCCACGACAATGACGACACCCAAGTTAGGCACCACAACTGAAGTTATTCAGAGTTTTTGACCTGTAGTAGAAATTTTACCATAATATTAAACTTAAAAAAATAGTTTATCCGGGATTGGCTTGAGTGGAAACAGATCAAGAATTATTTTTTGTATATTTGTTTAAGCAAACTTAACAGCTATTCAGCGAGTATTTAGAGAAAATAGAAAGCAGCAGATATTTGTAGGAAAAAGCTTCGAGTTTATTATTTTACTTAAGATAAAAATGGTTATTGAATAACAAAATCGCCAAAAAAACTGGCAAAGCAGAGTAGCTTTCCTGTTGCTTTTTATGGTATCTTTGTCAAAAGGAGTAAAGTCTCAAGCAAAAATAAAATTTTATTGAACGTATCTTTTAGGTATACGATATAAAAGAAAACCGCATTTCTCAAGCAGCCGGTCAAGATCAGATCAAATAGAGTAGTAGGATTTTTGTGTAATAACTTATAGGTATATTAATTGAAAGAAAATCTAAAAAAACGACTTAAATAAGTTTGGCACTTCCATCAAAATCTCAAGATTATATTTTGTAAATTCAAGATTATTATTTTAGATTTGTGTTTTTTTCCTTCCAGCCATTATTATTTATAACATAAACGAATTAACCTACTTGACTTTGAAATTGCACAGTAGTGATTTCGTTAAGATGAATTTAGTCCAGGCAACTAATTATTCACTTCTGACACATATTCATTAAAGATAAATGTGGTGAGGGGGTTACCACAAGGCACACTTAAAAAATCGAGTCATAAACTGTAAATCGAGGAGTTTTTAGACATCATTTTTTACAGAACGTATCAATGCAAATAAGAGCTTTTTATCAACGCGATCTCACAAAATAGCAAACAGTCATTATTACCTTCCTAATTATTATTTTCTAGAATCAGGTAAATCATTTTATTTCATTATTATTTTCTAGAAAAAAATTGCAAATGTTGATACTGAAGTTTCGTTCGTCGAAAGACAATATTTAATGATTTGTAATTTAGCAGGATTCCCTATTTTTATGGGATGTACGACGTATTATATTCGATATACCTATGTATATATCGTCCACTTGATTAGTCAGACATCTCGGAAAAATCTAAATTTGAGTTTAGTATGCATTTATACGCAAAAGTTTACACTCTATCTGGTACAAAGCTCAGATTACTCATAAACCCCATCAAATAAATTATAACGCAGAAAATTTGTAGTAAAATACATAAAAATGTGATGTTGTCTCGGTTACCCGGTGTTATTTTATAGCATATTTAATACGTATAACACGGACATGTGTAAATAACATTTTATTTACGGTGAGCATTCGAATATTGATTTCATTATTATCTTAAAACTTGGAATTTGGAGATGTCTAACTAATCAACTGGAAGATTTCGCATGTCATTGAGGTATTTATTCTAAGTATGGAAACAGACGTTAAATAATAAAAGGCCATTCATTACACAGGTAAACGAGGCTGTTTTTTCTAGTTCCCAATAGTTGTCATTAATGATCAAAGATTTAATTTTTACCATAGCAAGGGAAATAAATGTATTTTCAAAATGAGATCCAAGCGATACGAGATTTGAGATACACCAACGCGACAATGGTGCTCCGAGAATCTCAGTAAAGTTAAATATCCGCAGGAATATCCTATAACAATCAAAATGTTAAATATCTTTGATACATATCATCATATTTAAAAATACATATCGCCATGCATATACCGTGATATGTACATGTAATCAGCGGTCTATTCAACAAATATACCTAAACGTTTTGGGTAGGTACCTCTTTTATTTCTTAACACAACAACGAAAGCTCTCTTGATTTCTCCGGCTGCTCCGAACGCCGAAATTTAGTGTCGTGGAATCCGGGAGCCATGTTAGGCGGCCGCGTTATGATTGGTCTCCTCCCACTAATTATATTTTACGTTTTCGATGGACCCATCTCGGGTACCTCTCCCCTTTCCCCTGCTGTGGGTAGCTGAAGCTGAAACCACCTACCGACCTCGTAGATACCAATGTTGGTACCTTCACCCAAGTCTCTATCTATTGATTATTTAAAACAGGTAATAAAAAATACATTCAAATTATATAGTTGTCTTATTATTAGTGACAATGATATGTACAGGTAAATCATTTTAAAGAGACCCTTTCTTATGAATTGGTCTACTGGAATAATAAAACACGTATTTTATTACAACAACAAAAAACTGTATACGATTATGTTAGGAAGCTGAAGATTTAAACAAAGAATCATAAAAAGAACACTTTCGAATTAAATCGCGAGTATAAATTAAGAGGGTATAGAGGGTAACCAGACAATACGAGAAATTAGTCATTTTTAAATCAAATTCTAGACGTATTGACTATTTTTTACAAAAAAAATAAAATGATTTTGAAAGTTTGTTATTTTATCTGCTAAACGCATTTTAAATTTTTTTGAAAAACTATGCTTATTTTTAATGTTCTTAAGTTTGTTCAATTTTCAAACGACATATTGGATTATATAACACAAATTTCAAATTAA
Source organism: Limnephilus auricula (assembly GCA_951813805.1). Taxonomy (NCBI): domain Eukaryota; kingdom Metazoa; phylum Arthropoda; class Insecta; order Trichoptera; family Limnephilidae; genus Limnephilus; species Limnephilus auricula. The sequence continues at coordinate 4,948,313 of OX638388.1, read as the reverse complement.
GTAATCATACAACAAAATAAATTAGCACATAACACATTTTTCAGAATTTAAATTTTTAGTTAAAATATAATTATTAAAAAATAAATCCGAGAACGTGCTTTGTTACGAAAATACCACAGTTTTTCTATTTATTTAAGGTCTAATAAACTAAAATACTTTAAATTTTTTTTACACATTTATTTTATTTAGACATTATTGAAAAATCATAAATACTTATTATCAAAAAATACTTACAAGAAGTACACGATATTTAATAATTTATCATCGTGCGTTTTGAGAATTTTTATTGCTTATTTGAATGTAGGTATACATTAAAGCAAGTTTTGAATGAAATGAATCCATATTAAATTTTTTATTAAAAAAATTTGATACGGAGAATAATCGATATTTCTCATCGGAACCTCCCTGTACAGTTGCAAGCATTTTGGAACTTTAATTCTCAGCCGCTGGTCAATGGGTCTTAAATGATAAACGTCGCTATGCACTGATAATATTTGGGCACTAAAGGGGTCAGAGGGACTGTGCATGGTTGTTCCAACTAGTTCGAAAAACTTTTTTAGAAATTTTCGATACTATCGGTGTGTACAAATATGTACGTACAAACTTTTTCTCTTTAAAATGATTTGCCTGTACATGCATATTTAGGTAGGTGGTCTTAATACTGTTTAATCTGAAATTTACAACCACAAGATGATTGAGATGTTTGTGGGTACCTACCTACCTACTTACCCTTACTTTTCTTGGTGTGAAGATTAGTGATTGCAACGAAAAAGAAGGATGTAATGAAAACATTGTTCAAAAAATGTCTACATAAGTTCCCCAGCATTAGTGGAAAACATAAGTTTAAATTTTCTGCCCAAGAATAAGAAATAAATATTTATTTATAAATTTGTTTTTTTACGAAGTAATTTTTGTACTTTCAAAGTACTTCTTAAGCACTATATAATAACATGTCTATTTGTATCCGTGGTGTGTTTTTATTTGTAATTTTATGTGTTACTACAATACTTACTTTTTAATTTTACTGTCATACGATCTTTTCATCTAACTCTTGTGCAATGTTCCACTTCTATTTTTCTCATTTATATTTTTTATACTTTCTTAAAGATGTATATTTTGTATCCATAGATATGTTAAATTATTGTAATTCCCATGTAAAAGCCGTCAATCGTCGTTAATTAATAATACACAAATGAATAAAAATACGTGTAGGTACATTAAAAGATTATCCAATTTTTATACGTATAAAATCACATGTCAAATTATTGTAATTGACGTATAAAAGCCGTCAATCGTCATTAATTAATAATACATAAATAAAACATAATGATACATGTAGGTAATACAAGATATTTTACATTTTTTTATGTACAATATCATATGTCAAATTCAACTATTCAATTGATTTATTTATTTATTGTTATTAAGTTTATTTTGTAGAACTCCATTTTAATTTTTTATTTCTTTTATATATTCAATAATACTATTATTCAATGTATAAAAACAGTTTATTATAAACAAGTTCTGCTTCGTATTTATTATTAAGCGTTACAGCTGTTTCGCCCTCTGAAGGCATTATCAAACTGGTTTGATAATGCCTAGTTTGATAATGCCTTCAGAGGGCGAAACAGCTGTAACGCTTAATAATAAATACGAAGCAGAACTTGTTTATAATAAACTGTTTTTATACATTGAATAATAGTATTATTCAATTCAGTTATTTATTATTAATTAACGTCAATCGACGTTAATTTTAATAAAGAAATAAATATACATCTAGGTACATCAAGATCTTATACAATTTTATATGTATAATAGTGTCAATAGTAAAAGCCGTCAATCGGCGTTAATTTATAATAAATAAATAAATAAAGATACATGTAGGTACATCATGATATTATACAATTTTGTACGTACAATAGTGTCAAATTATTGTAATTGCCACGTAAAAGTCGCCAATCGGCGTTAATTAATAATAAATAAATAAAGCTACTTGTAGGTACATCAAAATATAATAGCATTTTGAAAATAAAAAATATAAAAACTGATCAAAATATGGATCGAAAGGCACATTATCGAAATAAATGCCACTAAACTAAAAATAGTCATCGAAAGAAATGCTAAAAAAAAAATATTTGGACCTGCAGGCGAAAAATTTCTACAGATCTTCGATAGGAAAATCTCTTGTCTGATAAATCTGAAGATCCGATGGACACTTTAACGCTGTCCAAAACTTTGGCTAAAGAAGGATGTAGCACAACACGACATAAGACGCCAAAATAAATAACCAAGAAAATACTTTTGACCGTGAAAATCTAAAATAATATCTGAATGCACAGAAACTTCGCAAATAGAGAAATATTAAATATCACGAATCACCATCATATTATAAATTAGTTTCTTCCCATAAATTGTCCATACTGTTTGTTTAACTCCCTGCAAAAGGAGGATCTACCACAGCGACCCCTTTGCCCAAGGTATTCTTGTGGCCGATTAAAAGCCGATCCATAATGTGCCTCGCGATTTATAATCGTGATCATGATGTGTTTCTTTATCATGCGTTATGTTAATTGCAATAAATTAACCTTCCTCCGATTACCGATTAGCGTTTGCCCACTGCGATCTGCGAGCTGCACTTCAGAGGAAATTATTACTTATCGAATAACAGATAATTCAGTTACATAACAGATGTTGTTGCATTAGTAATAAGTTATGCACATTGCAATCGGATGGTTAACTCTCGATTGTGGATACTAATAATTTATAATTAATAAAGGTGTTTTTTTATCGCTAAATAAAAGCAACAAAACTTTCCAACATAATTTTATAATAACTATTATCTAATATACCTCACATCCCATAGAAAAGTATCGTAAGTAAAAAAAATCTATTTTACGTTTTATTTCTGAAAAGTAAAGTGATTGTGATTATCTATGCCTTACGAAAACTTTATTTAAGTTAGATCACTCCATCTCTGCAAAATGTGGTATATCTTTTCGACGGGACCACTTGTTCATCATACATTAATTTGTTTTCGCTCTCCGGTAAATCTTTTTTTTTGACTTACGACACTTTTCTCCGGGATGTGCGATATGTATTTATTAATTTAGTTAATAATATGTTTATTTGGGTATTATTAGTGATTTTCACGGCCAAAAGAATTATTCTGATTTATTTTCGAGTTTGTTTTAACTCTTTGGAAAGCGTTACAGTGAGTGTCCTTTTTCAGTAAAAGCCGGTCTCTTGCGACCAATTTCACAAACAATACCTCAAACATTACCATAAACATGGGGCAGGGCCACAACGTTTGTTGTTTTCCATGGGCCACGGAAAGTAAAAACATTGTGGCCCCGACTTAACTATCCACAAAGTGTGTAAACATTTTCGACGGAGGAGACGCCGCTTAATTATTACATTGATGATGGTGATCGTGGACAATGTAACGCTGACCGAAACGTTGTTTGAATACCCTACAAAAATCATCATAAATATATATTTATTAAGATGAATGAAACTTATTAACGAGTGTATATATGTTGGGTTTTTAAAGGCGTTCTCTCTTATGTATGAACAATTCAATTATCATACATAATATTTATGTAAATAAGCGTAAAATTACAAATGTAATATAATAGTTGGCATTAAACTTTCAATTTTACTGATTAAAGAAGGCCTTTTGACCTCTCCAGACGGACCCTCTCGACCCATCCCCTTGCACCGAAGTTGGAGTGATAGATTCATTCGACTTTCACTCCTGGACACACTTACACCCAGATTCCTATTCACCCCTCATGCCTTTTTCCTTCCCGGAACTTCCTCTCCGCGTTTCCCTTAAAAAGATCCTCCACACGGCATTCCCTAAGATGACAGGCCCCTGATTATTTTTCTGTGTGGGGCTAACGTAAAAAAACCACAGTTTTCATAGCATCTAATTATCTTTCGGAATAATAAAACACATTCATACTAAGAAAGTTAACAATATTAAATACGGAATATTAAAAAGTTTTTTGATGATTACATTTTATTCAAAAAATATTTGTGGGAGTTTAGTAAAATATTGGCTTCGAATTATATTTTTCGAAACCAAAACAAATTTATAAAAATATTTGCTCACATATGCTTATGGAGCTTAGAAATATATTTAATAAAAATAAAACATTTCAAAATTTGTAAAATTTTATAAGCACCCTTATATATTTAAAAAAAAACAAAGATTGATTAGTGGTATTTTATCATTAGCATTCTTTATATCGTAGAATTAATCTTATAATTATATCGTAGAAATCGAAGAATGATCAATGTTTATTATTTTCCAAAAGATATTACCGCACGTATAAGAACTAGAGCGTTCAAATTATTCCATTAACTTTGAGTTAGTATAACTTTTGTATTATTCGCATGAAAAATAAAATTAAATGTTGTAAAGATGCATTTCGCAATAGAGTAAGTAGATAATACTTTCAGTGTGACTTAAACTAATGACAACCATTTAGGTTTTATATTATGTGTGTATATTAGTGTGTGTATGTATGTATGTATGTATGTGTGTGTGTATATATGTATGTATATTATATTTATAAATATGTATGCATTTTTCTTCCTAATAACTGATTTCGATCCTCCTTATTTTTATATGAAATTAAATTTATCACTATTGTAGCTAACCAATCATTATTACATTAATAATATTGAGATGAATGTTGTGCTCACATATAATTAGAAACATCATTACAATCACGTATAAATGTAAATTACTGTAAAAATTATGTGATGTATTCTGTTGGCGAGCCACTAAATAAATAAAATTTTAAAAAATCCAATAAAAATACTGCCGTGGTATGTAAAAGTTGAGAATGTCAAGGAAGACACTGAATGCTTACCATGACAGAATAGTTTGGTAGTTATGTACCTACTTACAAAAAATCTTCCCCTTCACGTTCTCTTTAGAATGCGCTTTTCCTTTCATCTCATCTCAATATTTTATTTTATTTAGGAAACACACCTAGAAAGAACACTTGAATGTTAGCCATTAGTGGCGTATTTTGAGAGTTCTGACGTGTGAGATACACGGAGAAAATTTTTATTCTAAAATACGATCATTTTATTCGTAAAAACGGGACTGAAGTTCTTACGAACAAATTAACAGTGTTATAATGTTTATTGGCGGGAAAATGTAAGAATAATTTGTTGGTATACGTACGAAATTACGTATACCATCAAATTATTCTTACATGTTCCCACCAATAAACATTGAAACCGTGTTAATTTGTCCGTAAGAACTTCAGTCCCGTTTTTACGAATAAAATGATCGTATTTTAGAATAACATTTTTCTCCGTGTACTATAATAATTCTAATAAGGTCACGGTAATGCGTGTTAAAAGATGGAGAAGTAGGCTGCAGTCCATAGAATCCCAACGTTTTATGAAAACGCAAGTAATCTAACCTGTTCCCAAGGTATTCCCTAATGGCGACCTGCAGTCAGACATTTGTAAACAGGGTTGGAAAAAACCCAGGTTTTTACAAAAAATGATTTTCTCAGTGCGTTTTCTTCTTCCTTTTCGATTTCTTCGGGCTTAAGAAAAATCTGTTAGTGAGTGGGATGTTAAATATAAAAAAGTAATTTTCAATATAAATAGATTTAGGTTTCCGTAACCCAATAGTTGCATTTTAAACGTTGCTTTACACTCTCATCTGTTGAATATTTCCAAACTAGTATTATTATTCTACTATAGCGATATATTTGACATTTTATTAAGTAAAATCACTAATAATTAGTATATACAGTGCTTAAATAAAAATAAAATAAAATATGGTTTTATAATTAATTTTATTAATTATTATTTTTTTCTAGTGGATTTCCAATAAAAACTTCCGTTTTCGTCACAGCAAACTTATTTTGTGGCACCATTTTAATTAAAAATTAATCACATAAATAGTTTTAATCACTTTTATTGTTTAAAAAGCCAATATTTTTCTTAAACAAAGCTTTGCTTAAAACAAACTTCTGGGCGTTTGCAATCAAATCAAATCAGGCAAACCGTGATTGCAAACTTCCCTGATGCCCCGGTTCAGGTAGTTCTTGGAAGTGTTGATTTGTGACGGAGTAAACCACAGACGTTGAATCTACTTTTCCAAACTAAATAGTGTATTTACCTCCATAATATTCTGTTTCTAGCATATCTCCGTTTGAAACATCCTTTACATGAAAGTGGGTGGTGCAGCAGTTAGCGATCGGTTCTGCTCCTTGGGTGGAATGGAATGGAGAGGAGTTATTGGGTTGTGCAGGCGGTGGGGTGGAGAGGGGTGGGTGTGGTGGAGAGGGGTGGGTGTGGTGGCCCGCCCGGCCACTCTACCCTCGAGCTACCGGCAAATACAAACAAACAATTCACCATCGTACTGAATGTACCGAGTATTGTGCACTGGGCAATGAACACTGAGCAATGGGCATGGGCCCGATTAAGGGTTCCAGCTGCCATAGGCTAGCGTGCTGATGATGCCCACCCATCAATCTGACTTCTTGTAAAAAAGTTTAAAAAAAATCCATGGTCTCCCCAATTGGGGTACGTATGAGGTGTTGTGAATGAAATGGCCTATAAAGCATTACATTCAGAAATACATGAAAAAATCCATGGTCTCCCCAATTGGGGTACATATGAGGTGTTGTGAATAGAATTGCCCATAAAGCATCACATTCAGAAATACATGAAAAAATCCATGGTCTCTCCAATTGGCGTACATATGAGGTGTTGTGAATGGAATGGCCCATAAAGCATCACATTCAGAAATACATGAAAAAATCCATGGTCTCCCCAATTGGGGTACATATGAGGTGTGTGTGAATGGAATGGCCTATGAAGCATCACATTCAGATAGACAAAAAAAATCCATGGTCCCCCCAATTGGAGTGCATATGAGGTGCGTGTGAATGGAATGGTCTATGAAGCATCACATTCAGAAAGACATATAAAAATCGCCGCAGACGAAAATTTTCTATGAGCATATGAAAGTCAGTATCCCGACAATGTTTAGACGAAAATTCCTTTGCTTAAATGAATTTAAAAAAAAATATTTAGCAAGTTTTCATTAAGTTATAATTTATTAGACCTTTTTTTATTTTTTCTTTATTTGTTCCCATTATTAATTTAATTTTGTGTTATTATATTAAAAGTAATTTTACATACTTTATAAATACAGTTAGCAATAAGTATTTATTAATGTTTCTTTCTTTTTAAAAAAAGGGATAGAGAAGAGAGAAATACATAATAGACTAAAGTAGGTAATACCTTACTTCTAGTGATTTTTTAAATCTTACATCTACGTACTAAAATTTAGATTTCACAAGACATTAGGCTTCAGATTTAGGGCATTTTCTGTCAGGGCAGAAAATTTTTACTTTGCAACAAAATCCAAATAAATGAAAATTAATAAACTGTTTTTGAAAGGTAATGCTCTCAAATATTATTACTAGAAATAGACACATTATTTCCGAAAAATAATTTTTTTAATACAAACTTTAAAAAATTTAAAATGGGTCTCCTTGCGTTTTTCTTTACTGATAACGAAAAAAATGAAAATCACACACATATTTTATTAGGAAAATGTATTATAAACTTTATTATCCACTCACATTTTTGTCGATCCATAAAAAAATAATTAATAAAAAAACTCGTATTTTATACATTTTTCTCAGATTGTCATTTAACCGCCCTACCTTTGACCTGACACCTGATAAGATTTTGTCAAAATATATGCATTTACAATAGGTTTATTAAAATAAAAGTTTTTAAAACATTAAAAAAAAGAAAGCGAGTACGTGATACGGGATAGCGCAGAATGGTACAATCAACATGAACGTATCACGTTTCGTTCGTAGGCCTAGGGCGGTTAAACCTTGTTTTCTTAGAGGCACAAAATCGGTGTTAAATTTTTCAATGGTTAAATTCTAGAATTGAATAATAAAGCAATATTAAGCAATTTTATCTTTCTAACACCGTAATATCATTTTCCTCATCATGACATTAGGAAGATACGACGTATTGTATGATACCTATGTGAGCTGGGACAAATTTGGTCTCTTGTGATTAAACGGGTTAACAGGATATCCCAATAGCCCGTTACGGACACATTATGGGAGAGAATTAAAGGAGAAGTTTTTAAAATATTGTAAGCGCCCGCCTGAAATACGCCCCCAAAAAATTTTGCGCCCTAGGCTTCACTACCAATTTAAAGACAACTACTCATACGAAGTGGTCGATCAATTCACCTACCTGGGCTCCAGTCTGACAGAGAACAATGAGGATCCAGCAGAAATCAGAAGGAGAATCACAGCAGCCAACAAAACATACTTCTCTTTGCTGCCAGTGTTTAAGTCACGTAGCGTCCACAGGAAAACGAAAGTAACCATATATAAGACCATTGTCAGAACTGTATTGGCATATGGATGTGAGGCGCTGACACTGACGGCAAAGATGGCTGAAATGCTGGATACTTTTGAAAGAAAAGTGTTAAGAAGAATATGTGGACCCGTGAAAGAGGGGGAACAGTGGCGCATCCGGCACAACAAAGAACTGTATGATATATATCAGGCCCCCAATATCTCAGCCCATATGAAACTCCTCAGGTTGAGATGGGCTGGACATGTACAGAGAATGCCGGACACACGCGTCCCAAAAAGAATTATGGCTGGACACCCAGGTGGAAAGAGAAAAGTGGGAAGACCCAGACTGAGGTGGGAAGACGAAGTAAGAGGGGATGCAGCACAGCTTCTCCAGATAACAAACTGGAAGTCAGCCGCTGAGGACAGGAGGAGTTGGAGGCGAATGTTGCGGGAGGCCAAAGCTCTATATGGGCTGTAGCGCCATCGAATAAGAAGAAGGCTTCAGCCTAGTGAGCCTAAGGGTTGATCGGGCCCTGGAAAAGTTGGTACCTCCTATCGGGCATGATTATTATTATCGTGTTAATTAAATATGCTTTCCAGATAATTAGTTGTCATCCCGTAAGATTATATTTACAAATTTGAGATGTATGTCTAATATTTTTCTAGATGGAGCTAGTTGGCGACACGATTAAGTTTATGGACTTGGGAGGGATATGTAAAAAGGCTACCGCTGTGATCGTTAAATTTTTGGCACGCTTCTTGCAACATTTTTCTGAATTCAAGTAATTGTTTGCCACGAACGTACAGTTTGTACACAAATCATATTATCATAATGTACACTAACCTTTAAAAAAATATATATATGTTCGTCAATAATGTAGTCAAATATGGATTAAAAAAACACTTCAAGCCAATGTAATGTGTCATAAAAAAAAAGATTTCTAGATTAAAAGATTGATTTTTAGGAAAGCGAGGAGAGGAAGTTCTGGGAAGGAAAAAATTATGGAGGGTGCCGGGGGAGTATATGAGTGGATCAGTGTATCCAGTAGTGACGGACATATGAATCTATCCCTCCCACTGCGGTGCAAGGTGATGTTCCGAGAGAGTCCTGCTGGAAAGGTCAAATGTCTCCCTCAACCAGTCTCTCCCTATACGACCTGGGCAGACGCATCCGATTAAACCATACCTCATGAACCTGGGAACCCTACCTAAATCTCTATTTCTGTTACAAAATCTACATAAAGTTAGTTAATGGATTTTATCACGGTTCTCCTCTAGTACCTCCTCTAGTACCTCCACGTTGGTGATACTTAGTAAATATGTACCTACTAGTATCAACACTGTACCAACAAGTTTTCATATTACCTTGGTAAACAAACCAATCACTTTCATGTAAAATATTGTAGTCATTAGATATGCCATTGATATCACGACTTAAGTGTAAGTGATTACACGCAATGGGTACCTATGAAGGTGTTAAGACTTAGAAATTATTCCCAGTTAGGAAGGGAGATCGGGGATACTCGAACCAAAGGCGGATGAAAGTGTTGAAACTTCTGAGCTCGTTACAATAAACGTCGCTAGAAGCTCATAATTTGCTTTCGAACCTCTTTAAAGTAAACCGGCAAAACGAAAATAATAGTTTTTATTTTTTTATTAATGAGGACAATAATAGCAAAACTCGAAACGCGAAAAATCAGAAAAAGAATATAAAATAATGCAATTTGAGATTTCACCTATAAAGTTAAAAAAAAAAAAAAATGGTGTTATGCATGCTTATCGTATGATTCCATGATCCCCGAGAGCTTCTCAGCATACACGGAGAAAAATGTTATTCTAAAATACGATCATTTTATTCGTAAAAACGGTTAAAAACGGGACTGAAGTTCTTACGAACAAATTAACAGGGTTTCAATGTTTATTCTTACATTTTCCCGTCGATAAACATCGAAACACTGTTAATTTGTTCGTAAGAACTTCAGTCCCGTTTTTAACCGTTTTTACGAATAAAATGATCGTATTTTAGAATAACATTTTTCTCCCTGTACTTATATTTAATTTGCAGCGGTTTAGAAAATACGTTTTAGTAATACCTACTTGTGCAAAATATAAATGAGTGTCCCGAAGGGGTGTGCACAGGAGAAGTACGGCCGAATAACCAAAATTTAGAACATATTTTCATTCAAATGCACCAAGGAAAAAACTTCTCGACTATATACTGTACAAACAATCGTCACTGTAAATAAATTGATATCCATACTAATTTATTATTGAGGGTATTTTTGAAGTCGATTTTAAGTTTGAAATTGGTGAGTTGAAATAATGAACACAAAAATTATTATTTCTTCAATCTTCGCAAAATTATTTTGTGGCATCATTTTAATTAAATGAAACAAATTACTTTGTGTAAACCTATAATCACATGTTATAATATCTACATGTGATTATAGGGGTTTACACAAAGTATTTTATTTCATTTAAAAAATTATTATTTTATCATAAATATCTTTTGGCGGGGCAATTGTCGGGGATCAACTGTCGGGTCACCTTATAGTATAAACATTTTTTGTTCTTTTAATTTTTTAGTTGGTTTAGATTTCCTTTAAAAGACTGTTTCATGTTTCGTGGTTTTAATTTGATTGCGAGATATGATTTGAGAGGAGCTAAACGTATTATCGTGATTCATTTTTGGGTTATTACGCCGTGTTACGCTTCCTCCTTATTTAACCAATGCTGTCCGAAATGGTTAACAGGAAAGATTGCACCGCCTTTTTCACACAAAACTTATATTTGGATTTGAGGCTAAAATACCAAACAAGACGTAATATTTAAAAAAATTAAAAGTTAAATTTAAGCAAATATCTCGTGTGGAAATGAGCAGTTTAATTAATTTGTGTTTTACAGTATTAAATTTAGGCAGTTAAAAAATTAGATTTCTCACGATTTCACAATAATAATTAATTAAATTTGTGAGTTTGTAATAACATATTTTTTAAATAATTTGTGGTACGATCTAAATTTCGCACAATGACATTAATATTGATATTGAGAAAAAAGTTGATACACTGTCTTGCTCTCCCCTTTTCATAATGCATGATTTTATGCATACACTTTAATGTCTTTGAAATATTCTGAAATAAAATGATGATCTTACTTACTTAGAGACTAGAGAGTACCGATTCGACTAGTTTATAATGCATTAAGCATGTTAATTGAAAACGGTTGACGCGAGCTCATTAGATTAGTGTCCAAGGCAAGCACTATGCCACGATATCCGATGTTGATCAGCGAGTTGTATTTTACCGATGTATGTATTAATTTAAATTATCTTTCATTGACTAACAAGTTAACTGTGCAGGTAGCATCATCACAATTTGTCGTTGCTCATAGTCTGTTGAATGAAGCCTCCACAAGAGAATGTGTTGTAACCTATCCTCGTCACAATACAATGCTGTAAAAATGACTGCTGATAAAAAATGTGAATTCCAGAAAATTCCGATTCTCGACAGTCAAATTTCAGGTCAGCACCGTCATCAGCTATCGGAAGGTTGAAGGAACCAATGCGCACCCCAGATAGTAGTTCATAATTTTGTTATAAAGTAAAAGATAAAGTTCAGTATTTTTGGAGTGTCTGGCCTAAAGCTTGGAATGGACTGCCACATGATTTAAGAATGATCATAGACTCAACAGAATTTAGAACCTTTTACTTCCATCTTCACAGCCCGCGACATTGAAAATTAGACATCTCGTAAAAATGTTTGCAAATAAAAACTTGTTAACTGTTGAAAATCGTTTAATAAAAATTCTCTGTAAATAAATATTAACTTTACTTTTGGCATTAATCTTCTCATAACTATAATATCAAGAGTAATGGGGGATAGATAGCAAATGTAAGATCATGCAATGTCCAGTCTTTTAAATATAGAGTCCTCCGCGTGCAAACTCATATCTACTTCTAAAAAGAACTAATGATTAAAAGAAACGTAAATAGTAAAGAAAATAACAAGAGTTAGGGATTTGTTTACGATATGCGGAGGTATGTACACATTGAGGAAACTTTTTTGAATTTGTACGTGTGTTTTTTAGATAGTCGCCTACTACTGTCGTCGCTCGTGTGCGTCTGGACTAAGAAAAGGGTCTAACATCTTTTTTGTATAGATACGGGAGTGTTTTGTTTATCGTTCAACTATTTACAAAGCAGACTGTACACTACTTGTACATGACTACTAGACGCTGAATTATACGAAACAAATAACGAAGAACGTATGTATTTTTGTTCAAATATTATCCAACTTACTGTGGCATTTACAAATTAGTTATAAAATGAAAGAACGCGTTCGCAGGGGGCAATTACTTCAATAATAACCTTTATAATGGAAGTGTATTTTTCGGAAGCGATCAGCCACCATGTTTGCCAGTGTGGCAATATGTTTTCCGTATCTGTTTGTACATAAGAAAATTATACAGAACCTAAAAACTCTTAATATATCATACAGCGCCCTTGCGGCGATTTTTAACACCTTTTTAGAGATCTTTTATTATTTTTTTGTGTCTTGTTCATTTTCATACTTTAATTTAGATTATTATTGTTATCTTCTTCTTCAATGATAATTATTTTCACCTATCATCAGTATACATTAACTACTCAAATTGTTAAAGAAGTTAACCATTTAATAGTATAATAAAACAAATTTAAAACTTTTTCCACTTTTAATTTAATGACCGTAACCGGTTTCAGCTTGTCAAAGCCATCTTCAGACTGGTGAAAAATATTCTTAACCTAGGGATTTTATACAAAACATATTAGGGAGGGGGAGGAGGGGGCGATCAAATGTAATAAAATCCATAATTGAATAAAATCCCTGTAGACCACCCCTCCCTCCCCCCGCCCCCTCCTCCCCCTCCCTAATATGTTTTGTATAAAATCCCTAGGTTAAGAATATTTTTCACCAGTCTGAAGATGGCTTTGACAAGCTGAAACCGGTTACGGTCATTAAATTAAAAGTGGAAAAAGTTTTAAATTTGTTTTATTATACTATTATAATGGAATTCCACCACGAATTATCAGTTTCAAAAATAGAAATATTAACCATTTAAATTTTTCAGTGAAGAAGAAGAAACACTTATAAATTATGTATAAATGACACATTTAAATTTAGACTCGCGTGTTATGTATATTTTCAATTTATAATGACAATATGAAGGAGTTTATATGAATTTTAAAATTATTTTGTTTGGGTTACCTGTAAGGAATTGGGTTACTTGTAAAAAAAAACTACAAGCTTTGTAGGTAGTTTATATTTAATTTGTGCAATTTAAAAAAAAAATGAATTTGTATTTGTAACCAAACGTCAGACGAAAAGGTAAATAATCATTTTCAATAAGCAAGGGTGTCTTTAAAATGAAAACCTATTGTATATCAAAATATTTAACAAAATACTTACCCACCCTTTATCTAAATCACAACCAATTTTTGATGTTGTTCAAATTAATATCACATTAAGTAAAGCCTACATACATTTAGGTAGGTATGTATTTACTTGAAATTGATCAAAACCGTGTAATTAGTTTCCATTGTTATAATAGGTGTATTAGATAAGTGTGTACGCTTAAACCTATTTAAGAAAAAAATATATGCCTATAAATGGTGATGTTTTGTTTGGGAGAGGCGGGGTTTTCAGTCTGTATCACGTTACAAACCATATAATATATGTGCTTTAAATTAGTGAGTTAAACAAACTTAACACAAAAACAAAATAGATAAATAATACAATGAGTTAAAAAAATTTCAGCCAGATTATTCGTGTGATTTTTTTTTTAAAAGAAAGACAAACATTTCCGGCTTGCGAATAACCCAACAACATTTGAAAATCTCCTACTATCATACTACATTACATTTTGGTAGGCGGGTATGGGTACCGCTGCCTCGGGAACCATTCATTGGATAACCAACACCTCTGCCATAGGTCACCCCAAGTGGTTTGCTACGTTTGGTGAATTAGCAGGGGTCCCCGGGTTCATGGGGTTAGGTTTATCCGGGTCTTGACGGCGGATGTGTCTGCCCACCAATTGCGTGGGAGGCCAGACCAGGAGAGACTGGTTGAGGGAAACCTTTTGATCTCTCCAGCCGGTCTCTCCCAGAACAACTAACTGTGCAACTAACATAATGAAGGGATGCATTCATTATGTTAGTTGTTCCTAGAGAAACCGACCCCCAGATTCCTACCCACCCCTCATACCCTTTTCCTTCCCAGAACTCCCTCTCCCTCCTTTCCTCAAAATACGCACCACACAGCATCCTCAAAGATGACATAGGCCCTGAAATGAATTATTTTCCTCAGAGCCTCCTGTGTGGAGCAAATGTAAAAAAAAAAATACTACGACCACACTAGGCGAAAGATGTTGCTTGTGTTGTGATGGCCTGCCGAGGAATCGAACTGACCATTGGGATTATAGCGAAGAAAGGATCTTGGGCGTATAGAAAAATTATTAATAATTTATACCTACCTACATTACGGAAAATCCCAGAGATTGAATCCTCATTGGAGTAAAAATCGTTTTTCACAAAAAAATTTAACTTGGAACAATCAATGAATTTGTCAGTCGCGTAATAGGTTCTTATAATAACAATTATTTGCATTTCCAGGTCCTGCGTGTAAAGGGGTTTTATTAAACCATAATATGTTAGCACTAGTTAAAACAATAAATCATCGTTAAATTTGCCAACACGATTTTCCATCTTCAAAATAATTGATAAGCCTGAATTCTTATCGCTCATAAGTCTTAACGTGCCAGCCAGAAACACAAGGTCAGTACTACCATTTTATTGTAGTAATATTGTGACCAGGGCCTAATTCAATATAGCACTACAGAGAATTCAAAACTTGGGAAATATGTATTCGCACATAGATGCAAGGAATATGTCGCTGATACAATATAAACATGAAATTACTAAATCATTCATGTCAGAATGTGAAATGAGATGTGTTTAATATGATTTACCGAGATTCCATAATATTTTGATGTAAGTAGCATATTTTTATAATGTAGGAGCTGTTGCACATATTTTTGAATTATTTATGTTTATCTATAATGTAAAAACTTGTTACTCTCTTTTGTTTTTCTGTATTGTAAACTTTTTTTTAAAAGATGAGTAATACTCATCTGTAAATTTCTAATATTAACTTACACTAGATATTGTTATTTTTACGCCATCTGCAATTGAAAAACTGGTTTCAGTTTAATTTATTTTTACTTTTTCTCTTTTAGTAAATTATAATATTTTTTACTTACTTTTATAATGTTCTACCATTTTTATACTGTTCATTGCTGTAAGTTTATATTTCTTATTTACACATTGTATTACATATATTATATCACTGTATTATATACTTATTATGTAAAAGCCCATCAGGGCGTTGAAAATTAATAATAAATAAATAACCTTTATTCCTAAAAAATAAAAAAAAATGACGTTGTAGAAGAAAGGTAGAAGTAAATAATTAACTTTATTGCAACCGTCATCTTTTGATGGGTTCCTACATTAACAGCTTACAATGCCGCTGGTAGGAGCAATACTTTTAATTGATTCCAGTGTTCAATGTCTATTGTTCATCCTTTACGTGTACCCTGTAATTACCCCCTGCGAACGCGTTCTTTCATTTTATAACTAATTTGTAAATGCCACAGTAAGTTGGATAATATTTGAACAAAAATATATACGTTCTTCGTTATTTGTTTCGTATAATTCAGCGTCTGGTAGTCATCTACAAATAGTGTACAGTCTGCTTTGAAAATAGTTGAACGATAAACAAAACACTCCCGTATCTATAAAAAAATTGGTAACCCCTCTTCTTAGTCCAGACGCACACGAGCGACGACAGTAGTAGGCGACTATTTCAAAATAGATACACACAAATTCAAAAAAGTTTTCTCAACGTGTACACACGTCCGTATCTCGTAAACAAACCCTTAACCTTTGTTATTTTCTTTTAATTATTAGTTTTTTTAAATAATTGATAAGTCAGAGATTACAAATTAATAATTAACTCTAACTTATTTACCATATTTTCTTTTGATTAATACGGCTCCTATCATCTTGAATCTACCAATTGGTGAAAACTTTAAAGTTTCCGACAGTGCATTATCTTCATCCCTTTCGTGTGTTATTTCGTGTATTAGCTTTGTCCCTTTTTGTAATCTGATTTCATTGCACGTCCTTGTATTATGTCTGTGAATGTCATTGTCGTATATAATTTAATTTGAAAGATATATTGGTAACCGATTGTTAATTAAATTATTTATAAATATCGCGTTCAAGATCAGTATCTGTTTCACTATTAGCCAATTTAGTTTCTTCAACATTTTATTAATTTTGTACACAAATATCTAAGTAAGTGTAAGTACTATTCACACTGCCCTATTTTGGACAATTTGTAATTTTTTTGCCTTACTTAAAACTGGTCTCATCAAATATTGATTATATCGAGTTGGAAGTAACCTAACGAATGAACACGTGGTAAACGATACCTTTTTGTGTTTTTAAAAGCTTTCCCCCTTCCCCTAGAAAGATGTTCCAGTACTTTAAAAAAATATAAATTACTAAAGTTTCATGAATGCGCGAATTTTGTATTTTGTCTTTAGCTATTGTAGAACGACGCTCGGTTCTCTTCACGAATGATAAATAATTTGAATTATTTAAAATATACTTAGTTACTAAGGCCCTTAAATAACTTGTGGTGTATAAGTTGTATACAATTTAAAACACGTTTATTATATTTATTCTCAACTGTTTCCCATATTTAATAAAGCTTAATACATTCCTGTAAGAATTGGACAACATGCTTTATAAAACGTGGTAGAATAAAGGTATATTTCTTTTTAAGGTGATGCAAAATTCGTGTAAAATTTGGTATCAGGCCGCTAACAATAACACTCCTGAAGTAAGTGTGTCGATCTACATCATGGCAATAAGCCAAACAGCGTGTTTTATTTTATTTTGCGAAGCTCAGGCACAAATATTTAAATGTTTTACGATCATTTTCCAAATAATTTAATTTTCAACATTATACTATAAAGACATAACTGAAAAGAAGTTTGTAAGTAGGAGCTTTTTTTAACTCTAAAGCAGTTTTTATAGGCCTGATAATTTCTTTTTTCCTGAACTAAAAAAAATGATAATTAAAAAAACACTCGATTATTTCGTAGGCAAATATGTGCAGAATATGCAAATCGCAGTATTTAATTAAAGCATCTAACATATTTCTAAGCGATCTAAATTTCAAACCAAATCACATGATTTCTGTTGCTGAGTAGTGCATCACCTTAAAGCAATGCATTCTGGGCGGTTTTTTTTTAATACTCCATGAAAAGATCTTTCAAAAATGTTGTAATATTTTTTTAAATACAAATTTGTTTAGTCAACGATGCAGCACACCGACCACCGACCACATGAGACGTAAGGCGATACGCCAACCTATTATTAAATGAATCAACTAGATGTCACTGCGGGCGATATATCCATTTAATTCGTGGCCGACTGAAAGCCCCGGTAAGCTCCGGCAGGCAAACAAACCACTGCAAATAATACGCCAAACAATTAAACTGGCAGAAGGTAGAAAGCAGTAGGTGGTTCACTCACTGCCCACCTAGGTTTTGTGGTAAAGTAATTATATTTTTGTGGATTGCACTTCTTAATTACGAAATGAAATTAAATATTACCTGCACTGGGTTATGTAACCGTTTAGAAAAACTTGACACAAATAGTACTTTTTGGTATTTTTACGACCAATCGCCTTTGAAGTTATTAAAAAAACCCCTGACTCTGTGCAGAAACGAGTGGTTCATTTGATAGTTTCAACAATCTTAACAAACAGAACGCAATCTTGAGAGTACAGATGTTAGGTAGGTACGCTATCATTGTTGTATACCGGTAATAAAATGGGAGATGCTCCGATGAACTAGCATCATTAATCCCTTTGGAACCCGCGTTGTGAAAAATGCCAAAAGCGCGTCTGACATACAATATGTACAAGTTTGACATTTGTCACATGATTTTTTATTATTTATTAATTAAATTCTTAGTTACACGATTGGAGGAGTTTTCGACCACCATGCTAGGCACATGCCCGTGTTGTGGTGGTCGATAATCGAAGATAGTAAAACAAATATTCTTCTTATCTTTAGTAAATAGTCTTGGAAATGATTTTAATATATTCCACGAGAAAGAAAATAATAACTAATAACCATTTAGTGACATGGAAAAAACAACTGTAGATCTTTAGGTGCATTCTTAAACTATCCTGTGAGTTTTTATTGTCCGAAAAGAAAATTGAATTTATTTTCACCACAAACTAGGAAATTAAGAAAAAAAATCTTGCTCTAATTTAGGCACTAGCAAAACACTTATCCTTACTGTTGGGCATTTTCACAATACTCACCTACACTTACCTACAAACATATACACATATATGAACTGCTGTACTTGTAGCTAGTATTGTAACATTTCCTTCCTACCCTTCCCTGTCCCTGTCATCAGAACCTGTCATTCTTTCCTTTACCCACATATCAGTCAATAACCGACCTTTATCTCGCAAACATCTCAACATCCGCATTCCTATTCCGCTTTAATACTATATTACCGCAAACTAATACAATATATTACCGCAACACAGTGCAAGTTAAAACCGGCCAAATATGGAAGAAAGTACTACAAGTCCCGCAGTGAGTAATTCTCTCCTTTTCCTTATGTGCTTACCTTCTACTTGTGCAGTGGTTAAAATACATAAAAACACACACACATTTCAAGGTCCTTCGACATACAAATTACACAAAACACGAATCACTTACTTCCGATGTACAAGTAGGCAGGTACTACTCTTTTAATGATAGTTTAAAAATATAAATTCATCGAATATAATATAATTTAGAGAATAGTTAGGGTCGGGGCGGCTATTCGGCTGAGTGACCGATGATGACATGTAGAAGTTTTTTTGTTAGACTTTGAAGAAAAAAAAGTCACCGGAGACCAAAATTTCATTCACCTACATTTTTTATTCCTCTTTAGAGTAAAAAACATGTCAGGAAACACTTGTTAAAGTAAGTCAAGTGCGTACCTTAACACCATGTATATATCTCCTTCGCTGTTAAACCAAAAAGCCAGAATAACATTTAATTTCTCATACACGCTCAATTAGGCAGGTAACAGTGACTCGCAGCAGTACCGAGTGATCAAGAAGAGAGAATATTAAATGGAGGCGGATTATCCGAAAATGCCCGTAAATTATAGGCCTGAACTATGAAAAAGTAATCAATGGAGTATTCAAGAAAAAACCCGAAACAAAAAACAGCGGAATGTTTTGATAGAAACTGAAATACCTAATTAGGGGTCGGAGCTGCCCCCGGGCAATATCGGTGGCAACGGGCCCCCCGCCCGCGCCTCCCCCTCCCAGACAGGACCCGTGTATCGATAGTCGATAGGATTATTATTTTTTTGGGAACTTCGAATGTTTTGCATTCCATCAAAGATTTGATTTTGGGGTTCAAATAATTACATTTTGGAATTTGAATCTTTCTGAGGAATGTGAAATGTAGTTTGATCTTAGCTACTGCAGGTGGCTAAAAGATTTTATACTGTGTTATTAGTATACCTGTATGCTTTAAAGTAAGGATTTGGTGTTAGCAGTCGTCATTATAACCAGCCGATGTCTATTCAATTTTTCTGTTTCCGTTCTTCTCAGCACTGTCATACGTTTTTCGTAACTTGGTTAGTTATCGCTTTTATGAGCTTTGTTGGTTTCGATTGGGTAGGTACCATTAAAAATACATACCGGTCATACAATATGAGAGGGATGTATCTTGCCCATTGAACACATTTAAAAAAAAAGTTCAATGTCGTCAGTCAGGTTACGTTTCTGTGTGTCCGTGTTAATTCGCGATTTCACCCGGTGATAATTGGCCGTTAATATTTGTTTTTGTGCCTTTAGTTGGCCGTTGGCCCACCGGTGACCACCAATGAAAATTATTATTATTTTTTTTTTAAATTATTATTTGTTTACAAGTTTCTAAAATAATATTATTAGTAACAACAGTTGTATAAACTACCAAAATCTGAAAGAATTGTTACTGTAAACTTATAAAATGAGACACAAAAAAATTCTGAAGTGACGTTTGAATTTTTTTGAAAAAAAAAACCTGGCTTACCAAAGGTTAAATGCATTTTTTAAGCGCTCAAGTCGCAAAATTATAAAATATATTTTTATATTATTTTTTACGTGAACCCTAAAAGGAGGCCCATGAGAGAAAAATGTCATATTTGGGGATGCTGTTCATAGGGTCTTTTTAACAAAAGGAAGCAGTGGAAGTTCTGTGATGGAAAAAGGTATGAGGGGAGGGTACGAATCTAGGGGTTAGTGTGACCAGGAGTAACGGACATATAAATCCATCCCAGCCGCTGCGGTAAAATATGATGGGTCGAGAGAGAACAGCTGGAGTAGTGAGAGGGTCTCCCCAAACCAGCCTCTTCAGATCTGGCCAGCCACGCGGCAAGAATATACCCCACCCTATGAACCCGGGGACCCCTGCTAAGTTAACAAATGTAACTAACGACTAGGGGTGACCTATGACAGAGGTGTTGGTTATCCAATAAATGGTTCCCGTGGTGGCGATAGCCATACCCGCATTCCAAATTTTACCAATCCCTACACGGAGAAAAATGTTATTCGAAAAAACGTAAATTAATAGTAAAAACGGTTAAAAATGGGACTGAAGTTCTTACGAACAAATTAACAGTGTTTCAATGTTTATTAGCGGGAAAATGTAAGAATATTTCGTACGAAATTACGTATACCAACAAATTATTCTTACATGTTCCCGCCAATCAACATTGATACTCTATTAATTTGTTCGTAAGTACTTCAGTCCCGTTTTTACTATTAAAATTATCGTTTTTCGAATAACATTTTTCTCCGTGTATTTACAAATATTTTACTATAAAACAAATCGCTGAATGACGCTGGGTACCTATATATTATATAATCTACCATTGCACTAAAACTTGAACTGGACCCCTACCTAGCACGGTCGATCGATAAGCATTGTATCGATAACTTTCGGTAACTTCTCATCGGTAATCGCAAATCGCCAATGAATAAATAACAGTTTACAATGAATAAGAGTTCTCAATATATTCGACGACAACTGTTGTTTGTACGTTAGCGATTTGCAGTTGTCGTAGAGAACGATGAGAAGTTATCGATACAATACTTATCGATCGACTGTGCTAGGGATCTAGATACGCACTTACTCGATTAGGTAGAACAGTAGTTTTAAACTATCTATATATATATATATGATCTTCATCAGTTTTTTCGAAATTTTTTTGTCACTTTTCGTGAATCACCAAGATGGAGGAAGGTTAGGCCTAAGCGTAGCCGATAGGCATTTATATTTTCTCAAATTAAAAATTTATTTAATTCATACTCTTAATATTAAAAACTCAACAGTTTAAACATAAAGATTAAGTAAATGTTATGAATATGTAACTTCCAGCAATCAGATTATGTACTAAGATTATTTTTGGTGCAAGTTATTTTGCCTATCTGCCAGGTGTTTTTTTTGTCAAAACATAAATCAACATTTGTTTTTAGCACTCTGCAGCAGCGTCACATTTTCAAAACAAACAAGCCGTTGTTAACACATTCATATTATTGATATTAAATACTAAACCTACATTATTTATTCTATGGTCGAATTTATACGAAATATCTAATTAAAGTTTGTACAAGAAGGGAACGTTTGTTTCGAACCCTCGCTAAGTTGAAAGTTAATATAACCAGAAAAATAGGAATATTATTTAAACTAGGGCAGATGATAAATCACGGGATGTTTTATAATTTTTGTAGGATTTGTGAAGCTGAAAGTATTTTTAAAAGATTTGCCTCGGGATCTATCAAAAACTAATATTGTCAATCTTCTTTAAACTTCGCAAAATCACTTTGTGGCGTCATTTTGAATTAAATTAAAACAAATAACTTTGTTTAAACCACTAATATAATCACAATTACCTACATGTTTCAAAACCGATGGTTTCTTCGTCAGGGTAGTAATGACATTAATAACAAAATAAACAAACAAGTATAGACTAAAAAGAACTATGGACAAAAATATTTTAGAGAGAGGTGATTAATTAATTAAAAATATCGTAAAAAACAATTATTTAAAATTAAATATAAAAATTATTTTAAAAAAATATGAAAAATTACATCATATAAATTATCAAAACATAATAAAGATGTTTAAACAACAAAAATAAATTATTTTAAATATAATTATTAATAAGAAAATAAATTTAAGAGATGGCTATTTTAAAAAAATATTTGGTTATTAATAATATTTAATTTACTATTAAAACTTTTTCTAATTTCTAAAATTTCTAAGTTTGCTAATTGTAAATCTGTTGAGTTTGTGTGTAAAATTTTTAACCCTCTATTTATATCAAAAGAATGATTTGTTTCTAAAATGTAATTGGCAAATTCAGAATAATTATTATTATTCAAACACCTTAGATGTTCTTTAACTCTAATATTAAAATTTCTAGAAGTCTTTCCAATATAAAAAAAGTTACAATCGTTACACATTAATTTATAAACTCCAGATTTGTTCAAATAATCACCCTTATCCTTGTTATTTAAAATATAATTTTTTAATTTGTTATTTGTGTAAAAGGCTGGGTTAATATTATCTGGCATGTTTTTAATTAATAAATTTGAAGTATTATTATTTAAAAATAATATTTTTCTCCAATTATTATTATTGTCAATCACATGTGGATAAACATAAGAGTTAATAAACTTTTTCTTATATTTTTTGTTTAACATATTGTCTATTAATTTAGTTTTATAACCGTTATTGATTGCAATTTGTTTTATAATATTTAATTCTGTGTTAAAATTATCAAAAGATAATGGAACATTAATTAATCTGCTAAGTAAGGTATGAAAAGCTGCTAATTTTTGTGAAATTGGATGGTTCGATGTATTATGTATAACGACATCCGTATATGTGTCTTTGCGATAAATATTAAAATCAAATTTATTATTGATAATAGAAATACTTAAATCTAAAAAATTTAAGCTGTAATTTTTTCCAATTTCTAAGGTAAATTTTATTTTTTTGTGAAGTTTATTAATGAAATTTAAGAAAATATTTAATTGTCTAATAGTGCCAGTCCATATACAAAAAATGTCATCCACATATCGTTTCCAAAAATATACATATTTTAATAATAAGGCACGACTATTAAAAATTTTATCTTCTAAATTGTTTAAAAATATATCTGCTAATAAAGGACTAGTACTAGAACCCATTGCTAAGCCATCTTTTTGTTTATAAATAATGTTATCAAATTGAAAATAATTTTTTTTTAAGAATAACATTAAAAAGTTTATATAAATCTTGAGACAAGTTTTTAGAAATGTTTGAAGAATCGAGCAAATTTTTTACAATGGATTTTGTTTCAATAATAGGAACACTTGGAAATAAGTTAATAACATCAAAAGATATTAATAAAGCATTTTTAGGGATATCCAAAGATTTTAATTTGTCAATTAACTCAAGGGAATTTTTAATTGTATATTTGGGGTTGAAAATGTTATTTCCAAGAGTTCATTTATTGATAATAGATACTAACTTATAACTAGGAGCGTTACAATTAGATACAACTGGTCTTATAGGGTTATTTGGTTTATGAATTTTCACTAAACTGTATAATTTTGGAACTTGAGGGTTAGTAATTGTTAGTTTTTTATTTTTAAATAAATTTAAAATGTTTTCACTTTTGCATGTTTTCATTGTATCAATAATTTCTTCTTGGCATTTATTTATTGGGTTCTTATTAACTATTTCAAAATTATCACTATCTAAAAAATCCAAAGTCTTTTTTATATAGTCCACTTTATCTAAAATAATGATTGAATTTCCTTTGTCAGTCTTTGTTATGACAAGATTTTTGTCACGTGTAATATTTGAAATATTGATGGCATGCTTTTTTTCTTCGTATTGTTTATTATTCTCATTATAATAATTTGATTTTAAGTTTTTAATAATATCGCCAAATTTGTATTGATAAGAATTATCTTCATTATAAATAGCACAATTCAAATCGACAGCCAATAATTCAATTTGTTGATAATTTTTAATTTGTAGATTATAATTTAAATTGTTTGTTTATTTTGTTATTAATGTCATTACTACCCTGACGAAGAAACCATCGGTTTTGAAACATGTAGGTAATTGTGATTATATTAGTGGTTTAAACAAAGTTATTTGTTTTAATTTAATTTGTCAATCTTCTATTGTTGACATATTAGAGAGACGATCAGAAATTTAATTTTGTGAATGACCACTGTTAGCAAATCTAGTTACTTACATTAGTAACATAGTAAATTACGCATTATTGAAAAAGCGCTGACCTTGAAAAATTGAATTCTGTCTTGTCAAGATTAACCCTAAGAAATACACCAAAGAAATAGGAAATAGTTTTCTTGTAAAAAATACTATATTATGGATAGGTAGATAGGTACTTGTCGGAATTATTTACACAAAATATTCAAAGTTATAAAATGAAATTTAATTTCCGAGTTAATTTGAATTTATTGAACCATATTTCACACAGGGGGTTTGTCACCTTCCTCCCAATAGCTTATCTACACTAATAACGAATATTATTAAAAATAAAAATAAAATACTCGCAGTGGTTAGAAAACTCGGCCAACTTATCCAATATATAGCCACTATTCATAGGTTCGAGTACCGAATTATAAACTCCAACTTAATAAATAAATAAACCGTAAATCGTAAATCGAAAATTTTCGTTATTAGTGTAAATAAGCTATTGGGAGGATGGTGAGAAACCACCTCAGTTACATTGTTTAAGTTTGACAATGAGTTTACCTTGTTTACATTTTTTTGTATGTAGGTACTAACTGTAGGTGATACGAAAGTATACATAGGTACATGTATGGTTTAAAAGCAGATAAATGCTTTAGATCTAGATGCTATACATGGGTACCTATATAATATATAAGTAAATATGGTACTGTATATTTTCGGCCCGTATAGAATATAAATAAAACAAAATATGTAAATTTCCATACAGAATCGCGCTCATTTGTCAAATGCATTGTACATATGGTTTTTCATTCGTGATCGACGAACCAGTGGATGCAATCTGTTAGACATAAGTTATTATAATAGTTTGTCTAGTCTGTAGTTAGAAATAAGATTGTAGAAGTATATAATCAATTTTTACAGCGATATTTTACAAAAATTGCGCTGTACAATTCATCATTATTATTATTGTACAAGTAGATACATTCCTTGAAAATGCTTATATTTATATAAGAAATAAATTCTCAACATAGAAAAAAAATTAAGAAAACTGTGTTACCTATCTAATTAAAATATCATAAATAAATTAAAAAACATTATTTCAACAGGAAGTAAAATAATGTATTTAACACCCTTTGTTTTCGGGGATGATTTCGAATAATACCTACATAAAATTCTAAAATACACGACGGACTCTGCCGGCAGAGTGACAAACTATTTACTAAACAGGGGTTGGATATAGGGGTTGCAAATAATGTAAGGGATGAAAGGTTGCCAAGAACGGTTACAAAGTTATAACCGTTGCGAAAAAAAGGAGCGGAGAGTAAAAGGGGAGTTATTTCACTGGGGTTTGATTCTCGGATAAAATTAAACGAAATCTATGTACTATGACGGACTGTGGTTGAAAACAGGTAACTGTAATTCAAGCCAAGTTTTTAGAACATTTTACCTAATTTTTGTGTTTAGTAATAGCTAAGATTTTTTCTGCGAGTATATATTTTCACTTTCATACTGAGAACATTCACAAATATTTTTTTTTTTTTTTTGGTAAGTATTACATATTTATTTTTAGTTCGCCGAGTAAAAATAAACTCTATATTGCTTTTCGACGAGTATAGGTACCATCATTACAGAATTTTTTTTTTTGAAAACTGAAGTGCAAATTTTTCGGTTGAATGAATTATTTTCACGTAGGTACCTACTTACCTGATAATTTGCTAGTGGGTAAGTGGATAACGATATTCTAAAACACTTGTACCTATCTAAAAATTAAATCCAATCATGGTAATGGTAGATGGAAATGGAATGTGGTACATTAATTATAATAATGTATTATTTGCAAAAAACGGATTTCAAAATGTTTATTCACTAGCATTTCGATAGCAATAAACCATTAGGTGCAAACATTAGGTACCTTGCAGCAAACTTACAAAAGATATTAATTATTTATAATTTTACGTAACTCCCAGCTCATTAGCCTAACCAGGCGTAATGAGTTAGTGAGATAAGCCATTAACTAATCATTAATTTAATCATTTTCGATTACATTAACGCATGCGCGAGCTGTATCGGAATCGTCGGTTCGGTAAATCTTCCAATAATTGCCCATTTCAATCAAACTGGGTAGTGATTATCGTCTTTGGATTTTAGGATGTAGGTTATCAAAATATCCGTTTTCTCATTTTACAGAAGCATTGTATATTTAAAAAAAAAAATTTAAACTGAAAAGTGTTTAATATATTATTTATAAGGAATTAAAAAATTGGAAAATGAATTTATAAAATACCTTCTTATATTATTTTCGCGCTAATGAAGAGTCGATATTTTCTGCTTTAATAGAATCCAATATAAAAGTGTCCAACTGGAATTTTCATAAGTATTAATTCAGTTTTAATGGTTTTTAAGTAGTTTTTTATAACAATATTTTTGATAATAATTCTTGTTAGATATGTTTTATCAATGATTTATTAAAATTAATATTTTCGAGCTAAAATACCTATTTGAGTTCTTAATTCGAGAATTACAATTTCGAGGAAGACATGGCATGATCAAGAGAACCAATGAGAATAATGGAAGAGTTTGCATTTTGATGTATGTATTTGAATAAAACAAAGAGTATGTGCCATGAACGCGATCGGATTGTTCGGCGGATAAAGTTTTTTTTTTACTTGAATAAAAGTTATGTAGGTATTTCGCATATCTACTTTTTATTGGTAAACCACATTTAAAATAAAAATGTAAAGAGGTACCTGTGTATTTCCTAATATATTATTAATAATAGTTTTACGTAAGTCACCTCATAACTCATTAGACATCATATTTTAAAAAAAGGTTGTCTCAAATTTATAATTTTAAGCTCGCTTAGGGTAAAATCGACGAAAGAAAATATTTTTTATAATGTTTGGAATTTTCTTGGTGTGACTGATCTGTAATCATTTAAGGAGTTGTAAAATATCTTCAAAATTTTATTACTTACCTACGTTGAAAATTTGTCAGTTGCGCTCTATATTGTAAAGTCACTGCACGATGCCGCGACGTAAAAATTACTGGCGCAAGTGTATGAAGCGTGTATGTTGTGTGCAAGATTCTAAGTTTCTTATTTTCTAGGTTAGTTGGTAAGTACCTTCCTATGCTACCCTTGATGTGACAATCTGCCAAGTATTACAGAAATAATCGATAGCTTAATGTATAGGTACGCAAAAAAAAATTTTTTTTTGGAATTTTTTATTTTTTATTTTTGCCGTTAAATTTTCTTTCAAAAATACACAATTTTAGAGTCTTAAAATAAATTAAATATATTTTTCTTTAATCGAACTGCTATTTAATAAAGGGTTTTATATATTTATTTATTGTTTGAAACATTTACACAGTGTTAACAATATTTACATTAATAAAATTGCCATTGGTATATGCATAGAAATTAACATTTCAATTAAAAATAGTAAGCGTAAATCAAAAAAATTGTTTTTACTAGGTGAGATGCTACTAGTGAAATAATAGAAATAATAATATGGAAAAAAATATAAAACATCGTAAATATACAGTAGGTACAGAGAAAGGGAAAAAAATATAAAAACTAAAGAAGAATACGAATAAAATTTTAAGAATTAAGGACAAAATTATATTCTTCTTTATAATTTTCATTAATTTTTGTAAACAAATACGTCAAATTTCAAATTTAAAAAATACGCAAGTACCTGCGTAGATAAAAAAAAAGAAAAACGCAACCTTTCAATAATACGAATATATTTGATTACCCACCCCTCGCGAATTCAAAAAAACGAATAAAAAACACTACCTACTTAAAAGATAATTGATTCATCCAAGATCAAATGAATAAGTCCACTTTTTTTTTTTTTAATATGATAAGCAAAAGGGGGCACAAATAAACATAATTGTTTACCATAATGGTTAAAAAAACGTGTTGATTTATTTGTATCTCGTCTCCAAATTAAGCATGAATATTTATTCCGTAAAACACGAACATTAGGCAGATATTATGTAGGTATTATGGAGATGTTTAATGGTGGACTCCAGTCTCCAGTCTCCAGTCTGCAGCTCGGAAGGTGAAATATGGTGAATATGAATGATGTTGTGGTGTCTATTTAGTATGAGGTAAGTGGGAATGGCATTGTTTGTCGTAGAGCGCACGGGGTGCAAGCAAAGGGGGGTTGGCAAATTAGTCCAAGGAAAATTGCTTTTTAAATCGGCACATTGTTATTATACTCTTTGTTTGTCGCGGTGACTGCGACGTTTTTGCAAACATGTACTACATCAACGATTTTCGCTTAATTATAACTTTTTGTTCTGTAACTTAGTGCTATTTTAATGAAATGTTTATTTAATTTCTCATTAAAAGAGTTTTAATGTTTCGCTCATAATCTAAAATATCTCCAGTGTTCTGTACTAATTTCAGTGGATGGGAGAGATTTTCATTGAATTGAATTCATTTAATCCGAAGCGACAGAACTCGCTCAGTGCAGAGCCCCGACCCCTTCCCCGGAGAACTACCCCGGCCCGGCGGACCAATGGGAGGACTCCGCGTGACGTCACGCCTCGGGTAGCCAATGGGCGGGCAGGCCTCCCCTCCTCCGGGTGAGGGGCGGGGCCAGAGGGGCCAGCGCCGCGGAGAGCCTGCCGACGGCCGCCGCCTTCAGTCAGAGTCGAGAGCGCGCGCGTCTAGCAGCTACACGACCAGTCCGCAGTGCGCACACGTACCCGTACCCGTACCCGTACAGTCTGTCCAGTCTGTCTGTTGACTGCCGTCTGACAGTGCAGTGCTCCTCCTGTCAGTGTGTCTTGTCTTCGCGAGTGTCCGTGCCAGTGTCAGTGCTGTTCGCCGTTCTGAGCGTGACGTGTGATGGTACAGTGCAGGCAGGTACATTCGCCCGCCGGTAGACGTGATAATTCAGTTCTAGCCGTCCCGCCTTATGCTACGACATGAGCGACGGTCGGCAAAACCATCTGTGACAATTAATTTCAGAAAGCGATATCATAGATTTTTCACAAAGAGACGGAAGGCTTGCGAGAGCCTTCGAAACGTACAAGACGCCTTCCTCCGCGGAGCTGCGGTACGGGGCGATGGCGGCCACCACGTACATGAGCGCGGCGCCCGGAGACCTGGACGGCCTCGGCATGCTGCCCGGGGGCTACCACTCCTCGGCCGCCAGCCCTCGCTCCGCGGCCGACGCCACGGAGATGAAGTACCAGCACCATCACCACCTGCACCATCCCGGCCACGGCCAGGGCTCGCCGGGACACGTGGGCGGCCACGGGCCCGGCCTGGGTCACTGGGCCGCGCTGCCCCCGGCCGACCCCTGGGCCGTGCATCACCACCACCACCAGCACGCGGACGTGAAGCCGCTGCCCGAGCGGCACCACCAGCAGCCCGTGGCCAGCCCGCACGCCTGGCACGCGCCCGTCGTCTCGCACTACGGCGGGGGCTCCCCTCTGCAGTACCACGCCGTCAACGGCATGCTGCACCCCGGTCACCCGGCGCATTCCCAGCACGGCGGACCCCTGCACCCCTCTCTGCGAGACCTACAGCCCTCCCCCGCGCTACACCATCACATGCCTCCCGAGAGAGACCTCAGCGGAGAGGAAGACACGCCGACCTCCGACGATCTAGAGGCGTTCGCAAAGCAATTCAAGCAACGCCGTATCAAGCTCGGCTTCACGCAAGCGGACGTGGGTCTGGCGTTAGGCACTCTTTATGGAAATGTATTTTCGCAGACGACGATCTGCAGATTCGAGGCGTTGCAACTGAGTTTCAAAAATATGTGCAAACTGAAGCCTCTCTTGCAAAAGTGGTTGGAGGAAGCCGATTCCACGACGGGATCGCCGACGAGCATCGACAAGATAGCCGCGCAAGGGCGCAAGAGGAAAAAGCGCACCAGTATAGAGGTGTCGGTGAAGGGAGCGCTCGAGCAACATTTCCACAAACAGCCGAAACCTTCAGCCCAGGAGATCACGTCCCTCGCGGACAGCCTGCAGCTAGAGAAGGAAGTGGTGAGGGTCTGGTTCTGCAACAGGCGGCAGAAGGAGAAGCGAATGACGCCGCCCAACACGCTGGGCGGGGACATGATGGACGGTATGAACGCGCCGATGCACTACGGGCACCACGACATGCACGGCAGTCCCCTGGGCCCGCATTCCCACTCGCACTCGCACAGCCCGCCCATGCTGTCCCCTCAGGCCATGGCCGGCCACCAGCTAGCCGCCCACTAACAGTTAGCCTGCTGGGCGCCCCTCGACAGACACTTCCTCTGCCCGGACGATAACAACCCGTAGCGCGCCTCAGCACCCCCCTGGCCCTGGCCCGCCAGGTGAGCGCCATTCCTCGCATTAATTTGTCTCCGTAAAGCTTTACCCGCCTGTTTCCTCTGCCTTGTCGAGGGCGTGAGACCCGACACCTCCTGGTCCCGCCCTCGCGACTCGCGGACGTCCCGCGAGATTACATCTATTTCATTATCACTGGGAAACGACAAGCTTTGTGTAAATGTATACATGCGATACGAGAGACTCGATGTTCAAGAAGACACAATGGACATCCTGTGCGAGCCACACCCGCGGCGGAAGTCGGCAAGTCGGCAACCCGAGCCGCCAGTGCCACCCCGACACCTGGAGGACTCATATTGAAGCCTCGCGTGGTGCACAGTTTAAGGGCGGGTGGGTGATGGCGAGGCGACTGTACATAGAACGGCTACAGAGGGAAGGTACTACGACCTACCTGGAGCGAGAGTGATATTGTCCATAATCAGTGGGGCCCAGGCTGACTGAATTTCGTGACCGTAATCGGTACTTTCACGTGATAATATAATAAACTGATATATAAACTTTTTACAAAGACGAATAGTCATAGTTAAGGTGTACATAAGGAAGATGTAAATATAAGGTACCTAACATTATAATAAATGTACAATTGTCAGATTTCGTTTGTGAAAGTAGAACATTGTTGACTTTTTTAATACTTAAGATTTATTGAACATGCCCATTACGAGTAAGGACATAAAAGTGTTTAAGCTTAGGCCAGATGAAAAGTACCGAACCAAAATATGTTAAGATTATTATTTCACCTGTAAAGATCCTTATAAGCGGCATTACTTGAACGATACACGATACGATAGAGCAGACCCGGCGGGGATTTATCAACAAAACATTGACTAATTATTTTCAAATAGGTATAAAGAACTCCATTTCCCGTGAAGATTTTACTTTATTATTTGCAATTTAGATATAAAAATAATCTACAAATATTTTACTAAGTACTGTTTGTTCTTTAATTTTTTCTTTATCATTTCAAATTATTTATTTTATTTCAATGGTAGATAATTTTTTTTAATTTTAAATTTAACGGATCGGTCTAATGTGTGTTTTGTAAATAAATATTATTACGTTTCTGGTTTACATTATTTTGCATTATATTGCACATTGAGTCAGTTTTTAAATGGTTTACAATTTATATTTCCGAGGAAATGTTTGCGAGGAAAGACTACAGAATGTTGGTCAGAGAAGATACGACAGAAGATAGACGAGAGTCAACCTCTCTCGGAAGTCTGACCAAACTAGTCTTACATCGATAGGCGAATATTTAATGTTTAGTTATTCTTAACGGCAGTTATTATGTTTCTATTTAGTTGATCGCTGGATTGATTCTACCAGCGCAGCGTGGGTGTTAGTCTAATACCTACCTGCAGGAATGTTTGCACTTTGTGAAGGGTGACCGCTATTTTATATCCGCATGATCAAAGTCGTGCGTAGGAAATTTTATTTTTAAACACAGTCCACACAAATAATTATAATGTAGCTGTTAGCTGTCCCTTACTACCTTAATTTGTTTTAAAACTTTCGCTGAAAAAACTGGAAGAATATCTTTAAAAATGTCTCAAAATTGTAAAAAAACTATAAAAGTTTCAAATTTATATATTTTTAAATATTCATTACATATTATTACAAAATTATTTATTTTAATTCAATAATTCTCAATCTTGCCACATAAAAGTGTAGACTATTTATTATACTGAAGAATATTAAATTATATGTGTAAAAAAATTCACTGTGTCCAAAAAAGTGGAAACGACAAATAATAAATAACAAATGCGTATTTTTTATGTCAGTGATTCGAGACTTAGTGATGAAAATAAATAAATATTGGAAATATTTTAAGTGGTTCCACTTTTGTGTGATGTGAGGAGAGTTCTCAGAATCGTGGAGGTATTTCAAAGGTATTCTAACAATTTATTTCAAACATTCTTTAAAATTTCAATTATTATTTACGATGTTCATATATCCTCTGTATATTTATCTGAACTGTCTTATAATGTTATTATTTTATTGCTCTGCATGAACAAAATAAGTATACGTATCTACAAGTCAAAAAGATATTTTAAATTCTTATAAAAAAATGTTAAACTATTGTTTGCTCTACCCTTACTACACGTATGAAACCAATTGATCACAGAACTTGAATAGTAATTTCTCTAGAATGTTTAATAATGATGAACTTTGTAAAAATAAATCTTTTTGACGTATTTTTTCCATTCATACATCTGGTAACTCAATATATTAAAGCTGGGTTTTTGTTAAAATGTTTTTTTTATATTTTTTTTATAAAAAATATGTTCTCACGTAAAACCGTACTAAAAAGTTTTATTGCATTATAAATACCCACTGTATCCTGTGTTATTATAAATGAAATG
Source organism: Limnephilus auricula (assembly GCA_951813805.1). Lineage (NCBI taxonomy): Eukaryota > Metazoa > Arthropoda > Insecta > Trichoptera > Limnephilidae > Limnephilus > Limnephilus auricula. The sequence continues at coordinate 4,914,850 of OX638388.1, read as the reverse complement.
TTTTTGTAATGTCTTAATATATTTTTGTGATGCAAGTAACTTTTTTTATGGAATATTATTGTTGATTTTATCCGTACAAGTATATTTTATTAACGATAATTGACCAGAATCAGTCGGCAGATATAAATTTGTGCATGTTGTCGACCACACACATTTACCTATAGCATTTTCATTAACTTTAAATAAATACAATATTACGCTAAGTCCATCATTCCGAATGGAAAATGATGTTTTGCAAATGAAATACCTAAAGTTTAGAGGCATGATAATAATATTATGCATTGAATGTGTTCAATTATTGAATTTGACCCTAAACTAAGATAAGCATGTTTTTTCTAAGTTTCATTAAAATCATGACATAACTCATCATTCACGTTTAAATATAAATTGATAATCATATAAATGTTTGTGTTTTTAATGCCAGCATCGAGTATCAGAAACCTAATTTAAAGAGACGTATAAAGGTCCATGGTTATTATTTTCCGACGAATGAGAAATTTCGTGTATATTTGATGGATGCATGTTTAACTGTTTGAGAAAACATTATTTGAGTACTTAAACGTAGATAGGTAAACGAAAAATGTGATACTGAATTTGATTGTAGTGATGACCGCAATCAATTTGTGTAATATGAAGGTTTTATTTTGCTGTGACTACTGTGACCGTAGGACTGAATGTCACTCGTAGCTAAGGGTTCCCTTCTATGTCTTATTCATTATTAATTTCCGAGAGATATGTGTTTTGTACAACTGTCAGATCGTTTCTCTGCATCGACATGTCCACGAGTGGTAGATTGTGTTTTAAAGAGAACATTACTAAACTTGTATTGTAGATTGTGGAAGTGAAAACAAATGTTTCCTCTCGCCAATAAGGCTCTCATAACGAAAAATGTATACAGATTATATATAATAAAATAATTGTTTTAAATGTTACCATCAGTCAAGGGACTTTCAAGGTTGATTGTTTTGTGTAATAGTTTCCAATTTGTAAATAAGTAAGATGTTTATAATTTCTGTTTCTGTTTGTGAGCGTTGTATATAGTTCCCCCGCAGTAAACTGAGGGGGAAATTAGTATAGGACTGAAGGTTCCGTTCTATTTTTGTTCTACGAATTTCTTTTGATGGCATTATTTTCCATTGGTGCGTTGTATATGTGTTATTATATATCATATTGCTATACATATAATGAAATAAAATACGAATTACAATAATTATAAATTGAATAAAATAAAATGACACACTTTTATTAATATTATCGATTTTTGATTTATCTTCCATAATACCAATATACAAACCCTTTACCCATAAAATACCTATCATTGGAATGTCATTCAAACCACCTTACATACCAAAGCTATGCACCCTATGCATACAGTCTTCACCCCAGGAAGGACAGGTCATTTATTCTAGTGTACAAAATTAGGTGTATACAACAAGCAAACTGTGTAAAAAATCCATAAAAATATTTCAGAATATATAAATTAAAGACTAAACTTGTAACCATGTCATATAAATAGGATGAACAAAGTCTCGAAGGGTCAAAACAATTCGTCATCTATCCGACTCACCCTGTATCATTTACACCCACTTATCATCTCAAAATGAGCTTTAATAAACTTGATCGTTTTTCCCGTATAGCCTCATCTCATAAGAATGAGTGAATATGATATAACGGCATACGGAAGAAAAACTATCGGGTGTCGTAATTCTCTAAAAACTACGTTTAAAAAGGAAATTATTTCTGTTCCCTCTAATCAACGAATGAGAGTCATATAAATAATGAACTAACTTAACAGGAGAACCATAATTATTTTAGTATATATGTGTTTACTTTTGTATTTGTAAGTTTATAATATTTTATTAACAGTTAGGAAGTGCTAATTTTTGCTACCAACTTGTTCAAAAATAATTCCTGTCTAATAAAGCCAGGTAAATAATTCAACAATAATTTGCACGCGTAAAAGGTATTCCTAAGTAAAAAAAACATTACAAATTATTTTTTTAAATCATCATTTTGCATTAGAACACGCATCGGTATTTTTTCAAGTACACCACACACACCAAAAAAGTATTTAATTCAACCCCTACGAATATTGTAATAATAATAATAATATCATAAAAATCATATCATGGCAGGTGTAGTTAGGTAGGTGCCTACCTTGCAGAGATATGTGAAGTTATCTACTTGTAATTATGTCTGTTTATAAGTACTACTTTGATTTAATAATAGCGAATTCAAAGTTAGTCGTTTCTATTGCGATAAAATATTTTTGATTGATTAAAAAGGTTTTATACCATACTATTAGTAACAAGTGTGCTATCGCTTGGAAAAATCCTTTTCCCAGATCAGAGAGTACCCAAGTAAATAACCACACAGAAATAATAACTACATGAAAAAAAACAACTAAATAACCTCAATGAAAATTCCATTCGAGGGTTCACCAATAAATTAATAATAACATGATCTAACATAACACGTGAGACGCTATCTTCTACAAAATGTTTCGACTTGTACCTTAAAAAGAAGGCACACGCTTAAAATTTATAAACCTACCTGAAACTAAATTCTATAAACTAAAACTTAAAAGGAATATACTTTTTAAATAACATTTCAAGAAACACATTATGTCTTGTTAGTATACTTAAGTGATTGCAAGTCTTAAATCTGGCAAAACGATTAAGATCATTTAACAGCTTGACACGATCATCTACCTAATTAAAGAACCGTTGTCTCATTTCAGCATGGTCTCTTCAATTGACTATCTTCAATAATGGTTAAAACAAATATTTAAATGACAATTTATTTATTTCAAAAAACCTAAAATGTACTCCACGTACTACATTATAATATAATTAGGTGACACATTATTTATCCACCTTTAAAAATACTCAAAATTATTGCACCGTTTTCCGAAAAATCATCTCAAGAGCCCTGTGTATAGATACATATATAAAAAATTAAAATCTTTAATTGTAATCAAATACTTGAGTTCGGTTCACACTACTTGCCTAAATTAAATGTAGGTATTGAAACGGCAAAGAACTTAGATAGATAATTAATCGAAAAAAGGAATTGAAACATTAACGCATTCAAATTATATAGGGTTCCACGACAACTCAACAAAGTGGCTTTTCAATACTCCTTTGAAAAGTCATTACAAGTTATGAAAACAATATTGGAAAACACCCGATAACCTGACCTGACGTAACCTAATTAACCAATTTTAAAAAAAATCATCACTTTTGATGACTTTTCAAATGGGGTGATTAAGTTGCTTGTTTCTTAGTTGTCCGGTCTCCATTACATATGTATTATCGATGCCTTTATTTCATAAAATAAATAAGTATAAAATACCTACCGTTTCGAACTTCTATAACCACATCATAAGATCTTTGTACGAATATAACATTTGCCTTTTAATCTACAAAATACAAAATGGACTTATCCCCTCAAACACAACATTTATAAAAACGTCACAAATACACGAGAATTATACTAGAAAAAATAATAAATTGTACACATATGCTGTTAAGACTGAAAGTGGCAAGAGAAGCATTGGCTACGAGGGTGTTCAAATATATAATCTCCTTCCAGACACTTAATAAACGGAGAAAAGTGTAAATATATTTAAAAAAAAACTATTTAAACTTATGTTGATAAAACAAAATTAATTTTATAAATTTGTATTTAAGTTAAAACAGTTAATTGTAAAATTTTTTTACTCAATAAAAAAAAAAAAAAATATATATATATATAATCAACTTGATTAAAGATTTGACAAGTAGAAATTTTTAAAACTTTAAGTTTTCAAGTAAAAGGCATGAAAAACATACTGAAATTCGTAATAACTGAAGTAAAATCATTCTATTAAACTTTACTAAGTTTATTGGAGATTTTTTTGTTATTGTTTACAAATGATTAATATTTTTCTGCAAATCTATATATTGATTTATAATATTCCAAATCTTAGCTGATGAAATGTGGTGCGATTTTATTAATAAAATCATTAAATGTAAGTACAGTTTAGGAAAATAATACTTAAAAAGCATAAGTATTTTATATTCCCATGAAAAAAGTATTCTAATTAATTTATCTAAATTTGCTAAAGGTTTTTTGTTTTGTTTACAAATAATGCATATTTTACTGCAGACCTGTATATTGACTGAGTATATCCCAAAAAAACCACTAAATGTAGATACAGTTTTAGTAAAATAATAAATAAAAATAAACATAAAACAAACAAACAATATAAAGTAGATCCTTTTAAAAGCAGAGTCAATTAGCATAAAATAATAAAACGGCATCACGAAAAGGTGTACGCAGGTATATATTACGGGGTCAACAGTACAGTATATCTCAACATATTATACAATATAAAAATAAAGAATTGGAGCGCGTTAACCCACTAATTCCCGATGGCTCTGTTAATCTAAGCAGTTATTTCTGGAAATAACTCTCCCCAAAAAGAGCGTGGTCGCATTTGCATTTCAAAACACTGAAAAGCTCGCTGACTTTATTATAATGTATTTAAGTTATGCAAACCTTCCACGGATAGTTTTTTTACACTCATATATTATTTAAAGTTGAATCGAACTTGACCTTGAATTAAATTAACATCAATTAACATAAATGAAAAAATATGAGCTCAATTGGTAGGCCGCTCCTACGTTATAACATGAGGAGAGCGGCCACTTGTGGCGTGGAGTGTTATATTCACTAAGCATTGGTACACTAATTTGATGCATTTTTCTTCAGTGCTGGTCAATTATTACTTGTTAAGTACTTTTCACTTTTGATTGTTTGTATAATTTATGCAATACTAGCTGACCCGCCCACCCGTTTCAGTGGCTAACGAAACACAACGCCAACTACCGGATGGTTACTTTACCTAGGTAACCAAGTATAATAAGTGTCAATAAATCAACTCACACCGCCATCTGTCAGAAACTTATGGAACTTGCAAATAATTTAAAATAATTGTCCCATAAAAAACATTTAATTCGCAATAATAAATATTGAGGTCAATAGTCGAGATAAAAACTATCCTGTCCATTCGAAATCGTTCGATTATGTTGATTAGTCACACATCTCCAAATAATCGAAATTTGAATTGAGTATGCAGTTATCATAAACTCATAAAGGTCACCAAATCAATTATAACGAAGAAAAAATAAATGTTGCTGTTTTCTGGGCCCCTAGTCACTAGTAAGATATTTCAAAATATCATACTAATATACCGGACCGTTATGCCTCCCGGCATTATTTTATAGCATATTTAACAAGTACAATACAAATACGTTTAATAATAATATCTGATATATGGTGATCATTCGAATATTGCTTTCCTCATTATCTCAAAACGTAATATTTGGAGATGACTGACTAATCAACGCGAAGATCGACATACACAAATTTTTATGAATGAATGAAAAAAACATAATTGTAAAAATATACGTACACAATATTAAAAGAAACAACACAACCCTTTTTCCATATTCTCAATATCTCGTTTAACATGATTTAAAAACATTGTTGTTGTTTTTTCTTAAATTAAGAAATGACATTTTAAATTTTTTGCCATCACAGTAGGTAGCTAAAGCAGTTTTTCAAGAAATGTCTTTTTAATGCGTAGATATTATATTGTTTTTGTTGTTAAATGTCGTCAATGTGTTGACCTTAGATCAACATTACAGGTTCTTCTGATCAAAAAAGTACCTACCTAAGTGCCTATATACCTAAGTCGCAACTACGTACATATATGCGTAAGCCGCAAAAGTTTGTAAGAGATTTTTTTTTGAAAATTAATATAGATAGAATTATGCGTGATGCTTTCAGTAACGAATATTATAGGTACACATTTTTTAAATCAGAAATTAAATGAGAGTATGCGAGTTACTTTGGATGGTTTGGATATGTAAAGTGGATGAACGAATTAAGGAGAGTAAAGAGAATAGAGGGCGGGTATTTTTATTTTTATTTATTTTTTTTTTTTTATTTTATTTATTAATAAGAAAAAGATTTTACATACAGGTGGTTATATATTGACAAGTTATACAATTATACATAATTATTCTACTACTCCATAAGTTGAGCTCAAAGAGCTCGTGTTTATGGGAGGAGTATTTACAGCAAAAAATAACGTTCTAATTAAATTTGTAATCAATAATCAAAAACTTATAAGATAAATACAAACATTATTACATAGGTTTACAATTTAGAAAGAAATTTTTATTGAAAGACAATAATACATATATATTTTTTTTACATTGAATAGTGCAGATTAAACTAAGCGTAAACTAAGTGTAAATTAAGGTTACAATATATCATTATCCAATTTCAGGGACTTAATTTGTTTTTTGTATTGTTCATATTTCAAAGTTTCGGTTATACTAATTTTGTTTTTGGACAACAATAAATTGTACCATTTCACACCTAAATACAGGTAGTGATGCTGAGCCGTGGTGGTTCTAAGCATAGGGATGGTTATTAAGCCTTTAGTTTTGAATCTATTGCTTATGTTATCTGAGGGGTGAATTTTTTTAATAAAATATTCTTTATAAATTTGATATAAGGCGTTTCTTTTATACAATTCTGTGATAGATGGTACATTAAATTCCCGAAATATCTCTAAAGTAGGGAAGTCGTATGGTTTTCTCAGGATGATTTTAATAATTATTCTTTGTATTGTAATTATGGGCTGTAAGGAAGCCTTAAAGGCCCCTCCCCAACCAATAATGCCGTACTGTAATAAGGACTGAATTAATGCATAATAGACGATTTTGATAGTTTTCTTGTTTAAGATGTTTCGTATGTTATAGAAAACGTAGATAAGTTTTCTTACTCTTTCTACGGTGAGATTGATATGATCTTTCCATTTAACGTTTTGATCTATTAAGATTCCAAGATATTTTACATTTGATTTATGATTTAGCTTAGCGCAGTCCGAATTACATGTACCGTCATTTACACAATTTTTGGAATGAATTGTTATGTTAATTAAGTTATTTGGCACTTCTTCTTGTAGAGAGAATGGGATATAATATGTTTTTTCTGTGTTAAGTGATAATAAATTGTTATCGAACCATTTTTTTATAACCTTCATGTCTTGATTGGCTGCATTGGTAATATCGTTCCACGTCTTTTTTTCGATAATTATTGCAGTGTCGTCAGCAAAAGATATAAGTTTACCATTAAGTGGTAACTTAAACATTTGGTTAACGTAAATTATAAATAAAATTGGTCCAATAACAGTCCCTTGTGGGATTCCAAATTCTAGAGTTTCATCTACACTTAGTGAATCATTTAATTTTACTTTTTGACTTCTTTGAGTTAGATAGCTTTGTAGCCAATACCTTACCTTACCAATAATACCAATATCATTTAATTTGTTAATTAATTTTGAATGGGAGATACTATCAAAAGCCTTTCGTAAATCAATGAAAATACCAAGACATTTGTTTTTTTTATCCAATGCATTATATATTGTTGAGGTTAGTTCAGCAATGGCATCGTGAGTGCCTAGTTTCTTTCTAAAACCAAATTGGTTAGGACTTAGTATTTTATTATTTTCAATATAGTGCATGAGTTGCTTTTTTACGATTTTTTCAAAAATTTTTGCTATGTTTGAAACAAGAGATATGGGTCGATAATTTGATATTTCTTCAGAGTTGCCTGATTTAAAAACGGGTGTTATGATAGATTTTTTATAAATGGAAGGGAATATTCCACTATTCAAACTAATATTTATAATATGTGTAATTGGAATGCTTAGTAAATTATTGTATCTTTTCAATATTTCCACTGTGACTCCATCAAATCCTGGTGCAGATCCACCTTTTAAATCATTTATAACATTTTTTATATCGTTTATTGTTACTGGTTGAAAAATTGACAGATTATTTTGTCTAAGACAGTCCTTCTCGAAATTATCTATTTTATAATTTTCCTCGATCCGTGTAGCTAAATTTTGTCCGACGTTAGCGAAATATTTATTAAAAGCATTAGCACATTTTATTGGCTCCCTTATGGCGTTAATAGAGTTTTTTCCGATATACATTTTATTAATTGGAGTTTTTTTGTTTTTTCTACTATTTATTTGATTTATTGTTTTCCAAATATGTTTTACATTTTGTTTAGCCAGGTTAATTTCATTTTTGTAAAAGTTTTCCTTAGTTATTTTTATTAAAGATGTTAATTTGTTCCTAAACTTTTTATAATACGTGAATATTTTTTTATCCAAGGGAAATTTCTTTGTCAAGCGATATAACTCTTCTTTTTTTCTAATAGACACAACTAAGCCATGTGAGATCCATGGTTTTATTTTTTTGAATTTTGCTTTAATTTTTACAGTTTTAATATCAGTTGATGTTGTTATATAATTGCAGAGAATTTTATCAAAATTATTTGCGCATGTTTCAGCACATGTGGATTCCAATACGGGTCGCCACGTTTCCGTATTTATTTTTGTACTTAATTTATCATGGTTTAATGATTTTTTTATGAAAGTTTTGCTTTCTGATTTTGTGTGATTATTAATATTAAGTTGTTGTATAGAGATGCAAGTGTGATGCAAGTGTATGGGTATATATACCGCCGCCCCGGGAACCATTTATTGGATAACCAACACCCCTGCCATAGGTCACCCCAAGTGGTTAGCTACGTTTGGTTAGCACTTAGCAGCGGTACCCGGATTCATGGGAGAGGTTTGTCTAGTTCTTGACGGCTGATGCGTTTGCTCACCTAGTGCGTGACCGAGAGACCGGTTGAGGGAGACCTTTAGGTCTCTCCAGCCGGATTCTTTCGACTCATCGTCTTGCATCACATACGTCCTTCATTCCTGGACACATCGACCCACAGATTCCTAACCAATCCTCATACCTTTTCTATCTCAGAACTTACTCTCCTTCCTTTAAAAACATTTTTCATAGCATCTTCAAAGATGATATAGACCCTGAGGGATTTTTCCCCAAAGTGAGGAGCAAATGTAAAAAAATATATATGTCGTGAATTTTTGTTCAAGTCTACCAAATACTTGAGAGTCAGGCCATGTCAAGAGTCGTAATAACACAAGGGTATTTATGAGACGATAAACGAATGTGAATGAAGCAAGAAGTGTATGCCAAGACCGAGTTGTTTGACGGTCATAACGGCGCGTTTGTTAGTTAGTTAACTGACCATTGTAGGGATTAAATCGCGATAATATACCTGAACCTACTTCAGGTAAGTAAATAATCCGAATGTTATGTTAATTTTAAGTCTATTGAAATGGAAATTCACCATTGATCCCCTTTGCAAGTGTGAAAACATTTATTCGCGAATTAATTCACGATAAAACCTATGTAGAAAAATAACAATTGAGGTATCTAATTATTCGAAGAGAAGAATAAGAATTTATGCAATTAAGTGGTGAGTGTTTTCAGTTAAATTGTGGATAGTGAGTCACTTGCTTATTGTTATATTGTTATCAGTGCAGGTTCATAGGCCCTTTGCATAATTCATATTTGATTGCAATGATAAGTATATACCCAAGTAACCAATTAGATAACAATAAATAACTGTTTTGAGTTAAGGGTGGTACAAAATATACAAATAAGCAACAGGGAAATGTTGAAGATACGTATTTTTTGTGTTTGGCAGCATAAGGTACAAGATATCAATTATGTATATGTTTTCTGTAAATCTCGTAGACTCGACTCTGGTTGAGCGGTTTTATTTTAAGTTCTTTTGCTTTGTGTAAAACCACTTATTTATTATTATAAACCAAGTAAAATTGTTTTATGTTGTTATAATGGTTAACCACCAAGTTTCTACTACAATTGATCAACCTACATGGTCGATAAAAATATAAATAGATTATTATATAAAATGTTATGATATTCATTTGCACAAATAATCGTTTTTGTTTTTTTTAACATTAATCCCACATAGGAGGCCTTGAGAAAAAATATTTCCTTCAGAGATTGATATCTTTTGGGATGCTGTGTGGAGGATATTTATAAGTAAATGAAGTAAAGGAAGTTCTGGGAAGAAAATAGATATGTGGGATGGGTAGGAATATGGGGGTTAGTGTGTCTAGGAATGACGGACGTCTGAATCTATCCGGAGACGTCAAAAGGTCTCCCTCAACCAGTCTCTCTCAATCCGGCCTGCTACGCAGTTGGTGGGAGCCTACGCATCCGCCACAAAGACCTGGACAGTAGATACACCTTATCTAATAAAATAAAAAAACATTATCTACATTATATTATATACTAGCGAGTTCCCGGCATACGTTGAAATGCCACTTAAATAAAGATATTTTCTCCCTGCGTGTCCTTTCCCATTCGTCCCCGATCTTCTTCGGCCTCCTCAACCGCACCCACGTTCCCCCTTCACTTTACTCTTATAAAATATAATACCTATACAATTCTTGTAAAGCGTATTGTAATTCTCGTAGAATCAAAAAAATAGACGCTGTATATTCACGTCTTGAGGGAATACCGGAATGTATTATTGATTAACATTCGTTGATGAAAATAGACATGCATTTGAAAAAACATATTTTGGTTACATTGACAATTAAATTTTTCTTAATAATCACGCCGAAAATCAATTTCGATTGGTACCTACATAATGCCTTTAATTTATTAGTCATTAGTCGCAAAAGATAATATTGCATTAAGAAGGCACATACATAAATTGTAAGTCATAAGTTTCGCTGCGCGTATATTATAGTCGTAAAGGAAAAACATTTATTTTCGTAATTTAGTTGATTAAGAGGTTAGTAGCTATAGCTATAATTAAATGTCATAAAGTTGTTAATCATTAGCATTAATTAAAAGCAGATTCCTTATATAAACGTTATCAATTTTAAGTGCTTGGTTTCAGACGATGGGTTGTGAGACACTCGTAGATAATGCTTAGATTTGATATCTTCATTAACATTTAAGTTATTATCATTAAAGCTCAACTTGGGAGGCGGGAATGGGTAACATCGCCCCGGGAACCATTTTTTTGATAACCAACACCTCTGCCATAGGTCACCCCAAGTGGTTCGTTATGTTTTGTGATTTTGAGGTGGTGACCGGGTTCATGAGGTGAGATTTGTCTGGGTCTGACCTAGACACAATGAACCAAAGATTTCTACCCACCCTTCATACCCTTTTCCTTCCCAGAACTTCCTCTCTTTCCTATTTTTAAAAAGACCCTTCGCATAGCATCCTCAAAGATGACATATGACCTGAGTGAAATTATTACTGTGTGGAGTTAAGGTAAAGAAAAAACCAAGATTGTAAGATTAGCAGAAAGTCAATATTAATTGTTTCACTATCACTATTACTGGTATGCAGCATTAACCGCAGTTTTCTAGCACTAAATTAAACAATGGTGACACCTCAATACTCGATACTCGATGGCCCGTCTCCATGTGATGTATTTAGCATCTCTGACCTAGATGTGTGCGTGTGTGTGCCGGTATGTCCAAGGGTGTCCCAGTATGTGTCTCAAGTCCTAAGTGTGTAAGTTATAAGTCCCATGTTGGTCTGTCCACATGACTCAAGTCCCATGTATGAGTTCCAAGTATGATGTGTGCGTGTGGTAAGTGAGCAGTGAGCAGTGAGCAGTGAGCACTGTGAGCAGTGACCAGCTACATGGTCAGCAAGTGACCGTCTAACAGGGTCAAAGGATGCTGTCACGGATTTGTACATTTGACCTATAAATTGTCTCACACACTGACTCCAAGGGCCTGCTGATTGTTCAATATTCCTCACACAATATCAATCACATAACGCGATATATAATATTTACAATATATACACTGCCTATAAAGCATTCAAACGAAAATACCTACGGAGATCCTAGAGAAAGGATTAATATTTTTTAATCACTGAAGACAATGTTGGCGACTGTCAATCGAAAATTTGAAACAGAGAAATAATAAAATGAAACGGTTCCATCAAGGACAATGTTACGGGGCAATGTTATACCACTAACCTAATGGGACCCTATCCCATTCGGTCATATTTAACTGTATCATACTTCAACTAATAACTACCAACATTTTCATCATTTTCTTAACGTATATTTTTATTGGCTGCTATCTTTATATATGAGAGCAAGATTCAACTCATACTAAATGCCATCTAGATAGTGTCTTGGATAAATTTATCAATTTTTGTATCTTTTATATCATTTTTAAAAGCCCGTAAGGGCGTTGAAAATGAATAAATAAATAAAAATAAAAATAATTTTTATGTCCATTTTACATGTTTGTATCTTTTCTGTTTCATATTTTCGGTTGAGAGTCTCTAATATTGTCTTCAGTGATTAAAATATTACAAATTGAGTTAAAACAAAACAAAAAAATTTAATGTTAAAAATGTTTATTGGAGAGGATTCCGATTTGATGCCTCAATTAGTATTTTCTGCTGTAATTATGGAAGAATATGAAATTGACTGCTTATACATTAATCAATTTTAAAAGATTGTTCGCGTATCAGAATTATTATTATTATGTGTTTATAGTGATACACACAGGTTCGAGTTGTACCCAATTCGTTTCGTTTTAATAAAAAATCCTTGTTTAAACCCCTATTTTAATTAAATCATAAAAATGTTATACGGATGATTTCTATAGCGCTGTTTTTATGAAAAAAAAACACCTGAAGGGCGCTGCACAAATTTATAGTATATTTCTACAATGCTCTATCTTACTACTAACTACAGACCAGACTCTAGACAAAGCATTATGACAACTAATGGCATTGCATTCGCCGGTTCGTCGATCACTAATACAAAACGATCGTTATTTTTATTGTTATTAATTTGTAGAACTCCATTTTTATTTAATTTCTAAAAAAATATTTTCTGTGTTAATAAACAAGAAACAAGTTCTGATGTGTGATTATCACTATGCCTGAAAGCTGTGGTGAAGTTTTTTTTTTGGGATGTTATGCTGTGTTACGCTAACTCCTTCTTGATGTGTATCAACACATCTGCCCTGATGATGGACACTGTAACCGAAACGTTGGCTAAAGAAGGAGTTAGCGTAATACGGCATAAGATCCCAAAAATAAACAACAATAATACTTTTGGCCGTGACAGTTGTTTACAGATGATTTATTTGTATTACTTCTATAAAGGTATTTACTATTTTAATAAAAAAAAATTATACATGTTTCAGAAAAAAAGGTTTCTTTATCAGGATACAAAGTATTCTTATACATTTAATTAAAATTATATATGCTACAAAGTTATTCTACAATAATTATTATTAATACAAAGGTAATAAATTATTTTTAGATTCCAAATTCCTACTCTTGATCGTGAATCGTCCAGGTTCTAAAAAAAATATTGACGATTATTATTAAATACATAAAACATAGTTATTTAGTACATTTCGAAAAAGCCTTTCCAAAGCCGACTTGTAGTTCACGTTTTTGTCTAGATTTACAACAGAATTTGAATCGACGTTTGAACGATATTAGGCATCAACATAGCGTCATAGGAAATTCACAATACGTTATATATTATTATTTAATTCCATCAAATGACATCAATTCAAAGCGTTGACAGAACCCTGAACCATTCAATTCGAGGCCCATATTATTTCTCAATCCACAAATCATATTTCGTCGGAAGCATAAGTAACTTTGGATTCGGAGGTTGCGGGTTCAAATACCTGTTAAATGTTGTTTATTCAAAGTTCACAGTAAAATACTTACTGTCAATGATTTTTGGGTCTAAAATATATAAGTATTTTGTCGTTTTAGGTTAATAACTCTTAAACACTAGGGAATTTTGGCAGCATTCTAAAAATACGGTGTAGTTTAATAAATGGTATATCACCGCCTCTCAGACTTTTTTTTGGTTAGTCCGGACTTGAAACTTTCTACCCTGTGATCGAAATGAACCACGCTACTAACCGGGCCAAATCCCGAGTTGGTAAGACCAACATTATTTTTGTATATGAAGTGCTTTAATTTCTTCGATTATCAGAAAAATGTCCACGCCAGTAAGCGTGGTTGCCACCAACAGAATGATTATTGACAGAATGCATTGTCATTGACAACAAGTTTATGTGCCAAATTTCGGCTCGATCGGATGTTGAGAAGTAGGTAAATTAAAAAAATAGGTTCCACTTCCAAGACTCCGTTTCATTCAAACAAACAAAAAAAATGCAAAGAGATTTATTTAAAAATTGTTCAGTCTTAAGATAAGAGAACAAAATTATAATGTCCTTTAATGTAGAATTATTTTTGAGATTCAATATTACGAAAAATTAATATTGTTATTTTAATATTATATAGTTTTGTTTAATGTATTTAGTTAGAAAGCGATATATTTATATTTTTTCTATACAATTGTTGTAGGGAATAAGGGATGTACCTACGATAAATAAAGCGATTTTTAGGTAAATTATATCTCATAATGATTACGTAGGTACTGTCGAATTTTGGAACAATGGGCTACAAACATTATGAAAAGGTTTAAACAGATTTATATCGCTCTTTGAGGTAGCTACCTAATATTAGTTAGGAAATTATATAATGCGGTGACGGTGACCATTCTCAGGCATGGGAAATGGCAGTGACACTGTCCCGCTTCCGTCCCCCTAAATGTGGAACACACCAAAAGACAATGGAAGACGAACAATAATAGGCAAATGACAAACTTTTGAATGTCTGAACTTCGATTTGATGTCGTTCGTGGTGCAAGGTATAAATTCACTCGCACACACTTCTGATTATGCCAAGAATTATTATTATTAAGAAATTTTGGAAAAACCGAATTGTTTCATTGTGGTGTTGTATTTGTACAAAATTATTGTTTTTGTTGAATATTCCCAAGAAGTCATATGCCGCGATCAAGCATATCAATGTACAAGAGGTGGGTTTTAGTAGATTAGATACCTACTGTAAACAATATAGCGTCGTTGCATGTATAATATGAAAAATGTGACGATTTTGACGAAAATTAAGTTAAATATACAGTTATTTTTCTTTTTTTTTCTCCATATTCTACAATATGAGCCATGTAAAAATATCAAATATTTAAAGCGATAGAAAATAAACCATGGGAGGATAATCAAAATAGTACATAATTTTTTTTAAAGTCATATCCTCTGCATACCACTGCACAATTCAATTGCCTTGGTATGTACATAATATTAACATCATTTCATGATGCTTAGCTGTCAAATTTGAATTAATTTAAATGAAATATTTTGATATTATTATGGTATTTAAAATTATGACGACAACTGGTATAGAATATGAACCATGTGAGAAAAACTGTGCATAGAATATGAAGCATGTGAGAAAAACGCATTAAATTCCAATTTTCTGGCCTAAAATAATTAATTTTTGCTATAAACATATTCTTATAATGAACGAAATATATTTTTCCTACTTTGTCCATAAATAGAATTCTTACTTTCCGTTTCGTTAATTTTTTAAACAGTTTATATCGATTTTCTCAGAATGTTCTCAGTCACACAGGGTTCATAATCTATATGCAAAGACGATAAATAGGTGTGAAAAACTACCCAAAGGGGCAAACAGTAAAGTGGGTAAAAATCTAATTCTTACAAACACTCTTTACAATACTTGTGTTTGTGTGCTGACCGCAAAAGGGTCCCAACAGGCCGGAAAGTTACTATGACACCCCCAATATGGGAAAATTTGTGAAGCAACAGGAATAGGGGAGAGAAATGAGAAAAATTATGGTATAGCTGGGAAAACCATATACTAAGATTCAGTTATAAACATATCTTCAGCCATAGCAAAAAGAGGATGAAAATGTGAGTGGCAGGACGAAATTAAAAGGGTAAGAATTTCACATTAGTAATTCCAAAATTACATATAAGTACAGTGAATTAATTACACGTGTTTAATTAAGTGAGTGATAAATCAATTTCATATTGGAAAAATAAAATGAAAGTAGGGTTTAGAGTTAATTGCATTATTAAGTATATTGGCGCTTATTTGAAAATAATTAATTAAATAATAATATTATTGCCATAATTTTTTGTTACTTTTAAAGATAGTTTGAAACATAACTCGCTTGTGGATGAAACGTTTTTTTAATAGATTTTTCATAAATTTTAGGCAAAATAAGGATGTAATTTATTCCTGCAAAGTTACTGATTACTTTGCTATCCAACAGTATACTTATAGGAAATACCACCTATCCCGACCGGATTTCAAATTCCAAGAAAAGTTTAATTTTAATTCATAATATGAAATATTAAAAAAGGGATTAACGAATTTCGGAAAAATGTTTATCACTTTGCAGTTATTACAAATAATATTAATATTACGTTGAAAAATTATTCTTTCCTTCGTTTATTATATATTTAGCGTCCAAAAAGTAGGTGTAATTCTCTAAACGAGTAATGTCGTCTATATATAATTTCGTCCTTGTATGATATTCCGGTGGGTGAAATTCAAGCCTAAGAAATTCCTCATATTTTATAACCAGAAATTTCATATAATTATGAACATTAACGACTACCGTGAATAGTTGTGATTTATTTTAAGAGAACTTTTTGATGTTCAGAGCCACAGGCTTTGCGTGTCTATACATAGGTACTATTTTTGGTGACAATGGTACCTGAAATTTCATTAATAGTATTTTTGTTGGAAAACCAAGGATATAAATGTGAATTAAATGTAAGTATCCTTTTACTAAATTATTTTCTAAATTGAGTGAAGCGACACCGAACTTAGTAACGGATCCGCCTGCAGCGCGCAGTCATCCCGCGCATGAGACGGTGGCGACATTCTCTGAATGACGAATTATTTAAGAGGACGTTTTTAAATCCCTTTTGTTTGGCCGTATATTTAGATTTATGGCCTCGGCGACTGCCGAAGGTAGTTAGTGCTATGGCCGCCATTCCAATTCAGCTCCTGTCTGCGTGTTTTGATACCTCGATAGTCCGTGCTCATGTGGACATCCTTATTTGGTATTTATGATACATGCTTAAGTTCGTACGCCTTGTTCTTATACCTAGAAAGATACACCGGTATTCGTTGAGGCTATACGCTCGAATATATTGTTCTAATACTTCAATATTCGTTGTGGCTAGATATTCAGAATGGCTACGCTCGTATACCTCGTTCTTGTACCTCGATAGCTGCGATAATATAGCTAACGTATTACGATAACTCAATATATGTGATATTAATGCATATAATATATCTACATATAAGATACCATATATGCGTGGTAGCTACTCCCTCAATTGCTGTGTTTTCATACCCTGATATTTGTGATAGCTACGCTCGTATATTGTGTTCAATACCTAGATATTTGCGATAGCTACGCTCGTGTACGAGTTTTCATACCCTGATGTATGTGATAGCTACGCTCGTATACCGTGTTTTGCTACCTGGACATTTGAGATAGATATACGCCCCAACACCGTGGTTTGATACAATGATATTATTGACGGTTTCGCATACCGTATCTTATATAAGGCATACGTATGATGGCAACGCTCGTGTATTATCATATACCATGTTTTGGTATGATGACTTTGGTGATAGGTAAGCTATTATGCCGTTTTTTGATACCATGATATTTACCTAAGTTACCTACGCTCAAAATATGAATACATTCATCCGAACAGACAAATTATTTTAAAGAGACCCTCGCTTGTGTTATGTGTAAAATGGCGCACTGGATGGATAAAAGATTAATCCAATTAAATGGCATTTGTTTTTGTTAGGAAGATGAAGTATGAAAAAAGTGTTAAATTCAATCGCGAGCCTATATTTAAACCGAATAGTTATCTACGCAATGTCTCTACGCACCCAGTACCTAACTTTGGGCGTTTGTGGGGTAACTATAAATTTTTTTTCGAAACATTCGTTGAGATCGTGTCCACATTCAAACGTGTCCTCTTTTAAATGATTTGTCAGTTCCTAGCTACCACCATCGAATGTACATATTTGTAGGTACATTTATCGAACTAAACTCATGCGTAAGCATAGCTTTAAGACTATAAATAAGTACTTAAAAGAGGAATATGGTTTCATAGGGATTTAATAATTCCAGCAGGATTCACACAGTATCCACAGCAGACATGATAGCCTGGCCCCGTCTTTTGTCTTGACACACTCGACACTCGAGTATAGGCTGCTTGTGGGGAAATTAATTCAGATTGAACGCAATTAATATGGTATAGATATTATTGTAGGTTTACTCGATAGGATACTCAGCTCATTTTATTGATTTTTTTTAAATATTTGCATTTTTAAAAATAAATATTGAATTTTTATGGATTAAACAGTGTTATAAAGGAAAATAATAATAGCCTTTCCTCGCCATAACGAGTGAAGGCTCGTGCGTTTGGTGAGGGAATTCTAGCTAAATTATATGAAATCATGTGAAGTAAATAAAAAAAAATATTGTAAATAATAACACAAACGCAAGATTTATCTAAAACGGATTTCAAGATTCTATAAAAATCATTACCGATATGAATTCTTGGAGGAGTTTTAGGTAATTTTTCAATTTAGGCTGAAATTCATGAATATTTTTTTTAGATTTAATAGGAGGCTGTTAAAATAAGTTTTACTTCGATACAGATATGTTTTTTTAATGAGCTATTGGGATTTTTATATTATTCTGATTGCTCGCTGATATGTAGCACTAACTATTTTTATACATTTTGTCTATGGTCGGTACATTGAATATTGAAAACAAATTTTAGCAGGAAATTTATATGCTTTTTTCAAGATTACTATAATTATCAACCTTAACTATTTTAAGTGGATTTAAAATATTATCATAGGTTCCTCCCCAGCCTATAATACCATATTGTAATATAGATTAAAAAGTTGCATACTACACACTTTTGAGATTTTTATATGTTTTTGTTGGCATATGTAAGATTGACAGTAAACCGGTAGAGTTTAATATCCGGATAAAAAAAAATCTTTTGGTATTTTTATAGCCAAACTAAATTTCTAGCAGTGCAGATATGGTGAAAAACTCGTTTTTCAGTCTTTATACTACAAGAAATTGACGGGTAAAAAATGTAAACGCAGGTATTCATCTTGAAACTTAACGAATATGTTAAAACATTGCAATTATTTTCAAAAAATAATTTTGCATATAGATTGATGATAAAAACATTTAAGATAGTA
Organism: Limnephilus auricula; assembly: GCA_951813805.1. Lineage (NCBI taxonomy): Eukaryota > Metazoa > Arthropoda > Insecta > Trichoptera > Limnephilidae > Limnephilus > Limnephilus auricula. The sequence continues at coordinate 4,895,720 of OX638388.1, read as the reverse complement.
CATAGGAATAATGATAATGATCTTATGATATTGATCTGTCCTACAAAACTCGAAACTTGATCAAAAGTACTAATTTCGGTTGTGGTCTGTCTTTGAGCCTTATTCAATGAATTTTAGAACTCGAATGTGTTTTGAATTTAAGCGTCATCTTCCAAATTGAACCTGATTGCAGTAAAGCGATAACTCGATAAAGTACCGACCTACAATAAGATATTTTAATTACCGGATTGTTTTTGCGTAAATTAATTATTTTACTTAGAATAATATTTTTAACCAGAAAATTATTTTAATAATAAATTCCATATTTGAAATGTGTATTTCTTTTGTTTAAATTTTTTAGGATTAATTCTGACAAGTTAAGTTGTGATTCATGTTTAACCAAATCAACATAATATAACCTAAAGAAGGAGTTGAAACTATTAGGATACCCATGAAACAATACCATTTAGTGATCACACTGTAGAAAGACACACGTATCTAGGTAGGTTGGCGAAGCCGAGTCGTGTAAGGCAGTTTGATAAGGACGTGTCAGCGCTACTTCCGGCCGACGAAGGAGCCTCCGAAGGATGCGTGGAGACAACTGCGTCACGTTCCATCGGCCTCCGACCAACCACACAACACACATCTTCAGAACAGAACCGACACTCCAAAATCAACCGACCAACTCTCTGCGCTCCGGGTACTTTATGGTAGGTAAATCTTCTTTGCATTCATTATTGCCATATGTGCAAAGCTTATTATGTAGGTAGGTACTTGCTCTTTTACGTAGGCACCAAGCTACTAACTCATTTGACATCCTTATCGATAAGATCGAAGACATTCATGAATGCACGTAGATTCTTATTAGATTGTACGTAGGTTCTTACCACTTCACGCTTTCTGTGCTCCTTAGCACAGTCGATCGATAGAGATTTATATGATAACTATCGGTAACTTCTCATTGTTCCCTAGGACAACTGCACGTTGCTAACGTACAAAAAAACAGTTGACGTCGAATATATTAAGGACACTTAGTAATTGTGAACTGTCACTTATTCGTTGGCGATCTGCAGTCATGCTGGGGAACGATGAGAAGTTACCGAAAGTTATCCTATCAATCGTTATCGGTCGAGTGGCTAGGGGCCCTGGTAGATATTATCATGAATAGGTAGTTTGGCACCACCATTTTTGGTAATGAGCAAACAGGGAGTAGAGGCGGCCGGCATAGTCCATCGGTAGGGCGTTAGACTTTCATTCCGAAGGCCGCAGGTTTGAACCCGGCGCGCGCAAATAAATTTTATTTAATTGATTTGTGTTATTTCAAAATTAATTATTTTAAAAATAATATTTAGTATATTTGCGGCACGTTCCAGAGTGGAAGATACTCTTAGTATCGCCCTGGTGTAAGACCACAATTCAGAATTGAAACGTGGCTTGAAATGGCTTTAGCCGTGTTTAGTGACTAGATCTGAATAGCCAGGTACTTCCCCACCTTCTTCTTCCTCGTCTCCTTCCCTTCCCCACTTACCTTCAGCCTCATAACATACCCCAATTGGGGATGCCATAGTCTCACTGGCTACAGACGGGAGCAGAGGGAGGTTGGGAATATCTGGCTTCAGAACATGGTTAAAGCCATTTCAATAAACGTTTTCTTAGAACACTGTTAAGGTGATGCACCACGTCGTGTAAAATTCTGGATCAAGCCGCTAACAATAGCACTCCTCATGTAGCTGGCGATAACGTTTAACTACCCGCTTAATACCAGCTACCTGTTTTGATTTATTCACGAAAAAACATCACCAAAAAACGTGTTTTATTTTATTTCGTCGAGTTCCTGCACAAATGTTTAAATGTTTTACGATCATTTTCTAAAGTATTTAATTTTTCACATTATACAAGAAAACCATAACCAAAAAGGGATTCGTAAGTTGGAGATTTGGAAAAACAGTATTTATAGGCCTGATACTTTATTTTTTTTGGGCATATAAAAAGAGTTATCAAAAAAATACTCAATTACATCAAAGGCAAATATGTGTACGACTCGCGGTATTTAATTAAAGCATCTAAAATATTTCTAAGGGATATAATTTTCCAACCGATGTCACGTGATTTTTAATTGCTTAGTGGTGTATCCCATTAAAGACTTATTGGGTATTTTAAAATATCCACAACTACAAATATGTACGAGTAACTTACGACAGAAAATCGTTAATGTTTAATCTGTTCGTTTTAACAATAGTGATTGATTTATACGTTTTTTGAATAGAACCATATTGTACATACGGAATTGTACTACGGTCTATGCTAAAATATGGCCAATGGGATCATCATGTTACGAACTATGGACATTGCTCCTATGCGGGTTCTTTCGTTAACAACGTTAAACAATTATATCGGTGGGAAGGTATTTGTTATTTATCACAATCACTATTATGGATATCAAATTTTAACTTAATTTATAATACCACTATCAATTGGTGCGGTGTTCTGGTATAGATTCATTAAATTATAAACTAAAACCCCGGGTATATAGGTACTTACAAGATATAGGTAACTTATGATCGCCTGGTCGTAATTACTTACTTAAATAATTGTTTTAATTGTATGAGTATTATTAATAAATTGCAGGCATGATTTAAATCTACTAGTTACTTGTTCTCTCACTGACAGATTTTAATAATATCTTAATGTACGTATTTTATTAACCATATCGTGTTACATATTGCTACCGGCAAAGGGTAAGGCAATAATAGTTACCTAGACAGTTGTTCAAACACAATGCCATTTACATGAACAACTCATTTATTTTATGTTTATATCCAATAGAGGTTTGATTTTTATTTCTACTGAGACAAACAAGAAATGAATTATGTTTGATTATAGTTCACATTTACATTACTATTTTACTTTAATAAAATTGATAAACTCTTGTCATTGAACATAATTTCATTAGTAAGCTTTCAAATATTGCGATTATTGACATGGAAAATACAAACATACAATTAAATGTTGATTCTTTGTGCTTTTTCCAATCCAAGAAATGACACGTTGGCCGTACTTGAGGCTTGGCCTAAAATAATTTTATTATATTTATTTATTGTAAGCATTAAAAATGAGTGTTAACAATTATTACATTAATGAAATTGCTATTGTGATGTGCATGGATATTAACAATCCAATTAAAAAATTTCTGAGCACGCGTACATCAAGGTTTAATTGTTACTAGGTGGAGACGCCGCTAGTGAACATAAATAATAATTGGTAAAAAATATATTTTTTTAATGTAATACATTATTTTTTTGTTAAATAAATAAATATATGTATAAAACATAGTTAATATATAGTTCGGAGAAAGAGAAGAAAAAAGAAAGAAAAGAAATATTAACAAAGCAATTACATAATTTTTAGTTCAAGAACTTAGAATAACGTCGTATTATAACATTATGCTCTCAAAAATTACTTGTCTTAAGTTGAAAAAAAAATTGTTGCTAGCTAATAATATGTTTTTAATATCAAATATATAAGCGTTAATTATATTTTATTTTTTTAAGCTAGATACATTTTACAATCTGCAAAATATGGAATTTTGCCTCCGGGCAATTTATTCTAACCAATCAGGTTTTATGGTGGGAACATACTTAATTATGTTACGATTTTGACACATATTATGGATGTAAAAACAGTGTTTTAATGGATTGAACTGATTGGTATGGAAAATAATGGTGTAAAATGAAAAGTTTAAACTAAGTATAGTTTGAAGGAATACAGTTTTTTAACAATTACTTCAAGAACGCTATACAATTAATCAAATGACCCAAAGTAATTTAAATAATAATCGAACTAAAAACGTAATAATTAGGGTGATTCTTAAAGGTATTCTAGTCTAAAGGCACAAATTTTGGGCGTTTTTTCGAGCTCTGTAAAAAGTAAACGAAGAATATTTTTGGTATCTTTCTTTTTATGATTTGTTTATTTATAATTTAAGAATAAATTAAAAATTAAAAAAAAATAAAATTCAAAAATGAAAAGTAATCGGCTGTTAAAGAGGGGGATCCAAAAAAAATGGGACGCCATTTTGCAACCCGTCTGGTCATCTGAAAAAAAATCGAACGGATTCTTAATCAGTAAGAATGTCGCTATCGCCGGGATTTCGGAGGAGTAAAAATTTTTTTTTTCACACAATGGCGGCCGTTTGAAAAAAATTTTTTTACTGCAGTAATAAGATAACGTCTATCGATACATCGATTAAAACCTAACCTAACTTTAGGCATTCTTAAATCTTGTGATTTTAACTCATAAAGAATCGTCGCATGACATGGGTGGATCTTTTTGTCAGAAATGATGACCGTTAAATGGTAAATGTTAAAATAAAATAACCGTCACCGGCCGCCACACCTGACAAACTGGCAACCCAGCAGACTAATGGCGGATAGCGGAAAGCGTGGAGAGATCATGTCCTGGTGATAAAACCATTCAACTTCTTTACGGCCTGTTCTTAAAACTAATAACACTCTTTAAGAGCGTATCTTTCGAATGCGTACAGTGGGTTGATTGCTTTCATTAAATGTTATTAGTTAGGCATTTCATTTAAATCTCTTAATAAATGTTATTAAATCATCAAAAAATATTATTTTTTATAATTACGATTATCATTGAAAATTATTATTTTTGAGCTTGTAAATTTTTCGTCTGCCGGATTAAAAACGACGTACGTAAGTAATTAATTGTGTTTTTGTACCTTAATTAAAAACTTTTAATTTAATTTAATTTTTATTATTTTTTTTAATTATTAGTTTCTACGGCAAAGTTTAATAATTACGCTTATACTCGCATAACGATATTTTGATGATTTGTATAGTGTCATTTTTGTGAAAAATCTCCTCCAGGACGCTGATATATTTATTATTTAAAAAAAAGAAATCACATTATATTATTATTATTATTAGATTCTGAAATTGTTTTTAGTTTTTTTATCAATGTGACAGCGTTTTCGGCTTCCGAGGCCATTTTAAAACTGTGGTTTCTGGCTTTCACCCTTCAAGGGTGAAAGCCATATGTTACATATTCACGGAGAAAAATGTTATTCTAAAATACGATAATTTTGTTCGTAAAAACGGTTAAAAACGGGACTCAAGTTCTTACGAACAAATTAACAGTGTTTCTATGTTTATTGGCGGGAAAATGTATGAATAAACACCGAAACCCTGTTAATCTGTTCGTAAGAACTTCAGTCCCGTTTTTAACTGTTTTTACGAATAAAATGATCGTATTTTAGAATAAATTTTTGCTCCGTGTATCATTCTAATTTGACTGTCCTAATACGGGTTTCTCCCAGTTGGGCAGTCAAAACATTTTATAAATAATGTGAACCTAATATATGTAGCTACCTACAACGTTTTACTAAATAAATAAAAAAATATAACAACTTATGGTTAACAGAATGCATCCACCACTGATACAAAACTATATGTAAAATTTATTTAACCAATGAACGTGATGCTGCGTTAAAATGTACATACATTGTTTTATATATATTATGCACAAGAAAATAGGACCATAGGTCTGATCACTTGAGATTAACGCTGTTTATTATGTATTAGAGAAATTTAGATACATTTTGAACGCAGAGGACATGTATATGATGTAAGTATATAGTAAAATATTATATAAATAATGTTACAGTTTTCACTATGGTTTCCGGTGCTGAGGCGGTTCACTGTATAAGTCAAGTACGTCCCTTATCACTATGTTTATCTCATGTAAAATGGTAGATTGGGATTATACTGGGATTAAAAACTTAAATAAAATAAATAATAAATAACAATAACTTAACATAGTTAGATAATATAGGTACCTACCTAAATTAAATGAGAATATTTATTTTCCTCCAAAGCATTCTGGTTAGCTTCTCGTACAAAAAGGTGGAAAATGGCAACTTCCGAGTAAATACCAACTGCATGCATGTCCCAAAGTTCCGACTCGAAGCTGTGGACAAACACATTGTCCAGCCGCGGAGCAAACAGACTACACGCTGCTCCCCGCTCCGGACAGGTGAGAGGGATTTGTTTGGCGAGGGTACCTGGTCCTGGTTACCTACACCGGGTGGCAAGGTGTTCAGTGCTCACCATCGAGCAGGTGCCGACCAACACCTACAACGATAAAAAACAAGGCACTTTGTTAAGAAAAACAAAACCATAAACGAAGACTTAGGTAACAAGATCTAAAAGGTGCTCTAAAAAAAACTTTTTTTACTTAGTCTCAATTTGATTTCATATGTGGTAAATTGTTTTCCGGAGGACACTTCATAAAAAAAATTAACCAAATTAACGTGATCTATAATAACTATATAACACTGAAAAAATACCTTTTATGTGGATGCTGACATTAATCTTGTGGATGGTAGCATTTTGTACATAGTATTTTTGGTCTTGGAGTTTTATTTGAAACAGGTTGCCCATGAATTCAATGTGGGAGTAAGGGTCCGCTAGTTCAATCAGCTGTGCTAGTTTGAAAACGAAAGTGAGATATAACTAAGATAAAATGTATTTATTTATTGAGATGTTTGTAGTTACATCAGCAAACAATCTCCCGATAATATGTAATGAATGACGTATATCCGTTGCATTGATATTATTGTACAAACTAATTAGTAATTAGACAACAAGTAAGGAATAAAGAATGTAAATTATCAATAAATTAGCTGCCTATTTCTTTAATTAAAGTAAGGTTCTTACAAAAATAGATAAATATTTTTATGAACCTATATTTATTATTAACGCTTGCAAGTTATACTATATAATATTAACATGAATTATTTGTTTGCTCCTGTAAATACGCAATATGAGTATGAATAAATAATTTTGTTCAAATTCTTTTAAGAAAGGTATAAAAATACAATATTGTATCGATGATTCAATCCAATATTATGTTTGCAGCGTTTCTTGGATGAATTGAGTTTTTAAGGACCAAACTATTTATTCATATTCATAATGCGTCTTTACAGGCGCAAACAAATAATTCTTCTTAATATTTGACTACATAACTTGCTAAACCCATTATAGGTACTACCGCCATCTATTTTCGAGCTTATTTAGAATTATTTAAAGTGAAATCTCTTGAGTAAATTCATCCACTCAATTTTTTTTATTGTTTTTTTTTCTTGCTAGAGCAATCCTGAATCTTGATGAGTTACAAAACTCATTCCAATGTCAGTCGAAATATAAATTAATCGAAAGTCGGTTGAAAAAAGTACAAACGTTTGAAGTTCCTACTTCCAAAAGTAAAATACTCCTTACATACTAATAGATAACCTATTGTTTTTACATAATGCTTGAATACATAGGCGGAAGCCATTAAACACGACATAGTCAACTTAATCTTGGTCTAAATTCTTTGTTTCTGTATGTCTATAGGTACCCACATACCTATCCATAGACATTTGCACACGTGACTGGCCTGAGTCAAGTGGTTACGTATGTAATTCAGAAATGTTTTGATCATGATACATCTTCCTGTGACGTCGTCGACCACGTACGTACGGCAGGAACTATCCAAGTAGAAACTATTCTCTACTCTGCACAATAATTAAATATATAATTAACTAAAAACATTTTATTTCCGTGCTAAAAATGGAAAATGATAATAATTGTGTGTAATATACAGGTCCCGGAGATACTTTTGAGACCCTGTACAAATCCCAAATGGGAGTTTGGCAACCCCAAAATACTTGAAAAAACCTTTGAATCTCTGTGAAAACAGATTTGACACGGATTGTAGTCTTTAGAGCATAGGCGTCAGGTGGGAATGCCGGTATTTCAACTGAAGATGCTCCGAGGAACTAGCGTCTTTTATCACTTCTGCATCGGTGCTTAGTCGGGAAAAATGCGTGCCCAACATTTGTACACGGTTGAGATTTGCCACATGAGAACGGGATGTTTCGATCGCTCGTTTGTGAATTTAACCGCTCGGCTGTGGGAAGATTGCCGACCTCTGTTTTTCCTTCCTCCGACAACTTGGGTCTCTTCAAGACCCATGTTCACTCCTTCCTCTCCTCATAAAGGCAGGCATAGGCCCCGAAGGGAATTATTTTCCTCAGGGCCTCTAGGTGGAGTTAATGTAAAAAAAAATTATAATAATTTTAAAATGTTGTCAACACGCGCTTTTGTTAGAATTCTACACCATACTCTTGCTGTTATGGTCTGCGCTGTGTGAACATGTTTGACTCACGATGACACCACTGTTTGCAAACCAAACAGTCGACTTCTTGCTCTCATATGGAGACATGAAGCGAGCAATACCACACTTGGCAGCTTCCTAAACAGCCCCGAGGTTCCGCCAAGGTCCCCGGTTGATGGACAGGATAATATAAGATGCAGAAATATTTACCAAGTCACCAAGTGGGCCTATCTTGGATGTCCCCTGTCGTATCAAATTATACAATCCGCAGTCCAAATTATAAAACGCTTGCAAAATTTGAATAGAGGACAAAGCTCCGATGCAGTTTTTGGCGTTGTCCAAACTAAATTTTACTTCCACATGCTTTCAATGGATTTAAAGGAAGCCACAAATAATACAATACAATTAAAGATTTTCATGTTAGTCCTTGAAAAATTGGTTTAAGGTTCCGTCTACGGACGTGAGTAATGTTTCAGAAGTATCCTGGAAGTGCTGCGAATGGGCACAACAATTATTTGTTGGTGATAAGGCGCTCAATTTACAACATTGAAAATATGTTATCATTGTAATAAACAGTCTAAAGGTATGTATTTTGGTCAAAGCCTTTGGACTGCCAGTCTTCAAGGTCGATTCAAAACATCGTTATTTTTAATTAGGAAGATTTTGAGCTTGATCTAGTTTCTCCAGGATGTGGACGTTTTCCGCATTAAAATCAACAATTTTTCCTAATTACCTGCGAATATTTTTAATTCCTGTTGGAATGTTGTTGCTATATCTTAGCATTAATTAATTGTGTTTGTGTAAACACTTAAATAAATAATGGCAATCTAAATAATGTTATGATGTAGGAATAATTACCATTTTAGTATGTTGTTTTATAGTTATTGCACTCATAAAAATCAGCTCAAGGGCGCTGTACAAATATGTCTTCATGGGCTCTATATAATTAACAGATACAGAAAACATAAGTAGGAACCTGGCCAGTTACTTCAGTTTAACACAGTTTCGTTAGAAAGTTTGAGTTTGGAGAAGACATGACTTTGACACAATATTAAAAATACTGCTCATCGTTTGATCTTACGGTTGCTCTTTTATCCCTCTTTACTTTCGATATTACTTTTATTAGAAGATCAAAAGAGGTGATGCATATTTATTACAAATATAAATATAATTATCCTTCAATTTTAGGAGCAATCTGGGAGGCGGGTAAGGGTACCTACCACCGCCCCGGGAATCATTTGTCACCCCAAGTGGTTCACTACATTTGCTGACTTAGCAAGGAAGCCCGGGTTCATGGAAGGAGGTTTGTCTAGGACTTGGCAGCCAATGCGTTTGCCCGCTTACTGCGTGGCGGGCCGGATGGGGAAATGGTTGGTTGAGGGAGACCTAACTTGGACCTCTTCAGGACTCTCTCGACCCATCACTTGCACCACAGTGGGAGGGATGGATTCATACGTCCGTCACCCTCAGACACGTTGATCCGTAGATTCTTACCCACCCCTTCTACCTTTTTCCTTCCCAGAACTTCCTCTTGGCATCCTTAAGGATGGAGCTAGTGCAAAATACAATGCTTCTGGATATTATATTGCTTCTGAATGCAACACATTTTAAATGCTTTATTTTTAAAATAGAAAACTAAATTATTTTACACTTTACCTAAAACATATTTGGATCTGTTTTTGTTGTTTATTTTTGGGATATTATGCCGTGTTACGCTAACTCCTTCTTTAGCCGACGTTTCGGACAACATTACAGTGTCCATCATCAGGGCAGATGTATTGTTAGTTAGCGTAGTTAGTTAGTTAGCGTTAGTTAGTTAGCGTAACACGGCATAATATCCCAAAAATAAACAACAAAAATACTTTTGGCCGTGAAAATCTTAAATCATATTTGGTATTTGGTTCTGATTTATTTAAGTTGATTAAATCTGTTTTATATTAATTAAGCCCCATCAAAAAACGCGATGACAAACGCCCAGTTCAATGTAATCAGGATGTGTGTTGTATTTTCATTAAAAAATGAACCCGCACCTTTTGTTTACAGCTCTGACTTTGCATAATTAAGTCATCGGGGCGAATTTAATATGTGATGTAATGGAGGCAACTACTCCGGTCTAGAACAAACAACTGCCAAACGGAGATTTGCTCAGCGGAGACGAAATGTGACACCGGAGAGAAGATTCAGGTATTTTTTAAAACAAATATTTGCCTTAAAGTTGTATTTGTGCTCAGCAATCGCTGTTCATCTTCAAGGGTCATTGACGGACACACCGATCTTTTCTGGTCTTTTAGCAACGACGGGAAACTCAACTCCGTAAATAAACACAATATTACGGTAGACATTCTTTTTATTTGCTGTGCTAGGCTCACATTTATTTCACTGTGCTAGGCTCACATTATCCCCTTATAGGCCTCGACCATGTTATGTCGGTAGGCTAGAATATTTCTGCTTTGCAATATGCCTAATCCTAATAAATGGAATATATTTTATGAACGTATCAAACTAAAAATCGGTTTTTGAAAGGTGATAAAATACGCATTTAAATTTTGTTATTCGAAAAAACCATGTAATTTTTTTAATGCTAAACTTTAAAAAGTTATTTAAAATTGCTTACTTTACGTGTTTACTAACTAAAATTGCTGGTAACAAAAAATAATAAAAACACACTTGTATTTTATGAGACAAATGTTTTTATTATAAACGTTATCATCACCTTCGTTTCATCTAAAAATGATTAACTAAAAAATTCACGAAGTTTTAATCAGTTACAATTTTTTTCATATTGCTGTCGGAAACAACTACGGTTTAAGAGGGTATTACCAGAGAGTACCGGAAATTAATCCATTTTAAATCAAATTCTAGACCTATTGACTCTTTTTAAAAAAAGCATAAATTGATTATTAAATATTGTTATTTTATCTGGTACGCGTTAAAATTTTAAGTTTATTTTTAATATACTAAGGTTATATATACCGTTGGTCGTCGGCAGATTTGTTAAATTTTCAAACGATAGATTCTATTAAACAACACACATTTCAAATCATATAATCATACAACAAAATAAATCAATACATAATCTAGTAAACACATTTTCAGAATTTTAATTTTAGTTAAATTAAAAACATTAAAAAATAAATCCAAGAACGTGTTTCGTGACAAAAATACCGCAGTTTTTCTATTTATTTAAGGTCTTACAAAATAAAATATTTCAGATTTTTTTTAGACAATTATTTTGTTTAGACATTATTGAAAAATCATAAATACTTTTATACTCAGCCGCCGATCAATCGCTCTTAATAAAGTTGTGCATTTTAATTCTTTTGTTTGTAACATTTAGATTTGAATATTTAAGGTTGTGTGTTTTCTTTCTAATACCGTTTAGAACATATTTCTCACTTTGATGGTAAGGGAGACACAACGAATTCTATGCGACCTATATGAGTTGTTCCTAAAAGCGAACGAATTAGCCTGAGGGGTTATGGTACGTATCTAAATCAAAGGTCTGAAGTAGCAATCTAGTTTGCCCACGTACCTTGCTTGATATGCGAACGGTAGACGTGAAGCACAGCCTATTGTTCCTTAATGTTCTGTTGAATTAAGTATACTCTACCTTGTGATATAAGCCCATGAGCCTACATAACTACCTCTAGTCCCTGAGTAGTGTGTTCATACCTACAAAAAATTCAAAAAGTAGTTTTGAAAAGTTTAAAAATAGTCACGAGAGTCGATTTTTTATGGCTTGACGAGCCTTGTGACAACCATCAAACTGTTGACCTCAGAACTAAGGACAGACGGTAAACGTACCATGCCTACATTAAATGCCGCTACTTGTTTTGAGACATCATAAAAATCACAAACGCGCAAGATTAAATGTTAGAAATAGTTAAAACAGATTTCCAGAGTGGATAACCTCAGTGTCGCCCTGGTGGAAGACCACCATTCAGAAACGAAACGATGGTTAAAATGACTTTAGCCGTGTTTGGCCACCAGATCTGAATAGCCAGATACTTCTCCACCTTCCTCTACCTCATATCCTTCCGCTTCTCATTACCTTCAGCCTCACAACATATCATAGTTGGGAATGCCATGGACTTATTGGCTTCTGACGGTTGGAAGCAGTTGGGACTCATATGCGGTACCTATTTACAACAACAAAAAAGATTTTAACAACTTCTAAAGGTTTCTTATTTTAATAATTTATATTTATATAATTCCCAGGGATTATTTACAAAGTTAAAGTATTACGGACTTTTGTAGACAAATGTTTGCACTCCGGTCTGAATTCAATGTGGTGATGTCATCAAGGAGGGAAACAGATATCTATTAGTGAATAATCGTGAGATTAAGTAGCGAGTTTTTGGTGCAATAGGTAGAGAATTTATCTTGCATAACTTACACCATATATTTTAGCTGACCGGCCCTATATATGTATCTATTTTTCATCACCTGCCAGTGAAAACAACAGCGACGAACATACCCATGAACACCCCCTGTAAAATTTCATTACTGAAATAAGATATTTATTTTGAGTGTGGAGAACATTTTATTTTAATTTTTATTTATTTATTATTAACCAAGTATACATAGATTGATATATTAATACATTTTTTTTGTAGATATTACTTCACTAGGCTAAGCCTCTTCAGAAGTGGCCAAATTACTTGCACATCAAATAAAACGGACAATGATAACTTGTAAACAATACTGGAGGCACCGGCTCAGTCATCAGTTAAAAATAATACTTAAAACAATACTCTAAAGCGCACTACATAAGTTTAGTGCAATTAATATATTTAGGATCCAATTAAATTATATACATGATATTATATTTATTTTTCAGCAATCTAGAATGGAAAATTTTCATCTAACTTCGATGAGACATCATAACAACGATTTAAGAGTCATTCTCCATCTCGACTGTCATTTTGTTCTGCCCGATTGGTTCGATAATGTACTACAATAGACACAGAGACCCAATAAAAATAACACCACTTTGAGAAATCTTGGGTTTGAATAGATATTATATTTATCATAGTATGACCAATTTCAGGCGTCCACAATATTTCCAAGTATTATATTCGACTGGCGTTTATTGCACTCAAATGATTTGTCTAACTTCCAATCAATGTCAACTAACTTGGCACTGTTGCTCAGCCTATTATTTTTCTTAACAACTGTCATCATCAGTCAAACACGTTCCTGGTAGTATGCTGAATCATCTAGTAAGTCTCATCAGGATATCTTGGTTAAAATAATCCTAAATATTCCAAGACCCACTTCAACAAACCCTTCCTACTGCCCATGGATCACAATTAAGATCCATATAATAACACTGGTAACATTTGTCATTTCAAATGGGGAGAGCATGTAAAAAGGATGTAAGGTAACCGACATCCAATGAATCTTATTTACAATAAATCTGATAGACGGAGAAGTATTGCGTGCTTTTAGGTAACTGTGGAGTAACTTAGGGTGTGGAGACCAAAATCACACCCTGAAGAACTGGATAGAGACTGCGGAGTGGAGGTATTTTTGCGGGAGACGATCAGTTCGCTCTAAGGAGCATTAGAGCAAGGAGCAACGATAATGGTGATGACGGCTAACTCTTCATAAACTCTCGCATCAACGCCTCAAGAGCGCGCAGTTTTTATGGAGCCGCCGTGTACAAAGTACCTACTCGCACAAAACAAAGTGTTCTGGTCTCTGTTATGTACATTCTGCTGTTCTGCAGCGAGTCTAGCGACTAGCAGACTAAATGAGGTTAAGCCCAATTGAAGGAGTGGTGTGTAGGCCGGACTGATTACAGTAAATTACTGCCTGGCGTCGCCGAGTCTCTCCTACTCGTTTGTGTGACCGGGAAACTTGAGATCTGGGACCGCAGCATCCTCGTTTTATTTTAGCTTCAGCTACGCCACACAGGCAATAAAATCCTTATTGAAGGTTTATGCTATACTATAGTTTACAAAATTAGGTCCATCTATAGTGAAACAAAAAAAAAATGCATGAATGTGTCAATGCAGTTGTATGCACGAGGCTAAGTTTGTACCTATCGGGACTATTGGAAATGTAGATTTTAGAAATCACACGAGAAACACTTTTTTATTTTTTTATTATCTGAAACTTTGCAGGAATTTCTATTTTCAAGAATGAGTACAGCTACATTTGCACTACATCCGTAACTAGTTACTTTTTTGAACCTAGCAAAATAAATAAATAATCATTTTATTACAGACCACTCAAGTGATATTTCACGGTTGTAGTATTTTTTTTAGTTAAAGATACTCCTGTAATGTTGTTTTAATACGTTTAATCACAGGAGACCATATTTGTCTCATGTTCACATTTGTAGGTCTCATAGAAATCATTGTATCTACCTTAATATAATAGGAAGAAGTATGATCTAAACGGTATTGGAAAGAGAATACAACACGCTATATAATCAAATCTAAAAGTTACCCATAACAAAATTTAAATATACAACTATGAAACCAAAATTTTCGGATCGCAATTTGAAAAAAAATATGAAACTTTGTAATTTTTTTCACATGAAACGACAAAAACAGTGAGGTGACAGTAACCTTTATAATTAATTTTTCTAATGAAACATGTATGTTTTTTTTTAAATTTTAGTTAGAAAAACGTAAAGTGAGCCATTTTAAAACTTTTTTAAAGTTTTCATCCAAAACTTTTATATTTAAAAAATTACATGGTTATTTCTAACAATAAAATTGGAAAACATATTCATCACCTTTCGAAAACAGTTTTTAGACAAACAAATATTCCATTTATTTGGATTTTATTGCAAAGCGGGAATATTTTTAGCCTTTGACAAAATACGCCAATTTTTTAAGGGTTTTAAACATATACACTTTGTATCTTACAGCAACTTTGTGTTACAGCATTGTGCTCTTTTATATATTTTTTTAAATCTTCAATAATGAAAATATCACTTTAAGGTCATCTTAATTCAATGAAAGTAAATCACTTTTAATATCTACACCTTAGATATACGTAATTGGTAAATATATTAATTTTGTGATTATTCTTTCGAAGAAACCATCGTTTTTGAAACATGTCGATTTTTTTTTATTGAATATCATTGGATTAAAAATGAAAATAATCGACATATCGCTTGCTGAGGGGGTTGATTTGTACTATGTCCACAAAAACTCGTGTTGAGAAAATGAGGATTGAAGTTTAAAAAAATTCTATTTTTGTTTCCTTGACTTCAAACTAATTGTTATAAATCATAATATAAAATTCAAGGGTTTATCTACCTATAAGTATAAGAACAACATGATTGGTCGAATTTTTATTTGAATAAAAGCATAATCAAAAACGTAAACGGACACTTTTTTAAAACAAAATAACAAAAAAATGAATGTTGTTTTGTACCATGACTATATTTAATGTTGATTTATACTAAATCCTTAATCTAGGTGGAGGTAGACCAAATCAACAATAATTTCATCCTATGGCACATCAAACAATAATAATTTAACAGATACATACATAAGGTTTTAATAAATAATAATAAAATAAAAAAATATAAAAATTCTTTAATAGAAATTAGAAAATTTAATATTGACGTATGAATTCATAAAATGTATGGAGCAATCAAACATTAATTTTTACATTCACGTACATAAGGTTTTAATAAATAATAGAAAAAAAATAGTATTGACCAATGGACATAGTACACTCCAATACTCATTTTTTTGTGATTACTATGAAGATAGAACAAAAAGTGATGTTCAAAATGTAAGTTCCCGTTGAATTTTTTTGTTTGTTTGTGGACGTAGTAGATAAAAATATGATTAATGTTACTGCATTCACAGTTAAAAAAAAAAAACAAAAATGGACACACGAGTAGTACAAACCAACCCTCAGCAAGCGATATGTATATGTAATTAGTTTTCATTATGTGTTTATCCTGTCAAACAAACCATTCTTTACGGACCATGTCGATTATTTTGATTAAGTAGTGATTTATTTTCATTGAACTTTACCTAAAAACATAAAGTGCGTACCTACAAATGAAATAATGTTATTTCTACAAGAAACATTAGGTAGAGTATTAGCAAAAAAAACTAATGATTGCAGTAGATATGTTGGTACTTTACAACATTTGTTACACTTGAATGGTAGTGTAGTAGTGAAAGAAGAAAAACTATTTTTTTTTTTTTTAAAAAGAAAGACAAACATTCCCGGGTTACGAATAACCTAACAACATTTGAAAATCTCCTACTACCACCACACTAAGCGGAAGATGTTGCTTGTGTTGTGATGGAGGACTTAGCCAGCCGAGGAATCGAACACGGAACGCCTGGGTGGGATCCAAGCGCGATGACCACTCAACCACTGACCAATGATTGCAGTAGATATGTTGGTACTTTACAACATTTGTTAGATATACTTGAATGGTAGTGTAGTAGTAAAAGAAGAAAAACTAACGATTGCATTAGATATGTTGGTACTTTACAACATTTGTAATAACTTGAATGGTAGTGTAGTAGTAAAACAAGAAAAACGATTTTCAATTGTTATCGATATTATTTGTGTATCAAGTAATTTGAGCAATCGTTGTCACAGCAACCGGTCCCGTCGGCGCTCATATATCATCAGGCGTATATTTCAGATCTTTGTCAAAACATTGTTCTGACTGGTTGTCTGATGATTGAAATACTAAGCAAATGTGTGACATTGTTGGTTTGCCTTTGTTTACAGTATGACTTCCACGTTATGTTTTACCTAAATAATACTTATCACGCTTTTACGAATATCCTGTTACATTTTTTGCTACTACTTTAATAAAATTTTGTATTTATTGTAATAGGTATATTTGGTGTTCAAGATTTATGCAAAATGTTTCTGACAACAGTAAACACCTGAACAAAAATATTTCGTACAAAACGTGGCTGTAATATTTGATTGCTTTTAAATGATTTTATCATTGTTGTGTTGCATAATCACACTAATAAAAATGAGACAATGAAACAAAAACTTTTTCGGAGAGAGCCTTGTTATATTTTTAACAAAGTTGTTAATTAATTAATTAAGGTATAAAATATCGATATCTGTGTGGGTTGTACCTCCTGATTATAAGCAAATACTTTATTAAACTTTCATAGATAGCAATATTATTTACAATTCTATTTTTAATTAAATACCTATTATTTATAAAACCCAGATGAAGTTTCAGACTGAACCGAAACCGGATGGTTCATCTATTCAGTAAAGTGGTGTTCAAACAATAAAACAGATAATATGTAAATAAATATATATTATTATTGTAATTTATTAATTAATAATGCTTTGATTTTTCAGCCATTTGTTGATTTAAATTAATTACATAATGTAAATATTTCTACAGCCCTGAAATTTACTGAATAATTATTAACAACCTGCATATTTCTAATAATATGTTTTTCTTGACTAATCGTTATTTCCTGTAGGGACGTAATTAACTTACTGTAACCAGTAATTCCAGACATTACTTGGAGTAAAAAATATAAATGAAATTTCGGTCCCTGGTAATTTTTTTTAACGCCCATCACTTAATTTTTTTAACGCCCTTCACTTAATTTTTTTAACGCCCTTCACTTAATTTTTTTAACGCCCTTCACTTAATTTTTTTAACGCCCTTCACTTAATTTTTTAAACGCCCTTCACTTAATTTTTCTAACGCCCTTCACTTAATTTTTTTAACGCCCTTCACTTAATTTTTTTTTTTCAAAGTAAAAAAAAAATTCCATATGTTGTCACTGGTCACTCAGCCGAGTAACAGCTGAACTTCTCAACTCCTTACCCTGCCCCTAATTTTCCAATACCTGATTTTTTTAAAGGTTTTACTTAAAATTTCATCAATTTTTTTACTTTTTAAAGAAAGACAAGTATATTCCTTAACACTCTGTATAATATGTAGGTTATAAAAAAATGCCATTAAATATTCACACACGGATACAAGCTCATATCAACAATGATTTCTATGAATGTAGATAGAAAACTGACAAATTTTTTCCTTACATATTGCAGGGAAAAGGAAGAAATAATTACAGCAAGGTGAATGGAATGCCACGAAACTTATTTACAGTTAAATCACTCTGTAATCATACATTAGTAGGTTTAGAGAAAGATTTTAAAGAAGGTAGGACAACATGTCACTATGTCAAGAAAGGTAGAAGACGTCTGTGCCAATCTCAATCTAACACTGATTTTAACATGTTTTTTATAAAACAAAATAATTTATTCACTGAAGACAATATTGATCCTCATACAAAAGTTTGAATTAGATAAATCAGCAAATGATTCTAGATTATGATTAAATATTACAATTTGAGGTTTAAATCATTAAGTTGTTCCAATTTACACTGCCGTTATAAGCAAAAGTTAATTTTTTGACAAAGATAACAAATTTCAGCATAAATTTATTTCAGTGTTAAACTTTTTATTAGTTTTTTCACCAAAACCATAGCAGCTAATGCTCAGAAATATGATAGTATAGGGCGGCTTATACTGGGTTTTTGCTCATTTTACTCTACAATTATAGGTAGCTATTGTATTTTTGATAAAAATCACAGGCATTGTCCGTATCCTGGGAGAAATAAGTGTAGTTTAAGCCATCCTTATGACAAATCACAATTATTAGATTTTTTTAATTAAATGTAATATACTGTACATACTATTTGTGAATACAATTTTGTTAGAAATAAATTAAAAAAATATATTTGTTACACAAAAATAATAGTTGAGACTATTAATAACAGAGTTGCCGTCGCGTTTGGATCCCACCCATGCGTCCCTTGTTCAATTCTCCGACTGGCCTCCATCACCAGGTGTCTCGAAGTCCTCCATCACAAAACAAGCAAAATTTTCCCTTACTATGGTGGCAGTGGAGATTTTCAAACATCGTCAGGTTATTCGTAACCCGTGAATGTTTGTCTATCTTTTTAAAAAAAGACAAAAATCCGAAACATTCGCCAGAATTTCGAAGTAAATTTTTTATTATTTTATGTTGATGAACATGAAAGGTCTCATAAGCTAGTCCCAGTGAGAGCTCGTACGGACGTCATCGACGGTCGTCCCCTCCCTTCTCACGCATACTGTTTAAAAACGAAAAAGATAGAAGATACTAAAACGATGACGTCACGCACGATCTCTCGCTGGGACTAGTATATCTCAGATTATGACTTTTGCACACAGCTGACTCTTTGCTTATGATGGCAGTTAGGTAACTATAGCAATGATGCAAGGATAGGGATATCCTCACTTGACGCTCGGTGTTTATCTTTGCGAAGGCTGCGTGACGACATGTCGGTATTCGGAAAGGAGTGCAATAGAAAAAGGAGGAAACGTCCATTTGAATGGCTCGCAAGACTTCCGGTCAGAAGGCAGGAATGCGTGGAATTTAACGTGTTTGTTGTTTGTCCCTTGCACTGCATACTAGCGGCAAAGATAAACCCCATACCGACACGACACCTGCTGCAAATTTTATGCGGCAATGAAATGTGAGAACTTATAAAATTTAATGCACTTTCCTAAGGATAACCGTTTATCGTGGGTGCCTACCAACCAGCTATTAGTCTATGATGAAGTAATTAATAAAAATATATGCTACTAATTTATTACTTAATTACTATAATTTCGAAAGTGTTTGCCTTCATGACTAGTGACAAATTAAATTGATTGGCACACGGCACAAGAGTCCCAATTGCTCCCAACTGTCCGGAGCCTGTAAGACTACTGCATTATCAATTGTGGTGTTTTTCGAGACTTAAGGAAGAGAGGGGTAGAAGTTGGGAAAGAGAAAGTTTAGAAGCATCCGGCTGTTCAGACCTGGTCGATAAATAATGAAAGAATGAATTAATGAAAAAAGTTATAATCGATGTAAGCTATTTCCAGATGAGATTGGCTGACGATGTTTTTTACATTGGCTGACGTTGATTCTACACAGCAAAATAATTTCCCTCAGGGTCTAAAACATCTTTGAGAATTCTGTGTGGAGAGTCTTTTAAATTAAGAAAGAAAAAAGTTCCAGAAGGGAAAAAAGTATTAAGGTGGGTAGGTATCTGAGGGTCAGTGTGTTCAGGAGTGGCGTATGAATGCATCCCCCCACCGCGGTACAAGCTGTTGGATCGAAAGAGACCGGCTGGAGTGGTCAAACGTTCTCCCTCAACCGGCATCTCTCAATCTGGCCTACTACACAGCTGGTGGGCAGACGCACCCGCCTTCAAGACCTGGTCAAACCTCACTCAATGAGCCCGGGCATTACTGTTAATAAATAAACATTTAGAGGATACTATGACAGGTTATTCAATGAAAGGTACCCATACCCACCTCCTATTATAGATAACTTTAGGCTTAGATGACGAGACACTAAAATATTTTATTGACTTGAATTGGACTTGTATTTAACGTAGGTGCCTATTGTACCAACCAACGTATATTATATTTATTATAAACGTTATTTAAACAAACCATAAATATTTTCAGACACGTGCAGGTAGAATATTATTATATGTATATATATGTCAGTGTTTGGTTGGTTGTTTGGGTGCAGACAGGAGATAAGAGACGGGTCCAGAGTCTGGTCCGAGGTGCGAGGTCCGGGGACCGGGGTTCCCCGCCTGACGAGGAGTTGCAAGTCGTGGGGCGCTGGGCCCCCCGCGGTCAGCTTGTTTGCCGGGCTGCGGGGAGCAAACCCGCAACCGTAAAGCTGCTCTCACTGCATACTGTAACAGTACAGCCACACTTGCACACTCACGGAGAAAAATGGTAAAAAAATCGGAGATAGTCAGTAATTTTCCTCTTATTTTGAACGTCAAGTGTGCAAAATTTTATCAAGAAATATCAGTGTACTCACTCTCACTCCAGTCTTTCAACATACCCCAAATCGGGGATGCAATAATCCCTCTGACTTCGGACAGTTGGAGCAGTTTGGGACTCTTTTGCAGTATTCACATAAAAATGCAATGATCGTTACAAAACATTATCAAGCATATTTTATATACCACTCAGTGGGCGACTTGGGAAAAAGAGAAAAAAATGGAAAAAACGACATATTTAACTCAATTTTGGATTTTTGTCCTTTACAGCATTTCAAATTTCATGATCAATATATTGAGGGGTGAGTTATTTACTCTAAATTACTTCAACGCTAGCGCCTCCATTTTAAAAGCAACCTAACATAAATTACGATAATAATGGCTCTTAAAGAATCATGTCTTCATAATAAAATTATAGATACTTACACCTGTTGTTAAATAAACCTGTCTAAAAATTAGTGCTGTACATTGAAAAAATACAGCACTAATTTTTAAGACACATAAGTAAACTTAATACTTATTTCTTCAAACTTCGCAAAATCACTTTGTGGCGTCATTTTGAATTAAATTTTTGTTGTTTAAACATCTTTATTATGTTTTGATAATTTATATAATGTAATTTTTCATATTATTTAAATAATTTTTATATTTAATTTAAAAATAATTGTTTTTTACGATATTTTTTAATTAATTAATCACCTCTCTCTAAAATATTTTGTCCGTAGTTCTTTTTAGTCTATACTTGTTTTGTTTATTTTGTTATTAATGTCATTACTACCCTGACGAAGAAACCATCGGTTTTGAAACATGTAGGTAATTGTGATTATATTAGTGGTTTAAACAAAGTTATTTGTTTTAATTTAAACTTAATACTATTAACTGTCTAATGAAAAATCAAAAATTATTAAAGTTGTCGGACAGAAAATTGGTATCTGATGTCATTTTTCTTTTTAAAATCATCAATTCCCTTATTTACAGCCCTGCATTATTGCGATTGATTTAATTTCGTGTTCCTAATAGAGTCACACGTTTTTTCACTGCAACAATCATATCAATACCAATTCGTTTATGAACTCATCACTTACAATAACACTGAAAGATCTTACAAAAAAGCATTTCACAAATTTTTTGAAAACAGTTAGGAACTAGTTTACGTTTTGCTTTCAAAATATGTTTTTATCACATGTTTACACTGTATGATAGTTTTTTTATTCTGTATTTAAAGGTATTGTGCTGTAAATAAATTAATGAATAATATTATTATAATAAGAGCATTATAAGTGTATTGTAATTTTAATTAAGAGTGGAAAGAGAGTATGGACAGAACATATAATAACTTCTAGATGTTTATATATTTTAGATTTTAGTTACTGTATTAATTGTACATACGAGTATGTGAAACACGTGACTGTATTAATTGGGCATATATGAAATGTAAAATTTCCTTCCATCCACCAGCAAATGCCTTTAATGGAAGACCAGTATGAAGATGAGGAACTAATTCAAATTATTAAGTAACCCCAACGCAACCTACAGATAATAAACATAAACACTTTTTGCTTTATTTATTTATATTTCGTGGAAACCAACAAAAACCAACAACAATGATGAGGAAATCTTGATCAACACCATACAACAACCTGCAGTCCACCTCGGAACAGGAATACCTAGTGAGGAGGACTGGGGATAAAATACTTCACTTTGTATTCACAATTTACTTAATATTGTATTTTAATTTTAATTTGTAATGTCATTAAATGAAATCAAAATTAACGTGTACCATCTTAAGTTAAATAAATAAAAAAAATAAAGATAATTTTTAATTTCTCGTCCCTGTCATAACAGAAAACATTAGAGTCCTCTAAGAACTTATGACCAGCGGGTGAGAATAAAAGTTTAAAGATGCTTGCAACTGTACGGGGAGGTTCCGATGAGAAAGACCGATTATTCCCCGTTTCAAATTTTTAAAATAAAAAATTTAATATCCATTTATTTAATTCAAAATTTGCTTTAATAAAATACCTATATTCAAGTAAGCAATAAAAATGCTCAAAACGCACGATGATAAATTATTAAATATCGTGTACTTCTTTTAGATAAGCATTTCTTGATCGTAAGTATTTATGATTTTTTAATAATGTCTAAACAAAATAAGTGTGTAAAAAGTCTGAAATATTTTAGTTTTTAAGACCTTAAATAAATGGAAAAACTGAGGTATTTTCGTCACGAAACACGTTCTTGGATTTATTTTTTTAATGATTTTAATTTAACTAAAATTTAAATTCTGAAAAATGTATTTACTAGATTATATATTGATTTATATTGTTGTATGATTATATAATTTCAAATTTGGGTTGTATAATACAATATGTCGTTTAAAAATTGAACAAATCTGCTAACGACCAACGGTATAACCTTAGTACATTAAAAATTAACTTAGTTTTTCAAAATTTTAAAAATGCGTTTACCAGATAAAATAACAATCTTTCAAAATCAATTTATGTGTTTTTTAAAAAAGAGTCAAAATTTGGGACTAATTTCCGGTATTCTCTGGTAATAACCTTTTAAGGTTTCTGGCAAAACACAAGCGATATGTAAGTACCACAAGTCAATAAGAGTTTTCACGGTAAATTTTATTTAATTGTTCTTGATGTAAACAAACACCCAGGGCATAAATTAAAGCAATAAATTGCTAAGGAGATGATATGAACCCTCATGTCCTTGGTATTATCCTTTATTTCAGGATCAACTATATAATTACAGCACTAACATTGACTTGATTTTAATTCTATGCTTTTTTTTACATGAATACCTTACAAGAATCCGAACTGCTCTCGTCTAGAGCCAGTGAGACTGGAATCCCCAATAGAGGTATGTTGGAGCCTGCAGGTAAGTGAGGAAGGGAAGGAGATGGGTAAGAGGAAAGTGGGGAACTACATGGCTATTCAGATCTAGTCACCAAACACGGCTAAAGCCATTTCAAGCGACTTTTCAATTCTGAATGGTGGTCTTACACCAGGGCGATACTAAGAGTATCTTACACTCCGGAACGTGCCGCAAATGCACCTTATTTTATTTTAAATGGTTACATGTGAAAACATACATCACTCAAATAAAATGTATCTGCGCACGATTTCGACCGGCGCCCTCCGGATTTCTAGGCGAGAGCCTAATTCCATTTTAAATCTTTATATTCAATAAAATATCCATATCTTAATAAGAGTCTATGCTTTAAAACATATTAATAATGAAAATGTGAAAATATGTTTATTGTACAAATCGACGAAGCTTTTAACATTTATTTCTGCATATTAAATTACATTATCACAATCCTAAGAATAAATATTAGTGAAATAGTTTTTGATAAGATCTTTTGCCAATACTCACCTAAATTTGATTGATTCGTTTTGCTATAAATGAATCAAATAAAGCATTACGTAAAAACTTACCCACTGTATCTGTTATTATGTCACTTAAGATATAATGCATTCATAAAATATGAATAGCCTAAAAATGAATGAGGCAATTAATAATAAAAACACCAGATAAATTACTTAAAGAATGCTGCGTAAAATAACGATTTAAATAATCTAGTTACTCCTACGTTAATTTAGTTGTAAAGTATTGAACTAATTTATCAGACACATGGGCACCGAAAATGCAAATTTAATGTCTTTCTTTACCTACGTTGACCGAGCGAATTGAAGCTTAATTATTATTTTAACGTGGGGCAAATAAAACTGGTTAAAAGTAAGGTGTAATTAAATAGTAGCAGGGTCTTATGCAACATTATTAATCACTTTCAGAACCTGCTCTACTTTGGCAATAAACTCTAGCTCTAGAGATGCTGTTGATATTCATTTTGTTAATAACTTTCAAGTACCAAATAATGATCATCATGTTTTCTAGGAGACTGTCGAATGCAGTGTGGGTGTTACTTGCAACACTTGATTTTGATTTGATTGGACCCGTCTATGATGTGTAGAGGTAAGTGGATTCAACGATTGCCTTCAGGAAGCTCTTGACTTATTATATAATGTATATACTATTGTTTAAGAGCTTGTAAGCCTGGGGTGTATAAATAGCTCTAAAACTTGGCCCGAAATATCGATTTATAAATTTGCTTTGCGGACAATTTTTTTAATCAAAAATGGTTAAGCGCTATAGGGTATTTCCACGTTTTTTGTTACATAAATAAATTAAGGCAAAATTACGATTTTTATTTCATTTTTATTTTATTTTTATGTTGACGAACAAATTTTCTACAGCGAGTCAAAGTTACCCATTTTTGTAAAATTACATTTTGGACGTGCGACGTACGTCATAAGCGTTGCCCGATTTCTGAGAGTAGTATTTTGTTGTTTTTTGACGTTCGTATGTTGCATCGTTTTGGTTTTTCAGTTTTTGATAGTTTTTAAAACTAATAAATTTTAATTAAAACATTAAAAACAAACATTTTTAGTAGGATGATTAAAATCACAAAAATGTTCTTTAAATATTCCATACATTTTTAACAGAATCCCTCGTTGTGAAAATACCCTGTTGCCTAAATATATAAAAACGACACCAACCTGTAAAGTGGACGTCTTCCCGTAAAGGTGGCTCTTCCAGATGGATCCACAAGTTAAAAACATCTCACAATTCCAATATAATATTTCGTCAGAAAACAAATTAGGTTTACCAAGTTGGCCCGAGCCGAAAACAAAATTTTCAATGTTTGAATTGTAGCTGAGTGCTTTGTCACAATAACGCATTATTTGAAAATTCAAATTATTGTTTAAATAGACAATTGCACGCCGTCTGTGGTGCATTTCAACGGGCACAATACATTTAATCCCTTTTCCTAACCGTCTTCTATTTTAGGTTATTGCTCAATATAAGTTTTCGAGTTCTATAGCCCCAATAGTTCCGGGCGGTGGGACTCTTGTGTGGTATTCACATGAAAAATTCTAGGCCAAACTTCAACTCTACATACATATCAATTATCAACCTTGGCGGCCTCAGTTACGTAAAGGTCTACGCATTTGACTTTGAGTCGGGAGGTTGCGGGCTCGATTCCCGTCGTAGTATAAAAAAATAGAATGAAGTGGATTTTTTCATTAAATAAATATATCATTCACTTTGTCAGTATTGGCGACGTGACGTTATTTGAGGTTATTTAGAGCTGTCTTTAGGAACATTGAAAAATAACATTAAAACAAGGCTATTGTCATTTCCGAGACTGAGTTCAAGGCATTTGAGGTATTTCTTTCTAAGGACCTAATGACTTCGCATTACAAATTGCAGCGGCGAGCACGTGGCTGAAATTCTGCATTGAAATAATGTCTGGAACGTCAGACATGCGTGCCTCGGACGCGAAGGCAATTTGGCCAGTGGAGATTCATAAAGTGGGCGAAGGAACCAAAAAAAACAACACGCCAGCCCTAAAAATCTGCGCCGAGGGTTCAGAGTAACCCCGGGGTCTGTATGACCTTACGTGTGTGGTTAGCGGACTGGTCAGGTGGTCAGGTGGCCAGTGGCCAGTGGCCAGTGACCACTGCTCAGGGAATGTTCGACCCACGGACATCTTATCATCGCGTGAAATTAGATAGATAATTAACTAGCAATCATCTGATTATTGATACCGGGAATTGATCAAATGTGCTATTATTTATTTTTGAGATAGTTTACAGCAAATACTTAAAATTAACATATATAATAATAAAAATAGACAATTATATATTTTTCACTGCTGATAGTGAATAAAAGAGATGCAAATATAAATATTTATTTTTTTAGTTACAAGGCATGTTGAGAGGTGGTGGGAAGGTGGGGGGAAGGGAACACAGGTTGAGGATAAAGGGACGAAGGACGGGAGTAGATAGGAAGGTAGATCAAGCGATCTTTCATTGTTTTTTATTTCTTGCTAGAGCAATCCCGATGAGTTACAAAACTCATTTTAGGACAGGAGGAACTTACAATTCATAGGTAGGAGGTAGTAGTTACAATTTTACAAAGGTATTTTGATATCATAATATAAGTTTTACATTCAGTACAGCATAAAAATAAAAATAAAGACAGGTTAAGTAGAACAAACAACAAGAGAAAACAAGTAAAGAGAGGGAAAAACAGATCCGAGTATATAAGATAGAACAAAAAATGACAAGACGATTACATATTTTCATTTTTAAATGTAGTTAAAAAATATTCTTTTAAAGCATTGCTTTGCAATTTTTTATTATGCTGGATGTTTTTGTACATATCTGGAAGCGAATTATATAGTGCATAGGCAATATAGTTCAGAGATTTTATCCCATATTTTGTAGTGTGTGTTTGAGGAATGCGGATTTTATTGTTATTTCGAGTATTGTGGTTGTGGATGTCTTGATTGTAAATTGGCTTGGTGTTAGTATGAGTTGATTGTTGGGTAATTTGTAGGATGGTGCTTGTGATTTCATGTTTAGGAAGGATTGTGATTGGAAGGATACCGGAAACTGAATAGATGTCCCTGACATGAGTGTCCCATGGAAGTCCATGAACATTTCTGAGAGCTCGGTTTTGAACTACCTGCAGGTCGGCTATCAATTTCTTTGAGGCAAAGCCCCAGATACAGCAGAGATAGGACAGGTGAGAGTGTACCATGGCATTGTAGACTGAAGTTAATAAAGGGATGGGTAGTAATCCTTGAAGCCTATATAGTACACCAGTTATGGGTGTAATTTTCTCCTTTACATGATTTACGTGGAGATCCCACGAGAGTTGGGAATCTATGATCAGACCCAGATATTTTGTGCTCATTTTCTTTTCGAGGGAGTTGTCTCCAATTTTGATATCGAGGCTGAGATTTTTTTTGTTACCGAAAAGTATATAGTGGGTTTTTTTTACGTTAAGGGTTAGTTTGTTTATTCTCAACCAACTTGTGAGATGGGAAATATCAGCATTCATTTCCGTTTCAAGCTCCGCTAGGTTCGGTTTAGTATAAAAAATTACCGTATCATCCGCATAAAGTTGTATAGTACCTTTAATACCCCACTTTGTTATGTCATTTACGTAGATTAGAAAGAGCAACGGTCCAAGAATTGATCCCTGTGGTACTCCACATGATATTTTACCTAATTCACTCGTTTCTCCCCCTAGTTCTACTGCCGAAAAGCGATTTGATAGGTAAGATCGGAAAAGTTCCAGAGGTGTACCAACAATTCCCAAATGTTTCAGTTTTTCGATCAATACGTTATGATCCACCGTGTCAAACGCCTTTTTTAGATCAATAAATATTGCCGCCGTAAAATCACCGTGATCTATATGTTTCTGCAGATTTGATATAAAATCGAAGGCTGCACATTTAGTGTTAGAACGTCGTCTGAAACCATATTGTTTTGACGTGAGAATTTTGTTGTGTTCAAGGTATTTCAGTAGTCTTTCTTTAATGACACATTCAAAAATTTTAGAGATAGCTGGAAGTATAGAGATTGGACGATAATTTTGGACATTTTTTTTACATTCGTCTTTATGTACAGGAATAATTTTCGCAATTTTTAGTTTATCGGGAAATGTACCCTTTGATAGAGAGAGATTTATTAAGAATACGAGGTCATCCACTAGTTCTTCCTTGCAGTTTTTGAGAAGGAGAGAGGTTAAACCATCGGAACCAGCTGCCGCTTTAGATTTAAGTCCCGTTGCGTAGTTATCCCGTATGGTCGAGTTAAAAATGTCAATGTGGTAATAATTTCAGAAAAAATAATTTGTTGATCTGTATAAAAAGGAGTTCTGTTTAGAATGCATATAAAAAATTTACTGATAAATGGAAAACTTCTATAGAGCTTTTTAGTATCATTTAGTGGCATTTTTAGTGGTTTTTTAGTGGCATAGCGAAGAACACTTTAAAAAACAAGATAAAAAACACACAGATTAAATACAATCACGACTGGTATTTCGGTACCGATAGAAGTTAAAAAACAATTCATACCAAATTAAAGAGATAAATTTTATTCGTGTTTACAATAATATTTAGTCATAAAAGGTGTGATTTACCACACACATTTTAATTTTTCTAAACATTTAATACGTAATGTACATTTCCATATGGGATAAATACATGCATTTCTACGTAAATCTACACAGTATTTTAAAGAAATATTTATATTTAGGAAATAGACTCATTTAACTTAATTTGACTCATTTTGATATTCATAAACTTTTATTTATTTAAAAAAAATATATTTTAGAAATTTTTTTCATTTATTTATTAGTTACAAAAAGATACATAAATTACAAATACATTTTATACAGTAATTAATTACATTAGGTGTATTTGATGTACCCCCATAAATAAGCAGGGTGTGTATGTTGGGGGGTCTTATTACATTAGTTTTATTTGAAAAGATTCAGTTCATATTTTCAGTATAATTTTTAAGGTGAGTTTTGAATTCTTTTATATTAGTATTCACCTGTCTAATTTTTCTGGTAATGAATTACAAATAATTGACTCCGAGATATTTATGATTTGTCTGAACTGTCCTATTGTTTTTTTACATTTTGATATAAAGATTACATGCATATGAGATACATAGATTATTCCAATTTTAAGTTTGCATTAAGTTATTCTAATTTGTTCAATAATCTGTCAAGAGTATTTTAATGAAAACTTTAAAGATAATATACTTTTTACAATAAAATTAGTCTAAAAGCTCCTTTGCCCATAGATTTTTCAGTTGTTTTTATTTTCACTTATTGAACAAATGGCTAAGGGTATTCGCTGCTTGTTACTTTAAATGCTTTGAATTCCTACAATATAAGTGAACTCAGTGCATGGGAAGATGCCTTTGTACATCAACTGAAATGGTTCAGAGGGGAGCTGAGTATCTGTACAACAATTAACTAAGTTCTTGGGTCCGAACCCTCATACAATAACCAGGTATCTAATCTGTAACCTTAGGGGTCGTTTTTGTATTACCTGCAAATAAAACATAACCCATTAGATCAGTTCAAATGTTCTTAATTGGACTAGGTACCTACCTATGCGAACTTGGTAACAGCATACTCTCATTTGCTCAGAAGACCTTTTTATGTATTTTTTGATCTGTCAAGTTAACAAATTAGGTTTATATTTTTGCTTCAAATATAAAAAAACCTAATATAACTAACAATCTAGTATTCTCAGTAACTGTTCACGGTTGGACTCAAAATAAATAACTTTGTGCAGATGGACGGCACAACGCACGTGAACCGCTACTAACTAGCAAGTAAGTTAAAAAATACTAGGAAGGCTTCCATACACTATTATTATCACAATTGATGTTATACTATTTATATTGCTCTCTTGACCGCTTAATTGATCATTTGCTAATTAGGAGCGCCTCACGTGCGTTGTGTACGTCAGTACAAACTTCTCATTTCGCCCGCCGAACAGATCCACTTGCCGAGCAAATTGTATGTTCTTGTGATTTAGACTTATTAAAATAACAAATATACACGGTATCCGGAAACTCGTAGTACAAGCAAGAAACTGGTGAGTCTATATCACATAGGGAACCAAAATAAAACTTTATTTTTTCGATCTAAACATTTTGGCAAATTAAAAAAAAAAATTCGGCAACTAGAGGGTTAAAAAAACTTGTAAGCAGGGTCGATGCTTTTACATACTTTAAAATACATTAAACACCTGATATTAACCACGTAACAACCATTTTGACCATTCGACATTAAGATTTTACTAAAAAATTCCAACTTTGGTCTCGATTTATTCGAAAACGAAAGCTCAAATCAAACAAAGTTGTACCACAAAATCGACTCTAAATGTGATGTAAATTCACCAGTTTCCTGCTTGTACTACGAGTTTCCGGACACCATGTATAACAAGCTTCATAAAAATTAGCAAAGTAATGCTTTAGAATTGAAAGCACCAACAAATCAATTTGTTTAAAATCAAATATTTCCTATTGGTATCTGTTTAAGAAATCAATAAAAAAATGATTTATGGACGCGAGCACTCAATAATAAAATATAAATGTTTTCTGATGCCTACAAAGCAGTGCTCACGGAATTAATAACAATTAACACAGTATAATAAAGTCTAACGCGTCCCAAGATGATTTTTTCTTCATCGCCATCAGTCAAGTGGCATCTAGTTGACCAGGCCAAGTCATTGAGCCAGTACTACCTACACTATACAGTCCACACGGGAGATAATTGGAATATGATTGCTCGCTCCGTAAGTAACAAATAAGCAACAAGTAGTAACATTAAGAGCCGTTCTGTGCTCAGTGAATGAAGTCTGCGGCACGTGCCACAGGAGTGAATGTGCAGCTCTTAGAGAACGAATTCCCAGCGAGAATAAATTATCCCAAACACATTCCCGAAAGCAGATCACTCGAGGATGCTGCAAGCTCAGGTAAGGCACTCATAAATCTCTGAGCCTACGCGGGGTACGTCAGGTGTGAAACTGTCATCGGATTCATTTGCATATTATGCTTTATGTTTGCCATACTTTAAAGGTGGTGTTTTAAATTATATACCGCACGGGCTGATTTAGCTGGACATGTTTTGAGAGAGGATGGGTCGGGAGCTGAAACAACCAGTGCTCGTACTGCCCCTGTCAAATGTTTGAAGTAGGTGAAAACGATATCTTAAATCTGTTGACACGTAAGCGATATAGTTGAATTAAATAAAACGCACAACATATTCATTAGTTAATTTTGTATATGTATAGTAAGCAATTTATTGGTTACGAGAGGGCAATTAATATAATTGCCTTCCACACGGAGAAAAATGTTATTCTGAAATACGATAATTTTATTCGTAAAAACGGTTAAAAATGGGATTGAAGTTCTTACGAACAAATTAATAGGGTTTCAATGTTTATTGGCGGGAACATGTAAGAATAATTTGTTGGTATACATAATTTCGTACGTATACCAACAAATTATTCTTACATTTTCCCGCTAATAAACATTGAAACTTTTGTTCGTAAGAACTTCAGTCCCGTTTTTACGAATAAAATGATCGTATTTTAGAATAACATTTTTCTCCGTGCAACCGAAAAAAAAAAAAACTAAATACCTACATTTAAAAATTGTTTATTTATTTTTATGCTTAATCAACAAAATAATGAAAGTGAATAATATAGTTATGTAATGTATTAATGTGCAATGTTATTTGAAATGTATTTATTTTTGTTATTTCTGGGTAAGTTTTATTTTTTTTATTTTATTTATTTATTTATTTATTTATTATAGAAGGATACAAAAAAGTACATTTTACATATAAGAAAGCTTTGCCTGTCCAACTAGGAAAGTTTAAAGTGAATCGTTATTTTTTTTTTTGGAATCAAAACATTAAAAAAGTAAAATTTTTAGAATTCCATATTAATTTTTAAATTTTTTCTTTTATATACTCAATAATATTTTTAAATTTATAAAAAAAACGCATACTTAAACAGAGTTACATTCAATAGGTACACCGTGTTTCACGCTTATACCGCGAAACTTTGGTTGGGTGATTCTTCACGAAAAACTTTAGTTTTTTTTTTCATTAGTGCCCGATTAAAAAGGTTACGATAAATATCATATGTTTTGTATAGCGTTCGTATAAACACTTCATAATCATTATTTCTTTCCACACGGTCAGCTGTTGTTCTATTTAAGATTTGAAAAGTGAAGGTAGCAATTTTATTTTTTATTTATTTATTGAATCTATATCATAAGATTTACATTTTTTTTGGCCTTACCTGTCTCACTAGGATCTCCTGTGTCGAGACAGACTAGTTTACAAATATTTTTTAATTATTATATAAAGTACATTTTTCAATAAAACAAAAATATTTGACAAAATTTTCAGGTTGGTAGGTAGTGGTAACAATAATGAGATATACGATTATATTTGGGTGAGGTGACTAATTATTGCACGACCTTTTTCGATGATCCATATTTATGTATATTACTCGCAAAAGTAAAGCTGGGACTACACTGGACGCTTTTTAATACAATTTTTTTGTAATTGGAATTGCTTTTTTTGTAATGTTTGTACGGAATTTTTTATTAGATCATCATGAATCACCCCCAAAGTATCGCGGCAACCAAAATTTCATTTAGATTTTTTACTCCAACTTATGTCAGGAATCGCTGATTAAAGTAAGTCAAGAACGTCCCTTCCCACCTTCTATAATTTAAACATACCGATTCTGGAAGACCACTACATGTGACGCAAATATTCTATTGACATTACTTTACATTAATTGCACGGAAAATAAGACACATTAATTAGATCATATTTGTTTGCGCACGCCTGAATTTGAACCCGCGGCCTCTGAATCCAAAGCCGAGGGAATTGGCTGCTCGGCCACGGAAGGCACATATTCCTTACTTTATTTTATATATATCTAATCTCGTGATATCTAAACGTGGATACAGAGGTTCCATCGACGAGCAGATAGAATATTGACAAAATAATTTCCATAGAAACCAAATAATAAATACAAAATATTTTACCTTGCCATTTCACCAATCATAAGTTAACCAAGTTATTGGAACAGATGTCAGAAATGAGTCGCCAGATAAAATAATCACAATAAGCTTTCAACGAAAATGTCGCGTAAAAATACAAATATTTAAAATCAGTGTTTTGAAAACAAAAACAACAAAAAGATTCGGATCAAACACAATATCCCATAAAATAGCTTTTGTATGGCGATTTGGGGGTAGGTACCTTTGTAAAAACTAAACGCATACTTGATATCGCGGTTGACAAAACCTCTGACGGAGTTTAGGTACCTACTCGTTCACGGGAACAATGCAGTTTAATACTATTCAAATAACTAAACTATAAAAACATCAAAATTCACAAAAAACACCGCAAGGGATGTTTGAAAAACCATTCTGGTTATATTATTATTAGATCATTTAATTTTTAAATAATCTCTTGTGCGATATTTTTTTTCTTAGATAAAACAATGTATACATGTACTTGAATTAGTTGGTAATTGACTGGTAAACAAATTGTAATGCAAAATGGCGTGAGAGAAGGTAAAATGATAGATAGTTAAACATGAGATGTCTATGCAATTAACTACTAATTGCTATGGCTAGTTTTCTAAACTTTTTTTCTTTACATTAATACCGCCAAGAGTCCCAAATTCTCCTGTATGGAGCAAGTGATAGTATAGCAATTGGTGTATTTTGTGAGGCTGAAGATAGTGGAGAGGGAAAGGAGATGGGAGGAAAAAAGTGAAAAAGTAACTATCTATTCAAATCTTGTCATCAAACCAGGCCAAAGCAATTTCAGGCAGCGTTTCAATTCTGATTGGTGGTCTTACACCAGAGCGATACTGAGAGTATCTTCCACCCCGGATACTAAGAGTATCTTGCACTCTGTAAGGGCATTACTAACTAACTAACTATCACGCCGTTTCCCCGCAGGGGTAGGCAGAGAGGACGGACCGCCAACTCGGTCTTGGCACACACTCCTTGCCTCATTCACATTCATACATCTTCTCATACATACTCTTCTATTATTCTGACTCTTGACATGGCCCGACTCAAGTATCTGATTTACTTGATCATGCCACATCTTCCTTGGGCGTCCTCGGCTTCTTCCACCGTTCACATTCGCGTCCATACTAATAAACGAATTTTAACTTTTACTAAACTGATAAACAACCATTTACCCTGCATCAATGGATGTTTTTTTTATATAATGAAAAAAAATTATAAATGATTAATTTTTGGAATGATAGAAGAAGAAAAGGGTCGGAATTATACTAGTGTATTAGTTGTCATTTCTTAAAAAAAAGTCATTGTATTATCCTATGAGATTAGTTTCAAATGTCTAATTGATAAAAAATTGCCATGGTTTTAAGTGAAAATTTTAATAACGACACGAATAATAATAATACTCGTACATCAAATATTTTTAAACTTACAGCACATCCCTCCCGACAAGGAATGTTTGATTTCGCAAATGCAATATTCACAAAAAATTGTAGTTTTTTTTGTTGATTCAACAATCGTTCTGCAGCTCGGGGGTAGTTTACTTCAAAACCTTATAAAAAGTTCTTTTATCAACTGAGACGCGTGCCGCAAGGTATAAATGTCATGCCGAATTAAATGCAATTTTATTTGCGAATAAGGTAATAACAGTACATTGAATATTATATTATGCTTTCTAATACATATATAAAAACACTTTATTAACAACTGTTTCTTTCCAGACATTTTTACATCGGAGTTTTAATGTTTAAATTTTATTTTAGATGTTGTTTTAATTGTTATTTAATTTATATTTATAATATAATAAGCCAGTTTAACTAATATAAGCCAGTTTAACTAATATAATCTAAACCAGTGGGATATTAATGTAGATGCTAAATGAGAAGGTAAGTGCTTAAATACGTAAATACCTGAGCAGCTGAACCTCGTTAAAATATAATAACGTCCATGAACTGCGAGCAGAATAGTTGGTATCTAGTTTAAGATGATATATACGTGGGTATCTTCAATTTCTAAGTGCGCATTCTAACCTTTGAAACTGCGTGAGAATGATGCATGATATATATTATTTGGCCAGGAACAAAGCAATTACATTATGTCATCTCGGGTTATGAAAACAAACAAGAGGTGAGAATTTGTTCATATTGTTCGTCCGCTGTAAATAATGTTGCAACAAAGGTGGTGTTATTATTTTCTAAGATTTTTTGTGACAGTGCACCCCAAGGAACATATTTTAGGAAGCTCCTAATTACAAGTTTTTAAAAAACCTTTGTAAGGAATGTAATATTATTTTGTGGTTATTATGAAAACATTATTATTAAGATGTATTAAAAGCTGCGTCATAATTGCGCAAAAGGGTTGAATCCTCGGAATCCCACCGGGATTCGGGTTCACTATTTTCTTTAGAAAAAATGTCAAGCGTCGTTAGTCGGAGTCTTAGCCCAGACGGATAGGAGACAAAAAATCTGACGTATCCCGGGACTCCCGGCGAGAATAAAATGGAAGATTTTAGTGAAAAGAGGGATAAAAATTGTGACAAGAGACAGCCGACACAATGGAATAAAACCGATTCATCATTGGCCGACCCGTGGGCTGAATGGTGCTCTCCGGTGAGCCACCAATACCACCTAGCAATCTGAACTGCTGATATCTCTGATAACTATCCGGTTTGGAGTTACAAACTTGGGTTCCAGCATCAGATGACCGTTTGTCCCATTACACAACTGTTTTTCTATTCACCACCATGTTAGTTTACTTGCTACTGTAAATACACTTCTGTTCACATAGCTCATAGTCCTGTACGTTATAATGTATTGCTTAATATCTGATTTGAATAAAAAAATAGATTTGATTGGGCAAACAATGCGCGCAAGATGAAGGTACGGGAGATGTGTAAGAAGTACCGGTCAGCCTGATGTTTT
Organism: Limnephilus auricula; assembly: GCA_951813805.1. Lineage (NCBI taxonomy): Eukaryota > Metazoa > Arthropoda > Insecta > Trichoptera > Limnephilidae > Limnephilus > Limnephilus auricula. The sequence goes on along the minus strand of OX638388.1, from coordinate 4,859,360 downwards.
GGGGGAAATCTTGAATAATAACAATCGACCAAACTAGTTTGATCGCGGACTAAAGATTGTCCGACAAAGCAGCCGTCCTTTCTGGACCAAATACGCATTCTAGAGACAAGGACACGTTTTTTGTATGATTCGTCTAGCGTCCAGATGGATACAGGTTCTATTAAAAATTTTGTTATCTCGGAATAAATTCGTTGAGATTCAATGAGGGGCAGTTACTTTTCTCACGCTCGTGAACAAACATGCTGGACCTTTTAATTTTATTTACGAAAGTAAAAGTGTAACGTAAAAATATTAATATTGTACTATGAAACATTAAAAAATATCAATTATTTTTACTATTTTCTGAAATGTTGCGATCATTTTTTATTTCTTCTATGATTGCAAACTAATTTAAATAAATTATTTGAATTATTGAAGATAATATTAGCGAAACTCAATCGAAAATCAGAAACAGAAAAATCAGAAAGTTACGGATACATCTGAAACTCGAACCCAGGACCTTCGGCTTTCCGGGCTATTATACCACTGCTATTATTATTTTCTTAATTAAAATATTAACTTAATTTGAGGTTTAACTCATTAACTTAAAAACCTAAAAATTAAAGAAAAAATTATTTACATATGTTTATTTTTTTTAGTTATAATTTCTAAATCCTATCATCACGTTATAATTCGTATTAATACTTAATTCTATTCGTTTTATAATTAATTTTATTGCAAATACGTTACTTTAAATTTTTTTTACTAAATAAGAGAAACCAATTTATCGAAACAGTTAACAATATAAGAACCTTGTTAAAATTTCCAGTTCCATTACAGTATGATCATGCATTACAAGTAAGTCAGTAATAATTAATGATAAGACATCCTCCCCAAATCTTTATAGATAGACATTGATAACCATATGAAGATGAGATATGTCTTTTCTAAAAGTAAACAAAATTATTATATTATATATTTGTTTTATCTATCTTTGTTAACATTTTTTGATCCTTCATAAATCTTTTTCTCTCCTTTCATAATAGTTCAAAGGTATTTTGAACTATCGATTATTACAAAATATACGAATGTGTCGCCTTCATTAAAGAAATATTCAATTTCTAACTATATTGCCAAAGACCTTGACTTATTATTACAACATCCATTAACATTACGATATAAACTTGCTTCACGGCAGCTTTGCACTTAATCGACCTCTCCTCTGATATTATTTATGCTCTCTGATCTGAGCAAATACCTAATCGGAATATTTGCTAATACCTGTTTCAAATATCTTAATAGTTGACATACTTAATTAAATAATTGTATATTTCTACGAAATAATAATGTATTTAATTTAATACGCTGCTGACAGAATTCTAAATAAAGTCGACATCAGTTTAATTTGTACCTGAATTTCTTAAAAGTAATATTTCTCAAGTCCAAGGGCTGTTGGCTACATCCAGTTCATGGTTCACCCTTTCCTCGGCGGGATGTATACGTATGGTGTTCAGTTTGAGCTATACACCATACATCGGTAGAACCGCAGCCGTCTTCACGTTCAGCCTCCTCGCACCCCTTTTGTCATCCCGGGATGAGTCTCCTCATGTCTGCTGTCTCCCTGCCCAACAAAGCGCACAATAGGGGATGCTCATCCTGATGGGGTGCCCTTTGAGGTGAATCAAACATCTTTAACGGAATTCTGCCGTATTATATTACTTAAGGCCGAGTTTTACGAGATTCCCCGTGAGAAGTATGTGTAGAGAACATAAAGGAGAAAAAACGAGCGACTTTTTATGGCCCGCGACACCAACGCGTTCAACACGATGAAAAAATGCTACCGATGCTTTCGAATTCTTCAGAATCGTGGTGTTTATGATATGTTTAATGATTGGACGTGAATTTCAAACCACCGACACAGTTATAAGCAGATTGTGGTACTAACAAAATAAATATAAAAAAACCAAAGTTAGTAGATTTATTGCTATCTAGATTGTCTTTTTTAATCTATTTTTTATCCACCTAATTTATCGTTTTGAATCCTTGTATTTTCGCAAACATTAAAATTCTACCCTCTCCCTTCCTTCTAATTTGACCTTAGATGCAAGCCTCGACGAAGTTAAGTAGTGCCTAGTGTGCATAAATTAAATTTCGCAAAATCCACCGGCTTTATTCTGTCTAGATAGTGATCTTTGAAAACAAGTGGATCAAATGAATGACCTGAAAATTTCAAATTAAATCTTAAAACGTTCATGGTCAGAAGTTTACGTAAATATTAAGTGATAATATGTGTCCTCACATAACTCCTAATCAGATACTCAAAAACTATGCCACAAAATAAAAACAAAGCAGTTCATTTAAAAAATCTCAGACTTCATTAAAGTTAGTGTCAATTAAAACTAGCGACTGGGAGATCACTGTCAGCAAAATTGACAGTTAATACATGGTGAGATTTCTATCAAGATATGACATTTTTTAAAGTTTTAATCTGCGGCTCATCTGCACCCAGAGCTCAATCGGTCAAAATCGACGGGTAACGGTGAATTTGTTGGTTTGGTGACAACGTAGTTCGTAGTATAACATATAAACTACCTAGAATTATGATGTCACAGCGAGTCCAGTGTCCAGTCCAGTGTTCAGTGGCCAATGGTCTCAGGTTGGACCGGTCGAATGATTCTGTGTGGACTGGTATGGACCATTACGATTACCGGTCAGTCTATAGAAATGTATTTGGAGACCGATTCTCAAACTGTTTAATATGAAGTTATTTAACCAACCGTATTTGCTCTACACGAGTTCTGAGAATTTGGCAACTTGGAATAAAGTCATGAAGGCCAGTATCTTGTAAAAGAGTGGCAATATTTGAATATAAATTTTGATTTTGTCATCATTTCGTTAATTTTGAAATTCTAACGCAAGTTTACCTATCCTAACCTAGTTCGACTACCTTACTATAGCATAACCTAACCTTTCCTAACCGAAAGTAGTTTCGTCAAGCATACCCGCGCAAAATTTTTATGTGTTTGTTATTTACGCACAATTAGACTTTTTTACGGAATCTGGAGGTTGCAGGTTCGATTCCCGAAATAGTGCAATGTCATTATTATTTACTTTTTATTATGAACTTAATGTACTTATTATCTTGCGAAGATTGAAGAAGTATTATTATTTACTTGATTTTAGTTTTATTATTTACTTACAATTATCATTATTCTATTATCAATATCTACTAATTTTACTTCTATTTATTTACTTCCTATTATTTATTTATCATTATTTACTTATTATTGCTTACCTGTTTTTATTTGAATATTTTTATTTTATTTTACTATAATTGAATACCCTATAATTGTGGCTGACAAACCACCACAGGTACCTTGTAATATTCATTTCGTTTACACTAGAATGTAATTGTTGCCAACTATAAATGTACTGCCCTGTTCAAATTTTAGTTTGAACAAATGAATTTAGTGCTTTTTTTGTAATAATTGATTTTTGATTTTAATTATTTATTAAGTTTAAATGTTTTTATTAAATTCCTATAATTGCAAAGCTGCCAACTTCGAAAAGGAAAATGCCCTAGTGAGATGAGCGGTTTATGATTTTTAGTCTTAATACACTATTATTTTGTTTGAATAAATAAGTACATAATATATTTTGACGGATTAAAATCTGTTGTAGTAGTTACCTAGTCGCGCTGCTAGTCAGAATGTTGCAATGTAATGTTTGGCGAGGAAAAATGAACTATGTTTAAGTTTTCCATATCTCATTCTAATATGACGTTTGGTACAACTTTTATAAAAATATTATTTTCTTGAGAAGCGGTGGTTTTCCGGTGGGATGCTGTCCCATCCCCGAATTTGTACCATTTTGATATAAAATGCCCCTCAACGGAATCCCTCTTCAAGTCGTCTATTCCTTTAATCGATGATGAAGGGTTATTTTTGATAAACTGCCTTTTGATTTGGTGGCCAACGGTCCTCCGAGAAAACCTGATTCGGCAGGAGAATTGATAGATACGGGAAGCGACCGTTATGTTTTTTAGAAAATCAAGAATAAAATATAATAGATAACCGTTTGAATAGTGCCAAATGTAGGGAGGTAGTACCATACCAGCATCGCATGGACCAGTTTTAAACTACGAATGTACATGTTTTTAATCCGGGATACAAACCAATTATGAATCGGACGATGATTTGAATTTCCGTTTAAAACTTGATTGTGTGTTATTTTTTATCGCGGGAAATAAACAGTATGGCCAAAGCAAATTCTGATTTATTTACTGTAATTGGGTTTATGTACACATAATAAATTAGGAGAATATTTGATACACTTGAAGTCGCTCGTAGCCCGGGTGGTTTCATTGAAGGTACCCGAATATTTCATCCGGCATCATCCAATTAGTGTGCATTTTTAGAGAAAATAATAATTAAATGTGAATCAAGGTAAATAGATGTTATTACGGAAGCCGTGACTTTTCAATGTCCTTAAACGTCACAATGATTGCGACAGCGAGGCGGGAGGATATGAATAAGGCCAAGGAATGGTAAGTTATGGCATCTTCACGAGGAAATATCACACCAAGGTTGTTTACGTGGAATATACTATACGCATACATTGCTCAGCCTAGAGCAGCGTAGGTATCTCACCAACCTGTCTATAGTTTATACGCTCGCACGCCTAGTAAGTAGTAGAAAACTACTCAGAAGCGGAAAATTACAGATACACAAATACCGTAAATAACAATTATTTACTGTCACAGTTCCAAGTTGGTTGGTTGGTTGGATAGTTGGTTGCATCGCGCATTATGTAAAGTAATTATCCTGTTGGAGATAACACCCGATAAACTAGTATTGCCGAGTTAATTCAATGAGCGAGTCTCGTAGAAACGTTGGCACACTTACCCAACGTCCTTGATATTAGGTTTACATTTACATTTAATGCTAATATTGTTTGTGGCATATTTATAAGTCGTCAAAACTTTAATTCGTGCCTGTATCTTCACAAAAAGGATAAAATCGCAATAAACGGCTCCAATAAGCATACGAATGCCTTAATACATTGCTAAACTTTCGCCTATAAATGGCACACGTTAAGTGTGTATGGTGACGTAGGAAGAAACTATTAAAATATAAATAATGACCTGCCTACAGATTTGGTTATTTTTATGAGATATTTTAAAACTTGAAAGCATTTTTAGTAAGCCACGACATAAATAATGAATTGCGTCTCGAATTGTGTAAACACAATGTTTTAAAAACAAAGGGATGATTATTAATGAAAATCTACGGAAAACATGCCCGAAAATGCTTAAACTTCCTACTTTACCATGGTTCTTCAATAAATACCTTTTTTGATATGAAACATCTTTCGGCTTGCCTAGGGTAGGTAAAACCGACTCTAGCGATGCAAGCCGGACGACCGACGCTCTTGCAGTCTTGTGACTCGTCGGCTTTTTTCGCCAAAACCCTGTGCGGTTTATTTCGTTCTCAATGAAATTGGCAATGGATTATATTCTAAATGACGAATGAAATTTTAATTTGTAGTATAATTTTTTGTGAATTTTAATAATAATAAAATAATTGTTTTATTAATTAAATAAAAATGCTTGTTTACTTTCTTTTTCGCTTCCTCAAATAAAAAACAATTTCGATGTTTCACATCTGCCAGTCGCCCCGTGACAGCAATTATTTTTTGTAATGGTGTTGTAACTAGGTGCATTCCTACCCCTACCTTCTAGATTAGCAAGTTAAAAGTTACACCGAGCTTGCGCTAAATTTTTTCTTAAAATAAAAAAATAAAAACTTTTCAGAATTTGTTTTTCTAATCATTCGAATAAAACATGGTGAACCGCGGTGTGTAGGTAGCGATTAGTCCGCAGTGCCTTTTCGTCTTTAAAGTTAGCGAGTTTTATGAATGATGGTTAACCCTCGCCCCCCGGGGGAGGGGGGAGGGTTGTTGGGGTGGCCGCCACAGCTAAGCCACACAATGCCGCATTCGTCACCGCTAAATTAAAAGCCATATGGCGGAATAATTCGCCGCATATGCGTACCCCTGCACTCTCCTCTCCGGTACTCTGTTCTCTATACAGTACATACTCTGTCCTCTCCGGAATTGGATCTGCAAGGGAGAACATGTTGGTGATAAGCCAGCGATTGTTGATAGCTGATTAAATCCGCAACCAAAGCTCGAAGTCGGAGCCACAAATTGCATTTTGACTAATTGGTTTGCGACGCGATCCAACAACCGAGAGGAGAAAGTACTAAAGTCTATCGTTTAGGGCTCGCCGACTACTATTTACGATAATGGCTCTAAACTCGATTTCTGTTGATATATTACTTTCAAGATTAGGCGAATATCCCATGTGCACCACACGTTATAATGAATGAGCACGATGCACACTGGTACATACGTCCAAGAATGACATGTTTATAATACTCGATATCTTAATTTATTACTTTAATTGATTTAAATGTATTAGCTAGGAATGAACAAGTTTTGTAAGGGAATAAATCATTACAAGAAATTATATAAATGACAGGTTTGTGTATGTGTTTTTCGTGGAATGATAGCAAGAATTTGCGATACGTGTACATATAACCATGAACGTTAAAAGGCGACGGCAAAGAGAACACATAAATATTAATAAACATGTTTATTTGATGGAATCGTTTGCTGAAATTTTAAAATTATTTTAGAGTTACACCTCTTGATGTTAAATTAAATTAACATTAATAAAATATTAATTTCGGTTGTGTGTGTGTTCTGCATAACTCTTGTTCAATGAGCTCTGGATCTAAGATTTGGTTTGAATAAATTTATAATCATTTTCAAAACTGTAACTGATTGTGAGACACTCTCTCTCTGTGAAGAGGGATGAATTCATATGTCCGTCACTCCTGCACAAACTGACCCCCAGGTTCCTACCCTTCCTCATACCCATTACCTTTGTAAAAATTCCTCTCCTTCCTTTCCTAAAAATACCGTCCACACAACATCCCCAAAGATGACATAGGCACTTATGGGAAATATTTTCCTCCGGGCCTCCTGTGTGGAGCTAATGTAATAAACATCAAATAAGCGATAAAGTATCAACATAAAATATATTTTTTTTTTGTAATTTTCTAAATTGGAACTTATTTGTCAAGAATTCCGACTATTTAGTGATTTATCACGGGTCTGCGTTAGTTAGTATAAAATTAGCGGCGTTAAAATAAACTTGTTGTTATAAAAAAGAATTATGAAATGCTTTAAAACACCCCTTTTGGTGTTTTCATTATTAGTATTTTTACAGTTTGTTAAGCTCAACCGCAATGGAAGCTTCCAAAATTCTGTAACGAGCCGTAATTCTGTTATAATGTTTGTCCAAATATTTTTTCATTGTACGAGTCATGTAGAGCTGCAGTGTAAACACAGGCAGATGTTGGGGTCACGCGGGAGCCACCCGATCTGTCCCGATCTGCCCGATCTACCCCCGTTCCATTCTGTTCTCCTGGTATTCCATTTTGCCCCGATAGTTTTACCTTGAACTTACATTTTTTGTGATTTCAGATAAAAGTTATTGTGCTCGTGGCATTGTTGGTTGCTCAGAATGGATATAACGACGAATAAAAGAATGGAAGAAGAAGAAAGGTTGTTTTGAGTTCATTTTTAGGATGAGGTTAGAGTAAGACGATCTCTATCTATACTAAGAATCATTAACAAAATGTTCCACGTCAATCCGTGCTTGAAAAGAACATCTCTTTTTAACACAGTGTAGTTATATTAGAACATCTAGTGTAATTTTATCGTATTGTTGTCATGTAAATTTAATTTTATGTTATGTAATAGGTAAGATCTTGAATGGACCGATGAATTTAGATGAATAGGTATATTATAAATAAAATTTGAATGATTTAGGGTCCTTGCTACGGTTATCATTCTTCGTTTTACAAGGGCTTCGGATAGATTTGCGGTATTCATATTCAGGGCGGATTTAGACATTGCCAACCTTTTACTATCATCAAATTGCAAGTCATATTACTAATACGAACCAGGGGAAACAGAAAAACTGTTCTATTTGTTCTTGTTCTATTTCATGTTTCGTTTAGGTTTATTAGTACTATCTTCTTCTCCAATAATATATTACATTTTATAACCTTCAAAAGATGCAAAAAAGGTAATCCAAAAAATTAATTTAGTTTTTATTATTATTATTACATTCTTCAGTCACTTCTTTTACCGCCCATCCGCGCTACATCCTCAAAAAATGTAAGCTTCATTTTAATATTATTATCAATAATTTTTGTATGTACCTACTACCGCGTATGGATTTCAACTGTTCAGAGTTAGTAGAAACTATGGCATCGCCGAATGGGGTATGTTGTCTGGCTCAATTTAGTGGGGAATGGAAGAAATGGGAAAGAAGAAAGGTGGGAACGGGAAGTACCTGTCTATTCAGATTTGGTCACCAAACACGGCTACATCCGTTATTGTACGTTATACTTACCACGACACTGCATGCGTTCCGATAAATCTATCAAAGATGTGATGCACCACGTCGTGTATAATTCGGGATTGTGCCACCAACAATAACACTCCTTATGTAAATGGCGATAAGGTATAAATTCCCGTTTAACACGCCGCCTGTTTTGATTTATTAAAAAACATAGCCAAAAAGCGTGATTTATTTTATTTTGCAACGCTGAGGCACGAATATTTAAATTAATAAAAAAAAATATTTTCCACATTATATATTAAAACCATATACATAGATTTTAAACTGATACGTTTTTAGATTTTCACGGCCAAAAGCATTTTCGTTGACACATCGTCGGATCTGCCGAATATGCCCTGATGATGGACACTGCAACGCTGTCCAAAACGTCGGCTAAAGAAGGAGGTAGCGCAACACGGCATAACACCCCAAAAACAAACAACGAAAAAGATTTTAAACTGTATAGCAGTTTTTATAGGCCTGATACTTTATTTTTTCTGGGCTTATAAAAATACTGTTTCAAATGCAAATAATATAGGTATGTGTTCCACTTGCAGTTTTTAATTAAGGCATCTAAACTATTTCTAAGCGCTCTAATTTTCAAACCAAAATTACATGCTTTTGTAGTGCTTAGTAGTGCATCACCTTAAGCACCTTTTTTACTTCTTTCAGAACACGTGTTACCTCCACCTTAAATGCACACTTGACACAACGTCACCCTTATTAAGGGTGAGTTGCAGACGGTTCGGAGAGGTCACACTAATAATTAGACCGCAGTAAATTTACTGCCTGGTCAGACCAAACCACCCCCACACAAAGAGAGGCGCGGGTGGTATGTCAGATCCCCGTTGATGTCCCACTTTGTAGCAAATGGACCCAATTGACATCCCCCGAATGGTCATGTTTCTGTAAGGGATGCTTTTGATGGTCAAATAATAGCAAATAATGGCCAATGCAAGTGCAATAAGGGATCGATTGTTTTATGGCAAATTGCGGTGCATCTGTACGAGGAAGGGGGATAGGAAATTCATTACATTGTCATTGCAATGCTTTCTTAATTATACGACAAAGTTTGTAATTTTAATAACAGGTGTGTTTAATAGGCATTCCTTCTGATTCAAAACCATTAGGAAGCAAACAAAGTCGTTTGAAATGGCTTAAATATATTACGCAGAGCCAATTTATTTTTCCGATTTTCGCAATTTTTTTAAACCTGTTTTTTTAAGCTATTGCATTTTTAGTATTTATCACTGCAAAATCACTGCACTACATTGATTATTATAATACATATATATTTTTTAAATATGTATTTATTTTATATTGTTTATTCTAAAAATAAGTTCGAACATGGAATTGATATTATTTATTTATTTATTTACCAATATGTGTTACACGAGAGTTAAGTTTACAGTAGTACACAGGAGGGAAACAGTTTTATCAATTATTATAAGCAATAATTATTAGCCTGAAACACTCATCCATATTGAAAAAAAATCCCGAGAAAAGATACATGTCGCCGACGGGACTCTAACCCGCACCCTTCTGATTACCGGTCAGGAGCTCTACCATTAAGCTATGGTGGGTTACCTTTCATTCAACAATTATCGCTTATTACATTTTTTCACCTGAAAACAACCAACTTTATTTTTACATGAGAAAGGTATGTAAGTGCTAACTCTCTCACTAGGTGGCGTCGAGACATATTATATTTATAAAAAAATAAACAGTTTTATATTGAACAAAAAAGAACTGAGAAATAATATCGAAATATAATAATTAATAACATCAAGTATATATATATATATATACATTCGCGTTTTTATTTGCAAGTCGTTGGGTACTTTAGTAATGAGTTATTGTTACCTTTAAAATTATAGATATATTTGTTTGAATCGGCTGAGTACTGGGAGTTAGCTCTATTAAATCAGGGCTATCAGTTAGAGATTTAATAATAATTTTTGAGAAAATAATAAATTTGAAATACAGTACACATTTATTAGACACTCTTCTGTGTGATAGTTAAGATATCTGAAGTTAGTAGTTTAGAGTCTATAGTAATATATGAATTAGAAGCCAAATGGAAGAAAGGTTATTATTATGCTTAACTTTGATTATTGTGTTTGAGTTATGTTATTATAGACTTCTTATAACTATATTCCGCGCAGTTGAACACATCTACTACTTCTGAGAAAGTATTGCCAACTGCTTGAAATCTAGGTATAAGCGACTATCTAAATATCCTGATATTGTTGTTACAATTAAAAATGATTTTGGATCAAGTAGTACTTGTAGGTATATGGAAGATAATATATTCAATTTTATAGAATATACAATAGAATATATTCAATTTTATCCATTCGGGCTACCATAGATCCACTGGTTTCACGCATTTGCAATTAATTATAAAGTAGCACATACAGTTGTATAGTACCTACTTATCAGAAACGAGAAAATTAAATACTGAGTTTATATAACATCTTACGACAATATAATATTATTGAATCGTGCACGTTTTATGTAAATTAATTATTCTAAAAAAAATCACCATTAAAGTATTGTACATGGAATCCGGAAACTAGTTGTACAAGTGATAAACTGGTGAATCTACATCAATCACATAGATAAAATAAAATAAAACTTTTTCAAATTCATTAAAAAAATTTTGATTGATTTTTTCGGGCAGCTAAATAACCTTTTAAATATATTAAACAGCTGATATTAATCCCATAGCGATCGATTTTTTTTCAAATTTGACCTGAAACTTCCAATTTTAAGTTCGATTCACTCGAAAACGAAAGCTTAAATTAAAAAAAGTTATAACGCAAAATCGATTCCAAATGTGATAGTTTCTCATTTGTACCACTAGTTTCCAAACGACGTATACCCACCTGCGTATAATTATATTTACATCATTGATAAACATAACACTTCATCACGCATTAATAAAAATATTATTGTTATTTTTAAAACTGCTTTGTTATATTTGTATTACTGTATTCTTGAGAATTAATAATGCGTGTTGTCGATATATTATTACCTTTATTAGGATAATGAGTATAGGTGATCGGTAGGTACATATATTGTCTATATAAAACCTGGGCTGTGAGAGAGAGAGACTTACTATAATACAAACAAATTTAAATAACCCGCTATCTCCCTGGCTCTCTTATGTACTCGGGAAGTCATGTTAGCGACTATTTAGTCCCACAACTTTAAAATTAATAGAATAGGTATATCTCGTAATGATCAGGAGGGAAACTTATCATTTACCATAATCACGACACATGTCGTTTCTCCCTTGTTAGGGTAATTTTTTCTGTCGTCTGCGGCTTCAGCCTATCCACCGGCATGATGGACTCTTCCTGGACGTCAATTAAACTTGATGCCGTGTCTTCCTGGTGCTTTTCTTCTATATTAAAGTTGTAGACATATTCCTTTTCAGGATCTATGATAGTCGGTTTTTATGATTTTTTAAAATTTTTATTTTATGTGAAGGCCCTATGTCATCTTTGTGGATGCTGTGTGGAGGTCCTTTTTAGAAGAGGAAGGATAATTCTTAGAAGAAAAAAAGGTATGAGGATCAATAGGAATCAGCGGGTCAGTGTGTCCAGGAGTGACGAACGTCACCCATCCTCCCCGCTGCGCTGCAAGGCGATGACTCGAGAGGCTGGAGAGGTCAAAAAGATTCCCTCAACAAGTCTCTCTCGGCTAGCCAAGCAGTTGGTGGCAGACGCATCCGCCACTAAGACCCGGACAAACCTCATCCCATAAAACGGGCACCCCTGCTAAGTAATCAAACGTAGCGAACCACTTGAGGTGACCTACATTTCGGATCCAATAAATGGTTCCCTGTGCTGCGGTACCCATACCCGACTTCCAAACTGAAGTATATTTGCAGGCTTTGAAAGCTTTTTCAAGGCTTGAACATCTTCAAGACTTTAACATACTTTACAAAAAAAAGAAATGCCAAAAAAATTGTCCTGTCGCACATTCCTTTGCTTAATTCACAACTTTTAAATAATGTACCTATATCAAATTATATCCGAAACAAGTATTTGACAAACTTTTGCTATTTCTTCCTCGACTTTATCTATATCGTTCTTATTCGTTTGTTTACAACGAATACCATTAATTCATTTAACCCCAATGCAGTTTTAGTCCAAGTTGGGTTATTAATTTGATTGGAAAGCAATAAAATTAATTGTGATGAACTAATGATTAAAATAAATCGAAATTTGTTTTTAAATACCAGGAAAAAAAATACTAGTGAGTAATCGAAATGCATAACTCATTCAAATTCAACAAATGCATCACAGGAATTCAAAAGCTCCACCAGGAACGTGCAATATGCAAGGGTCAGTTTTTTTAAGGTCACAGGGTCACAAGTTTGCACAGGGCATTCCCTAACTTTAACAAATCAGACCCTACGTAAGACCAAAAATCAAAATCACAATCATCCTAAGTTGCACTTCACGTCAACGGAATATGTTATTTAGATGCCGAGTGTTTGCTTCGCGATAAGGGTTGATTTTGTTAAGTGAGGGCTGAGCTTTTACGGTGAATTAGGGGTTGCTTTTGGTCCGCCACCGACCAGGTGTGGCCCGCGAGGACAATAAGAGAGCTTTTGTATGGGGATGGACCGAGGGGATGCTTTACTTTATACGGTATTATACACCATGAAACTATATCAAACAATTCCCCATCGTTTCAAAACATTCCCAAGTTTTGTCTTTTTAATACATTTATTTCAATGGTCACCAAAATGTTTCTCTAACTAGGAAAAGATCAGTAAATTGGAATAGATTTCTGTATAATAAAATGTCAAAAATTAATTAATTAATCATTGAATTTACAATTTTGGAAGCGGGTATGGGTAACGCCGCCCTGGGTACCATTTATTGGATAACCAACACCCCTGCCATAGGTCACCCCAAATGGTTAGCTACGTTCGGTGACTTAGCAGGGGTGCACGGGTTCAAAGGGTGAGGAAGAAGGCCCCTCATATCTGTTTCCTTCTCAGAACTTCCTCTCCTTCCTATCCCTAAAAATAACCTTCACACTACATCCCTAAAGATGACATAGGCCCAGGGAGGAATTATTTTTCTCGGGGCCTCCTGTGTGGACCTGTGTAAAAAAAAAAAAAATAATAATTAGTTAAGTTAGTGATGTGAACAATAGACCTCGCGTCCAAAAAAGTATGTTTCTAATTATCTATTATTTTTAATATGTCAAAACCGAAATTTCTCCTAAAATCATAAGTTTTGTAGTTGGGTACTACTTATGTAACCGTCTACTATAAGCCATATAACATTTTAGGTAACATGTTTTTATTTCAAATAAGGAATTATACAATTTGTTTAAAGTAACGCTACCACTCTCTCAATTTCTTCAAGCAGGTAAGTAAGTACCATTGTATTGAAAAGCTCAGTAAAAGTTAGTCATCTAGTCAAAGTCAGGCTTGCTTGAATAATAGACTGGGTGCAGCAGATTTTTTAAACCGGAAACGAAACGTATACATAAATTTACAGACAGATTGATGACATACCAAACTTCTCAAACTCAAAAAGTAGCAACGTATCACCATCATTAAAATCAGCTAATGTAAATCGTTTGCTGGTCTTTCTTATGATCCCTTGTTTGTGTCTAACACGATTATTTAACAGATCCAGCTGTTACTTCTTCGCATCACATCACGATTCAATTACAATATTTATTATGTTGCCGGTAGATACACCTCCCCACATCTCACATAAATATAATAATAATATTATCTCCTGTATTAAACGACAATCACCAAGGCTGCAGAATCACTTGTTGATAAATCAAATCAAGGTCTTAGATAACGCGATTGCAGAAATATACCATTAGATTTCTATCGGTGACCCTCGATCCTTCGAAAAGGGTAAACAACGACGATGGAAGACATTTTATCTTATTTTATACTTAATTGCCAGCGGAGGCTGTGATTTAAATGACAGGTTACGAGGTACCTGTCTCTTAAATACAAGTGTTTAGTTTTCTGTAATTTTAAAAACATTTTTGGTGTGTTTTGGTTTTTAGCTATGTTTAACGCGATGAAAGTTAAGAGCTGTCAACAGCTGTCAATCATTTTAACGATATCGATTTAACGATTTAAACGTTATATCAAACAGCTCATAAACAATCCTGACATAATCAAACCAATTCAGCAATAATTTTCAATCCAACTCAAATGCGAAGTATTATTACTTAATACACTAACTAGTTTTACTTTCTGGTTTCATCTGAGATTTTGATTGAAAAGCGTAAATTCATCTTAATCATCACTGTTAAACAGATATTTCAAATCTCCAAAGCTTATGCTGGTAACGTCAGGAGCTGTGATGTTCGTTTGCTGTAGTTGCGTAGATAGGGAAATTCCAAGCAGGAAATCTAATGGCGTCAGAACTCACCGTTTGAGCCAGACGAACAGGTTTGTTTTATAGTTAAGATATTATTGATTTATTTAGTAATAAGATATTACAAAATAATAACAATAATATGTATAAAACATTATTATCAATGAGTTTAATAAAACTTAATTCGGGAAGGACAACATCATACAACCAAAAGAAAATTATTTTTATACGAGAAGCGGCCAGCGGCTGAGAATTAAATTCCAAAATACTAACAACTGTACAGGGAGGTTCCGATGAGGAAGATCGATTATTCTCCGTATCAATTTTTTAAAATTGACAATATAATATCGATTTATTTAATTCAAAACTTGCTTTAATATATAACTACATTCAAGTAAGCAATAAAAATGTTAAAAAGGCATGATGATAAATTGTTAAATATGGTGTTCTTCTTGTAAGTATTTTTTGATCATAAGTATTTATGATTTTTCAATAATATCTAAATAAAATAAATGTAAAAAAAAATCTGAAATATTTTAGTTTAGACCTTAAATAAATAGAAAAACCGAAGTATTTTCGTCACAAAACTCGTTCTCGGATTTATTTTTTAATGCTTTTAATTAAACTAAAATTAAAATTCTGAAGTGTCTTTACTAGATTATGTATTGATTTATTTTTCTGCATGATTATATGATTTGAAATTTGTGTTGTATAATACAATATTTCGTTTTGAAAATTTAACAAATCTGCCAACGACCAACGGTACAACCTTAGTATATTAAAAATAAACTTAGTTTTACAAGATTTAAAAAGTGCGTTTACCAGATAAAATGACAATCTTCCAAAATCAACTTATGTTTTTTTGTAAAAAAGAATCAATACGTCTTGAATTTGATTTAAAAATGACAAATTTCCGGTATTGTCTGGTTATACCCTCTTAAAAAAGAGTTCAATGAAGAATGTAAATATGTAGATTTTAAAACAGATTAGACCGACTTGAAACATATTTCATAAATTAATATAGAAAGATATACAAAATTAGAGTTCCAAAGAAATTTATTTATTTTCATTTAAATTTATTTTTTCGTTTTCCCTCCCTAACAATAATAATAGCCATTTAAGGTTACAAGAGGCCAGTGAGGAAAATAATTTTCCTCAGGGCTTATGTCATATTTGGGGATGTTGTATGAAGGTTTTTTTTAAGGAAAGGAGGGAGAGACAGTCCTGAGAAGGAAAAAGTGTTAGGGGTGGGTACAGGAATCTAGGGGCTAGTATGTCCAGGATTGATGGATCTACAAATCCAAGAAGAAGAAGAAGACGATGAGTCGAGAGAGACCAGCTGGAGAGGTCAGAGGGTCTTCCCGATCCGGCCACGCAGCTGATGGGCAGGCGCATCCGCCGTCAATACCTGAACACATCACTCCCGATGGACTCGCCCCCCCCTGCTAAGTAACCAAACGTAGCGAACCACTTGGGGTAACTAATACAAAGGTGTTGGTTCCAATACATGGTTACCGGGGCGGCGGTACCCAAACCCGCCTCCCAAATTGACAATATTGCAAAATCCTAACAGACATTTGACTCATTTATTGTTGGGCGTCAAACACACAATGATATGAGAAAGTAATATTTAAGAGCATATATACATCTTCTTACCCTTGTTCTATTTGGGTCGGGGAACCATAGTATTTCCTTAAATAGTATTGCCTCCTTGCTGTCCTGCCCTACTTCAGCGACCTCCGTCCATTACAGGCCCAACCTCTCCTCGCACAGTCTCCAGAGTTATTTCTCCCAACTGTGTCTATGGCAGCCCACTGGATATCTTCCATTTGGAATAGCAGCCAGAATTTTTAGCGGAACTACTGGCCATTCAATATTCTGGCATTCTTGTACATAACCGAGCTAATTGCCAATATTCTGTGAAGAGTAGTAATGGTTCATTTTAGCTCATCTCGAATCGTCAATTTTTTAACAAAAAGGTTACAATTTATACTTATAATAACAAATAGGTATTTTTTAAATGAATTTCAATATCAATAAATAATTTGTTAAATTTCTTATTCGTGATATAATGCATTTCATTAAACAACTTTCTTTTCTTTTGATAATAAGAATTTCTGTTTAAAAAACAATTTGTTCCTCTTTAAGTTATTCTGATATGTCTAAAATATTTTATTATGTAATATATTATATAAAGGTAAAATCCTGTGTTTGTGGCTTAGTAAGTAGTAATATTTTTTTTGAGACTTCAAATTATTCCATATCAGGGTCTTTCTTAACTTTTTAAAAATCTATGAAATCAATATTACATCAACCCCAAAATCAGAAGGTACCTAACCTAACTTTTTTCAAATTTAAATGCAACTATGATCGCTTTGAAAATTATAAAAAAAAATCTATATTATGAATACGCTAACGTCTGTCGCACACACTCGCTCAACGTTGGAGATACACACGGAAGTGCTGCATCTATAATATTCAAATAGAACTATTGAAGCTTTCATATTAATAATTTCTTGTTAAAATCAGCATTCATTTGAAATAATGATATTAGAGCCTTTAAACAATTTTCTTACTTTTGCGAAATATGTTTTGGTTTTTGGCCTTCGGTAAATTTAGATTTTCGGGTACAAATTAATTTGTTCATTTCATTGCATTTCACTGGATTTAAGCACCAATGACAAATAAACGGTTTAAAAATATAATTTAGTAAAGAAAAATTCATGCACAATTACAATAGAAAATATCTACTAATTTATAAAATAATATATGTACATGACATTCGTCTTAAGTTGCTCCTGTCGCCTTCTGCCACAAGTTGGAAATTTCGCTGACGCATTGGCAAGCGGTTTTAGATCATGCAGTATGTAGTGTGTGGTGATTATTAATATCGATGCATGTGACTGGTGTTGTTGGTGTTATTGGCTGGTGGGCCTGTCGGGGTGAGACTGCTGAGCTGGGCTCACAGAGTGCTGGGGCCTGGCCGCGGTGGCTGATGCATCATCGTTCCGGCATGCTCGCTGCTCACTGCTCAGCGGCACACCTACCCAAGGTGGGGCAGGGACGAATTGAACCGGCTGATAATACGGTGCTGATGGGCTTCGTGGTTCATCGAGGGCGGAGAAGTATAACAATATATTTTTAGAGAAATGTAATATTACTTACATATTTTATTATAATAACTCAGGTACGGGCCATACGTCATTCCTATGTCTACCTACGTTAAATTATCTTGAAAACAAGCTTATGTGTCCAAGCGGTTAAATAATTTCCCAAGTTCCAAACGTCCGAAGTCCATGGTTTCCCCGATTTGGGTGTGTTGTGAGACTGGAGTATGTGGAATGGTAAGATATAAGAAGAAGATGCTTGGGGGTAACCAAGGTATTTAGATTTGGTAACCAAACAACTGAGCACTTTTTGAAAAACTTGTGGTTGACACAACTATGGAGAAACTTGTGGTTGTCCTCAAGTCGGAGGTGATGTGATTGTCCTTATAAGGAAGCAACTACATAAATCTCGTGAATGATTCCACAATTAAAATATTTATGGAGCAACTAAGTTATTTTTTAAATTAACTAGGTAGAAATAGGAGGTAAAAACGTTTTTCTTAAAAATAAAATACAAATATTTGTGGTATAATTTGAGATTTTCACGTGCAAAAATATTATTATTTCTTTTTCGGGTATTATTTTGCGCTACCTCCTTCTCTAGATCTCTAGTCGACATTTTGGACAGCATTACAGTGTCTTAAAGAAGTTGATTAGTTCATATGATAGAGCCCTGATCTGGATGCTAATTGTATTGTATCGTAATTAGTCTATGATTAGTTTTCACTTTGCTTTAGTTGTCTACGGACTTTTAAGGTCACGGTCTCGTTTACGAGATGTACCGAAGGTAGGTCTGCAGGGTCATAATAATCCTAGAGCTCGGCACACAAAACATAGACAAAACCTAGCTTCCAGTTAGAAAGAATGTTAGTCCTCCGAACTATATTTATTAGTTACCATATGTCAATACGAAAGTCCCTGTGATCTAAATCACCTAAGTATTTTAAGAAACACATTGTAATACTGGAGAGTACTGGTTCCAGTACTGATAAATAAGGAATATCTCTGGAGAGGACATAAAATACTGTTTCAATCCTGTTTTTGTATAATCAGAAAGTACATAATACTATATCTGTCAATAAACGCAAAATTTTAAATAATAGGCTGGTTCAAATTTTGCTTTGGTCTATTTTTATTTCCAGTCCGTCCCTGAGTGGATTACGGTAATCGCAGTGAGGAATCATGTGTTGCTACACAAACGAGCTGCTTTGTGAATGCCACAACAGAAGGTCAAACAACAAAAGAAGTCGCCAACAAAACAAACAATCTATCAATTCAACGCATTATTAAAAAAATCATCTTCGAGGAGCTGCAACAATTGAATTAGTCAAAGCATCGTCAAACGCAACAGCCATTCCGATTGTTTCAGATTTTTATACTTTGTTATGCATGTTGATTGATATCTACATGGTAAGTTTTGCGAGGTGTATATGCGAAGTAGTACAAAATCACGTGTTTTTGTTTTGAATATTGAATAGCTTACTAATATTATAGATGCTTTATTTAAATACTGTGATTAAAACACATCTTTGTCTTAGTATTTGCTATAATCGAGGTTTTTTGACAAGTCTATTTTTAAACCGGGAGAAAAATAAAATCAAAACTACAAAAAATGCTTTGAAGTACAAAATCATCTACTTATGTTTTCAGATATGGTTTGATTGTACAATGTGGAAAATTAAGTTCTTATCTGGACCGATTCCGTATGTGTTACATGTCGAAGTGGACCGCCTTACAAAACATCGTCATTTTATCCACCTAGATTGACACAATTTATATTTGAAATCTATAGGATCAAATGTGCGTAAATTGAATCTGTCGAGTCAAAGTCAAATAACTAGAGATCAGAGATAAATTTTAAAATAAAATTTGGTACAACTTACAACTTTCGCTTAAATCATTAGATTAAAAAGGGATGTCTAGGGCCTAGGAGTAGAAAGGTTTTATATAAGTTTGCAAAACTCAGTGGTTGTAGAATTGTGGGCAATAAAAACGCAAATTTATTTTTTTTCTCTTTTGTACGCCCATAGGGCTTTCACTTTAGGTATACTCGTATACTATGGTTACAATTATTTTACAAGGCTTAGTAAAAAACATTGGTTTCCCTATGGTTTAATAATATTTTAACATGAAAGATTTGTTTCGGTATGTTTAAGCATCGATTTTTTATATTAGAAAAGTCGATATTATTTATATATTCGTTTGTTATACTATGTAGGCGACGAATTGGCGAATTTGCTACATCATGCCTCATATGCCCCATGTGTTGAGTAGGTACTCTTATATTAACTAGACTCAGCTATAGTTAGTACATAGGTATAATATTATTTCAAATAACTAAAATGTTTGAATAATGACATTTAAAATTGCATGCTTAATTTAAATCTAGGTTTGAAACGCATTTACGTTGCACAATAAGGAAGTTGAGTCCTTTTTTTTTAAAAAAAAAATTATCAATCTTCACATGCAAATACAAATACTAGTAAGTATTTTTTTTTCGTTTTTAAAATTCGTTTTCATAATTAAATTAATTCTACAAGTATGAATTTTATTAAGCCTGCGAAAACGCCTGGTAAGAGGCGGGAGGGTTTTGTGACGTCTCCCGCGTTATACTCTCCCGCCTCTTACCGGGCGTTTTGGCGGGCTTTAATAAAATTCTAATTTTTCAAAAGATGCAAACACATTGTGACTTGACATTTTAAATAAATGAAAAGAAAATACTTTGTTTTAAGTCACTTTATTTTTATTTAACATCTACCGGTTTCGGTACCTCCGTACCATCATCAGGACTGTTACTTGATTGATTTTATTTTTGTAACAGTGATTTAATGAGATGATAATGGTGATTTAATGATGAAATTGTTGTTTGATTTTATTTTTGTAACAGTCCTGATGATGGTACGGAGGTACCGAAACCGATAGATGTTAAATAAAAATAAAGTGACTTAAAGCAAAGTATTTTCTTTTCATTTATTTAAAATTCTAATTTGTAGAATTAATTTAATTATGAAAACGAACTTTAAAAAAAAAAACTGGTTTTTAAGTTTAAATGTCATCTACATGAACATATTTTTTATAAGTCAAAATATTTTTCACTCAACTTCCTTATTCCCTTTCATACGCCATTGGAGTTCTCAAGAAAATCAAAATATCTACTTAATAGAGTAGTTTTACAAAGGTATACGCTTATAGTGAAAGCGCATACCACGGCTGGGATAGACTTTTATTAAAAATAAAACAATTAAAACTTCAGGGCTTATTTATGGCGCCTGGTCGGTGACGCGTTATAAAAGGCAAAAGTCATATTTTGTAAGTCAAGGGACAAAAAGAAAGGATTTTATTTAGCTGTTTATTGTGCGGAGGTGTTTTCAATGATCATACTATTTAAAACCAGAACAAATTTTTAACCATTAATTAAAAGCAGCAACAGCTCAAGAACGGAGAGCTCTGGTGTCATGAAATTTTAAAAGTTTTCTTGTCTGAAATTTTCGAATCAAATTACTATTTTCAGCCCGCAACGCCATACATTTAATTATTAATAAATATTTTTTTTGTGAAACTGTTTATTTATTAAATTATTATTCATTAACACCTCTACAAGGAACTTTTGCAAAGGAAAGGTAAGAAAATTAAACCTTTTTTGAAATATGCAACTGAACGGCCCCAACAAAACAATTTTTGTATTTTGTGATAAATTGAAGATGTCTATTGACTCTGTATAATTATTACAACTCCATTATTCCCCTGAATTAGTTTCACTGGTGAATTATCACATACCTTTTAGACCTACTCGACTCCAAACACCTTTTCATTGTAATACCTCTGGGACCACCGCAGAACAAAATGCAACAATAAATCGCTTACATACTTTTGGCAATAAATATGCTAATATCGATCACGCCGGTAATCTGGCCTCATACAAAAGATGCATTAAACAAAATTTGTCTTCTAGTACCATGTAAACATAATAATTATGTAAACATAATATGCTTACCAGAACTTGCAAAACATTAATTCATTAGAAATCATAGGTACTTGTAAAATTCATCATATCGGTTAATATTTGTAATCTATAATATCTACCTATTAAATATTTTATTTTTCTTTGCTCCTTACTTTTTATATTTTATATTTAAATGGAGGACTTCTTACTTTTTATATTTTATATTTAAATCTTTGTTCTTTTTAAAGACATCTTATATTTCTACATTTAACTTTTTTATTATTATTATTTTATTCTCACTTTTAACTTTTAACTTTTTTAATTTAAAGCTTGTACTTTATACTTATACTTTGTACCATATTTTTCACTTTACATTTATATTTTACCCTTTTCCTACTACTTATTACCTTACTACTTACTTTTAACATTTTTTTTTTCCTTATATTTAACTTACATTTATACTTTTAGTTATTCTTCATGTTGTTGTACTATTTATATGTTATGTCAATTATGTTAATGGCACATGTTGTGCCGTATATGTGTAAATAAATAAATAAATAAATTAGAATTCTGGGCAATGAGGAATATATATGGTAGG
The DNA here is from genome assembly GCA_951813805.1 of Limnephilus auricula. Taxonomy (NCBI): domain Eukaryota; kingdom Metazoa; phylum Arthropoda; class Insecta; order Trichoptera; family Limnephilidae; genus Limnephilus; species Limnephilus auricula. Next base: position 4,836,880 of record OX638388.1, on the reverse strand, counting down.
TAGTCCCAGAATTTAATATAAGTAAATGAAAATGAAATAAATCCCTACTTCTAGAATTGCGCAATGTAATCTAAAACCTTATCAATGCGAGCAAATATTGTACAAATAATAAATAAATTCACAAAATTATTTAAACACTATTAATCCAGAATTTATGCACAGAATTATATTGATTAATAAATATTTTTTAAACATTTCAATATTTTTTAAACGTTTTACATAAATTCGTACCAACAGTGCTCGCTTTTGTGAGACATTAAAATTGGGACTGCATTTCACAAAATGAATGAATTTTATCAGATTTGTTTTGATAAGAGTGAATTTTGATAAAAACACGTTAAATTTTATTTTTATTAGTAATAAAATGTCTAGTATATTTATTACTACTGAGTACTTCAATATAAAGTTTGTGATAAATGTGTAAAAATAAGTGTCCATTTTAACAATTTTGAATACCTAGAATGCAACATACAAATACCGATTTAGTAGATACATTACACTACAGAAGAGCTTTGAAATTATGGGTAGGTAGGTATCTATTTGAAAATAAACTTTTAATGAAGGCTGTTTTTTTTAACGCTTTAAGTCGGGCATAAAAAGTTAATGTACACAGTATTATTGAAAATGTTCTGATATTTCACTGCCATAACTTTCATTAAACTGCGCATTAAAAATAATGTAACAGAAGCTTCGCATAACCCTTTGCATATTTCGCATAAAGTGTTTTGCAAATGTAACACTTTTTATTCCATTTTTTTCAGAGGCATATTTAATTAACAGTTTTTCGGGGCCGGTTGCCCCCGGTTTAGCGAAAGGGTAGGAAATAAAAGAATAAATAAAAGTTAGCTACCACCTTTCAGTAATAGGCAAAGATTTTTAATTTAACGAGTTTCGGGCACGAGTCCCAGAAGTTCGCAAGGGGTGAATTTAACCCCACAATTTGTTTCTTGACCTGCTGTCACAGAATACGGAATGGTTACCCTTTGTTACATTTATAAGATGAACAATAAACAAATAACACGTGGTATAATTAAAAAATGTAAAACTTCTCAATTTATTTATTAGTAAATTCAGAAATGCAAAAATAATTTAATATTTAATTAAGAGCTAGTCAAAGAAATTATCAAGTAGAGATGTCGAAATATCCCAAAAATTTGTGAAATAAATTAATAAACAGTATGCGTACATTCTGTCTATATTCATACAAATCACATGGGAGCTTTGCCAGAGAGCCGACCAACCTAAGAGATTCATGATAACGAGCCTGCAGGAAGTGTTGGGAGATTTGATATGGTTTTACGTTTAATGCCATTAAAAGAGTAGCCAATGGGACTTCGACATCACCAATAAGGAAGTTGAGTAAATTTAAAAAAAAAAAATTTCATCAAAGTTCATATGCTAACTTAAATACTTTTTTTTTTTAAAGTTCTTTTTCATAATTTAATTAATTTTAAAAGTTTGAATTTTATTAAGCTCGCCAAAACGCCCGGCAAGAGGCGGGAGTGTGAGTGTGAGTATTATCTATTATCTGTACGCTTGTTTGTGTGAAAAATAACGTTGAATATTTACAAAACCGGGACACGCTTAATATGGACTAAAAAAATTGCAGTAGTTAGATATTAACTAGTCTTATCAATTCTGTTACTGAAATTTCGAAAAAATTGCATTTAAAAATTAAAATAAATCATTAATTTTAGTACCCATTTTTTAAGAAAAAAGTGGTGCATATAGTCGGGCCATTGTTGGGTCACCGATAAATCATGACTGCTGTCTGCAGGGTTATGATTGCAGTGATGATAATCATCTTCCGAAAAGAGATGGCACCAGAAGAAAAAAAAATAGGTACTAAAATTAATGATTTTACCATAGTACTATCATGTAATATTTATTCTAGGAAGTATGTAATTTACAAGTATATTCACAGCCCATTAAAGTATGTGAAACTACAACAGTTGTCGGCGAAACGTTTATTTTATTACGAAGCATTGACAACAAAGCAAACAAGCGTGTGGTTATCTTGTTATCGCAGTTCTAGTTAGGAACATTTAGCTCGGCGGTGTCAGTACCAGTGGAATTGTTGTGTCTCCGAAATGAAGTGTAAACGTGTCTTTTGTCGTGGATGTGTAATTGCAGGGAACTTCGCGGATCAACAAAACACAACGACATAACAATCGACTAGTTCAGGCCAACGAGAATGACGCTTTTGTATTCTTAACGAATGAGTCATTTTTGCTCGAAGCCTTGTTAATGGCGATAAAGCCGCATTTAGCTTAGGACAGTCTATGAACCATGGTGTAAAACAAATGGTCTGCATTTGCAAATATTTCGAAACTAAATAAACAAATTCTTTTAGCTTACAACGCGCGACGTTAATGAAGTTTTCGTGAATATTATTTTACAAAACTCAAATCAATACATCCGAAAATCCAGACCACAATGTTCGTAAATGGGTCCATTCACAAATTATTTATTTTGAATCGCTATTTGGTGGATATTGGAAAAGTGATATAACTACTCAACGAAGATTTTTATTTATAAAACTGTCCGGAGCCAGTAGTCTGTAGATCTATTTCAACTCCATTTGAGGAATATTGTAAGGATGAAAGAAGTGGGCAGGGGAATGATAAGGTGAAGTGAAGGTTTACAATCAAATACGCGTAGGTGGAATAAAATCCAAAATATTTAAATCTTACAAAATGTAAATTCAGATTATAACAATACTGATTACCATATTTTAAATCATTGTTTACCAACCCTAGCACCCCTTCCCAAAATTGTTTTTTTTTAAATATAAACCGTAGTTTAAGGACTAATCTGAAGAGGTCTGAAACCGGTAACAGTCAATAAATAAATAAAAAGTTCATAAAAATTTTAATCGTTTCAATATCTCTAGTATAATGAAGAGAGCTTAAATAAACTCTAAATAAACCAGAATAGAGAATATGAGACAAATTTTGATGTGTAATAAATATAAACCAATAATATGAATGCTTAAGAATTTAGATATATTGAGTAATATTATTATTACATTTTAATTTTTATCTACAAAGTTTTAAAACAATTTTATAGAGATAAACCTACAATACAATAAACACAAGACAGACAGGAAACATCAGACTAAAAAAAATACAAAACAAATACACATAACTGTTTACTGTACAAGAATCCAAATGTACCGCTTAGTGCCCAGTGAAAATAAAAATGTACCTACCTAGTTTAAGAAAATTCAAAGAAAAGTGTAAAAAATGTACATGTAATAAGTATTAGAAGTGTAAATTAAAATGTACCTATATTTGTATTAGACCACATGAGGTGGATCTATTTTAAGGATAATAGATATTTAAAAAAAAAACAAACATACATGTATTATTTCTTCAATCTTTGCTATATTATGTATTACACCGTAAGCCAAAGATTGCTATGATTTTGAAAACTATATTTAAAAAAAAATCTGAATGATACTGGGAGTTTCTTTAACAGAGGTGATATTTATTATTAAAAATGCCTCTTAGTTTGTCCACATTGCTGCCAGATAAAGGTTTGTAATTATTGGTTAAATATGAAGTTAACGTCGATTAAAACCGCATTTTAAGCATAAGTCTGACAGTGTCTAGGAGTCGAGCATACCTCTGTGCGATGTTCTCGGGTGAAGCGATAGTTCGGGTATCTTCTTTGCAGGTGACCCGCATGACAGCTTACGTGCTCTGTAATATTTACACGTTCCTTGATCATCGTATACTTTATAACATCCGGATATTAAATGGATATACTGCCTGCCAGGCGTGAACACAACCAGCTACAATAATGACAGAATACACCACTGAAAAATAACGAAAAAAATACACAATTAATTGCATTACGAGCATGTAAATAATATTATAATCTGTACTACCTTGCAAAAAATGAACTTGGGGATTTCAGTTGAAATCCCTCTTCAAAAAACCAAATTATATCCACAAGGATCAAGCATTGGGACTCCGTTATTTTGAAAGTCTTTTAAATTAGACTGTCTGAATACAGAATAATTTAGGTGGTGTACAAACATTTTAAAGAGATTCTTGCTTGTGTGGTGGCGTACTGTATCGCAGGAGTGGTGTTTCAAAGGTCCCAAGGTTCGAACCAATTTGAACCACTATCGGTATGCACAGAAACTGCTCTTGTGCACTTTGTAATTTATAATCTTCTCAATGATACATTGGTGTATAACCGTTTTACGGAGAACATGAGAAAATAAATAAATAAATACATTCAAACTTGCAATCTTCAATGATTTTCTTCTAATTTCAATGAACCGCCAAATATCGTTAATTTATTCAGTCCTACATAATAATTATTTAGCTTGTTCATCTTAGATTTTTTAACATAAAAAAACCTTAAAAAATTCTCTATATTTGCATGGCATGTGACGTAAGTGATTCATGCGCTTTTGGAAAAAAAAATACCATAATTATTTAAACCGATAACCTCCTTGTTCTTATCATCCTAAGATGGGAATCTTATATTCTCCTGAGCTATCAAGATAAGCTGTCATTAGGGTAATAGAAACCCAGAAAAATTAACATGGACAGTAAAGATGTTTCGTAGAACTTGTACGATTCATCCAATTTCATAGTTAATTTTCAAGTTTCTCTTATTATTTCATTATGGTCCAGTTGTTTCGCAGAACTTGAATAATCACAGGACTGTAATGGCACTTGAACATTAATTATAAAATTTGATTTCCATTCAATTCAATTGTTTATTTATTTTAAGAACATTTAATTCGTAAATAAAAGATAATAATTAATAGTTTTCCTAATAATAAACTGCCTTACACAACTGACAAACAACAATCAATGACTCGAAAATGGCCGTCTATCCGCTGTGCAAAATCCAAAATAGGCACATAATACAACAAGCAGTTGAATATGTAAAATCAGATTTTATTCTAGCAGCAACAAAGCTTGCCGTCTAAATTATGCTTCGTTGATGTTAAATATATCAATATCATTTCTGATATTGATATATTTTTGATAAATTGTTGACGACCTGAAAACAATTGGCCCTAAGTTGTTTGTGTGATTATTTCACTGTAAAAAACGCACAGTTCAAAATAGATGACACGCAATTGCTAATTATTCACATAATGCATCGATCAGTGTGTTTGATTAAGCTGGTAACCATTATATTATGTGCATAATTGCATAATAATGCAGTTTATTGATCTGCAGTGAAACGGACCCGTATACCCTGACAGGCTTCGGTGCATTTTACCTACGTGAAACCTTTATCGTCTGTTATCATAACTAATACACACTGGGGCTGCTTACAACTCAATTTGTACAGATATCAATTTAACAGCGTTGTTAGTTCAACAGTCGATAGCAGGTTTGAAATATACCAATAAAAGTTCTCATGTAACAGTAGTTTAACTATCTGACGAACTTAGAAAGATTTTATCAGTTGGTTGTATAGCACGTGGAAGTCTTTCATGCATCATCATCAAGTCCAATGAGGAAGGATCCAACTTTTATGTTTATTATTAGCTCGAGTTTATGTGTCTACTTCACATAAGTGAGGTTAGGCTTCAAGCATTTTGCAGGTGTCGTCGTCAGCGTGCAGTGGCAGAAAAGTGATAATTTCGTTAAATGATTAAAAATTTTATTATTAAATTTATAGTATCTTTGTATGTCATGTATATCTCGGGAGATTTTTTCAATGTAGATGAGTGTTTCAGGCTAATAACTATTGCTTATAATAATGATTAAAGTTTAATTTATTTGTAATATTGACATTTAAAAAAAAATTTAAAGATATAAATATAACATTAGTTGCATACTATGTTATAAGTCCTGCTTACTAGGAGATCCTGTGCTGAGGCAAACTAGGTTTTGGACAGGGGATTTTAATAGTTCATTTACGCTAAGTGCCCCGCAAGGGAAGAAACACATCATTAATGGCGAACAAAATAACACAGACCAGAAGGCTTTCAGCAACTCATATTCCTACAAAGTAGCAAGAGACAGAATACCGAGTAAAATAAAGAATACGAATAAAAACGTCAGACTTCTTATACATTGAACTAGTCAAAATAATAAAATTGACAAGAAAACACATTATAGTTTCTAAGAATACTATTCATATCAAAACGATCTCTCCCTCAGCCCTATAAATTTACAGGTAAACACAAACAGAATAGAACAGGGTACACAGACTAATTTTTAGCAACAATTAATGATGTTTTAAAAAAACCGGCGAGAAACTAATTCAAATAGCGTAAATACTTACCTGGATACAAATATATTACAACATCAAACCGAATAAGCAAGAATAGTTGATTCTGTAATGTTTAAGGCGAAGTAAACTTAAATATATCAAATACATGTCAAACAATAAATATAACTATAATTTTGCTGTATTACTTACCAACCAATCAGAGAAATAATTTTTTTTTTTCAAAAAAACTTATTAAAAAAAAAATATATATATATTTATTCAAAACATATTATATTATATATAACCTAAGGAAAAATCTTGACTTCCTTATCAGGCACAAGAGATCCATCTTCCTTTCTGATTTTTTTAATTGATTTTTCATGACTAATGATGACTTTAAATACAATATATAAGTATAAAATAAATGTATGTAACACATATCCTTTTAATATTACAATAATTTATTTTTTTAAACTTCATTCTGTGGGTAGGGTATTTTCAGTATCTTCTACGATTCTTTTTAGAATACCAATCAGTTATTTTTATAATATTTATTTAAGCCAAGATATGCAAGATTTGTAATAGTGTGTTCCACAGAATTTGAATAATTCGAAAAATTTAAAAATTAATTTTCAAGTTCTATGAAGGTTCGGTTAAAGTTCTTATACTTACCACATTATCACGGGCTAGTTGCTTCACAAAACTGAAATAATAACAACACTTTCACAGAACTTGAAAATTGACTTCGAAATTTGATGAATTGTTCAAATTCTGGGAAACAACTGGCCCTGTACGTATCAATTTCATTGATTGACTTAATTTTTTTGACACTGGGTGGGAGTTTGTTTTATAACTTTACAGCAAAAATTCATAGCTTCTTTGTTCAAAGGCAGTATTACACTTAGGAATATGTAGCTTGTCTATTTACATTGCTCTTATGTCATGATAATGTGAGGTGTTTGCATTTTGTCTTTTTGATTGACCTGAAAATGGTGTTATCTAACCTCATCACTCCGTTCAATATTTTATGAGATAATTGTTTTAAGTCAAAAGAAAATAAATGAATATTTGAAATCTCACAAAATGAGAATCTTTAGCTCTTCTTAGTAGTTATTTAGCATCGAAATAACCAGTGGAATGTTTCGTTAAGAGAGTATAGTTAAATCTAGTTGCTTTTACGAAGACAATATTTTTTATTTATTTATTGATGCAATATTTTTACATTTTATAATAAAATTCAATAATGTTGGCCTCACTAGGTGGTTTACCCGTGCTGAGGCCTCCATTTTTTCTACAAAGTATTTTTACACAGTACATTAAAAAATATATGAAAAACATAAGATTAAGATAATGTTAATGATAATTGATAATGTTCTGCTACAATAATTAATAATAAGTTGATGTGTCTGTTTCGACCAGACTACGACGGATGTTCATCGCATCATCCTGAATGTTCTACGGTTATGCTGGATATTTTCAAATCACTCCTGTTCTAACTCCTTGCCTACTATTGCACTGAATCACGTAAACAAAATATATTCAAATTTTAACACAAATTCTCTTGTCACAAACTTGGCCTAATCTTACTAGGTTTATCTTGCTGAAGAATAGTTTCACCCAAAGTCATCTTCTTTATGCCGGCTAAAGCTGATGAGATCAGATCTTTTGACATCGATGATTTCAAGATGCCGAAAACATAATGATAAAGTTACTACGTAATGAAACCTACAAATAAAACCACGTAAAACGCGCCGGTCATTTCATTACCAAACGGCGCTGTCCAATAATAATGACTATACGGTACCTATAACTTAAATGCCATCGTCGAACGGTGTGAAAGACTTCGATGTTGGATATGTTCCTGAGGAGGTTTTCCCCCTGCACCCATCCCTTCCCCCGTCCTCGCCGCCCTCCACCCCTTCCTCGCTCCACGCCCGCCCCACCACCTCCCACTAATCGTGTACATACATCCACTCTCACGGAAGCCGACGTGACCGGGATGCGAAGCAGCGACCAAGTGTATAGCCATATCCCCGCAGCAGCCAGAAAAAAAGCGAATTGCACCGACCCCGTTGCAAAAGGTGTTATCAACCTAACCGTCCCTCGTGAGAACATATGAGATCTCAATACCTTTTTACAAATGGGTTCTGATTTATTCTGTATTTTTTTGGCCTTGGGCCCGCAGCTTCAGTCTGTAGCAGGGCCCACCATTACTGGCTACTGCCGTAATCAATATTGATCGGGAGCACATTGTGTGTATACATTATTTTGGCGGCTAAATGATAAAAAAAATCGGCGAGGAATCTTGCTTTTCGGCGACCGCCACCGGCTCCTGGTTCGATGCGTCCTAACAGCGATCGGGTCGCTATTATTTCCTGTTTTTTCACGATGACATCGTCAATAGGTAAGCATGACGTTACTCCATTGGGCGTATCCAGGTTTACGTCCAACCAACGTCCACCACGCCCGGACTACGTGCAAAACTGCAATGGTGCACGACAGCTCATCGGGGTTCGATATTAATAAGAAGGCAAACATATTTCATTTTTGTGAACGGAAATCATCAAACAAGTAAATCAGTGTTATTGTATTTTATAGAAAAAACATCATATTATCTTACTAAGATATGATATGTAAGATAAGAAACTTTGGTAGTGATTAATTTCTTGACAGTTTAGAAAAGAAATCTGTTCATTTTCGTATCCCCTTCACTCAGCAACTAGGTATCTACCAACTACCAACCTGAATATTAGTCTATGGATGTGTGTTCCGTAACTGCCTCCGCTCACGAGGCAACTGAAAAAAAAACAGTTTACAACTAAACTCGCTATCCTCTGTATGTAAATATGATGGTCCGCAACTATACAACTTCTCAAAAACCCGTTGTCCATGGCAACGCAGGCAGTGACTCGCGACTCGACATACCAGTTACGTGACATGACAGCTGATTGTTCTTCGTCTATGGTTAAACAAGTTGAGATAATTATTAAAATCGTAAAATTGAGTAGAAAGTTTGGTTGGAAATCATAGCAACAAGCCAGTTTTAGTTTTTTTTCAGTCTTTTCGGTGAGCGGATCGCCTAAAAAAACTAAAATATCTTCAAATTTTTGTTCTTACCAACTAGGTACCTATTCATGGTTAAATAAGGTCTAGGCTACCATGGATCCCTGTAAAATAACTAAGACATTTGGTAAAGGAATCATTGAAGTAAAAATCTCAGCCTTTTTTATGAATAAAGCCAATTATTTGTATTCAAATCCTAAATTAATCTTCATCGGTGGATTTATTAAAGATTAGATAAGTACCAATACGCGTAAGACTGAGACAAAAGTAATACAATAATGCAGTGAAAAGCGGCTATGCAAATTGCCTTCCGCCAGGCGCAACACTAAATGCACGCGAGTTGCGAATCACACCGAGTATAAATCACGTAGATATAATTTGTGATAATCAATAAATCTTCTGAGGGTTTTTCCAAATCGAAGACAAAAAGATAAAGAGAAACACGCCTCAGTTTTCTGTTTTCTTCCGAGGGAAATAAATCAGTATTCAAGAGCTTGACTTTCCAGAAAGAAAGGAATTAATTCGCAGTCGAAACAGTTTTTTAACCAGGAATATGGCACCTTACAGCTATAGCCCCACCGGCCCAGCCACCTCTACTCCAGAACTTCCATTGTCTCGGCCGCGGCGAGAACAACAAAGTGTTTTCCGCTCGATATATTTTCGACAATTTTTAGTTTTTTTTCGATTCCGCCTCCCTCCAATAGGACGGTAGCCATTGTATGATAATCACACCGGCTTGTGTCAAATGTCACCAAACTGTCTTTTGTTATTGTCCACTTTTGTTTGTTCGCTAAGCTCGGCCGTGTAGTCCACAGACTTACCTACCTATCGCGCATCGCCCGAGGAATGTTTCAGATTACCTATTTATATATTATTATTATTTATAAATATCAGAATGTGTGGAGTAAATGACATTCTTATGTCGTAATATCCATACAGTGTTAAATAAAAACAGCACTGTAATATAAAAGAATTTACGCCTTTTTTAATATCTTGGAATAATAACACATTTGTACAGAAAATAAAACAGCTAGAATCGCAGTAATGGGGTCATATACCAATTTGTTATTTGATCGAGGTTCTAGCCGCAGATCAAAGTTTGATCTTTATTATTATTTGTCGATGAACTACAAGAGCAAAGCGAGTTTCAAAACAGTCATATATCAAAGTCCTCTACTTTAATTTATTCCAACTTTTTTATTTATCATTCTCGTATGTACTATAATATTATATTACTCAAAGACTTGAATATTCAAGTTATGAATAAACGTAAATATGAAATTTTCCACATTTTTCTCAATGTTTTGCTAGCAATTAGTAAAGTTAAAACACTTTCTATTATATAATGTTTTTTTAATTGATATTGAAATGTATCTATATTAATTGAAAAACAAGGTCGGCCACTTATTCCCTATGTCACGTATTCGATTCCTTGCATTATATTTTAACAGCTTACTGTCTATAGCTGATACCGCGAACACAGCACACTTTCGTGAGTAGTGTCGCATAGCTGATCCTTCCTTGTGTCCATATTAGGAACAAGACATAGACGGTTAGCACCCATACTTACTCACCTGCTGAGAAACCCACGCACGATTTTGTCAAGAAGTTTTGAAGGCGGCAATTAAAACAAACCATGAAGCACAAAGAGACAACGGATTTTCTAAATATAAGAATTATATAATAAAAATGATTAGGCTTTTCTACTATTTCATCATTAGTATTAGGCTAATGTAGATGTTGATAGAACAATTGTAACGGTAAAGTGACATGTCGAAACCTTATTCGTAAAAAACATTGTCACTCTTGAGCCAAATTAAAAAAAAAAAAAAAAAAACAGATTCCGACGCCACATTATGATGGTGGCAATTATAAGAAGCTGGCTTTATTCTATGTACCTACTTGCACACTTGTAGGTACTTGACAGCTGAAATAAAATAGGGGTACCAGTAAATTGTGTTGAATTCACGCGAAAAGATTTTTGTTATTTTCTTCACAAAGCTTTTTCATCCATTGGTTCGTAGGACATAGCAATGTTTTATAGTTAATGTGGTAAAAAATATTTGATATACCTTCATCATCATACAGATTTCAAGTATTGAAAATACTAATAGTAATTCATAGATAAAATAATGCTGAACTCACGCCAAAAGATTTATCCTAAACTTGTAGAAAAGTCAATATATTTTACACATTAAAATAAAAATGGATATATTATTTATCTAAGACACTATCTAGAATGGGTTTAGTTTGGGAAGACATCTTGCAATCACACACATAAATATAGCAACCAATAAAAATATGCGTTAAGAAGATGAAGATAATGTTGGTAGTTCTATAGTCGAATTACGATATAGTTAAATATGACCTAAGGGGGTCGGATTAGCACAGAGCAGAGTCGCGGCAATGCTAAGGTCTTGGTTTCAATTCCTAGATGAGACCGAATCCTTTTATGATTTTTCTATTTCAAATTTTCGTTAAAATGTCACCAACATTGTCTTCAATGGTCAAAAGTTTTTAGTGACATTCTTCAAAAACCATCTTCGTCAATAGCTGAGAGGGTTAGGTAGAGAAAGATTTTTTTATACTTCGTGCGGTAAATGGTTGATATACCCATAACCTACTTCATTATTTATACAGTATCAAAAAATTATGGTGTGATCATTTACCATTCTACTACATCCGAACTTTATGTTGGAATGATGTTCATCGAAAATTTAAGTTGGAATGATGTATATCCGAACTTTATGTTGGTATGATGTACATCCGAACTTTATTTTGGAATGATGTACATCCGAACTTTATTTTGGAATGATGTACATCCGAACTTTATGTTGGAATAATGTACATCCAAACTTTATGTTGGAATGATGTATATCCGAAATTTATGTTGGAATGATGTACATCCGAACTTTATGTTGGAATGATGTACACCTATGAGCTATTCGCACTAATAATGATGAGGTAAAGTGGAACGGCTTGCAGACGATGGGTAGGGCACGTATTTTTAAAGAAATTAAAGAGAGAAAGATCTGGGAAAGAAAAGGGTATCAGGAGTAGGTAGGAATCTGGTGGGGTCTTCTGAAGAGTTTTCCCTCAACGAGGCTCTCCCGATACGGCCTGATTGGTGTGAAGACGCACCCACCGCACCCCAAAGAACCTAGTCTCGAAACGTAGCGAACAACTTATTAACAATAATAAGCCAGCAGGACTTGGGATTCGTTTTGGATTACCTAATAAAAAGCTAAAGGACAGAGTAAAAATATCACAGGCTTGGATATCAAGAGCTGGAGAAAAGAGCTTCAATAATATTTGGAAAATGGTTCGCAGGGAAAAACAGAAACATTCATTGGTTACACAATTCAATTTCTCAAAGATTCAGTGACGTGTGTGATATATTTATCTGTTATTTGTGCCCAAATCAGAAGAGTCAACAATGACTACTGTTGTCGATAAACAAATTGTGATCTAATATTTATTTTCGGGTGAAATATGTTTTCCCATATTTACTAAACCTACTTGTCATACCGACCACCCAGGCTCCCACCTCCATATTATATCTGCCTACAGTTGTTCAGTACTACCAGCCCTCGTATTGAAGATCTAAATAACCACAAGGATTCCTGGTTCGATGCTTGGAACATGCTAATATATATATATATATATATAAATAAATTTCGGCTTAAAAAAATTGTTAAACGAAATCTATTAATCCTTTGACAATGAATGAGTAAGTTGATTATATGTACCTAATATTTTGTCACACCCATGTACTATACTAACATGTTTTGTTTCGGAGAGAAATTCAAGACACTTTAATTTACAGACATATTATTGTGAAATTGTGAAGTGGCGTAGAACGGTAACCCGAAAGTTGATCCTCTGGACAGTTTTCTCGCGGACATTTTATCCCCGAACAGTTGACCCCCATTCCAGTTGATCCCTTGAACAGTTGATCCCCTAAATTATTATTTCTGCTATACAGCCTCTTTGGTAAAGTATGCAGATAATAAATGAACCTACGGCTATACTACTAAAGTCGATATACTTGTACCTTGTACTTGCAGGTGTCTTGAGTGGAAATCCGCTTAAGAAATATTGATAACAGCAATGCCGTGTGCCGAAGGAGTATGGTGTATTATCCTCTCTGCAAACTTACTTTACGAATGAGGATATGCAGCAGAGTAAAAATCGTTAAAGTTATTTTTTTTTTAATAACAATTATTTTAATAATACAAATTTTTACTATTTTTACCCCTTAAAAAGGAGGTAGCGCAACATGGCATCACACCCCAAAAATAAATAACAAAAATATTTTCCGCCGTGAAAATCTCAAATCATATCCAAATTGTTACCAGTACAATTTTTTACAAAGGTAATTTGATGAACCGTAGTAACAAGTTGGAGTTTTTTTGTAAGTTTGCCCGGTGATAACAGAGCTTGTCGCCACGACACTGGCCGTAGGCACATTGCTCTGAGGTCAACAGTCACAGACGATCACAACATTACCCATGTACTAACACAGCTTATATACGAGTATATACTCTTTGGACGTTTACGTACATTTCAAACAAATGAGTTGCTACACGGGTTTTTTGCCGGAAACCTTCAATTAATAGGAAGTACCTACCTGATACCTGCATGAATTTATCGAATGTTAGGTACCTACCTAAGGTTACCTTCTTCTACGTGTAAATAATATCAATGGCTATACGTATAGGCATACCACTGACAGATCAGTTGAGACCTCTCCCTCTGTCTCGTGAACTAATAATGAAACAGAAAGAGGTTCCAACGAAGTTGTCCGTTGTAAAATCATAGCTTTGGACATACTTATTTGTGAGTACAGCCTAAAACGTGGCATTTTTAACCCCTCAGTATAATTCGTTCGCTTTTGGGAACGACTCATATGGGTCTTATAGAAATCGTTGTGTCTCCCTTATTATCACGGTGAGAAGAATGATTTAAACGGTGTTATAAACAGAAGACACCATGCTTCCAAAGAGTTAACCAATAAAACTTTCCGAAATCAAATTTACCCTCCACAACGTGAAAAAAAAATGTATCTTTGAGAATTTTAAATTCACTACTTTTACATGAAACGGCAAAAAAGTGAGGTAACGATAACATAATACATTTATTTAATGAATAAGTGTGTGGAGAGCCATATCAAAAACTTTTTTTGTATGCCTTCAAAATTTTGTATTTAAAAAATTATATATTTTATTGAAAAGGAAGACAACAATAATAATCTAAATTAAAATATGAAAATCAACAAGACACAGAGAAATAATAAAACACGATGGTCGCTTTTGGGACCATTATGTTTTAATAATGATATATTACATTGATTGGAATAATATTCAAAAGTTAAAAAGAGGGGTTTTCTATGTAAAAATATTATGTAAAAAAAAAAATATATATATATATATTTAGAGTATTTCACCACCTTTCAAAAACAGTTTTTAGTTTTCGGATACGTTCAGCAATATTCCATTTATTTTGATTAATAAATTTTGACCACATTATGCTCGAGGTCTGAGGGGTTAAATTAAATTTTCAGTAGGTACATAGGTATTAAGTTGGTTTACCTGTCTTCCGGATAAACTTCGTTGTACGTTGTACGTGTGTAGGTACAAATAAGCCTGTGTACCGTGTAGGTAGTTACAGGTATAAGAGACTTAGTGTGTGTCTAAAATAAATATGTGTAGAAGATTTTTAGCACCACTTGTTTGAAATACGTATTGTTTGTTTAAAGTTATTTGTTTGTGTTTGTGTATAGCGCGTGTGGGGCGATCATTGTTTCCTAGAGATGAATTTCTCA
Organism: Limnephilus auricula; assembly: GCA_951813805.1. NCBI lineage: Eukaryota > Metazoa > Arthropoda > Insecta > Trichoptera > Limnephilidae > Limnephilus > Limnephilus auricula. Next base: position 4,821,798 of record OX638388.1, on the reverse strand, counting down.
ATACGACTTGGAAAGTGAGGATTTGTCGCAATAGATTATAAGCGCGGAGGTTAAACATTCCAATACTCCAACCTAACAATAATATATATTTTTGTTCGATTCTGTCATAAAATTAATAGAAAAGGACATCCTTCTTTACAGCTAGGAATTATCATTTTAAACTGTTGGCATTTCTTAAATACTGGACGGAAATATTTAATGAAAAACAACATAGTAAACACTGTTCGAAAACAAGTGTTAAAAGTGGGAAACTAATGAATTTACACGACATTTTGAGTCAATTTAGCAGCATGCCTTTTTTAAATTCAATCAAAGAAAGACAAACATTTCCGGGTTACGAATAACCCAACAACAATAGGGGAAAATCTGAAAAAAATCGAGGATGCCTCTAGGAAAAAAAATCCCGCAGGCAGTATGTCATCTTTGTGAAGGGTCTTTTTATGGAAAGGAAGAAAGGGAAATTCTAGGAAGGAAAAAGGTAAGAGGGGTGGGTAAGAATCTGGAAGTCAATGTGCCAGGAGTGGCGGACGTATGAATCCATCCTCCCACTGCGGTGCAAGGTCAAAATTTCTCCCTCAACAAGTCTCTTTCGATCCACTCCACCACGTAGTAGGTGGGCAAACGGATCCGCCTCTACACGGAGAAAATTTTTATTCTAAAATGCGATCATTTTATTCGCAAAAACGGTTAAAAAAGGGACTGAAGTTCTTACGAACAAATTAACAGTGTTTCAATGTTTATTGGCGGGTAAATGTAAGAATAATTTGTTGGTATACATACGAAATTACGTATCCTACACAACAAATTATTCTTAAATGTTCCCGCCAATAAACATTGAAACCCTGTTAATTTGTTCGTAAGAACTTCAGTCCCGTTTTTAGGAATAAAATGGTCTTATTTTAGAAAAACATTTTTCTCCGTGTAAGATCTAGACAAACCTTACCCCATGAACCCGGGCACCAATTCTAAGTCACCAAACGTAGCGAACCATTTTGGTTCCCTTTATGATGTAGATTCACCGGATTCTCGCTTGCACTACTAGTTTCCGAACATTTTGTATACGTAGAGGTTTCATTGGACATTGCCTTGTAGCAATTTGAATGCAGAGTGTTTATCATTAAATTATGAATGATAATGGGAAGAGGTAGGAATAGGATGATAGGAGCAGAAGGTGCTTATTTAGTCTTGAAGGTGGCATTCGCAAGGGAACCCTAAGTAAATATCAAAATGCAGCTCATGGAAGGAAAGTACAAAACAGGGATCATTTTCTCATTAACAAATGAATTGCATTTAATTCACTTTATTTTAAAACGCTAGTCTTCCGGTTTCAGAAGGGCACTTTCTAAATCAGGAGAATTTTTTGTCGTATTTCATTTATCTAAATATATTAATACATTTTGTTTTGAAGAGTTTTAATTTTCAATGTACTATCGTTACTTAAATTTAAATTTTTCTGCTACCGGTTTCGACACATCCGTGCCATTCACTAGCAAACTTCAAACTAAACTTAAAATTAAAAAATTAAAACAAGTACAGAAATGAATTAGAATTTAGTAGAATTTAATAGAAAAATTAAAATTTAAGTAACGATAGTACATTGAAAATTAAAACTCTCCAAAACAAAATGTCTAGAAATTGTTACATAGTTAATGCCCAAGAAATACAAAAAATATAAATAAATGTTTATATTCTCAGGCTCTAGGCTTAAAATAAACTCATATGTTTACTCTCAGTATCGCCCTGGTGTAAGACCACCATTCAGAATTGAAACGTTGTTTGAATTTATTTTAGCCATGTTTAGTGACCAGCTCTGAATAGCCGCGTCCCCACCATCATCTTCCCATCTCCTTCCACTACCATTACCTTCAGCCTTACAATATTCCCCAATCTGGGATGCCATAGACTCACTGGCTCTAGGCAGGAGCAGTTGGGACTCGTGCGCGGTATTCAATGTGTTATTTCGGTAAAAAAAAACATTGTAACTGTGACAACACCTGTTCATACGAATAATGAATACATTAATTATTTGGTAATTCATTAATTAAAAATTATTTAGAGATAGTATCTGCATCACATTCCAGACTGAAAGATGCTCTTAGTATCGCTCTTGTGAAAGACCGTCATTCCGCGTGACGAGATTAGAATTAGCCAGGTACTTTCCCACCTTCCTCCTTTTCATCTCCTTAACCTTTCACTACCTTCAGCCTCACAACACACCCCGATTGGGGATGCCATAGTCTTACTGGCTCCAGACGGTTGGGAGCAGTTGTGACTATTATGCGGTATTCGTACAAAATTCAGCCTCTTGACTGCGATCTTACTGCTTCGCTAGTAGAGACAAGTGGAATGCGCCTCATAATGATTTTTTTCCATACGGAACGATATTATTTTGATAATCATCATTGAAACATTTGGTACCTACGATATTTGGTGGATATTTTGGTCATCTTCCCACTAAACTAATATGCGTGAAGACGTTACTAGCTCTCGGACAGGAGTGACCATTCAGTTTATCGGCCAGAGATCAGTAACCAATGGCAGAATATTAATAAATTGTTTTTTTATTAAATTTCTAATCTTATCATAAATTAGAACATAAAAAGATTTTTTTTTACTTTAGCTTCACACATCCCAAAATCTCTCAGGGCCTATGTCATTTTTGGAAATGCGGCATGGGGGATCACTTTAGGGAAAGGAAGGAGACAAAGTTCTGGGAAGGAAAAATATATGAGGGGTGGGTAGGAATCTTTGAGTCAATATGTCCAGGAGCGACGGACGTGTGAATCATCACTCCCTTCCCCGTCGAGAGAGTCCAGCTAGAGAGGTAAAAAGGTATCCCTCAACCAGTCTCTTCCGATCCGGCCGTCCTCGCAAACCCCACCTCATGAACCTGGGCACCCCTGCAAGCATTACGGCTTTTTTACAATAGTTATATCGATTAATTTACTCTCCCCAAATGTTGTGTATATATATCATAGTGTACATAGTTTACGGAAAAGTTGTACCAGTCAGAAGATGGCCGTGATAGGCAAGAAATGAAAAAAAAAACTGGAAAAGGAAAAAAGAAATGTTTTAATCTATCTTTTTACTGAAACTCCATTATGAATAATTCGTAGAATTATTGTCAGAATCAAAATGGAAACATTACAAACTGTACCTACCTATATTATAAAATGTTGGTAAAAGAAACCCGGCCTTTACCATAAAAACGCATGAATATCATAACATAACCTCAAAAAGCGCAAGATGAAAGAAAGATGCATAACCTAGAACACAGACTTACCTGTTTTATAATATACAAGCTTCTGCCCGCGACTTCGTCTGCGTAGGATTAGTACTTCGGGTAATCTATTTTCTTTTCCTAGGTCCCATCTACGTTTATACCAACATTCTTATCCTATTTATTTAAAAAATGTATAATTCTTGATTCGATTCAAAGTATTAGGCGATTACTTCAAATAAATTCAGTAATTTAAATATTTTCCAAAATAGAATTTTGATTTAACTATCATTGTTTTGCAAAATGTCATTCTCAAATTTTGACGCTTTCTATTAAACTATAATTATTATTTTCAATATATTGAAAATAAATAGCTAGCTTCATAAATTATAGCCTATATGTTATTCTGGTGTATGAGCTATATTATTGTAAAGTTTCATTAAAATCCATTCATTAAATTTCGATTTAAAGAGGAACAAACATACATACATCCATACAAACTTTCACGTTTATAATATTAGTAAGATTTAGGTAAAACGATAATTTTCTAACCTATAATAATTTCCGGAAAAACGTCAAATAAATCTCAAATTTTGAAGATGCGTTCAGTTGTAAAGTAACGTTATAAACTAAAAACTAAATTAAACTGACAATAAAAGTAGTTTTATTGGCATTTAAATGTTGTTTTATTGGCAGCAAAAAATAATAACAACAAACATGTAAAATTATGAACCAAATGTTTCATAAAATTATGAGGTTTAGTTAGTGACAGGTAGTGAAATGATTAAATAACCTTAAGATAATAATATATTCAGCTGAAAAGGTAAAAGGTGTACCAGTCCTGGCCAGTGCCATGTCTACGGGCGATACCTCTCGCGGCGCGAACAAGACCACAGGCCATTGGGAGAGAAAAAAGAAGAAGTGATCGGATCCATATTTCTGACACCCACGCATTAAACGTTAGTTTTTATTATTGGCCGCGTACCCGCCGTACCTACCCGCTAACCGTACCCACCCGCCCGACACGGCCCGGCTAAAGGGACCCAACCAGGGCCGGATCGTGCTATTTTATGGGCTCTTTAGCATTTCGGGCCCATGAAAAATTATAATTACAGCGAGTCTCACTTAACAGATTTGATTCGTGGCTTGGCATGGTAATGTGTAAATATATAATATCCCTCTTACCAATGAACGTGTTTTAAATTATACACAACTGATAAACAACCATTTGCCATCCATTATTCGATATTTATCAGTTATGTACAATTTAAAACACGCTTATTTTTAAGGCCCCATGTGTTTAGCAAGCAGATGTTATTTATTCAATTTCGGGAAATCAACAGTTTGTAGATAGCTAAAATAAAATCAATTATGGATTTTAAGAAATAAAAATTATTTTCATGATGATAGTAATTGAAGATGTCATATTTAAAAAAAGATATCATATTATAAAAAATAAAACAGGATATAACATTAATTCAATTCATTACATAATTATAAAACAATAACAATGACAAAAAAATATACCCACGAAGGTAACGAAGACAGAATTACTAAAAACTAGTAGCTAAGAAGTTCTCTTCTTTTCTCTACTTATTGTCTTTCCTTTCACCTCGTTAATCGAACTATAATACGCCATATTGTTGAGAATGCACTATTTTACAATGACCTGGCTTTAACTCAACTTTTAAATTAAACCTCTTTCTTAAAAAGTGTTATTAATATATTAAGCCCTTCTAAATATAACATATAAATATGTGACCTGTTGTACGGTTTGTTCAAAACAATATTGATTTTGCTTTCAGTATACCTCATCGACTTGGGCCTTTCTAGTGTATAAGCCCGGAGCATCCGGTCCTCTAAATAAACACCCCAGTCCGCCACTGCTCGCGGAGATTATCTACACGAAATACGTTGCCCCATAAACCCGCGAGATTATTAAAATGACGATATTAAATAATATCTACAGAGCGAGAGGATTTTAGATTACATCTCGTTACCTGTGATTCGGGAAATTGGAACGGGTTAAAATCGCGGTGGCTGGCATTTGCTCCAAGCTGGCTTCACGTTACATAATAATATGTTTATATGGGACACTGGGCTCGATGACTCTATGACAAGATTATCTTTTGGTTTTGAGTTTTTCAGTCATATTGTAATTCCTCCACCATTTATATTTATAATGGGTTCATACCTATGTTCTCACTTATGTGAGAAAACTCAGTAATTATACAAGTAGGGAAATAAAAGGATTAAAACCTGCTCAGTTAAAGGATGCATAATATCTACATAAAATTAAACATTATATAATTATTATACAAGCTCAAGTGACAAAATTACAAACATAAGCAAGAAACACAAGAGGTACAAAGAGAGACTCGCATAATATAATTAGTCCAACAATAATATTATTATATTGTCTTTATCTAATGATAAAATATTACAATTTGAGGTTTTTCTTAAGAAGTTATTAAAAAAATGTTACCGTGTTTTTGAGCAATAGCACAAAATATATTCAGTGTGTGTGTCGAAATGTCTTTTTCAGCACACTTTTGAGAGCTTTCTCTCAGTTTATCCGCTTCCATCCATCCAAACATCACTTATAATGCTTACGTATCCTCACTTATAATTAATTACCACTTTACAATGATTATTTTTATGTGTGTGTATTTCTATGCCTACATATGTATGTATTTAAAAATATTTAATTTTAGTCATCTTGATTTTATGTACTTTTTTTGCTTTTCAACATTTCGTTGCTTAAAGAATATTGTAATAAATAATGTGTTCACCTATAATTGGAATCATCGCTATAACTATGTTGTAAATGTATGTCATTACTGTTGACGATCCAAATAAATAAATAAATTCAGTTTTACATATTTTTTACCACAAGCCTATTGCTATCAACGTTTACAATTTTTCTGCCAATTACATACCTTCCCTCTGGTGTGTAGGTAATTGGCAGAGATAGATACACAGTAGGGTTGGTCTCTCAACTCCGTTAGGTGCTTACCGTATTACCTTTGATAATTTGTTATCCTTGGCTACTGAATTCAGTATTTCATTGTTTAACTAACTCATTTTTCATAAATAAATACATCTCCCAAAAACCCAAATTTACCTCTTTATTGCTTATCTCTTCTTAAAATCCTGTTTATCCTTTTGAGACCTCGTGTGCATATTGAGTGTGTTGAGTGTACTTTATCGACCGCCTTATAAACCAACAAATCGCTTGCTTGTCTCTCAGAATGTTTCTGTTTATTCCAACTTAGTGACTATGGTATGGCGATGTAAAGGTACCTATAACCAATATGTTTCCCTCGAACACCGTACAATGTCAGACACTCCTCGTGATGTTGGCGATAAGATGCGACTGAGATATGTTAGAAGAATTTCTTTCTTGAATCTTCACGTCAATAGAAATAAAAAAAAATCGTTTAATTTTACAATATTTTCGACAAACAACGTTTATTTAATTTTAAATTGTCATCATTCAAATAGGCATATAAAGAAAACTCCTTCACGAAAAAAAAATAATTTAGAGATGTTTACAACGAAGTAGAATCCCCATGGCGCGGCGTAGATATGAAATTGAAAAGAGTAGTAGATAACTTTCTAGAAATAGCACTATATTTTTTTCCTCAAAATAATTTTACTATAATTTTTATTTCTTTATATGTTCAATATTATTATTAATTAATTTATAAAAACAGTTTATTTATAAACAACCTCTGCTATATAATTTTTATTACGCTTGACAGCTGTTTCGCTTTCTGAAGGCATTTTCAAACTGTGGGATACCCCACTTACGGACAATGTATTTATAATTTTAATCGTCTGTAAAAAAATTACTTCGGTTAAATTTGTAGAACCCCATTTTAATTTTAATTTATTTTATTATTTTTATCTAGCTGACCCGCCCACGCGTTGCTGTGGCTAACGAAACACAACAACATCTACTGAATGCTTACGTAACCTAGATAACCAAGTATTGTGTCAATAAATTAACTCACACCGCCATCTGTCAGAACCTTATAGAACTTACAAATAATTTGAAATCATTGTCCCATAAAAAATGTTTAATTCGCAATGATATATATTTAGTTCAATAATCGAGAAAAAAACTATCCCATCTTTTAAGTTAGACCAAATTACACACAGTAAGCCAAATTTCATCAAAATCGGTTAAGTAGTTTCGGAGTTTAATTTGGACTTACATCGTGACACGAGATTTTTTTTATATATAAAGATAATAATATTATTTAATTTATAAAATGGAATTCTACAAATTAAACTTGATAACCATAAATATTTTTACTATACTTACCTATCGTGGGGAGTAAAACAAATACGTTGAAGACAAAGTAGTAATTTCTTTCAATTGATTGTTTTTACAATGTGGAGCTTTCAAAATATGTATATTCAAGTTGCGTTGGTTCTAGGTTAAAACTTTAATTAAATTATCAAAATTACACACTGCCCTTCCCACGTCAGAAAAGGATGAATATTTAAAGAATGAGACATCAAAGTTAATAATACATGAAAGATTTTCATGAGTCAATAATTGTCAAATATATTAATGAAGACAATATTAGCGACTCTTAATCGAAAATTTGAAATAGAAACGTCGAAAATTATCGATATTAACTAAATGAATTATAAAAAAAAAACAATAAATTGTCAATTGAGATGTTTCACCTTTTTCGTCAATGATGAAGAACAATTTGATGAATTTCAAAGATATTTTAAATAAACTTTATTTTATAATTAACAGTGTGACGTTAGGACAAAACATATTATGTATTAAATTAGACTGAAAAAATCATACCCACTATGCGATAGCGTGCATTCCGCTAAGACCGAGAGTAGACTGAGTATAGTTTGTCAAGTTCGGGAATTAAAAGTTAGGACGGGTTGTTTCACAGAACTTAAACAATGATTTTTAAGTTCTGTGAGAGTTCTATTTAAGATATGATATTATTTCAGTTATGTGAAATTTCTGGTGACCAGATCTGAATAGCCGGGCACTTCCCAACTTCTTCTTTCTAATCTCCTTTCTCTCCCCACTTAGAGCCTCACTACATACCCTAATTGGGGATGCCATAATCTCAGGTTAGTGCAGTCGGGAGCCTTGTGCGGTATCCACAAAAAGATCGGTAGAAAACGTTGGCTCACCACCGACCGTATAATGATTAAATATATATGTAACTTTACGCAGGTTATCATCGAGTTTTAGTGACATCATGAAAATAATCTCATCTGATGATAAAATGTTATTAATTCTGCATTGCGGAACGTAAGAAGTTACGACATAATAGTTTTGTATAATCGAATAGAAGAAGCTATCAAAGTCCTAAGGCAAAAATGTACTAAATCACTAATCTAACCTAATCCGTGACGGGACCATAATATGAATAGGTATAGGTCTACAATGAAAAAAAACTTGATAATCATTTTGCTATTCTCAGCTTTAGGTATCTATAATACATATTTCATATGTCAGGATAAATTATCAGGCGTAAATTTTCGTGTGGTTTGGAAGGTAGGCTTGGTCGAAGAAAAAATAACACCAGTTTCCAGTCGCTGACAGAAAATATAATGAAGTATAAATTATATTTTTGACAGCTACACATTATATGTACATGATATACCTCGAAGGTCAGATTAACATTCTGTTAGATCAGTCAATTATATTTCCAGCAGATTAAATCGCGTGACATAATCACAATTTATTTGATAGTCAAGCCATTTGTTTCGAAACCTAGTAACACATTTTTTGTAAATATACTTTAAAAAAACTGATACGAAATATATATATATATTTTTTATTTATTTTTTATTTTTTGATGTCGATATATTCACACATCGGCATTATGAATCAAAGGGGAGGTAAAAATTATTACATAAAATTTATACTTAGTGCTTACGCTCACGGACAACAGAAAAAAAAACAGTTTGCTACTCAACTCGGTATCTTGTGTATGTAAATATGATTGTCCGCACACTACACAACTTCTCAAAAACCCGTTGTCAAATGCAACCCAAGTGTGACTCGCAACTAGCCTTGCTAGTTGCCACGGACGGCGACGCGCCAATTCCTGGTTGCCATGGAAACGCCAGTTTTTTTGTCAGTTTTGGAGTTTTTTTGTTGTTTTTTAGTCGCCAGCGCCAATATGATAGCTGAAGTGTTCTTTGCCTATGGTTAAACAAGCTGAGATTAATGCTGAAAACGTAAAATTGAGTAGCGTCGGATAGAAGTTTGGTTGGAAACCATAGCAACCCTCCAGTTTTATTTTGGTTTCACCGATTTACAGAGATGCCTCCATTGGAGAAGGGTTCGAATGTATCTAAGTCTGTGATCTATGGATCTACTAATACTGAAGCAAAGTTTAATAAAATGTATTTTGTATCGGGAATCCAATCCACAACCTGCCTACTCGAAGTCATAATCGTATCCACTGCTCTACGAACGTCCTAGAAAATCCAGTACACTTCTTCTACTACTATCTACTGATTACAATAGAACATATTTTAGAAAAACCGTTGTTAATAAGAGTATTTATGTGTTAAAATATTGAAAACATGTTTACAACTTAGTAGGTATCATAATTCTGTGCTAAAAATGCAAAATAAGTTTTTATCACGTTTTAGGACACTAAGCTTAAGTGATGGATGGAAGTGAAATGGTTTTGTGACTGTTGTCACTCTTTTTACATAAGATTAAGTTATCTATCAATAAAAATAGCTTTATACGTCTTAAGACCTACACATTCTTTCGATATTGACCATTTTTTGCATGGTGTCGTATTACTACGCCAAAAATCTAATCAAAACTGCCAGAGAACGCAATATTTTAGCAGAATAAATAATGATTTTGTGACATAAAGTGTTGCCTATAAAAAAATCGGGTTATTCGCCCACGGTGCGGAATTTCTATACATATCAATAGAACTGTATAAAAGTCAACTGGCGCAAGATTGCGAGATATCTAGCACCTGCAAAAGCGCAACTCTGCGGCCCACACCAGACAAGACGAATAAATAATAATATTAAGAATTACCACCAGTTGGTTGTTCGAGATGATATGACAATTTTGGAGGCACCTGTCCTTCCTAATGGGGTATCACCGCTTTCCTGTTACACCAAATAGGCATGGGCTGGCGATAGCAGCCGAAACGTAAAATATACCTCCGATTGTCTTTTTGTCGGACACGTAACCAATTTCAATAAAAATACTAAGTTATGGCTTCCTCGCTAGGTGGGTAACCTTTAGGCCGGGCTTAACCTGGGATGTGGCCCGAAAGCCGGCTGTACCGGTACCGCTGTACGGAGTACATATCTACTGTAGTAGATGAGACAGGCGGGTACCGGTGACCCGCACAACGTTTGGGCGAGTATTTCAGCTAATTGTGTCGATAAAATCCAACAGCTTTGTACGATACATGAAATATGTCTAAATACGACGACCTCGGCATTTTACACATACATGTACACATATTTGAAGCGATTACTTAATTTTTTTAAGCTCAGAAGGAGTTTACACAATTCAATTAATGGAACATACTATGTAGTGGTACAAATTGTAAATTATGTTTAAAAAGTAAATTTGGAAATGTACTAGAGACCGGGAGGTATGGTAACTGCCTGTAGTTCACTTAAAGAAATTACGTTTTACAATAAAAGTAAAGAAACAATAATAAGTTACATCTCGTACGTTTTGATTTAAATTTCTTACTAAGATATCTTATATAAATAGCGATGATAATTTTAAAAATAATTTTTAAAATCTTACTTGTCGTGTACTTATTAATTAATTTCTTTTATTTACGCCCGTTCAACAGGCTTTTACGTAGGTATACATTTACATAATTTATACAATATACTCATAAATAGTGTATACAAGGTGTTAAGGTACGTACTTGACTTATTTTAACCAGTGATTCCTTACATTATTTGAAGTAAAAAATGTGAATGAGATTTTGGTCTCCGGTGACTTTTTCGATGACTTTTTTTTTTCAAAACTTTTATCTTCAAAATTAAACAAACAAAAAAAATCTTCTTCATGTCGTCACTGGTCACACGACCGAGTAACGGCCCAACCTCTTGCCCCAAACTGTCCAACAACTACTATTTTTTTAATGATTTGAAAAAAAAAAAATCAAATTAAAAAAAAAAAAACACATTCCGGTTAATGGTTGAATGGGCATCGCGTTTGGGTCCCACCCAGGCGTTCCGTGTTCGATTCCACGGCTGGCTAAGTCCTCCATCACAACACAAGCAATATCTTCCGCTTAGTGTTGTGGTAGTAGGAGATTTTCAAATGTTGTTGGGTTATTCGTAACCCGGAAATGTTTGTCTTTCTTTAAAAAAAAATATCCTGATTCCAACGCAAATAACAATATGGAAGTGCTCAATAAAATATCAAAAATCATCAACAAACATGCACTCGGTAATCAAAAAAATCTAAAATGTCACCCGAGACCAAAATTTCATTAATATTTTTTACTCCAAATAATATCAGGAATCACTGGTTAAAGTAAGTCAACTACGTATCTAACATCCTGTATAAGTATGTTAGATACGTAAGTACGTCTTATGTAAACATAATAAAAATATTTTTCAAGAAAGAAATAATAAAACTTTATAGGTACATGGCAGGATGTAATTTTAAGTATCAACACATTCACTAATCGAACCAAGGCTCTTTAATACATCCAGAGACAGTTTCACCAAATAAATCATCTCTACTGGATGAAAACATCCATATTAAACACTGCAATATTGGTGAACATAATATTTCAACCACATCGGAGTATATGTTTCCCATACTTTAAATTCGTCTCAAAGGATGATGTGACTTGATGTTAAATTAAGTGAATTTTTTAACCATTTTTGCAATAACACATACAAAAGTTCTTTAAAGTAAGATTTTCATTCTTAATGATTCAAACCACTAACACACTTCGATTAAAAACATCTATACGTCCATACCACGATGTCAACATCAATATACAGATTAGTGTTTCCATAATAAGTATACATTTTATATTAGCCAACGTTGATATTTTCAAGCCCTTTTTCTATCTTGACTTTGGTACTTTAGAATTTTGCCACAGAAATAACAATGTTGTTCAAAGTCGTTATAGAATGGGCACTTGGTGATTTTTATTGTGTAAGCCTGAGAATTTCACATGATACCTCCACGGATGAAAAAATGCCTAATTAGAAGTGATATGAATTTGGCAATCATCTTTTAAATTATCCTTGATAAAATTCCATTGTCACTCGTCTTATGATGGCAGATTATTATTTCCTTATACCAGTGCAAGTGGGCAGCAGCAGGCAGCAGGAATTCAGTACACATATCTACAGATGTTTCATCGTGATCTAGGCATACATGAGTCCTACTGCGTGATAATCTGAGAACTTGTGACCTTCTACAAATCGAGCTCATAGTCACGGGTATAACAGAAATAAACATCATATCATTTACAGAACTTAACTAAAGTTGGTGAACGTTAACTCCAAACAGTTTCAAAGCGAGTAGAGTTTCTCAATGGATATTAATCGGCCTCTTTTTCAGTGGCACACAAAAAAGTGAATATTTTAATAATTTTCACCAAAAACGGGATGGCTCTGTGTAAGTTAGTACCCATATTAAAATTTCTAGATAAAGCAAACATCTCGGACGTGGAACAAACAAAATTTGTAGGTTCCGGTTCTGTGAATGTTCAAAATCATCGACCATACCCGCCAGACCCTCATTCCAGTACCGAGGCGTATCGTAAGAAACTACCTTCATAGACGGAATATCTTAGTTTGAGTGGATGAAATGGTTGGTTGGTTTTGATGATGTGGTTTGTTTTGACAGCAGCCGCTGGAGCATCGTGGTCGGGCTTACGGGCTATCAAGGATACCAACCGTAAAGCAGATACGAATCTCCGGCGTGCCACCAAATCTACTCGGAGTAGATAACTGAAGCAACATTTTTTATAAAAAAAGAGAATTTATGTCTATTAATTATTTTTTATTACATGTGTGGATATTCTCCGCGTATTAGCCGACTCCGTGCGGCGAGTGGATGCATATCTGACAACGATACCAGAAGAAATACTAGAATTACGTTAATGCGGAGAGAAAATGTTAAAACGAAGAAGACTCGCCTTATATATGTCAAATTAATTATTCCCAAAATACGGAGTTATGGTAATTTCTTTCTCCGATTTAGTCAGTTTAGCCAAGTTTAGTGGCACACGTCTCCAAACTGAATTATTATTAGTACTATTACCGTCTGTATAGTGTGAAAAGCCTAATTTATGCTGACCAGGTCCACTAGCACACTCGATCGATAAGGATTGATAGGCTAACTATAGGTAACTTCTCATCGTTCCCTAGCATGACTGGGGATCGCAAACGAATAAGTGATAGTTCACAATGACTAAGTGTCCTTAATATATTCGACATCAACTGTTGTTTGTACGTTAGCGATCTGCAATTATCCTAGAGAACGATGAGAAGTTACCGACAATAAGGAAGTTGAGTCCTTTTTTTATCAATGTTCAAATGCAAACATAAATACTAGTATATTTTTTTTAAAAGTTCGTTTTCATAATTAAATTAATTCTACAGGTTTGAATTTTGCTCAGCCTGCGAAAACGCCCGGCACGGTACAGAGGAGTGTGTGACGTCACATGGTCCCTTGTTTGTGTGAAATATAAGGGAAAATATTTACAAAACCGGGACACGCTTAATATGGACGAAAAAAATAAATTTAAAAAGTTGTAGTAGTTAGATATTAACTATTAATAATCAATTCAGTTACCGGAATTTCGAAAAGAGTGCATTTTAATGGTTTTTTTTTAAATTTAAAAACACGGATTGTCATTTTTCAACGAAACTTGCAACAGTTCCTAACATAGCAGCCGGTGAAAAATGACATTTCGTGTTTTTAAATTTAAAAAATTACCATTAAAATGAAATACAAAATTACCAATAAAATTCAAACTTGTAGAATTAATTTAATTATGAAAACGAACTTTAAAAAAAATAAAAAATACTGGTATTTAAGTTTGCATGTCATCCACATGAACATATTTTTTTAAAAGTCAAAATATTTTTCACTCAACTTCCCTATTCCGAAATTTGAAATATGAGATTGACAAATATGAAGTTTAAATAAGAGGTCCCAGTCGCTGAATTGGTAGAGGCGCTCGTCCCGGTAAGACGAGAGGTTCTGGGTTCGAGTCCGAGTTGCGACTATTATTTTTTATTTTTCTGTGTCTTGTTCTTTTTCATATTTTAGTTTAGATTAGGTTGCCTTCTTCTTCAATGATAGTTTTTATTGAATTCATATAAGTATATATTTTTTACATTAACACCACACAGGAGGCCTCGAGGAAAGTACATTTCCTTTGGGCTTATCATCTTTGGGGATCCTGTGTGAGTTTTTAAGGAAAGGAGGGAGAGAAAGTTCTGGGAAGAAAAAGGTATCAAGGGTGCGTAGGAATTAGTAAGTATGTCTAGGAGTGTCCCTACCGCCGCGGTGTACAAGTCGAGAGAGACCAGCTGGGGAGCTCCCGATCTGGTGGGAAGGGATATCCGCCGCCAAGACCTGAACACACCTAATGAACTCGACACCCTTGCTCTGGTCCGCTACGCAGCTGGTGGGAAGGGGTATCCGCCGCCAAGACCTGAACACACCTAATGAACTCGACACCCTTGCTAAGTCACCAAACCTAAAAATGTTAAAAATAAACTGCGAATTAAAACATACAAAAAATAGGAAGCATTACCATTGATGTTTAGAGTCAGGACTATTGGCAGTGTTGGCACCTAATAGCATCCAGTATAAGAGATGTCGAGTGTATCTTCACAAAAGATCTTGCTCCATACCACCAACCATACCAGGTAGTATGGCGACCAAACCAACTCGGTGTCTAACTGCCTATACCAGTGATATTGTACACTGTATAGCCTCCGCGACTCCCGACTGCCGCTGACTGAAATGGCATTATGAATCAAACAATGCCGACCTTGGAAATATAAATATTCAAATTTCAAGGCCCCCACTATTTTGGCGTGTGCAAATAGAAACAAACACTTATACATGCAGAGCTCGCGGCCCACACATATCCACACATAGCCGGTCGGGGCCCGTACGCGCATACACAAGTTGGCAAACAACCATTCTGCAGGAATCGAGAACCAGAAGACCTGAAACTTAATTAAATAATTGAATACCTGATAAATGTGTGTTAAAAAAGCGATAAATTAATTTTTAACTTACAATAAAAATATATAAATTTATTTTAGGCCACTTTCAATTTTAATTAAACTCTAGTAAAAATACCTCTATCATCTGTTAATTTCACAATTGAACTATCTAAAATTAAACAAATTGCTCTAAATAATGGTTATTCCACACACTTAATTGATAAAATCCAAAATAAAAAACTTAAGCTCATTTCAACTAATACATTTTTACTTGGTACACCTGAAACTAATAATAAAATCACAAATCTCTTAATGGCGCAGGATCTTATATATATCCAATTATTCTTCACTTAGTACAAAAAAATTGCCTACCTACATTGAACCCGAGTTCTATACTGACAATAACTTAGGTAAATTATTGAAAAATACTAAAGATCGAGATCATAAATTAAGCCACTCAGACATTTACCAAATATGTTGCAATAATTGTCCATCATTCTACGTAGGTAAGACAAGCAGAAATGTAAATATTAGAATCACGGAACATTTAAGATGTTTAAATAACAATAATTTTTCGGAGTTTGCCAATCATCTTATTTCCACCAATCATTCTTTTAATAAGGACACATAGGGTTAAATTTATTCACTATAATAATAAAAGCTAAAAAATTAGACAATTTGAAAGCACTTGAAATTTTTAAAAAATCCCTTAGTAATAACGCCAGTATATTGAATAACCAAATAATATATCGTTTAGTCCCATTCTAGATATATTTCCAATAAACTGGTCTATTATTATCGGAATTCCCGCGATTACCCCTTCCCCCTTTGTTAACCTCCCACTTTAAAACCATTTTTTTTGTATATATCTATCAATATTTTGTATCATATGTTAGTTTTAATATTCTCCTGACGAAGGAAGAGTTCTTCAGAAACCGGTATAGTTTAATTAAAATTTAAAGTGGTCTAAAACAAATTTATATATTTTTATTTTAAATTATGGCGAGTCACAAAGTTAATGCTTAAATAAGAGTTTCTGCGGTGGGTGGCTTTTTGTTTTTTTAAACAGATCTAGAGTTTTATTCCGAGATTAATGAAATTTTGTGCACTTCACCTTGAATTTCAGCTAGTAAAATATAAAAATTTCAGCACATATGTGAAAATTTCAAAAATTTTATGAAGAGTAGGTAGTAATTTGTTTATTCAAAAATTAATAAAATACTTACTTTTAAGTAAACCCTGATGAGGTAACCATCGCTTACGAAACATGTTGGTTTTTTAATCAATAAAAATGGTTGAAACTAAATATTTTATTAATTTTGAAGTAATTTGTTTTGATCGTAATAATAATAATAAAAATAATAATAATTGGATTGTAGAGCGCCGTTTTTGTGAGAAATCACCTGAAGGGCCTAATGAGTAGATAGTAACTTAGTCAATCAAATCAAGTTATACGCCAGGCTCAAATCTACCAGAAACCTTAACATATTTTGGACCGAGATTTTCACCAATATTACTGGATATTTTAATCCTATTTTTAAAATGTCTAGATCATAAAATGATCTTGCTAAAAAACACACTGTCATAGATATTTTTGTAAATAATATAACTTGTTTCAAGAAATATCTCTCGATTTTTGCAACTAAAATATAATTTCAAATTTTGTAATTAGGTTTTTAAATTATGCATAAAAATACTGACATTGTTTTTCATGTCTTTGCTTCTGTGAATTTGCAAATGTGATTAGGTACTGCAGACACATTCGTCTAGGGATATTTATATTTGTATTTTAATTTGTTTTATATCTCACTCTTCCATTGCTAAAAAAACTCTAAGATCAAGTGAAGAATGCAAAATAATATATACCTATATTTGGCATCTTCAAAACGTTTGATTGTCAATGACCGACAGAATACATGTAGATTTTTACGCTGAATGCCCATGTCTAATGGTCTTATGTAGGTAAGGCTACCTTCATAACTTAATCAAATAAATACTGAATTCATTATGAGATCAATAGACGCCCAGAGATCTGCATAATGTTTATCTCAACTGTTCTTAACGCGGGCTGGTTTTTCGAGTAGTTTTTGATAAATAAATATTTATTGTATTAAAATATTTAGTACATCTACATAATTTAAAACATTTTAACTTTTAAAAAGTTAACACGAAGCTTTTAGCACTAGACGCATAAAAATAAATTCATGCCAAAATAATATTACAGAAAAAAATTGTATTCTCCCATTCTCCAAATCGAATAAGGAATAAAATACATTTTAAAATTTTTTATATATTATTTAGGTATATTTTCTGCTCACATTCATCTCATATTACTCAACAAACTTGAAAACTTCCTATCGACTTCTCACACAAACCGCTTTTGTACTTCCGGAATTATTTGTCTAACAGAAAACAACGCGTAGTTTATGCGCAGTTCGCTTCAAAATCTTACCTTAAAAATTCTGGGGTTCCTCAGGGGTCTAACTTAGGACCTCTATTATTATAAATGACGTAATTCTATTTATAAAACTCGTCACATTTTTGTCATTTGCTGACAATATTACACTATACAGGGTGTAACAGGACCTACCCGAGAGATTTTACCCAACGACTCCTGAGCGTATTTGGATTAATAAATGTATTTGTCATTTTTTTGTCCGTTATTTTTTCTATTAAAAGCAAAAATAAAAATTTCGATCACACGTCGCTACTGATCCCATGGCTATCGGAAATACCACGTCACGATGGGTTTGAGTGAAACATTTCGTACATGCGGCATGCCCCTAGAATGAGACACAACGCTTGTCGAGGTGCTCTAGAATATGTACGCGCTTCTCTAGAAACAAACTCAGTTGTGACGCGTGGTGGAAAAATATTTTTAATGTTTTTATTAGAAAAAAATTATACCACTAAAATTATAATTATTATTTACTAGTGTAATGCTGAAGGAGGACCCCATTCGTTTATAAATCGATAATAGTTTTTAACTACAAAACCACATATATTTCAGTAAAAAATATATTTCAGTAGCGAAGGAATCACTTTTGGTAAGCGCCTGATTTTTAATTCTCATATCGATTCGAAGTGCAACTCTGCCATGCGAATGCTAGGTTATGTTATCTGTAACGTAAAATCTTTTTCTAATAATAGAGTGATAAAAATGCTTTCAGAATTGTGTAGAGTGGCTCCGTAATCTGGGGACCTGAAGATGCTCTATTGAATCAAAAGATGTAGAACATGTGCAAATAAAGCTTATGACTACCAAATATCATGCATTTGAGAAGAATGAGTCCATTCCTAAATAACTTAATCTTTAGTGTTTTTAAGATGGGAATAATTATTTTATTTTAAGATAACGCTGTGTTTATAACTGATGTTACTAATGTAATATTATGATAATCTAATATTTCCGTGAAATGTTAATCGATAACACTACATTTCACAATAAATAAATAAAATAACAACAATCGGACAATAAATTATTAGATAGGGGAAGAGTGCCTGAGACGGCATAGTGGTAGAGATGGCAAGGTGGTAATTTTTCCAAAACTAGCCACGACATGGCTCCACCAATACTGTTATCAGATGCAAGTTTTAGATGCAAGCTAGTCAGTCTGCAACGTTTTGCCGAGCGTCACGCGTCATTGTTGTAAAATAAATCTGTAATTGACAGCCCCGATAACAGAGTTAATTCCCAGTAGGTACTTACCCATCCATTTCAAACTTGAATGACAAACAAATTTGAAGATAACAATAATCCCAATACAAAATTACTGTAAACATTTCAACTCCTAGAATCTAACGAATGCAATTAAATGTATGTATGAATAGATATACTTGATAGATATATTTCGACATTATTTAAGAGTACGTATTTTGTTCATAATCTGTTTCTCTCCTGTGTATCTTTGTAAACTTATATATCACTTGCATATAAAAGCCTTTTACGGCGTTTAAATAAATAAATAAATAAAATCGGTGTTTTGAAATCACATTGTGTGAAGTTTTGAATCGACCCGGTGCCGAGGCCCTGCAGGGCCCTGCATGGAATAAGGTTAGTCTTAAAGTACCAAATACTTATGAACAGTTTGTGATAATATTAGAGTAATTGATTTGCGTTTTTTTGCAGTAGTTTAAAAAAAATCGTTAATTATGGTGCATGTTGCTAAGACGGCATACGCATTGAGGCGGTGGTAAGCCATTTCATCTTTCATGAGAAATATTTTGAGAGATTTTGTTGAATGTGAAAACGTCACCGTGTTGGGTTTGTGAATTAACATTAAAACAAATAAAAAGATATTAGCTGAACATAAATTAATTTAACAATTTTTTTCAGATATCCAATAAGATGAGTTGAATGCATTAACCTTCCCAGCACAGCAAAACATGTTATTTGTGACGTATGTTCCAACTCTTTTAATTTTTTTTTAGTATTTTAAAAAAATTTGTAAGTTAGGAATAGTGTATGTGTAGTGTATGCCATCTCATCAATGGGTATGGGTGAGATGGCATATTTATTTTATTTTATTTTAATATTTACATTTGATACATTTAAAGCCAAAATAACAGAAATAATATTACATAATAAGAGAATATATTTAAAATGAATACAAATAAGATGTTATTACGTTGTTTTAGGTCGATATTAGTTCCTAGCTAGGCAGATTGCCTGTTCTAAGGAACCAAAGTGTGTCAAATGCAATTTAAAGTATTATTTTTTTTTTAATTAATACCTATGTACTATTTGAGGAGTGTTTTATTTTATTATAATTTTTAATGAAAACCCAGTATTTTTTATTAACATTATGTTAGCTAATTGGTCATAGACAAGTGTTCTATTACCAATAACCTCATATTCAGTGTACTTTAAAAAAAAAAAAAATATTTTTAGAAAAGTATGCCGTTTTAGACACTCTTCCCCTACCTATTAGGAATTTTTTTTTAGAATGACTATTATTTGTCCAACTGACACTTGGTGGAGTTACATATTAATTTTTAAAAATATATTATGGTTTTGCTTTCCTTTTACTGTGCATCTTTATAGAAAGTCGATAGTAAATTGCATATTCCCTGCGAAATTCACTAATAATAGTAATGAAGTAATTGTCAATGAACATGTGTGCCCGATAGTAAACATATTTCTTAACATTTTAATAAAATAATTTGATAATCGGGGCACATCTTCGTATATATGTTTACTCTGAGCTTATAAGGAAGTTCTGAACGCAGGTTGGTCGGATCTCGTTTGTAAGGTAAGGCGTTCGCCTGTGCTAACAAAATCAGCTCGCATAAATAATTATCCAAGCATACAAACTCTAATCAAATGGCTAAGTAACTCTAAAATATGCAAATATATATTGTTGTGTTCACACATCGATGGCAATGTGTCAGCCAACGCAGAAATATCGTACATAGCGATCGGACGCGTTCGCCATATTTGGGGCCGTGTGTGACAATCATATCCGATGGTTAAGGACGAAAAGGTCGTAAAAAATCGTAGGTGAATTCATAAATATGTATTTAAACATGTTTAGGTTTGCACTCACTCGACACGGTAGCCTTAACGGGGATCAGTATTCCGGTTGACTCTTTTTTCGCCCTTGAATGCTTATTTGTATTTGTTACCTAAATAACATCCTTGTACTCCCTTTTAAGATTAGTGTTATATTTGGATACTATCCATGAGAGTCCAAAAGTTGCAACAAAACCCAGTACAAACGGCCAAGTGCCGATGCAGTCACTTAAAAGCGTGCACTCAATTCAGAGGTTGGCACTAGAGCGATATTTATATGGGTCCGAAAAGCATTCCACCAGCTTACCTGAACGGTGAGCTTCTGAAAGTAGTAGAAGAAACTAAGTATTTAGGACACATAGAAAAGCGCTCAGCATACAGTCAAACATAAAACTAATACATTTTTGGACGTAAAATGGATTACGTTCTGTATATCATTTACCTGTACGCATGCGAACTTTGGACAAACTTAAATAAGAGCAACATGGAAAGGCTTCGTGTGCAATATAACAACCCCTACCGCATGTTATTTGGCCTTCCCAGATACTGCAGTGCTTTCAACTTGCTAACGGGGGGACGAGTTCCTTGGTTATGAAGACCCAATAAGAACCCGGGCGGCAGGATTGAGGGATAGGATAACTCCGGAAATCTCCTCCTCATAGAATCCCGCCAGAGCCCAGATTCCAGCATCGAATAACACTGGGGAAAGTTATTGGCCTCAGCAATGTCCAACAAATGCGGCAGACCATTAGTGTGTTTTTTTGTTGTTCCAAACATACATCTTTTTGATGTTTTTGTTTTTCTCATACCTTTTGGTCTCTATGTAACACACTTTACAAGATGTATGGGACCGCAGTAAACTCGTGCAGCAATAATTTTATTTTTATTTTAACGTAATGAGTAAAACCTCAATTTGTTATATTTAATTAATGGAGACCAGAGCGAATACAGGTCCGCCCGGCTAGGCTAAGGTCCCAGGTTTGATTCCTAGATGGGACTGTATTCTTTTCAAATTTTTCTGTTCCAAATTTTTGATTGGAAGTTAGCTAACGTTGCTTCGTTAATTAAATTATTATTTCTATGTTTCTTCTTTTTCACGTTAAAGCAGCAAGCAAGCAAATCAAAATGATTAAAGCCACTGGAGCGACAGAGCAATTAAAATATTTTTTCTCGGATTGCTAAAGGAAATTTTTCCGCCAACATTAAAAAAAAATCATACCTCCGAATTTGAATATGGAGACATAGAAACTGATTATAGTTATATGCAGCCGATGAATTTCCCTATCTTTTATCTATTATCACATATTTGTATGATTTCAAAAATATATATAATTAAATCTTTAACCTTAAAGTATCTAGAGAATATTTATTTTGTTATATTTCGAATGTACAATATGTTATACAGTCGTTTTAATACATTTTTTTTTTGAAAATTTGCCACATTTTGGCAACAAAGCAATCTGAGTTTTTTGAAATAGTGAAGTTTTTTGAAAAGTTTTTTGAAAAGAATCTTTTGGAAATAGTGCCATAATGTGGCAAAAAGCGCTCGAGTGGTTAGCAACATTATTATCACTATTACGACAGAAAGAATAAAGGTTAAAAGTTGAAGGTATTAAAAGAGACTTTGTCATTTCCAGTGCAGTCAAATAGGCAAATCAGAAAACGAAATAATTTTGTCAACAACTTTGTTTTGTCGGAATGAAAAATTGGTCAAAAAAGGTCGCCAGAATTTATCAAATTATTAACGCATTCAAATAAATAATATAAATTCAAAATTGCGAAGCGAGCCTTAAAAATAAAGATAAATTATTATAAACAGCATTGAAATCATTTGACGCTTCACTTCGATGGAAATCAGCTAATCCTTGTGTAGAAATAGTGTGACAACAACCTGTTAGCCTTATAATGAGGTCTGAGCTGATGTGCGCTGGTATCAGATTAAACTTTGGCATTTCTATCTGAAACCTCCACATATATCTGTTTTCTTGGTACATAGGCCAATTAAATCTACGATTCATTTTATCGGGCTTCATTAATAGATCCATTATCATACCTGTGATTTCTGTAGCGAGTAATCATCACCATTCCGTAATTTTCACAACCACCAGTTATGTCATAAACCTATAAATACAAACATATTAATGAACTATAACTATGTTTGTGATTTCAAAAAATTGGTTTCATTTTACACAAGCATCATCAGGTTACAAATCAAACTAATAAAAATGCACTCCAAAAATAGAAAAGTGAGTTAAGTATGCAGTTATATGTAAAAATTTACCCTCCATCTGTCTATCTGGTACCTACAATACTCAGGTTACTCATAAACACCACCAAATCTTGTAAAGAATTAAACTAAATTGATGTTTTCGGGGTCACTTGTAGGATATTTCAAACTGTCATAAGGTATCGGACCGTTATGCCCTCTGGTTTTATTTTATAGCATATTTTATGTGTAAAGCACAGACGCTTGTAAATAATATTTCTTTCTTCAATCATTGCAAAATTACTTTGTGGCATCATTTTAATTAAATGAAACAAATTACTTTGTGTAAACCACTATAATCACATGTTATAATATTTATTTTCATATTAATAATTATATTTAATACTAAAAATTATCGGATTAATACTAAAATAGTATATAATACTAAAATATATAAGGACATATATTTTAGTAGAAATAGAAATAGAAGGATTTATGCTTGCTATTCAAGATAGAGTCATTAATACTAAAAATTATAGGAAGCATATAATCAAAGATACAAACCAAATTTATGATTTATGTAGAAAATGTATGGCTTTTCCGGAAACTATAGAACATATTATATCAGGATGTTCTATATTAGCGCCGTCTGAGTATACATTTAGGCACAATCAGGATTTAAAAATAATTCACCAAAGTTTGGTAATTAAACATAACTTGATTGACTGTCATAATATAGTACCATATTATGAATACGAACCAAATTCATTTTTAGAAAATAATTTCTTTAAAATATACTACGATGAAACTATACTAACAGACATACCAATTAGTCATAATAGACCCGCTATAGTTTTGCATGACAACATTAATAACATTAATTTAAACCATTGATGTAGCTAATCCAAATTCCTGTAATATTGAAAAATCTAATAACAAATAATATTAAAAAATTAAAAGAATTTGGCATTTTCAGACTATAAAAATATTACCATTTGTTATTTCGGCTAGTGGCATTATACCTAGATCTCTCATTAAAAATTTAGGCGTATTAGATTTGTCAAAGAATTTGTAAATGAAAATGCAAAAATCAGTCATTTTAAATACATGTAGGATTACGAAAGATTTTTTAAATATTTATATTGAGAGATCAGTAGGATTTATCGGTCAACTTAGGAATTCCACCGAGCCGAACCCTCTGAAATGAAAATATCTGGAGTCGGTGAATTATTTTCCCAATTAATAGTCTGGTAGGTTAACGTGTTGTTCTTGTATTGTTTTGTATTAATTATACTTATATAATACACTTGCATAGCATGGATTTACTAGATGATCATTTTTATGGAAAAGTGTGTGAAAGGGTTTAGTTTTCCCCATAGGAAAAACTAAACCCTTCGGACCTAAAAGTCTGGTGCGTAAAATATAATTATTTTTGTTATAACAAACAACAGATAACAATAATAATCTAACTTTGTTTTTTTTTTTTTTAAATATGAAAATGAACAAGACACAGAAAAATAATAAAAGATAACGGTCGCAACTGGGACTCGAACCCAGAATTTAGACTTTTATAAAAAGTCAATAGGTGTTCCATAAAAATAAAATCGGATATATTTATTCGAGACACTATCTAGGTAACACATACATTTTTTGAATACTTGTTTCCAATAATAAAGGTAGCTGCCAATAATATGGAAAAAAAACATTAGTCGAAGATAATATTGTTAATTCTGAAATTTGAAATATGAAGTAGACAATTACGACAATCTCATAATAGATCGCAGTAGCCCAATTGTTAGCCCAACAGTTAGCCCAACACCCCAAGAGGTGTATGTCCCGGTAAGACGTAAGGTTCTGGGTTCGAGTCCCAGTTGCGACTGTTATCTTTTATTATTTTTCTGTGTCTTGTTCATTTTCATACTTTAAGAAAAATTAGGTTATTATTGTTATCTTCTTCTTCATTGATATATTACATTGATGGGAATAACCTTCAAAAGTTAAAAAGAGAGTTTTTCTTATAAAAATATAAACTGATTATATTTTGTTAATTTTAAAATATATTTTAAATTTATAATTAAAATAATTTTTATATTAAATTTTTTACAATTGTTTTTTAAGCTATTTTTAGATAATTAATCGCCTCTCTCTATAATAATATTTTGTCTATTGTTTTTTTGTCAATGATTGTTTCTTTTTTTTATTCATGTTATTATCCTGATGAAGAAACCATCGGTTTTGAAACATGTATATGTTATAACATGTGATTGTAGTGGTTTACACAAAGTAATTTGTTTCATTTAACAAATATTTGATTTATGGTGAGCATTAAAAAATTGCTTTCCTCATTATCTGAATACTTAGTATTTGATGATCTAAGACTAATCATCCGGACGATCGATAAATAGGTACACAGAGTTAAAAAATATATAAAAAGGACAAACTTGTTTTTAAAATCACGTTTTTCAAGTATATTCGTTAAAACACTTTTTTTTTAAATAATGTCAACGAACAGTCCCTCTTTTGTGACAATGGCTCAGATAAAGATGTAGGTACTTATTCATTCAATCAATATCATATGTTTATCTCATATGATATAAAGTAGTAAAATATACAGGTATGTATATTTTACTGCGGATTCAAATAAAAATAGACTACGATTTTTTTTAAATTTTAATGTAACATGATTTCTATAAAATATCGATAATACAGCCCGTAATGCGTAAGTCAACATTAATACAAAAGCGCGTCTCATTACCGAAATAATAAAGTGAAATTATCATTAATTAGCTGAATAAATGGAACAATCTATAATATATTTTTCACGAGCCTTTTGGAACACGCCACGAGCCTCTGTTCGGAACCGGTCCGTTTATTATTCATTTTTTCAATTATCATAAGCGACTGCGCACGCGCCGATCCTGAGAGATGAATTTCCGGTTTGTTTTGAATAAATACCTGAATTAATTTGAATTAATAAGTTACGTATACCGTACCTAAAAACTCATTTATTTTTCTGTGTATTCCAGCGATTTAAGCGGTTGTTTTCGTCACTTAGGACTTGCTTATTTACATCAAATTATCACAGCGGTGAATAGATGAATAATATATGGTTACGGTTAGCATTTGTTCTGTTTTATTATACATTCATACCATTGCTTTAGGGATTCTCGTAATATATTATGGTGATACCGTTTATTTCATACTAACGTCAAAATAAATGTTTTTAAAGGCGCACGACTGTAAATAATTGCAATTTTTTATCAACGTTTTGTGAAGTCAATTAAAATAACATTACTTTAAAATTATATAACAGTTTTCGTTCATAAAAATACACATTAATTAGAAAAGATTTTGAAGAGTTGATAATGATTTCCACGAATTAATAGTAATAAAATGTATTTTTTTACCATATATTTGTATAGTATCAATGCCCGCTTGTATAAGTATGCATATTAATTAGCACAAGAGTCTCAACAGCCCGTAGCCTGTCCTATGATATCCGATATCTCCATTTGGGAATATGGGAGGCCAAAGAAAATAGGGAAGGAAAAGAGTGGAATGTGGATTCACGTCTGTCAAAAGAGTGATACTGACGGTCAGGATCTTTTAAACTGGCAAGATATTATTAAGATAATCTACGTTATATTATATTATTTAATTTAATTGAATTTATAGTTACGTGTGAAAAACGATAAACGCTTTAAAAATATTTATGGTTTTGAACCAGCGACTTTTTTTCCACATACAAATGTATATATTTTTACAATTTTAATTAAATAATATTTTTTTTTTTTAATTTATTGAAGAAAACTTTTTCGGAAAGGTTTTTACTTTGTGATAGTAGATATTATTTATTTTAATGAATATACAAATAACTTTGTTTACATCACTTTTATTAATACACAATCAACATGTTTCATGAACGATGTTCACATGATGATCCTCAGGATCATATACTAGTAAACATTTGATTCTAATGATCATGATGTAAACGTCGTTCATGAAACATGTTGATTGTGTGTTAATAAAAGTGATGCAAACAAAGTTATTTGTCTTTTCATTAAAATAAAATTTACAATTTGGGAGGCGGATATAGTGCCCTCGGCACAATTTATTGGATAGCCAACATTTCTGCCAAAGGTTACACCTACTGCGTGGCGGACCTGATCGGGAGAGACTGTTTGAGGGAGACCTATCCTAGATTCTCCAGCCATATTCTCTCGACCCATCGCCCTGAACCGCAGTGGGAGGGATGGATTCATACGTCCATCACACCTGGACACACTGATCCCCAGAATCTTATCCATCCCTCATTATTTTTTCATTGCCCGAACTTCCAATCCTACATTTTCCAAAAAGATCCTCCACACCTCAACCACAAAGATGATCACCCTCAAAATAATGATTCATTAGGCATGTGCCACGCTATAATTTAACATAGTACCTATAAAGAATTTTAAAAACAAACATAATAATATATTATTTCCGAAAGTAAATGCAACAGATTTAGTTTCCTGCCATCTCCGGTTTGGGAAGTGTCGGATAAGTATAAGTGTTATCGTTAACATAATGTAGTACTTTATTTGTGAATACGAAGTGTAGTAGTATGCTAATTTGGCGTTCATTCATAAACGTGAGAGCATTACATGAATGAGACAAATGGTGTTATATTTAATACTTATCTTGTACAGAGGCGGTTTGTAAATATAATACATTTTAATTGACACCTTTTATATTTGTTATTAAAAAAATCGTTGAGAAGATGGTAAGATGTAAGTAAATAGTAGTGTAAGAGCACTAAATACGCGAATCTTCTTCTTCTTCTTCCTTGCACTGTCCCAACTCATTTTCTAGGTAGGCTGTTGGGGTCGGCTCTTCTCTTTCTCAGACTATAGCCTCTTCTTCCTTGCACTGTCCCAACTCATTGCCTAGGTATGCTGTTTGGGTCAGCTCTTCTCGTTCTCAGGTTATAGCTTCTTCTTCCTTCTACTGTCCCAACTCTTTGCCTAGGTAGGCTGTTGGGGTCGGCTCTTCTCGTTCTCAGGTTATAGCCTCTTCTTCCTTGCACTGTCCCAACTCATTGCCTATATAGGCTGTTAGGGTCGGCTCTTTCCGTTCTCAGGTTATAGCTTCTTCTTCCTTGCACTGTCCCAAATCTTTGCCTAGGTAGGCTGTTGGGGTCGGCTCTTCTTGTTCTCAGGTTATAGCTTCTTCTTCCTTGCACTGTCCCAACTTTTTGCCTAGGTAGGCTGTTGGGGTCGGCTCTTCTCGTTCTCAGGTTATAGCTTCTTCTTCCTTCCACTGTCCCAACTCTTTGCCTAGGTAGACTGTTGGGGTCGGCTCTTCTTGTTCTCAGGTTATAGCTTCTTTTTCCTTGCACTGTCCCAACTCTTTGCCTAGTTAGGCTGTTGGGGTCGGCTCTTCTCGTTCTCAGGTTATAGCTTCTTCTTCCTTATACTGTCACAATTCTTTGCCTAAGTAGGCGGTTGGGGTTGGCCCTTCTCGTTCTCAGGTTATAGCTTCTTCTTCCTTCCACTGTCCCAACTCTTTGCCTAGGTAGGGTGTTGGGGTCGGCCCTTCTCGTTCTCAGGTTATAGCTTCTTCTTCCTTCCACTGTCCCAACTTTTTGCCTAGGTAGGCTGTTGGGGTCGGCTCTTCTCGTTCTCAGGTTATAGCTTTTCCTTCCTTCTACTGTCCCAACTCTTTGCCTAGGTAGGCTCTTGGGGTCGGCTCTTCTCGTTCTCAGGTTATAGCTTCTTCTTCCTTGCACTGTCCCAACTTTTTGCCTAGGTAGGCTGTTGGGGTCGGCTCTTCTCGTTCTCAGGTTATAGCTTCTTCTTCCTTCCACTGTCCCAACTCTTTGCCTAGGTAGACTGTTGGGGTCGGCTCTTCTTGTTCTCAGGTTATAGCTTATTTTTCCTTGCACTGTCCCAACTCTTTGCCTAGTTAGGCTGTTGGGGTCGGCTCTTCTCGTTCTCAGGTTATAGCTTCTTCTTCCTTATTGTGATGAACGTATGTCTTGCGGTATGAAAGAGACATGCGTGCATGAGTGAGACAGCATGAGTAAGGCATAAAAGGTTTGTTTGTTGTCCATTCGTCCTCTTTGCCTTTAGACATCCTAGGAAGGAACCCTGTACATAATCTCTTAATAAACGTTATCGTCTACCTACGATCTATTATTGGAGTATGCAAAGGCAAAGGTCACATAAGTAAAATATGTCGCGGTTTAAAGTATAAAGATATTTCTTCAGTGTTTGTAAATACGCAGGAACTGTTGTGTATAAATGAAGTGCATTGTGAGCCAATTTTGTGCAAAATCTTAGTGAATAATGTTGAACTAAATGGTTTACTGGATACAGGTGCAGCAGTCTCAATTTTAAAAGAGATAGATTATGTTAAACACTTCAATAAGTTGGATTTAAAACCAAAGGATTTAACCTTGACGGGTTACGCTAACTGTAAGTTAAATTTATTGGGTTGTATTTTATTAACAGTTGATTATAACGGTTATAGGGAAATGTTAGAATTTTGCGTAGTAAAAAATGGAACAACTGTTCTAGGTCGTGACTTTATCAAAAAGTTTAATATTGGATTTACGGGGTTACAATCTACTTCATCCCAGGAGGGAAGTGCAATTTTTTCTCAAAATGTAGTTGAGAATGATAGAAGTGAAGTAGATAAATTAATTCGAAAATTCCCGGAGGTTTTTTCGGATAAACTGGGTAGATTCAATAAAAATAAAATACATCTGAAACTAAAAGAGAATGTCTTTGATACTCAAATTCTAAGTTTATTCAAAAATAACAGAGATATACCAATAGATGTCGAGGAGATTAAATCGGAATCAAATACGGATAAAATTTTATTGGAAATTAAACATTATCTCACAACAGGGTGGCCAAATAAAATTAACAAGGATGATTCAAAATGGATTTACTGGAGTAAACGGAATGAATTATCTATAATTGATGATTGTTTTTTTTTGGAATAATAGGCTAATAATCCCAGTAAGTTTAAGAGAAAAAATTTTAAACTTATTGCATAGATCTCATCTGGGCATAGCTAAGATGAAAGGGTTAGCCAGGGGGTATTTTTGGTGGCCAGGGATAGATGGAGAAATTGAACTTTTAGCGAGAGGATGCGAAATTTGTTTAGAGGTTCAACCATCTCAACCAAAAAGCGAATTGACTCGGTGGCCCATAACTGAAGAGATATGGAGTAGGGTGCATATTGATTATGCAGGTCCCATTGCAAATAAATATTTTTTTGTGATTATTGACTCAACCTCAAAATGGTTAGACTGTGTGGAGGTAAATTCTCCAAATTCGTATAATACTATTAAAATATTAAGAAATTTATTTAGTTATTTCGGGAGTGTATAGACAATAGTGTCAGATAATGGAGCCGCCTTCATGTCAGCGGACTTCAAAGAGTTTTGTGAGATGAATAACATCAAACATTTAACTACTCCCGTAAATCATCCACAATCGAACGGGTTAGCTGAAAACGCCGTGAAAAATTGTAAAAATTTTTTGAAAAAAATGATGATAGGAAATAAGTTTCAGTCAGGTTACGATGAAAAATTAGGAAATTTTCTAGTGGATTACAGAAATTCACCACACTGTACAACTGGTTTAGAACCTGCAGTTGTAATGTTTGGAAGAAAACTAAGGTCTAACTTAAACAGTTTTGTACCGAGAGGGGGGAGAGATAAGGATAATAGAATTAATAAAGAAACTAAA
Organism: Limnephilus auricula; assembly: GCA_951813805.1. Classification (NCBI taxonomy): domain Eukaryota; kingdom Metazoa; phylum Arthropoda; class Insecta; order Trichoptera; family Limnephilidae; genus Limnephilus; species Limnephilus auricula. Next base: position 4,790,902 of record OX638388.1, on the reverse strand, counting down.
ATTAAAATGTCTAAATGTCAGGAAAATCAGAAATATTATTATAAAAGAAATAATAAAGAATCGTTGGGTTTTTCGATAAATCAAAAAGTAATGGTAAGAGATTTTAGAGACCAAAACAATGATAAATGGGTTTCAGGGAAGATACATAAAAAAATAGGAAAAAAACTTTATATAATTGAGGTAAATTTAAAAGGTAAACTTATGTATTGGAAAAGGCATTTTGATCAGTTGTCTAAATTGTGTGTATCATGGGAAAAGAACCCCAGCAATCCTTTAATCGCGTCTGAGACTAGGAGATTATCGTCAGATGAGTACGATATCTCCGGCTTTATGCAACACGTCCTAGAATCAAGGCCAGGACACTGAATCAAGATGGCCGCCGCTGAAGGCTGATGAGTATGGATTAATAAATCTAGTTAGATGCCAATTATGGCAAAACAGTGTGAGCTGAAGAGATAATATCATATAAAATACACACTTAAGTGCAAAAAAACAGGTACATGGCACATTGGGGAAATTGTATTGACGGGTAAAAAAAGAAAACAAAATTTCTTAGTAAAAAATCAATAATTTCCTTTGTCAACAATGCAAAATTTCTAATACAATATAATGGTCCTTATAATTATAGAAGGTATCAAATAAAGATTTTTTTTTAGAAGCCTAAGGGCAAATTGTTTCACAAAATTTTAACAATTCATCAAATTTTAATGTAAATTTTTAAATTCTGTGAAAGTTCTATTTAAATTCGGTTATTATAATCAATAGGGGGATAAGTTGTTTTACATAACTGAAATAACAACAGAACTTGAGTAGAACTTTCACAGAACTTGAAAATTAATTTTGAAATTTGATAAATAGTTCAAATTCTGTGAAACAACTGGCCCTAAGAAATAAACTAATTAGAAACAAAATTAATAATTGATTTAATTATTAAATGTAATGTGTGGGAATATGTATAATATGAAGTATGTGTAGTTAGTGATGGGACGTGATAGCCGGCAGTCTGCTGAGATTGTAGAGCAGTCTGCCGCATCTGCTGGAGGCTGGTGGCTGGCTGCTGTAGTACCGGTGCATCTGAAAATAATAACAACTAAAGTAGTACACATATAAGTAGTAGGGGTATATTGTTTTTACATGTTGAATAGTGTTGAGGGAATGGTGTACTTTGCTATATCAATCAGTCAAGAATATTTTTTTTTACTGTGTAGATTTTGCGACTTTTTACAACTTTTTTGGTGGTATCATTTCTTTTTTTAACATAATTATTTAACAATGAATTTGTAGATGATCTGATCAAATGTTGCAAAATAATATTTGATGAATGTCCAGCGGGACAATTGTAATCTGTTAGGAAAAAATCTCTATCATTGATAACATCTATTGTCAGTTGTAATACTAATTCACGCTGGTTATTGTAATCTAAAAACTTTTTTTCTAGTTTGGTTGATAGAAGCTTTTGAACGGTGACGTAGTTATGAATGATGGCATTGACGATGTCAGGGTGAGGACATAATAGACCACCTCGATCCATATTCCTTATTAATGAGTAACTACAATCTGCGTCTAACATTTTATCGACAGTTATGGTATTGGAACATGTTATACATTTAAGTTTCTTTAAAACGGTTCGGGCACAGTAACCTGCAAGATATGTGAGAACAGGGAGACTGGCTTCTGCTTGCTCGAAATCTTTCTCGGTAAATGTTTTGTATAATCCAGAAAAAGAGAAATTTGGTTGCATATTTAAACTGGTACAGGCCTGTGGTTCACTTTCATGTTCACAATCAACAATGTCAATCTGTATACATCCAAATGCAGACGAAGACAATGTTAAAGGTAACAGATCTTGTATCCTCAACTTTGACTCCACTTCAAATATTTGTCTGATTGATATTAAATATTGTGAACCTGCCATAGTTCTATACTTACCAAACCTAGCTTCTAATGCATCTGTTTGAATTTTGCCCGGAAGAAAATATTTGAACTTTAAAGTATTTATACAATATTCAGCCATTTCTAAAAGACCACGGGTTGTATGTGTGATAGCTAAGTGAGTTTCTCTTGTCAGTGAATTGAAATTATTATTTGAAGCTTTCCATGAATCTAACCATTTAATAAATTTTTCCAAAAATGCTACATTTTCTTCATCAGGTTTAAGAGAAAGTGGTTGTTGAAGGGGATTTCGAAATCGTAATCCCTTGAATGGAGTTTTTACATTGACAATATTCCACCATGTGCGAATTAAATATATGAAATCAGCAGTTGTTGCAAAATGAGGTATATTATGTTGCTCACCTAGAATCATCAATGCCTGTTGAACAAATTCATTAAACACATTTTGAACAAGCTTCACGTTTTGTCTTTCAAAAGAACTTGGGCAAAGAGATTTCATTGTTAATCCGTAAGCAAACTTGACTAAACTTTTACATTCCAATTCATGAAGTCGTTTTATGGAAGAAAACGCAGCTACAGATTTAGACGTGTGATCGTGGAAGTCTGGAAACGATAATACTTGTTGAGCGTCTTTCTGATTAATCCAATTATTTCTTATACATTTGAATATGTGGACAGAATCTAAAATATAAAATAAAGGTAAACTCTCATTGGATGGATGACGGTAGATAGTTTTCAGTTGCGGGGGAGTGCTGAAAGACATCATAGCTTTTCTATTAATGGAATTATTATCGCTTACTACGCACAAAACGTTAAAACCTATCTGTTGAAGACCCATTATAATTTTTTTAATAATAGTAAACAATTGTGCTGCATTCATAGTTTTAACGGGGAGTATGTGGACTACTTCTTTATATGGAGAGAGCAAACTTTGAATCATAAAGACATGGGCAGTCGTAGCTGCGTTTTCACTATTGTAAGCTATTCCCAAAATGCTGCCTCCTCTGTAATCTAAATATGGCTTTATGTGAATTTCATCTATCATCAATGTTACATTTAAATCTCTTTCCGTTAACAAATTAAATTTATTTTTAATAAATGACAAAAAATTACTATTACTCTGTTCATTTAGTGGGTTTGTTTGAAACTTAGAGCAAACTCTTCTCAAAGTTCTAGGATGTGGAAACGTTAGATGATCTGAACCTCGTAGGAATCTATATGAATGGGGTGAAATGGAATATAAAATGCTACTAAAGACTACAAAACAAGGTGAATATCTCAAAGCCCCTGATTTTCGATTTAATAGTTGTAATTGTTCTGTTAAAAATTGAATTTTTTTTTGCTTTTTGGCATCATCTGCTAATAAGTTATTAATTTCACTTAGTAAATGGACCACAGTTTGTAATACAGTGTCTATAGCATTGTCAGAAACATTTTTAAAGGACTGAATCGATAATAAAATAGTATTAAGTTCACCGTAATTGTTTATTTGCTGAGGAAATTTTTTTTCACCTAATTGTTTTAATTCTACGCTTTCAACAAATAAACTCAATTGTAAATTTATATCGACAACGGCAGATGCAATGACTTTTGGAAATGAAGTTGAGGCAAGATAAAAAAAAACTACGGAACTTTCTCTTTTCACAGTAATACAATCAGTTGGGAAGTTATTTTTGTCAATGCAATCTAAAAATTCATTAAAAGTTGAAAAATGGTTCTGAGATTCAAAGACTGCGTTAGAAACTATGCTCCTTTCTACTGCTATTTGTAAATTAAGAAGTTCTTTCCTGCTTTTCCTTGCGTCCACACTTTCTCGGCTTGATGTAGGAGTCGCTGACAGGTAGGCTGGACAATTTGGCAGAATTGACGGGACGGCTCCTGGGGCAAGTTTCACTCTCTTGTATTTCATTATACATTGCTCTCCAGTTTGTATATTGGTGTGGACGCTGGTTGTAATTATATCCTCCTTTCTAAAATGCAGCTCGCAAACCTGAAAAGTTATTACCTTAATGTTAATTTATAATAATAATATTTTTATTCATTACAAATTATATTACTTATACAATAATTCTATAAAAAATAAAATATTTTACAAAAAATTGAATATATACATAAAGAAATTAAGGAATATATATAAGCAATTTAAAAAAAACATCATGCAATGGTGATTTTTTCGTCAATGTGGAGATCAATCCTTTGAAGAATTAAAAAGAATTTCCCTTATGTTTTAAACGTTTATTTATAAATTAAACTCGTTCTTACGCTAGCTGTCATAACAAGAAACATCAAACTAACAGCAGATCTGGCAGCATACAATAACTGTCATACTCTTTCTGAATCTCAATAATGAACATGCATTCAATTTTACTTGTACATATAATGTAGGTACATTTTATAGTACTTATAATAATACTCGTAATTATATAGTATCCTCTTACAAAAGAGTGTTCTTTAACCGTTCAATATTAAATATCTAGGCGCTTCATTGAAACGTAGCGTTTTTTCATTGTGTTGTCTTTCATTACAGCAAAAAGCTATCAAAACCGATAATACTATATGAAATTAAGACAACAACGTTAACAAACTCATTTTAAAATCAAAATAGTATGAATATGATCTGTAAATATCACATTACAGCCCATAGCAGTTGAACATTTTTGTATACATTGAGGTTATGTACAAAATTGAATCGTTGATGTAATGATACGGGGCTGTATTTGCATTAAAAATAAGCACATTTCACTTACCGTTGAATATTTTGATGGAATAAAATCTCGACGAATAGCCTTAACCCATTTTTGACGTAATATAAGATCAATTGGGAATTTAAAAGTGTGGCGTTTTGGTCCTGTATCGTAGTTTCCCTTACAACGCGGAACAACGCACTTGTTAACCATTTTTTCCACTAAAAACACTTCTGTAGATAATAAATATGTTAATTCGGTCAAAGGTTTCTGCGTAATGCTTCTAAATTATAGGTTTTTGTTTAAATCAAAAGACACGCGCTGCGGCGAACGCAAGACACCCATAGACTTGCGATGAAGTGAGAGTAAAAATGTATGAATCTGACGTTTCCAGCCGCCTAGCATCAGCCGCCTAGAACGTAAAATCCCGCTAGAGGCGTAAACTGGTGCCTGGCCTACTGTCTAGGTGGCGTTGCTTTATGTCGGATGACAATCTAATGGGTGATTCTCCTCTTACTTCCAGCTCCAGTGAACCGGTGGCTTCCACGTCGGGAAACTGGAAGGACAGATTACGACCACGGACACACAGATGAGTCAATGAAGACAGGATTCAGCTCTCGACTCAACATGATAATGAATTACACTGTAAATATTGGAATATTGTATGTATTGTAAATGATATTATCATCATCATGTTGTGTACCTGTCTACGGATTTAAGTGTGGAGGGATGTGATGAACGTATGTCTTGCGGTATGAAAGAGACATGCGTGCATGAGTGAGACAGCATGAGTAAGGCATAAAAGGTTTGTTTGTTGTCCATTCGTCCTCTTTGCCTTCAGACTTCCTAAGAAGGAACCCTGTACATAATCTCTTAATAAACGTTATCGTCTACCTACGATCTATTATTGGAGTACCACCCCAAAGAAATCTGGATCCATATACTGGAGTCCAGAACTCAACGTGAAACCGGCCACGGTCATCACACTTATACTGTCCCAATTCTTTGCCTAAGTAGGCTGTTGGGGTCAGCCCTTCTCGTTCTCAGGTTATAGCTTCTTCTTCCTTCCACTGTCCCAACTCTTTTCATAGGTAGGCTGTTGGGGTCGGCCCTTCTCGTTCTCAGGTTATAGCTTCTTCTTCCTTCCACTGTCCCAACTCTTTGCCTAGTTAGGTTGTTGGGGTCAGCTCTTCTCGTTCTTAGGTTATAGCTTCTTCGGATCTGAGTATCGCTTTTATCCAGGCCGTTTTTCTGTAGAATTTCGGAGTGTTGAGTCATCTAGGCCCCCTGGCACACGGAGAAAAATGTTATTCTAAAATACGATCATTTTATTAGTAAAAACGGGACTGAAGTTCTTACGAACAAATTAACAGTGTTTAAATGTTTATTAGCGGGAACATGTACCAATAATTTGTTGGTATACGTACAAAATTACGTATACCAACAAATTAATCTTACATGTTCTCGCCAATAAACATTGAAACCCTGGTAATTTGTTCTTAAGAACTTCAGTCCCGTTTTTAACCGTTTTTACGAATAAAATGATCGTATTTTAGATTAACATTTTTCTTCATGCACACTCGATATATAACGATTAATAGGATAACTTTCGGTAACTTCTCATCGTTCCCTAGCATGACTGCAGATCGCCAACGAATATGTGACAGTTCACAAATACTAAGTGTCCTTGATATATTTGATATCAACTGTTGTTTGTACGTTAGCGATCTGCGGTTGTCCTAGGAAACGATGAAAGGTTACCGAAAGTTATCGATACAATCCTTATCGATCGAATGTGCTAGGGGCCAGGAGTTCTTTGGTCTACCTCTGGATACACGAATACACGGATCATACACATAAATTAATATGGCTGTATTTATTTAAATAGGGATTGGTTATAAAACATATTTTTTTGTTTAACATTATCTCCACACGAGAGGCTCTGAGGAAAAAATTTCCCTCAGAACCTATGTCATCTTTGGATATGCTGTGTGGAGGGTCTTTTTAGGGAAAGGAGAGAAGAGGAAGTTCTGAGAAGGAGAAGGGTATCAGCGATGGGTAGGAGTGACGAACGTAAGTATACATTCATTCCATCCCACTGCGGTCGAGAGAGTCCAGCTGGAGAGGTCAAAATATCTGTCATAGGTCTCCCTTAACCAGTCTCTCCCGATCCGGCCCGCTACGCTGTAGGTGAGCAAAAGCATCTGGTGCCAACATCTACACAAGCTTCACCACATGAACCCGGGCATCCCTGCTAAGTCACCAAATTTAGCGAACCACTTATAACCACTATGGCAGGAGTGTTGGTTATCCAATAAATGGTTTCCGGGGCGGCGTTTTCATACTCTATGTTATTTTTAATGAATAAATGGTGAAATAATGCAAAACAATTAAATAAAATTTACTTGCGCACGTCGAGAAAAGAACTCGCGACCTTCGAATTGCTAGTCAAGAGTTTACTCCTTGATCTCGTTCGAGGCCGTCTATATAATTTTGACATAATAGCACAAATTACCCAATGAAATTTCTGTGCTCCTGTTATCTACTATTTATAGTATAGATTGTCTGAATTCTCGACCAATCAGTTCCAATTTTTAAAAAGGTAATTCTTTCAAAAATATTATTAGTAGGTTATTAATATTATTGTTTGTTTGATTTCTCCATATTTTCTTCCAATTTTGAAAATGATACTCAAATTCAAAGCAGAAATACTAGGGTTCATTGAACCTTTGTTACAGAAAGACCCAAAAATATCCCAAATTAGATTTTTGAATATTAACATGCGTAAAAATGTTTGACTATTTAAAAAAATAAGATGAATATTTTACTGGAACCGCCTCCTTTCTATGCCACAAGGTAGCGGAAATAATTTGAAGCTATGACCTTATCCATATATAATATCTTTAAAAAACGTTCCTGAGCGCAGGAGCCTCATTGTGGGTCACGTTTCGGGTAGGGCCTTCCTTTTGTCGTTAAACATCATAACGCGTAGCTCACATCTTACCTGAGATCCTACAAATAATGTTCAACCATATCGCTTTGAATATTATATTCTTGACGCTACTATAAGATGTGGTTAAGAACCATAATATGTAATTTATTTTTGTAATGGATTTTTAAATAAGTACCTACCTCAAAGATTGTGTATTGTAATACGGTAGGTACTTACCTAAAGCACAGCAAATGGCAGTTGTCTATTTTGGATGAAAAAAATTCAAAATAAGAACTGTTCCCTGCGAATTTATCGGTGTTCATTTATTTTTTTTCCAGTCATTGAAAAATTTCTGAATGATTGAATTCAAGGCGAAATCAGGCTATAAAATGTTTATTTCACAACATAATTAATTTGTGAAATGTGCCTCTGATAGAGAAATAATGTGCAATGCAGGATGGCATTTTATACAGGTTAGTGCAAGCTTTTAATATATGTTTACGCAATTTTTGCCATAATCTTATTTAATCTTTAAAAAATATGAAGGGTGTGTAGGAATCTGGGGGTCAATGTGTCCAGGAGTGACGATGAATGAATACACCCCTCCTACTGCGGTGCAAAGGCGTTGGGTCGAGAGAATCGGGCTTGATGGATCTAAGTTTGTCTCCCTCAACCAGTCTCTCCCGATCCAGCTCGCCGCGCAGTAGGAGGGTAGACCCGCCTCCCAAATTAAATAATGAAAGTAATTGTGTGGATAAGTAACATGTGAACATTTCCCTTACCAAAATAGAATCTCTTGCACCTAAGGTTTCAATTAATATAATAATAATTATTATAAACGTCATGAGGCACAATAATATAATAGCTCCGATACGTGACGTTGTCCATCCACACTGCACTGGTGTAACCGCAGAAGAGTAATGCCACATATCCATTAATAATATGATTATATTCACGTGGTTTGCATCGCGTGGTTTAACTATTTCGTTTTTAGATTTTTATTCTATTTCCACGCAATTTCATTGAAAAAGATTATTATCAATTTTAATTATGAACAATAACTAATACATAATAATACAACATGGCTAATAAAATGTCAAACTGTATTGAATTAACACGTAATGCTGTTGACAAAAAAGTGTTCATGATAGATATCTCTAAAATCCACACTTTTCTCAGAAGTATACTCGTAGATACTCATTGATCTCAAAATTAGAATTGCATATACGAGAATTCATTTTTGTGTTAACACAATGAAGAATAATAATATTGTAGTAAAATAAAAAGCAGTTTAGAATTTGATCACATTTATTTAATACTAGCTGAAGTACCCAGAGTTGCCTGGGCTTTAGATCATCCCTTAAAAAAATGTACCTTATGACGAATAGCACTGATGTCAAAACTATCTATAGCTTTCGGAGTGAGACCCTTTTTTATTTTGCCTGGAGTTTCAAATTTACCCTCATTTGTTTCGCTCTCCTTGACAATTCCCCTGATGGTACTTTCTGAATTAACTGCGAAAAAAAATACGACTATGATAGCTAACAATATTGTATATCTACGAAAAATAAAATAAAATCATACAAAGCGCATTAAAATTGTTATTATTAAAATAAAACTGAAAATATTTATATTTAAAAAAATGTTTTATTTATTTATTTATTGTTTCTTCACATGTTAGGTATTACAGTTGATAATATAATTTTAAACCTCACTAAGACAAGCCTGTGTTGAGGTACTTACAGTATTCTACATAAACACTATCATTGTAATTTTACTGTCATTTTGACAGTAAAAGTGATGTTGCCAGCCTACAAATTTTTTAGTTCCGGTTTTTATATTTTCTACTCTTATTTGACAAAGTGTATATATGTACCTATTGTTTCATAGATTCACTGCTACAACCTGCTAGACCTACTTTTGACTTTTATCAGCTTTAAGAGATGGTGAAAAACATACCAATAAATTAGCGGTCCATAAAAAGCGAGCATTTTACTAACATCGTTTTGAAGTCTTCAAGTGGTCGGATGTCTATTTTTAGTGTTGCAGAAACATCTGATTGTTTTTGCGTTCTAGACTGCTTCCTTTTACTGCCTTCCTAAATGTCACCAGCGAAATACTAGAACCTTCTTAGAAAAATACCTTCAGAGTTACGCCATTGGTTTTCTTTAAGAAATGGCCAAGGATTTGACATCGTGACGTACTCCATGTTTGAAGGAGACTTCAAGTTTACAAAGCTTGTGGTAGTTATGGAATACCAATCCTTGCGTAATGAAATGAAAATGTATTGTGTAAATTACTCTATTAACTTGTGAAGGGAGGTATTGAAAGAAGACTCAAATTCTCACACATTCATTTATTAAATACAACACACTTTCTTTGTCGATTATAAATTGATATGTATGCATATGTAAAACCCCCAAGAAGGACGTTAACCTCTTAGGCTAATTTGTTCGCTTTTGCGAATAATTTTACTTACGTAAGTTTGCGCCCAGAAGGAGCGCGAGCATTTTAGGATTCAGTCCTGGAAGATGGACTTGGATGAAGTGGTCGTTTTGTGTGCTGGCTGGTCGCTCCACTGCACTCCATACGTCCGCTCCCTGTGCATTTCGAGCGTAAACTGGAAGCAACCATGGAGTTTGGTGTACTACGCGCGAGTTACGCGCGTACTCGCGATGCTTTTGAACGCAATGTATTGGCGCCTAGTGCCTCGCCTAGGAGCGTATGCTTACGCGCGTAACGATTCGCGGCGAATTCGCTCCTTCTGAACAGGGTCAGTCTCTATGAAACATGCAGCCGCCTAAAACTGTACTAAATCTTTAGGATATTACACTCTAATTTGTTCTGTTTTAATGTTTATTATACATACAATTAGTATTGCGAGTATACACACCCACTTACTTTTTTATGTTTTTATTTTTATTTATTTTTTATTTTATTTGGAAAACCAACAGTTATAACATTTTATAAAGTATTATAAAACATGGGTAAATCATTTAACCAATAATATGTTTCCACTGAAGTATTTTAATTTTTTAGTGTAAACAAAGAAAAATAGTTAAACCGATGGTTTCTTCGTCATTTCTTTTCATTATTACCCTGACGAAGAAACCATCGGTTTTGAAACATGTAGGTGATTGTGATAATATTAGTGGTTTAAACAAAGTTATTTGTTTTAATTTAATTCAAAATGACGCCACAAAGTGATTTTGCGAAGTTTGAAGAAGTAAATACTTTAAATAATAAATAGAATTAAGTGAGTCTCTTTTTCGTCTACAGAATATATTTAAGATATTGAATTCAATTTTACAGTATTCTTAGTAAGCCTGTACACGTTATAATATTAGTGGTTTAAACAAAGTGATTTGTTTTAATTTAATTTAAAGTATTTACCTTTGCAACGTACACAAAAACTCAGATATCTTCTTTCAGAAAAATCCTACAAAAACGGGATTTATTTGACGCATTGGAAATCCCCTTGCCATAAGCACAACCTTATTTTGTCATACATATTATGATAATTATATTGCTTTGTAATGTAAATTATATATCTCATAAATAATTATTTGTTTCCTGTACATAATAAAACGAATAATGGCCTGATATTCCTAACTGCTCGGAACCAGTGGATCTATGGCTGCCCATTTTTAGTTTTTGTTGTGAGGCTGAACGAAGCAGGGATGAATATGAGGTTGGGAAGAGGAATCTCTCGGAAGTAGGTTCTTGGCTAATCAACATGTCGTTAGTTCCGTAGTAAGCGTTTCGTAAAAAGAAGGTGGCTTGAAAGGGAGATATGTAAATACGAATGTTAGAGGGTTCGTATATATAAAAAAAACTATTATAATTAAGTAAGCAAAAATGTTAAGTAAAGCATGACTTATTTAATAATCCACAAATGTCTTAAGAAATACTGCCAATTTTGTCATACCTATTAACATGAAATAACAGAACCATATGTGTTTTTTATTATTTTCGGAGAATTTACAAAAACTAAAATAAATCAACCACATTCTACGGAATTAATAAAACAGTATTCTTTCAATCAGTAAAATAATATTTATTCATTTATTCAAAAACATTGTATAATAAAATAAAAAAAAAACGTCTGAAACAAATGTACCTACTTGTCCTACTTAGTAAAAACGTAATTTACTTGACGATCTGCAAATTGGAGAGAATATAATATCTATGGGGATAAAACATAACACACAACATTAAAAAAAGTCAAAAAACTTATTTTCGAGCTAAGGTTAAATTGTTGGTAAAAGTAGTTTTCTTTAAGTTTTATACAAGTGTGTTTTTCATTTTTGATTCAATAAACCAAACGTAACACAACACTAATTCGTCATTTTTAACCAAATTAACTGTGGCTTTGAACTTTCCATAAACCATCTTATCGGGAAGGTCTCGGGCGTCGAATTTGTAATTTTTGACGATAATTTCACCCTAAAATAAAATATAATACATGTTTCGATGCAAATAGATATAAATAAATATCTTCCATTATTTTAAAATTAACTCCATGCAGAAAGCCCTGGGGAAAATAATTTCCCTTGGGATCTATATTATCTTTGGGGATGCTGTGTGGGGGGTCTTTTTGTGGAAATGAAAGAGTTTACCTGGTTCTTGAAAAGACCCATGTTGAAGGAGGGAGGAAATACAATTAATTGTGTGACTAATTGTGTGATTTTCTTAATGCGCCTAGGGTTAATGGTGCCATCTATTCCACCACAAACTTCTTCGTCATTATGTTCTCTTGATGAAATTTTTGTTCAAAATCTCTTGTTATTTCATGAAAATGAAATGGAAGAAATAAAAATAAAAAAAATAAGTACCTATGTATTATCAAAAATATTAAAATACTTCATTATAATTAACATTAAGAAAAAAAACATAACTTTGCAATTATACAATTAAAAAAATAAAACAGCTGTTAATCTCTTTTAAAACTACAAATTTTTCGTATAGCCGAGATCAACGTTAAAATAAAAATTATTCAGATGAATCCGCAGATTAATTAATTCTGCATCCAATGCAATAAGCCCTGAAGTGTTGCTGACAAATAAATTTACCACACTTTTGACATTTTGTTGGATTATTGGTTACTTTGTTAATTGTTACGTAATTGGTCGCATGGGATTCTGGCCGCGACTAATGTGCATACCCCGCGGGTAGGTAGGAAGCTAGAAAGAGCGCTAGCGCATTCCAAACACCCTGACATTTTTTGTTTTCAATTTGAAATGGTCTTGACCCCATGCACCTAATTAAGATCAAATACGTGTAGGGTAATGTGTTAAGTCAGAATGACAAAAGAGTATGTGCGATACGATTTATGAATGTGAATGAAGCAAGGAATGCCTTCACTCCTACCCCTGCTGAAAAAAGTTGATGGTTAGTTACACTGGATAGATATGTATACACACTAATAATAATTAACGATTTTAGGGCAGTGTTTTAATACCTTCGTTATGGGACAAGTTTCAGGGCGGCCCCCACCGGAGAGAATGTCCCGTATTCCCCTGTCGAGGTATGTGAAGAAAAAGTTGCATACACTGGTATCATTGAACAATACGAAGTTCGGCTTGTACCCACCGTCTCCCCATTTTGCAACATTTATATATATCTAAAATATTAAAATCAAGTTTTCGGTATTAAGAATTAATATACGTTCGTATGCGGCTTTCACTATTAATTATAAGAATAATTAACAAGAATAATTAATATTTGACTGATTTATTCGTGAAACATCACCTTAAGGGATATTTACAAATGAACATAAAAAAAATGGCTTACTAATATGATTACTTACATCTATGACTTATAGTTAGTGGCGTAAGAATAAAGCTCATAACTACCGACTTAATGACATTCACATTTCAACTATGACTTTAAACTAGAGATTTAAGACTAACGTAAATATTTATTTAAAAAAATACTGATAACATTAAAAACCAAACAACAAACAAAACTCTTTAGGTATAGATACAAACAATTAACACGCGAGTTATTGTTGCGAGTCGAAGCAATTTGAGGATTTTCTTCGTGCATATTGTATTCTACACATTATATTTTCTTTTTCAATGTTATAGCACCAGACGAAGAAGAAGTTCTGTGTATAATATTAATATTATATATTAAGATATTTGTGTTGACAGAGAATTGGAATACTATTTTTTCATCCTTGTCCTTTTTTAAATATTGAGATTTTTTTTAAGTAGTAAGATTTTATTTAAGTTCCATTTGCCAAAATCAGAGTGTCACCCTAGTTGTTTTGAACTTTCACTTTGCTTCTTAATGGGTAAAGTGATTAATAATTTATTTATGGTTTAAATATTGTTACAATTTCATTCTGAAGTTCTACCCATCTGGCCACTAACATAATACTTTAATTTCTTTCTTTCTCCATGAAATATTTTTGTGTTTTGTATGTAGTTTTTGTTTTTTGTATTTAACTTGTGCTTCTTTGCTCAAATTTATTAAATTTTACCTCAATACAGGCTATGGTCCTAGTGAGGTCAATTTTTATGTAAAAAAATAATTACAATATGTGTATGGTGAGAAGATGTAAATAAAAAAATAAATAAAATTTTACAATTTAAGAACATCTTAACCCCATAAGACCTCACGTCTGTTTTGACGGAAGGTCAAAATATTTCCGCTTTGCCATTAAATCCAAATAAATGGAATATTTCTGAACGCATCCAAAATCTAAAAACTGTTTTTAAATGTAATGAAGTACGCATTAAAATTTATTATGTTTTGAAACAAACATAGAATTATTAAAATATGTATATATTTTTTTAATGCAACAATTAAAAAGTTTTAAGAGACTTACTTTACTTTTTATAATTAAAACTGATTGCGAAAAAAAATTATTACATATTTTATTAGGCAAATTTATTATCAACGATTTCTTCACTCTTTTTATCATTTCATGTAAAAATAATTAATAAAACTTCCCGAAGATTCATGAGTTTTTCAAACTGTGGTTGGAAATTTTGGTTTTGTATGAAACCAAAGGTGTTCATTTTAATTATTTGCGGGTAACTTTAAGATCTTTCTAACACCGTTTAGGTCATATTTTTAACCATGATAGGAAGCGTAAAACGTTCCCCTTGACGTTTCCCACTGCTGTAGATATTCTCATGCTGCCTATTTCAACTTTGAACGGATGATCTTCCAAAGCTCTTAAAATACTTTTTCATTTTTATTATACGTATGTTTTTAATTCATTTCTTAAAAATATATTGAATTATTTTTTTACAATTTACATACAAATTATTTTTACACGCTCCAAGGTGCTTTTCAAAACCATAAGGAGCCAAGGCGAAATGGATTTGATTTTGTACCTACCGAAACACTATCATCCAAGTCAACGTCTAACGTGAGAACTCCATCAAATATTTCAGTGGTCCGATTGAATCTCTTTCTTTCGAAAACAAAACTGCTGTTGAGTGTCTCAGAGTTGTCACACTGCAATAAATTAACCAAGGTGATATCTGCCGGCCCCTGAAAACGAATCAGTTATTATATTAAACAATCACAGACTCTTGAATATATAAAGAAAAATGGGTGTTTAACTAATTGTTAACATTTATTAAGTAAGTTTGAGAAGGTAAACAGTGGGTGGGTAATATTGTGTTTCGTAAATAACTCAGTAGGAGAACCTGCGCTTTTTACGTAATAATGATTAAATGTGACAAATATGTATGTGTTGTAGCAGAAAGTTTTTTTTTTTATTTGAAAATTTTAGTGGTTATTGTGAATTGAATTAAATATTTTTACTTACGATAATTGGTGGATTATCAGATAATGCTTTCTGAAAGTGGATTGCAAAAAAGGGTAAACAGCATATTATTCGTGCCAGTAAAGAGTTCAGCATTTTGGTGGACGAGGCTCGCCGCACTTAACGTAAATGTCAGTTGCAATGTTAATCGGATTTTTTCAACTTCAAATTCGTTTACAATATAAATATAATGTAATGAAGTACAATGGTCCATTGAATTATAGTAGCATTTAATGGCGGATTGCCATGCATTTCGTTTTCGATATCATTTTTTCTTGGTGCTTTGATCTTTTTTCTATAAGTATTATAAACAATAAACATATCTACCACGCTTCAACAACACATGCAACAGTAGTCAATTATTAGTACTCTTTGCTTAAAATCAGGCAGAGGTCGTATCCATGTCATCATGGAGCATTCGAAAGAAACGTACGTGGTAACCTGCTTCTTATATTACTGATTGGTTATAATGACCATTCTTCTATAGTTGACAGGACCTTTACAATATGCATTTATTTATTTATACTGGGTTTTTACAGATGTTTGCACTTACGTGAGAACTATCCAGTTAAATTACAAAAAACCTACAATTACATACATTTAAATACAGATACCTACATACAATTAGAAAAACAGAAACATCACAAATAAAAATACAAAATTATATACAAGCTCACTCAAGTAACACATATTACAATGAGAGGCGAGAGACATATAAAACACGAGAGGCATGCATGGAGAGACAATTGACACAATGTAATTAGTTAAACATGTTTTTTATCAGTTCCAGAACTTTTTTCTGAATCCGTACAAATTATCGACGAAAATATCTACTTCAGCCACAGACATATTATTCATAGACTTGAGAATCAGGGAGAGGGGTAATAACCATCTGTAGCGGGGCGGAGAGGGATGAGTTGACGGTAACGATATGTGATACGTTAATCCTTCAATACGACAGTATATAGGCATCACGCATTATAATATCACCATTTAGCTCTTAAAAGTAAAATCTGCTTTTGAATGAATAGACCTTTTTACATGGGAGCGCGAATTGTTCGCCCAGTTTGAACAAACTTGTGTAATCCATATAAAATGAAGAAAGGTTCGCTTGTTTTGAGAGTCGAATATTTTGTTACCGTGTTAAGTTAAGACACTTTTACAAATGTTTCATAATTTACTTATCACAGTAAACTGCAACGTGCACACGACGGGACCGGGAATTTCGCTTCATGTCTAAAACTGATCATATTATATGATGTGAATAAGCTTAAAATAATGACAAATAATGCCTGCATATGGAAGGAAATACGACAATTGGGTTTATACTCTTTTTCACTTCTATTTTTACAGGTTTTAATAGCACAAGTTACCATTTTTGCCGTGTTATTTCGTAAAATGTACCGATAAGAGATCGACGCTAGTCCGCACAAGAATGATGACGTCACATTTTCTAGATTCACGCGTACCTATACGCCAGCCCGGCCGGTTCCATGGAACCCAGAATTAAGGAGGGGGAAATAATACGCTTTTATCACTTAGGGCAGGTCTATACATATTCATATGTCGTGACTTCAGCACACTCTATGTTGTAATAAAGTCGACATATAATATATTTATATTGCTAATGTAGAATCATAAGTATTTCGATGTATAATATTTTATTTCTATGCATAAATTAATGAATTTGTGTATTCGAAATAAAAACACGAGTCAGTACAAGAATTTTATTTATTTATAAGCACATAATATTTACTTGTTCAGTAGAAAATGCCTTTTGAAATAATTATTAATATAATATATATAAAACACTGTGTCGAAATAAAATTTATTTTTTTAATAAATAAAGAAATAAATAGAAAATAAAGAAAATAAAAAACAGAAAAATCAGAAAAGGATGTAGAAATCGAAACCAGAACCTAAGCCTTACCAGGGTGGTGCTCTACCACTGAGAAAATGGGAGCCTATGCCCTTCGGTTATATTCAACTGTATCCAAACTTTGACCAAGAACTACCAACGTTCTCTTTATTTTGGTGATGGGTCCGATTCCTAGATGTGACCATATATAATTTTTTTATACCTTTTAACACGAAATAACAGAACCATGTGTTTTTTTATTATTTTCAGCATAAGCAAACACTAAAAAATAACACCCAAATTCTGGGCTATTAACAAAACAGTTTTATTTCAATTAATGTCATAATATTTATTTATTTATTCAAAAAAACTGTACAATAAAACCATAAACGTGATGATCTACAAATTAGGGAAAACAGAATATCTATGGGAAAAAACACAACACACCAAATTGAAATAAGTCAAAAATTTGTTAGAGCAAAATTTAAATTGTTGGCAAAAGTAATTTTATTAAAGTTTTATACTAGTTTGCTTTTCATTTTTGATTCAGCAAACCAAACGTAACACAACACCACTTCGTCATTTTTAACGAAATTTACTGTGGCTCTGAAATTTCCATAAACCATCTCATCTGGCAGGTCATTGGAGTCGAATTTGTAATTGTTGACGATAATTGTGCCCTAAAATTAAATATAATACATGTTTCAATCCGGATAGCTATAAACAGAAATCTGCCATTTTTTTAAACATTAACTCCACACAGTTGAGCACTGAGGAAAATATTAATATAATAATTTCCCGACCATGCACCGGTGCCGAAGCAATCAAAGGCGCTAGTTCCTCATAGCATCTTCCTTTGAAATACCGGTAGAACAAGGGCAGCATTTCCACTTGACGCCCGTGTCCAAAAGATTGCATTCGTTTAGGTGATTATTATTCGTTATTCGATAGGAGAATCTATCGATCGGACCACCCGTTTCTGCACATAGTTGAGAGTTTTTTCAGGTATTTTGGGGCTCCAGATCAGAGATGACTGGTAAATTCAACCGTGGGGCACACTTGCAATTTGCACAGGGTTAGCAGTTGTGCATTTTTTAAAGTATTTACAGGCCCTGTACACACTGTACAGTATGCCCAGTTTCTGAGAGGCTAACACTGGAGCCCCATACCGGAGCTGGTCACCAAGCATTTCAATGGAAGACTTGTTCGGAATTGTGCTTCCGTTGATGGAGAGTAGCCTTTATACTTATATGTATCTACCACAAATTAAATCTTCTCCTTAAAATATTGGAGTATAACCGTTTGATGGAGACCATAAGGATAGAAGTCAATAATAAATAAATAAATATATATATATATAATAACTTAAATATATATATATATATACTTAAACAAACCGAACTAAAATAAAAACTTTTTTCTTTGCGTGGCATTGCATCGCATGATGGGTACTCGCTAATATATATTTAGGTTTTTAGCTATTATTTTAGTTCGGTTTGTCCTGTTAGATATATATTTATTTTAGTTCGGTTTGTCCTGTTAGATATTATTTATTAGTTTTACTACTTTCTTAGTTATCTATAGAATAATAAAAATATGGTAGTTATAACTAACAGTCGATGTGTGACGTATGTGTGGTAAAAATGTATGACCATGTGAAAAACGAGTAGATCCGGATGGAATGATGGAAAATAAGGGACGCTCAGATGATTTGGGCATGTAGAGTGGATGAACGAATAAATGAAGTAGAAGAAGGAATACATGGCATCATCATTGAATTAAATATTTGAGTAGGGGTATGCAAAAAATAACAATAGTATCTACGATACGATTTATGATTGTGAATGAAGCAAGGAGTCCCATCTCTACCTATCCATGCTTGGAAACAATGGATAGTTGGTTACACTGGATAGATATATACATTAATAATAGTTAAGATTGTAGGGCAGTATTTCAATACCTTCGTTACGGGACAACTTTCAGGACGACCCGCATTGGAGAGAATTTCCCGAGCTCCCTTTTCGACGTATGTGAAGAATAAGTTGCATACGTTGGTATCATTGTACAACACGAAGTTGGGCTTGTACCCACCGTCTCCCCATTTTGCAACATTTATATGTATCTAAAATATTAAAAGAAAATTTTCGGTATTAAACATACGTTTGGATGCGGATTTTTTGTAATAAAAAAAATAACATTTGACTGATTTATGAATCACCGTTTTTGTGAAAAATCACCTCAAGGGTTCTGCACAAATAAATAAATAATAAAAATAACTGGCTTACAACTAAGATTTTTAATTTAAACTAGTCACTTACTTCGAAGACTTATATCTAGTGGCTTACGACCAAGACTTGTGACTACTGACTTAGTGCGTCCGATGACGAGGCAACTGAAATAAATCAGTTTGCAACTAAACTCGCTATCCTGTGTATGTCAAGGTGATGGTCCGCACACTACAATTATAGTGTTGTCAACGGCAACGCAAGCAGTGACTCGAAACTCGCCATGCCAGTTGCTGCGATAACAGCTGATTGTTCTTCGTCTATGGTTAAACGAGTTGAGATAAAAAACTGAAATCCTAAAATTAAATAGCGCCGTCATAGAAATTTGGTTGGAAACCATAGCAACCAGCCAGTTTTAGTTTGGTTTCAGTTTCTCCGGTCAGCGGTGCGCCTTAATAACATACATACCTATCTATTTATAACTGTGTTTGAAAATTAGGGATTTACGACTAACGTAGATACTTACTTTTAAAAATACTTGTTTTGGGCTTTGTCAGGGTTGTCAGTGATAACATTAAAAACCAAACCACAAACAAAACTCTGTATGTATAGGTACAAACAAGTAACATAGTTGTAAGTTATTGCTGCGAGACGAAGAAGTTGGAGGATTTCATACATGCACAATATATTCTACACATTTCATACATACTATTATATTATCTTCAATGTTGTTGCGCCAAACGAAGTAGAAAGTTCTTATGTAATATTACAACTTCAGAACACGGGTTTAAAAATGATCTGGGTTAGCTAGATTTATAGAAAAGTATAAATATTTTAAATTATTGAAATTAATCTTCGATCTTTATCGCCCTAAGATGATTCACCAAATAACATTAAATAGATTGAGGTGTTAAGTCCCCACAGATGTTTCCCACTGCTATTGTACATGCTCGTGCTTCCGATTTTTAACTTTGAACAGGTTATCTCCAAAGCCCTCAAAATCCTTAATGCGTTGGTTTTCATGATTATATTTCATTGGTTTTTATTATTTATTAATTAAAAAAAAAAATTCTATCTGCAATAAATATAGGTGATATTATTTTTACACAGTGCTTTTCCACCCCATAAAAGGAGCCAAGGTTAAATGGATTTGATTTGGATTTCCTTGGACCGTTTTTTCAAACAAATTTGATACATACCCCAACACTTTCATCCATGTCAATGTCTAACGTGAGAACTCCATTAAATATTTCGGTGGTCCGGTTGAATTTCTTTCTTTCGAAAACAAAACTGCTCTTGAGTGCCTCAGAGTTTTCACACTGCAACATATTAGTCAAGGTGATATCAGCCGGCCCCTGAAAACAAAACAGTTATTATATTAAACTATCATAGACTCTTGAAAACGTAAACGAAAATCGAGACTCGAAGGGTTCCTATGTACCCTACACGTTCAATATTTATTATTATCCGTCAATAATTATCAAATACCGTGATATTTATTGATAGTTTAGGCTAGCGTATTGACGGATCACAATATTTATCGCAGATGTCTAGATTCCTGATTTCCGTATCGTAAACCCAAGGATTGTGATACATATTGATGCGTAGTCTACACGTTTAATATATTTCACGATCCATATCTGATCTGGAATTTCGAATTCAAATTCAATCCTGTGACCCATATTGTAATCCGTCAATACGCTAGCCTACAAGTTTAATAAATATCATAATATTTGATAAATATTGACGGATCACAATTAATATAGAACTTGCAGGGTAGGATTCCGATCCATCAATATGGATCGTGATAAATATTGTTCGTGTAGCCTACGCCTTACATTAACTGAAAACAAGAGATAATTATGTATTTTGAATTTTAGAATATTACGTTATCACAGTTATGTACCCGAAAAACGGAGTGTAGGTATGTAAATATACAAACCAAATATTTATAATAATAATAAAAATTATTAGGTGGAAATCTTTTATTTTATATTATGAAAGGTATATTTTTACTTACGACTATTGGTGGATCATCAGAAAACGTTATCTCAAATTTCGTCAATAAAAATAGTAAACAGCATATTATTCGTGCCACCAAAGACTTCAGCATTTTTGTGGAAGAGGCTCGCCGCGCTTAACGTGAATGTCAGATGAAATGTTCACAGAATTTTCTCACAAATTCGTTTTTATTATTTTGTATTATAGCTAATTAGGCTAATTGCTATATATTTAGTTTTCGATATCATTTTTCTCTTGTTGCTTTGATCTATTTTCTATTAGTATAATGTAGGTACTTTAATTATTATGTATTCAAGTACAATGGTAAATTGAATTATAGTAGCATTAAATACCTGATTGCCATGTATTTCGTTTTTTACATCACATTTTCTGGTTGATTTGATCTATTTTTTATTATTAAAAAAAGTATTATTAAAACAATAAACATCTCTATCACGTTACAACAAAGTACGCAACTAATTGCCAATTAGTCGAGGTACTCATTGCTTAAAACCAGGCAGAGGTATACATAGAGGCATATCTCTATATCATCATAATGTGGAAACACAGAGAACGCAGGTTTCGGAGTCCGCACACGGGCGGCCGACTAGCGTAGGCGCGCCGACAAGAATGTTTGTATGTAAACGTACGAAACATTGAAGCCAGGTTCAGATGTCCGCAACTCGGTACAAACTGCCGCCGGCGGACTCAGGCGCTGAGCGCCGGTAATCTGAAATACGAAACCCGCGTTATTTGTGTTTCTACCCATAGAGACGTACGTGATAAACTGCTTCTTTTACTATTAATGGGTGACAATGACCATTCTTCTATAATTGACTAATATAATATATTATATTAATAATGTGGTCTCAAGTATTCAGATGTATCATATTGTATTTGTGTGCATAAATTAATGTATTTGTGGAATTGAAATAAAACGGCAGTCAGTACAAGGATTTTATTTATTTATAAGCACATAAAATTTACTTGTTCAGTCGAAAATACAAGCCTTGTGAAATATTTATACCTATGTAAATATAAACATAAAATTGAATAATTTTTTTAAAATTATTTATTTAATAGAGACAATATAAGCGACTCCCAATCGAAAATTTGAAACAGAAAAATCAGAATAATAAAATTGTTGTATCGCTAATATCGTCTCCATGAAATAAATATTATTATTTTAAGTTTTACTTGTTAAGTTGAAATAAAAATAAATATTCATCCTAGACTTGCAGAAAAGTCAATATATGTCTCACATTAAATAAAGATGGATAAATTCATCCAAGGCATCAGTTAATTAACATTTAGTTAGAGATGAATCTAGCAATCGTAGATAAAGATAGCAGCCAATAAAAATATTTTAAATATGCCTCTCTCAATATTATGCCTCTTTTAACAACTGGCAAAACTATTTTAATTCTACAATTTGGAAGATATATTTGTTCGCTACATCTAAAGGAATTATATATATTAAATTATTATAATTATAATATTATTAAAGACTGTTGACATTCTAGTATCTTTTTTGTTTTTCAAGTCACTTGTCACATAGGTGTACCTATTGATTTTTCTATACAAATAAAAGCATTTGAGAATGCCTACATAATATGTGATGTCGTATAACTTTGTTCATTTGAAATTCACTGGACGAATTTAAACTAATTTCTACTAAGTAAAAAAATCTCATTAACTAAAAAATATATTGCCAATCAGAACGTAAGAAATTCTTCTGGAAATCGGATCTTCGGCAGCAATTTCCCACTTTTGTGTTTTTAAGAAAAGAGCAAAAAACTGTAAATAAATATTTAATAACTTGTAAATAAATAAAAATTTAAATAAATATTAAAAAAGCTTAAAAAAATTCATCAAATACTATTTCGATATCAGCGATTATTTCCAAGCTCAGATTTTGTGTAATGCAAGTCTATAAAAATTGTTACATAACTTTTTAATCGGGAGATTGCTGCTTTTGCTTCATACAACATTGGAGATTGCTGTGTTTGCCACTAAACTTTTCGAAAAAAATCGCCATGTTTGTTTTATGTTGACTGGCTTCAAGGAATACAACTAAATTAGGGCTAATTGAATAAAAACTGTTTAAAGATATTATTGAACAAATTTAAAACCAAAAATATAATCTGGTGATACAAGTTTATTCTAGATAAAAGGTTTTATTACGTCTGGAGAAAAAATATAAGAAAAGATTTTACATAATATTCTGAATAATTAATGGATGATTCAATATTTGAGCAAAAAAGGGTTACTATTCTACTAACTGCCGCACTTTTCTTAGGAACAGATTTTGGGAATTACACCACATTCAACTTAATTACTACAAGAAACAACTAATTACAATTGGATAGATGGTAAAAAATGCATTCAAATTTCATAGTTATTTAAAAAAAGTTAAAAATTTCCCATATAAAAGAATTCTTTTGCCTCCAGTTTATTTTTGTTTTGTATGCAATGACATTTGCGTGAGTTTTGTTTCTAATAAATATGCAAGAATTACTTAATTTACCCAAAGTAAGAACTAATAACCTATTTTGTTCATGTACATAGTTGTTTCTCGTAATAATTAAAACGAAGTAAATTTCCATAATATGTGCCTAAAAGCGGGGTGATCAGTGAAATAATTACCCAAAAAGCATCTTGGAAAAGTTTTAAAAGATGAAACTTAAATGTTTATCATTCTCAAGTTCGCGCATCTAAATGACTTTTTGTTGTGAGCGTTTGTGGCATATCCTTGAGGGAATATCTGTGAAAACAAAAAAGACTGAAACATTACCAAATTTAAAATTTTGCATATAAAAATTTATTATACAAAAAAATTAAATACTTACAGCCTTACTAAAAAAAAAACACTCCGCGGCCGTTAAACTGTGTTTCTGTAGCACGTTGTGTAAAGTCTGTACATTTCGTTTTTCAAATTCTTACTAAACAAAATATATGGTTTTGATCTGACAACGTCGCCATTTTACCAGTCTTACTAATAAACTTTCTGAAAAATTTGTACAATGGTCAAACAATCATGTATGAAGAATCCTTACTAATTAAGAACTGACAAAAAATTGTTCATAGAAAGATATGTACATTGCTTACACGGCCAAGGAGGGTAGTTTATCTGTTGTATATATTTGTTCCATTTGTAATTTTCAACGAATTTCGAATATTTTTTTTAATGTCCTATATATTTATTATTTTTTGAGATGTCGTAAAAACAAATACCATTTTAGAACCAAAATTTAATTACCTTTAAGATTTTCATATCTAAAATATACTTAAATGTTTAAAAATTGTAGTATTTTAAGCTTCAAACATAAAGTTGAAAAAAAAAAACTCACTTACCCCAAACACTTTCTATTAAAACATTGAAATATTTAAAAATTCAAAATTCAAAAAACACAGTCCTTTTATTTAATGATTTTGAAATAAAACTGTCACCTCACATTTTACTCCTTCACACAATAAAAAAATATAAAAAAAATCTTGAAATTCGGTTTTTATTTCCAAAAATTTACATTAAAAAAACTCACGTTTGAATACATTGCTTGCACATCCATTTCTTTGATACGTTTACTAAAATATGTATTAGACATTTTAGTCACCAAAAAACATCACTTTCAAGAATTTATAATAAAATAAAGATCTAAAAATGCAAATTATTTCTGAATATAACCTACAGAACCATTTTCTGACAGCTCAATTTAGAACACACGATTTTTGCGTCACAATTTGACTTAAACTAACAAAAAACAACACAAATTAATAGTAAATATATTGATTACATGAATATAAGTGCGAATTAGTCATAAATATTGAAATCATTAACGAAAACATCATATTAATCACATACAAAATCGCGACCGACTTTCTTCTGCATTCGCGGCTATTTTTTTCAGCGGTAAAGCAATGCGCAGGCGCATCAATCACACCACCTAGCGGATTATTATGAAAACTCCAATTTAAACGAGAAAAACACGGCGTTGCCAAATCTAAAGATTAAAAAAAACACCGTTTAACGGCCGCGGAGTGTTTTTTTTTTAGTAAGGCTGATAATCTTTAAAATATTGGCAGTTATGATGCTTTCCTCTAGGCCAAAATAAAACATCATTGCTATTCCCGTAATAAAATATTATTACGGGAGAGTGGTATAACAATTGTTTGAAAACATATCCGTGTATATAATTCTACGTAATAATTGTAGGTAACTGATAAGATAAGCGCCGAATCAGCTGTTCGACATCCGCCATGTTGAAATTCGGAGTTTGGAGTTGGAAGGTTGGCCGCAGCAACCACACGTTTGGCCAATCTTCCAACTCCGAACTAAGTTCGGAGTTGGAAGGTTGGCTGCGGTGTGGAAGTACCATTAGGTTAATAATAATAATAATAATTGGATAATTTGTATAGCGTCGTTTTTGTGAGAAATCACCTCAAGGGCGCTGTACAATTTAAAATATAATTCTTAGGCTATATTAAAGTTTATTATTTACAATTGTATACAGAAACATACTTACCTGGTCGGTCACTTCCGATAAACACACTTTAATAAGAAAGTTTATGCTTGGAGAAGATACCAATTTGCACGCGGAGGACATTATATTGAAAACACTGGACTTTGCATGATTTTACATTTACTGACCCCATCACTTTTGGTATTCACTTATAAGAAGTATAATGCCAAAGGTGAGTTAATACTTACTTTGAAAGACTTGAGAATTTAATGATTCTTTACGACTGAAGAATTTTCATCAAGTGACCATTATAAAAGCTTACAAAAACAATTTTAATCTCTATGGAACTGCATTCACAACTTTTTTCGTTATTTTGGAGATGGATGCCTTTGCTTTTACACCTCATAATATTATCTTTTTGTAATGTGATGTTTGGAAAATTTTCAAGTTTCAATTTTTAAAAATTATTCCGGGAAAATTGGAAAATGGGTCAGACACTTGTATTAAAGTTTTTAAAACTGAAAAATTCAAAGGTTTTTTATAAATTTTATTTTTGAAAATTTCTTTTTTGGTATGCTGTTTGAAACAACAACGGATCTTTATGAAAATAACAGAGGGCGCCACTGCCCCTTTCAACAATCGAAAATGTACAGTCCTAAGAGTATGGATATTAGAGAGACGGCATGTGAAGTGTGCCCGCGCGCTCTAAGTGTGCCTTTTCGAGAATTTTACCCAAACGACTTACATTGGCTGCTGGTTTTTGGCCGTTTAATACGTTCCGACATTTTTACGACAGCAACCATTTTACATGGTGACAGCCAATGTCAGCCGTGTGGGTAGAATTCTCGAAGAGGCACACTTGGAGCGCGCGGGCACACTTCACATGCCGTCTCTCTAATATCCATACTCTTAGGTACAGTCCTTCAAATAATCAGTTGTATATTATACAATAATCATTGGATAATACAATAATTATTACTATTATTGCGACAACTCCAACACGAAATCATTATTCTATAAACGTATTCACCGTACACGAAATTCAAAATATTAACCTATTAGGATATTGTTGAAATATTTAATACATCATTCACTAAGTATAAACATAACTTAGTTAAATGTATTTAGGCAAGTATAACAACTAGTCTAATTTTCTACGTCCAGACGAAGACGCACACCGCACTAAGCCGCTCCCAACGCGTAAATAAATAAGCTTCTTCAATAATTGCAAATCCACTATTTGGGTAAATTTAATTAAATTAAACGACGAACTTTGTTTACACCAGCGCACACAAATATTGTTATTTACATTCAAATAATTAAGCAGTTAGAAGGGCAAAAAAATGTTATGCCATCAATTGAGCAATTATTGGCATACATTGTATTTTGTCATTAATTTATCCAATCAAGAGATTAAGCATCGAGCATGTCAATCACACTAGGCGAGCTATTGTGTGACTATTGGCGACCTGCATGATAAAAATTAATTGCCTGCAGATATGATAAAAACCATAATTATACCATAAAGACTGAAATATTCGACATCACCCTACAACAAAATTAGCGGCCAATATTTATGGCCACTATTACTCAAATATTAAGACGCGTATTTCTAGATCTGGCCCCCTAGCACACTCGATCGATAAGAATTGATTGGATAACTTTCGATAACTTCTTATCGTTCCCTAGGACAACTGCAGATCGCTAACATACACACAGGAGTTGATGTCGAATATATTAAGGACTCTTAGTCACTGTGAACTGTCACTTATTCGTTGGAGATCTGCAGTCATACTAGAGAACGAGTTTCCGAAAGTTATCCTATCAATCCTTATCGATCGAGTATTCTTGGGGGCCAGGTCAGACAGGGTGACTTCCCGCCATCATTGCGGCGTTTTATAATAAGCCAGTACATATTTAATATATAAATCGCTGGAGGCCATAAAAGACATTCCAATCAGTGAGTTTCAAAATTGTTTCGAACAGTAGAAAAAAAGGTTGGACAACAACATACACTCTAATGGTGAATACTTTGAGGGCAACCAAATTTTGGTGTAAAAATATTGAAAAATAAAAAATTATGAAGAACGTCTCGTTACTAATTGTTCCCCTCTCGTATACAGGAATAATTTTCGCAATTTTTAGTTTATCTGGAAAGATAGAGAGAGATTTATTGAGAATACGCTACATTCTCACTGTGAAAATGGTACTATTACAATTAATTAGATAAAATATCTGTAATGTTGTAAATTTTTTGTACACAAATAAAATAAAATAAAAATAAAAATCCACCAGTTCACACTAGTAATTTTTGAGAAGAAGAGAAGTTACACCATCGGAACCAGCTGCTGCTTTATTTAGACTTAAGGTTAAATATGACCCATGAGATTTATTTTTTATTTGTCCTGATCATGTGAAAAGATTGTTTTCTTGAGGTTCCGTGTAGATCGTATTGTCACGTTATATCAGGTTTTGAACTTTTTATGACTGATGCAAAATTTTCCCCAACTGAAAGAAAAAAATGCGTTAAATGCAGTTGCAATCTCCTTTGGTTCCTTTACTTCTTTCTCATTTATGACTAGAGATTTACAAGCTATTGTTGGGTTTCACGATCTAATTGATAAAATGGAATTGCTTGTTTTCCACGTTCGTTGTGGCTTATTCATGTGTTCATTGCAATTTTGTATTCAGATTTAATATATCTTCTATAATCTGTGACTTTATTACGAGCTTTTTTTTATATTACCAGTTCCTTTATTTTGTTTCCAAAGTTTAAATACAGTATTTCGTTATAAGTGTATCAAGTTCGGCATCAAACCATAAAGTATTTTTCAATCTTTTGTCCCTTTATTAGTTTTTACTTTTGTTTTGCATGAATTTATATAATTTTGAAGATATTCAGTGAAATTTAAAAAAAAAATTTGTTCACATCGTCGGACGAATGAGTAAATTTACTAGTTTAAGGCGGGGTATTTATTTTTTGATAATTTATTTTGTAAGCACTTGAGAAGTATCTTGCGGATCTGCTGGGGAAGTTTTTCAAGGAATTTTCGTATTCCAATATAAGTATATTGTGATCACTAAGAGGATCATCAATATTTGAGATTATGCTGGAAACATTTGTCCCATTTAATAATAATGTGATCTATCAACGAGCTGTTGTTTTTAGTTACCCTTGCGTGAAATATTGTGTTACGTCCATAAAAGTTATACGATTTCAAGGTGTGAACATATCAGTGTCTTTTGAGATACCGATATTGAAATCTTCAAAAAGTAATGTGTCTTGCTTGTTATCAGATATTATTAATACGCTAGCAACTGTACGGTTGAAATTTAAGAACCCCAGTTCGAGTACATCTCTGAAGCTGCGCCTTGTGCAAAACCATATTCATTTGGGTTTTTAACTGCTAGTTATTTAATCGTTTTCCTAATTGTAACCGTAATTCATTGCAATTGTGATCGTAATTCCTAGAAAGGTATTTTCGCTGCAGCATTTTCTTATTGTTGAGTCTATTACGCATGTAGATGTCGACTCCCCCTCCTCGATCCATCTCACGAGAAGCAAATATTCCAGAATAGTCAGGAATATTGAGAAAAGTTTCCTCTCCTTTACTTAGCTAGGTTTTCATAATCTCTAGAATGAACTGTTTCTGTAATGTTTTTTAAAGTATCTTCGATTTCGTCAATTTTGTTTCTGATGCTTCTAGTGTTCGTATACATAATAAACATACATGATTTTTTTGTGGTGCATTTTTTTTCACCAGCTTTCCTGAAAGACGAGCTTCTGATAGTAGGAGGATCCAAGTATCTGGGGCACATCACCAACAATGAATAGATGGACGATGATGAAATCGACAGGCAAAGAAGAGCGCTCAGCATAAAGTCGAACATGCTCAGCAGACTGTTCCGGCTTTGTAGCCCACTCGTTAAAATAATGATATTCCTTACGTTTTGTACATCCTTTTATAAGTGCGACCTTGGAGCCAACTTTAAGAAAAGCAGCATGGAAAGGCTACGCGTGCAGTATAACAACCACTGCACGATGTTTGGCATTCCTGTTACAACAGCGCTTCCAACATGCTAACGGATGTGTTAGTATCAGGTATTGCAGCCATCATAAGAACCCGGGTGGCAGGTTTATGGGAGAGGATAAACATCTCCAAAAATGTCCTTATCCTGGAATCCCGCCAGTCCAGATTTCAGCATCGTAGCACACTAGAGAAAGTAATTGGTCCCGCCAATCTCAATTGCTATATATATTAAAAAAAAATCTTTGCTTGCTCATTCTTACCTTTTACGTGCATGTATATTATTGTACATGTTTTATGTGATATTTGGAATTGCGCAAACCTCTCCACATTCCAGAATAAACATATTATTTTAACTTCTTAAAATTTTGCAAATTCACTTTGTGGCACCATTTTATTAATGACAAATTAAAACACTTTGTTTTTACCACGATAATCTTTATTTTAACACATCGACATGTTTCGAGAACTCGAACTTTCGAGTACTAAAGTACATATTATGTCCTGAGGAAGAGAACATCGATGTGTTAAAATAAAGATTATCGTGGTAAAAACAAAGTGTTTTAATTTGTCATTAATATTATTTTAATTTTACTAACTAACTAACTATTTGAGACGATTAAGAATGTTATGTAACATATTTCTTTTGTGTATCTATGCTTCTAATTTAATTTTCTCAAGTCATTGTTAGGTACTGTAATAGTGTATTCGGGTACTCCTATTTCCCAGTTGGCGTAATCGGTGAGTTTCCTAAATTTTTTTTATTTTTATTTCTGTTTGAAATACATAAAAATATTCTTACAAAACAGATAAATTTGTTTCCGTATCTATATCAAATATTTTAGGTATCCGTTGTACCCTGCTCCCTAATAATGTTTTCAAAAGGCGAAAAAGCTATCACGCGTAATAATAATTACATAGCAGAACGTGTTTATAAATAAACGGTTTTTGTAAATAAAAAAATAATATTTTAGAATATATAAAAGGAATAAAAAAGAATAATGGAGTTCTACAAATTAAACATAGTAACAATAATCTTTTTATATTATAAACACAATCTACATGTTTCGTGAGTATATTAATAAAGTGATTTAAATTAAGTTATTTGTCTTTTTAATAATGTAAGATAAATCTCATTTATGTAATTTTTTTCAACAATGAGGGCAATTATTTTCCTCACGGCCTATGTCATCTTTGGGGATGCCGTGCGGGGTGTCTTTCGTGGAAAGGAGGACAGGAAGTTCTAAGAAGGAA
This sequence comes from Limnephilus auricula, assembly GCA_951813805.1. Taxonomy (NCBI): domain Eukaryota; kingdom Metazoa; phylum Arthropoda; class Insecta; order Trichoptera; family Limnephilidae; genus Limnephilus; species Limnephilus auricula. The sequence continues at coordinate 4,759,781 of OX638388.1, read as the reverse complement.
ACATATATGATTGGTTGTAGGAATCTGGGGATCAGTAGCCAGTCAGCCAGGAGTGGATAGACCTATAAATCCATCCCACCAGCTACGGTGCAAGGCGATGGGTCGAGAGAGTCCGGCTAGAGAGATCAAATGGTCTCCTCCAAGCTCACGATCCGCCCGCCATGCAGTTGGTAGAAAAATGCTTCCATCATCAATACTTAGACAAACTTTACCCCATGAACCAGGGTACACTTCTAAATCACCAAACTTAGCAAACCACCAAAAATAATATCAATCGTGAAATTGTTAGTAAAAGTAATTTTATTTTAAGTTTTAACCAAACATGCTTTTAATTTTTGATTCGACAAACCAAACGTAGCACAGCACCACTTGGCCTTGTTTAACCATAGTAACTATAGCTCTGAATTTTCCATAAACCATCTCCTTCGGCAGGTCTCTGTAGTCGAGTTTGTAGTTTTTGACGGCGATTTCTCCCTAAAATGGAAATGAAAAAAATGTTTAAACCTGGGTAGATGTAAATAATTGCAATCTACCATATTGATTATTAGTTTCACGAGGGGTATACTAAAGTTTTAAAAAAAAATTATTTTAGCGACTATGTACATTTTTCTTTATTCATAGAATTGTTAGTTATATGAAATGAGGATTTTTCGGCCACCATGACAGGCACATGACCGTGTGGTGATGGTCATAATTGTACATTCAAAATGTAATGGTGAATTCAAGTATAGATATTATATTTCTTAGTCCTCCTCAATAGGAAGCCCTGTGCCGAGGGGAATAAAGTTATTTAATTATCATTGAAGAATAACCTTCATAAGTTAAAAAGAGAGTATTTCTTATAAAAAAATATTATTTAATTATAGTTTATTTGTTTTTTGTGTAGTTTTTAGTGTCTTTTCTAGGATTTTTTCATTGACGTCTTTCAGCCATACTTTTATTCTTGGTTTGTAGTCATAATTTTTTTAAATTAGTTATGTCTTGAGGAAGGATGTTGTGGAGTTTTGTTGCAAACTAAGTGTAGTTTCTTTGACCAAACGTGATTTTATAACTTAGAATGTTATTTATGTAATTTTTGTTCGATCTAGTGAGATGCACTGTCTAGTGGAGGATTCAGTATTTTTGAAAGCTTCAATAATATAGATCGTTTCCTTTAATACTAAGGTTTTAGTTACATCATTTATATAGATAATAAATAAAATCGGTCCCAGTATACATCCTTGAGGGACGCCATAGTTTAAAGGTAATATTTTTCTCTTTCGTTTGCTAATCTGTACTTGATATTCTCACCCTGTTATGTATGACTTCAATAAGTTCATTATCGTTTCAGTATAGCTAGCAGTCCAACCCTTTGGCAGAGAGCCATGGAGCCGGTAGAGGAAGGCTGAGAGTTTGTCTGAATGCTCTAGAAATAAGATCTCTTGAGGAGTATCAATCGATGACCATGTTGTACCATGTTAACGTTAAGAAAACGAATCCTATTATTAAAGATATTGTTTGGGATGTGGAGTGGATGAACGAAGAAAGAGGAGAATATTAGATGACGCGGAAGATAATGGTAGAAGAAGCCGGGGACGTGCAAGGTGTCCAAGGCACAATCAAGTCTTAATGATTCAAATACTCGAGTCGGAACAAGTCAGAATAACAGAAGAGTACCTATTTGAATGTGAATGAAGCAAGGAATGTGTGCCGAGACAGAGCAGTTGCGTGGCGGTGTATCTCCTCTGTGTCGGTGTATCTTCTCGCTGTATTTCATAGCAAACCAATTACAATAGCATATCAAAATATGTCCCGAGTAATCCACTTGTGTGTAAAGATAACTGGTTTAGGATATAAAAAAACTACTTGAAAAATTGAGAAAAAAAGGTGTGTAACGTGAGATTTACGAACATAATGAAAGTAATGTATACGGAGAGAGTATTGTAATCAATCATCGGAAATATTGTACATTATATTACGTAGGACTTGCAGAGAATTGAAAAAAAATACCCACCAAAGATTTAAAAAAATCAGAGAGTGTGAAATTATTTTTGTTGTTTACGTAAATCTAAGTAAGATATTTGGTGGTCAGCATGGTGGTAAAAATTTATCCTGGCACCGTTTTTTGAAGCAACACACTTAATTTTTTTTATCGTGTTATTATGTAAAAAGGTGATAAATCTTAAAAAATGATGATTAAAGATTTAGGGCAGTATTTCAATACCTTCTTCATGGGACAAGATACAGGACGACCCGCACCGGAGAGAATGTCATGAAAGCCCCTTTGTAGACGTGTCATGAAAAAGAAACACGCACTGGACTCGTTGTACAACACATAATTCGGCTTGTAGCCACCGTCTCCCCATTTGGCCACATTTATATATATCTACAACATTTAAAAGCAATTTTCAATATTACAAATATGCCCACATAGGGAAGGTTCGGGTGCTGCTTAGATATAGATAACAGAAACATAGGGAGGAGGCATAAGGAACCTTACCAATGAAAGTTATACATTTGATATATAGGTAGAAAAATAGGCTGGACGCCCACCGCTTTGCGTAGATGTGATTTGCTGTAATGTGGGCGATGTAAATGGGGACATGGTTAAAAATAATTATATATTTGAAAATTATACTTCTTTTGTTAAAATTTTTAACGGATGTTTAATTTTTACTAACGGTGTTCATTCGAAAGGTAAATTTCTGATCGACTATAAAATTAACGTTTTTTTTATACATAAATTTAAAAAATACACCACTTTTATTTTTTAATCAACAAATGTAAGCCAACCGGGTTTCGCTTTTCAGTTACTCAGTTGTTATAATAAGCCCTGACGAAGCTTGTGAACTGAAACCCGGTTGGCTGATATTTCTTAATTCAAATTGAAAAAGTATTTTTTCATTTAATATAATAAGACCCACCATATTTGGGGTGTGACATATAATGTGAAAAAGATTTATTTTTCTACGCAATAATCCCAAAGAAGACAATTTTTTACAAATACTTTCAGCTTCACAAATCTTACATCTCCTTTCTTTATTTCTTCGCATTATTTCTACATACATTTCAAACGTAAAATTTTACAAGAATTCAAATTACTTTAAGAAGAAAATATAAGACACAAGTAATGTAAAAGTAAGCAAAAAGTAAATATATATTCGATAAAAGTAAGTAACGGTAGCCCATGATGGCACTACCTGTGTGTGCAAAAATGATAAATTACATAATTAACAGCCTTACTAAAAAAAAAAACACTCCGCGGCCGTTAAACGGTGTTTCTGTAGCACGTTGTGTAAAGTCTACATTTCGTTTTTCAAATTCTTACTAAACAGAATATATGGTTTTGATCTGACAACATCGTATTTTACCAGCCTTACTAATAAACTTTCTGAAATTTTTTTACAATGGTCAAACAACCATGTATGAAGAATCCTTACTAATTAAGAACTGACAAAAAATTGTTCATGGAAAGATATGTACATTGCTGTCCATATCCAATCCAAGGACGGTAGTTTATCTGTTGTATATATTTGTTCCATTTTTTAATTTTCAACGAATTTCGATTTTTTTTTTTTATGTCTTATATATTTATTATTTTTTGAGATGTCGCAAAAACAAATACCATTTTAGAACCAAAATTTAAATACCTTTAAGATTTTCATGTCTAAAATATACTTAAGTGTTTAAAAACTGTAGTATTTTAAGCTTCAAACATCAAGTTGAAAAAAAAACTTACTTATACCAAACACTTTCTATTAAAACATTGAAATATTTGGAGAAATTCAAAATTCAAAAAACACAGTCCTTTTATTTAATGATTTTGAAATAAAATTGTCACCTCACTTTTTACTCCTTCACACAATAAAAAAAATTTAAAAAATCTTGAAATTCGCTTTTCATTCCCAAAAATTTACAATAAAAAACCTCACTTTTGAATACTTTACTTGCACATCTTAAGACATTCATTTCTTTGATACGTTTTCTAAAATATTTATTAGACATTTTAATCACCAAAAAACACCACTTTCAAGAATTTATAATAAAATAAAGATCTTAAAATGCAAATTATTTCTGAATATAACCTATAGGACCATTTTCTGACAGTTCAATTGAACACACGATTTTTGTGTCACAATTTGACTTAAACTAACGAAAATAAACACAAATTAATAGTAAATATATTGAGTACATGAATATAAGTGCGAATCAGTCATTAAGATTGAAATCATTAACTAAAACATCATCTTAATCACACACACATTCGCGACCGACTTTTTTTCGTAGAGTTCGCATTGGCGGCTATTTTTTTTCAGCGGGAAAGCAATGCGCAGGCGCATCAATCCCACCACCTAGCAGATTATTATAAAAACTCCAATATAAACAAGTAAAGTACAGCGTTGCCAAATCTAAAGATTCACAAAAACACCGTTTAACTGCCGCGGAGTGTTTTTTTTTTTAGTAAGGCTGTAAGTATCTAAGCAAAAAATATAAATTTTAATGTAACGTATGACAATGTGATGGCCCGCACACTACACAATCACTCAAACACCCGTTGTCAATGGTAACGCAAGCGGTGACTTGCGACTTGCACCGCTGATTGCCCTGGCCGGCCGTTGCTAGTTGCCAGCTGTCAGCCGATTGTTCTTCGTCTATGGTTAAACAAGCTTTTTGACCAATCAAGACAGAGAAAACAGCCGGTTTTAGTCGGTCTTCAGTTGCCTCGTCAGCGGAGCGCCTAAATCACACTATTAGTCTTTTAGCTAACAATTTTTTTTTTTTTAAACTAAATTTTTTTAATGCAAATTTTATGGTTTGTGGCACATATAATTTAAGTATATTATATATTTTAGTTTCTTTGTAATATAACTCAGGAGAATGTTTGATTCAAATTGTAAATAACTTTAATAATGTACTTTTGAGTGATTTGTAAAGGCTTTGCATCAAGCGCACCACTCCATTCTATAACGTCTTAGAAAATTAAAGATTGCACCAGCAACAAATAAATAATTTTCAATTCGTCAATATTGAGTAATTCCTGTCTATAAAATATGTACGTAATATATCTTAATTTAGAAATGGTTTAATCAATTTGCAGTGTTCAATTTAGGTGTGTTTCCATAGGCACACCTAAATATTTAATATTAATATTAGCGAGTTCATTGCACAGTGAACATGTTTCTTGATCGAAACATGTAGATTCTAATTTTTAGTATTCTTGAACTAATTTTAAGTTATTCATGGGGTCGTTTATTTTTTGTAATATTTTTATAAAAAGTTATGGAAAATGTTTTGCTGTGGTTGTAAATGAGTTTGTTGCATTTTAGCCATGGTGAAAAAAAAGGAATACATTCTGTTGCCTTAGAAAAATATTCCATCCAAAAATTTCGATTTACTATTCTCGCCTCGGAACAGACTTTGTCTAGTGAGGCAGGTAAAGGAACTGAAATTGGAAAAAAACTATTATTGTCCTGTTATCGGCGTAAGAAACAATTTTTACGGGCACAAAATCACATAAATCATGAATATATTTTAAAAATAAAATCCGGCCAGGCACAGTTCCTTGCGGAACTAAATTTTTTATCAGTGTTTCTGAAAAAAAAAAAATTCCAATCTTTGTTTTTTTGTGTTGTGTCTTCGTTGGTGAGTATTTTTAGTGTCTTCTTTGAAACCTAGATGAGTTATTTTTTTAATGGTAAAGTTATGATTTACGGTAGCGAAAGCATTTCTTAAAGCTAAGAATTTAGACTTTTCTTTTTAATCGATAGATGTGTATTTATATTCTTATATTGCGTCTTCAGTGCTAAGGTCTTCACAAAAACCATTTTGGTTTTGCGATATAATTTTATCTTTTTCTAAGTGTTCAATGATTTTTTTATGCATTTATCTAATACTTTTGATAGATTTGAAAACAGCGAGATTGGTCTATAATTATCTGACGTTTGAATTTCACCAGATTTAAAAATAGAGTCCTTTAGAATTGGACGATTTTAGGCTATCAGTGTGTTACACTATGTGCTACCAATTTCATTTATTATGATAAGTGAAAAATAGTCTATAGAATTAATTGATTCGTTAATTGAATCTAATTGCGAAGATGTGAAGTACCTGTGTAAATATTTTTAGCATTTATGATTTATGATTTACATACCTCATCTACTATCTTGTTGACACGTTATTAGTAGTTCAGCAATGGTAGATTTATCGGTTATTATTTTGTTATTTATTTTAACCTCATTTAAAACTGTTCACGATATATTTTTTAATGTTCGAATGTCCTTGTTTTTTTTAGTATCATTTTCAGCATTTTCCATTTATTCACAATAGTATATCTTTTTTCAATTTCTTATAAGCTTATTGGGTAAGTTTCTGTACTTTAAATATTTTGTTTTCATTAATTATTATTGACATTATGCTGATGTTATTCCTTTGCAAGCTGCTTGATATTTATTTCTTTACTTAATTGAGATCATTAGTAATGTAGTATTAGTAACCACTAGTATTCCATGGTTTGATTTTTTTATATTTTCTGTTGGTTATGGCAATTTTACTTTCACTTTTTAAAATATTATCTTACAGAGTTTTATAAAAAAAATCTAATGCTTAATGTGGGTGTCCTAATAATAATAAACATAATTTCCCTTGATATTTAACGGGTCTGTGATAGTATGTTCTAATGTAAACTTATGAGTAAAATGAATATATCTGCAAATAATTATGAGAAATTTAATTATATTTTAAATTAAATATGTTCCCTCTTCAGATTATAGTGGCCCTCTTTTTTCTCACGCCAAAATCCTCTTTTAAATTAGGGCAAAGGGCAAATTTTTAGTTTCTCCAATAAATTCGAAATATGACTTATAAATTTTATGATCTAACGACTAAACACGGCAGATGCCATTATTATGGTCTTGCTGTGCTGTGATTTTATGGTGGAGCAGAATTTTTTAACGAGATATTATAAGAACTCTCGTTTTTGTACCAGTATACGTGTACATACCCAATTATTGGAACTTAATCAGCAAATGGTTGGGCAAGGTCAGGATGATCATCCTAACTCGGAACTGGTGATCCGCCAAAGCCAACCAAATCCTTAATGCATCTGTTTTATATCGAATGGAATTAATTTTGATTTACTTGAACCGTTAAAAACAAAACAAAAAATTGATATCTACCCCAACACTTTCATCTAAGTCCACGTGCAACGTGAGAAGTCCATCAAATATTTCGGTGGTCCGGTTGAATTTCTTTCTTTCAAAAACAAAACTGCTCTTGAGTGCCTCAGAGTTATCACACTGCAACATATTTATCAAACTAACGTCAGCCGGCCCCTGAAAACCAAACGGTTATTTCGTTATTATCAGCTGAAGATCTTTTATTTTGTACCATGAAAATATATTTTTGCTTACGAGAAGTGTATTGTCAGAAAACGTTATTTTAAATTTCGTTAGTAAAAATAGGAGAAAGCATATTATTCGTGCTGCAGACGTATTCAACATTTTGGTGGACGATGCTAATTGCACGGAATGTCAATATTAACTACAATTTTAATCGGTAGTTTCCTACATCAAATTAGAGAATATTATTATGTAGAAAGAGTTTACGAGTACAATTATATTGTACGAGTACAATGGTCCATATAAAATTTAATGTTTAGGAAGTCGGGTTGTGTAATATTTGAAGCTGATTAGGCTAATAACTGTGTATTTAGTGTTCAATATCATTGTTTCTCTTGTGCAATATCATTGTTTCTCTTGTTGTTTTGATATTTTTCTACATTTTAAACAACTGTACCATGTTGCAGCAAAACATCCAATAAACAGTCAGTTAAAGGTTATTATGACTTTATATTGTGCGAATGGTTTAAAAGAAGGGGCGGTTTTCTCTCAAGAGCTTGTGTGCGGTGAACTCCCAAACAAAAATATGAAGAAGACAAACACGTAATATAATATCACTACATTTGAACAGCGCTCCAATTAAACACTCTACTTATATATCACCCGCCCCTGTGAAAACCCGTTCATAGGAGCGGAATCCAGAACGCGCACATGGACTGATAATTCTAATAAAATATTTTAACCAACAATATTTTGTCTCAAAGGGTGAGAGTAAAAAGCACCTCTCTAACTCTGGGGCAAAGATATTCAAATTTTGAAGCGGCGCACCTTCCACTAGCATTTACATTTCTAAAATTCACCAGATTTCACTTTCCAACAATGTCTTTTTGTGTGCATTCATCCGAGATGAAAGCGATCCACAATAAAAAAATAAGAATTTAAAATTGTACGGCCAATACAGTAAAAATATCGTTGGGGTTTTTACCCCTTTCCCTATATTTGTACAAATATTTATATAATGTAATAAATATTGCACCAATTGAATAGATTTTTGTGAGCGGAGATCTAAAGAAATAGATCTTTGTCAGCGGAGATTTAAATTACCTTATTTTGAAGACAATGTTAGCGACAAAATTTTGAACCGAACAATCAGAAAAAAGATTCCAATTTTACTGATATTATATGTCCTTCGTCAAGTTTAAAAATGTAGATAACAAATGGAATAGATTGAAAAAAGGGTTATGGGTAGGTACACAATACTTTCTTTGAAATTCGAAAGGATATTTTACAAAATTTTAAAAGCATTAATTTTTGCGTACTATAAAATAAAATTTGTTCCTAAAATCTTCTTAGGTTTAGATGACACGCACCAGTAAGAGAAAAAAATATGAAAAGAGTTTTCCATAGTTCTTCTACTCGTATTGGCTAATAAGAAACTCACTCTGAAATGGAAGAATTACCGGTCAACATAGTATATATGTATTCATTTTTAGATACATAGAATCATAAATTTAATTACAATTATACATTTAAAAAAACAATGATTTTTAGAAATTATTTAAAATTTAACGCTGATTGATTCAAACAATATTTTATGGGCGACCCTTTCCTCTGAGGCAAAGTCCAACGTTAGTGGTAGTACATATACCCGGAGATCAAGCGACACGCGTTTACAATAAAAATGTAGTAAGGTTTGTTTCCCTATCTCCCCAATCGGCCACGATTATATCTGCAAGGGAAGATTTTTTTCAATAAGATAGTAAATTAACTAATTTATTTTACAGTAAAACAATAAAACAACTTTTGTCGTATCCCAACAGGTTCGACCAGATTAGTCACAATAACTGCTTCATTAAATACATCAACGGTGTTCAGTTTTTTTCTCGAAACTTCAAATTGGTTGGGATTTCATCACCAAGTAATAATATCTTTTTGACTCAACACATTCATCTACAACCAGAGGTCGAACTAAACCCCTTCCTGCCATCTGTAAAAATTTTCAGTCTCTCCCAGAGCTTCAAAATTATCCAAAATGATCTTCTTTCCCTATAAAAATCTTAATAAAGTCATGTCACCCTATCCCCAACAATTTTATAAGGGATCGGCATCCTTAAAAGTCATTCAAATCTCTCGGCCCGTACTGTTAATAATATGTTCAATGACATCATTTCATCAAAATGGCCCAACTCTTTTATTTATTTATTTACTGATGGATCCAAATCTCCCGACTCTCCTAACTGTGGTATAGGTATTAACATTTACCACAATAATTCCAATGACAGAATATTTCATTTAATTTCAAATCAATGTTCAATATTTTCAGCCGAGTGCATTGCAATAATAGAATCTCTCAAATATATAATAAAAAATAATGTTGAACATTCCCTTGTTCTCTCTGACTCTCTTAGTTCCCCCCAAAAACTTAAATCCAGTCCTCTTCTTCGTCCTGATGAACACTTTGTATGTCTTATTCGAGTGCTGATAGCCTTCATTCAAAGCTCTGGAAAAACCATAATCCTGATTTGGATTCCTGGTCATGTTGGCATAATGGGTAATGATAATCCGAAATGCCTTGGCAAAACAAGGAGCGTCCAACCCCGTTGTTACCCTCGTAAACCACATTCCCCTATCTGATATTTTTTTCTATCATCAAAGATAGATTCCGCAATATTTATGCAAAGTATTGGCACATTGCTAGTCAATTCAAGGGAGCCGTCTATGCCTCAATACATATGACTATCCCATCAAAACTATGGTTTCAACAATTCCTCAATTTTTCCAAAAAAGAAATTTCCTCACTTATTCGAATGAGAATCGGACATTGTTCTGTTCCTTCTCACTTTTTTAAATTCACATCCTTGACTCCCCAGATTGTACATTCTGTAGTCTAGAAGTGGTAACTTTGGATCACATAATTTTTGGCTGTCCCTCTCTAAACAATTACCTATCCTATCTTCTATCAAGCCTTATCAAAAATTGATATTAAGTTTTGTATTGATTTTGTTTTTATTGTTGTGACAGCTGTTTCAGCGTTCAAAACTATTATCTAAATGTTTTACTTAACGAATTTAAATATGTTAAATAAAGAGTTCTAAGAATTGAAAACTGCAAATAATATTGATATTATCCGTAATTTTGGTCGGTAAGTAAATAAAGTACGAGTATATCTCCATCAGAAGTAAATATGATCACTTAGCAATAATTCTCACAATATTAAATATGCTTAGTTTTTTCAATTCAGTTTATACTTTTGAAAAAAAAAAATTTAAAGCATTTTTAAATAAATTCGTGAAAGAGACTTATGTACATAAATATAAAAAAGTGGGTAACAATTACAGTAGTAGCAACAATGTTGTCTTATGAAGCCAGCTATATTGATGAAATATCGATATCGGAAATGATTTTGTTCAACGGAAAAACTGCCGTCCCCAACGCCATCACTATAGGCAAGTTAGTCCTGTAGACTAGGAGATGAAATAGTCTGTGATGTCTGCGATGGAGATAACATTGAAAACATCGAAATGAATGTGCTCCATGTTACGAGCCGAGTTTTCAAACCATCCACGAATCAGTCTGAAGAAATGTGTAGCAATGTGTATGTTGTGTACATCCCTTCTGACAAGTAGATGGTTCATGCCGAGCATAATTAAAAGCAAGTTGTTAATTGCAGCCTCTTTCATAAAAAAAAATTATGTATGTATAATATATATTTTTTTTTAACCTAAAGGTATAGCAAATATCTAGTACGGATTTGGGCTACTTTATTTATTGATGTTTTAAATATATTTTGTTATTTAAAATTAAAATCAATAAAATAGCACATGTCTGCACTAGATATTTACTTTATATACCTTTTGGTGAAAAAAATATTATTCAGTTTGATTGTTTGACTCAAATTAAAAATTCAATTAAGAGATCTATATATAGCATAATTTTTTGAACTTACTCAGCAGCAGTGCTTCAGAAGAAGTATCTTTGATAACATTGAGGAATATAATAATTACATAAATAATACTGTCAAAATACACTATCTTTGGATGATCATGTCAACATTATAAATACAATGGTATATTGAAAACTGTCATTACAGCATGATTTATTTACATGATTCGCGTGTGGATAAAAAAAATATTTCATTGCAACAAATTCTTTTGAAAATACACTTTTGTTACGTCCCTATTGTATTAATTAATAATAATAATATGTAAATAATTAGTAATAATTTGAATGCCACAGAGGGCTTTCACATAAAATGAACAATTAATTAACAACGGTGGACATTTTTTTACACTAACTCCACACAGAAGGCCCTGAGGAAAATAAATCCCCTCTGGGCCTATGTCATCTTTGGGGATACTGCGTGGGTTGTATTTTTAGAAAAGGTAGGAAAATAAATTCTGGGACGGAAAAAGGTATGAGTGGTTTATAGGAATCTGGGGGTCACCATCTCCAGAAGTGACAGCAATAATGACATATTAATAATGAAATAATTTTAAACAATGACATATTATTTATTACATCCACCCCTTCACTGCGTTAAGGCTATATTCCCAAAGAGTCCTGCTGGAGAGATTAAAATGTCTCCCTCAACCGGTCTCTCCTCATCAGGCCTACCATGGTGGAAAGACGCATCCGCTGTCAAGATCCAGACAAACCTCAACCCATGAACCCGAACACCCCTGCTAAGTCACCAAACGTAGCGTACCTTTTTGGGTGACCTATGGCAGAGATGTTGGTTATCCAATAAATGGTTCCCGGGGCGGCGGTACCAATTTCTTTATAACATTTATATATGATTTATTTATAACATAAGCTACATTACTAATTTGTCGCACAGGAGCGATATACTCTCAAAACATGTGCGCTCGGCCTATTTGACTAGGCCATCTATTTCACCAGGCCAGCTATTTCACCAGGCCATCTATTGCAACAGGCCGAGCCCACATATTATGAGAGTATAGAACACTGTGAGAAATAAGCTAGCAGTTTTGGATGCTGATGCAGATTTCGAAAGACATTCTGCTTATGGCGCTTAACTTAAAACTCGTGCAATTGGGGAAATTTTACAAATTTGATTCTTACTAAATATATTTCTTCAATCTTTACAAAATTACTTTGTGTCATCATTTAAATTAAATTAAACATATTACTTTGTGTAAACCACTATAATATAGTGGTTTAGTAAGTAATTTGTATAATTTTTTTTCATTTCTCCTTCAATGGTAGCATTCTTCCGAACAGGTCCTCCATTGATATGTTAGGTGTAACAGCTCAGATACGGGGGCTCCATCGAGGCCAGAGTTAAGTTGGCCTCTCAGAAACTGGGCGTACTGTACACTGTACAGGGCCCGCAGATACTTTAATAGTGCACAACTGCTAACCCTGCACAAATCGCAAGTACGCCCCACGGTTGAATTTGGCAGCCATCTCTGGTCAGGAGCCCCAATGTACCTGAAAAAAACCCTCGACTCTGTGCAGAAACGGGTAGTCCGCTTGATAGATTCTCCCGTCTTAACAAACGGATTGCAATCTTTAGAGCATAGGCGTCGGGTGGGAATGCTATCCTTGTTCTACCAGTATTTCAATGGAAGATGCTACGAGGAACTTGCGCCATTGATCCCCTCGGTACCGGTGCATAGTCGGGAAACACGCCAAACGCGCGCCCAACATTTGTCACATGAGAACGGGACGCTTCTACGACTCGTTCTTGTGTTCAACAGCTTGGCTGGTTGATTTGGCTGATTTGCCGGCCTCTGTGTTTCCTCCTTCCTACAACATGGGTCTCTTCAAGACCCACGTTCACTCCTTCCTCTCCTCAAAAAGACCCACCTCACAGCATCTTCAAAGATGACATAGGCCCTGAGGAAAATTACTTTCCTCAGGGCCTCCTGTGTGGAGTTAATGTAAAACATATTAAATTTGTTTGCCGGATAAAAAGTACTTATCTTATTTGAGGAATTGACAGCTTTGACCATTTCTGCTTTGGAGATGAAATTTTCAACGTCCATTCTGAAACGTTTAAAATTTGGCATCGTTCACTGCTTATCAATGGGCTTTTGCTTTGGTTGACACATTACCTATAAAATTTTTTTGTTAGAAAATAAGTTCCATTTGTTAATTAGCTGAGATTCATGTGTAATAAATAATTCACTATTATTATAAGCAATAATTATTAGCCAAATGCAGGTGGTAAAATGTAATATGCCGTAATTGTTGAATGAAACACTAGTATATATTGAATTATTTGGCGGGATAAGCCGACGTAGCTTTGTGGTAGAGCGTTTGACCGGAAATCAGAAGGACACGGGTTAGAGTCCCGTCGGCGGCATGTATCTTTTTTCGGGAGGTTTTTTCAATGATGATGATGAGTGAGATGAGTGTTTCAGGTTAATAATTATTGCTTATAGTAATTGTTACCCATTGTGCTATGCATAAAAATCTTGTCTTAAACATTAATTAACTAATTAAAAATAATAATAAATTAAATGTATAATTTTGACGGGAGTAGATCAAAATATGTTTACACTGTCAAAAAGGAGGGTATTTTTGTGCATTTGTCAAGATTAACATGAAAAAAATTATGCAAACAAAATACTCGTTTCAGAAGTGGAATTTATTACAAAAAAAATTTTCAAACATTTTTTTTATATTTATTACCGGTAGACGCTATTATTGGTTTTTATAGGTGTTGGTTTGATAAATTTACATTTTTAAAGTTGAAAATCACACATATATTCAAAGCAAATCCGAGTTCCAGATACAGACAGACCAACAACTGAAATAATATTTTTTTAATGATTGAAAGATTTTTTGGCTATATAAAACACAATGTAATGACGGAATTATCTTTATTTTGAAAGTAAGCTTCACAGAAGCTAATAAATATATTTGACTAAAATCAGTTACTGAATAAAACTGCCTTTTAGCCTTTCCACCTACTGCTAATTACTTCCAACAGTAGAACAAACTGCTATAACAAATATACCTATAATATAATACAATATAAAATACCTATAGTAAAACATTTAATTTTTTTAGCAACTCATCCGAAAACCTTCCTAGGTTTGGATGAGAGAAACCACTGGAAGCACATAATATCTTCGTTATTTTTTGAAAATAACAGTGTTGCTCTGAACTCTCCATACACCATATTCTTTGGCCATTCGTCATAATTTACAAGAAAGTTATTGACTTCAAGCCTCCCCTGGAAACATACAAAAGTGTCGATATTTTGGAAAAAAACCTTATGTCATGGTTTAGCTTTCTGAAATAACAGTAAACATACAATAGTGACGATATTTTGGAAGAAAACCGTATGTCATGGTTTAGCTTTCTGAAATAACAGTAAACATACAACAGTAACGGCTTTTTTTTAAAATAAAACCGTATGTCATGGTATAGCTTTCTGAAATAACAGTAAACATACAATAGTGACGATATTTTGGAAGAAAACCGTATGTCATGGTTGCTTTTTGATAGTACAGTGTTATTACAATAAACTTACAAAAGTGTCGATGTTATTGAATTAAACCGTATGTCATGGTTTAGCTTACTAATATTACAGTGTTATTACAGTAAACTTACAAAAGTGTCGATAATTTGGAAGGAAACCATATGTCATGGTTTGGCTTTCTGATATTAAAGTTTAAGTACAGTAAACTTACAAAATTAGATTGCACTACTACTCTTTTTTGCATCATAGAAAAAAAATTAATATAGAATTATTGAATTTATAAATCCATTTTTTATATCTAGAGAATAGTAATGCATACTAAAAACTTAAAGACAACAAACAAAATAAATATTTTTGGTTGAAGTATTTAGTAAAAATAACGTGTCTTTTAACCTTTAAAATGGTTTGTCAACGGTAATAACGAATATTTATCCAACACAGGTTGAGACGTTCAAAACTATTATTAGGTCATAAGTTTTTGAAGTACCTACGAAAGAAAGTTTCTAAACGTTTCATTATAAACAAAATACACTGCAATCTTCAGGAATACGCATTTACAACACTTACATTATACTGTAAATAAATATTTAGGAGATTACTTACATGACCTACTTTATGCAAGTATTAATAATTTATTTAACCAACCAATATGGGATGAATGATAACTTATAAAAAAGGAACTTCAGTTATTTTTTAACGAATATTCAACATCTAACAAAAATACCGGTATTTTTTATTTATACTTTCTGCAATTCAAATTTTTATTTTTTCTTAATCAATAATAATCAATAATAAAAGTGTGAATTTTTGAAAGGCCGTCAAAAAAATCAAAATCTGGCGAGGTACTCGTGACGTCACACATATGACGGTTCTGTCGATTAGCAGTAAGTCGGTATGAAATCAACAATTACCAAAATAAATAATCGACAAAAAAAAGAATTATATTGAAATACTTGCTGTGACCCATGTGCTTGTCCATTCATCGTAAATCGCGCAAGAGTGTTCGCATTCGTAAGTGCGTTTAATTTTCTAATGTTTTTAATCGTTTTTCACAAATCGATTAATATATTAGTTTAACGTATAATAAATATTTAACTGGATTTATTCTAATTACTGAACAGGGATAAAAAAACCTATTTTCAAAATGCATAACATTTCTCCACCCATAATGAGTTTTGTTGGTTTCATTTTGAAAACGATTTCTACTGGATGAACAGGGAAGAAGCACGATAAGCGGCTATGTGTGTTTCTATATACCTTTGCGACTGGACACTTCGGTGGACGACCGGCTCTCTCCAAGAGCGCTTTCGCCCCTTTGGCTACCCATTTGAAGAAAAATTTGCAGGCGTTTGTGTTATCCTCTATATAGTAATTCGGCTTGTAGCCCCCGTCCCCCCACTTGGCGATGTTCAGATTTACCTACATTAAAGTATTATAAATTACTAATCTTTTGTAGAAGATTTTTTTCTTTTATATAATATGTTAAGAATGGAAGTAATTTCTACTTACCCCCACGGTATCATCAAAGTCTACATGTATTAAAGCGAAACCGCTGTATGATTCTGATGTTCGGTTTACTTTCATTCGTTGAATAGAAACCATATTAAGTTTATTAATATCTTCTTCACACAATCCGAATCCCTTCAATGTTAATTCAGCAGGACCCTAAAATCAAAATGTTTGTTCCTATTATTTGTTGCTCAAATGGCTTTATATATATATATATATATATTCAGTGAAAATTGATTTATAAAATATCTCTCTTACAATCATTGGAATATCGTCAGCCGATATGAGTGAAATCAGAAAATTCCACGTAAAGAAAATTAACACCAATAATATCCGTTGGAGCAACATTGCGCACATCATTCTAAATGTTTAGGGTCCTAGAGGCATCTTTACCAATAAAGTCATGCTTTATATAGATAATGTGAATTCAATCGATGGAATTAAACGGTACAAATGTGCACTATTAAACACGTGTAACAATTAAGTTATAATAATATGAACATATGTTTATTTGCACGAATACGCAAATCATCACATGCTCAGATATTTTCACAATCATTATTAAGTGCCATCTTCACATTGAAGTTCTTCGATCAGCATCATTTTCTTCCTATCGTGTACGATATATTTCAGTAACTCTATTGATTTCTTATGCCACCCTTAGATTCACTCCCTTCGCAATTTTTCTGAAGTTCTCCGGCAGGGGTTCCCCCTCGGAAAAATTTAAAGAAATTAAAATTTTTCACCCCATTTTCGTTTCTGTGGACAGAAATATAAGGTCAGATGGAAGTGTATGTCCACGAACTTCGTGGCTGGCCAGATAGGTGTGAGAGATCTTTTGACCTCTCCAGCCAACGCATTGCACCGAAGTGGGACTAATGAATTCATACGTCCGTCGCGCCGAATCGAAATTTAACAATTTTTTACAAATAAACTGATGTTTTGTATTACATCCGACATGAATTCTTCTAATTTTGGAGCATATGGTTCAACTCGTTGGCCGGCGTAGTCCAGCGGTAGGGCGTTGGACTGCCATTCCGAAGGTCGCGGGTTCGAACCCGGCGTGCGCAAATAAATTGTATTTAATTGATTTGTGTTATTTCACAATTAATTATTTAAAATAATATATAGTATATTTTTTGCGGCACGTTTCGGAGTGGAAGATATTCTTAGTATCGCCCTGGTGTAAGACCACCATTTTTTTTAGAATTGAAACGTTACTTGAAATAGCTTAAGCCATGTTTAGTGGCTTGATCTGAATAGCCAGGTTCTCCCCACCTTCCTCTTCCTCATCTCCATCCCTTTCCCACTTACCTTCAGCCTCATAACATACCCCATTTGGGGATGCCAGTCTCACTGGCTCCAGACGGGAGCAGTTGGGACTCTTGTAAGGTATTCACTATAAAAAAATTTAAAAAAACTCGAATTTCAAGCTTATCTCGATACTGGTTTAAATTTAAGAGTGAATCTGTATGCGGTAACTATTTTTAATTTAAACTACAGCTAATACAAGAAAACGGTTTTCCACGGGAAGCACTGGAATTTCATAGCCGCACTAAATATTATATGTGATATATAATACCATAATATATATATATGATATCTGCACATTACGCAAATGGCTTAATATGCAAATAGCTTTCCTCAGAATTTAAGAGCAAATGCGCAACTAGAATTTTACATTTCACGCGGAACATAAGAACGGCATCTTTCGAAATTCCCCGGCAGTTGAAACCGCACCTGTTATTTTAACTGCGAATTTGGGACACAAAAATGGTTTTATTTTAGTGAATAAAGATGCGCAAATAAACATGAGATAGTAAAGGTGCGAGTCCCTAGCATTATTTATTAATGCACGCAGTACACGAAAATGGTTTTCCTCTGATCTTTGCAGCACATAGTCTGCAACTTTCATATCTTGGACGTAGAACTCGAGAATTGTTCCCTTCGAAATGGGTCCACAGATATCCCACAACTAATTTTTTTTTCGTTACACTCTAAATCCATAACCGGGTATAACTTAAGTATACAAAGTTCAAATTATGGTTTCACCCAAGCAAATGTTTTTCCTCAGAATTTTGCAGCATATTAGACTTTAGAACAGTTTCGAAATTCATCCGGCATTCGGGGAACAAATCTGGTTTTACTTAAGAGTGAATCTGTGTGCGTTTCTCCAGGTTCAAAACTGCACCCAGAACTCGAATATGGTTTTCCTCAGCACTTAGTTAGCAACTTTAATTTAGTAACTGCACTTAGAACACGAAAATGGTTTTCTTCGAAATGCTTCAGCACATATATCCACAACTGTTTTTTTTTTTTAAATTCAAAGCACAAGACTGGTTTTAACGAACGAAATAATTAAATAATGAACCTGCGTACGAGTGAACAAGCTTAAATTAAAATTGTCTTTCTTTTTTTTTAAATTGCACAAGGAACCATATAATGTTTTACCGACTTTCGCATGTTTACAGCCTTCGACAAAGGTTGCCTTTACTTTACATATCAAATAACCAATAAAGTTCATAATTTTGTTTAATTTTTTCATCGATTTAAAAAAAATAAGATACATTTGACATACCATGAAAGAAAACCATTCTCCATTTTAAATGATTTTTTGCGGCTCTTTGGGCACGACGCACGCACCAAGAGTGCTCGCGGGCCGCACCAAAAAGCCCCACGGGACGCAGGTTCCCCACTCCTGATATAATAATAATAATAAAATCGTTTCTTCATCAGATTTTTTTTTTTAATCAATCAATTGAAGAAAGTAATGACATAATTTAAAATTAAATTTAATATTTTTTTTTTTTTTTTTTAATTATTAAAAGAAAGACAAACATTCCCGGGTTACGAATAACCCAACAACATTTGAAAATCTCCTACTACCACCACACTAAGCGGAAGATGTTGCTTGTAAAAATAATTTCAAAGTGGAACAGGTATGTCTGAGCCAGTATATTCCATTATGGTTTGACGGTACAAACGCGGTATTTTTGAGTAAACGATATATCTTGCTCAAGTGATAAAATGCAATTGATGATGTGATTAGCGCATCGCTGTTGGTAATGCCTGGGTTGAGGGCGCATAATTATTAGCAAATGAAAGTCATCTGAGTAATAATGACTAAAAAATAAAAAAAATAAACTGGAGTTTTGACTCATCATTTTTACAATAGAAAAATCAAAATTCATGAATTCGAATGTTGATTATTGTATTTTTGTCCAAGGGACAATGCATTGTGCATCGCTTTGCACCGGAATGAATTCACACGTCTGTCACTCCTGGAAACAGACTCCCAGATTCCTACCCATCCTTCAATACATGTTTTCTTCCCAGAACTTCCTCTCCTTCCTTTACCTAAAAGACCACCACACAGTACCCCCAAAGATGATAAGGGCCCCGAGGGAAATTGATTTCCTTCGGGCGTCCTGTGTAGAGCTTATGTAAAATAGTTCAAACATGGTGAAGCCGGTACATTAGATGGAAATAAACAAAGTATGCCCAGTTGGCAGAATTCTAGTGTTTTTTTAAAATATAATAATACTTGTTATGTTGCGTGAGAGGTCTTTTATTTCACTCCTATAATCACTCGGATCAGATCATCTCATGATATATTCTGACGTATTATACTGCTATCGGCAGAAACAAGGTGACATTATTGTCCTTTCAGTGATCATCGAGCAGTGCATAGTGATACAATATCCTGAATACATTCTCGCAATGCTCCGATTGTTCACAAGTCATTAGTTAATTGTGATTGATAATTGCAAACTATCATTCAATCTAAAAAATAATAAGTGTTAAATTCATGAAAACAATAGTCATACTTTTTGAGAAAAACGCACCTATTAATTAAGTCCGAAAATCAACACTTTGTAATTGCTAAAACACTGATCCACGGCTGAGTTGACATCGTGTCTGGTTCCCACCCAGGCTTAGTTCAATTTTATTCTTCAGTTAAGTCCTCCGTCACGAACAATCAACATTTTCCACTTAGCGTGATGGTAGTCTGAGATTTTCAAAAATTCAAATAATTATTGTATTTTTGTTAAAGTTGAAGTTTACACTATCAAAAAGGCTATTTATTGTTGTGTAGTTACCGCTTTAAAAATTTGTATTTTTTTTCGTTGAGATAAATGCACCGAAATGAGTTGGTCCAAAAGCGTCGCAATATCTCGCAGTTAGTTTATAAACCAAGTTTACAAGTCGCCTAACTCAATTTACTCACTTATGTTTGTCTATCACCGAAAACAAAAAATAAACAAAAACTTTTGTTTTTTTTCTATAAAAAACGTATCCAAAAACATTTGTAATCTGTTAATCAATTACATAAGGTGATCAATTTGAATATAATTTCTAGGGATTTGGGATATATATATAATGTCCCAAGCAGCAGGAATAGCTTTCACAATTTAAATAAAATAATTTTTTTGTACTTTTGTAAAGAGTTCTTGTTTACAAAACAAATTTTATATGTTTTCCTTTGAAAAATCTTACAATAAAGAAAATGAAACAATTCTGTAATTTATATATTGTCAAACGTGGATGTAGATGGGATATTATGATTATTGTGGAATTGATAATAACATTTTTTTATTTATAGAGAATACCTCACAAGAGTCATAACTGCTCCCGTCAGGAGTCAGAACATCCCGGAACATTCTGAAATGTTGTGAAATGCTCAGAAATAGGGAATCAAGTACATCATTGAGGAACATCCAGAACACTTTATTTATTTATTTATTTATTTGAGACACAAACAGGATATTTATAGAACATTCTTGTTGGTAATATAAAAGAAAATTAAATACAAATATAAATATCCCTAGACTAATGTGTCTGCAGTAATCATATTTGCATGTACACAGAAACAAACACATAAAAAAATCAAATGTCAGTATTTTTATGCTTAACTAAAATACATAATTATAATAATAAAAAAGAAAGAAGAAAAAATTTAATAAACAGAAAATGTTTATGAAAAAATAATAAAACAACAAACAATCTTTTATTTTTACTTTTTAGGTGCACAAATTGTGGAGATACTCTTTGAAACAAGTTATTTTCAACAGTGGCCTCATTGAACTCAACGGTGATTTCTGTAACATAGCCACTGCTGAAAACGAACTCATCGACCAAATTTATCCAAACATTGTTCACAACTATACCAATCCAAATAATAGTTATTTGGATTGGTATAGTAATAACTATCCTAGTGGCTATTTCAAAGGGCAATTTTGTAAACTAAAAATAATATTGTCGACGATATCAATTTTGAGATATCGTCGACAATAAGAATCGAAGAGAGGATATGCAAATTGATCAACATGATGGTAAACGTTGAAGATGGTATCAACTCCCTACAGATTTTAAAACTCTTTGCAAGTACCAGGAATGCCATTACACTGATTTCGACTGAAAATTGGATCTCCGATCATACTCTCATAGATAGCTTGCTCTCGAGTAGGAAATTAAAAAAAAATGTACACATATACCCCGATAACAAAATGAAAAATGTTGTATATAAACAAGTATTGCAAATAGTTAGAATATGTTAACAATAAAAAAAAATATCTTCTATATTTTAAAATTTATCTTTTTATTCCAACTACCACACAATCTCACATCAACTCTCTGAGCGAAGCCAAATACTCCAGCTAGAGTGTTTGAGAGCATTCCACAACATTCCGTAACATTTTGAATGTTGTAGAATGTTCGGGAATAAGGAATCAGGAAAATCATAGTGGAACATTCCAGAACACTCGAATGTTGTCCTGAGCGAAGCCGGGTACGCCAGCTAGTAAGGAATATTTGTCTAACGCAGGTTACGTTCGGAAATATTATGAGGTCATTGGGATTTAAAGTGTGATAGCATATTTCACAGTTCAGAACAGTTTATCTAACTCAATTCATTAAGAGAAACGTTTGCGCAGACCGTTTCGGCCCGTTTCATACAAATCCTAATTTTGGATTTGAGGCTAAAATATCCAACCAAACTGAAAAATTATTTTTGTAATCAAAACGTATACCAAATATCTAACCGGGACAGGTGCAACTTTATTTATTTTTAATATATCTAATTTTTAAACCAACAACACACGATTTTGCAGTGCTTAAGTAGGTTAGATACTGATTCCTATATTATACGAAATTTCATAAAATCACGAAGAATTTTATAATTTATAAAAAATTGATGTCGGGGGACAGGAAAATAATGATACGGAGTTCGTAACAAGTTAACAGAACACGAGGTTTACAAAGAGTCAAGAATCAAAAAGTTTTTCCAAATTCACTCACAACTTACCTATGTATAAATAACCTACCGTTTGTTACGAAAAAAATAATCAAAACTTGTGTAGATATGGCCAGTCAGTGAGCCATAATGTAACTGTTTTTCTCGCATACAAAGGGAATAATAATAGGTACATGCTATTAATGCCAGATTTCAACAGGAACAAACTGAAAATCATTTCTGGTTCGAAACAGTTATCGGAATTATCGTTGAAATGATATTGTACTTGTAGATATATCTGTTTTATTAGGAGAGTGTATGAAATATTATATTACGTTAAAAATACATATGATTATTTTTTTTAAATTAGAAATAAATGTATGGGAGGCGGGTATGGGTACCGCCGCCCGGGAACCATTTATTGGACGACCAACACCTCTGCCATAGGTCACCCCAAGTGGTTCGCTACGTTTGGTGACTTAGCAGGGGTGCCCGGGTTCATGGGGTTAGGTTTGTCCGGGACCCGGGGGCGGATGCGTCTGCTGACCATCTGCGTGGCAGGCTGGATCGGGAGAGACTGGTTAAGGGAGACCTTTTGATCTCTCCAGCCGGACCCTCTCGACCCATCGCCTTGCACCGCAGTGTCACCCCATCACTCCTGGACATATTTATCCCCAGATTCCTACCCACCCTTCAAACCTTTTTCCTTCCCAGGTCTTTCTCTCCTTCCTTTCCTTTAGAAAATCCTCCACACGGCATCTTCAAAGGTTACAATTCCTTATTGTAATATAAAACTCACATTTTTATATTACAATAAGAAATTTATCTTTCTCGGGAATGAGGTGCAACTTGTCATAATGTAAGCCAAAGAAAATAAAAACTGTAGATAAGTATTTCAGTGGCTGAATTCGTTGAATTCATGCAAAATATGTGAAAAAGAAGAAAAAAAACAGCTCTCCGAAACGGCGGCTAAAGAAGGAGGCAGCGCAACACGGCATAACACCCCAAAACAAACAACGAAAATGCTTTTGGCCGTGAAAATCTAAAAACGTAAGTATTTCAGTGTCTGAATTCGTTAAATTCATGCAAAATATATGAAAAAGAAAAAAAAACAGGACATTTGTTCAAATACGTTTATATGAATTAAACATGAAAATATTCCTAGCACAAATATATTAATTAACCTAGGATTAATTTTGGTTTGGATGACACCAACCATTCATAACACAAAATGTTAACACCGTTTTGCACGAAGAGAACAGTAGCCTTGAACTCTCCGTACACCATCTCATCGGGCAGAGTGGAATAATTTACCAAGTGATCCTTCACCTGGAATTCACCCTGAAAAATTCAAACTAATTAATATAATATATATAATAACCGGGGGAGCAGGCCAGTTCGTTGGTCAGTTAGGCGTTTTTGGTATTTGTAAAGCTAGCGTGAGTCGCTCGTCATATCCTGTAAGCGAACTGTAACAGGTGGAAGTGTTTCGATATTTTAGTTAAGATTTTTTTTTAAAATGTATTCTACACTATTTTTATTGCTTTATAATATTTTCTAAAATCTGAAGTAGTCCAAATGATGGCATTGGGCATTTTCCCCACGGAGCAAGGGGGTAAGATTTTATCGTTTAATCATTTTATTCGTAAAAACGGTTAAAAACGGGACTGAAGTTCTAACGAACAAATTAACAGTGTTTCAATGTTTATTAGCGGAAAAATGTAAGAATAATTTGTTGGTATACGTACGAAATTACGTATACCAACAAATTGTTCTTACATGTTCCCGCCAATAAACATTGAAACCCTGTTAATTTGTTCGTAAGAACTTCAGTCCCGTTTTTAACAATTTTTACGAATAAAACTATCGTACTTTCGAATAAAAATTTTTCCGTGTGGCGATAAGGTTTTAATTCCCGTTAAACACCATCCGCCTGTTTTGATTTATTCACTAAAAAACTTCTGCCAAAATGGGTGTTTTATTTTATTTTGCGAACCTCAGGAGACAAAAAAACTCGATTATTTAAAAGGCAAGCATGTCTTCTACTCGCAGTTTTTAATTAAGGCATATAAAATATTTTTAAGCGGAACTAATTTTCAAACCAAAGTAACATGATTTTGCAATACAGTAACATGATTATACAATACTGTGAAAAACGTAAAGTAATATTTTTTTCTTGTTTCTTCCGATTCTCAGGGAAGGTGGTGCAATCCCACGAATAGAATATATCAAAGTAAAAATAAAAATAGTAAGATTTTACATAGTAAAAGAAAAAAAAAATAACACGATAATAATAATACACAAACAAAAAAAGAAAATGAGAATAACGTAAAAATTATGAATAATATTTCCATATCTGTATTGAATTAATTTATTTGTCACTTGAATTTTTTTCGGTAAAAGTTTGAAAGTGCAAGATCCAATTAAACTACTTTGTGTTTGCATTTGTTTGATATTCGTTTGGGGGGTATAAAATACATTATTATTTCTATTATTGATTCTGCTTTCATTCATATTTCATGTTTGTAGTATAAATAGTTTACGGAGACTGAATAGTTTAGATATGTGTAATGCATCTGAGGAAAATGTTCGTTCCTAAGCAATTTATAAGTTAAGGGAAAAAATTACGAATGTAAAGGCAGTCTTACAAAAGTATTTTTTTAAGGTAACTCTGCGTACCTTCAGGATAGGACAGGATTCCGGGCGACCAAATCCTCTGAGCCACTGTTTCATCGAAGTAGGTAACCATTTGAAGGCAAAAGCGCACGCGTATGTGTCATTCATCACCAAGTAGTTTGGCTTGTAACCACCATCTCCCCACTTGGCCACGTTTATGTAAACCTGCACAATAAATAATATGTATAAACAGACAGGAGCAGACCACTTGGGGTGACCTGTGCCAAAGGTGTGGAGCATCTAATAAATGATTCCCTGTACGGCAGCGCTTTACTAACCTACCAAATTGACCACCAAGAGAGAGGTTGTTTTTGTTAAGTTAAGGAAAATGGTAATATTACCCCTACAGTTTCGTCCATGTCAATACCGAGTATGATGTCAGCGCTAAAAGCGTCGGTAGTTCGGTTCAATTTCTTTCTCGAAATAATTATCCTATTCGGGTAAGATTCAGGATTTTCACACTCATCTATGTTCTTCAGGAGAAAGTCAGCGGGGCCCTGAAACATTTGTTAGTAACACAATTAGAAAGGATGTATCTGCGTGAAACAACTGCGAAACAGTCTTGTACGAGTATTTTGAATCATTTACCAAAAATTATAAGAAGTCACTTGATGAATATGAAAATAAGTAATAAGTAATAAATAAAATAAGTAATTAATAGACAATATGTTAAACAAAAAAATATAAGAAAAAGTTTATTAACTCTTATGTTTATCCACATGTGATTGACAACAATAATAATTGGAGAAAAATATTATTTTTAAATAATAATACTTCAAATTTATTAATTAAAAACATGCCAGATAATGTTAACCCAGCCTTTTACACAAATAACAAATTAAAAAATTATTTTTTAAATAACAAGGATAAGGGTGATTATTTGAAAAAATCTGGAGTTTATAAATTAATGTGTAATGATTGTAACTTTTTTTATATTGGAAAGATTTCTAGAAATTTTAATATTAGAGTTAAAGAACATCTAAGGTGTTTGAATAATAATAATTATTCTGAATTTGCCAATTACATTTTAGAAACAAATCATTCTTTTGATATAAATAAAGGGTTAAACATTTTACACACAAACTCAACAGATTTACAATTAGCAAACTTAGAAATTTTAGAAATTAGAAAAAGTGTTAATAGTAAATTAAATATTATTAATAACCAAATATTTTTTTAAAATAGCCATCTCTTAAATTTATTTTCTTATTAATAATTATATTTAAAATAATTAATTTTTGTTGTTTAAACATCTTTATTATGTTTTGATAATTTATATAATATAATTTTTCATATTTTTTAAATAATTTTTATATTTAATTTTAAATAATTGTTTTTTACGATATTTTTTATTAATTAATCACCTCTCTCTAAAATATTTTTGTCCATAGTTCCTTTTAGTCTATACTTGTTTGTTTATTTTGTTATTAATGTCATTACTACCCTGACGAAGAAACCATCGGTTTTGAAACATGTAGGTAATTGTGATTATATTAGTGGTTTAAACAAAGTTATTTGTTTTAATTTAATTCAAAATGACGCCACAAAGTGATTTTGTGTGTTTTGTTTGAAAGTTGAAGAAATAATAAGAAATCCATTTTATTCTTTATTTACCATGGTCAATTCTCAACAGATTGATTCACACGTAAACTATATATTTATTATATTGCGAATTAAATGTTCATTTAATGTTTGTTATGGGTCAATGATTTAAAATTTATTGCTTAATATGGAAAATAATTTTTTTAGAAAATGCACGTAAAAAACTTAATATTTGTGATTGAGCTTCGCAAAAAAAAACACGCTTTTTGACGATGTTTTTTTCGTGAATAAATCACAACAGGCGGCTGGTGTTAAACGGGGATGTAAACCATATCGCCATCTACATAAGGAGGGTTATTGTTAGCGGTCCGATCCCAAATTTTACACTACGTGGTGCATCACCTTAATCGATACGAATAAAGTTAAAATTTTATATCTTTCAGTATGGTGTCTTGGAATTACGTACTTACTGAAATTCATGTCCAATTTACGATTGGTGTAAAAGCATAATTATATATTTTTTTAAACTTACCAGCAGCGGTGCGTCGGAAGAAGTATCTTTGATAACGTTGAGAAAAATAATAACTTGAGTAGACAATATCGTCGAAATGCATAATCTTTGGAAGGCCATATTTTATCTTTACGAACACTAAAAATGACGAATCAAATCGACAAAATGACCGTGGTAAACTGAAAACTGTCATAATATAATGATTATTTAATAATAAGATTACACACATTTGCGTGTCGATAAAATATTTTATTGAAAAAAATTCTTTTGAAATTACGCTTATTTGTTATATATCTATTGTATTTTGGTTTAAATTGAATTTTTTATTTTATTTTTAAAGCCCCAGAGGGCGTTTTACAATGAAATTAATGTTGTACGGTTTTGTTATTTAATTTTAATTTTTTGTAGTAACAATGGTAGAGCGAGTACATACCATTTACCATGGTATTGATTTATTTATAAAATAAGTTGACTAACATGAACGTCAGCGTTAACAAATGTGAAATTATAGAGTACACGCATATTGATAATATTAGCAAATTAATTTTATCGATAGCGGAAATTTAAAAGTGTATTGGGATAATTAAATAAAATGCACACTTTTAACGGTAAACATAATATGTCTTTATTTGGGTACAACCAATTTGCAAATATGACATATGTAGAGCAGTTCAACGAAAGCAAGACAGTACAATAAACTTAGACAATGACTTTATGGGTTCACTGCCAATGGAAACTTAATTGTACAACCACTCGTTTAACCATTTACTAAAAGGGTTTCAACTAGTATATTCATTATTGGTTAGCTGAAAGTATTCCAGTCCGGCCGGAAATTTACTTTAAGATGCGCGGTAAGAACCGGGAAGCAACTTAATATCTAGGTTTAACACATTACCTTATATCGGTCATCCAAGCTGTTCATTCTTCAGGGACCACAGGTGAGCAGAACATGAGATTAATCGAAGATTTTTCAAAAAGCGTCATGGATCAAAAGTTTTTCCAAAATCACGTACAACTAATTGGAATTACTTCTTGGGGGCATTCTCGTAAAACTAATATAAGCTATTTCCAAACATTACAAAACTCCCTTATAAAATTGTCAATCCATAAATATGCCAATCAACACAGAAGTAACATTAAATTAATATATAAGCCTCTGAATGTTTTGCCTGTCAAAGGATTATTGTTTTGTAATATTGTATTCAATGTTTATTCTTACATTTTCCCGTTAATAAACATTGAAACCCTGTTAATTTGTTCGTAAGAACTTCAGTGCCGTTTTTAACCGTTTTACGAATAAAATGATCGTATTTTTTTAATAACATTTTTCTTCGTGAAGATTCACCAAAAATGAAGGAGTGGTAGTTCTGAATTGTACCAATAAATATCGTGAAAGAACGCTAAACTATATTGTATCCAAAATATTTAATCAACTACCAATGTCAATTAAAAATAATACAATGTATACTGCTAAAGTTAAACACAATCTAAGGGAATGGCTGTTGGATAACAATAATTTATATTGATGCCCCACTGAAGCCCTTGTTTTCCAAACAAGAATTCACATTCTAAGGAAATGGAAAAATAATTATTGTGTAATACCTACCTCTATCTATGAAACTATTAATGTACTTGTTGATGTGAATAAATAAAATAAAACTTACCTATGTATAAATAACCTACTGTTTATTACGAAAAAGTTAATCAAAACTTGTGTAGTTATGGCCAGTCAGTAAGCCATAATGTGACTGTTTTTCTCGCATACAAAGGTGTATAATAATAGGTACATGCTATCAATGCCAGATTTTAACAGGAACAAACTGGAAAGCAATTCTGGTTTATGTATTGTATTGATTTATTTTGTTGTATTTTATTACAGAAAAACAGATTTTTTTTTCATGTTAACAATATACCTGCAAAGCTACTGCAAGTAGCTTGTCTGCAAAAGTAATAATATTGTCTTGTCTTGGTTCGAAAAAGTTATCGGAATTATCGTTGAAGGTGTAAATACATCTGTTTACTTATAAGAATGTATGAAATTATATTTAACGCACATTTTTATATTAGAATAAAAAATTGATATTTCTCTGGAATGAGGTGCAAATTTACTACCCTCTTGTCATAATGTAAGCGAAAAAAAATAACAACTATAGATAGATGCCAATAAGTATTTCAGTGTCTGAATTCGTTGAATTCAGGCAAAATATATGAAAAAGAAAAAAAAAAAACAGGACATTTGGTCAAATACGTTTATATGAATCAAACAAGAAAATACTCTTGGCACAAATATATTAACCTCGGATTAATTTTGGTTTGGAACCATTCATAACACAAAATGTTAACACCGTTTTGCACGAAGAGAACAGTAGCCTTGAACTCTCCGTACACCATCTCATCGGGCAGAGTGGAATAATCTACCAAGTAATCCTTCACCTGGAATTTACCCTGAAAAAATTAAATCTAATTAATATAATATATAAGGTAACCGGGGAAAAAGGCCAGTTACTTGGTCAGTTAGTGCGTCCGCTGACGAGGCAACTGAAAAAAAAAAATTGCAACTAAAATCGCTAT
Source organism: Limnephilus auricula (assembly GCA_951813805.1). NCBI lineage: Eukaryota > Metazoa > Arthropoda > Insecta > Trichoptera > Limnephilidae > Limnephilus > Limnephilus auricula. The sequence continues at coordinate 4,729,971 of OX638388.1, read as the reverse complement.
CGCGTGTATGGCAATGTGATGGTCCGAACACTACACAACTTCTCAAAACCCCGTTGTTAATGGCAACGAAAGCAGTGACTCAAAACTCACCATGCTAGTTGCTACGATGACAGCTGATTGTTCTCGTCTATGGTTAAACAAGTTGAGACAATAAACTGAAATCGTAAAGTTGAGTAGCGCCGTCATAGAAGTTTGTTTGGAAACCATAGCAAAATGCAAAATCTCCTACTTACGAACCTCTTTTTGTTTATGGTTTTATTTTATCTACATGGAGAAAAATGTTATTCGAAAAAATGAACGTTTTAATAGTAAAAACGGTTAAAAACGGGTCTGAAGTTCTTACGAACAAATTAACAGTGTTTCAATTTTATTGGCGGGAAAATGTAGGAATAATTTCTTGGTGTACGTACAAAATTACGTATACCAACAAATTATTCTTACATGTTCCCGCCAATAAACACTGAAACCCTGTTAATTTGTTCGTAAGAACTTCAGCCCCGTTTTTAACCGTTTTTACTTTTAAAATGATCGTTTTTTCGAATAACATTTTTCTCCGTGTATATTGTGGAAAATTAAAATTTAAAAACGATTTGTGGAAGTTTGAATTGGATTAATGATTTGAGTTAGATAAAATTTAAAATAACACATGTTTACAACATCAATTTGTAAAGGCAGCCTTACAAAAGAGATTTTTTTTACCTTTAGGAGAGGACAGGACTCCGGGCGACCAAAGCCTCTGAACCACTGTTTCATGTTAGTTGATAACCATTTGAAAGCAAAAGCGCACACGTATGTGTCATTTAACATCAAGTAATTAGGCTTGTAACCACCATCTCCCCATTTGGCCACGTTTATGTCAACCTGGGGGCCTAGTCTATATCTCTCACAGCGCCCGTAACGCGGGTTTAGCTACGTCACGAATCCGTATTAACCCTCCTCTGACCGTGCTAAAAACTTTCTCGCGCTCCGATGCTGTACACTCAGTAAATATTAGTGTAATGTATTTATTTAATCCAATACATAAATGTATTGTGGAGGAATACCTAAAATGTTAACTCTATGTTTAGTATATTTACAAAGATATTTCAGTAAATACAAACCGTGACCGCTTAGTTGACAGCACCGTCAAGAAAGGTTAAACGGCAAACGTGCTTGTTTGTGAATCCGAAAGATAGAGACTAGGCCTCCTGCACAATAAATAATATGTATAAACAGACAGGAGCGCACCATTTCGGGTGACCTGTGGCAAAGGTGTACGTATAATAATATTATTATTAAAAAGATATGGTTTAAAATCAGTTAAGCAAAATGGTATTACCCCTACAGTATCGTCTAAGTCTATACCGAGTATGATGTCAGCGCTGAAAGCGTCGGCAGTTCGGTTTATTTTCATTCTTGAAATTATTATCCTATTCGGTTAAGATTCAGGATTTTCACACTCCTCTATGTTTTTCAGGAGAAAGTCAGCGGGGCCCTAAAACATTTGTTGGTAACACGAAATTGAAAAAAAAATAATTCTCAAGCTAATTACATATATTGTCTCAAAATTAGAAAGGATGTCGGCGTGAAACATACAGCGAAACAGCCTTGTATTTCGAGGTAAATTAAATCGTTTACCAAAAATTATAAGAAGTCACTTGATGATTATGAAAAGAAAAACATTTTTTTCTTTATTTACTGTGGTCAATTCATATATATTGATTGATTTTTTGTTTGTTTTGCAAGACACAAGGGTTATTTTTTGTGTTTAACTAGTAACCGAAAAAACCTTTTTTTAAATTTCAATATATGATTTCAAAATATGATTTCAAAAGGTACTTTATTCAGAAAAATGCATTATTATTATCTACAAATGTCCTGTTTCATCACGCAGAAAAGCGGGCGACAAACGCAAAGTTCACATCAAAAGATGCTTTATAACACAATAGCGCTCGCCATACAATCCCATATAGACCCGCCACACGTAAAAAGATAATGTGTTATAAGCGCGGTTCGGGTCTTCCCTGTTTTGCGTTATTCTCCATAACCGCTAGCGACGCGAAATTTGAAAAGTTATGCGACCCCTCCTCCACCGTAAACAGTAGAGGGGGTCATTTTAAATACACGGAGCGCCGTGTTCAAGCCGCTGTCAGCCGTCAAGTTGACATATCCAGTACAAAGAAATGATATTCTTTCGGCCGCTCCCGAATTTATCTGACCCGCTCTCCTGCCGTAGGAAGAAATCTTTTATAATGTAGCGTGTCAGTAGAAAAGATATTGTGTTATAAAGTATCTTCTGATGTGAACTTCGCGTCTGTCCCCTGCATAGAGCAGTTAAGGTGATGCACTACTAAGCAACGTAAAAGCATGTGATTTTGGTTTGAAAATTAGATCGCTTAGAAATATTTTATATGCTTTCATTAAATACTGCGAGTTGAACACAATTTGACTTTGAAATAATTGAGTTTTTATTATTGGTAAGTAAGGCCAGATCAAAATAAAGTATCTGGCTTAAAAAACTGCTTTAAAGTTTAAAATATCTTACTTGCGAATCGATTGTTTCTTCGTCAGGATAATAACATGATATTTTCCGAAGATTGGAGAAAGAAATACATACATTTTATAGAAACAATATCGATACATTTATTCAATATTGAGAGGTAAACTCATATATTTTATTTTCTAACTTAATGAGTTAAACCTCAAATTGTCATGTGTTTCATTTATTTTTTCAGCATTATTGATGTAATTATTGCTTGGTTGGTATTTAAATGTGCTTTTCTGGTCTGGTATGTCATAAATATGCAATAATGTAAACACATTTAAGGTACCATTAGCGCCTCCGCCTACTGAGGCAACTGAAAACCAACTAAAACCGGCTGTTTTCTCTGTCTTGATTGGTCAAAAAGCTCGTTTAACCATAGACAAAGAACAATCAGCTGACAGCTGGCAACCAGCAACGGCCGCCCACGGCGATGAGCAGTGTCAGTCGCAAGTCACCGCTTGCGTTACCATTGACAACGGGGTTTTGTGTGATTGTGAAGTGTGCGGGCCATCACATTGTCATACAAAGACAGTTGGCAGTTGAGAGTTTTCAGTTGCCTCAGTGGGCGGAGGCGCTTAATTATATAATTCCAAAGACAAAAACACATTTCAAAATAGATAATTATGAATCCCTTCTTTTGGAAAAAAGAAATTTGGTTAAAAATAATACAATTTTAGGTAAGTACCTATTTTTTGCTCCAACTATCCCTCAGAGTGTGTGGTGAGATGTTAATAAAACGCAAATACAATCACAGCCTTTCTTTATTTTTAAAGTAGGCTTCACAAAAGCTAGTAAAAATATTTGACCAAATTAAGTTACCTAATGAAGTAAATGAAGTACTTCTAACAGGTCAAATAATATGTACCTAGTCAAACAATTTATTTTTCAGAAACTCATCCGAAAACTTTCCTTGGTTTGGATGAGAGAAACCAGTTGTAGCACATAATTACTTCGTTATTTTTTATCATTTATATTGTAGCTCTGAACTCTCCATACACCATATTCTTCGGCCATTCGTCATAATTTATAAGAAAGTTATTCACTTCAAGCCTCCCCTGGAAATATACAAAAATGTCGATATTTTGGAAGAAAACCTTTCGTCATAAATGCATTACAACTCTTTTTGGTTTCATGGAAAAATATTAAAATGAAATAATTTAAATTGTAATATGATATATAGAAATATAAATATATATTTCAGTACTGTACAATTCGCATCATTCCAGCACCAAGCGCCACTCCTGAGTGAGCGCTGGGCTCGAGCTCAGTTCAGACCACGCCCTTCGTAATAATTGTTTTTATTTATTTTTTATTAACCAGTACGGAATTTCTTTTTAATGAATATTCTTCTTCTAACACAAATACCAGCATTTTTTTTATTTCATAGAGAGCCAGGGATTGTTAAAACTATAAATTATCAAAGTGTGCATTTTTCAAAGCGCGTCAAAACGGTTTATATCTGGCGAGGTACGGCGTGACCCGTGGTGGCTCGTGACTTTTGGCGTGTTCTGGTGCTAATATTAACGAAAATGACATTATTGATGTCGTTGAAGCCGAAAAATTTTTTTTTTTTTGAAAATCTTTGACATCTTTGTTAATATTACAACGCTAGCACATACAACAGTGACGAGCCGCCACTGGGCGTGACGTCACACGAAGGTCGGTTTCATCGGTTAGCATTGGCATTAAGTAGATTTCCACATGCGTTGGTAAGAAATCATCAATTCCCACAATAATAAATTAATAAAAATTTAAAAAAAATTATCTTGAAATAATTCTGCAGCCACCTCTGATCTAGAACCCCAAAGTATCTGAAAAAACCCTCGACTCCATGCAGAAACGGGCAATCGGTTTAATAGTTTCTCCGGTCTTAAAAAACGGATTGCAATCTTTAGAGCACAGGCGTCGAGTGGAAATGCTATCCTTGTTTTACCGGTATTTCAATGCAAGTAAGGAACTAACGTCATTGATCCCCTCGGCACCGGTGCTCAGTCGGGAAGCACGCCAAATGCGCGCCCAACACATGTACATGGTTGATATTTCTCAACGGGTCACTTCTACGACTCGTTCTTGAGTTCAACAGCTCGGCTTTGGAATGATTTATCGGCCTCTGTGTTTCATCCTTCCTATAACATGGGCCTCTTCAAGACCTTCCTCAAAAAGGCCCTTCACACATCATCTTAAAATATGAGATAGGCCCTGAGGGAATTTGGTTTTTTTCAAGGCCTACTGTGTGGAGTAAATGTAAAAAAAAAAAAAATCGGTTACCCATTGCTGTTTAAAAGTGCCCACGGTCTTAAGTGCGTTTAAATTTATCGTGGTTTTAATTGTGTTTATATAGGTATCAATTTATTATTTATATATTATTACTAGCTGATACCCAGCACGCGTTGCAATGCCACTTAAATAAAGGAATTCTTACTCCGTACGTGTCCTTTCCCATTCGTCCCCGTTCCCCATCCGCCACCTCTTCTCCACCCTCATCCTCTTCCCCTCCCGTGTTCCCTTTTCACCTTCCACGCGTTCCCCCTCCCCTCTCCCTATGTCCCCCTTCTCGCGATTGGAGCGTAAATCGAAAAAAGCGAAAATCGGCGTTTGTCAATGGATGTAAATATATATTTTTTAAGACATATTATTTTGCACTGGATTTCCCGTTTCTATTTACTGGAAAGGGGTACAAAATCTGTTTTCTAAACGTATAACTTTCTACCTTCAATTAAATTTATTTGATTTATTTTGAAAATGATTTCATCTCGATGAATAGAAGTTAGGGTCGGAAACCTAATAAAAGAGACCAGTGCTGTTCAAGATGCGTACTGGTGGATTCTGGAGTCGTAAATAGGAAGAAGCACGATATGCCGCTGATGTGCTTCTACATACCTTAATATAAATTCGTTAATATAAATTTGAATAGTTAACACTAGTGACATCTATGTTTTTTGTTTGTTTTGTCTCATTTTTTTTCTTTTTTCTTTTAAAGAAAGACAAACATTTCCGGGTTACGAATAACCCAACAACATTTGAAAATCTCCTACTACCACCACACTAAGCGGAAGATGTTGCTTGTGTTGTGGTCGTGTGTCGGTATATCAGTTTTTTCAATATTATCGAATCTATGGTTATATTTTAGTGCATTAGTATTGAAACGTTCAAATGTATTGTTTTATATAAAAGCTCGATTTCCTTTAAAAACGTTCTCTCTCAATTCAGCAAGCCAGTTAAACAAGGCCTAGGGCCATTCTTTAGAAAAGATCGTGGAACCGGGCTAAATATAAAAAGTGTTTATCATGTCGTAAATATATTTTGTAAATAAAGAGTTTCAAGTGATGCTGTCTAGTGTTTTTTTATTGAAAAGGATCCTAGAAGTTTAAACAATACCTTTGCGACTGGACAATTCGGTGGACGACCAGCTCTCTCCAAGAGCTCTTTCGCCGCGTTGGCTACCCACTTGAAGAAAAATGTGCACGCGTTTGTGTTATTCTAAATATAGTAATTCGGCTTGAAGCCTCCGTCACCCCACTTGGCGATGTTCAGATTTACCTAAATTAAAAATATATAATATTTTCATGTAATATGTTACGAGTATGTTAGTTCCACTTACCCCCACAGTATTATCAAAGTCTATGTCTATTAAACTGTAACTATTAAATGTTAGTTAGTTAATTAAAATGTAACTACTAAGTTAGTTCCACTTACCTCCACAATATTATCAAAGTCTACGTCTATTAAAATGTAACCACTAAATGTTAGTTAATTAAAATGTAACTACCGAGTTAGTTCCACTTACCTCCACAATATTATCAAAGTCTACGTCTACATTAAATGTTAGTTAGTTAATTAAAATGTAACTACTAAGTTAGTTCCACTTACCTCCACAATATTATCAAAGTCTACGTCTATTAAAATGTAACCACTAAATGTTAGTTAATTAAAATGTAACTACCGAGTTAGTTCCACTTACCTCCACAATATTATCAAAGTCTACGTCTACATTAAATGTTAGTTAGTTAATTAAAATGTAGCAACTAAGTTAGTTCCACTTACCCCCACAGTATTATCAAAGTCTACGTCTATTAAAATGTAACCATTAAATGATTCTAAAGTGCGGTTTACTTTCATTCGTTGAATTGAAACCATATTAGGACTATTTTCATCTTCTACACACATCCGGAACCCCATCAATCTTAAATCAGCAGGACCCTAAAATCAAAATGCTTATTGATATATATTTACATATGTTGTAGATGTATAATATATAAAAAATCCTACTCACCAGCATTGGAACATCGTCAGCCGATATGAATGCAACCAGAAAATTCCAAGTAAAGAAAATTATTGCAGAACTCCGCGGAAGCAGCATTGCGCACATCACTCTAGATGTTTAGGGTCCTAGTGGTATCATTACCATTTAATTATTGTTTTATATAATTAATTTGAAGTCAATTTATAAAATATAATAGTACAAATGTGAACCACGTATAATTATATTACAATAATACAGACATGTTTATTAGCACGAATACACAAATCATCACACTCTCAGATACTTGTGTAATCAACAATAATAATGATATGAATATATTATGAATTCTCAGGCTCTATCTTAAGCTATATCTATTATTTACAAATAGATACAGAAATATACTTACCTGGCAGATCACTTCCGATTGTGCTTGGAGAAGGCACCAATTTGCACGCGGAGGACATTATATTGAAAACACTGGGCGTTGCATGATTTTTCATTTGCTTACCCCCTTTAGTGTTGGAATTGATTTTTTAGAGGATTAATGCCTAAGTTGAGTTAATATTAATTTTGAAAGATTTGAGAATTTTGGGATTCTTTAGGACTGGAGAATTTTCATGAATTGATCTTTACAAAAGCTTACAAATAAGAATTAGCTCATATTTTTACATAATTAGTTATTTACGAAGTCGCCGGCAGTGAATATGAAAATGAAAAGTTTTTGACTTTATGGATAAGACAGTCTGAAAGATGAGTTTTAGTTTGACTTTAAATTCCGCCGAGTCTGTGATCATTCTTAACTCATTGGCAGTCCATTCCAAGCTTTAGGTCCTGAGTCAGGACTCCTGACACTCCAAAAGCACGCTCACCGATCATAGTATCTGGTGCAACCTAGTGCACTGGTTCCTTCAACCTCCCGATAGCTGATGATGCTGCTGACCTGAGGGTTGATTGTCAATAATTGGAATTTTCAGGAATACCTACACAGTTCCGTTAAGTAAGCCGGAGCCATTCCGTTAAAGGACTTAAATATCATCCCACAGAGCTTGAACTGGATTCTTTCAGGACATTTGAGCCAGTGAAGATTTTTAAGATGCTCTGAAATACGGGCATATTTAGATACGCCGGTGAAAAGTGCCGCAGCGTTGTAAATGGATTTTAATTTGTTAATTTGATATTTTCCGAGACTTGCATATATTTCGTATAATAATCTAGACGTGAAACAACATACGAATTGGCTAGTAATTTCGTCGCCTCTGTTGGTAGGTATCTTCGCACTGCTTTAATTTGCCTTAATTAAAAGAACCCCGTGCTTACAGTTCTGTTCACTTGAGTTTTCAGGGAAAAATAAGCGTCCAGATTGACACTTACTAGTTTCATACAAGTCTTTGGAAGTTATCAATGTTACGCTGACGTCTGCTTATTGAAACTCAGTCTTCGATAGTCTCAGTCTTTGATTCACTTGATACGCAATTTCGCTGAAGCTTTAACACTATTTAATTAAATTAAATATTTTAGTCCTATTTTTGGTGTCTGCGTATGTTAATGTTACGTCACGATGGATATCATTTCTATGTGATATAGAGTGTGGACAATCGGGGTCTATCTAGATCGTGGAAGCATTTGTCCACCAACTAAGTCACTGGCTAAATGGGTAAGCGAGACCCTTTGACCTCTCAGCCGTACTGTCTCAACCCATCACCTTGCATCGCAGTGAGAAAGAGGAATTCATATTCCTGGACGCACTGACCAACAGATTCCTACTCACCCTTCTGAGTGTTTTCTTTCCTGAATTTTATTTTACAAATTTCCCCCTAAAAGACCTTCTACAACAGGGCCCGTGAGCACTTTTGGTGCGGCCAGCTGAAAGCTCCACAAAAATTACGCCCAGAAATCGTAAACGGTTTTCTTTCACGGTGTTTCGGATACATTTTAAAGTTATTATTACAAAACCCAGAGAAAGCAATAACATCACTGACAGGTATGTGCTTACGTGTGCACCTTTGTATGTTACTAGAAATGTGTTTATACACAAATAAATACGTGATCCAGCATACTTTTCCAGAAAAGAAAAAAAAAACATATGTGCTTTCCTTGTACAGGGTATTAAGGGACGTACTTGACCAGTGATTCCTGACATTATTTGGAGTAAAAAATGAATATAAAGTTTTGGTGACTTTTTTTTCAATTTTTTTTTCTTCAAAATCAAACTAAAAAAAAATTCATCTGCATATCGTAACTGGTCACTCAGTCAAGTAACCACCCAACCTCTTACCCCGCCCACCACTGTCCAATACCTTTTTTATGTTTTTCTAGAAAAAAACATCAAAAATGTCACCGGAGACTAACATTTTTTACTCCGCTGACACAATTCAAGGGATACCATTCTCGCCTTCCGAGAGCAGTTATACGAGTATTATATAGTACTTGTATATTTGTAGTTGCAGAATTTGTTTATATGACTTCTACGCCCCCCCCCCATCCCCCTCCCAGGTGCTTGAAAAACTATGTGCGGCCCGCGGGTGATTAAAAAAACATCCAAATAGCCTCCGAGGAAAAAAGGTTCCCCACCCCTTCTCTACAAGCATTCCCAAAGAACCTTTATTTTTTTCCTTCAATAAGTACTTTTTTTTACATAATTTAACATGATCAGATATTGCAGTATACAATGTTTATATGCTTTTCTAGTGTAATCTGGTGATTGCATTTAGAAAATGGATGTTGGAAAGTGAACACATAAAAAAGTGGAAAAATACTAATGGTGGATAAGAATGGTACAGGTACGGAAACATTGATATTTTTTTAAAAGAAATACGGAAGTACCACCGAAAATAATAACTTTAGTTTTTATAGATATTAAAGTGCAAGATTATCAAAGAAAATATCTCAAAATATATCTCACGTGCATACTTAAATGTCAACTGTGCATGATATATAAATAGTTAAAGTAATTTATCGAAGAAAGCAAACACTTTGTGGCTTGACATTATACCAAATGAAACAAATAACTTAGTTTTAAACCACTTTATATTTATTTTTATATTTGTCGACCGGTTTCGATTGGACTCTTTGGAAAATGGTTTATTTTATTGTCCTGATGAAGATTGAGTCCAATCGAAACCGGTCGACAAATATAAAAATAAATATAAATTGGTTTAAAACTAAGTTATTTGTTTCATTTGGTAGTTAAAGTAATAGTAAAATAGTGCGCAAAGTCATAGTTTGTAGAGAATTGTAAAAAAAAATCCTGTTGATTTACAAAAAATAATATTTTGAATGAAGGTAAGTGAACAATTACGAAGCGAACAATGAAGAAGAAATCCAGAAACAGATCATATTTATTGCTTGGAAAGTGTTTCTTTTTTACTGGAATTTAAAAAAAAAAAGGTAAGTTTCTGTAATATTGTAATACAGCACTTTATTAATAATATAGCGCCCTTCAAAATTATTCAATTATGATTATAATAAAAAAATAAAGTTAAGTTCATTTTAGATTAAACTGACTACCAAAAAATATTATTATATTCCTGTAGATTTTTTTATGTGAATACCGCTTAATAGTTCCTACTGCTCCCAACCGCTTGAAACCAGTGAGACTATGGCATCCTGATTGGGGTGTATTGTGGGCTGAATGTAGTAGGGAGGGGAAGGAGATGGGGAATAGAAAGATGAGGAAGTAACTGGCTTTTCAGATCTTTTCACCAAGCATGGCTAAAGCCTTATTAAGCAATGTTTCATACCTAAATGTTAGTCTTACATCCGGGGGATACTGAGCAGTGGTGTTCCGTGAGTTTTCAGTGAGTGCTAAGATTGAAAAAAATGACGTTACTGATGTTGTAGCTGAAAATGATCTTTTTTTAAAATTTCAACTTTTTGTATGAAGATCTTCAGGATTCTTTCAGTTTGTTGATACAAAACGTTGAAATTTTGAAAAAAAAAAATATTTTCAGCCACAATAACACCAGTATACCTTACATTATTTTAAATGATTTAATTACACAAATCAATTAAATAATTTTTTTTTTTTTTTTCGTAAGAAGCAATCACTTTTAAAAAAAAAAAAAAAAAAAAAAAAAAAAAAAAAAAAAAAAAAAAAAAAAAAAAAAAATTTACTTGCGCACGCCGGGAATGGCTAGTCGAGAGCCTTAACCCTCGACAACGGAGGTCGCCAAAATTTTTACTTTTTGTAAAATTTTTATGGTGTTTAGGGTATAAATAATATTAAAATGTACCAGTCAGGTATGTACTCGTAATATCCGAAACCGGTCCGGTCGGAAATGAATAAATGTGGAAGTAAAAAAATGGTTATATTATCCTTTATTAACATATTACACAAACATTAACTTCAAGAAAACGCAAACATCAAAAATGCTGTAAACATTTAAACCAAAAATTTTAAAACCTATTGTCAACATTGGGATAATTAATTATTGAAGCGACTGGGGAGATAATGCTGGTGTACTTATTATTATTCATTAGGTTTGCACACATCCTTATTTAGGTTGCTTGGCAAAATAACGACACAACGGAAATACTTAAAGCAATAAAAAATTGTAGAACCTTTAAATTTAGATTAGTTATTGGTTTTTCAGAAACTGTTAAATTTGAACCGGAGAAGTTTTCGTTTCATTTTAAGCCTAGAAAGTAATGCCTCCAACGACGCAATAAAAAAAATTGCCTTCATTCTTAGGTAAAGCATTAAAAGCATTTATTATAGGATATAAGGATTTCTAGTATGTATTAATATATATAGTGAACTACAATAAACACTGTGAAATAAATAAAATTAAATTTTAATGGGATCTCAAAATAAACCGTGGATTAAAAAAATGAACAATATCAATTTTCCTTCTTAGGTTTGGACAAGAAAGAACAGTAAAAGCACAAAATTTCTTGACCGTCTTGAATAAAAACTATTCTGGCTTTAAAGTCCCCGTAAACCATTTCTTGAGGAAGTTCGTCGTAGTTCACCAGATATTTTTTGATATTGAATTCACCCTAAAAACAAGATATAAAATTAGATAATATTTAAAGCCATGCATATGTTCAGTGAGAAACAATGTTTCAGATACACAGTTTCTGAAACACCACGTATTATAGATGTTAACAGAAATAATTTTTCGGAGATTTTGCCGTCCACATCAGTCAGTTGTTTTTAAATTTATGTAAAATATAAATTTTAGAACGTTTAAACAAGTGGAACAGGCGTCCACTCTCAGCAAAGTTTGTTGCGAAACTGAAATGCTTCTGTGTTCTCCATCGCCAGCGGGGAGCACAGAAACCTGGTCGAAAACACGTAGTGTTTACCGCAACAATTTTAACTGTTTCAGAAACATATGAATTGGTTTCATAAATACGTATATTTTGTATCTGAAACAGTATTTATAAACAACTGTTCCCCGGTGAATACAAGGCATAAACATCTAACAAAAACATTCTTTATTCTGCGTTCTCCACGAAACAGATATATAAAATCAAAAAAATAAAATTTGACTGAAATAGTTAAAAGTATTTTAAAGCAAATTATCTATCTTGTATCTATCCAAGTATCGTCTATCTATTAATATAAATAAGAAAGTCTGTGGCGGGCGGGCACCGGGTGGGTGATTAAAAATTATTATTAAAATCTTCAGTTTTATTCCGAGATTGATGAAATTTTTCACAAATGACCTTCAAAACAAGAGGAAGGTCACTGTCAAAATTTGATTCCAAAAAACTGTATTTAAATCCCAGGAAAATGTCTGAGTATCTGGGCCTAAGGCTTGGAATAAACTCCCTCCGGAGCAAAGATGCATCACAAGCCCAACAGAATTTGGATCCAGTGTAAAAATTTACCTTTTAAGCTATCATTCCCTTAAATTAAATATACCTACCTGAAAGTAACGTTCTTGTATTTCCTATAATATACCTTAATTCAATTTTTATTATTGTATTAACATTTTTCGAAGCCTTACACTTTTTCTGTCTGTGTCACACTTAGGAAGAAAAATATTCTAATCAAATCCTTATACTATAAAAATGTATACATATATTTTAACGCAGCGTCCCGTTCAAACGATTTGTACAAAATGAATTGTACATATAGGTTTGTATTGGTGATCGACGAACTGTTCGATTTATTAGCCATAAGCTATTTTAGTAGTTTTTCTAGTCTGTAGTTAGTATTAAGATAGATAATAATTCTAATAAATAGAAATACATTATACAGCGCCCTTGAGGAGATTTTTCACAAAAACGGTGCCATACAAATCATTCAAATATTATTATTATCATTTAATGCCGGGACTTTAGCTAGTTAAATATCAAAGGAAGTCAACAAAAGAAAATATATTTAAAACTAACCTTTGTAATAGGACAAGATTCCGGTCGGAGGTCGTCTCTGAGAAGTCTTTGCATATTTTTTCCAAACCACTTGAACAAGAATGCACATACATCCGTGTCATTCAGGAGAAGGTAGTTAGGCTTGAAGCCCCCGTCTCCCCACTTGGCCACGTTCACGTCAATCTGCAGAAGATGCAATATTTAACTAATTAACGTTTTTATCTGAATTAATTCACGGCAATCAGTGTGTTATTAAAATCAGTATTTACCCCGACAGTTGGGTCAAGGTCTACTCCTAATTTTATGAGGGCAGAAAATGATTCAAACGTCCTGTTAAGTTTCTTCCTGGAGACTTCAATAGTGCTCGGATACTTTTCTGGTTCCTCACATTGAGAAAAGTCTTTCACAACCAAATCAGCTGGACCCTGAAATAGATGGACACTTCTATAGGGTTATTTTATAATACAAAATCAATTAGTTGAATCTTTATGTTTTTATAATTACAAGCAGATCGTCGTCGGCAACAGTAAGTGAAATATTAAGGAGCCCATGGAAGAAAATGATTAAGCTCAAATGTTTTATAACAGAGATTAGTTCAAACATGATGAAGTAGGTACATTAGATGGACGTTAACAACTCGTATCCATTTGATAGAACACTTGTGTTTTTATATAATGATACTTGTAATGTTGCGTGAGAGGTATGTTTATCGTTTATTTCACTGCTATAATTATTCAGATTAGATCAGCTCTTGGTGTAATTGGCATAAACAAGGTGATATTGTTGTGCTTTCATTGATCATCACGCAATATATATATATAGTGATAAAATATCCTGGTTAGATCCTTTCAATGCTCCGATTGTCAACTATTAATAATGATTTAATCGTGCATAATATTTTAAACTTAACATGCATTCTAAAACACAATAAGTGATTACATTTATGAAATCAATAGACGAGTTTTGAGATTATTAAAATGATGCAAGAGTTGAATTATCAGCAAATTAATTTACTCATTCAATTCTATGTTATAACTTGACAGTGGTTGGCCAAGGCATCGTGAATTCAAATCTGGCTGGCATTTTGCATCACGACACAAGTAATAATTTACGCCTACTATTATGGTAGCAGGAGATTTTCAAATATTTCAGGTTTATTAACGGTAACCCGGGAACGTTTGTTATTCTTTAAAAAATATATGAATTGAATGATTTATTTGTATGGCTTGAACTTCCTTAAAAGATATAGATTTTAGACGCAATTTCCCCTAAAACAATTATGAATACTTTTGTTTTAGATTTTAACCGCAAACCAATATACTCGGGGAAGATAATCAGTGAGAAGTAAAGTGGAGATATGAAAAATATAACGATTAGATATAAGACCAGTTAAGACTTGTTAATGTAATATAGAATGTTATCCAATTAATTCAGTCAAACAATATGGTCATCACATATTTTTCAAAAACAATCTTTATATAGGGTAGATCTTTAGTCGGTAACATGTTTCCAGAGGTTAATCATATATTTGCATACCACGTTCCGTGAACTTGGTAGTCATCCTGTGTATGAGCCATTCAGGAAAAAATGTTTTGTTATTTCGCTCAATTAAATGATAATCATCGCTTTGTTCCAATTCAATCCAATGTATTGTTTACTGTTATTCATATTATTTATTAAGCTATAAACAATGTAGTACACGAATCGTCAACATTCGTTTTAATGAATATTTTGTATATAAATAATTGCTACTTCTGGCGGAAGACACCCTTGTTTTGTTCACCAAATAAAACCGTGAGTACATAATAAAATAAACAAAACTTTTATTCCATAATGTTCATATTATTTACTCGTGGAAACTTTGTTTGGTTTAGCGGAACCAAAACACCAATAGAACAGTAATATATTCCACACTCTTTAAAGTCGCACAGGCAATCTCTCGATACTTTACTATAACTACGTATATACTTTACATACACGCTACTAATTACACAAAATAGATCCACCCCTTTCCCCTCCCTCCCACTATCCCATCCCCATAGGCTAATGTAACACTTTTTCATTATTTTCACTAAATAATTAAACTACATCAGTGAAAACCTATTATTAATTCAATAATAATTTGCACATATTTATTTATTTTAACGCAGAAGTACAGTGCTACACGTATAATGTGGCAAAAAATAAGACGTTATTGTCTACGACATTACAATAGAGCAGTATTCTGGCAACCGCAAGGTTGCCAGAATAAAATAATAAAAAGATATAGCGTTAGTTCGCGTTGTCGCCCCCGCCAACTTATGTATATCACTGATCACTGTAGATAGACAATAATAAAAATTGAAAAATATTCCAGCGTGTGGGTTATGCAAGGAATATAATACATTTTAAAAGCATCAGAAAGGAGAAGGTTTATATTATTCCGGGATGCAATACTAACAAATAGGTAAAATTATTTTTTAATTCAGAAAATTATGGGAGTTGACCATGAAAAAAATACGTATTATCGAAATAAATTCGGGCAATAATTTACACAAGACCTAAATGTTAAATGACAGTAGCGCGGGAGTCCTAACCAATTTTTATTTACGTCATTGTGGTGCACTCGTAAAAGCATGTTTAATACACATGCTTAGTTTGTACCAGAGTTCACAGATTCACATAATTAGAATAGAAGGATAGAAAAGGTGTAGGTACTATTAATTAACAAAATCAGAAACTTCGTGTGACACATAAGTTTATACAATGTTTAATGGTGCATATCTGAATGATACACACTTATCAAATTCGTCGTCCGTCTCCAAAGGAATCCATAGTTTTTTCAAGGATAATGTTTTCCATCACCTTGTCGTCAGCATTATTTAAGTGGTTTACTGTTTTGCCATTAAGTTGACTTCCTAGCAATTTTAATAATTAATTGTTTTTAAAATTGATAGGTTGTTTGCTTTTTAAAATTCTGGTTGACATCCTAATTAATTGTTTTTAATAACTATGATGACAATAATGACCCCTGTCCATAGACATCCAAATTCGAAGGTAGAAAAGTTCAGACAAGATACCATCCAATCTTATTATGATTTCCCCTTGTGTATACCACACGCAAAATATTTTTTTTTTGATCGGGCAACCTTACAGATATTAAAGGTTGCGATTAAGTATGTTTTTCTTAATATTTGTCATAGTCGACAAAGTCGAATGGTTTAATGTCTAAGAATCATTCTAAATTTCCCTTATTCGGTCCTTGTTCGGATTAATCTCTCTACGTTACTTTTGAGAAAGGATTTTTCGGGTAATTTCTATTATTTTCTTCGAGGAAGAAACGGTCGTTCTGAAACCGTTCGGCGTAAATAAAATATATGAGTACATAGTTCTGCTACATAGTTCTTACCTGCTACATTGTTCTACCCTTCTGCTACATTGTTCAAAATTTTCAAAGTTCCAAAAATTGAAGATCTCTATAAAAAAGACTCAATATTACAAATATTCAAAGATAAGACATTAAAAAAAATTAAAGTTAACTCATCATTAAGACGTACCTAAATATAATATCCAAATTCCACTACTTCTACTCAACAAATGCAAAATAATTACATATACAAAGGGATAACTTACTTCAATAGCCTTCCCTAAGAAGTAAAAAAAAATAACAGATTTAGCATTATTCCAGAAAAAGGTCAAACTATTCTTAAAAAACTGTATGCAATAAAATACTGTCACCTTAATCCTGTAAATCAAACCATAAAATATTTTATAATGTTTCCTTAATATATTATATTATTTTTACACTAAAAAATTATATATTCTTACACCATAACTCCTACACCAAGCTCAAGAGCCAGTTCTCTTAATTGGTGTAGAAACAAAAAAAATATGATGTTTTCACCTTTTTGTTATACCTTTTTTATATATGTTTGTTATATTTTTGTTTTAATTTATTATTCTATTGTTAAACAATGAATAAAACGGTTAAATTGTTGTGTATAAAAGGTAAAATAAAGTTTTTAAAAAAAATAGTTCTAACAAAAAGATATTTTTTTCTTTTATATATGAAAATCTATTTGTTTCCTGCACCCTTGGTTAGGCTGAACATCTGTGTAGAGGGGTCAGAAAAGCAAGAGCCATGGATGACTTCAGCCACAGCCCCGTGGCTATCCGACGTAATTACTTTGTACTACATCATTTTGTGATGATTTTATTTATGCATACATATTTCTGGATTGGAGATGGGAAACCCAAGCGAAGGCATAATTGAAGAAGTTGGGAGCCGCGCTACTTCTTGACTTTAAATTGCTGTTCCTCCCAATAATGCCCTGGGGCCTGAGGTCTACAGAAGTCACTGCGCTGACCTGATGACCTCAGCAGCGTACTTTCAACCGTCGGCTGGCTGACACTTGATTTGGACGTCACCTGGAACCGCAGGTGAAGCTGCTCCAGACCGCCGTTACAGCATCTATCAGCAAGAGGATGAGGACGTGCGATGCCTCACTTACGTAGGTTGCGCAGACCACTTTGTATAGCCACACCAGTTCTTCTTTGCCATATAGCTTCTGCTGAATCGTGTAGTGTTCGTCATTGAATTTGCATTTTGCATTTGAGATTTTCAGATTTGATTTTTTTTACAGTAGCTCTACAAGAGGCCAAGGTCAAGTGCTCTGAGCCAGAGTTCATTGGAAAAAAAAAAAAAAAATGAAAAAAATAAAAAAACACACACAGCCGAAAATAATATTTTTGATGATTGATTTTTTTCCAACTACCCTTAGGGCATGTGGTGAGATGATAATAAAACATTGGTTCAATCACAGAATTCTCTTTATTTTGAATGTAGGTTTCTCGAAAAATAAGTAAACATATTTGAAGAAAAGTTATTTACCAAGTTATATTTTAACGTACCTACGTATTACTAATATCTGGACAATATGATGGGTGAATATTATGTATACATCTAGTATTACATCTAACAGTCAACCATTTACCCAGTACAAACGTAACATGTTTAAAGAAACTCATCCAAAAATCTTTCTTGGTACGGCTGAAAAAAACCACTGGTAGCACAAAATTACTTCTTTATTTTTAATAAATAACAACGTTGCTCTGTACTCTCCATACACGATACTCTTTGGCCATTCGTCATATTTTACAAGAAAGTTTTCCCATACCACCTTTCCCTGGAAACAATAAAAGGATGAAATATTAAAGGCTTTCAAGGTTGTTTCACAGAATTTGAACAATTTGTCGAATTTAAAAGTTAATTTTAAAGTTTTGTTTAACGATCAGAATTTGAAAATGAACTTTGAAGTAAGATGAATTGTTCAAAGTCTGTAAATAACCCGTTCGGACATAAATGTGTAAATGACCGATTTACGTAGTTACACAAACTTATCGAATATAAATTTAAAATTTTGACCCAAAAATGGGTTTATGCGATGTATTTTACTTTTGTTACCTTATATATTCTTATATTAAAAAAATAGGTTGGGCAATATTACTTCTGGATAATTACTATTATAACTACTGTTATCTAGTGTTGATTAAATGACATCTGCAACACTTCAATTGTTAAATTATTTCATTCATTTCGTTCCTTTGAATGAAATTTATGGGTTTTAAACTTTTTTTTATTGTTATCAAGTTTACTTTGTATAACTCTATTTTAATTTTTTTCCTTCATATATTTAATGTAAATATAAAAAAAAATTGTATATTCATAAACAATTTCTACCATTGTTACACGTGAAAGCCGTTTCGCTTTCTGAATGTATTATCAAACTGTGGTTAGGCCACTTACAGACGACATATTTATATTATTTCTATATCAGTAGTTATAATGAAACTTATAATGCTTAACCTAAACTTAGAGCGAAACTCAAAACTCATCTTTTCAGACTGTCTTATCGATAAAGTTGAAAACCTTTCGCCTTCACTGCCCGCGACATTGTAAATAACTAATTGTGTAAAATTATGAGCTAATTCTCATTTGCACTTTTGTAAAGGTCACTTCAAGAAAATTCTCCAGTCCTAAAGAATCCTAAATTTCTTCTTCTAAAGTCTTTCAAAATAAATATTAACTCAACTTTGGCATTAATCGTCTTATAAATGAATACCAACAATGATGGCGGGGAAGCAAATGTAAAATCATTCAATATCCAGTGTTTTCAATATAACACCCCTCGCGTGCAAATTCGTATCTTCTTCAAGTATAAAATTTCTACAATAAAAATATATAAATTTGTTTTAGACCACTTTACATTTTAATTAAACTCTAAATTAAGCTTATGTTTCAGAAGAACCCTTCCTTTGTCAGGACAATATTAAAACTAAGTTTTAATATTTAATATTCTCCTGAAGAAGGAAGGGTTCTTCGGAAACCGGTACAGTTTAATTAAAATTAAAAGTGGTCTAAAACAAATTTATATATTTTTATTGTGAATTATGCTGAGCCACAAAGTTAATGCTTATTACGAATATATAAACTTTCTAATAAAAAGTGTGTTTATCTGTATCTATTTATAAATAATTAACTTAGATAAAGCCTTAGAATTTATAATAAATTATACATCGCCCTTGAAGTGATTTCTCACAAAAACGGCGATCTACAAATTATTCCATTATTATTATTATTAACCTACTCTTCTATTTATATTACTTATTAGATTCCCCAGTAAAATGTCGGAAATTAGTACCCTTTAAAGTTTCCCCAATAGGGTATTTCCACGTTTTTTTTATTGTTTAAAAATTAAGCAAAAAAATCCAATTATTATGACATTTTTTATTTTATTTTTATGTTGACGAATACATTTTCCACAGCGAGTCAATGTTTCCAAATTTTGTAATACCGCCAAAACGACATTTTAAACGTGCGACGTCATAGGCGTTGCTCGGCTGAAAAAATTCTGACAGTAGTGCCTTCTTGTTTGTTGACGTGCATATGTGGCGTCGTTGCCAACCACGGGCCGTTTTGGTTTTGTCAGTTTTTGAACATTTTCAAAACCAATAAATTAAAATGAAAACATAAAAAACAAACATTATTTGTTGGATGATTAAAATCAGAAAAATGATCTTTAATTATTCCATACATTTTCAACAGAATCCCTCGTCTGTGAAAATACCCTATTACTGTGTTGTTTAAATTTGACTAAAAGTCGTTATTTCCAAATGATGAAAATAAATTGCTTTAATTTTAAAAATGATTTCTTTTCAATAATAGAAGATATGATCGGTGACCTTATGACAAAAATCGGAGGCTATATTTATCTGAGCTGTTCGAGATATATACTTGTAAGTAGGAGGAAACCGATGTATGAAGGAAATACCGCTGTTTTTTTTCTACATACCTTTGTGATTGGACACTTCGGTGGACGACCCGCTGACTCCAAGAGAATTTTTGACCCTTTAGCTGCCCATTTGAAGAAAAATTGGCACGCATATGTGTTAGTTTCGATATAGTAATTCGGCTTATATCCTCCGTCCCCCCACTTGGCGAGGTTTAAATTTATCTAAATTTAAAAATGATTTATTTATTTTATTTTATTAAGTTAAAATACTTTCTTAACTTAAAATTTAAAACAAACTTAAATACAAGGTACCAACATTATTTTTTTTTCTATCAACTTAAGGTTAAATAGTTTTTTTTTTAAAAATATATTTATACTTTTCTCCATTTTTAGAATGTCTGTAAGGAGATTATATATTTGAACACCCTCGTGGCCAATGTTTCTCTTGCTGGCCGACGTTTTTTATAAATGTTGTGTTTGTGTGTATTTTGTCCATTAAGTCCATTTTGTATTTTGTAGATTAAAAGGCTAGTGTTATATTCGTACAAACTTCTTATTTTCAGAAGGTTCAATTCATGGTATAGTTTTTTGGTGGGTATACCTGGGTTATAATTGAAAAGTTTTTTAATTACTTTGTTCTGTATTATTTGTAGGTCTAACTAAAGTAAAAGCCCCTCTTTGTCTACCAAATTCTACCAACACATTCTCAACCAATTCATTCTCAACCAATTCATTCTCAACCAATTCATTCTAACCAACAATTCTATTACACCAATTAGTGGGATGATTTTTGCCTTTATTTTTTCTCCGTGTTGTTTAAATGTCAAATTTTTATCAATATATAACCCAGATATTTTTCGCCATCCAGAATATGTAGGTCTCTTTCTTCAATTTGTAATGGTTTATGCGACGGTATTAGGTGAGCTTAGGATCATGTAACCGGTTTTATTAATATTTTTTTATTAGCCAACTGTTTAGTCAAGATCCGTTTGAGATTGTTCTAATATTATTTGTAAGTTTTTGACGAAGTAAAATATTGCCGTGTCATCTGCGAATAAGAAAATTTCAAAATTTAGTTTTAACTGACAGATGTCATTTATATATATTTGGAATAAAAGTGCCCCCAGAATGGATCCTTGTGAAAGTCCATAGTTTATACTCTCGAGCTGACTATTTTTATCTCCTATGTTAACATATTGTTTTCTGTTGGATAAATAGAATTTGTTAATCTACTGTAGAGGATATTTTTTCATTTTTTCTCATATGTTACGAGTATAAGTAGTTAAACTTACCCCCACAGTTTCATCAAAGTCTACATCCATTAAAAAGTAACCTTGATATGATTCTACAGTCCGGTTCACTTTCATTCGTTGAATAGAAACCATATTTGAACTATTTTCAGTTTCTTCACACATCTTGAATGTTCCTATTTTAAATTCAGCAGGACCCTAAAATAAAAATTGTTACTAATATTTGTTTTTATCAAGTATATATTCAGAGAAAATCGATTCATAAAATATCTCACTTACAATCATTGGAATATCGTCAGCCAATATGAGTGCAACCAAAAAATTCCATAAAAAGAAAATGAACACTGAGAATATCCGTGGAAGCAACATTGCGCACATCTTGATAGATGTTTAGGGTCCAACTAGAATCTTTACCATAAACCAATGATTTATATAGATCATTTGAAGTCACCAATAGAATTAAACGGTACAAGTGTGCCCCATTAAACGGATACAATTAAGTTTTAACAATATAAACATGTGTTTATTTGCACGAATACGCAAATCATCACACGCTCAGTTACTTGTGCAATAATCATTAGGTACCATCTTCACGTTGAATTTTTCGACCAGCAATCCATACCTTCCTGTCTTGTACATTTAAATCTTGTGCCGCCTTTTGATTCTCTCCCTACGCAATGTTTTTGATGCTTTTCTTCCGAAATATTATTATTTAATGAAATTAAATTTTGTAACCCCATTTTTGGTACCTGTAAATGCTTATGGTAGGTCACGATGGATGTTATTGCAGGTGACTTGAATATTTAAATTATTTCAGACCCAGGACGTCCCCAAGCCGTATACAGAGTGTGGAGTAGGTATATTTATGGTGGGAGGATTTCCAGGTCTTGGCTGTGGAAGTGTTTGTTCACCAATTGGGAATGGGGTGGGTATGGGAGACCCTTCAACTTCTACAGCCGGGCACTCTCAACCCATTGCCTTGCAACGCTGTGGAAAAGGTATTCATACGTCCTTCATTCCTGGATCCATTTTGTATACTTTACTAGTGTAAGCTGGTGAAATGTGTTACAAAAGGGAATGCTCGTTGACAAAACCATGCAGATGAATGAAGAAAAAAAGGTTTAAACTAAAGCAAGATAAGTATACAGTAACTTGAATAACAATTTTTTAAATGTACGTATGTAATATTTTACTAAATATTATATTTAAGGTTATCATTGGTCGTGTATACCTTTTCAGAAAAGGGGAGCTCTTGTGTCTGATAAGGGAGTACCTATTATATTATATTATAGTGTATATATTTCCATTACAAGAAACAAGGGTTCTTTCTCTACAGAGCAAGGGACTGTCCCATGTAGGCAAGTAGTAACACAGTAGGTATTCTACTTGACAGAAAACTTACATTTGAGGCGCATATTAATAGTATTTTTAAGAAAGCCCTTAGAATGCTAGGATTCTTATTCCGTATTCGAAAAGCATTCAATAATACCCGAACACTTTAAATATATTATATTTTTCTTATGTTCGCAATCATCTTGAATTCGCTTCTCGCATATGGAATCCTCAATATAATATTTACATAAAACGTATTGAAGCCATCCAAAGAAAATTTGTCCATCATTTAAATTTCAAGATAAATGTTGGTTACCTTGACGTAAACAGCTCGATGGACCTTTATGGACTTAAGTTACTAAAAACTAGAAGAGAATCCGCAGATATAATATATCTCCATAAAATTATCAATGGCTTTATTGATTGTTCTCCCCTTCAGTCTGAGATTAATTTTAGAGGCCCGACCGTTAGAACTAGAGAAAAATCACCTTTTCATCTTCATAAATGTTCTACTAATTTAAGGCAAAATGCTTTTATATTCAGAGCCTGTAATATATTTAATAAGAATTTAAATGATATGGACATATTCTCGTGTAATAATATAAGAAACTTTTAAAAATTTGTCATGGATAACATGAAATAATTAAAAAAATTCCTATTGCAAGTTATCATGTTGTAGCTGTGAATCCTTTTCAGTTACTTGTCATCCAATTTATGCACATTTGTTACCTTTAGTTGTAGGTATATATATACATTATTATTATTAATAGGTACATATTGTTATTATTGCTTTTGTATAGTGAAGATAAATTTTATAATTCATTATTCATTATGTTTTGAAATTTAGCTGGTCATTGGTATATTAGTTACCTTTAAATTGTTATTTATTTGTGTTCTTACATCTTCTATTATTTTTATTTATTTTAACGCAGGGGACGTCAGCTAGTTGTGTATACGTAAGTCAATAAAATAACATGTTTTTAAAACTAACCTTTGTAATAGGACAATATTACGGGCGGGAGCAATCCCGGAGAATTTTTTTGCATGTTCTTTCCAAGCCACCTGAAGAAGAATGCTCACACAACAGTATCATTCAAGAGAAGATAGTTAGTCTTGAAGCCTCTGCCTCCATTTGGCCACTTCCACAATGAATTTGCAGAAGACGCCACCATTAATTAATTAACGTTTTTATCTGAAATAATTTCATAGTAATCAGTGTCTAATTTACAAGCAGTATTTACCCCGTTGGGTAAAGGTCTTCCAATCTTATGCTGGCAGTAAATGCTTCAATGGTCTTTTTAAGTTTCTCATCTTTGTTATTCAGGAGGAGGTAGTTCGACTTGAAACCTCGTTTCCCCACTTGGCGGCGTTCACATCAATCTGCAGAAGATTCAATCATCATTTAATTAACGTTTTTTATCTGTATTAATTCACCGCAATCAGTAAAAAAATATAAGCAGTATTTACCCCGACAATTGGGTCATGGTCTACTCCTAATTTTATGAGGGCGAAAAAAGTTTCAATGGTCCAATTAATTTTCTTCCTGGAAACTTCACCAGTGTTCGGATACTTCTTCACATTAGATCTTCGGATTCGGATTGGATCTTCACATTGAGAAAAGTCTGTCACAATCAGAACAGCTATGATTATTTATTACTTTGTAACATGAAATTAATTAGTTGAATCAATTTGTGTTGTTTATACTTACAAAGCAGATCGTCGCCGGCAACCGTAAGTAAAGTGTTGAGGAGTCCATGGAAGACATGGTTAACATGGTGAAAACATGGTGAAGCCGGTACATTAGATGGAACAGCTTGTATCCATTTGACAGAATACTAGTGTTTTTTTTTTTATATAATAATACTTATAATGTTGCATGAGAGGTCTGTTTAACGTATATAATAATCATCACTCATATCCACCGTACCTAATCATCCTGATTGGTTCAGCTCTTGATATTATTGAACTTTCAGTGATCATCACGCAGTGCACATTTATAAAATATTCTGATTACGTCATCGCAATGCCCCGATTGTTCACAAATCATTATTAAACTGTGCATAATATTTGATACCATAATGAATTCTGTTTTTTTTTAATTTTTATTAATAATTTTTTTGTTATATACAAGTTACAATAAAAGTTTTATTTTATTTTTATAAACAGTAAAAAGCGAGAGCAATGTAGTTGTGTAGACAAAAGATTTAAAAAATAAAATAAAATAAATAGACTTAAAAAACAGAAAAATACATGTATGTATGTATGCATGTATATGTGTATATATATATATATATTTATATATATATATAAATATCTATACATAGTGCATTAGACGCTACATACCAACATACACACACACACACACACACACACACACACACACACACACACACACACACACACACACACACTCAAACACACATACATATATTTAATATAAACATAATATAATAGTATGCATAAATGTACGATACCAAAAAAATCCCACATAGGCATCACCAGTTCGTGGGTATACTTGTGTTTCTTTAAGCAGTTTAGTTAAATTTACTCTATATATGTATATTATCTTTGTAGAAATTGCAAAAAATAAATAATAATATTGTAAAATCAGTATTTACGGAATTAAATTTAAAATACGAGAATAAAAGATTACAAATTTGTTAAAAGTTAATAGAGATTAAGATCAGATGTTACAGCAGGTAAATATTAAGATCAACGCTATTTATCCAAGACTTTATTACATTTTTATGTTTGCTGAAGGATGATATATTTTCACATTTGATTTCTGTAGTCTTATAGAATGCATTATAAATTTTCGGTGTAATAAAATAAGCATGTCTTTGCGCAAGCTTTTGTTTTGTACAGTGGAACTTTAAAAACATTATTTGTCCTATTACTAAATCGATTTTCATTTTTTGTAAAAAGAATATTTCGGGTAAATATATATTTTAAACATTGCATACAGTAAGTTTTTCTTATCTCGATCAATTTAGCTTCTTGGAATAATTGCAAGGAGGGGTAGGTCATATTTTTAGTATTAATTTTTGGGTTACTTCTAGAGGTTTAACATGAGTGTTATAAATACCCCCCCCCAAGCAATCATTCCATAAGATACTGATGGATACTGACTCTAAAAACTACACCGAAAATCAAAAAAAAAAAAAGAACCCGTTGACAAACTGATATAAATCAGTTTAACGGGACTTAATGTTCAAATATGTAAAAAAAAGAATGTTAAATAAAAAAAAAAAATAAAAAAAAAAAAAAAAATCTTCATAGTCGGTCACTAGCTGAGTTGGCATCGCATCTAGTTCCAACTCAGATGTCGTAAGTTAGTTTCTGGCTGGCACTGCATCACGACACAAGCAAAATTTTCCGCCAACTGATGTTAGTCAGAGATTTTGCTTAAAATATTTCAGGGTTATTCGTAACCCCGCATA
Source organism: Limnephilus auricula (assembly GCA_951813805.1). Classification (NCBI taxonomy): domain Eukaryota; kingdom Metazoa; phylum Arthropoda; class Insecta; order Trichoptera; family Limnephilidae; genus Limnephilus; species Limnephilus auricula. Next base: position 4,703,590 of record OX638388.1, on the reverse strand, counting down.
TTTATTTTAGCTCCATATATAATGGTGAATTTTAGTGTAGACATGGTAAATAACATAATGCGTAGTAGATTTTTCAAAAACTTTTTATTTACCACATAACTTAGATTTTTAAAGAAATGTATAAGGGTTGTGAGTTTTTTCCGTACCACAAAACGGCGCTCTAAGAATTATCTCCCTCCCTCGATAAGGTTTTTTCGTGGATTTCCTTATTTCCAAAGGCAAATGCGAGGGGATTCCTAAATAAGAGGACACGACCCATCTCCTTCCCTCTCCCAACACAACACAAACAGACACGTATGTAATATGATGATGATTGTTGCCGCTCGGGCGGACATGCAATTTTAATAGGGTTTTTAGATAACAATTTTTCCCTATCGATAAAACACAGGACCTTTAAGTCTATAATAGCAAGGTAACTTTTTAATAATACCCACATGAGGTAAAAATTGCGAGGCGCATATGATGCCGTTCTATTTGTATAAAGAACATTAACTTTAAATTCAGTAATTTAAATGATTCGCACTTCATGCAAAATAAGAATCTAGAAAAAAAAAAAAAAAAGAATTATCAAAGTATCACTATTATTATTATTATATCCTGGCTGAACTCCCCGGCGTTGCTCGAGCAACGCACAGAGTTTTTTAAAATCAGACTTAGACAATGACGTTCCACTTATTTTGAAGGTCAAGTGTGCAAAATTGCATCAATCAGATAATAAAGCTAAAACAAATTTAACAAACGCCTTTTCCAAACATCTTTTTTATAAATATCTTCTTTGTGTACTTTTTATATTATTTATCTGTTCTTTCCCATTCGTCCCCGTTCCCCTTCCGCCACTTATTTCCTACCCTCGACCCCCCCCCCCCTTCCCCGTCCCTTTCCACCTTTCCTGCATTCCTCCTCACTTCTCCCGCTGTCCCCCTTCTCGCCACCCCCTCACGGATTCCCCGTCCACTTTCTCCGCCTTCCCCCTCCCTCATTCGCCTCTTCCGGATTCCCCACCCCGTTTCCCTACCACCTTTTTCTCACTAACCTCCATCCTCATGAATTCCCCTTTCACCTTCTCCGCCTTCATACGTGCCATTCAGATTTTTTTTTGGTATTTCGCTCAATTAAATGATATTCATGGCATTATACTATTTTAATCCAATGTATTGTCTAATGTTATTCATATTATTAAGTTCAGAACAATGTAGTACGCGAATCGTCAACATTCGTTTGAATAAATATTTTTTAAAAGATGTTACTTCTGCCAGATGACAGCCAGATATCATTTACTAAATAAAACCTTACGTACATATAATATTTAAAACTGTTATTGCGCAAGGTTAATATTATTAATTACTCGCGGAAAACTTTATTTCGTTTAGCGGAACCGAAACACCAATACTAAATCAATATATTTATAACGATGAAGTACATACAGTATTCCACGTATAAGTTGGCGAAAAGGCAAGGCGCTGTTGTATATAATGCAATTATAATAGTAGGTTTGGTTGCCAGCTTAAAACATAAAGATATTGCTTTAGTTCAGATTTACGTCACAGGAAACTTGTAGAAACTTAAATGTAAAAATTCAAAAATATTTCAGCTCGTAAATAATTTTTAAATATAATAAAGAAATATGTTTTTAAATAAAATAATAACTTAGTAAACACCAAATTTATGTTTTTATATACATTTCATACCGACTAGGTTTCGGTACAACCGTTGCTTCTTCAGGGCAGTATAATATTCTACTAAAATCTATCAGTCAAGTAAGATGCGTTATAAATAAATTATTATTCTGCTTTCACAGTGGGTCGAAAAAAATGGGATGAGCTCCAGTGAAGGAAGTAGTAGGAGTTCGGTTAGATGGGGTATTGGGAAGTGAGTGTTCTTTGTCAATATATATGGAATATCGGACTTTTATTTACATTTATTTGGTTGTTAATTATTTTGATATTGATCTTTTTGGCTTTCCTTAACTCTAGTACTCCTTTCCTTAGCTCAAACCTACTCAAATGCACAAATACATACATCCGAAGCACAATCATCGCCATGCACTACTCAACGTAAGGACGCTAAACTGGTAGATAAAGCTCGCATTAAGGTTTTAGTGTCTTTATTATGGTTTCTTCATTGATCTCTTTCAGCTATATTTTTTATTCTTGTTTGTACTCATTAAGGTTGTATATTTTTCTGTTTCAAATGTTCGTTTGAGGCTCGCTAATTTAGTTTTCAATTAGAGGTTTTACTCACTAAGTTATGCAAAAAATAAAATAAAAATATTGGTGTTGCAAAAATGTTAGGAACGTACATAAACGTGGGAACCCTTGTGAGGACGTTTTTTAGGATGACTAATGGCTCTGACATGTCGTGTTCTAATACAAGTTTCAAGGTATTAAAAGAAGAATTGGGAAGTTGGTTAGACTGACTATCTGTGCAAAGGGGTCAGTACGGCAATATGTTGGCCTTGAGCTCTACTTCTTTGACGAAACATGGGTGACTTCGCCCACAGTCCCTATGACTTGTCGACGTAATCATTTCGGCACTATTTTGCATTTCGTCAATTTGTGATTATTATCCGCGGCCCTCTGATCATTTAGAGCATGGGGGATTTTATTTATATATCTGGATTGGGTTTGAAAAACCCAAGCGAAGCCATACTTGAAGAACTTAGGGGCCATTTTTAACTGCTATTCTTACCGATAATGCCCTGGGGCCGGAGGAGAAGCCACTGGGCAGTTCCTGATGACATCAGCAGCGGAGAGTCAACCGTCTGCTGGCTGACACTCGATTTGGATGATACCTGGAATCGCGATTCCCCACTAACGTAGGGTGAGTGGACGACAGCACAACACTTCGTACAGCCACACCAGTTCGTCTTTGCCATATAGCTTCTGTTGAATGGTGTAAAGCTCGTCATTGAATTAACATTTTGCCTATTTGGCTTCAGATTTGAGAACGTTAATATATTTTTTATTATTTATGTGTTAACTATATATAACTTCTCAGTATTAAAACACACTCTTGTTTAAATTAATAACCCACCACAAAAAGTATTCCAGCCGCTTACAAAAGTCCACATCTGAAATAAATTTTATACTAAATAATTTCATTTGTCTCATGCACTAATCTGAGAAATCCAACCCCGTACTTCTATCCATTACATTATGGCATCATAACTCGAATATTTTATTTTCCATAACGCAATCAGTTTAGACAATGAAAATTAAAGCAAATCCATGATCTATAGTTCATTGGACCTGAATTACAGATATGCACACAATCGTAATTTGTTTTTAGATGATCGATTTTTTTTTTGCTCCAACTCCCGCCCCCCACAGTGTGTGTGGTGAGATGTTAATAAAACACAGATTCAATCACAGCAATATCTTTATTTTGGTAAGCTTCTCTACAGTTAGTAAAAATATTTTTCTGAAATCAGTTAGGTAATAATAAAACAGTTAAAACTAATACAACTGTTTTTTTTCCTTAGGGTACCTCCGTACTACTAATATCTGGACAGTACGATGGGTTTATATGTATCTTGTATTACTTCAATAAAGCTACAAATCGTATATCTTAAACAATAAACATATATGTGTTTTTTTTTAATGAAACTTATCCGAAAGCTTTCTTTGGTTTGGATGAAAAAAACCATTGGTAGCACATAATTACTTCATTGTTTTTAATGAATTTCAACGTCGCTCTGAAATCTCCATACACCATACTCTGTGGCCATTCGTTATAATTTACAATATAGTTTTTCCATTCCACCTTTCCCTGGAAACATACAAAAGTTTAGATTTGTAAGTGTGGGTGGTTTCAAAGAGTTTGTACTTTGCATCAAATTCTGTGTTAATATTCAAGTTCTGTGAAGGTATGTGAAGAGGAAGGTGGGGAAATACCTGGCTATTCAGATCTAGTCACTAAACACGGCTTAAGCCATTTCAAGCAACGTTTCAATTCTGAATGGTGGTCTTACACCAGGGCGATACTTAAGAGTATCTTCCACTCTGGAACGTGCCGCAAATATAATTAATTATGATATATATTCAACTTAATATCAGCATTTCTTTTATAAATGTCAATTTTCATCTAAATCTAGTGAGGTAAGCAATAAGTCACACAAATGTCGGGTTTTCTCGGTTAACTGGAAGTTGATTCCCATTGGTCGGTATGAATTCATCAATTCCCAAAATAATTTTTTAACATTAATTAAATAAAAATAAAATAATAACTTTGAAATACTTTTGGTGACCCATGTGCGAGTGTACTCAGTGAGAAATCGAACAAAGTTTTCCGCATATTTAGTATGGATAGCTGCTACTTTATTTTTGTGTATCAGTTTATTAAATATAAATCGATTTTTAATGATTTTAGAGATGTTTTTGACTATTATTCTAGGTTAGTGATAATAACTGTTTAAAATAATTTGCCCCACCTTCTTTGTTAGTAGGTATTATAAAATGCAAATAAAAAATAAAACCAATTAAAAGTATTTTGATGTTCTTAGTTTTAACTTACAAATGACCGATTTACGTCGATGCACAATTTGTATATAAATATAAAAAATTTACCCATAAACGCATTTTTTCCGGTGTATTTTATTAATATTATTTTTTATGGTAGGGCAAAATTGCTTTTTTAATAATTACTTATTAATTCACAAAAAAACGATAAGTTGCCGCTAAAATAATAAAAAATTAAACACTTTAATGCCCTATTTAAACACAAAACATGTAGTAGTAAATAGCCGTGCTAGATATTTGCTATATCATTTGATTATTTTTTTTGTATTTTTCCTTAAATCCAAAAATATTTTTATGTAATATGATCCACAGCCGTTACTCTACAAGGTATTAGGCCCACTGCTCTTCATCATTTACTACGCAAACAATATTTTAAAGTAACACATCAATTGTATTTTTACTTAATTCTTTTGTTCCTCTTAATGAAATTTATTGATTTAATTTTGAAAATGATTTCTTCTCGACGAACAGAAGATAAGGTCGGAGACATAATAACAGAAACCAGTATATTTATCTGAGCTGTTCGAAAAATACTGGTGGGGTCATAAATAGGAGGAACCACTATGAGCCGCTGATGTACATACCTTTGTCATTGGACACTTTCGTGGACGACCTGCTGACTCCAAAAGATCTTTCATGTTTCTGGCTGCCCATTTGAAGAAAAAAAGGCACGCGTTTGTGTTATTTTCAATATAGTAATTCGGCTTATAACCTCCGTCCCCCCACTTAGCGAGGTTCAAATTTATCTAAATTTAATAATGATTTAATATTAATCAATTATTTTTGTGCCCAATCCGTAGAACTCCCATAAATTTAAAAAAAATAAACTTAAATCAAATGAAATTTTATTCTGTTATTATTGTTTTGCAAGTATTTTAGCATTATGACAGCCGTTTTAGTTTACAAGGCCATTTTCAAACTGTGGTTAGTCTATTTTAAACATTTTTTTTTACATAAGCTCCACACAGGAGGCTCTGAGGAAAAAAATCCCTCATGGCCTATGGCCTCTTTGGGGATGCTGTGTTCAGGGTCTTTTTAGGTAAAGGAGGGAGAGGAAGTTCTGGGAACTAAAAAAAAGTATGAGGGGTGGTAGGAATCTGAAAGGAAACTCAGTAAATCGGTTAACGGGTAATAAATCATTTTAGGCAATATAAAAATTGAAATTGGGCTGGGGTAAATAGAATCATATAAATAAGTAGTCTCGAAGTGACCTAACCATGTATTAAAAATGGCCTTAACATAAAAAAAAACAATAAAATAATTTCTTTTAATAATCACATTTGCAACATTATAAAATTTGAGTTAAATTAAATTAAATAAAAAAAATCTACTAATCTCCTGTAGAAGATACTTTCTCTTTTATATTACATGTTATTAGCATAAGTTTGTTCAACTTACCCCCACAGTATCGTCAAAGTCAACGTCCAATAAAAAGTAACCTTGAAATGATTCTACAGTTCGGTTTACTTTGTCTCGATGAATAGAAATCGTATTAGCACCATTTATACTTTCTGGACACATCTGGAACTCCATCAATCTAAATTCAGCAGGACCCTAAAATTTAGATGGTTATTGATTAAAATACTTTATCTATTATACTTATTCAGAAAAAATATCTCACTTACAATCATTGGAATATCGTCAGCCGATATGAGTTCAACCAGAAAATTCAATGTAAAGAAAATGAACACTGATAATCTCCGTGGAAGCATTATTGAGCACATCATGATAGATATTTTTAGGTCGAAGTGGCATTTTTTCCTTTAAACAAATGATTTATATAAATAATGTGGGGCCAGAAATAGAATTAAATGGTACAAATATGCACCATTGAACACACATATAATTATGTTTTAACTATACAACCATATTTATGTTTATTTGCACGAATACGCAAATCATCACACGCTTAGATACTTGTGCAATAATCCTTAGGAGCCATCTTCACGCTGAAATTCTTCTACCAGCAATCAATTCCTTCCTCTCTTGTACGATACGTTTCAGGCGCTACATGGCTATTTTGTGTCACTATTTAATTCACTCCTTACACAAATTTACTGAGGCCCGAAGAAATTGCCCTTCCGCACAATTTTGTAAAATTACGATTTGTAAACCCATTTTTGATTACTGTGGATGGTAATGTTAGGTCATTGTGGATATCAGGTATCATTGCATGTGACTTGAATATTGAAATTATTTCAGAACAAGGCTTTCCTTAAGGTGTACACAGAGTGTGGAGTAAATATATTAATGGTGGGAGGTTTGTCCAGGTCTTGGCGGTGAAACTGGCCTAACTAGCCGGATGGGTAAGGGAAACCCTTCGACCTCTCCTGGCGTTAAACATATCACGCAGTGTGAGGGGAGAATTCATACGTCCATCGCTCATGGACGCACTGAACAACAGATTTCTACACACCCCTTAGAGTTTTCCCTTCCCAGACCTTTCTCTTCATCATTTCCCAAAAAAGACCATCTACACAGGATTCCCAAATACTCTTTTTCTAAAAAAAAATTTTTTTACACCATTTTACCAATGGAATGGACAAGCGAGAATGGAATCCCTTCAATTGCGCTACCATTAATTCGAATCTCGAATGTTAACATTGTGTTTAGAACAAACACAACGCAAGTTTTATCTTAAGATTGATTCTACGTTTAATACTTAACTAACTTAAATAATACTTACACACGGATCAGTCAATTTCTCAGAATGTTGCAGAATATGGTGGGCGACTCGAATGTAAAGCTTCACTCAGTAAATGAAAATGGCGTCCGTAGATGATCTGCAACTTGTTTTTTTTTTTTAATTTATCTTTTTATTCTGAACACAAAAGTGGTTCAAATTTAATCTGTATGCGGGGAATTAAAACTACACTCAGAAAATGAAAATAGTTCATATTTACAGAAATGCAAATTCCCGGTTTTAATTAGTATTACTCTCATATGCTGGAATTTTGACAGATCATTTGGAACATGAAAGTGGTTTTAACTTAAGAATAAATCTGCATGCGAGTCCCCCGCCATAATATAAGATATAAATTTCCATTGTAAGAATATGTACTAAAACACAATTTGGCTGTCCTGAAACGGGAATCCTTCCCAGTTGGACAGACAAAGGATCATCTTGTATTGTATTGTTTGTAATATATAAATAAAAATAAATAAATAAATAAATAAAAATAAATAAACACACCCAGAACACGAAAATGGTTTACCTCCTTTTTTGCTCTTGGAACGCATGGATGGTTTTTTTGACAATCCGCAACTGGAATTTGCATTATGAACATATGTTTATAATTTGTACGAATTCAGAAAAAAAGTTCTGGCGCTGTTAAAAAATATGCATAAATAATTAATAAAAAAATTATATTGTGTCAATTGTCTGTCTATTCATACCTCTCGCGTTTCTTATGTCTCTTGCTTCTCATTGTAATATGTGTAACTTGAGTGAGCTTGTATATAATTTTTTATTTTTTATTTGTGTTGTCTCTGTTTTTCTAATTGTATGTAATTGCACATTTTTTGTAATTGTACGCCCTTATTTGTACAATAACTGAGTTTTTGTAACTGGATTGTTCTCACGTAAGTGCGAACATCTGTAAAAACATAAGTATAAATAAAAAAATAGAATATATTATTTGTATAAATAAATAAATAGAATACATGTCTTCTTCGGGCATCCTCGACTTCTTCTACCATTCACATTTGCGTCATATATTACCTTGACACTCCTTTCTTCAATCATTCGCTCTACATTTCCAAACCATCTAAGCGTCCCTTTCTTAATCTTACTTATTACGCTCATTCTTACGCCCTGAATTCTTTTCGGATCTCCACATTCCTCACACGATCATACATGGTTTTACCACACATACGCCTCAGAGATATCATTTCTACAGCATTCAGTCGACTTTCATCTTTTCTCTGCCAGTTCCATGCCATACATCAGGGTAGGTACCAGCACTCCTTTATAGATTGCTAGCTTTGCTTCTTTAGACAGCTTTTTGTTGGCGCCAACGGCATTCAGTCCACCATTAATGGAGTTACCTGCATTTACCCTTCTTTCAATATCCCTATCAGCCTTCCCAACTCTCGTAAACATACTTTCCAAATACACAAACTCATCAACTTACTCCGAGTATTCATCATTCATAACTATACTGCACACTGTCTTCATATATCTCTATGATTTTAACCTCTTTTCTTAACAATTGGTTCGATGTCGCAATGGCAGTACTGCATTCCAAACAACGATGAAGATTTTAAAGATAAATTAATATATTATTTAAGAGGTCAACATTTAAGGGGATTTTCTATTTAACCTTCTCCCAACATCTTTACAAATGTGTCGACTTTGTACTTTAGACAGTGACAAGATACTGGACATACACGGAGAAAAATGTTATTCCAAAATACGATCATTGTATTCGTAAAAACGGTTAAAAACGGGACTGAAAGTTCTTAAGAAAAAAATTAACAGGGTTTCAATGTTTATTAGCGGGAACATGTAAGAATAATTTGTTGGTATACATAATTTCGTACGTATAGAATATATATATATAAAAAGTTACATTTCTGGTAGAACTTTATTTGTTAAAATAAAATCTTATATATCTAAACCATTTTCCGCCAGTAGTGGTGTACCGCAAGGTAGTCATCTTGGCACAGTTTTATTTCTTGTTTTTATAAAAGACATATTCAACTGCTTTAAAGACGTCAATGTATTGTTATTCGCCGATGACATTAAATTATATAAAGAAATAACTCTCTTTAATCACTGTCAAGTTCTTCAATATAATATAGACATGCTAAATAACTGGTATTCACGAAATAATTAATATTTAAATGTAGATAAATTCAAAACTTTGACATTCTCAAAAAAAAAAAATCATCACTATTATTCGACGTAATAATGGATGAGAAACTAGATTTCACGCTCCACGTTCAACAAACTGTAAATAAGGGTATGAAAATATTAGGATTTATTTTAAGAACAATTAAAAACTTTGAATCTTTACGAATCGTAAAATTCTTTTACATATCCCTAGTAAGAAGCCTAATCGAACATAACTCAATAGTCTGGTCGCCCTTCTACAAAATTTATATCTATAATATAGAAAGAATTCAAAGAAAATTTCTAAGATTTGTAAATTTTAAACTTACATCCCTTTAGAGCACATAAATTACCTATCATTAATGAATATATTAATTATTCCAACTTTAGAAAACAGACGAAAAATAACTGACCTGACCTTTTTATTAAAATTATTAAACTCTAAACTTGATTGCTGTGAATTCTTGCATTTAAGGCGCAGGTTTTACGGTAACATTTTGGAAATTTATTCAGTAATGAGTGGACATTTGAGGGGAGAGGTCGCGCGCTCGCATTGCAGTTCCGTCAAGCAATTAATGGGGAAATGGGTGTTACACAAGCAAAGTAGAAATTAAATAATTAATTATTTTATCGTATAAAAATGAATGTTTCTTTGTTTGTTCCTCGTGCGGAACCTAAAGCATTTATCCGATAGCGATTTGTCGTGTATGAAATTATTTCCTATCTAGCGTTATGAAATTATTTCCTATACCATTTATCCGATTGTGATGAAACTCTGGTGAGTTGTTATGTGCACACCCGCAAATGTTTCTATAAATAATAGTGAGCTCTGGCGTCATGAAATTTGTAAAAAAATACATAAAAAATTAATGTTTCTTTGTTTGTCCCTTATTCGGTACCTAAAGCATTCATCTGAGTGCGATGAAACTTTGGCGGATTTTTCGTGTACGTGTACATGCCCTTGAAGGTTTCCATATATATTATAGTGCAAGTGAGCTCTAGCGTTATCAATTTATTTCCTGTACTATTTATCCGATTGTGATGAAACTTTTGTAAGTTGTTAAATGCACACCTTCGTAATTCCTTATACGGTACCTAAAGCATTACTCCGATTGCAAAGAAACTTTAATGATTTGTTGTGCACATACCTTTAATGGTTTCTATATGTAGTGCTGAGCTCTGGCGTTATAAAAAAATTCCTATACCATTTATACGATTGCGCTGAAACAATAGGTGATTTGTTGTGCACACGCCCGCGAAGGATTCTATATACATATAGTGGTGAGCTCTGACGTCATGAGATTTGTAGAAATAATTACAATATTTCCTTCTCATCCCCATTCACCTTCAGCCACACAACATTTGGGATGCCATAGTCTCACTGACTCCAGACGGGAGCAGGTGGGACTTTTGTAAGGTATTCATATAAAAAAAGGAGTGGCGGACGTATGAATCCATCTCTCCCACAGCGGGGCAAGGCGATGAGTCGAGAGAGTCAAATAAATTTTGGGTAATTTGTACACGAGCTGCCAATAAGAAGGAACAGCCTCAGGAGCACACGTGCTTCGAGAATTATTCAGGGTCGTCTACCACGATGGAATCCTTGTTCTACCGTTATTTCAGACATGGAAGATGCTTCAGAGAGGAACTAGCGTCATTGATCCCTTCAGCACCGGTCCAAAGTCGGGAAACACGCCAAACGCGCGCCCAACATATATACACGGTCGAAATTTCTCACATGAGAACGGGTCGCTTCTACCACTCGTTCTTGAGTTCAACAGCTCAGCTGTGAAACGATTTGCCGGCCTCTGTGTTTCCTCCTTCATACAATATGGGTCTCTTAAAGACAATTTTTCTCCGGGCCTCCTGTGCGAAGTTATATATAAAAATAAAAAAAATATTCTACTATTATTGTTGATAGGTTTAAAAATTCCGTACGACTAACACCGTTTAACACAAGTACTAAAGATAAAATTAATATCATTCTAAAATCCACAAGTCTTGGCAATTTTTGTAGGATATTATGCTGATTGCATACCAAGTTTACATTTAGTTGATTTTATATCAATTTGTATTAAATTTTGTGATTTTTCGTTTATGTGCGTCATTCTACTTTTTGTTTATCTGAGTTAATATTTTGAAATATATTCTTTCTTGAGTACGAAAAAATTTGTCGAAATAAACTTTCAAAAACAAAACCACTTTTTGTCATTTCTATTGCACGTACTTAAAAATATTTGTCCCAACTTTATTTTATGATCTCCCTTTATTCACACCCATTATTTTCGGGAATATTATGAATACAGTTATTACCATTTTATAAACAAAACACAAAAAGCCATTCAAAACACCATTAGATTCAAAGTCTCATTGAGTAAAAAACGGAGACGTCAAAAAAGGTTCAGGGCGTAAAAGATGTTTCTATCTATCCATTCCATTGCTAATATGATTTTTTGTCTGTCTAGCTGTATCCATTATCTAGTAAACAAATTTAAATTTTATAGAGCAAGTGTATTATTTATTTCGTACTTTATCAAAATGCTAAATGGTTTACCAATTTGGTGTCAATCTTACCCGAGTCTGCCCCATAGACGGCAAATTTTGTGGTTCGCTGGCGGGCTGTACAAGTACCAAAAATACCTAACTGCAGTGAAGCCGAGTTTTGATATCCCCCCCTTAATAAATCTACATGTACCTACACGAACTACTAGACAAACATTAACATTTTATATACACACATCTCATTCTAACTATAAATTGCATTCCCCAATACAACCATTACACAGTCTTGGTAACCAATATTTATACAATATTGATGTATTTGACAATAATTTGAATTTGGCAAACTTTAAACGCCGAATGTGCGAACTATTTCTACTTTATTCATAAACTATTGTAAATACCTATTTTATACATTTTTATTAATACCTATTATTATTGATTTGGAGGATATTGGCAGGCTATCTATTATATTATTTATATTCTGTATTACCTACATTTTGTCAACTCATATTTTATCTAACCTATATTATGTGTCTTTATATTTTCTGTTACTTACCTGTATTTTATTCACTTCTAACTCTTCACTTCACTGTAATTAATCAAAACATGTATTGCTTTATGTATGTTAAAACAAATAAAAAAAAAAAAAAAAAAAATTCATTTTCCCATATAAACAGTTCTTAGGTGGCACGCAAGCTGAATGTATCGGGAATGAATGTATGGAATGCAGGAGGGGGGAGGGGAACCCAGGATAGCGAAGGAGAACTCGGGAGGGGGGAGGGGAACTAGGGAGGGGGAGGGGAACTTGGGAATGGGGTTCGCGGGACCGGGGAAGGGGGGGGGGTAGAGTGAGTAGAGGGAAGGTGGAGGAGGAGGAGTGGGAACGCGAGAGGGGAAGGGGACGCGGGAGAGGAAGGGAAGGATGAAGGTGGACGGGATGAATGGGAAAGGACGCGGAGGGAGAAACAATTTCTTTATTAAATGGCATAGCAACGCATGCCGGGTACCAGCTAGTTTTTTTATAAAATTGCCTTTGGTGCATTATTATAAACAAATAAAAAATAAAATATAGTTTGCTAAGTTGATAAAAGTCTTGCAGTCTTGAGTTGGTCGATAGGTCGTAATTAAAACAAATATTAAAAAATCGTGTCATTTAATGTTATATTAACGTTTAATTCAAACTTATCAGATGCTTTTCAGAGTTTATTTACTTAAATTAAAGTTTTCTCGTACATTAAAGAATTGGTTGATCTGGCTCCCCAGAAGGTTTTTCATATCACTTCAATGCATGTGAGAAATTTTGCTCATAACGTCGTAAATAATCGTGAACTACACTGAGATCCCGTGGAAAACAAAAATCATGTGGCGTATTTCTTAGGTTTGGACGTAAATAAGACATAAAAACAACAAAGTTCCTCTTGATTGATGTTTCTGACGTATACTATTCTGGCTTTAAAGTCCCCGTACACCATTTCACGCGGAAGCTCGTCATAATTCACAAGGAATTGGTCCACGTTGAGAATACCCTATAACAAGAACGTCAATCGGTAAACAAACTAGGAAATTGTTCAAATATAACGGGACAGTTATATTTGAACAAATAAATGAGGAGGTCAGCGTAGATGTGGCGTAACCCGTGTTACGCATAAATGCCAAATAAGCTAAATTGGAAGGGCCTTTTTTGTTTTCACTAAAAAAAACAACGTTTTTGTGCTTACGCCGCATCTACGCCTACCACTCGTTCCACTGCATTAAACACTCACAGAATATATATGGCTAATCATAACTAGTTTCGTGAAAATGTATTGTGGATAAAATTTGGCACCTTTGAAATAGGACAGATTTCCGGACGATCTGCATCTCGGAGAATTTGTTTCATGTTGTTTCCAAGCCACTTGAAGAAAAATTCGCATACATCTGTTTCGTTCAAGATGAGGTAATTTGGTTTGTAGCCTCCATCTCCCCACTTAGCGACGTTGACGTTAATCTGCGGAACAACACATTATTGTTTAATTCACCATTTTAATTCAATTACTTTAGAGTACAATTTACGAGCAATAAATACCCCGATATTTGGATCAAGGTCTGTTTCCAATGTTATGACTGCAGAAAATGATTCAAAAGTTCTGTTGATTTTCTTTCTGGAGACAACAACGTGGGTATTATATTGTTCTGGGTTTTCGCACGAAGTAATATCCTTCACGACCAAATCAGCTGGACCCTGTAATAATACGAATATGTTAATTTGTAACCCACAAAAAAAGATATTAATTGTAAGAATTTTATTTACTTACAAGCATACCGACTGTTGCAAATGCTGACAAAAAGTTGACGATCCCATAAAAGAAAATGAATAGAGGAAAGTTTTTTAAAACGGATATCAGTTTGAACATGGTGAAGCCGGTACTTTAGATGGATATAGACAACCTGTGTCCAATTGACAGAATAATCGTATTTTATATATAATAATTCCGGTAATATTGCGTGCGAGGTCGGTACGAGTATATACCATTTTTCGTAATATCATCCTGTAATAGTTATCTAGATCAGATCAGTATTTGATGATACATCGAATTTATTACAGAAACACCATGTTTTCAGCGGCCGTGACGCAGTTCATGGTGATAATATATTTTGAATACCTATCTTTTCTCGGTTTTCCGATTGTTCGCAAAAAAATATTTGAATCACTATTCAAACCGAATACATGTTCTTAAAAATAATAAATGAGATTTATCGATATAATTGGCCTGGTTTAGGTTAATTAGGATAATACGGAACATCAGTGAAAAATACTATGGCTTAAAAAAGATATATTGATATGATCAATAAATGACGATTCTGAATGTAAAAGTTTTATAACCTATAATTATTCGTAGAATTAATAAATCATTATTTAAAAACGAATAAAATATGATCACTTCAAAACGCCCTGCTTGGTTAGCATCACTGAATCGGTGGCGGTTTCTGGCGTCACACAGAAATTCGCGAGCAGTATGAACGTCTTTCTGCGTCAGTTTTGTTTTGATGTTAAATAATATGTATCTTATTTTGTTTTGACGAGATCGAAACTTAATTTGGATGACTTCACCTTCTTCTTGACTAAAGTTCTGTAAGTGTTCTTCTAGTCTTCAAATATCTATTACATAATTCCTTAAAATCTCAGTCTTTAATAATAACCTGGTCTTCAACGTAACCCTTAATATCCCGCTAAAGCACTCCACCCGCAGACAAAATTCCTTTAAGAACTCTCCCATTAAACTATACAACAGCGTGACATCTTCGTTGAAACTTTGATACTTCACTAATAAAAAAATTGAAAACAAATCTCAGACTGGATAAAAATTAAAGGTACACAATTTTTTTATATATCCTATTTCAAAAACAAGTTTTTATCGAAATAATTGAGTAGATGCCCGCTTTAACTAATTCCGCCTCACTAAAATCTTCTACTAAAAGTAATAGCGGAAAATTTTCTGCCTTCAAATTTACATCTCTCAATGATGTAAGGAAGCATTTCTTCGCCGAACAAGCACTCGACCCTATTTCAACGTAGCTATTAAAAAGTGTTGCAATGAAATAGCTTTCGTTCTGGTTCATCTTTTCAATAAGTCACTTAGCATGGGCTATTTCCCCGTAACACCTCCATTAATAGAAAAAATGCAATCGGACTCTGAAAATTCAAATTATCGAATCGTTTCAAATTTTTCATTTATATCGAAAATCTTAAATGAAATTGCTACTTCAGATATAAAATGTCTCTACATTCGTATAAATTGTTAACTAAATACCAATTTCCATTAAGAAAGTCCCTTTTAATGAAAACTGGATTACTATGTGTTTTGTCGGATATAACTCTTCCTATCGAGTTAGGTAGTGTGGTTTTTAACACTATTAACCAATATTTATTTTTAACATGATTAGAAGAATTCTTTGGTTTTAATTGCGGCGTTAAGACCTGGTTGACATCGTATTTAACCTGTTCCAGTATGACGAAATATTCTGTCATCCCAGCAAGCAACTGTAGCAGATATGATAAAATATTTCGCCGGGAAAAAATTAAAAACTACCCTTTATTGGCCGCGACGAGCTATGGCTTATTTTGTTTTGGTTTCATATATAAAATACATATCGATCGAGTTGCACTGATTCACCGCGTATCTTTAAAGCGACTGACTTGAAATTTTGTTATTTGACAGTGTCGCACAGAATTTCGTGTGGGTTAGAATGTACATATGTACATGACTGGGTAGTACATTTTTAAATTAGCTCGTGAAATGTAATTTGATTGGATTTCTTTATTAATTTAATTTTAAATGTATAGTTCCCAATGGTAAGCATATTATTCATAAGTCTGGTCATTAAAGCACCGACATTTTCGGTTTGGAGGTAATGAACCATTGGTAACACAAAATGTTCACGTTGTTTTGAATGAATAAAACTGTGGCTCTGAACTCTCCATAAACCATTTCCTTTGGAAGCTCATTGTAGTCGACCAAGTAACCTTTTACGAAGTACGCACCCTAAAACAAATCAATTTTAAATCAGGTCTAAACTGTGTGTAAACTGGCGCACACTGTATACAGGATGTCCGGGCGGAAAGTGCATTAACTTCGGGAGGTGATTCTACATCACAGTATAAGTAAAAAAAACAACTTTTTTCGAAATTCCAACTTTTAGGGGTACTTATTTGGTAAAAAGATAAAGATAGTCCGGTGTGTGCGGCCTGCACTATTAGGTATTCTCCGCTGTTACGATACGCGCCAATCAAAACCAACGTTGCCACAATGCGCCCGGCTGACTCACAGCAAATTTATCGGGTAAGTTTGTACGTTACACTAAGTATTTTTAATAGGTACGTCTTTTTGTATAGGGAAAAAAATAATTTCGTAAAAAGTTGTTAATCTTTTTTACTCCTGCCATCATGTAGAATCACCACCCGAAGTTAATGCACTTTACCCCCATACATCCTGTATATATGTATTTATTTATATAATACATGTTACATAATTGTGACATTTACATAAAGAAGACATATTAAATCTGTTAATTATTACACCCAAATATTGAATGGAATATTGGATGTAATAATTTTATATATATATTATAATTAACGGTATTGTATATATATTATAATTACCTAAATCATAAGGCTGAGATTGTACCAAGGTAGCATTATATAAGTAAATCTAGTGTTAAAAATAACTCTCGAGAAAACACGAAATCTAACTTTAATTGTTAGAATTTAAGAAATTTTAAACAAAAGAATACACATTTGATGTGTAGAGTTGAAAATAGTTTTCTGGTCAAAAATTTTATATCATAAGGTTGGTACTTTATCGTTTATCTGAATTCTTGACACATTAGTTCCAATTTTAAAATTGACAATTAAAATAATTTTAAATTGCAATATTATCAGTCATTTTAAATACATGTAGAATTACGAAAGATTTTTTAAATAGTTATATTGAGGGATCAGTAGGATTTATCGGTCAAATTAGGAATTCCACAGAGCTGAACCCTCTGATATGAAAATATCTGGAGACGGTGAATTATATTCCCATTTAATAGTTTAGTAGATTAACGTGTTGTTCTTGTATTGTTTTGTATTAATTATACTTATATAATACACTTGCATAACGTGGATTTACTAGATGATCATTTATATGGAAAAGTGTATGAAAGGGTTTAGTTTTTCCTATGGGAAAAACTAAACCCGTTCCTGTAAATCTGGTGAAACTGAGTAGATAGATACTTTATCATTTGTCGGAATTCTTGACAGAAGCAGTTCCAATTTCGAAACTGACACTTATACTAAAAAAAAATTCGAGTTCGATGTACCGGAGTTATAACTGAAACAGATCCATAACTGAAATTAGTCAGTTTGATGACACCAGTTCCCGCAAATATTGCGGAAAAAATATTTATGCAAAATATCACAAATTGTTCATACCTTTTTTATGGGACATGTTTCCGGTTGATTCAGTTCCCTGAGGGCTTCTTTTAGGTCCTTTTCGATCCACCTGAAGAAGAAATCGCATACCTTATCCTCAAAGATGTAGTAGTTCGGTTTGTAGCCCCCGTCTCCCCACTTGGCGATATTCACGTTTATCTGGAAGGGATTTAACAGTATGTTATTGCTCATATCGAAGGAGTTAGCGACAAATCAGTTATTTTCAAAATTTAAAAGAACGGCGAAAATTTTGTGACAATGAGTACAAGAGAATTTTTTCACCGATCGTGTGCAATCATTTGGAAGATTTTCTTTTTTTTTCTTTTGTTTAATGTTTTTTTAATTATTTCGTACTATAAACATGTTTTTGTTATCCGTGCTAACTTATTACTTATCTCAATAAGTGTGTGGCCAACGCCACAATTCGCGACGTGAATATTATTAATTTCTATTGGCTGTTTGTACTCCAATAGTGGACATAGATCTTCTTCAGCACCCGGCGAAAGCTGCTGCACTAAAAAAGAAGAGTCATTCCGTTCCCGATTGCCGCCGATCTAACAGCTCGCGATTTGCTTCGTATTTGCTCTTCACTTCGCGATAAATAAACTTGTTTAAACATGTAAATTATGGTGCTGAATTATTTGTTGAATAAACTTGTAAGTGCGGATCAACGCTTATTTGATTTACACACACAATAAAATTAATACCCATAAGCGTGTAAAGCATACATAAAAAATAATTGTTCAGGAATAGTTGTTCAGTTTCTTTTATGGTAGGTAAGTGAAAAAGACAAAAAGGTTACATTCTTAAATGTAAATTGTAAATTCACTTTGTTGCATCCAAAACTGTTTACGAATTACAGCTTCAGATTCACTTATAACGGACTGAAAATACTCAAAACATAGTAGGACTAAATGATATTTGCTGGAATCGGGTGATACGATATGTAGGAAAAACAAGGTATGCAAGGAAAAGGGGTAATCAATCACTTACCACTGTATCTCTGTGAAGGAACTCACAACACAATCAAAATATAGTTATATCGTTCCACTGCGATACCTTGAGATAATTATCGCCACAACAAAACAAATGAGTAGGTACAAAACGATAGATATTATGTACTTTCGAGATGTTGAAATTTCTTTTTTTTTTTACTTAAAAACGAGTTTGTGTACACGAAACACACCAACAATTTGCTTCTAAGGTAGTTCCAAATCTTCTTATATATTATGTACTTGTTTTCAAAATAAATGCACTCGAATTTTTCACTATTTGTCTTGTTATTGTTCAAAATATCGAAAATTTTTCCAGCAAAGTGATGGTTAGAGAAAGGAAGGAACTGGATGGAACTAAGCATATTCTCATTTCAAAACCAAAATTTTTCAATAAGCGAATACCTGAAGGTCCAAGGCGAAGGTACTGGATTCGAGTCCCAGATGTTTTTTGAACTTTTCAATTTTATTAGATTTTATGATTTATTAGATGGTCCGATGAAAAACTTAAAATTAAAATGGAGTTCTACAAATTAAACTTGAAAACAGTAAATAATTTAGAATTTAGTTGTGGAATATAACGGATTCTGTTTAATATTTTTATAAGTAAATATTGGTAAACTTACCGATACAGTATCATCTAAATCAGTGTGAAGTGTTATATTGCCTTTAAATGATTCCATTGTCCTGTTGATTTTCGTCCTTTGGACGTTAATTGAACTGGGATACTGGTCAGAATCATCGCACAAACGAATATCTTTAATAAGTAAGTCGGCTGGTCCCTAAAATACAAGACCCGAAGATAGCAAGTTTTCAATACAGAAATTTAATCGAAGTTTTTTTTTTAAATGAAAAACATTACATTTGTGTAAACCACTGTAATCAATGTTATGATATCTACATGTTTCAGGATAATAATATGAATTTAATAATATTATTCTGACGAAGAAACGATCAGTTTTGAAACATGAAGATATTATAACATTGATTGCAGTGACATTTAATTATTTAAAAAATGTAATTAGTTTCATTTAAATAAAATGATGCCACAAAGTGAGTTTGCAAAGACTGAAGCAATTAAGTTTTTTTTTAAATTTCTCACTAACCAGCATCATAGCATCATCAGCAAATATAAGGGTTGCGTTTAGAACAATTCCAAGTAAGCATATCCAACGAGACAATCTTGCCAAAATAATGGTTTGTTTTAAATTGCAGAAAATTGGGCGCTCTCGTAACATGTCGAGAGTTAGTTATACACGAAACAACACTAGAGTAACAATGATGTTTAAAACCATATTATTTATGTCATATATAACATGTACGTGAGCTTTGATGTTTATTAGACAATAAAAAATACATAGACAATAGTGCGATAATAATGCTAATTTATAATTATCTCATTGAAAAAATATTGAGTTATAGGCACAATGTAACCAACGGTTTGCCAACCAACAGAAAATTAGATAGTAAATAAATAAACTAAACAATAAATGAATTTTTATGCATTGTGTGTGATTGACTACAAGTATAAAACCATTTTTTTAAATACACACCTGAAGGAATCCGCCAATTTTCGTTTGAAGAAGTTATCAGGCAAATTTTGAAGAGCAGTATCTTTAAAGCGATGAACCATGTCGGGTCGCATAAGATTCGGAATCGGGCCACTAACAATAACACTCCTTATGAAGATGGGGATAAGGTTGAAATTCTCGCTTTATACCAGTCGCCTGTTTTGATCAATCAAAAAAAAACATCGCCAAAAAGCGCATTATTTTATTTTGTGAAAATTATGAACAAATATGCTAATGTTTTGCGATCGTCTTCCAAACAACTTAATTTATCACATTTAACAATAAAACCATGACAGAAAAATTGTTCGTAAGCAGGAGATTGTGCGCTTTAAAGCAGTTTTTACAGTCCTGTAAAAAAAATTCTGGGATTATAAAAATACTTCGTTTAAAAAATGTTCTACATTTCAAAGGCTTAGTGGTAAGTATGTGTTCTACTAAGCGGAAAATGTGTTTGTTGTCAGTGCTACCTCTTATATACCTAAGTTGAAGAAAAATATATTTCTTTAAAATAAATAAATATATTTCTTATTAATATACATATTTAGCTTCGAATTTAGCTTTCAAAATAAAATATCGTATGTACAGTAAATTATAACACGATCAAATAAAAAAAATATAAAGTAAAATATTTGCCTATATATAATTTATCATTAATTAATTATTTTTTTTTTCTACGGTTAAAGAATGTGCAAGAGAGATGCGAAACAATATTTTTAAAATCCTTAAAAAACTATGGTATGTAGGCATTAGATAAAAAGATATGTGTTTTCATTATTATGCATTTTTAAACTATCTACGTAAATCTATAAAGTTAGATCATGCATGTTCATTCGCGTTAATACCGTAGAATGGAGTCACTTCGCCAAAATTTTATTATTCATTAAATCATCACCATATAACTTTTTACTCGTTCTTCGGTATATTATATTTTCTATATTATTTCTATTGAATTATGTACAACTTATCTGTTTTTTTTTTTTACTTTTATTTGCTATCCTGCATAATTACCACGTCTATTCTTATGATTGAAATATTATCTTCAAGATATGTAAAATGATATATTATTTTCATAAAAATAGTCATGAATATAATATTGTCTTCTTGCTCTGTGAAATGTAATTTTATGTTACAAATCCACATTAGAAATTAATAATAAATAAATAATAATTATTATTAATACCTTTAAAAGTTGTTAAAAAAATACAAGTTGTCCTCTTTTAAGCACTAGCATCTACTTTATTAGGAGAGTGTATGAAATATTACATTATGTAAAAAAATATATACAGGGTGTTAAGGTACGTACTTGAGTTACTATAACCAGTGATTCCTGACATTATTTGGAGTAAATAATGTAAATGAAACTTTGGTCTCCGGTGACATTTTTGATGTGTTTTTTTTGTTCTACAAAAACATAAAAAATAGTAGGTGTTAAGTAATCGGGGACGGGGAAAGTAGTGGGGCGGTCGCTCGGCTGAGTGACCAATAAGGTCATGTGAAAGAACTTGTTATTTGTTTGATTTGAAGAAAAAAATCTGAAAAAAAAAATTATCATAAAAAAAGTCACCGTAGACCAAAATTTCATTCGCATTTTTTACTCCAAATAAAGTCAGGAATCACTGGTTAAAGTAACTCATGTACGTAACTTAACACCCGGTATACATATATAATAACAATAAAAAATGTAAAATCGTGATTTCTACATAATATTACGTACTTATAAAATCAAGTAATTTTGGATTTCAACCTAGCATAAATTTTTAGCATTAAAAATCTGTTTTTTATGTTATTTTGAAATATTTATTTCCATTGACGATAAAGAAATTTTATTTTATAAAAAAAAGGATTTTATTTTTTTGGTAACGAGAATCGTATTAGTTACCAAATAACTCGTATCATTTATAAAACATAACATTGTCGAGAACTTCTATTTCATTAGTGGATTCAACTTTCACTATCCCTCAACCCAATCCTCGTAAACCAACACAAATTCAAAATTAATGTCCATGTGTCGACTTTACACAAAAGCTGCGAAGTTACCCATTGTTACTTAAACATATATATTTGTATAAATACATATTTTTTAATATTATACATGTTAACGTGATTAAAAATCGTTTCATGCAGAGCAATTAAATTAATTAAATGGAATGCACTTGTTCCATACAGGTTGGCCAGTACCTACACTAATAATTCGGAGAACAGCTAGTAGTAGACCTCGTGTCCAAAAATAGTTGGAAGGAGTGAACATGGGTCTTGAAGAGATCCATGTTGTAGGAAGGGGGAAATGCAGAGGCTGGAAAATCGTCCCACAGCCGAGCTATTGAACCCAAGAACGAGTCGTAGAAGCGACCCGTTCTCGTGTGACAAATGTCAACCGTTACTAGTTCCGCCGACGCTAGTTCCTTGGATCATCTTCCGTTGAAATACCTGTATAACAAGGATAGCATTACCACCGGACGCCTGTGCTCTAAAGATTGCAATCCACTTGTTAGGACGGGAAAATCTATCAAACGGACCGCCCGTTTCTGCACAGAGTCGAGGGTGTTTTTCAGGTACTTTGGGGCTCCAGACCAGAGGTGGCTGCCAAATTCAACCGTGGGGCGCACTTGCAATTTGTACAGGATTAGCGGTTGTGTACTATTAAAGTATCTGCGGGCCCTGTGCAGTACGCCCAGTTTCTGAGAGGCTAACTTAATTCTGACTTCGATGGAGCTCCCTTACTTAAGCTGGTCACTTAGAGTTACATCGAGCATATCAATAGAGGGCCGGTTCGGAAGATTGCTTCCATTGAAGGAGACTTAATTGTCATTTCGATCCCTTTTAGACGTAATCATACATGATTGGGTCTTTGAAACATTAAATTCGACGATTTATTCATACAGCAAGAAAAAACACCTTCCACTCTCGAGATAAGCGTCCATTCTTTGTTTCAAAGCCCTCTGAGTCGTAGGAGTTTGTGTTCCCTTTGGGAAATTGTCAAACAAAAAACCATCATGGACTGTACTGTTATTCGCGTAACGATGAATTGGTGCACACAACAAAAGGTCCGAACCGATCCCTGTAAGACGCCAGCATTTATCGAAGATGAGGAAAAGGTGAAACCTCTCCCTCAAAAAGTCAGCAATCAACGTACACAAGGGTGCGGGAAGTCCGTAAGAAGGCAGTTTGTTGACAAGCTCTCGGTGCCAAACCTGGTCAAAGGCTTTGGAAATGTTCGTCAAAATTTTACCTATTTCTGCAGCGCACCTCTGCATTACCAAGGCGAGGGTTTCGTCAGGCCCACTCGCTTTACTAACATCAAGCCCTCGTAAGACTTGGAGTACATCCCAATGCAGGATCATCAGCTTTTTCATATAAAAAACAACAGTGAGGAACTGATGTCGGGACTCCACTTATTATTGAGGGTAGAGTTTTCCGCAAATATTTTGCCTAATAAGTTGGCCTATTCGGTGGCGGTGTTTTATAGTGAGCCGTCAGGTCTGGTAAGAGGTGGCTGACTGCGTTTGCAAAATTTGCGTCCTATTGGGCCCACAAGCGACCAGAAGGTTCTGCTGCCATGCGGGCAGGCAGCCAGTTATTTGCTGACCTGCATGCCATGCTCAAATTTTGACCTATTTATGATCCTCTTCCTTTCCTTTGCCAATTGTTATATGCTGTACTGTTTTCGGATATTATATATGTGTTGTAGGCTCGTAAGACGCGGTTTTTCGCCTAACTGCTTTGAAGCATTGTCGACTGAACGACGGCTTTGAGCCCACACCAGTTTCCTTAACAGTGGATTGAATGAAAACATCCATTGCGGATGTGATGACTTCACCATTTTCTTGGGCACATTTGAAGGGATCCGATTTCCAACAACATGCAGCTGACCACGGGAAAGCATTGAAATGTGCCTGCAGACCGAACCAATCGTCTGACCTATAGTACTACACTTTTCTCTTCAGCTCTCGTTAGGCAGTCGGAAGTTGACGGGGATTGATGTCGATACCAGGCAGCTGTCGGACGATTCTATAGGCGCTGTGATCTCAATCTTATAACCGTGTGGTACAGTGGTTAGAAATCGGACTAACCGATTGGAGCGGTGGGTCTGGGCCTGAACCTGAACCCATGTAGGCTCCTGAACCAAATGCTCCAATTCGTGGCAAAGGGCAAAGGATTTTACCTGTCGGCCAACCGAGTCTGTTGATTATGAGAACTTCAACCATGGTTCGTTATGAACATTGAAGTCCCCCAGAACCACAAACTCGGCCGAAGGGTAGCGGGGTAAGAGATCATCAATAGTCTCGATCAAATGTTTGAACTGCTCGGGTCTGTCTGATTTGCTAAAGATCGGTGAGCGGCATAGATACGCGCAGGATCTTCCGTACTGACAAGATGGAAGCCCACCCACATCACGTCGAATCTGGAGTTTTCAAAATTCAACAGTCGCACACAGCTGATGTCAGATCGATATAGAGATAACGGACTTGCCAATGAGGGCGTAGCCCGGACAGTTTATATAGGAGGCGTCTTGAGGGTCGGCTATTGTGAAAGAAGGTGATGAAATATACATTACTGGGTAATTTTTTACAATTAATAGCATGTGAAATGTGATTTTATTGGATTTTTTAATTCATTTTATAATAAATGTATTGTTCCCACAGAGGTAATAATATTATTCATAAGTCTGGTCATAAAAGCCCCGGCATTTTCGGTTTGGAGGTAAAGATCCATTGGTAACACAAAATGTCCACGTTGTTTTGAATGAATAAAACTGTCGCTCTGAACTCTCCATAAACCATTTCCTTTGGAAGCTCATTATAGTTGACCAAGTAACCTTTCACGATGTACAAACCCTAAAAATAAATAAATTTTAAAGCACGTCATTAGTATGTAAACTAGGGCAGACTATATACTCGCGTATACATTTTGTAATAAACTACCTATTAGGCTGAGATTGTTTTAAGGTGGCATTATATAAGTAAATCTGCTATAAGTTAATAAATGACTCTCGAGAAATCACGAAATCTGACTTCAATTGACCGGTCAGTGGTTGACTGGTCATCGCGCTTGGGTCCCACCCAGGCGTTCCGTGTTCGATTCCTCGGCTGGCTAAGTCCTCCATCACAACACAAGCAACATTGATCTTCCGCTTAGTGTGGTGGTAGTAGGAGATTTTTAAATGTTGTTGGGTTATTCGTAACCCGGGAATATATGTCTTTCTTTTTTTTTTTTTTTTAAATGTCAGAAGTTAAGAAATTTTAAGCAAAAGAAATACACATTTGATGTACAGGGTTGAAAATAATTTTCTGCTCAAAAATCATATATCATAAGGTAGGTACTTAATTGCTTGCCTGAATTCTTATCACATCAGTTCGAATTTTGAAATTAACAACAAAATTAATTTAATATTATATTATAGGTAAGTACTTTATGGTTTGTGAGTTCTTGACACAAGCAGTTCCAATTTTGAAAATTACACTTATGCTGAAAACAAATTCGAGTTCGATGAACCGGAGTTACCCAGGGGGCCCAGGGGGGTATTAGGCGCTCCGCTGACGAGGCAACTGAAACCAAACTAAAACCGGCTGATTTCTATGTCTTGATTCGGGCCATCACATTGTCATACAAAGACTGTTACCAGTTGACAGTTTTCAGTTGCCTCAGTGAGCGGATCGCCTAAGGCGCTCCGCCCACTGAGGCAACTGAAAACCAACTAAAACCGGCTGTTTTCTCTGTCTTGATTGGTCAAAAAGCTTGTTTAACCATAGATGAAGAACAATCAGCTGACAGCTCGCAACCTAGCAACGGCCGCCCAGGGTAATCAGCCGTGACAGTCGCAAGATGGTCGCAAGATGGTCGCAAGTCACCGCTTGCGTTACCATTGACAACGGGGTTTTGTGTGATTGTGTAATATGCGGGCCATCACATTGTCATACAAAGACAGTTACCAGTTGACAGTTTTCAGTTGCCTCAGTGAGCGGATCGCCTAACTCCGATCCAAATTTTTAACAGAATTCAAAACAAAAAATATCCATGGTTGTGTGACGTCACGATTCCCCTCAACCAATAGGAATCTTTTAATGTATCCTGGTTTATTGTATTGAAAATAATTTCATTCGATGTTCATTTGTTTTGAACGCTTTTGACATTTGCTCGCGACGCAGTAGTGGAAATAAATAATAATAAATTGAGAATTCGCGATCGCTATTTGAGAAATGCGAAAACAGGACCCATGGTTGGAAGAAAAATTCAGGTGGGAATCTTTCTTTGGTTGTTTTTTCAGTATTCCTTATGTATGTATGTATGTTCCTTATGTGTAACTGTTTTATATTTTCGTTTTCAGAAGTTATCCATGTTCTACCCGGATCTCATTCATTTTGTTCATATATATGCTTGAAAGGAAAAATGCAGTGCAACTGTGATATATGATATATGAAACCGAGGAAACCGGGCGGCGTTTTGTCCACACAAACATATTCTTCATATCTGGATTTTGACACTAGTTAAAGTGTTTTTTTTATATCCTGTTTCTGGAGATGGTTACATGAGTTTGAGGGAAATACTGCCTGTCATGGTGCATGATGCAGGTAATTGTTTTTTTTTTGGTAAATGTTTACTACTCCGCTTTCCGGATAATACGGAATTCGAATTTCGATACACGGATACGCACGGATAATACGGAGCGGAACATTTCCTTTGCCGCCATTTCTTTGGATTTGATATTTGCAATTTTTTTCAATCTAAATACGCACGAATTACTTAGGTTACCCAGCCTAAGAACCTAATAACCTATTTTGTGCACGTAAATAGTTGTATATTGTAGTAATTGAAGTTGTATAAGTCCCGTTTCACCTAGCCAAACGTGGCTGCCAAATACTTCGCGTAAGTGAAATAATCTTATAAAATTGAAATATAAAATGCATGTTTTTTCGTCTCCCCCGACATAAATACTCAATTTTCGTAATAATAAAGCAAAATCTAAATGTTTGAATAAAAAATATTCCGTATTAACCAGTAGGCGGAGTATGAAACTATTAATTTTTTTTTTTATTAATTTCATATAAAAATTACTCAATAATGTCAGACAAAATTTTCGTCTTTGAATAGGTTTCTTCATATAAGTAGGTATCTCAGAGCTTGATTTAATACGGGAGTCATAAATTAAAAGGAATGAGAGAAAATTATGTCTCCTATGCAATATAACATAATTTATACAAATACAATAAAAACTGCATACTTTAACAATCACTGATCAAATATAATTTTTAGAAAATATAACTTCTAAGTCCCATTTTTTATTATTACAGTACCGATGATGAGCTGAGCTAAATTAAGCTACACAAATACAAATATGATTCTTTATGGGCCCCGCATGAAGCATTAAACATCTTGTGCAACTTTAATTATATAGGTATTCTTGTATTTCCTATTTCTACCTGTTTATAATAAAATACTAACATATGTAATTATGAATTTTCATTTTTATTCGCAGAGAAAAATTTATTTTTAAAATAGTATTTTAGGCTAATGCATTGGGTAGGCTCCGAAAGAAAATTTTATTGTCTATGGCCGCGCCCTTTTTCGGTTTTCTCTATTCTCGTCTATGGTGTGTGTGACGTCACGATTCCCCACAGAACAAAAAAATCGTAAAATTGTGTCGAAAATTTCTCCATAGTAAAAGCCCAAAGTTATCAATCTAGTGTTTGGTTTATTTATGAAGTTACCTACTATCACTTACAGACAGACCCATAACTGAAATTAGTAAGTTTGATGACACCAGTTCCCGCTAATATTGCGGAAAAATATTTATGTAAATTTAAAAAAATGCTTGATGGAAAAATCATCAGACAAATTGTAATTTGAAAATCTGTACACTGTTGACATTTGTCAGATGAGAACGGGTCATTTCCACGTCTCGTTCTTGAGTTCAACAGTTCGGCTCAGCGATTTGCTGGCCTCTGTGTTTCCTCTTTCCTACAACTATGGGTCTCTTCAAGACCAATGTTCACCCCTCCCCCTCCTCATAAAGCTCCCCCAATGATAGCATAGGCTTTGAGGGAAATTATTTTTCCCAGTGCCTCTTGTGTGGAGCTTATGTAAAATAACTGTATGTTTTAAAATTTAGGACATCACAAATTGTTAATACCTTTTTGATGGGACATTTTTCCGGTTGATTCAGTTCCCTGAGGGCTTGTTTTAGGTCCTTTCCGACCCACCTGAAGAAGAAGTCACATACCTTATCCTCAGAGATGTAGTAGTTGGGTTTGTAGCCCCCGTCTCCCCACTTGGCGACGTTCGCGTTTATCTGAAAGGGATTTAACAGTAACTTATTGCTCATATCGACGGAGTAAGCGACAAATCAGTTCTTTTCAAAATTTAAAAACGGCTAAAATTTTGTGTCAATGAGTACAAGCAAATATTTTCACCGTGTGCAATCATTCGAAGATTTTCTCTTGATTCATGATTTAATTGCTCTTTTTTCAATTAAAAATCCATATCCTTCTCCGGATCTATTATTTGTACCCAAAAAATGTTAATTAATTTTTGGTTTCCGGTGACTTTTTGCGTGTATGTGTTTTTACCTACTGATTTTTTTAACCGTGTTGAAAAAAAAAGGGAGAGACTTTTGAACTCAAGAACGAGTCGTAGAAACGACCCGTTCACATCCCTTGTACAATTGAAATTACAGTTAATTTGATGATTTTCTCCTCCAAGCATTTTTTTATTTATTGGAACTGGTATCATCAAACTTATTAATTTCAGTTGTGGGTCTGTCTGTAAGTGATAGTAACTCCGGCTCAATGAACTCGAATTTGTTTTCAGTATAAGTGTTATTTTCAAAATTGGAACTGATAAACGATAGAGTACCTATAATATAATTTTATAACATTAAATTATTTTATTTGAATTTCGAAATTGCAAATGTCAAGAATTGATAAAGTATATCTACCTTATGCTATATTTTTGCCCAGAAAATAATTTTAAACTCTACACGTCAAATGTGTATTTCTTTTGCTTAAAATTTCTTAATTTCTGACGAGTAAAGTCAGATATCGTGATTTCTCAGGAGTTTTTTTAACAATTTCTAGATTTACTTACATAATGCCACATGGAACAATCTAAAGAGTGGTTTATTACAAAATATAGTCTGCGCTAGTTTATATACTAAAGACGTGCTTTAAAATTTATTCATTTTAGGGTGCGTACATCGCGAACGGTTACTTGGTCGACTACAATGAGCTTCCAAAGGAAACGGTTCATGGAGAGTTCGTAGCCACAGTTTTTGTTCATTCTAAACAATCTGAACATTTTGTGTTGTCAAAATTGACTTAAGGTCGATGAGATGTTTCTGAATTACTATTTTGGATGACACACTGATTTATTATCTTTGAGACGTTCGACAAGTTGTAACTGTATTTTATTTTTATTTTCAAACGATCGCATTGTTCTTTAAATATAGTATTTAAGGACCGGCCAGTTTGTCCAACTCATGCCGCGTTGCATTCGTCCCACAGAGGCCCTAGCACGCTTGCTTTATAACGATCGGTAGGATAACTATCGGTAACTTCTCATCGTTTCCTAGGACAACTGCACATCGCTAAAGTATAAACAACAGTTGATGTCGAATATGTTAAGGACACTTAGTCATTGTGAACTGTCACTTATTCGTTGGCTATCTGTAGTCATGCTAGGGAACGATGATAAGTTACCGATAGTTATCCTACCGATCGATATAGAGCAAGCGTGCTAGGGCCTCTGTAGTTTATGAATGCCGTTATTTTTTTATTCGAGTTTTTAAAGGGGTGTTCTAGTCTAGGAATATGGAATAAAACTTTTTTTTGCATATATTCAAAGTTTAAATCTTTAAAAATATGCCCTTAAAACGATTTTTCAAACTTCGAATTATTTTTGGAGTTATAGCTATTTTTGTGGCGCGCCAACTAAATTCGGTCTGGCCGGAAAAAAATTTAACAATAAATGGTAGACGTTGCCCGACTACCTGCGGATGGATTATCATAAAACCTTTCTTATATTCTATACCTACATAATGTATATATATAATGTATTTTTAACTAAAGGTCCTAGTAACGTAAAGTAAGTACACCGTACCATTATATGAATAAAACTGCCTGAAACTTTACTCAAAACTTTAAACACGTTTTTCTCGAAAATACTTTTTTCAAGCTGGCGTGCATGATATCTAGAGTTCTACTGAACCGATTTATTTGATATTTGGTGTGAACCTTCTCTACACATCCATTGTTTTAAGCAGAATGAAAGAAAAATTCTAATTTTTACTATTTAAAAAAAACTTAAAACTGTTAAAAAAAACACGTTTTTTTTCAAACGGCCGCCATTTTATGAAAAAAAAAATTTATTCCTCCGAGGTTGCGGCAATAGCAACATCTTTACAGAATAAGAATTTAGATTTTTTTTCGGATGTCCAGAATAGTTGCAATCAAAGAACGCCAGGACATCCATTTTTTAAGTTTTTTTTTATGTATTCTTAGAAAATAAATAAACAGATTAAAGACTAGAATACTTAAGATTCAAAATTATTTGTGCCGAAAGTAATAAATATTTCGGCCACAATTTTTGAGAAGTTTTGCAATTTTATTAGATTTTGGTCCGACGAATTCCAATCATCCAAAATTCATTATATTTGAATTCTTATTAACTGCTGGGTAAATTAAGTAGAGGATTTTTATGTGTTTTGATAATTAATTATTTGTTCTGTGTCTCTATCCTGGAAGCTGTTATTTTTAGCATTCATAAAAACTATATTTCCCCTCTTATGCTGTATAATCGAGCGGGATGTTAGTACGCCAAGGTACAACTTATGTGACGAAGGGTAAAATTTTCATAATTAATGGTCGTATCTAAAACGTAGAACGTAGGCATTCGGAAAATTACGATTTTATGTATTTATCTTATTTTATAAGTAAAAAAAATATTTTTCTTAATTACGTAGTATTACCACAGAATAATGCATTCTGTCACGCTTAATAAAAATTATACAGCAGAACTTAATAACAGCAGAATAAACAGCTTTTTTAATATATTGAACATTAATAGAAAAACTTTAAATTAAAATGGATTTCTATAAATTAAAATTGAAAACAGTAAATAAATTAGAAATTAGTTTAGATTAAAGGGGTTCAGTTTAATGTTTTAGAAGTAAATATTTATACACTTACCGTTACAGTGTCATCTAAATCCGTATGAAGTGATACATTGCCTTTGAATGATTCCAATGTCCTGTTGATTTTCGTCCTGTAGACGTTAATTGAACTCGGATACTGGCCAGGATCATCGCACAAACGAATATCCTTAATATATAACTCGGCTGGTCCCTAAAATATAAGACTCTAATATTGTAAGCTTTGAACAAAAAAAATAATTAAAGTTTTTTTTTAATTTTCCACTAACCAGTATCGTAGTATCTTCAGCAAATATAAGCGTTGCGTTTAGAACAATTCCAAGTAAGCATACCAGACGAGACAATGTTTCCAAAATAATGGAAGGTTTAAAAATGCAGAAAACGGAGCGCTCTCCTAACATGTTGAGAGTTAGTTGTACACGAAACAACACAAGAGTGAAAATGATTTCTAAAACATTGTTTATGTAATATTTATCATGAACGTGAGCTTTGATTTTTACAAAGAGTACAATTAGTGCGATAATGTTGAACATTTATGATTACCTCAATGAAAAAGTAGTGAGCATTTCCGGCTAATCAGTGGCAAAACGAAGAAATCCAGAGCCGCTCATTATAGGCAAAACAAAATTATCGAAAATCTGAAACAGAAAAATCAGAAATAGATACGGACACATCTAGGACTCGATCCCAGGATCACAGTACATAGGTACCTGGGGAGTCTGGGCTAAGCTCCAAACATCGCTGACGTCCAAACGAAGCTCCCTTTTGGGTTAGGCCGGCCTCAAGGAGCAGAATTCCGCCATCACCCATTCAAACTTCTATTTCATTTGCTATCCCTCATCCCACTCCTACTACTCTCTACTTCTTCACCCAAAAGGTGCGCAGCTAACCCCTATGACTTCAGTTATGTTGTTATGTTCATTTAAACAATTTAAAAAAATATATATTTTGCAATATTAAAAATTGTACATTATTCAAACTTGCTAACGTTTCATGCAGAGCAATTAGATTCAATACACTGAATGTACTTGTTCTGTACAGGGTGGTCAGTAACGACACTAATATTAGTTCCTTACATATGAAATTGGTGTTTTGCCGTACTGGCAACTTTGATCTCAAATATCTTCTCTTTGGTTAGGAATTCCAAATTCAAATTTATACAGTTATTTACTCGTGTATTTGTGTTTCGAAAATTATAATTCATTTGTTTTTTCCATAATTGTTTTTTTTCTTTGCGTCACTTAATTTACAAAGTGGAAAACTTGAAATATCGCGTTATTTACGATTACGAGTTCTACCGTGGCACCAGTGCTGCAGAAACGGCTCGAAGGATTAATGATGTGTATGGCGACGGTGCCGCAAAAAAAAAAACACAGTGCGTTTTTGGTTCCAACGTTTTCGTTCTGGAAATTTCGACCTGCAGAACAAGCCCCGTGGACGGCCGGAGACCAAAGTTGATAATAAAGAATTGAAGGCTATTGTGGAATCGGATCCATCGCAAACCACGTCCGAGTTAGCTGCAGGTTGCGGTGTTAGTGATAAAACTGTTTTAATCCACTTGAAGCAAATTGGGAAGGTGAAAAAGCTTGAAAGGTGGGCATCTCACGAATTGAGTGAAGCAAATCAACAAACGCGCGTTGACTGCCGCTTTGCATTACTCAACCGGCACAATAATGAAGGGATTTTAAATCAAATCATTACCTGTGATGAAAAGTGGATCCTGTACGATAATCGGAAGCGCTCATCGCAATGGCTGAACCCAGCTGAACCAGCCAAACCATGCCCCAAGCGAAAATTGACTCCAAAAAAGTTACTTGTAAACTAAGTGACGCAAAGAAAAAAAAAACATTTAAGGAAAAAACAAATGAATTATAATTTTCGAAACACAAATACATGAGTAAATAGCTGTATAAATTTGAATTTGGAATTCCTAACCAAAGAGAAGATATTTGAGATCAAAGTTGCTAGTATGGCAAAACGCCGATTTCATATGTAATGACCTAATAATTTGGGAAACAGTGGGTAGTTAGTAGATATCGCATCCAAAAAATGATGTTTCTAATTTTCTCTTATTTAATTAATCAACATCAAAATAAATTCCCCTGAAAGCACAAGATTGTTTGCCCAAAAATATTTTAGTAAAATATTAGTGTAAAATAAAAATATTTTACATCCGTCAATTTTAACACTAGAAAGACCGGACACAGCTCAACACCTATATATAAAAACAGCGAACAAAATTTTGAACATGTCGGTGAAAAATTGTCATTTTTGGTAAAAAATAAATAAAATGAAAACGTTATTTAATTAGGTAATGAAATAGTATAAATAATGTTCGATATTGCATATTATTCTATGTGCGCATTTAGTACAAGAAATTATCAGAAATTAGTCCTTTTTAAATCAAATTCTAGACGTATTGACTCTTTTTTTACAAAAAAACATAAATTGATTTTGAATGATTGTTATTTTATCTGGTACACGCAGTTTTAAATGATTGTTATTTTATCTGGTACACGCAGTTTTAAATGATTGTTATTTTATCTGGTACACGCAGTTTTAAAATTTTGAAAAACTAAGTGTATTTTTAATATACTAAGGTTATACCGTTGGTCGTTGGCAGATTTGTTCAATTTTCAAACGATAGATTCTATTAAACAACCCAAATTTCAAATCATATAATCATACAACAAATAAATCAATACATAATCTAGTCAACACAGTTCTCAAAGTTTTTATTTTAGTTAAATTAATATCATTAAAAAATACCTCAGTTTTTCTATTTATTGAAGGTCTTACAAACTAAAATATTTAAAAAAAATTTTACCCACTTATTTTGTTTAGACATTATTGAAAAATGATAAATTATTTTGACCAAAAATTCATTTTAAGAAGTATATAATTTTCATTCATTTACCATCTCCCGTTTGATTATTTTTATGGCAGTTCGAGAGATAAATTCTCGCGATTCATTAGCCACCGAGACGCGGTCGTGTGCGGTTGTCTGTTCGCGTTACTCATTTTGACAACATTTCGCAATAAATTTAAAACTAATACCGTTTAGCTTCATGGTTGTAAAAACATCCGCGCGCAGCGCTGTTAACAAAAACGGAATAATGGATTGCTGGATATTACCTCTTAAGGGTTTAAGAGACCGAAAAGAAAGCCTTTTAAAATTAAAAAAAAATTATATCGTCTGTTTTAATAAACCTATAATTCTGATATTTTATTTTTAAAAATATAGGGCGTTTCAAATTTCTAAGGTCGATTTGTCTTTTTTTACAATACACTTCCCCCCCCCCCCCAATGCAATCATTGTACCACACATAAATTACTGTAGCAGTATTCTATTCTTAGCCAACGACGGTTTAATGAAACAGATGACCATTCTACAAAATAGAGCTATGAGAACTATATTGAAGAAAAATAGGTACACAAAAATTAGGAAAATGTTGAAGGAGTTAAATATCTTGTCTTTCAAACAAATAATTTACTTCAATACTATTTCATTAATCTACAAGATCATCAATGGCCATACATCTATTGAATTTCTAAGAAAAATCGATAAACTTCAGAACACACACAGATATGAGACGAGGAAAAGAAATGAACTGAGACTCCCCTTCAGGAAAAAAACACAGAGTCAAAATTCGTTGATGTACGGAGCGTTGAAGATATTTGGAGAATTACCAGAAGAAATAAAATTAGAAGAAAACATAAAAACATTTAAAATTAAATTACGTAAATATGTGATTGATGTGTTGTAAACGTATTACTTTAATTATGTATATATATTATATATATAAGGATTGTATTAGGACATAGATAACTATGTACCTACTTAAAATGCCTCAATAAACAAAAAACAATAAACTTTCCGCAAATATATTTCTGGGAATTCTCTTTAAAGACGGAATGGGTATATTGCTAACTAACTCGGCTTAATGGCCCTACCCGTCACATTCATATCATCTGGACCTCTTCAAAACCGCATTAATAAATCCCCTTACCGTAACCCGCCTCACAACGCTGGCCAACCGGGTGGTGATATTGCTCTTCTGTCTTTACACTGTACAGATAGGGACGCTCTTGTGAGGTGTCACACAAACATTTAAAAAAATTGACAGCGGTGACCTTTGTGGGTATAAATCATCAAGTAGATAATATTTCAAAAAGAAAAAAAAAAGATTCATACGTTTTCACCGTGGGTACTAAATCATGAATAACGCAAAGTGAGAAAAGACTTAATGCAATTAGTTCCACCATGAAAATAATTCAATATTATAAAATAATGCGTACGTAAACTAACAAACAGAGCTGAAATCAATAGGATGAAGAACAGGACGGTAGTTCCTCTTGTGAAGGACGGGGGGCTTGAGAGATTCAGAGATCTTACTGAGGTGGCTCTCGATGAAAACTGAGAGTAAAACAGAAGGAGTATGATTAAAAAGGAATTTCATATTCTCAAGCAGTAACCAGGGCCAGGAGAACAGGATATGGGCGGAGACACGTACGGTGCTCACACGACTCCAGCCGTGACGTCACAGCGCGAGACATGACTCAGTCTGATTTCCCACACTTCGTCATACCTATTCCTCGTCCACGTCTGCGTCCCGTGCACAATGATGACAGCTATAACTCTTCGGCTCTTAACTCTTCCTCAAACGATATGGCCGCCTAAGAAAAAGCTTGGATTATGATGTCTATCATGAGGGTCCACGATTCACGGGGATGCATGACAACAAAGGTATTATGTTTCGTACACTGCACGCAAAAGCCAGGAGTCTAATACAGTCAGCAAAGCCTCATTCGCAAGCCAACAAAATGGTCGGTGAAGAAAATTTTTGTTATTGAAGATGGTGCACTTTTTCTGCACGCGCTCAAAGTTAACTTGACTTCGGCCTGATAGTTAGCGTCCAAAAAGAAGAAGGGAAGATATGTCATTACTAATTACGAATATTAGAGAGAGCGCGCTAATATTAAAAACGATAATAATTAAGCGAAAATTGTGAAAATGTTTAATAAAACAACTCGTTTAAATTAGAGCAAAAATCTCTCGACAAATGCTTATGTTGCAATTAAAGATACTCTGTGAAAATTTTCATACCCATTATATTGTTAAATAACCGAACAAAATGTGTTTTTAATAATTTTCGGAGTATACTTCTCCGAAACGGTTTTTTTTCTATCGAAGGAATTTCATATAATTACCGTTTCGGCTCTACAAATGTATCGATATTATCTTCAAAAATAACATATATTATTTAGAAACTTATGTATTTTGTGTAATTACGAACTGATATGCATGATTTATATTGCTCTTTATTATCTATCGACTCTTTATGGCAAATCTCATTGTTAAAAATTTCGTTTTTGCATGCGAAATAATTATGTTAATTATGCAGAGCATGTTGGGAATCAATTTAATCACGTTGTGAAGACTACTAAGACTTGTAAGGTACATTGTAAGGTACAATGCAATAAAAATAAAATGATTTTATTGATGTGGTGGTCATTTAGTAAGCAGGGGCTATTATTATATTTCTATTTTTGGAGACGTTAACTAAAATTTATTTTGTTCTTTCATCAAAATGAGACAAGCTTACGAGTGGTTTAAAAATTTCTGTTATGAAAAAAAAACTCAAGGATTTTATATTTTTCAGGAGTGACGGACGTATGAATCTATCCGTCCCATTGCGGTGTAAAGCGATGTCCCGAGAGAGTCCTGCTAGAGAGGTCAAAAGGTCTCCCTCAATGGTCTCTCCTGATCAAGCTTGCCATGCAGTTGGTAGGCAAATGTATCCGCCACCAAGATCCGGACTAGTCCCACCCCATTAAACCCGGGCACCCCTGCTGGGGGTGACCTTTGGCAGAGGTGTTGGTCTTCCAGTAAATGGCATGTAAAAATACTGTACACAAAAATATTTTATGAAGAAAGAAAAAAAAATACAAAGCATGGAGCAAAATGTTCATTACGGAGTGAAATTAGTTGCGTTAGGTGAGAATTTTTGCAAAAATAATAATATATGCATTATGGCTTTGAAAAAAAAACTAGATCTCAAACAAAGACCGCATCTTGAGATATGTCTTTTTATGGATTTTCGGCAAAATTTTATACACGACTTTTCCTCTTCCTTTAGACAGAGCATGAAAATGCTATTTAACCTCTCTGGCTAATTTGTTCGCATTTGGGAACAACTCATATGGGTCTCATATAAATCATTGTGTCTCCCTTACTATCACGGTTAAAAATATGATCTAAAAATTATAAGAAAGAGAAAACATCAGTCTTTATATTCAAATGTAAACGTTAACCACAAAATAAATCAAATATAATCCAAAGTTTCCAACCGCAATTTGAAAAAAATTAATGAAACTTTGGGATTTTTTTATTAATTATTTTCACATGAAATGACAAAATAGTAAAATAACAATCACTTTTATAATACATTTGTCTATTAAAATTTGTATGTGATTTTTTTTTTATTTTTAATCTGTAATTTTAATTAGATAAAACGTATGATGAGCCATTTAAAAAAAATAATTTATGATTGTATTCTAAATTTTAATATTTCAAAAATTATATTTTTTTTTGTATTTATAAAATTTTAAAGGGTATATCAACACCTTTTAAAAACAGTTTTTAGTTTTCGGATGCGTTCATAAATGTTCCATTTACATGTATTTTATTGCAAAGCGGAAATATTTTGACATTATGACCAAACATGCTCGAGGTCTGAGGGCTTAATCTAAACCTATTTGAACCGATGGTTGTAGATTGTCTATGATAGGCAAATGGAGCTGAAACTTGAGGCAGCTTTCGCACTCATGAGTTGATAGAAACAAACTACAGATGACGATAGTGACATTCGTACATATTTGTGGAGATGTGCAAGGTGCAAGCATTGCTGCCATTCATTATTTTCTCCGCGTGGTCCACTTTGAGAGACACCCAGCGGAGGAGCAGAAGACGGTAAGCAGTCGCGCCATACTGAGCTAGGTCTCCAGTCTCCTATTGGCTATGATGGCCCAATCAGGGTACCTAGCATGGACGATTGATAAAACCATATATCAATCCGATATTGACCAAATCCGTCGTCTATGGTCAGTTATCAATATTTGCGATCACCGTCAACAATTTTAACAAGAAATATTCCGACCGACGTTTGATAACTTTTAGTCCTCTCTTTTTTAGGTCTCAATAGGTATTTTTTTTTTGTGTTCTCGGATATACATTTTACAAATGATGAATGTAGTTTTCGTAGACGATAAGTTAAAATAATACAAAAAAAATGTTAATAATCAGTAACATGCCCATAGGTTAGTAGTAGAGATTTGTGAACATTTTACTAGGAGAACCTGTGTTAAAGTGTTCGCATGTATTATATTAAGTGTTATTCTGTCGTCATAAGTAAAAACATAGTATCTTCCTTGATATTGTCAATAAAAACATTGTGGTTCGACACATGGCGGAAGTACTGTATATAATCATGTATACGTATCGTGGTGTCAGATGAGTTTTGCTTATCTGTCAAACACATTTATTTGGATAATGTCGTTCGTAATGCAAAATTACAGGCATATTTAATGAGTGTATTGATCTAACGAAGCTCTTAGAAATGAAAGTAGTCATATACACGATCAAATAAAGCATCTAAGATCGATCAATTTATTCCGCTAGATCTTTGAGAAACGAAAGTGGTTGAAATATTAATAAAAACCCTTTAAATAAGTAACTCCCGTTTAGTGTCAAGAAATAAATGCAGACTGCCAATGCGAATTTATGTTAGTATTTCAAATCAACATTGCTAATATATTCATATTTTTACGTTTAATGTAATTGATTGGTGTTTGACGTTTCGCGATGTATATTCGTACACAGAAAAACCAGTGTTGACAGCGTATATCGAATTCTTATTTATGGGTATATGTCAATATCGGTTCGGTTGTCAAAGCGAAAACTGTGCTAGGGATATCGATATAAAATCATTGTTAGTTATTCTTATCGATATTGTAAAGTTATCGATTTCACCGTGCTAGAGCTCCAGGTGGTAAGAGTGGTTGCTACCTACTGGAGTAGTTTTACTGCTTCAACTAGATCCGTGCCTTGACATATCGGGAGAGGCGGCGCAGGCCGGTTTTAGAAGCACTTTTGCTTCTTAAGGAATGCATCGAAATACTGACTAGATAGTAGAATGTCGACAGTGACTTCTTCATTATGCTTGATATACATTTTTACGTTAAAATAATGCGTAGTTGGAATATATCATTTGTTTGGACATAATACGCATCGATATGGAAGCGGTGTCGATATTTGGTTAGATATCCCATCAAGTAGAAACCTCTCAAACTTAACCACAATGATTAAATACGTTTTGATAACCGCTTTTTATTTATCAACCCTATATTCATAATTTGTTATTTTTTCTCATTAGCATCCAAACTACAATATTACAACGCCCGTTCTGCATAACTGTTGTTTTTTAATATTTATTTTTTTAAGTGTATAATATTTTTGCATTTGATAAGAATGCTTTCTGGCACGATATTGCAAAGCATACTTCACCACGTTGATTCAACTTATATCTTATCATTATTCAACTATATTATCGAGGATTACATGTCCGCGCCGCAGTTATAAGGCATCCATACAAGGAATAATGCAATAGCGATAAGTGCAATTTGGTTTTCAGTTCACGTGGATTGCACTGAGAACTGTTCAGGGTACTTTCTCCACTCTCAAAAGGATTACGAAATGCAGTTTTATGCAAAAAAACTGGCTTAAAATGATGAACTCCGTGCTTGCAGATATTTTTCGTCCTTCATCCGCGATATTCCAGGATTAATTTTTTATTTTTAATTTCAACTGTTTCTTTGGATGAAGCTTTCATAAATTTACCACTTTCAGATATATCTAACCGTTAATGTGAAAATGTTTTGTATATCTGTAAATATCCAACGAAACTTTTTGTTTTCAAAATAAGTGATGGTATATACGCCGCTGTGCACGAGATACTCGTTATTAATACGTCGATGTTGAATTTATTGCTCTGTCTCACTTTTTATAAATGTTTTCTTGATTACTCGGTGTATAAAAAGATGTGCCCCGTTTGGAAATCCTATCAAGCTACTTATCAGGTATAAGAATGAAACCGGGTTAACCGAGCTCACCCGTCAGCAATGCAAAAACGTAAACTTTCAAAAGATTATTAATATCCTAAAAATGGCACTTAACCCCCCAGGCCTCGGGCCCATTCTGTCAGAAGATCAGAATATCTCCGCTTTGCAATAAAATCCAAATAAATGAAATATTATGAACGTATCTTAAAACCAAAAACTGCTATTGAAAGGTAGATAATGGATAAAATTTGAATTAATATAAAAAGTTTTCAAAATGGACCACCTTAAGTTTTTGGGCAATCGGACAATGAAAAATGGACAATCTTAATTTACTGGTAATAAAAAAACTCAAATATTTTATTACAAAAACGTTATTGTGTCTCCTCACTTTTTTGTGGTTGCCTGTAAAAATTATTTTCAAAATTCATAAAGAAAAACATTTTTTTTCAGGGTTGGAAACATTGGTTTCAAAGATGGGGTACATTGAAAATCTTTTATGGTTAACTTTCAGATTTTTATATAAAGCGTGGTTTTTTCTCTTTCTAACACAAGGTTTAGATTTTGATGCCAATTACCATGCCAGTAAAGGAGACACAACGATTTCTTTGAGAACTATGTATATGAGTTGTTCCCAAAAGCGAACAAGTTAGCCTTAGGGGTTGTCTCGTATTAAATTTTTTTTATATTAAATCTTGTGAATAATTAAAATTATGTCAATTGACAAATTTAATATTATCAGATTGGAATCTAATAAGACATTTACGAGAGTACGGTGAGAGAAGAGACAATAATATTATGTAATTTTTTTTTTTAAGAATTTTTTTTTTCAGTTTAAAAAAAACTTGCCTAAATTTACTTTTATTTCATTGTATTTTCAGATTTCTAAACTAAGGCCAAACTAATGCCCAAACGCTTAAATTATTAAAGTATTTAGCGCTTCGGTATGTTATAATGTCAATAACAATATACCAAAGTGAATATGGACAGAAATTATTGTAAATAGCTGTCATCCCATATGACGAAACCAAATTTTCATTTACGTAATTGTAATTTTGAATGCAGTATTTTCCATCGCCCTGAATGCAAATAGTTTTTTTTATAGTAATTAAGCTGAATCCAAAGTGTTTTCTACAAAATATTCGTATTAAGCATGCCCAGCAATCTCGCTTTACCCAAAATTTCATCAAAATTTTTTACTCCCAATAATATTAGGATTACTGGTTACAGTAAGTGAAGTACGTCCCTTAACACCGTATTTATAGATGTAGATAATTTCTCACAAATGTCCCAACTGCTCCCGTCTGGAGCCTGTGAGACTATGACATCATCAATTGGGGTAAGTTGTGAGATCGAAGCTAGTGGGAAAGGAAAGGGTATGGGAAAAGGAAAGTGTGGAAAATACCTGGTTATTCAGATCTAGTCACCAAACACGGCTAAGAGCCATTTCAAGCAACATTTCAATTATGAATGGTGGTACTAGGGCGATACTGAAAGTATCCACTTTGAAACGTGTCGCAAATATACTATATTTTATTTTTAATTATTAAAATTTGATTACACAAATCAATGGAATAAAATTTATCTGCTCACGCCGGGATTTGAACCCGCGACCTCCGGATAGCTAGTCGAGAGCTTTGCCCTCGACTACGGAAGCCGGACCTATCAAAATAACATGAATAGAATAGCTCTAGGAAAAAATAGATAAGAAGTTAATATTATTAAAGACTACACAGGTTAAAAAAAAATACGATGAACAATCTAAAAAAATTATAATTTTACTATTTTTTCGTTACAAGTAAACACCGTCAATCATCAGATTTTAGTGTGAACATGGCGATATAAATCTTTCTCAGAATCTAAGACCAAAAAACAACATGTTTTATTTTGCTATTTAATTTTCGATATCGTCCGCCGAGCTCCGGTGCGGGTCGGACGAGAAAAGGAAAAGATCTCCACGGAATCCGACCAATAACTCATAAGCTACAAGTGTACCGGGCCTAACGATCCTGTATCTTAATATTTTAAAATAGATTGCCACTATTCGCCTTGGAGATGACAGTTGGGATAAAATATCGTCATTACTCCTAAGGTTTAAGCCGTTAGGTCTGTGAGTTACCAAATATACCTGGACCGAAGGGATCCCGAAAGGGACCTCGTACCCCGCAGCACAGTTTTAAATGGGTAAAATGCCCACACATAAAAAGTACAGCTTACGAGCTACCAATAATACACAATCATAACTGTTAGCTTGATATACTCTTTTTATCTACCATTCTACCGTTTCGAGTCAATGCTCTAATGCTCTCTGCCTCTGTCCGTAATAATATAGAATGGTTTATCGATTTGTTAAAAAAAACACAGTTGTTAGAAACATATTACCATACCGAAGATCTGTGATTGTTGTCATAATATTTTGGTTTATAATTTAAAATGTTATGAACAACAGTTTAATGACAAGACTCCGCGTGAACGTTATCCGAAGTATCATTGAAGAAGAAGATAACAATAATAATCAATTTTTTTTAAATATGAAAATGAACAAGACACAGAAAAATAATAAAAGATAACGGTCGCAACTGCGACTCGAACCCAGAACCTTACGTCTTACCGGAAAAAAAAAATTAGTCGAAGATAATATTGTTAATTCTGAAATTTGAAATATGAAGTTGACAATTACGACAGTCTCATAATAGATCGCAGTGGCCCAACTGGTAGAGGTGCATGTCCCGGTAAGACGTAAGGTTCTGGGTTCGAGTCCCAGTTGCGACCGTCATCTTTTATTATTTTTGTGTCTTGTTCATTTTCATATTTAAAAAAATTAGATTATTATTGTTATCTTCTTCTTCAATGATATATTACATTGATGGGAATAACCTTCAAAAGTTAAAGAGAGAGTTTTTCTTATAAAAATATGGTTATCCGAAGTGTTTGGAAGTGATGTAAAAAACCGTTTCA
Organism: Limnephilus auricula; assembly: GCA_951813805.1. Lineage (NCBI taxonomy): Eukaryota > Metazoa > Arthropoda > Insecta > Trichoptera > Limnephilidae > Limnephilus > Limnephilus auricula. The sequence goes on along the minus strand of OX638388.1, from coordinate 4,660,003 downwards.
AAATGTAAAATATCATGATTTGTTTAAAAAAAGAAAAGTATACCAGTCCCAGCGAGAGATTGTACATGACATCATCGTTCTAGTATCTTCTGTATTATATTTTTCTAACAAGATGATCCCCGACAGTTAGCCCCCTTCGTACTTACATTCAATATGCAGTCATAGAGTCGGTTTAAGTAAAATACGGCATACCTTCTTCCACAAATCATAACTACGTATTCCTGACGGGGTGTGCAGAGAGGATGTAGGTACTGCCGAATAACAAAAGTGTAAAACATTTTTTTCATTAAAATGCAGCAAGGATAAAACTACTGGTCTATAATTACTGTATAAACCAGCGTATAATTACAAACAATCGACCTGTAAATAAATTTGTGTGATATCCATACAAACTTATTATTAAAGGTAGTTTTACGTCGATTTTATTTGTGACGTTGGTAAATAATGCAGAAAAAATTACAATTTTATAATTTCGTCAGGGATCAAACGTCGAGTCATCAAAAAAATTTATCTACATCATAATAAGATGTAAATTATAATTGTATATGTAACTAAACTACAAGCACCTGTTGACAAGCCAATTCAATTTGATTAGCAGGACTTTTTTGTTGATATGTATCAACTATTCTTTCAATAAAATATTTAAAAAAAATAATTAAAAGAATATATATATATTTATAGCTGGTACCCGGCATGCGTTGCAATGCCACTAAATAATAAAAAGGTTTCTCCCTGCGCGTCCTTTTCCATTCGTCCCGTTCACCTTCCTCCTTCCTTTCCTCTCCCGCGTACCCTTTCCCTCTCGCGTTCCCACTCCTCCTCCTCCACCTTCCCTCTCCTCACTCAACTTCCACCCCTTCCCCTGTCCCGCGAACCACCCTCCCAGTTCCCCTTCCCCCACCCTTATTCGCCTCCCCCTTGTAGTAGCTATAGCTGGTACCCGGCATGCGTTGAAATGCCATTTAATAAAGATTTTTTTCTCCCTGCGCGTCCTTTCCCATTCTTCTCGTCCAATTTTCGCCTCCCCTTCCTCTCCACGTTCCCACTCCTCATCCTCCACCTTCCCTTTCCTCACTCAACTACCGAAGGGACGAACGTCAAATGTTTGACAGGAAAGTAGGTGGAACAGTTTATATGGGAAAATGAAATTGTTGTTTTTTTCTATCTTCCTCGCCATTTTTCCATATTTTCTCACCGTTTAAATCTTCCCTAGACTACGACAAACATTTCAAAACCAAAATCAACTCAGCCCAGCCGTTCTCGAGTTTTAGCGAGACAAACGAACAGCAATTGATTTTTATGTATATAGATTAAATATTACAGAGATTACAAATGAAGAACACATATTATAACTATCTGACTACTTGTATAACCGTCTTCATTATTTTTCTATATTTGTTAAATTTGTATGCTTCTAGCCCCCAGAGGCCCTAGCACACTCGATCGATAACGATCGATAGGATAACTATCGGTAACTTCTCATCGTTCCCTAGGACAACTGCACATCGCTAACGTACAAACAACAGTTGATGTCGAATATGTTAAGGATACTTAGTCATTGTAAACTGTCACTTATTCGTTGGCAATCTGTAGTCATGCTAGGGAATGATGAGAAGTTACCGAAAGTTATCGATACAATCCTTATCGATCGTGTGTGCTAGGGGCCCTGTTCTTGTTATTTGTGTATTGTATTGTGTACAGTTGTACAGGTTCCAATTTTTGGGAATCTGTGCAACTTCCTTGTCTGCACTCATTTTTCTGTATAAATATAACTAATTTTAAGATATGGCCATGTCACCCTTAATGGGTGAAAGCCAAATAAATAAATTTAAAAAAGAACACATAAAAGCACATGGTACAGTAAATGAGATATAGTAAAATAATTAATATTAACAATTGCAGTAAAGATGATGTATGAATGTAGTGAAACAAGAAATCAAAACCAAAGTTAAATATTTCTACCTTCGAAGAACATGAAATCAAATAATATAGTTCCTTTCTATTTTTTTTCTCACCTTATATTTGTATTGTGTAAAATATTTTTACTACAACGCAATTTGTAAACATTATAATAATTAGTTTGTCGTTATAATTATTATTTTAATAATAAAAAAAGAAATAAAAAAAAAAAGAAAAAAAAAAAAGTGTGCGCCACGTTCGCGTTGTTTGTCGGTTCACCCTCTCGGCCTATCCTTGCGGGAAACGGCGTGATGGTTTTTATTAGTTAGTTAGTAGTTATATACCACAGTAGAAGTGAGTGCACAACATGTGCATGTATTTCTTTAAACTTTCCTAGATGGACAGGCAAAGCTTTCTTATAAGTAAATTGTACTTTTTTTGTATCTATCTATAATAAATAAATACAAAAAAATCATCAGTGTGCAATGTTCAAACTGATGAATACCGTGTCTTAATAATTAATAATAATACTCTGGAAACAGATGTAGTTTATAAACTCAGCTGTTCCGGACGCGACAAGGTTTATGTAGGCCAGACAGAACGGACGATCTCCAAAAGGATATCAGAACACTTTCGAGCGTGTAAACTGAGTCAACCTGACAAATCGGCAATTGCCGAGCATTTAATCTAAACTGGCCATTACTTTGAATGTGTTCTTGAAGTCGTGGGATGGCCCAAAACGCACAGAGCATGTCTAATTACGGAAACAATTGAAATTCACAAAAAATGTATTAATAATAACAAAGACGAAGGGGCTAAGCTCAATAGTTCTTGATAACCGGTAATAGACGGCTACACCGAAACTAAACTCAGAAAACCATTTTAAATTACACTGTAATACCAGTTGTAACACAGTATCACATCTACATACATAAGCACTCACTTACCACAATCTTCGATTACACATCTCCCCTTATGATGGGCACTGCAATGCTGTCCGAAACGTTGGTTAAATAAGGAGGTAGCGCAAAATGGCATAATATAATAAAAAAAATCACGATAATAGATTAATTATCAGTTTCTCCAAGAAAGTACCTTAATCATTTTGGTTCTGGAAATTATTATTTATAAGTTCTAGAACATGACCAAATAATACATATTTACAGAAAATGTTTTTAAAATAAATACCTTTCTTAGAGAAAATAGTTTTTTCTCATTCTATTCATTAATGGTAGAGTCGACTCTTACAATCAAACTAAAATATATTCATAATAATTAATAATATTTCATATTAGAATGTGAAAATATTTAACACGTTTGGGCTCAGATCCATTCCACCGGCAGATATTATTTTCAAAACTGTATCCACAGTTTGAGATTCAAAGTTTTCATGCTATTATAATAGTTGAACAGTATAATGCAGAAAGGAAACGCTGAGTAATTTATCTATGACAATAAAAAAATGCTACTAAAAATTGTATTGGAAAAATTACGTCTATGTAAACCTACGTCGAGCGTCATGGATAACAATTGGGCTTATGCAAATGTAGGTAAAAAATATCAATTCTGAAAAAAAACTTAGTCATTGAAGTCTCATTTGTACCAGACGCCTGTTAAAATAGCCAATAAAACGTGCGAAGCTGCTAAAATGATTTGAATAATTTTGAATAATCGTACCATATATCACTCGCAACCGATCAGCCAAATCAAACACAGTTATTCTTGTCCGGAACTCTCAATTTCCTGCGGGTACACATCTGGAAAATAAATTAAAATAATATTATAATTTGCTTTACGGTTGTATGGTTGTACCCCTTTCTGAATACGTTACACAAATACACAAGCTGCACTTTAGCGAGGTGTCAGAGGAATGCATTAGCTTGCGTAATATATCTGAGACCTATGCAAATACGAATGATCACACCTTTGAAGTCGATTAATAAAATGCCTTCATTTGCATTCCGACCGTTTTTCAGCGCAGTCATTTGGGGACTCTCTATTGCCAATTTAGCATTACCGTTATCAACATCGAGACCTTCATAAAATAACGCGAATTAGTTGTTTTATTGCCGAATTGAAATACACATTTTATATCTTTTTAACGATATTTCGCTTCTTATACTTGCGAAATTTTAGATAAGATTTGATTGAGTAAGAAATTGCAAATACATTTATTAAATAGATGTAGAAATTGATAATTAATTTATAGACAATTTATATGCCTACATATTTTAAAAGTATTATCTTTATATCACTGTGTATATTAATATTATAATACAAGACTTAATGACCATTTTGTAATAAACATACCCCCTTGTAAAAAAACGGGTTTAATATTTTACACCACTGCTATATTTTTAATAACAATTGATGTAGAAAAAATGGTTGTTAATCAAATGCGTAAAATTTAAAATATGTTTATTATAAGACATTTTTTTCTTCGTGGTAAATCTATGGTAACATTATTATAACATCTTAAACGTAATATTATTAAAATTTACTCGTAAATCAACGAAATAAGAGTTTGCTAAACTGTAATATAAATATTTTATGCTTCGTATATGAAAACAAGTTTTAAAATTTTTAAATTTTTATAAGAAAAACTCCTTTTCCAGTTACGACCATTATCTTTTATTATTTTTTGTGTCTTGTTCATTTTAATATTTAAAAAAATAGATAATTATTGTTATCTTCTTCTTCAATGATTTAAATTTTCCCTCCTATTTTAATTAATTTTAAATTATAGCACATTGTTTTTACACAACTGTGCCTCTCCTGGCGGATTGGGTAATCTGCATTATATGAATTAGTACATGAAGAAGACTTAAAGTTGGTACTTGTTATAATTCTGCTTATTATAATATATGGCTAACAAGGGACAACGTATGAACATAAATCATTTTTAAAAAATTGTTGTGCAACACAACAATAGGTTATGTTTATTTCGAGGTTTTTCGGTTCCTTACAGATAAACAATATTACAAGTGCATAAAACAAAATATAGTTTAGAACAGTTATAACGACATTAAAAATCAATAAACAATTTGAGAAACATGAATCTAAACGATCGAACCTCGCTTTGGTTTATAACAAAATACGCGGAAGGTTCTACATAAATCAAATACGAGATCAAGAAATGTTAGAAGCAGACATCTATTAAAAAAACCTTATAAAAGGATAACCTGTCGTATTTTTTCCATTGTTTGTTATTATTTATTACTAAATGTGTCTTCGTTAAGATGACGAGAATTACAGGAATTTTATATCCGAAGTTTGCTCGTAATCCAAAGTTTTGACAGTTCGGAAGATCTCAGACGGGTTGGTAAGGCTGTAAGCTAACTGTAGGCTTTAAATGAAAACAAACAAGCGTTTGTCCCGGGGGGCTGGTTGCAGGTTGGGGTGTGTGAGATAACCACAATTGGAGGCTGTGTGTGTGTTCATTATTAATTATATCTGTAGTGCGTTGCTCGTTGATTTACCGCCAGTGTTTTGTGGCGAGTGGTGAGTGGCTTGTGCTGCGGTGGGACCCGTCGCCGTAGTACTTTATAAGTACTTACATATTACTTGAATTCGTCTTGTGTTCTGTGTTGCTAGGGGAAGAAAGTATTGTGTCTTGGAACACTGGTGGTGGCAGATGTACCTCAAGTTAGCTTGTATGTTGATTTAAGCGTGCAAAAATTAAGGATAATAACATTAATAATTGGATAATTTGTGAAGCGCCGTTCGTGCGAAAAATTGGAGGCGCTCAAGGGCGCTGCATATTTATTATGAGTTCTTAGACTCTATCTGATTTTATTTTTTACATTTACTATCCCCCATTACTGTTAATATTACATTTATGAGAAGATTAGTGGCAAAGTTAGATATTTATATTGAAATACTAGAGAATTTTGGACTCTTTAGGACTGGTGAATTTTTATGAAATTACCTTAAAAAGCTTACAATTTCTTATTTGCTTAAATTATTAACCAATTGGTTATTTACAAATCCATGGGCTGTGACGATGTTTTTGACTTTATGAATACGACTTTCTGAAAATGTGAGTTTAAATTTAGCTCTAAATTCTGCCGAGTCTGTGATCATTCTTAAATAATGAGCAGTCCATTCCAGGCTTTAGGTCCTGATACTCCGAAAGCACGCTCACCGAACATAGTATCTTGGGTGCGCTTTGGTTTCTTCAATCTTCCGATAGCTGACCTGAGGATTGACTGTCGAGAATTGTAATTTTTGTCAAGAATTCGAGACTGTCGAGAATTTAAATAAAGTTGTCTCTTATTGACTATAATATGTACCTTTGCGATTCGATTTTTAGACTAAACATTTTTTATTTTAACTTCTACTTTAAGATTTCTTTACGGCTTTTGTTAACTTTAGAGTGCACTAGAAGGTTTTTTGAAGGAGAAAAAGGAGTAAGCCAGTATACCTTCAAGTCTCGCAAGAAGGATGAAACCCAAAAAGTTACGTATGGTTCCAGAAGCGTATTCTTGAGTATAAATCATAACTCATAACATAAAAATTTACCTGTTCTCAAGTGGCAAAAATGTCAATCGTGCAAGGGCAACCAACAGTGGCAGGAACACTGTTTGTGCTATAGATAGGTTTAAATTTTAAAAAAGCTTTCATAAAAATTACGACGTTTTCGGCTACAACGGTACAAAACCGTAATCTTCAATTTAAATTTAGCCACTGGGCACTCTAAGCGGGTTTGCCTCCTCCCCGAAGAAGTGATGACGACAAAAATAGCGACAGACAATCAGATCACCTACCATTGAAATGTCAGTAAAATAAACTCAGTTTTTATACCTACCATCTGTGCTCTAATGATTTCAATCTTTTTAGTCACATTCCTATGCAATATTGACACTATGGAATAAAAAAATACATAAGAAGTTCCTCGCGAGCGAGTTTCGTGATGCAAATATAGGTTCAATTTGGGCCAATATTTCTATACAAAGTTGTGTTTTCGAAATTCAAATGAAATGGAGATCTACGATTTCAGGTAAGTGTAAATAAATGCTGGGGGTTGGGCTAAATGTAACATTTGTTTCCTTTCAAATTTGTATGGAAGGCCCTTTTGGTATTATATTATTTTATTCTATGATTGATACAGATATCTTTTATTACTAATTATGAGTAATAAATATTCAAACCGTTTGTTCATCTAATGCCTTTGTTCGAGAAAAGCAGAAGCAACCCTTTCAACTGGCGGTAACCACTTTTGACAGGCTAAATCGACCGAATATTGTACATTCGGTGATAAATACGAATTTAATCACTCATTTCATGGACGGTAAAGTTTATCGCGTTTAGCGATATAAACCAAGCCAAACATTACAAGCAAATTGCGTGACCGAAACGGTAAAAACATATGATGGAAATCACAGCGGGTGTATCGCACGCCTTTAGCCAAAATGTTACCGAAAGCGTGTTAAAAAACATAACAAATATTTAAGAATATATTTTAGATAACATTTATCACGTTCAAATATATTACCTACATGCTTTAAATGTTTTATTTATTAGTTATTTAGATACTCAAACTTTTTTTCTTCTATTTGTTATCGATTTGTCTCACTAAAAACTAGAAATTGGAACACTGAAATTTTTTCGTTGTGCTGAGAATTTGTAGATACCTAGTGTGTTTTTTTCCACCTCATGAAGCTGTTCAGATTTTGGCAGCGATCCTTTAAAGTTTTAATTGTAAATAACAACTAAGCAAGACCACTAATTAATGTTTGAGACATTTGAAAGGGGTAAAATAATCATTTGATGCGAGAAAAATTGATATTAAGTAAATTGAGATTTGAATTTTCTTCTGGTGATTGATTTTATATCGTAATATGATAAGTTCACCCATATATTTGTGCTAGCATATTTTTTTTACACGAATATTGCAGAAGAGTCCCAAATGCTCTCGTCTGGAGCCAGTGAGACTATGAGATCCCCAATTGGGGTGTGTTGTGAGACTGAATGTAGTGTAGAGGGGAGGCCATGGGGGAGAGAAAGGTGGGGAAGTACCTGACTTTTCAGAACGGGTTACCAAATACAGCTAAAGCCATTTCAAGCAAAGGTTCAATTCTAAATGGTGGGTTTGCGCCAGGGCGATCCAAAGAGTATCTTTCACTCTGGAACGTGCCGCAAATTTACTATATATATATTATTTTAATTAATTATTTGTGAAATAAAACAAATTATTCAAATAAAAAATATTTGCACACACCGGGTTCAAATCCGCGAACTTCGGATTGGGAGTCGAGAGCCTTACCTTTCGACCACAGAGGTCGTCAAAAATAAACATAATTTTACGTTGTCGTGTAGATTTTGAATGAAGATTGTGTTCTTATGTGTTCAACATCGAATGATTGAATTATTATTGCTAGCAATTATCAAATTTATAATTTGAAGACCATTGTCTATATTTATTGAACAAAAACACCGAAAAAAATTCTGACTGAAAAAAGAAACCTTGATTTCTTTCGCTTTGAAAAATTAAATCACTTAACCGTATCAACAACTTTATTGCACGAAATTAATCATCCCAAAATCACGGGCGTATCGAAGAGAGTTTTAAAATTTTATATCGCATTAAACAATGACGAAAAAAAAATAACGCAGCGAACTCAAATAATGGCCACGAACGCACAATAGGGAGACTGAAAGAGCCAATAAAATATAATGAAATGTCCTAAATAAAATGCCAAACAATGGAGTATTATCTGTAAACGCATATCTAGATTTTTTAGACACAGGATAGCGTTCGCGAAGGGACTCCACCGCCAAAGGCCACAACGGGACAGGTAAAAAAATATTTATATAAAAAAACAATGACACGCTGGGCTAGCTATAAATTTTTGATTCCATTTGGTTTTTTTGTGCAGGTATCTATATCCATATCATCACCGCGGTGGATGTTGGCTACGTGTTTACTGTTCTGTGTTCTCTGTTTAGGCAACAAGCGACGTGTTTACACAAGGCTAATTAAAACCATTCGTACCATATTATAGTTTTATTCGATGAAATTTTGTTAAAATCAATCTGTTTAATTTATATGCTATTTTGCAAGTTTTGCAGATAATTAAAACGGATAGTTCAATTGGAAATTATTGTGAACCGAAATACGAAAGTATCTAACGTTTATACATTAAGTTAATATAATTAATAATTACATAAAAAGTTACACAATATTAAAAAAAATAGATCACACAAAATTTAAAAAAATAAAATAGTATGCATGTAATTTTTATTTATGTAGAAACACAGATATAGACAGTAGCAATTACATAATAAGGCAGTATAAAACCTTAATTGGATTATTTACCCGACCTAACCTAACCTAACCTAACTATTCCGTACCTGCGTATTTCTCACAGATGAACATTAGCAGCAAATATGTACATTTTTTAATTCATAAATAGTAATTGCAAAACAATAAATTAAAAAAGACGTGTTATGTAGAAAAATGAGAAAAAGTGCACAATTTCTATAATTAAACTTATACAAATATATTTTAATATTAATGCCTATATTTATAACAATTTATGTTTGTTATTTAGACATCTTGTTTATTATATGTTTTTTTTTTTTATTTTTTTATTTTTTTAATTTTTTTTTTTTGAATTTTTTTTTTATTTTGGTTTTTATTATTTTTTTTTTTGAAATTTAATTTAAATTAAATTTAATAATGTTTATTATTAAGTTCTGCTAGTGTTATAGTTTTTATTTACTGTTTTTGTGTTTAATTCGTAGAACTCCATTTAATGTCAAATTATAATAAAAATTATTAAATTTAATTTAAATTAAATTTCAAAAAATTAAATGGAGTTCTACGAATTAAACGCAAAAACAATAAATGAATATATTATATGTTAATTTATAAAAGTTTTAATATGCAAATGCAATTATTACATAGTCGAAAATATGTTTTTTTTAATATAATTGCTATTTATGCCTTTAACTTATTAATCACCATTGTTTGAATTTTTTTTCTATGGGTTTTTATTCGTCTATACTTGTTAGTTTATTTTAATTTTTGTTATTTTTCAGTTAATCTTGACGAAGAAACTATTTGTTTCAAAATATATTGATAACTTATTGAAAATTTTTTTTTTCATTAAATTAAAATGACGCCACAAAATGGATCCGCGATTTTTGAAGAAGAAATTAAAATAGTTCATTTTATGCTACTTTACATACAAATCATTTCAAGATTTGGCTCCCAAGGTCATTGGTATAAAATCGTACTCTGTTGCTCTGTCCAGGACCTTTTAGGTTCATTCAATGATTGTACGGCCAGTAAAAAAATAGTAAAATATAAGTAAGAAAAAAATTAAAAATTATTAACGGACGTTTGCGGATTAGATTTTTGCCGCAGCGCAAACATAAATGAACACAAATTTGGCTGACTATACGGACGCTATCAGCCCGCACGTTGCATCATAGGAAAAACTCACAAATTGGCTATACAGCCGTCGTAAGGAACTTTTGCAAATAAAAAAATAATTAACTTGTTACCATATTTTTTTTAACAGCTGTTTCTTGACTCAAAATGAGCGAAGAAATCCAATTGGAATCCTTTTAACTATTTTTACTAGAAAATCACTTTGCCAAAAACGATTTGTTTCAGCTCACCCATTAATCCCTATAAAGAACTTTTCTTAAATTAAACGTTTATTAATATTTTCATGATCTATAGGTACCTCAACAATAAAAAAAATATTATTTTATGGTAAATAAAAAAAAAACTAACCTTTTGCAGTTCAACCTACCTAATAAATATTACCATGGTGCTAGAATAGTCCATCGATAAGGATCGGTAGGATAATTGTCGGTAACTTCTCATCGTTCCCTAGAACAACTGCAGATCGCAAACGAATAGGTGATAGTTCATAATGACTAAGTGTCCCTAATATATTCGATATCAACGGTTGTTTGTACGTTAGCGATCTGTAGTTGTCCTAGGGAACGATGAGAAGTTACCGACAATTATCCTACCGATCCTTATCGATGGACTATGCTAGCACCCCAGGACTATAAGTCTATTAATAAATAAATAATTTGATATCATAGCTGTCAAGTATAAGTTATTTGTATCTGTATATTTGTATTTGTATAAATACCTTGCTGTCGGTTAAAATCTCATTTATTTAAAAAATTAATACCGCACAAGAGTCCTAACTGCTCCCGTTAAGAGCCAGTAATTACTATGATAACTTGGAGTACGTTGTGAGGCCTAAGGTTGTGGGAAGGCGAAAGAGACGAGGGAGAGGAAGGTGGGAAAGTATCTGGCTATTCAGATCTGGTCGCCAAACACTGCAAAATCCATTTCAAGCATCGTTTCAATTCTGTATGGTGATCTTACGCCAGGGCAATACTGATAGTATCTTCCTCACTGGAACATGTCGCATATATACAATATATTATTTCTAATTAATTATTTGAGAAATAACACAAATTAATCAAATAAAATTTATTTGCGCATGCCGGGTTCGAACCCACGACTTTCGGATTAGGAGTTAGAGCCTTACCCCTTGACCACGGACACTCCACACTCATGTTTTAAACGTATAGGATTTGAGAAATAAACAAATTTTAATATTAATAAAATCTCCATAAATATCTCACTTAATCCTGCAATTGTATTTTAGAAAAGTTTTAGGGTAAACATGATAACATTAAACATTCTGTGTCAGGTATTTCAAGAGAAATGTTGAATAATATACAGGCTGCCAAGTATATATACCAATCTCTCATGAAACATTTTGTTACTCCTAGAATTGTGCCTAGTGTGATTTTGCCTTTTAACTGCACAGCTTACAAAATAATAAAAGCTTATATATTCAACTTAGCACCTTTTTCATTTTCCTTAGTAAAAGATATCTTAAATACAAATTTTATATGCAGTTAGATAAAATGCGGTTTCTTATTTCATCAACCCTTTAAAAATGCACGTGCGACGTTATTATAATGTGATATTTATCACTTTCTCTCCGCCACGTGCGGAATGTTCTGCTAACATGACTGTAGTAGCCGTTGACTGTTGACAAAACGAAGAGCCTTTAATTTAGTGTTGCTATCTCTACCCTTCTAACTACTACAAGACGTGGGCCAGATTTGTAACGGCTGATAATAGTTTGCCTCAGGATTATAACAGATATCCTGGAATAACACGTGTCTATTTGTTCAAAGAAATAATTAATAGGTTTATACGTGGTATCTGGAAAGTAGCGGAAGAGAGAAACTGGTGAACCTACTTGTCATATTTGAAAAATGAATTAATAGCTGAAGTACGTAACTCCGTAGCGAACGAATATTTTGAATAAAAAAAATTCAACTCGAATTACTCGTAAACGTAAGCTTAAAACAAAAAAGCCACTTCTTCAATTTTCGTAAAAAAAAGAATATATTGTTCAAAACCGATCACCAATTTCTTGTAAATATTTACTAGTTTCTTAAATTCACCTTTAAAACATCAGAGTAAAAATATGGATTTTATAAAATCGAGTATACGATTTGTAAAAAAAAACACTACAGATAATAAGTAGTGAAAGATTGATAAAAAACAAAAAGAAATATTAACGGACGTTTTATAATAATATTTACTGAAACGGATACATTAAAAATTCTAATATACGGCGTGCGCAAGTAAATTTTATTTCACTGCTTATTCCTTAAAAATAATATATAGGGACCTAGTATATTTGTGACAAATTCAAGAGTGGAAGATATTCTCAGTATCGCCCTGGTGTATTATTCAAAAACAAAACGTTGCTTACTTGTAAGTACCTACGATAGAACTAGTAGAAAAAAATGATCCTTTAATGAGTTGATTTTTCATTATGTTATACCCTAAAAGACGCCATAGGCTTAGTGGGTTCCTATTACATTTCCTTTCTTTATATTTTAAGATTTAAAAAATTAAAATCATCAATATATCTACGCAGATATATAAAAAAATCTTGCGCTCTACTCAATCGAGCTAACAACCATACGATTCACAGACACTAAAAACTGATATGCAATTCCAGTCCATCCTTCCAGCATCTTTAGCCGAGAGTTGGCGGTCATTATAATGTGATAAGTTGTGTTTAACTAAACAGGCTAACCGAGATAATAATCGGGCTACAAATGTGTACGGCAGAAACGTGTCATTTCTTCTTCTTCTTTGTTGTTAATTCTACTCCTTCTTTTCCCAGGTAAGCTTCAATGACACCTGTGAGACGAGGACAAAGCCAACTCCTGCTGTAAATGGGGACCCGAACCCGAGACCTGTCCCTAACAAAGAAATCTGTAGAAAAAAACAGGGGATGAAAAAGAGGGAGCGAAATGCAACACAGTTGCGTAATTTTTTGTTCGTATTTTTTAATGCAATTTGTATTTGTTTACATATTTAAAAAATGTTAAAAATCTACCTGTTGCGGCGGATAACTTATATTTAAGAATAAACTAGTACAGTTATCTACAGATTATTTGTTTTCGTAATTTAAAATAATATGTAATGATGATTGCATCATTTCTATATCGCCGTTTACGTGAAAAAATCGCATAAGTGTTTGATACACGTATTTGAATTAATCCTTGAATGTAGATTTTTGAAAATTCATTTATTTTATTATAATATGTACCTATGTGTGTTAATAGATGAAATGAAAAAATTGATTCTTTTATTAAGTCTTCTTCCATAAAAATCTTGTTGTCAGGAAGTTGTATTATATAATTATTAAATAAATATTAGACATTAGCAAAAGCGACTTTTTAGATGAGACATAAAATGTTCAAGAAAAAATTAATGGCCATAAATAAATGCATGTTTTGTTTGTATTGTTGGTTTGTTTTCAAGTGGAAAGATATGAACACTTGCTGACCTGCCTCAAAAAGGTTTCGAACATTTTGTAATTTGTGACACTCGGAAAATCACGGAAAACTAATTAAAAAATTATGTCATTTAAAAAATTCACAATAATAAATTATATACATTATGAATTATGTTCATTGGTTTTTTCTCTGCAACTATCTGCAGTATAGTGAGAATGTGAATCCAAACATTTAATAAATATTGTATTGTTTTTTTTTACCTTTTTAGAAATACATAAAAAATAATCTGCAGAGCTACAATTACATGAAGTATCTCTTTTCGTCGTAGAAATATCTCTCCATCGACATCCTTAGATGGGAGCATTCGATTAAGTGAGTTGTTTTACTGTATTTTATTCGTAATGCGAAAAAATCTAAATTAGTGGCTAATTATGTACGACGATAAAGAAGCACTTACATCTCGTACTCAGAAAGATGCCACATTCTTCTAGGTGAGTGGGTTTTTTAAAAATACTATAGGTAAGTGCCTACATAACGTATTATCTACTGAACATCAATGCCAACCAAAATGTGTAACGGATTATTAAGGAATCCGTTAGCATAAAGTAAAGTCGTTACGGAAACACCAATCTCATCTTATTCAAAGGAGATAAGTTACACAAGTTGATAGAACATGTCAATGGATTGATCCGGTGGAAACCGTAAAAAAATCGTTACTAACCGTTTTTTACCAACGCCTTGCGGGACAAATTACGTATGCAAGTTGAACACTCGGCTGTATCTGTTCCGACACAAAAAGGATTGGTTCAAAGGGTTCCTTCCAACAATTGTTATCGGCCGTGTAATATTATTTGCATAAAAAATAAGCCTGAGAAAAAAATACCCATAAAAAACGGAACCAATGCTCATAACGGAAGTCATCGAAAAATTCGATATATTCCGGGACGTGGCAACCAAATTTGATTTCCTCTAGGTACGGGAACCAAATGCCGACAAGCAAAAATGTATCTTAAGCGTATGTTATAAAGAGTGTATAATCGTAAAAAGCTCCGAGTGAATGCAATAAAATTTATGCATATATTAGCATAATGTGTATGGGCCTATTCATCGAAAAAAAGGATGGGTTAAACCCTTTTTTGCATAAAGACTGTAAGGAAATTATTGTAAAAGGAAGTGTATTTTTTTCAATTCAAAGGAATAACATGTCCGTTTCCTTATGCGCCGTTAACCTAAGGGCGAATTCTCCCAGTAATAATTGCGATAATATTTGCCTTTCGGCACCCCACCGATTTGGAGAATGCATTTTTTATTACGCATAGAAAAAATGTATCTACCTGACGATAATTTATGCGAAATCGCGAAGGTACCTGCCCTTTTTGAATATTAAGTGTAACCTTACCCCTCGTACTTGAAAGGGTTGCATTGAAAAAATGCAAATAAAGTGGCCACGGTCGCAGGTATTCCCTTAAAATATTCCAACCCCAGAAATAATCGCATTTCCGCGGCGGCATTCACTAGGGGAGATACTCGGAACTTCTTTATTTGCATACAACACTTGCACGGTATCCCTTTTTTATATTAAGGGATGCGAATTAACTATCGCTCGATGCTTTCTTATTCAAATAGATATTTCACACTAGACTTAAGGATCCACTAGGGAGGATATCAGTTTTGTGTTCGCGTATCTGCCTTTTTACTGATTTGCAAAGATTTATTGCTGAATATTGGACCGAGCGTGTGAAAAATTTGAATGTCTAAGCAGATAATGCGAAGGGATGCTGTCAATAGTAGGCTTTAATGGGGAAGGAGTTAGATATACATCCGAGTAAAGAGATATCGGTTGTTAAGTCGTTTCATAGGTGATCATCGCGGGATGAATATTGAAATTTTCATGGGAAAAAAGTGTTTAACATTAGTCTTGTGACGCATGGCCTATTGAAATCAATAGATCCGGATAAGATATTCACAGATCAGGGATGTTTCATTTATCAATAAGGTTTCCGTTAGAGGAAACAAAGAACATGGATTTTCAACGATCAGTTATGTTTAACGGAAAACGGTTCACTGTTTATGTTTGCATTTCGTTTGTGTAAAGCACGAACCGTCACATCTCACCCGATGTGTGGGCTCACTCTATAATCTGTAACGGTATTAAGTACAGTATATCTACATTAATCCACTGAGATTATGTGGTTTTCACACTTTTAAGCATTCAGGTTACTTTTACTAAACGTTAGAAGGACTGCACTTTAATTAACTGCTGCTAATTTGGGATTATAACCGTACCATAATGTTCACTGGCGCATGGGCACATGGGCAGCGTGGGCATAATTATTTTCATATATTCGTTAATTAGTTCCGGTACATGGCGAGACAAGTTTGGTAGATCGGTATGAGTTTCTCTGTCAGCCATCAATTTGTTAACGGAATGCTGGCTAAAATAATTATTTTTAATTAGATTAATATAATGTGTAGGTACCTCAACATAAAAAAATGCACATAGGTACATCGATACATTATTGTATAATGTGGCTCTGGATGAAGTACCTAATTAGATAACTTCCTGAATGTCAGAAATATAAACCTTGCATGTCCTACATACTGCTTTTGCAGATATCCGGAATCTAGAATCAAATTGCACAATCTCTAATTTATCGCAACAAAGCTATGCAATGCAGTTCCATTGGCATTACACAAGACAAAACACAACTTATTTTAAATATAAATCAGACATCAAGTCTTGGATCAACAGCAGATCTAACTAACATCAAAGATTTTATCAAAACGTCTGATTAATATTTTTAAAATTAGTTGTGTTCTGTCTTGCGTAATGCCAGTCGATGAGCATTATTTAGTTTTATTGCAAAGTATCTAAAATTTCTTTAGCCAAAAGTTTTTTTAGCGAAAGTGAGAGATTTATGCCCTTTGGTTCTAGTATCTCGAGCATTTTTTGGACATTTGCAAACGCAGATTGCAGGAAGAGGGCATTACCAGAGAAAACCGAAAATTAGTCATTTTTAAATCAAATTCTAGACGTATTGACTCTATTTTCCAAAAAAAAAAACATAAATTGATTTTGAAAGATTGTTATTTTATCTGGTACACGCGGTTTTTAAATTTTGAAAAACTAAGTGTACTTTTAACATACTAAGGTTATACCGTTGGTCGTTGGCAGACTTGTTCAATTTTCAAACGGTAGATTCAAATTTCAAATCATTTAGTCATACAAGAAAATAAATCAATACATAATATAGTCAACACAGTTTTAAAATTTTTAATTTTAGTTAAATTTTTTAATTGAATTATTTTTCATATAAAATAAATCAGAGAACGTTTTTTGTGACAAAAATACCTCAGTTTTTCTATTTATTTAAGGTCTTAAAAACTTAAATATTCAAATTCTTTTTTACAAACTTATTTTTTTTAGACATTTTTAAAAAAATCATCAATACTCATGAACAAAAAATACTTGCAAGAAGTACACTATAGTTAATAATTTATCATCGTGCGTTTTGAGCATTTTTATTGCTTACTTGAATGTAGGTATATATTAAAGCAATTTTTGAATGAAATAAATTAAAAAAATTGACACGGGGAATAATCTATCTTTCTCATTGGAACCTCCCTGTACAGTTGCAATCATTTTTAAACTTTTATTCTCAGCTGCTGGTTAATCGCTCTTACGCAAAACTCAGATCCAGAAAACGGTTATATTTATTTTATTTATGAGAAGATGTGTGAAAGCTATCTAGCTTATACTTTAAAACCTAAATAAATAAAGATTTTAGACTATTCATAAGATGAAAAATACATGAATATAACATAAGCCAAGAATAATATTAATACATCATATTTATTGTTATGCATATCCGTCGCAACATAATAATTGTGTTGGGACAAGAGGAGATAATTGATATGATAATGATCAGTTGTTTAAATAATCACAATAAAAAGTACGCAGCCAAATTGAATGGATAATGACAGGTGGATATTAAATCGTTAATTCAATCTGGAGATCTCGATAGAGAGGAGGTTGGTTGCGCGCGGCCCGCCCGCAGCCTTCAGCGTTCCGTATGGACCGACACGCAGTTCCTACCTTCTTGCCAGTTATGTTGCCAGACTACAGAACACAATGTTATTATGTGGGTAGGTACACAAGGAATTTATAACACGTAAGAACTAAGAACAAACTACTTCACGAAGTTCAGTCTTTGTGGACCTAGAATCTATACACATTATATTGTCAAATGAGACAATGAAAATAAGTATGCAATTTTTCCATGTGGATTTAATTTTTAAATTTATTACAGTGATATCAAAATATTTAAAAAAAATGCTAAAACTAACGAGGGATGAGTAAGTACACAGAGACATGATCACTGTATGTATGATATAAAATATGTATCAGAAAATAAATCATATGTGCAATAATTTTATGTCATCAGATATAATTAATTATAGTTCATAATTTATAAAACCAGCTTGTAAGTACATAGGCACTGTTAATGATTTATATACTTATATTACTATATATAACTAATATAATATATTATTTATATATAACTAATTAGAACTTTACTAGGAGAACCTGTACTACAACTCATCCCCCCCCCCCTCCCCAGAATGGATGTTTTTATTGCTAAGTCAGGAGTTTTGGCAGGAATACTCATATTTGGACTACAAAAAATAGGTCCGTGGGCCAAACTGTGAAAAAATTAAATAAGAAAAGACAAAGAAAAAAACAGAAAGCAGATGAGTTTTTACATTGTTGATAAAAAGAAAGAATATTAAAAAAATATGCAATAGCTCCTACGCGATGCTCTTTAATTATAAAAATATGCTACAAAGATTTTTTCATTTCATTGTTTTTATTTCTTGCTAGAGCAATCCCGATGAGTTACAAAACTCATTTTAGGACAGGAGGAACTTACAATTCACAGGTAGGAGGTAGAAGTTACAATTTTACAAAGGTATTTTGATATCATAATATAAGTTTTACATTTAGTACAGCATAAAAATAAAAATAAAGAGAGGTTAAGTAGAACAAACAACAAGAGAAAACAAGTAAAGAGAGGGAAAAACTGATACGAGTATATAAGATAGAACAAAAAATGACAAGACAATTACATATTTTCATTTTTAAATGTAGTTAAAAAATATTCTTTTAAAGCATTGCTTTGCAATTTTTTATTATGCTGGATGTTTTTGTACATATCTGGATCATTCAGATATCTCCTAATTACTGGTAAGCTAATATTAAATATGTCGCTATTTGAGATGAATTTGTTTCCATGTGTGTGAAACTTAGGAATGTATATGGTAGTTGATCCCGGAATATTGTCGTAGAAAAACATACTTTGCCTAGTTGCTCAATTTGGTATTTTGAAGTCGATGCGAGATTCGAGTTCACAACTGTCTAATCCGGAGTCAATAATTTTGAACAAAAAAAATTAAGTCACTTATTTTTCTGAAAAACTAATAAACAAGATATTTTGGTTATTAAACAAAGCTAAACCAATTTAATAGCGATCTTTCACCAATCTCTCACAAATGTCTAATCCGGAGTGAATAATTTTGAACAAAAAAGTTAAGTCACTTATTTTTCTGAAAAACTAATAAACAAGATATTTTGGTTATTAAACAAAGCTAAACCAATTTAATAGCGATCTTTCACCAATCTCTCACAACTGTCTAATCCGGAGTGAATAATTTTGAACAAAATAGTTAAGTCACTTATTTTTCTGAAAAACTAATAAACAAGATATTTTGGTTATTAAACAAAGCTAAACCAATTTAATAGCGATCTCTCACCCTTTACCAGAAAATATTGAGATACTCTTCCACTCTTCAACACAATGGCAACATTAGTAATATTTCAGAAATGATTAACCTTTTTACAACGAAAAGTATTGAGATATTATACAATGGAGATATTTTATTCAAATGTGCCTTCCCTGTACTAATGGTAATTATAGAAAAACTTGCAAATTCAGAAGGTAGATAATCTTATTAGGGACCTACTGAAAAAAAAACTCTTTCATCCGAACCGCGAAATTCACCCTAATTAAGAGATAAATGTTTTATAAATGATTGCTCTTGTTATATTTTATTTAGTTTCCTGCTAGCTTCAAGAAACACTGACAAACCATTCAATCGGATTCCCCTTAATTCTTATGTGGGCATTAATTCTCAGGGAATTGTTAAGTCCGCCCCCACATATTAACCCGTACAACTAGTGAGACAGGGAGGTGCGGACAATCTCTTTAAAAATACATTTATTTAGAATATGCGCAATTAATCAACGTGGAAGGAATTTTTATTTTAATTAATTATTTATTTATGCAATATTTTCCTCGATTATGTAAATGTACCTACATAACTACATAGCACCGACGTACGGTGAATTATTGACGATCTTTGCAAACGTGAATGTAATCTCACCCCATAAAATTCATAGAAAATAGCATAAAAACATACATCATTTCCGTTAAAAAAATTGCTTAAATATGAGACGGGGCACGTCACTACTACAAGTAGTAGATATCACGCAAGCGCATATTTATTTATAATGATCTAAATAATATTTATGAAATCTATTTATTTTTATCCTGTTCATTTCGGTAAGTACCTAAACGTTTCCTATCGAAGGTTGGACACCGTAATGACTATTTGTTTAATGCTTATTAGAGGCATCCGCTTAAACTCGTAATAAATCTGTTCCTTTCTCGTTAGTGATTCATTTAAATATTTCGATAAGTTATTGTTATTAGTATAGACAACATACTTTATAAATATAATTTTTTTAATTTTGGGAGGCAAATATAAATAGCCCCGGAAACCATTTTTATTAAACCGTTGCCTGAGGTCACCCCAAGTGGTTCGCTAAGTTGGGTGATTAAGCAGGGGTTCCTGGGTTCATACGTGAGGTTTTTATAGGTCTTGACGTTGGTTGCGTCTGCCCACTTACTACTGCGTGGAAAGCCGGATCGGGAGATACTGGTTAAGGGAGACCTAACCTTGAGAGGGATGGGTGGAAGGAAAAAGGTCCAATCACTCCTGGACCTTTTTCCTTCCCAGAACTAACTACCTCTCCTTCCTTTATATAAAAAGACTGTCCGCATAGCATCTCTCAGATTTTTATCCTATGGGCCTTTGTGGAGCTAATGTAGAATAAATTATAAATATATTTAAAAAACTACTTAACCTTAAAGAAACAAAATGTATTTTACTATTTTTATTTAAGTTAAGAAAGTGAAATGTAAATTTCTTTTTACTTAATAAACAAAAAAATATATACTCACTTAGGTCTTGACTTTTGGACTGAACAGACACGCGTATGATACATTGATACGAAAACCAATATCGCCACTGACTTTACTACATTATGATTCTAGCTTCGAGCCCATTTAGCACACGCTCTGTCTCTCTTACACTTGCTGGTCATTGTGTATAGCCATTCCTGTTGATCGAAATAAAAACTACGCAATGATGATGAAACACAACTTTGCACAAAAAAGAACTTTAAGCAAAGAATGGTCAGACTTTCTTAACGAAACGTGCCATATTTTGTATTCTTCTTTATTTACCAATTTAAGATTTGTGGGTGACCATTGTTCTAGAGTATTACCTATCACTATTATAAGATCCTCTCATATAGGATGGTTCGAACGATGTGCCTCGAACGGACACTCACACACTTGCGTGTGGGTGACACGACCTCCGAATTTTTTTTAGTAAAGGATCTTATAATGGTGAAATTAATCTACTCTTGCAGATCTCTCACTGACTTGAAAATTGTCTATTTTATCTCCGCTTTGAAACAATAATAAGGGATGTAAATTTTGTACCTAATTTAATCCTGCACACGTAAAAAGGATTGTATCAGAGGAGGAGGAGAACAGGAGATCTCTGTCGGTAGATAATGCACTAACGCTGTACCAAGCACAGAGTACCGAGCGGCTCAGTGCGGAGTGCGTACCACTGCCGCCGAGTTACGTGTTCGCGAGCCGCGTACAGATACACAGTACACGACTTATAGGTGATACCTAACCAGCAACTAACTGATTACATTGATTATAGGGAAAGTACATACTTTACAAGTGTTTAATGTATGTGGGTATGTACTAATCCAAAGAATTACGTATTTTTTAAATCACCAAACGTAGCAAACAACTAGGCAAGGGTGTTGGTTATCTAAAAATGGTTCCCGCATCGGCGGTACTCAAAGCATGTATTGGATATGCAACACCTCTGCCGTAGGTCACCCCAAGAGGTTTGCTCCATTTGGTGACTTAGCAGGAGCTCCCGGGTTCATAGGGTGAGGATTGTCCCGATCATGGTGGAGGATATCATAGGCAATGACCACTTTCTTCAGCGCCTCCTGTGTAGAATTAATATAAAAAAGAACAAAAGAGGAGAAAAACCAAGCAAAATTTACGTGAAAACAGAATTATTGCCGTACATTTTTTCGGTCTTTTCATTTAGAAGTCCTTGCCAAAGCTGGGAAAATAAATACAGAAGCTTTGCGCAACAGATCGAAAAACAAAATCGGAGGTATCTAAGCTCGTAAGGATGAAAACGACGAAGATTGTTATGAAGACTCCTTGATTATTGGTTTTCGTGCAGTGGAAAAAAACAGTTTAAAAAAGTAATTTTTAATTAAAACATGTAGGTAAACTTTAATTGCACTAAATAATGTGCTTGATATTGATTATAATTATTACGTAAAGAGAGTTTTTGAGTCACAGAAATAATGTTATATATTTTTTTTTAATTAAAAGATACAAAGTGATGACCCCATTTCCGACACCAATGGCCTTTAACTTTATTCATTAGTGTTTTTTGTACGATAACGTTGTAATATCACCTCTATTAACGGAGATGCTATTTTTTAGGATAACACCATACAATGTATAGTAAGTAGTCCTAGTCCTAGTCAGTGTTCCAAGGTTGGAATGCTTCACCGGCTGACATTGCTAGCCTTCTTGCCCAAGTCGGATAACTTGTTCTGAGCAAATCGTTTTAATCCCAATTAAAAAATTACGCAATGTAGGCTTGAGTCAAGGAATCGCCGTTAGGTACTTTTAAATTACATAAAAAATGTTTACCTGTTTGTAATTGTTTTTTATTGTATAACTTGTGCACATAAGGACTGCGGAAACTGTGCAAACTCAGTCACGAAACATAAATCGTGGCCGTTAACTACCTGAGAAATGTTAATATGTGCAGTATTTCATACGCGTTTCTGTTATTAATTAAAAATAAATGTTTTATTCATGGGTAGGCTAGAAAAAATAACCACAATTAACCTTTCAACCTGCTTCATAATGTCCGCCGATTTAAGGGGAACGGCTGCGCAGCCCGTTTCATACAAATCTTAATTTTGGATTTGAGATCAAAATATCCAACCAAACTAAAAAAATATTTTAGTAATTAAAAGGTATATCTCAAGTATCTAATACAGATATGTGCTATTTTTTTTTTTTAATTAATGAAGACAATATTATCGAAACTCAATCAAAAATTAAAAAAAAAAAAAAAACATACGGTCAACCAGGACCTTCGCTAATAGTGTCTTCATTAATTAAAATATTACAATTTGAGGTTTTAATCAACAAGTTAAAAAAAATATATATTTTTGTTTATAGGTAATTAAAAAATTAATTTTGCTTCATTTTGGAGGCAACTTTAGATTTTTTTTATTTAGTTAATTATAATTAATAAAAAATATATCTAACCTTGAAGAGTATGGGTGGAGAAAAATTTACATTTTAAAATCTAAAAATATTTGCTTACTAAAGTTAGATAAAACGACAAGAAATTTAATAATGTTGTTTTGTATGTTCGCAATGAATCGTGAAAAATTTCTAATTGTAATAATTTTTCATAATGGGTATAAGTTGTGATTGGTGAGTTATTTGCTGATTGGTGAGTTATTTGCTGCATTGGTATTGTGGGCTCCTATATGATTATATCTTTTGATTATATGAGATGATTATATTTACTGACAAATAATTGCCCAAGTTGCCTCTAAAACCATGAAAAATTGAATTCTTTAATGCCGTACATTTTATTTTAAAATACAAAAAAATAAAGTAGCACATATATACATAGTATATCATACTAGATACTGATTTTTATTTTGATTACAAAAATAATTTTTCAGTTAGGTTTGGCCTAAAATCCTAAATTATGAAAAGTATTAAACGGGCCGAAACGGACAACGCAGTCGTTCCCCTTAATGTGGAGGTTTCTGAAAACAAGTTGTGACTAAATGATTTTTTAAAAAGTTTTATCTGATTTGTGAGACGCTATGATACTAATAATAACTTGTCTAAATACGTGTGTGTTATTTACAAATAAATATTATCTACAACTTATCGCTTATAAGCCTGATGATTTTAAATCTACTTCATTTATACAGGATGTCCGGGGATAAGTGCATTAACTTCGGCTAGTGATTCTATATGATGGTAGGAGTAAAATGATTAACAACTTTTTTAGAATTTTTTTTTCCAATACAACAAGACGACGTATTAAAAATCCTTAGTGTAAGGTACAAACTTACCCGATAAATTTCCTGTGAGTCAACCGGGGGCGTTGTGGCGACATTTTATGTTTTACCAAAAAAGTACCCCTAAAATTTGGAATTTCGAAACAAGTTATTTATCATTTTTACCTTCACTATCATGTAATATCACCTGCAGAAGTTAATGCACTTTACCCCCGGACATTCTGTATATAAATAATGTTATCATTGTTTTATCTTAATTTGCATCTTTGCATCTTATTATTATATTATATAAGACCATAATTATTAAAATATTATTTTTGAATAAAATAAATCGCACTTATGAGTTTCACGGTGTACAAATTTAGTATTTCAGAGTAGAATTAAATAAATATGATTGGAATAAAGAAGAAAAGTACGGATATTTATCAGTAAACGAAGAAAAATGTAATTCTAAAATACGATCATTTTATTCGTAAAAACCGTTAAAAACGGGACTGAAGTTCTTACGAACAAATTAACAGGGTTTCAAAGTTTATTGGCGGGAACATGTAAGAATAATTTGTTGGTATACGTAATTTCGTACGTATAGAAACAATTTATTTGTATATTCGTGAAGATGTTTTTGATTTTGTAAGAAACAAACTAATTTTTAATCATTCTAGTAACTAGATTAAAAGCCAATAATTTGATAGAGGTTGAATTTAAAAATGGGTTACTTATGCGGTGGATACAGGTTTTCCATATCACAAGAGCGGTGGGCTATGGAGTTCACGAAGATCTATCCCCTTTTCTTCCTATTTAGTACAATGATTGCATACATATCCCGATTCGCGCAAAAGATCTAACAAAAAATTATGTAAAACATATTTTTTTTCTGAATTTCTTGATTTCACGAAATTGAAAAACAGTCTAGCTCCGATTAATATTACAAACTTTTTATTCATAACTTATCTGAACAAAAAAGTTAGCAATTTTTTTGTTGTAATAGATATTGTAAAATTGTAACTACAACCTCCTACCTATGAATTGTAAATTCCTCCTGTCCTAAAATGAGTTTTGTAAATCATCGGGATTGCTCTAGCAAGAAATAAAATATTCAATTTGTTTAATATATTTTGGGTAGCCCTGCTAGCTGCTGGCTGATTACTGCCTACTTCAGCGGTAGCAGGTGCGTCGGAATAAAATGCCACCGAGCCTGTCCTATTGACCGAGCTAGTTAGGTGTCACCACTCGCCGCTACCTCTCCACTCCGCTAACACCAGTCGACCTTCCACTTCTAACACACCACCCCTCCCCCATCAACCCGCCTCTCCTCTCCCGCTCGATGCCAACTTGGTACCCACCAACTTACACCAACACAACTTACAAGTAGTGTCTGCCCATGATAACTTCATTATCCGACTATTTATTCTTAATTTTTATCAACGTGACAATGAACTAGGAAAGAGGGACCCACCTTCACTATATACAAAGTAGGTACCTACCTATTAAATATACATATTAAATTAATACATCTAGTCCTTAGAGAAACCTCCGAGCAAGGAAACCAGACAACTAATACATATGAAAATAATAATAATGGACCATTGATCAAGAGCAAACAATTAATACAAGCAAAAACCACAAATGAGATGAGCTGATAATTTATGGAGAACTGCGGGTTTTTGATGGGTGTTGCTGTTTACATTTAAAATTGATGAAACCCAAGAAATAGCTGAACGCTAGAAGACCGACCACAAAGAACCAAAAATAAACTTGAAATTATTGTACCTACTAATTTTGTTTTTCAAATAATAACTACCTGAGAGCTCATAACTAACATCTTATAACTGCTAGTAATAAAATTAACAATCAATAGGTGTGATGTATGAAGCCAAAGACAAATATTTCAATTCTATAATAATAAATTGCAAGATTTTTGGACCATATGTTGTTATTATCATATAAATAGCACGTTATTATTAGCATAACACAATACATAATTTCAAATTGATCGTATCGGCGCGCGGCGGTGCAAGGAGAACAATCTGTCAATTCTGTGATCAGTAAGGAGAGGACGAATTAGACTAGAGAATCTCAAAGTAATGGGACATTTTGGAATAAGACAATGTTTCAGTACACGAAAGATGGATCAGATGAACTCAAACTTTGCTTAGGATCAAATGCTGGATTAGTTGAAAGTCTTTAAGATCACAACTCTATCCCCGGGAAGAAACCTTAGGGATGGGATGATACAGATAAACTAACTCGCAGGAACGATCGCCAGAATGTATTGCCGATACCTATGTTCTCATATAAGTTAACTCCACGTGGTCGCAAATTGACTTATTCAGTTCTAACTTGCAGCTGCAAAGTCTTTTGCAAAAGAAATACAGCACTCATAAGGAAAAAATCCTTTAAAATGATACTTAACTCTCCAAGATATTGTACCACTTGGGAATACAAGTGAGCTCAGATATGCACACAGATATAAACAACTTCTATGCACATTCCGCTTAAAGTTGTCGATATCATTTCAACTTTTTTTAAATGCTTGATTTGTAAAACAAACATTGCAATTTTCCAACTTGATAAACTGGGTTCGTTTATGGCTGCTAAACGTGAACATGGAATGCAATAGAATACTAGAAACTAGTAAAAGTTCTGATTGATGTCTGGTTTCTTATAAGAATCTTGAAATAAAATATGAAAAAGAACCCACAATCTACTTTGGATCACCAAGAAAAATTCCATGTTTTTATGTTAACCTAGCTTATTTTTAAGAACAAATTTCATCAATTATTGGTAAGCACCTAACAAGTTACAGAAGATAAGATAGTGCAATACTTAAAAGTTAAGTGGATTCGACGGCTTTCAAAGGCCGCTCAGAAGCTTGCCATACTTATCGTCATAATTATTATAATTGATTTGTTTTTTTCTCTAATCTGTAAAATTAATTCAAAATTAAATCCAACAAGAATGTTGCCGATATTGGAAATATTCAATAACAAATCAGATTTTCTAAATTTATAATAGATAAAATAGAGTTTTCTTACTGGGTAGCAGAAAAAATAGAACCCTATAATATAACGGTAAGTTTTGTTATTTCTACATTTTTTAGGCTGCTCCGAACCTGGAGCCAGTGAGATTACGGCATTCTTATTTGAGGTATATTATGTGGCTGAAGGTAGTGAAGAGGGGAGGATTCAGGAAAGAAGTACCTAGCTATTCGGATCTGGTAACCAAACACGGCTAAAGCCATTTGAAGCAACGTTTCCATTCTGAATGATGGCCGTACACCAGGGCGATAGTGAAAGTATTTTCTACTCCGGAACGTGCCGCAAATATTCTATATATTATTTAACTTTTATGAGGAAAACTCTCATTTTATAACTTTTTTAAGGTTATTCCCATCAATTTTTCACCGTACATGTTATTTTTTTTTTTACACAAATAATTAACCTCACTAGGACTAAAGCCTGTATTGAGGTTAACATATACATTTGAGTTAAGAAGCAAAAGTTAACCACCACATACAAAACTCCATCAACACACTAAAATATTACACAGAGAAAGAAAGAAAGAAATAAAAATATTACATTAGTGGCCAGATGGGTAAAATGAACTGTAACAATATATTATTTATACCACAAATAAATAATTAATCACTATGCTCACTAAGAAGCCAAGTGAATATTAAAAAAAAAACTAGGGTGACACTTAGATTTTTGCAAATGGAACTCAATCATATTAGAAATCTATTTATTTAAAAAAATTATTATTTATTTACATAAAAAATCTTATTTTTTAAAAAACAAAAAAAAATTATCATTAAAAAAGGACAGTTATGTTGTTCTTTACTAATAGATAGATTAACCCTAGTATTTTTTATAATTATTTATAACAATTAGTTTGAATAAAGGAAATAAAAATAGTTTTTTTTTAAACTTCAAGGTCTAAAAAAATTCAATTTTTATTTCCTTTACTTCAAAAAAATTGTTATAAACAATAATAAAAAATACTAGGGTTCATCTACCTATCAGTAAAAGAATATTGTTTATTTTTATTTTTTATTTTATTTTAATTTTAAATCTCTATTTTAAATTAAAATTTATCTTAATCTTAAGTTTTTTTAATACATATATATTTTTTCTTTCATCACCAAGATATATTTTAAATGTATTATGTATAATTTTTTTGTATATAAAATGGAGGCCTCAGTACGGGTAAACCACCCGGTGAGGCCAACACTACTGGATTGTAGGTACTACGAAATGTAAAAATATTGTATCCATTTTTTTTTTAAATCAAACAAAATTTACCAGCGCTTATAGAGATTTGAATCCGTGACCTCCGGATGTAGTCGAGAGTCCTCGACCACGTTAAAAGGCTATTATCAAAACTTCGTACACTATGTCGCAAAAAAGTTCACACAGAAAAGAAATTCAGGACAGAAAAACTCTTTGCAATTAATGACAGTGTTTACTCTACTTTCTTATCTCTGTTCTTCATCTTCTGCTGTACGGTAAAGCCATCTGCTAACCTAAGGTGTAAACTAATGTAAACTATTTATAGGTCTTAGTTAATTAAGACTTAGGTTCGATTATTCTATCTATTTTTGGCCAATAATTCACGCATTCGGATGTCATTTGCCCCAAATCACGAGCGAGAAATCAATCCCGAAGAGGAAGAGATAGGTCAATAAATCAGCGAACAGGGGTGTCAGGGATCCGGATACATAATATGATTCCATAATCCCCCAAGGATGGGCTCTTGAAATATTTTGTCCGCACTTTGATCGATCCACTGCGAAGTTCCGCAGCTCAGCCGTGTGTTGGTAAATAAAAACATGTATATGCGAACCAAGGGAATACGCGGAGACGTGACCAAATCAATGTAAAAGCATTCCCGACCCGCTTACGTCATAAGGGATGCTGGTTGAAGTCTGAAGGGAAGCCTTGTAAGGGATGTATTACTACTCGGGGCTGTATTATTATTCCTACTAACTGTACCTTTTTCCGATGCACAATCTTGTTTTCAGTTAGACTTAAAGTTAAGAAATAATGATACGCTAAAAAGGTTTTCCTGAAGTCAGTTTTGCAGACTGATTTCGGAGAATGCTCTAGGTAATAGGTTTACTTTCGTAAAATTAAGGGCTTAATTAATAACTATAAAATTAAAACAAGTTTAATCTAGCGATATAAAATTTTACTACTAAGTAATTTTTTTTTAACATTAACCCCATACAGGTCCTGTGTCACCTTTCAGATGCTGCGTCTTTTAAGGAAAGGAAGGAGAGGAAGTTCTGGAAAAGAAAAAGGTACAGGGAGTGAGAATCCAGGGGTCAGTGTGTCCTGGAGTGACGGACGTATGAATCCACCCCGGTACAAGACGATGGAATGAGAAAGACCATCTGGAGAGGTCAAACAGGTCACGCAACTGATGGGCAGGCGCATTCGCCGCCACGACATACGTCACCCGATGAACCCGGGTACTTCTACTAAGTCACCAAACGTAGCAAACCACCCACACCCACCTCCTAAATTGTATAAATAAGAAAATAATAAAAGGGTTAGCTGATATATCTAGTATTGAAATACAATCCAAAGTTCGATTTCAGATCAATGGTTTCTTCCGACACGGGGACTTACATAAATGTATTTTTTGTATTTAGGCAATGGATGTTTTCCAACTAGTAACTTAATGTTAAATTTGGAAAAAATGTTAAACGTCAATTACAAAATGTTGAATGAAATTCATGTAAGATTCTGATATTTCTTCAGTAGAAAAAAATTCCATCTGGAAAATGACTATGATTTTAATTAAAAACTTTAACACATCAACTACGCAACAATAAACGTATCTCAAGATTTTCACTACTTCGGTAATATAACGTTTTCTAGTAAAAATAATATCCCAACTATAAATATTAGCATAAAAAATATTTCTGTTAGTGGACTAACTGTACCTACCACTCGTACGAAATGCAACAACGCACATCACTGTATAAGGGAATAAAATTATTAAATCAATTCCTCCTTGATGTACGAACAGAAAAAATTACAACAATTAGTTTTTACTCATTTTTCGGTATATTATGTTTTGCTTATCATTTCTAATGTATTATGTAGGTACGACTTATATATATTTTTCATAACTTTTATATATTATCAAAAAAAATTACCATATCTCTTCTTATGAATATAATGTCTTGTTTATTGCCATGTAAAATGTAATTTTAGATTAGTTAACCAAATTGGAAATTAATAATTATTATTTATTATAAATGCTTTTCTAATAGTTATAATACCAAATAAGGTATCCTCTCCTAGGCACAAGCATCAGCTTTATTATAAAAAATATTTTTATGATTTAAATTTATTTTAGGGAAAATTAAAAATATTAAAAAAAACCTTTTCACAAAAAATGTAATCTCAAGAGATTAAGGCCCGGGCTATACTATATCAGCCTTACTAAAAAAAAACACTCCGCGGCCGTTAAACGGTGTTTCTGTAGCACGTTGTGTAAAGTCTGTACATTTCGTTTTTCAAATTCTTACTAAACAAAATATCTGGTTTTGATCTGACAACGTCGCCATTTTACCAGCCTTACTAATAAACTTTCTGAAAAATTTGTACAATGGTCAAACAACCATGTATGAAGAATCCTTACTAATTAAGAACTGACAAAAAATTGTTCATGGAAAGATATGTACATTGCTTACACGGCCAAGGAGGGTAGTTTATCTGTTGTATATATTTGTTCCATTTGTAATTTTCAACGAATTTCGAATTTTTTTTTTAATGTCTTATATATTTATTATTTTTTGAGATGTCGTAAAAACGAATACCATTTTAGAACCAAAATTTAATTACCTTTAAGATTTTCATATCTAAAATATACTTAAATGTTTAAAAACTGTAGTATTTTAAGATACAAACATCAAGTTGAAAAAAAAAACTCACTTACCCCAAACACTTTCTATTAAAACATTGAAATATTTGGAAAAATTCAAAATTCAAAAAACACAGTCCATTTATTTAATGATTTTAAAATAAATCTGTCACCTCACTTTTTACTCCTTCAAACAATAAAAAAATATTAAAAAATCTTGAAATTCGCTTTTTATTTCCAAAAATTTACAATAAAAAAACTCACGTTTGAATACTTTGCTTGCACATCTTAAGGCATTAATTTCTTTGATACGTTTACTAAAATATGTATTAGACATTTTAGTCACCAAAAAACATCACTTTCAAGAATGTATAATGAAATAAAGATCTTAAAATGCAAATTTTTTCTGAACATAACCTATGAACCATTTTCTGACAGCTTAATTTAGAACATACGATTTTAGTGCCACAATTTGACTTAAACTAACGAAAAACAACACAAATTAATAGTAAATATATTGATTACATGAATATAACTGCGAATTAGTCATAAATATTGAAATCAATAACGAAAACATCATATTAATCACATACAAAATCGCGACCGACTAACTTCTGCATTCGCGGCTATTTTTTTCAGCGGTAAAGCAATGCGCAGGCCCATCAATCACACCACCTAGCGGATTATTATGAAAACTCCAATTTACAAGTAAAATTTCCAGCGTTGTCACATGTAAAGATTCACAAAAACACCGTTTAACGGCCGCGGAGTGTTTTTTTTTTAGTAAGGCCGTATATCTATAATCTAGACAAATTATAGTAATTGCATTTAAAAGTAGATACATAATAATTATGGTGTTCACTGTACAGTAAGTTGTATATACGATGTTCCGTGGATTACGGACAGATGCATATCTGTTTACTAACCGAGATGTATGTCACTGGTACGATCATATTTCCAAGACGATGGATTGAAAGTTATCAGATAAATGAGTGCATTCTACTTCTAGCGCTATATCTCCCGTGGTGTACGTGGGCCCGCTACCTGCCGCCCGCCGCCCGCTGCCTGCTGCCCGCTACGCCACTGTCGGATTATCTATTTAACAGACGCCGCGCCATCCAAAACACTAATCATTATTTACCATTTTAATGACTTGGCTTAAAATTCGTACTCTGCCAAAAAATACTTATAAGAAATGTAATAAATAATAATTTATTATGTGATTTTCTATCAACATTCATAAATATTTGATAATTTACCAACTTGTTTGGTCTTCCTGTTTATATGTTATATCTTATATGCTAATATGTTAATATAAATATTATGTGTTAAGCCAGAAAATGCCTACATAAATTAAATAATCAATGTTTTCATCACCAAATCCCTACCATACTGTTACCCTCTTAAACCACGTTTCCCTGTCTGACATTTTTTCCATCCTCAAAGATAGATATTCGCATAGGATGGACAGAGTATTCGCACATTGCTAGTCAATCCAAGGGAGCCCGCTATGTTTCAAAACAAAGTCTATCCCATCAAAACCGTGGTTTCAACAATTCCCCCTTTTTTCCTAGAGATTTTCTCACTCGTTGTACATATTGTTCCGTTCCTTCACACTTTTTTAAAATTCATGTCCTTGATTCCCCAGATTATGCATTCTATGGTCTAGAAGTGGGAACTTTAGATCACATATTTTTGATTGTCCCTCTATATATCCTGTCTTCTATTAAGACTTGTCTAAAATTGCCTCCCTGATATTTAACATCTCATCTCTTCTAAGTCTGAACTCGACTCCAGTCTTCCATATAATTTAGAAAATTACCTATATGAATTAAATTAATATCTACGTATATAAATTCACATTTTCTCTTTACATAATTTGTAATGATGGCCTTGAACACCCTTGTAGGATGAATGTCAGAAACGCTTGAATAAAATGAGTGAATCTTCTGTCACTTCTGTGTAACAGGAAATAAGGCTGGGAAAAAAACGCACGCAAGGTTCAATAAAGATATTTGCTAAAAATAAACAAAATAAACCAAAGCTATAATATATTATCTACAAGTCGGAAATTCGTGAACGCGACAATACATCCAACGACTCCATTTTCTTCCTGTGAAGAACGTTGTAATATTTAATAAATTCATACTGCTAATAAAAGCTCACCTTTATAAATAATGAATAATGACACACACTATATGTATGGTTAAGTTATACGTATAAGAGATTTGTTTATTTTACGATGGTCGTAATAAAACTGCGGTCGCTCCGGGATAAATATAATATGACCGCATACAAAACCGCAATAATTATTCTTCAGGTGGTGTTATAACATGATCGCAGGTTCCACTTCAGCAAAGAGGGGTCTGAATCGTATAGTTAGTTAAAAGGATAAATTTACAACCCTTTTCAAAGTGTCTCTAAAGAAATGCAATAATGGGAGAAAATTCGCAGTTATTAAATGATGCACAAAACCAAAGCAACATGTTTATCGGTAAGACTTACTTTTACTTTTCTTACCTTCCTCTGCCAGTTCCATGCCTCACTGCCATACATCAGGGTAGGTACCAGCATTCCATTGTGGACTGCTAGCTTCGCTTCTTTGGACAGTTTTTCGCTAATGCCAATACGTTCAGTCCTCTATTAATAGAGTTACCCGACTTTGCCCTTCATTCTATATGTCTATTAGCCTTCCCATCTCTCGTAAACATACTTCCCAAATACACAAACTCATCCACATGCTTTAAGTATCCATCATTCACAACCATATTGCTCACTGTTTTCGTATTCTCTCTTTCAAACACCATAGCTGTAGACTTACTTACATTCACCATTAAGGCCCATTAACCAGCGGCCGAGAATTCAAATTTCAACTTGCGATCGTGCCCTTGCAACTGTTCCGATGTGAAAGATTCGTAGCCTCCGTAGCCTTCGTAGACTCCGTACCGAAAAGATTCGTAGCCTTCGTAGACTCTGTAACGAAAAGTTTAACTAATAACTCAATATCGACTTTATTTCATTCAAAATATGCTTCAACATATACCTACATTCAAGTAAGCAATAAAAATGCTCAAACGCGTGATAATACATTTTTTAATATCGTATAGGTACTTCTTCTAAGTATTTTTTGATCATAAGTATTAATAATTTTTCAATTATGTCTGTAATGTTTTAGTTTGTAAGACCTTAAATAATTTTTTTAATGATATTAAATGAACTAAATTAAAAATTCTGACAAGTGTCTTTACTTTATATGATTTGAAATGTGTGTTG
The DNA here is from genome assembly GCA_951813805.1 of Limnephilus auricula. Classification (NCBI taxonomy): domain Eukaryota; kingdom Metazoa; phylum Arthropoda; class Insecta; order Trichoptera; family Limnephilidae; genus Limnephilus; species Limnephilus auricula. The sequence goes on along the minus strand of OX638388.1, from coordinate 4,625,634 downwards.
TATAATACAATATTTCGTTTGAAAATTTAGCAAATCTGCCAACGACCAACGGTGTAATCTTACTATATTAAAAATAAACTTGGTTTTTCAAAATTTAAAACGTAACTTTACCAGATACCCGTAAAAAACAATCTTTCGAAATCAATCTATGTTATTTTGTAAAAAAACTGTCAATACGTCAAGAATTATATTTGAAAAGGACAAATTTCCGGTTTTCTCCGGTTATACCCTCTTAACTCATTCTTCATTCATACTTCGTTCATCTTAGGTACGAGAGACTATATAACTATATATCTCACTGTATTGATTGTGCCAAGTGCATTAATTGGAGTCAAACATTTTAAAAATTGTCAAAATTCATTGAAAATTTTTAAATTTTTTTATTAATTTATTCTAGGCATGACAAACTTATCATTCACTAAAAACTCGTTTAGATATTTAGTGATTTAAAAATATTTGTTCAAACTAATCAACAGCCAGGAAACTTTGGCACAAATCAAACTATTTGTAATCATTTAATATTAACATTTGAAATCATTTGAAGTTTGCAAAGGTTTTTTCGTTACGCACCTACTCACAGTTTCAACGGTACTTAGTACAAATAATTAGGTAAGGATATTTGTGATGTTGTAATTATTATATATACAAATAAATACAATATAATAATAAGGATGCGCTTTCTGTGGTATATTTCCCATTTTGAAAGTCCAGCGTGAAATATTACATCAGGCAGCCAAGAAGCACGTTTGAGTCCAGGGACTGCTGCCTCTGCCCTGGTCAGTTGATTACTTGTTATTTCACCTTTGACGAAAACATTGCAATAGGAAGAGCCCCAGGGTTATGAAAACACCAAATTAGATTGCGGAAAGGAAGTAGGAAATAAAGCGCTCACCATTTTTTTAAACTACCTAGTTGTTTACAAAATAGTATATCTACTCTGCGATCTAGATTTCCAGAAATATATATTATATCTTGCGATCAAAATAACCACGAGTAGTAGAATAATAAATATCTGAAACGGATCAGAAATTGATTACCAAAGCTTTTGGCGCAACTAAAACTAGAACTCAGTATCTACTAGAGATAACATTAATTTTATGTTGTCGACCTTTGTAACGATCTTGGTAAACTTAATCTAATAGGATTGAATTACTCTTTTGTTTACAAATTTTAATGTAGGTAATTAGTTCAGCATTTGTACCTGCTAGGAGGCAAAGAAAGTAAAAACGTTTTTTTTTCTGCAAATTTTTTTTTTTGTTATCTATAAATTTTAATTTAGTTACTCTATTTAATTTTTATCATTAATATACATATAAAATATATGCAGATTAATTTCGTAGTCCTCCTCACTAGAAGATCTTGTGCTGAGAGGGACTATGTTTTGGATAAGTTTTTACTATAGTACAACTTCATGGTTTGGGTTTGGTCATAGTTTTCAGAACCTATAATGATTATCTATTTTTTTAATATAAAAGTAAGTTATTTTTACGATAATTCCGCCCAGATTTGATGTCGTTAATGTAGTAATTTTTGGTTTAAATTTATTTATTACTGTGTTGGAGTTTGCTGTACAGCTTTACTGCTATAAATTCAGATCTCGTTATCCAAAGATAGAATTACACTAAGGACTAATGTATATTAAGTACTCTGTTTGTTTGGCTCTGTGTCTCTGTTGAGGTAATTAACTAGATTGTTTTAGGCATAGATTTTTTTCTGTGCTTGGAAAATGTCTGTTGTTTACGTCCTTATGGGGACCTTCACTGAATTGAAATGATTAAGTTAATTGTATTTAACCTAATTATTATTTGTTCCTCGCGCCTATTAAGTCATAGAAAGTAATCGAACGAAATGGAGTGTAATCATTGTTAAAAAAATCAAAAGTGGGAATCAAAACGGCAGTATCTACATCCCTGCCCGTTTACATGGTGTTTCTCATATTACAAGATGTTCTCTAACCTTTAGCAGAAGAGGAAAGAGATTAAGAATTAAAAAAAAAATTATAATCAATTATTAACCCTTCATCAAGAAATGAAAAACTACCAATCTTTTGGTTTAATGCATGCCTCGTTGTCAGTTTTATTTTATATTGTATCAACCAGGGCCAGCGCAACACGATATAAATAATATATTTATTTCGAAAGCTAAGTTGGTAACCAATGTGTTTTTTTTTTTTAATTTTCGCGCTTTGAGTTTGTTGCGCCCAATAAAGCATTTATGCGCAGTGCGCACGCAACTTGGAGGTGGCGCGCACCTATATTCACGAAATTTATCGCGCACAAGCGCGTGGGTGGAACCAAACTGCGCGGGGAATTGACTGCGAATGCAACAACTAACAACACCTCCTAAACTAGTTGCCGAGCGCAATTATCTCTTTTGCAGTTTGTAGATTTGAAATTGCAACAAATTCTATTATTATTGCTTTCGAAGAACAGAGTAAGAGGACTTTGGTAATATTTTAGTGATGGGTGTAATCGAAACCAACATTTAATTACCCGCTGCACCCCGGATCTGAGCCAAGGAGAATACTACTCTAGCAGTCCATAGTGGAGTTCGGATTTTAACCCTGGTGTGAGATCCTTGCAGAAAATATGAGGCTAAGATAAAATTGCCAATCTGGCAGATTGGATCGATAGAGATAGTAAAGAATTGTAGTTGGAAGTGGAGATTACTTTATTGCAGAATTTTTACTGTAAATAAATAATAAAGGTACATGTATACTCTGTCATCATAAGAAAAAAGGCAACTAGAAATTTGCACAATTCACAATTCGTATTTTTTATTATAAAAGGTTAAAGGTCTCTTATACATATATCGGATGCGACCATTGCATACCGTCGTCGCCTTTTGCTTATTCCTACTTACTACAGCACATAATATATGTATAGTATGTACTTTAGTAGTACTTTAGTACTTTAGGAGTACCTACGGTTCCATGACAACTCAGAATCATGCAACTTCAACACTCTTCAAAAAGTCATTGAAAGTCATGAAAAATAGCCCATAACCCAACCTAATAATACATGTATAGTATGTAATTTACCCACTTAATATATGTATAGTATGTACTTTACTAGTACGATGACAACTCAGAATCATGCAACTTCAACGCCCCTTAGAAAAGTCATTAAAAGTTATGAAAAATAGCACATAACCCAACCTAATAATATATGTATTGTATGTACTTTACCTACATAATATATGTATAGTATGTACTTTAGTAGTATGACGACAACTCAGAATCATGCAACTTCAACACCCCTTCAAAAATTCATTAAAAGTTATGAAAAAAACCCATAAACCAACCTAACGTAACCTTATTAACCTATTTTCAAAGGAGGTGTTGAGTTGAATTCATTCTGAGTTATCCGTCACCATTCATACATAGGGCGATGATTAATTACTTATGAGACAATGTATGATTATGAACCAAGCGAGGAGTGTTTGCCAAGACAGAGTTCCGAGACGTTCAGTCTGTTAGTTAGTTAGATAGTTACACAGTTGCGGGGGTTGTCTAACTCAATAGTTTGTGAACCGACCAGCATTTTGTGAAAGCTTTGTTTTATGCAAATAAACCCACGCTAGTTATTATTAGCTATGTGTCCGGGCTTCCAAGAGTTACGTATTTTATCACGGAGGAAATAGGGAAAGTCATTGTGAATGAATCCATCCCTCCTCCTGCGTTCCGAGAGAGTCCTGCTGGAGAGAAAGAGAGAGAGAGGTCAAAAGGTCTTCCTCAACCAGTCTCTCCCCATCCGACCCAACTGCAACTGCCGTCAAGACCTGGACAACCATCTCTCTATGTACCCGGGTACCCCTGCTATGTCACCAAATGTAGCGAACCACTTGGGGTGACTTGGGGTAGAGGTGTTGGTCCAAATAGTTCCCAAGCCAGTGGTAGCCATACCCGCTTACCAAATTGTATACGAGATAAAATTATAGGAGAGTTCCAACTGCCGGAGCCAGTGAGACTATGGGGCTGAAAGGATTAGAAGGAAGGTAGATGGAGAAAATGATTTAATGAAAAATTAGATATGTTGGATAAACACAGCTAAAGTCATTTAAGCTACATTTCGGTTCTGAACAGTGGTTAGGTACTAACCAGGGCGTAATAAGATAATCTATCTAAATTATTTTGATATTCTTCTTATATTACCGACTTAGCAAATAAAGTAATTTGGTTAGCTGTTTTTTTTTTTAATATTAGGTCCCTCCCCCCCTCGGTGAAATTAAGTGAGATTTGGTGGGATCCTTCCCCCTCTCAAAATGTTTTTTTATAATAGCCATTTTAAATGGGACACTTCAAATGAAGTGAATTTTTTTTTTAAATTATCTCTATAATTATTTGACATTATATATATTTTATTTGACCCCCCCTCAGTTTTAATGAGATTTTAAGAGATTTTACTGGACCTCTCCCCCCATTTTGAGTAATTAATGAATGTCCCTTTTTAATGCAAACCATAAAAAAATTATGAAATCATCAAACAAAATTTGTTAAGGCAATTTTTAAAAATGTCAATTATTACTCAATGTACGCTATTAAAAATACTAAATAGTGAAGAATTTTATTGCTTATAAATTACACAACACATTGTCATAGAATGTGACTTGATAGAATTTTGAGTGCCGATATTTATAAGTAATATTTTTAGTTAGTAATTAATGGATGTTATGAATAAAATTGTCCAATAGATAACAGGTTTCTTCGACAACTTACCTTGATTTGTGACTTACGCAAAATTATCTTAATCATGTTCATTTTACAGGTTTTTTTGCGTACGTGAGCTTTGAAAGGTCTGCACGAAATTAATAATTTTCAATTAAATTATCGAAGAAAGTAAACAGCGAGTTAGTGGCTTGACATTATACCAAATGAAACAAATACTTAGTTTTAAACCACTTTATTAATAATGTTCGTTTTTCAAATTTCAATAATTTTCGTTGGTTTTTTACTTTAAAAAGGTATTTTTAAAGTGCGTACGATTGTAAATACTGATAGACGGTAGGGGTGGGGAGAAGATAGCAATTGAAGGAAATTTTGTGTAGATAAGTAGTGCATAATTGGGGTACTATTTTTTTTATCAGATTTCAGTGAAAATAAGCATTTTCAAAGTTTATTTTAAACCGAGTGTTGGCTTCGCTATACAGATACTTGAAGTATTAAGCATACAAGTATTACTCGGGACTGGAGTTTATTTTTGCTCAAGTCTATTGTATCGATATAATGTTCTTCGTCTAGAACTACGTTGAACTAATCCCCAGTTGGACCCGAGAATATTTCTCTATTAACTGGAAAACTAAATAATTGATGAATGATATGTAATGAAATGATATTATAATTGTGAATGATATTATATGTTACAAATAAAAAATAAAAAAGGTATATTTTCTTAAATTTTACGCTCTATTTACTATTATTTTTCTGCACTTATTTGAATGACCCGTCACTCTCTCTTTCTTTAATTAATGGTTTTATGAAATGAAGTAGTGTTTGCCTTTGACTTTTGTCGGATATGTTTAGTGCATATTCGATTCCCGTGCAAAGCCTTAACAATCTAAATATGTTATGCCTTAACAAGCTAACAATGTATTTTTTACGCGGTGTTCATACAAACATACTAATTTCGGTTGTCGGTGCATGGGTGTATGCATAACACTACAATTACAATTTCAAACTTTTGCGTAATGCGTAAAATTATTTAAGTTCAATGAAACATAACAATATATCTATTATAAATCTATCTAGATTTATAAGTCCCACCCGGGCGTCCCGTGTTCAATTCCTTGACTGGCTAGGTCCTCCACCACAACACAAGCAACATTTACCGCTCACTGTGGTGGTAATAGGAGAATCGTCAGTTTATTCATAACCCGGGAATGTTTGTCTTTCTTATAAAAAAAAAAAAAAAAAAAAGTGTATTGTTTTAGCATTGATGTTTTTTTTGAAGAATTATAGAATTGTTAAAACTAAATTTTCTGCGAAAAATATTCCCTTCAACCATTATATTATGTAATATTTTTTTCTAATTTTAGCTCCAGAATAATAAATTAAAAAAAACTCTGCAGTCACTAATAAAAATATTTAAAGCTGTTAGATTTATGTATTGCCTACACTTTTATTTGTAGGCTTCCTAATATAAGTACACCGAGGTTTATTAGGAAACTAATTAATTAATCGCCAAATTTATAATAAGAATTGACATTTAACGCTAAAGTTCAAACCCAATCACAATCAATTCTAACGTGTTCTTGGGAAAAATTACATCAAAACACGCGGATCCGAATTAAATTCTTTATCTAACGGATTAGGCTTCTAGCTTCTTTGATGTCGGAATTAATTTTTAATTTGATTCCGCGATGATCATTGGAAAACGCAAACGTCACTAATTATCGTAAATCACAAGGTATTGCGTTTTAAGCGTGCCTATTTGAGAAACAGTCTACCTTGACTAGCGATAAATCAAACAACGCAGGTAGGTTTACCCCACGACGACTGGCGCACGGTACAGGCTCTGTTCGCGTTCAGGAAATAATAGGTGTACCGGTGAGGAGTTATAGCAGACGCATTGTTGACCATCTATCGAAAGAGTAATTATTGTTATTTTTATGATCTAGCTAGACTTATTTTGATCGATAAGCTAATAATCATTGCTGAAGAAGATTAAAAAATAGTTTTGATAGAGATATGTACGCGTTTCATAAAAAACGTAGTTTTGAATTTAAGGCCAAAATACCCAACCAAACTGAAAAATTATTTTTGTAATAAAAAGGTCAGGCGCTACATTATTTTTTTTTCGCTTTTAAATGATGACGTATAGATAATTAAAGAAATCAGTTATGGTTTATTTTGGTTATTTATAAGTTTGGTTATTGAAGTTATTTATAATTATTAAAAAAAAAATCTGCCTTATCCTTAGTTTTAATATAATGAAAAAATAAAAATTAGTAAAATGCTTTTCTTTTGGTAGTAATTTTAATATATAATCGACAAGTTTTGGTTTTTTGTAAAGGTAATTTGTAATTTAAATTTACGCCCATCAAAATTCTTTCTAAAAAAAACATATTTTTAATTTTTAATCATATTTCTAAAAAATATATGGTAAAATAATTTTTTCAATGTCTATATTTACTCCCAAATAATTGTCCAAGTTGCCTCTAAAATCATAAGTTATTAAAATCTTTAATGGCCTATATTTTATAATTTAAAGAAAAAATAAATAAAGTTCCTCCTGCCCGAGCTAGATATTTGACATACCTTTTGATTACAAAATTTATTTTTCAGTTTGGTTGGGTATTTTGGCCTCAAATCCAAAACTACGTTTTGTATGAAACCGTTCCTCTTAAGTACTCGGCTACGTGCGTGTTTGGAAAGGAAAAAGAAATCCTAGATCATCTTTGGGGATGGTGTGTGCAAAATATTTTGAAGGATATAAAGGGGAGGGAGTTCTGGAAAGGAAACACGTATGAGGAATGGATTGGAATCTGGAGAGTCAGTATGTCCAGGAGTGACTAATGTAGGAATCTATTACTCCCATTGCAGTGGAAGGAGATGGGTCGAGAGTGTACTGCTGGAGAGGTTAAAAAGTCTACCCCAATTAGTATCTCGCGATCCGACCCTCCGCGCAGGAGGCGCATACGCAGCCAATGCCTCGATAAACTTCACCCAGCAAGCCTGGACGCATAAGTGAAATTTGAAGTTGAAATCTATGAAGGATATACGACGTTAAGAGCTACAAATCTCCTAGTTTCTCGATAAAGAAAAATTGTGACCAGTTGCCTTTATTATAGGTCTATATTTTTGAATCGATATAAATATCTACAAGATTTTCTAATGGATTACATATATTATTAATCCGAAAAAGCGATAAGTATTTTTATTTCAAATAAAAAAATGCGATTTTCAGAGCCGTAATACTTTAATCCAACTGTTCAACCATTACGAACCCAATATTTAATCTTTTCCTAAGTTTATTAATCTTATAAGAATTCGCTGAAGATGTAAGTCCACTTCGATTCCAATTATTCTCATTCTATTAACCAAAGAAATGTGTATGCGTTAATTAACCGGGTGCAAAAAATCTTGAAATGATACCGAGCTGTCGAGTCGCACCAAAGCACAACGTACTTTGTGATTAGCTAGCGGAAAAGCTCCCGCTCAACATTGTAAGAAAGCACGAATCATTAATATGTAAAGACGTTATAAAACACATTTTTAGATGCTACTTTTTTGTAAGTGGTACAATTTTGCCTGTTCTCGCGGATGGAGTGGATATGTTGCATCTAGTACTTAAGTGCTTCGCGCGGTATGTGATTGTTTACATCGTTTTGCGCTAAAATGTCTGACCATTAATTAGCAGCGCGGAGAGGACGGGGGCAGCCCAACGGAACGGACTATACGCCATACGGTAGTGAAAAAAAAAACAACAGTAACCAAAATTTTAATTGGCATTTTAATTAAATCTTATCAGGCTTAATTACATATTTTGAAGCTATTGCTGTCCGGCGTGACGCGTCTAGCTTCCAAACACGCCGTGTGGCCAAGGAAACAAACCCGTACTTCCCAATGATACCTAACGGAAAAAAGAAGTTAATAATCTTTTCGGACATTGGCGTAGGTACCCACTTGTTTATGGCTGTCCGCCACGGCCTAAATATGCTGTAGCTAGGAATTATGAGGTAACTAATTTACAATAAAAAATTCCAAATACGAAATTGGCTAAATATTACTCATTTTTACCTGTATCATTAAAGTCTTTTCTCAAATACATGTCAAATACAGCGAAATAATATAAGAGAGCAGAGATTATCTGCATGTTTTCGAGAGATAAATCTGCAATGCCTCGTGATATACTAACTTAACTGTACCAAGAGTTATTTACTGGTGCTTACTGGTTATATACCTGTCAAATGCAAATATTTAATCCATTTTCTTTTTAAAAAAACCTTCATTACTGGTGAATGAAAAAGAGCAACGGTTAAATTAGTAGCTGCAAAAACTTCTAAATATTCGTGCATTTATTGTTATATCAATGATTTTATCTTGTTGGAATCATGTAGAATGTATTATTTTACAGTCGTTAGATTGCGTAGTGTAATACCAAAGTAAATATCTGAAAAGGGAACTTATTAATTTAATTGCAGTGAAATTTTAATGTAATATTAGTAATAATAATAATAACTTTCTGGTTTCCCTTCAATAACGAATAAATCTTTCGTCTTTTACTAGATTTCCGTGGAGGGGAGCATTCTAATGAGTAAGTTGTGAGATTCAATGTAATCCATTTTGGCGTTTTAATATACCTATTCTTCAATATACGAAATAAATTGGTACGCATTTAACCTTTTCGGCCTCAACTTCTTTAAGCATTTTGTTATTTCTTTAAGCAAATAATTTTCTTTTTTCATTGCAAAAATCAAATTCTTTATGCATTATAAAAACATTTTACTAATATTTCGATTTTTTTTGCTATGTCCGGGTTTGAAGTGCAAGAGGTAAAAAAGATAAAACTTTTTGGAAGTTCCGAATTTTTAAGAAATTTTTCGGGTTAAAAAGTTGATTTAAAACCAAACAATTCTTGTACGGATAACTATTGTTTTAAGAAAATAAAACAATAACACCTGATAACCTGACTCTTTGTTTAGAATGTTATGGGACGTACTTGACTTACTTTAACCAGTGATTCCTGAAATTATTACCTGAGTAAAAAAAAAATTATGAAATTTTGTTCAAAGGTGACTTTTTTATGTTTTTTTTTTCCTAAATATTTTTCTTCAAAAGTGTTCTGGTTAAAGTTAGTGTAAAGTCAAGTACGTCCCTTAAAAGAGGAGAAAAGGTTTTAAAGAGGAATATGAATAATATTGGTTTATTTATTTATTGATATTATTATATCAAAAATATCTTTGAAACAAATTTTATTTAAAAATATCAATAAATAAGTCCGTATGAGCGAATCTCCAGAAGACCAAATTTTGACACAGTACTCTCGACATGTTGTACATCCAGAATTTTAAAAAAAAGTTTAAAAACCTTATCCCCCCCCCTATATAAAACAGTATAGTAGTTATTAGATACTCGGTAGAGCTCAAACAATTTATCAAAAATATTTGAATTTCTTCAGCTTTATAATGGTAAGAAGTATCGATTTTAAAAAGTTATTAACTTCGGAATCAAATTTAATATTAGCTCTTCAAATCTGCGATCGACTCTCCAATATTTCGGATTATTGGGTTAGTTCGACTCGGAGCATTCGGTTTGCAACTTGGCATTGCACAAAATCCTTAATCCTTATCTTAACTTAACAGAAATAGTCATGTGTGGGTTGGTCTATGCGAGAATGGAGCCAATACCTATACACACGTGTCTGCACGTATACAGTTAGTTTATTACGCCAGTGTGCGTGTAGCAAGATAAGAGTTGTCCTATTCCCAGCTAACTACCTACTTACAAAAAATATTTATTACGCTGACATATTCCATGGTCACATAATGGCTTTTATGCATTAAATAAAGTTAGAAAAATGTCGATAGCCTGATATGTGCGCGTAGTAACCTAGGCATGTATATTGTATCTAGCTGGATATTTTATTGATAAAATTAGACGATTCTCAACATGTGGCAGCAATAGAAAGATTGGTATAACCTAGTACCCATAGGTAAAATATTAAGAATAACTTTCGTTGCCGAAATCAGTGATTTTTACAATGTTTTTGACTGCTCAGATCTTGGTTTAACGCCATATCGTAAGGGATACGTATCGTGTGGAATGGTAGGCTGAGAATATGGAGCTAATAAGCCCTCGAAAAAATTAAAGTAGGGGTGTGAGTGAATGAATGAAAAATGAAAAAAACCCGCAAAAATTTTTAAATGACATTTCATTTTCTGTCTCATATAATAAGCAAACTAAATGAATGAGGCGTTATAATTTCATTAAAAAAATAAAAATTAAATTAAAATAGCTCCAATAATACCACTTTGTATATAAATCTTGTCTAATGTTTGTCGTACAATATTTCCTTTCGTACACAAATTGCATACAAATCTTGTCTAATTTTTGTCGTGTAAGATTTCCTTCCGCCCTATATTTGATACAAAATCGTACTAATACTCTGCGCAGGCTTATTAGGTCCATGGGTGAGAAGTTCCTGTTTATAATGAATTTTTCACTAAAGAAAGTTAAAGCCAATTCAAGCCTTTTCATTTTCTTTTCGCGGTCTCACTAGAGTTCGATTGAAAGCATCTTGCACTCTGGAACGAGATGAGACCCTATTTCTGAAAAATTAATAATTCCTCTTCGAGAAAAGACTATATGTACTTAAGCTTAATTGGTAATTGACACGTTAATTTAAGTAGGTACATAAAATTGTGCAATCAAAAGCTAAATCTAGCAGAACTAATACGTAATCTACATCTTCTACAAATGAAAAAGAATAAGCCACCGACATCATTTTTGCTTCCCCGATGGCCTATAAATATATCCTTTAGGTTATGGCATAGTCGGTCGAACTCCTTGTAACACTAGCCGATCTGGAGACATCACTTCAAGCCATTTATCTAGGAAATTTAAAAAATAATTAACAGGTTGCTCACGCGGAGGGAGTTGATCGAAAAGCTAGCTTCTAATTATTATTGGAAATCTACCAAATACTGTTTTCCTGTCTTAACTAGAGCGCTTTGCATTTCAACTGTCTGTAGTTTGTAAAATCGTGTACTGCGTATCCGCTCAATCCTGACAAGATGGTAGCCGTATTGGATAGTAACTTTTTTCTCCGCCAAAGTTTGCATGAACCTCAAATCGGAATAAACAACATTACGAGAGGTCTGCTGTTCACAGAACTACTAGTGTAATGGATTGTAATATTGTAGCGGGGGAAAGTTTGAGATTCATAGACAACGTGGAACTTTGTATGGAAAATCACTAGAGAAACAAAGAAGGTTTTATAGGTGGACAAATAATGGTAGCGAGGTAGTGTCGGTGCCGGCAGTACGTTATGCCTAGGACCAGTTGGCCGCAGCCGCGGGATTCAATGATTCTACTATTCTACAGATGATCCTCCGATAAACGAAACATGATCAGTAGAGGCTGACGTTATGAGGGATACTTTATGTGGAATACGGCAATGGTCGCTGGTCTCTGGTCTGGTCAGGTGTTCCGATATCGATCGAGCGGCGGGACTGTTTATGTGTTTTCTTTCTATGTTTTGGACATTTGGCCAGTGAGCCCGTTGAAATACGGCCGTCACGAGAAATCGTCAATTTACGATCGTCGCACGGTCGTAATTTTGATTAAATGCTTGCTTTAAGTTCATTAAATTCTCATTTTTCTTTATGGTGATGTGATCCCGCTGTCAAATTTGCCGTGTTGAATGTAATTAACATTCTTAATAACGGGATAAAGCTTTTCTAGAAGTGAATTTCCATTTTTAATATAGTCAGCTGGGTATGCAGGAACCTAGTTTAATATCCTGTATTTGTTTGAATACTCACAATAGTCCCACCGTCCGGAAACAAAAGTTAAATTGTACCTCTAGTTGAAGAACGATGCATGGCAGAAGGAGACGTTGAAGTGAAAGAACAAGGTTGTGATGTAGTTACTTGGCGGTTCAATTATAGCTACATTTACTTTTAGTTTATGGCGAAGCGTAATCCTAAATTAGTATTTTATATTAATCTTTACTACAACTCGGTTTACAGTACGAATAAAACAAATATGGTTTGGATAATTTCATGCTTTCCTACCGCTTCCATTGAGTAGAATTAAATTAAATTTTTTAATTACTTCATAAAAAAAATAAGTGATAACTTAAAAAAAATTATTAGAAATGTATGAACGCATATAAGAAACAACTTTTCAAATTTTTTATTTAATGTCTAAAATTTCATTGACAGTTTCCATTGATTAACTTTTTTATTTCTTTCAAAATTATTATAGACAAAATAATAAAAACCACTTTTATGCTTGAAATCGTGAGTCCAGACTCCGTTTGCGAAGTGATTTTTATGCCTATTACCTATATTCGTGGCGATATAAGACACACGATGAATACATACATTTTTTGGCTTGTGGCCTTCTCCTTAAAACTGTGAAAATGTCTTACAATGGAATGGAACAAAGCGATAATATGATGTGATTAATATTAGGCGTTAGGAAAGCTTTTTTAAATCATCCTTAAAGATTTCATTTACATAATTTACTCGTCGTCCTCATTTTATAGACCTAACAAACTATCACATTATCAATCATGATGTGACATAATAATTTAAAATAAAATAATTAGGTACTTTGTAAATATCACTTTTATTTTTTATGCCTATGTGGTTTATTCGGGGCATTATAATACCAACATACTTCCCGAGAACTATACTGCCATCATAAGTAAAAACATAGCATCGTACCTGAAAGTTTCAAGGATATTACTGTATTTTTACGCATGACTGCCCTATATATAGTACTCTGAAGAAGAATCAGAAATCTGTTCAGCAATATGTATAAAAATAAACGTTATATTTTAAAAATATTATATTATTTTTAATTATATTTTTTTATTGAATCACAACCGATGCTTTCTTTAGTTCTACAAAACTGAAAAGAATCTGTTCTCACTCACGTAATTTCAATATTCAACTACTTGTATACAGTTAAGATATTTCAATCTGTAAAATCCATGATTTATTGCATTGAAAGACGCTGTGGACGCAATCATAGAGTTTCCCTCTGTTGGCTCGGCCGCCGCTGCACCCCTCCCCCTGCAGCCACCCGCACTACCCCACCACCCATCACCCCGCCACCCCATCAGATCCAGCAGCCTCCAGTCCTGAGGAATCCCACAAAAACTGATCTTGGGCTCGCCCTCGGTAGTATTCGCGTCACGTATGTTTCGAGAGAAATTACGCTAGTCGATTCCTTTTCGCTTCCCTTCCCCAGTTACACTTCCACGTAGATACAGAAATAAAGAAAATCTGGATGCACAGTTTGAAAACGGAGTCTGGAAATGCACCATGTTTTCAAAGTGAAAATCCTTTTTACTAAAAACAAATTCGCCGTGTTGTATTAAAATATTTTAGAGTACAGCAATTATTTACACATTTCTGAGATGACACCTAATTAAATTGTAAAAATAATCCATAGAATAACGACCATGCTGAATATCATTCTAGTTACTTGGTAATTATTTATCGACAAGTTGATTGAAATATAATTACATACTATTGCAGACCCGTGAAAAATTACGCAATATTCTAATATTTGTAGCAGGGTTGTTGCGGATGCAAAAATTTTGACAGGTTCACATCTGCGGAAGTGGGTGATAGTTTATTTATAATAATAGGTTATTTATAATATTGATTTATATAGAAAGTAGTAGGTATAATGTAGATATATATTTATACACCTACCGAATACGAATTTAATTTTTTTCAAAATTTCATTTTGGTGTTTTACTTATTTAATATTCTCCCATACCGATGGGGCGGCGTGTTTCGATAGTAGCCTTGAGCCCAAATAAAGTTGTATCACATTAAAAAAACAAGTACTTTATGCTGAATTTTGCACATATGACAATATTACTTATCTGCTACGTTTGAGTAGAAAAGTTTTGAAAAACACACTTTTGCTCCATTTTTTAATACAGAAAAAGCTTAAGTGAGAGTCATTATTACAAATAAACTTTCAAATTCCCGACGACATGCGACTTCTCTATTTGAGGAGACTCATTAACTGATAAGAAAAATAATTAATTATATCATAAAAAAAAAAAATAATATCCCTGACCTACATAATTTTGTATAATACAATCATAGAACACGATAAAAAATGCATTCAGTTGTAAGAGTGTCAAAAAACAAAACTTCCTTCGGATAACGTCGTGGATTATCCGATGTTTTGAAACGTATACCTCAGCATCTGTTGAAATATTGCGCTATGGAAAACCGTTTGACCCAATAAGCTAGTTTTATGGATATCTATATTGGCTAAGATCAGCGACTGAAACGCAAAACCTGCCGAACTGTGGCAGTTGCCATGCAAGATGTGAAATTGGAACTTCGCTCATCATTAAAATCTGAGTTATTATCTAGTTAGATGTGTGACATTCTCCTGAGATTTTTATGCGCGAAATATACCGTTTTGACCACAAAAAAATTCTGTATTTAGTCCAGATTCATAATAAATTTCAAGAAACAATTTTTGATGTTCCGTACGCGTTAAAGATAACACAGATTTTTTTCTGAACTGAAACATCTTTATGCATTTGTATTATAATATACATACGATATCATGATTTTTTCTGAATTCGTAGGAAGGTACCAAAATTTATCAGTGTTATTGTTATTATTTATTATTTAAGCGATAATCTTAAACATTGTTTTTAGCTAGTATATTTTAAAATTTAAATAAACATCGTATTCATGAGAAAGAAAAACAAAAGTGGGATATATCGAAGGTCTATGTATAGTCTGGAATAGAATTGTTGTTGAACTATAAATAATTTTTTAAAACATTAGCCATTTGTTTAATGCTTTATTTAACATTTTTATTCGATGCACGTATTTTTCCCTGGTCTTAAATACTCGAACATTTATTGAAGAAAACAAGTTTTTCCGCGTTTTCAAACAATTATTATAACGTCAACAAAGTATGAAGCGGAATTTTCCCTTAATACATTATATCGAGACATGGGAAAGTTTTTGCTTTGTTTTGAACGTCACATCTCACAGATTAGGATATAGTAGATCATACTTCGTTGAACAATGTTATCTAAACATTGGGATTAAGTCTTCGGATTTGTGGGATGCGAGGAATAAAATAATAATGCCTGTTTATAACTATAACGCGCGTAGAGGATAAGAGAGATACAATAAATCGGCAGATCAGTTTTATCTGATGAAATAGCACGTTAAAAGGATTAAAATTACATAGAAACTTACATAAAAATAGCTTATTGTAACAAATAATGTAATAAATATTTAGTATTTTTTCTAAGTATTTATTTTATATTAGCACAGACTCGTCTAAAACTACGAAATAAATTTAATTCCAATTTTGAAAAAGACCTACCTACTTTATCGCTTGTCTGAATCCTTCACACAATTCGTTTTAATTTTGTAACATACACTTACCTTTAAAACAAATTTGATTTCCAGGGTTTATTGAACCAGAGTAACGCATGGCAGATATTAGTATTTTTGACATTAGCGCAGATCCAAAATCAAGGAATAATCTAAATTCTTGACAAATCAGCTCCAATTTTGAAAATGACAATTAAAATTTCTATTTTTTTAAATGAAAATTCGTGGTGGAATTCCATTATAATAGAATATTTAAATTATTTAAAACTCTTTTCCAATAAACACAATACCTTGGCAAAAATCCTTTTTGAACTCACTATACTCATTTTAATCATCAGAGACTAAGGAGGTTTCTCACCATCCTCCCAATAGCTTATCTACACTAATATTATTAGAAATAAAAATTAAATACTCGCAGTGGTTAGAAAACTCGGCCAACTTATCCAATATATAGCCACTATTCATAGGTTCGAGTACCAAATTATAAACTCCAACGAAATAAATAAATAAACCGTAAATCGTAAATATTCGTTATTTGTGTGGATAAGCTATTGGGAGGATGGTGAGAAACCCCCTAAGAGTATTTCTTTCCGTCCTCCTAATAGCTTATAATACGATTAATTTATTTATTAAGTCGGAGTCTATTATTCGGTAATCGAACGTATGAAAAGTGGCGAACTATTGCAAGTAATATTTGTTATAGTATGGATTAGCTATTAGGAGGATGGTGAGAAACCCCTAATTTCGGTGTCAGTATGTCCTGCATATTATTTCAGTTGCTTAAATTATTTTAATTTTTTTGAATTATTTTAATTGTAATAGTATATTAAAACAATTTAAATCTGTTTTCTATTTAATTTATTAGTGACTGTAACCGGTTTCAGCCTGTGAAGGCCCTCTTCAGATGGGTACGGGTTTATATACATAACATATGGTGAAGGGGGAGGGGTGGTTAACGGGATTCAAGGATTCTATTCAAATTTAATGGATTCTATTAAAATTAAATGGAATCCATTTAATTTTATTAATAGCAGTCGATATTGGAAAAAATATACCTATCGGTCTAAAGATAGCCTCAACAGACTGAAATCGGTAACAGTCACAAATAAATAAAGACGAAAAAACTTGAAAAATTGTTTTAATATGCCATAATAA
This sequence comes from Limnephilus auricula, assembly GCA_951813805.1. Taxonomy (NCBI): domain Eukaryota; kingdom Metazoa; phylum Arthropoda; class Insecta; order Trichoptera; family Limnephilidae; genus Limnephilus; species Limnephilus auricula. The sequence continues at coordinate 4,608,417 of OX638388.1, read as the reverse complement.
TTAAAAATATTTTAAAAAATATGAATTTAACTGAAATAATATGCAGGACATACGGACAACCGAAATTAGTATCTGATGATTATAATGAGTAGTGATTTCAAAAAAGGATTTTTGCCAAGGTAACGAGTTTATTTTCCCTATGGCCAATCAAACTGTAATACACCTCTGCGCAAAGTACGGAGCAACGCGGCAATAGATCAAGCAGAAACATCACCCACCCAAGCACAATCCTTTCCAATCTCTGGAATGGCCCATCAAACATGTACGGTAGTTTGGTGTATCTAAGGGCGGTGTATAATTCTGAATTATTGATAGTGTATGAAATGGTTCCACCATAATAATAATATATTTATTTGTATGGGGGTAGGATATTGGGGTGACGAAGAGGTGCCAGTTCGATTCCACCCCAAAATGATATTAAAAATACCATCTGTAAATTTAACTTTGGAGTTTACTTTATTTTTTTATTTACATACTTAATTACTATATTATAATTTCGACATAATAAGAAGGTGTGTTCATATGAAATATTAAAAGAGATCAGGAATATTATCTTAACCCTCCTCATGAAATCCTGATGCGTTGAGGGGAACTAGGTTTTGGAAAAAGAATTTGCAGTGCCTTAAAAAATATTCCTTTTTAATATTATTAATAATAATATAAATTGGATAATTTGTAGAGCGCCGTTTTTGTGAGAAATCACCTCAAGGGCGATGTACAATTTATTATAAGGGCTATATCTAAGTTACAAATATTATATTATTTACAAAAATATTGTATTGGTGACGCGCTGTGCCCGTCCCACTAGAACTCCTCTGTGTTGAGAACATACACAACTCTGTGTTGAAAACATGCGCAGTTTTATATCATTAGCTATTTACAAGAAAAATTAAAATAACAACACAATTTTATATTTACAATTAAAGAAAATAAGCATTGTATCAGTGGAAATGCATACTAATAAATGGATTTTAATAATTAAATGAAACAATATAACTTAGTTTGAAATTCAAACATTATTTGGATAACTCTTGTTATAATAATTTTGGAAGGTTATACTGATCAGTCTAAAATTAATATAAAAATAACATTCTAATAAAAATAAGAGATCCCAATGGCCGAGTTGGTTAAGGTGTTTGTCCCGAAAGACAAGAGATCCTGAATTACCTAGTTTTGTTCTTTTTCACATTTTCGTATAAAATTATTAGTATTATCTCCTTCTTCAATGACAGGTTTTAATAAAATCATTTACGTTTAATCTGTCTTGGCTGACGATCCAAGACTAGGTGTCTAATTTATATTAAAAATAATTAGTTTTCTGTAGCAGCGAAAGTGCGACTTGTTGAACAGTATCTCAAATTCAAAAGTTGTTTTTAGCGAAAGAGATTATAAACAATAATAGAACTTAGTTATGGGTACCTTTTTTATACGTAATTTTAGATATAGGCTCATTTCTTATTGAACAGAAATGATAAATTGAATTGTTTTTTTTTTTTTAACATTAATTGGGATTCTTTGGTTTCTATAATCATTGTTAAAAAACACACAGAAAAAATTAATTACCAAAAATTTGCTTAAGAAAAAAATATTTTAATTGATATAGTACTCGCTTTCGGAATAAAGTTTTGTGATCAAATCGACACTGGCTGGGAATGAGAGGTTAATTAGTACCAGTTTCCAAAGATAAGCGTATTAATTTGCTCATACAAAATACCATAAACTCCCCGTTTAACCACCTCCTTATAGCATTTTGAGTTCATATCTTAGTGTCCGATAACGTCACCTGATTCCGGGCAAAGGTAGCGCTGGCTAGAGGCAGGTACCTACTCCTGTAATGTATTTGACTGAGCTTGGTTGCAGATACCGCTGCTGTAATTGCCGAGAATTTTACGACGTCTTTCGGCGAGAGGCTACTCAGATCTCCCTAATAAGCCTCGCCGAAAGGAAATAAGACGTTTTTAAAGCTCAAGCGGGTAGCTAGAGTATCTAACTTGGAAACATGGAAACCAAATAAGTCGACTAGAACGGTAGAGCGTTTTGATTGGACATAATGCAAAAATATTAAACAAAAAAGTGAAGCAAGGAAATGCATTCTACTTACTTCTAAAACGGATGCATATAATTATGTAGGATTCCATGGATAACTACACGGAGAAAAATGTTATTCGAAAAAACGATCATTTTAATAGTAAAAAGGGGACTGAAGTTCTTATGAAAAAATTAACAGTGTTTCAATGTTCCCACCAATAAACATTGAAACACTGTTAATTTGTTCGTAAGAACTTCAGTCCCCTTTTTAACCGGTTTTACTATTAAAATGATCGTTTTTTTCGAATAACATTTTTCTCCGTGTAGACGCATTAATGCATCCATTATGAAAGAGCTAGGCATCCCCAATAGGCTTTCAACTATATGTCTACACCGCAATTTAAGATATTTTTGGCTCACGTTGGACATGAAACTCATGGAAACTGGCAAAATTGAAAGCAGAAGAAGCAGAGAAAGGTCCCCAATGCGCCGGAGTGACCAATCACTGGCGTCTGGCGAGAAGTGGGTAAGAATGAGGGGATCAGTGAATTCAGGAGACAGACTTATGAATCCATTCCTCCCATTGCGGTACAAGGCGATGGGAGGTATTATATGGTATCCCTTGATCAGCCTCTCCCAATTCAGCCTGCTACGCAGTTGGTGGGCAGATACATCCGTTGCCAAGGATTGGACAAACCTCATCCCGTAAACCCGAACACCCTTACTAATTCATCAAGCGTATCAAACTACTTGAGGCAACCTACGCCAAAGGTGTTGGTTCCAATGAATGGTTCCTTGTGCGGCGATACCCATACCCGCCCCTCAAAACATATCAGGAAGAAAATCAATTTGATCCGTTCTTCTTAAGAATAACGTAATACTTAATGCTTTTAATTTATTAATATGAATAGGAAATATAAAATAATACTTTGATCAGGCCGAGTTTTTATAATCACCGGTGTTCGACTTCTTTCACCCCGAAAACATTCACTATTTTGAAAGAGGATGACAATAAGAATATCAGCTTACTCGTGGCCTTGTCTCTTACCCGCCGTAGGTACCCGGGAAGCTCCAGTCTACAGATTTCACCCCTTTAAGTTCGACTCAATATCTTAATGCTGCTAAGGCTCCCGTAATATACAAGATAGAGCCGGAATAATTAGCCACTTTCACAGTCGTAGAATTCCCCTACTTGGTGCAAATAACTGCAGGTTTACCGTGTTTCTCAATTTACTTTACACCCTACCCACGCCCAATGTAAGAAGAAAAAAACTTTTTGACGCAGGCTGTCTTTTAAGATTTAAAAAGTCGAAAGTAAGAATATTTCGTGTGGTATTAAAATGCTATATTAATCTCTTCTTAGATTAATTAAATGTGAATTTTTTAAATTAATCATTATGCACGTCAAAACCAACTCGTCAACAGTTTTGAGTGATATTCTATATCTAAATATATAAAAACGAATGTTTCTTTGTTTGTCACTTATGCGGTACTTAAATCTTTCATTCAATTAAACAACCTGCAGTCCACATCGGAACAGGAATACCTAGAGAGGAGGACTGAGGATAAAATACTTCACTTTGTATTCTTTAATTACTTAATATTGTATTTTAATTTTAATTTGTATTGTCATTAAATAAAAAAAATTCTATGAAACTTTGGTGAGTTATTTTGTGCACACCTACGAATGTTTCTGTATGTAATGATTGGCATTGTTTCTATATATAATACTGGCTAGTAACTTATAAATTCAGCAAAATAAATATTATTTAATTCGTCTTCTAAAATCAACAACGATGCCATTAAAATTCCTACTTCAGAAGTCAAAGTTCAAAATATATAGGGCCTCTTTTGGTGTCTGTATCTGCTTGAAGGTACATATTAACATTGTTGTTCTACAACAACGATCAATGAAGGAAGGCAATCTTTAAATGTCATATTCTCTCAGGGTTAAAACTTAGATATTATGTTACATACAACGTAAAGTTTTGTTATCAAGATATGATAATTTATCTTGTAACATTCAACATATACTGTGGACAACAGTCGTAGTTTCCTTCTTGTACATAGAAATGAAAATGAATTACAAAAACATATATTTATTTATTTATTTATTAACGCCCTTTTTAGGGGCTTTTATGGATAGAAAAAAATCAAACTGTATTTTTATTGTACATAACTGAACTGCTTTGGTAACAATATTTTGTGTTTGTTTAGTGACCAATTAAAGATGTCCACTGAATTGGTATAATTATTTCCCTCCGTCAGTATTTGGGGCAAAGAGGAATGCAAATTGAAATTAGTCCCAGAATTTCTGCACTGAAATATATCCCGACTTCTGGTATTACGTAGTGGAATCCGAAAACTTATTATAATAATAATAATTGGATACTTTGTAGAGCGCCGTTTTTGTGAAAAATATGCAATTTACGAATTCTTAGGCTCTATATAAATTTATTATTTTGCAAATAGATTGGTATGTATACAAATAATTGGCAGGTCAATTCCGATTCTATGTTTATGCTTGGAGACGATACGACTTTGCCCGCACTTATCAATGCAAGCAATTCTGCACTATCAACCACATCATTTAATATTTTATATAGAAATACCAAGTCAGTGAAAATTTCTGACAATTTAAGCATATTCGTACAATTTAAACAAGTGTTGTAGTTTCAAATGTAATTACAAATGATTATTTGGAATTGAATCCGGAACTTTCAAAATCAAAGTTAAGTTATTGGCTAAGCTCTCGATTCAATAAACGTGGATAAGATTAAACAACCCAAATTTCGTGTTCTTTTAACTTATAGGTAAATAATAAATTTATAATCATGGGGATTATGTTCCAGGTGTTAGGAATATCCATAATTTGGGTTTATACATAAAAACATAATGATGTTAATTGAGTTTTTAATCCGGTAGAATAATAGAGAGCAGACACCTTTAATCCTCTTCTCGACAAATGTTCTCCTATGTTAAATTTCCATCGATATGTTTTGAACTGATTGAAATTATAATACTGAAGCACGTGACAGTATCAAGCCCAGAGTGTTTTGAGTTGGCATTATTCGACGCGTGTCTATACATATGCATGTATTTAAAAACCGATATCTTTGTAAAAAATGCATAAATTATGGATCAAATTTCCATATAACCGTTGTACGTGTAGATTGAAGGAAACTGTGAACCTTTGCGTCACAACTATATGATTTAATCAAACTATATATAAGCCGTAAGAAATAAGAAGAGTGAAACTCATGGGTCTTTTTATTGGTAAAAACACGAGGTTGATGATACAAGTACGACAATAATTTTTTCTGTTTTCTGATTGATTGCTGCATCTTCATAAATATTACCAAAGTTTGGAGATCGTCAAAATATTCGAGTGGTCGAATTGGTGGCATCTTATACGTGCCGTTGTGGCGGTTCGTGAAAAGATTTTTAGCATTAATTTATAAGCTAATTTCGCCTATAAGGGACACAATTATTAATTTAATTAGGTTGGGCGATTTCTCATCATATTTGGAAGGTTTCCGTATTTATGATATATATTTTTTGTATTTAAGTTTATTTAGAAAACTCACATCATTTTACATTTAATGGTGGAAATAATATAAACCAGTAGAGTAAGAAATAATAGATTTGATTGTACATTGTTAGGTAAATTTGATTTTTAGAGTTTCAAGGGTACAGCGAAAAATATCAATATCTCATAATATAAATACGTGCGAGAAAAGAGTTTTGTGCGTATTTCGATTTGAAATGATGTACATTAAATAAGGTATTCGATAAGGTTTTGCGTTAGGGGCAATGAAATGCAATCCTTTCTAATAGGACAGGTGAGTCAAAAAGGCAGTTCACAATCTTATACAGAAAAGTATTACGTCAAAAATATGTCTCCGTTTGTAAAGAGCAATAGGATTACACTGATGATTTTCAAAACGATACGACAGTTGACATTGCAATTCTGAACATGTTTCGGGAGGAAATTAATTTATATATTATAATCTACCTAATACCTACCTCTACCCTCCTTAGTTGCCTTTCGTTCTCCAACTTAAAACAGTATAATTCAATTTCTAATACTCATGGACGAATTCTCGATCTTGTGCTCTGTAACACAACAGTCATTGTTTCCGCTGCCGACTCTCCACTAGTAATCGAAGATGCACACCATAAATCTATTATAGTTGAACTCAATATTCCCGTCCCTGCTGCCATCCTAAAACCTCAGATAGTCAAATCGTTTAATAAAGTTAACTATGAAGTAGTCAATGACGCTCTCAGAAATAGTGATTGGTCTTCTGTCGTTAATGCACAAGACGTTGACATTGCGGTACACCATTTTTATGAAATCATTGATGCCCTAATAAATGATCTGGTTCCTACGAAAGTAATTAAATCAACAAAATTTCCAACATGGTATTCGGCGGCTTTAATAAATATAACAAAAGAAAAATTAAAGTTTTTTCGTGCCTGGAAACGCTTTAAGAATCCATTGGATTATCAATCTTTTGCATTACTTCGCAAAAGACAAAAGAAGATTTCTAGTCTCACTCATAAATCCTATATTACTCAATTGGAATCCGACATACAAAATAATGTTAAAAAAATATGGGGTTACGTTAAGACGCAAAGAAAATCTCCCACTATACCGGAACACATGACCTATCAGTCCGCAACAGCGCACGATAGTAAAGAAGTTACAAACCTGTTTGCTGATTACTTCTCATCTGTCTTTACAAATGAAATTCCAACTCTTGATGCCAATAATAAGGAGGATCCTTTTAACAACACGTTAATATCTTCTATCAGAATACACGAAGAAATCACCTTAAAATACCTCTCAAGCATAGACATTAAAAAAGGGCCAGGAATCGACAGACTACCCGGAATTTTTATACGCAACTGCAGTAAATATATCTGTGTTCCAGTTTGTGCAATCTATAAAAAATCACTAACAGAAGGATCGTTTCCTCTCAAATGGAAATCAGCCGTCATTACACCAATCTTCAAGACTGGTGATAAACATGATGTTAAAAACTACCGTCCAATTTCCCAACTTCCTATTCTAAGCAAAGTTCTTGAAAAAATCGTCTTTGATCAATTATACTCGGTTATTTCCACATCGATTACACCGAATCAGCACGGATTTATGAAAGGTAGGTCTTCAACATCCAACCTCACCCTTTTCGTGAACTTCTTGCATAGCAAGATGGACGATAAGGAGCAGGTTGATGTTATGTACACAGACTTCTCTAAGGCCTTTGACCGCGTGATACACTCAATTCTTTTGAAAAAACTCATTCTACTTGGTATACATGGCGACCTGTTTAGATGGATTAAGTCCTACATTAGTAATCGCAATCAGGTAATCTTAATCAACGGCGTCTTCTCAAAGTCTTTAGAGGTAATATCTGGTGTCCCGCAAGGTTCCCACCTAGGTCCGCTCTTGTTCAACATTTATATAAACGACATTGGTTCATGCTTTCAAAATTCCGAATATAAGCTGTACGCTGACGACATGAAAATATTCAAAGTTGTGCATTCTCTCTCTGACTGTGAAGCTTTACAAAGTGACCTAGAAAGGCTTTGCAAATATTGTAAAGTTAACTGTTTAGACATCAATGTTTCTAAATGTCACACTATGACTTTCACCAGAAACAAACATATAATTAGGTACTCTTATTCACTTCACAACGAACCTGTCATCTCTAAAACGGATTGTAAAGATCTTGGCGTTTATCTTGATAGCAAACTTATATTTAATAAGCATATAGACTCAATCGTTCATAGATCATATAAAATGCTTGGCTTTGTTCTTCGTATAAGTAAAGTTTTCAGTAACCCGCAGACAATAATAATGCTATATTTTGCATTAGTCAGAAGTACACTGGAATACGCATCGCCAATATGGAACCCACAGTATAAAATATACATAGATAGCATAGAACATATTCAAAACAAATTTATAAAATATCTTACTTTCAAATTCAACAATAACTTTGAATTTACATTTCAAACTTTGCAACAAAGGCGGGCACTAGCTGATTTAACATTTATACACAGAATTTTAAATAACAAAATCGACTGTACTGAACTTCTATCCTTAATTAATTTTAATATACCTGTAAGACGTACACGCCATACAGCACTATTCCACACTCTAAATTACAAAACAAATGCAGCAACTAATTCGCCGATTAACCGTGCTCTTCATACATTCAATAATGTTTGCCTAAACTCTAATATTGATATTTTCTCAGATTCGCTGCCCAAATTTAAAAGGAGCATCATGTCAATGATATAACTGTTTAATGCGCATACATATCCCTTCACAGATCACCACTTCTCACACATACACACACACTCACACACTACGCACATCACCCGGTAGTTACTAATTATACATTCCACTCAAGACATTACAAAGAAACATATCAAAGGTACCCACCATGAAATATTACTTAATATCTGTAAACTCTGTCATCACACTGTAATCAATGTACTGTTTGTTTCTATAAAATAAATAAATAAATAAATAAAATAAATAAATAATTTTATGACGCTCAACGGCTCTTTTGAATTGCTTTGGATTTTTCAACAATTTCAACATAAGTCCTGGTTTGTTTCGAGGTTTTGCCTCGTATTCAATTGGAAAATGATACCGACGTTTAAAAGTAGTGCAATAAAATATTGGACGTCTCACATCTCTTATAACAACCTACACGGTATAGTATTTGACCACAATGCCACTAAGAAAACTGTCCTGTTTTAAGAAATACAGCAATAAATCGTAAATTGTACAAAATGCCTCTTGGTCCAACCAATTGATAAAATAATGTAAAATAACGTCGTCATAAATATGTCAAAAGAAACGAATGTTTTTTTACATCTCCTAAATAAATCATTCACGTCTTAGAAATTGATACAAACGAGAAATATAAACCTCTATCACTTAGATAATGTTTAGAGCTTTGCGTATCTCATTGCAAAACCATGGCTGGATTTATTGTAAGTTATGAAGCAGATTGCGTAGGCAATGGCAGTTATGCTAACAGTTGGTGTTGGAAGGCTAGGTCGGCCTCTAGGTATTTGGGTTGGGTTTTTTAGAATTGTCACCAAACCTCGATACACAATATACACCTTAGACCGAAAGTATTTCTAGCCCACTCAAAATTATTTCATTCTGTAATAGATTTATGAAGATTATAATATTAGCTTCTGAGAAAGGAATTAGTTATTGAGTTATTTGTAACACGTTTATCATGGAATTCTTGAAAATGTTGAAAAATGCAAAAAAAAACTTTTATATTTTTTAAACACCTTTCACACAAACCAAAGAAAATTTTTAATTTTAAAAATTTATTTCGCTTTATTTCACTGCACAGAAACCAATACTTTATCACGTGAAAACATTTTTTTACTAATGTACGTATTACACTTCACATTTAAATATATCTATAATGTTTTCTTCGTCAATAATGACGTGTTCAGTTTAATTTGTTTTGTGTGTTATTTTAAACTAGTAAAATTTTCTAAAGTCTCACGAGCTTAGGACCAACATTTAGCAAGCTCATTTTATTGAGTTCTGAATATTTTTGGTGGCTGAAGAATTAGTTTCCGAAAATATTTTGGAATAGGAAGATACCTAACATTATTTTGTAAAAATTCTACCGTCTTGTGAATGAAGTTTTTCAATTTGAAGATTTTAGATTTTGAAGCAAATAATAATGAAACTTTAGAAGCTTGTAGTTTCAAATATCTGCTAACCTACGAGTGGGAAAATACTTTCCGACTTTGGTGTACGTACTTTGATATAGGGTTACGCCTCTGTGATGCCGTTTCAGGCAGTTCGCAACCTTTTCCATTAACAATAATAATTCGTCTTTTCCATAAATTATATTACCTCATATTTAACGGCTGGACTATAAGTTAATCGCAGGAAAGCACTTTCAGCTTGCGCACAATGCTTAATACCTGATATTTGGAGTTTTTTAAATACATTAAAACACATCAAAATTATGATGTGTTGAAGAGAAGCATATATTTTTCTTGCTTAATAAATTGGTTTATAACCTCTCATTATTAAAAATTTCAGAGTATAAGTGCTTGTTTTCAGGGTATTATGCCGTGTTGCGCTAACTTCTTCTTTATGCAACGTCTCCTGACAGTGCTACGGTGTCCATCATTAATATGTGTAAAAAATATATTGTTTTTCACCAGCATTGTGTGTGCTTTGTTCGATAACCAAATTGAATATAAATTCTCTACTTACATTGCAGCGCAGTACCTACCTACTTAATTATAACACAAGGTATTTTTAACAACGAGATACAAATAAATAATATAGGGAGGTTTCACAAGTTATACCTACTTATGATCATACCTACATAATAAATGCTTCAATACCATGTAAAAACCCAATAGGGTATTAATAAAATGAATACATACATTTAAAAAAAAATGGGAATAGGAATTGGTTTGACATACCTACCTTGCGCTTTTTGCCACAATATGGCACTATTTCTACAACTACGGACTGCTTTGTTGCCAAAATGTGGCAATTTTTTTTTTCATCAAAGCGACTATATAATATGTTGTACATTTAAAATATAACAAAATAAATATTCTCTAGATTCTTTAAAATGTTTTAAAGTTAACGATTTAATAATATGTTTTTTTTATAAATCCTACGAATATGTGATAACAGATAGAATATATAAGAGAATTCATTGGCTTAGAAAGATTAACTAAAACGTAGATATTAATATAATGCAAACAGACCTCTATTTATGTCTTAGAGTTGTCTACTTCTGTATTGTGACGTGGGCTATATCACCAACCATGTTCGCTATGACATAAAAATGACAAGATTTATACTTAAAGTAGGTGTATTAGTTTATGTTATGACACTGGTATATACATTTATTGTTTTGAATTTCTTCATTGTGGGACAGAAAATAGACGCAGCCTACAATGAAAACACAGCTATGTAAACCTTTAAATATATTCAGAGATTTGGGAATGTGGTACACGCCGGACCATAATGCAAATTTTCTGTGAAATTTATGAAAATCCACACTGCGTTTCTTGTGTATTGATTGAATTTAATTTATTGTTTTGTTCTTTTATGTTTTTTTGCATATTTTGGAAAAAGATTCAGAATTTGCATTTTTATGCAGCCCGTATTTTATGATCCGAAAATAATGATTTGTCACAAAATACTGTTAAAAATAGAAAGGTCAGAATATATTATTAATAAAACAATAATAAACCTCAATATGCAGTAAACTTTTTAAACAAATACCGTTGTCAACGTATATGTTAAGTATTTAAATATTTCTTTCTTTTTAATTATTAATGTTCGACACTCCAAATCGACTTTTATTATCACTTAAATATATTACTGAAAAATATAACGATAGTTATATTCTGTTTAAATAATATGGAATTTATAATTTCAGAGACAAAATAGTGTTTTTTGTTCACATTTTCACGTAGGTTTTGTGTATGGGTACCGGCGCCCAGGGAACCATTTATTGGATAACTGTAAAGAGACTGGTCGAGAGAGGTCCTTTTACCTATCCAACCAGATTCTCTCGACCCATCGCCTTGCACCACCGTTTATTATTCCTATCCACCCCTCATACTTTTGCTCCCCACAACTTCTCCACCTTTTTTCCATAAAAAAACCCTTCACACGGCAACTCTAAAGATGACGTACGCCCTAAGAGTTTTTTTTTCTTTGTAATGAAAATTAAATTGGACAAATAACTTGTACAATATTATAAAAACGCCTGTATTTTTCTCTTTTCTTCTCATTAATATCTATTTCTTTCTTTTCTATTTCTCTCTCTTCTTTTTATTTAAGTACTAAAGATGACGTACGCCCTAAGAGTTTTTTTTTCTTTGTAATGAAAATTAAATTGGACAAATAACTTGTACAATATTATAAAAACGCCTGTATTTTTCTCTTTTCTTCTCATTAATATCTATTTCTTTCTTTTCTATTTCTCTCTCTTCTTTTTATTTAAGTACTTATTTTCTATTTAAATTCCATAATTTATTTTTTCTTCTCATTTTCCTCTCGAAGGCCAGGTGTATTTGGAAAAAATCGCGCGAAATTATCTTCCCGGCTTTTGCTCAAATATCGTATAAAAACAAAGGAATTTGTTTTTTTTGTGATTGTTTTCTGTTTGCCAGATAATGTACCTTATTATTCATATATATTTTATGATAATATCGTTACAAGTTTTCCCAGAACAGCTATTTTTAACAAAAAAATGTGAAAATATTTCCCATTCGACAAAAAAATGTAAATAAAATATATTCATACGAAAATGATCATTTTTTTTTATTTCTCTACAAACCTGAATAGACACCCTATATGAAAAAAACCAATTCAAAGGTGTTTTCGAAGAAGTAATGACATAAATACTTGTTTGAAAATGAAATGACAGTTGAAAACCGTTTGTAAAAGTGACGCCAAGTTGACCATAGATATTTATTATAAATTATTCAGATGGGTTGGCGCTATGCGGATTTTTGCTATGTCAAGACCGAGAACGGCGCAAGGGATTCTGACCTTGAACAAAATCGCTTCAAAAAAAAATATTTTTTAATTTCGACCCGCGGCCAGTCGAGAGGTTAAGATATTAAAATTGGATTAAATTCTTGCCACTTTGGAACAAGCTCAGCTTAGTGTAGTGGTTTATACAATATATATATATATATATATTTTATACCATTTTTCCACTATATTTTTTTTTTTTTTTTAACAAAGATAATATAATATATATATATATATATTATATTATCATGGTTAAAAAAAAAAAAAAAAATAGTGGAAAAATGGTCAATTTTTACTAGTTATACATATTTTAAGAAATAAGTCAGGACATACTCCGGAATCATAAGTGATTATTGTAATGCATTAAATCTGTAAAGTAAAAAGTCAATGTCAAATCAAACACGACCTTTTACGTATCGCATTGCATGTACGTAGGCTATTTGTTATTAACATGAGTTTATTTTAAATAATTGTTAGTAAAGAAATGTCCAGCGGGAAGTCGTGATGTTTCAATCAAATGGCGTCATTGTCTAGTAGTTCAAGTGGAACTTATCCTTTGATCGGTGCAACAAACATATACTTACATAGCACAACCAACAGTAAACACGGCAGGTATATTAAACACTTCTTGTAAATATAAAATGGGCTAAGAATTAAACAAAATATAATTGGTAAAGGTTTTGGTTATAGCTGATTATGATAGCGCTATGTTAAAAGGGGTATTCGTTAACTTGTTTAAACCGTCTAAAAAATATTATGTTATACCTATGCAGCTTCATTGAGTAGATAAAATCACCATTCACGTGCAATATCTCCTTGGTTTCCTATCGATATAAAAACAGATATACAAGACAATACAACACGACAAAACGCTGATCGCCATAAAGGGAGAACCGGTTGGACCACAGGCTGTTTCCTCCTTGTTAAGATTTTCTATGTTTTTCTTTATGCACTCGGCATATATGTACGTTATGCTATCACTTCCTACCCATCCACATACACAGCACAAACAAGACTGTATACATTATATTTTCACAAAAGTAGTAAAATGTATTGTAATGAATCTATGACAGATGTTTTTGATCATGGAGGTGTATTACAGATTATGTAAGCATGTAAAATGATTCCATGAATGGATAACGAAAATGAAAACTTTTGCATTTGATCTCTTCTGAATCTCATCACCCTAAATGTAGCAACTTTTTTTTGGATGTCTAGATCAAATACTTCAGAGACAGTTTGCAGTATTATATTAATTATGGGATGCTGTGTGGAAGTTCTGGGACGGAAAAATGCATGAGGGGTGGGTAGACATCTGAGGGTCAGTGTGACCAGGAGTGATGGGCGTATGAATCCATTCCTCCCACTGCGGTGCAAGGCGATGGGTCGTGGATAGTCCGGCTGGAGAAATCAAAAGGTCTCCCTCAACCAGTCTCACCCGATCCGGTCCGTCACGCAGTAGGTGGGCAAATGCTTCAGGGCCAAGACTCAGACCTCACCCCCTATGAACCCAGGCAACCATGCTAAGTCACCAAATGTAGCGAACCACTTGGGATGACCTATGGCAGGGGTGTTGGTTATCTAACAAGTTGTTAAAAATTAACCAAAAAAAAAAAAAAACAGAACAGTCCTCGCAAGGTTTGTTTGGTTGGTGTCCCCGAAGCGAGTCCGTCCATATCTCGGCCGCAGTCAGTCGAGCGTTAGTTTACATGCGCGGGCCGTCTCCTAAGCCCGGCAGGCCCGCTGCATAACCAATGACAGTTTACAGTTCATTCGTGGGAATAGCCCGGACTTGTACGAAAAAATATGTGGATGCGCCATTACTGGCCGCGGAGGTAATGGCGAATCTCCAACTTGACACAATTTGTTGGAAAGCGCGGACGTGCGCGAGGAAGACGGAGAAACGTCGCGTATTGTCGCCGGTCGTCAGTCGTCAGGTCTCGGACTTCTTGGAACGTGTGCACGTATAAATCAGCCCAGCGAGCCGCGCCGAGTGCGGTGATTGCCAGCGATAACTCCATCCGATGAATCGAGCCAATGCGTTTTTTGGGCATTACCAGTTGGCGATTTTCACTTATGCGAATCACGTAGGTCATTTATCGGGTAAACATTCCGTTTTGAACCATACGATAGCCAGGAGTCTAAATATAGGCCCAACGCAATCGACGTAGATATTCAACAGACGACCTAGCTATCTATAAACTTGTAGAACCAAATATATCTTACATCCATCCTCAAAGAATCAAATGCGTTACAATTTAAAATGATGAATTTTTCAGTCTACATTTTTCAAACACTTTTCATCTGAATGTTAAAGATTCATTGCTCGTGCGAAGTTAGCACTTCTTTTAAGAGGTTGTACGTATGCCTTTATCCTTTCTACCCCATTAAACTTCTGCGAATTCTCAACAAATCGAAATTGATCAATAATTCCAGAAGCTATGTAATAGGTTTTGAGCAATGAATAAGAAATATTCAATTTATGAGGGTTGTAAAACTATATTGTGTCTGAATAAATATTTTCTAATGTTTTCTCAAAGAATAAAATATTTTTGGGGGATAAGCTTCTGGATGGTTTATTATACATTATATATTATACTGTTATATTCATTTCACGCAAGGCCTACAACACAGGGTTTTAAATTTTCCCAGGTGCAGAACTAACTTGGGAAGACTCACCAGGTTAACCAACGAACTGCTTCGCAGGAAATGTTAGTATTTTCCACTTGTCCTCTCTCTCTCTCTCTGGTTTCAATCCTGGGATTGGTTTGCAGCAATTTCCTTTATTTTTTTCTTCCATTCTTCCCTGTCTTGTGCGGCTCTTTTGAGGTCTGCATATGATGAGCAGCGCATGTCCACCAGCAGGTCCTCCAGGTACTCTCGGCGTGGGCGTCCCCTAGAGTTTGTCCCCTCGGTCATACCCTCCATTATGGCATGCAAGAGGCTTTCTTGTCGTATGTTTGTCCTTTTTTTTTTTTTTTTTTTTTTTTATAGAGAAACCTCACAAGAGTCCCAACTGCTCCCCTCTGGAGCCAGCGAGACTATGGCATCCCCAATTGGAGTATGTTGTGAGGCTGACGGTAAGTGGGGAAGGGAAGGAGATGGGGAAGAGGAAGGTGGGAAAGTACCTGGCTATTCAGATCTAGTCACTAAACACGGCTAAAGCCATTATTAAGCAACGTTTCAATTCTGAATGGTGGTCTTACACCAGGGCGATACTTAGAGTATCTTCCACTCTGGATTACGCCAAATTAAACGTGAAATATTATTTAAGCTTTAACTGGGTGTGCCTAGGTACAAATTTTTTGCCCAAATATAAATGTATCTATTATGCCAAAATTTTTTTTGTAATTTTCTTTACCATTTAGAAATGTGTTGGTTTTTATACTATTTTTTCAAATAAATAAATAGACAAAATCTACGAGATACATATCAGATTTAAAGTAAAATATTTGATCGGCTACAGAAGATGACAATCAACAATATTAACACTTATATTTCAAAAATAAAAACATACAATAAAATAAAAACACTTTACTACTAGAGGTAAAACTGGGTTCCTGTTTTCTACACTAACGTGCCAAGAAATCAGGAAAGTCATTATTGGATCGTAAAATGCGGGTTTATACATCTGCGTCCATCAAAAGCCCAATAATATTTGAATTTCAGTCAGGTCTGGTGGCCTCGAACACTTCGTACGCGGGCCATTAGAAAATATTTAAAGGACAAGTTTTCAGAGTTGGCCCGACGTGGTTTATGGAATAGTCCAAAGAGTGTTATTCGGAGGCTTCTATCTCCCGACATGTTTATTAGCCAGTTCGGTTTATTTGTTATTTGTGCGACCAGCGACTTAGCGACTTGCCGACCCGGAATCCCGCGAAAGGTTACCTATGCAATAAAGACAGAAGACGATACAACATCTTCTCGAGGCTGCCTGCCGCCGCGGCTTGCCCATTAGACGAGCTCGTTCTTTGATTAAAAAGCATTTAATTCGGTGTAAATTATAAAACGCTGATAAAAATCGCGCTCTGTCGCCTATCCGAATGTTTTAGAAATTGCTAAGAAGATAATATTATAATTTCGTGCGTGGATATTTTTAAATTAATTTAATTAAAAATTGTTTATGTAACCAGATAAAATAAACCACTTGAATGGCCACTATCAAACCGCTCAAAGAGATCATCGATGTAAATAATTTATTTTTATTGAGATGTTAAGTAAAGCATAAAATTAAGTATTTGTTCAGAATTTTAATTAGAAATTTCAATTAAAAAAATAAGTTGAATAAAAAAATTGTTGAAACCTATTTCCCGTAAAACATTAAAAATAGCGGAAAACGTTTTTAAATATAACTATTTGAATTTCAACTTTGTTTTCATGAATAAATTAATGTAAATTTTAGAAGTGGAAATTAACCCACTTCCCGACATCCGATCGAGCTGAAACTCAGCAGACTCGTTGTCGATGATAGTGCATTAATCTTTTGGTGGCGTGCCGCTCGTAAGACCGTGGCGTAAAATTGATACTGGATCTCAACTACATGATAAAAATAGAACTTTGTTAGGACTGATTTTTTAAAAACTAATTTTGTAATGAAAAAGGTCAAAACTCAAGACTCTAGGTAATGCTGTGATATTTTCGTGCTGTTTTTGATAATTATTATTTTTTGGTTGACAGAAACCCGAAACATAAATTAAGATATTTTGTATCCGATTTGTATATTCTGTCAAATAAGAGTAGAAAACATAGGAGAGCACCACTGTTCTTCAAATGGCAATACTAAAATTATAACACACGGTGGAAATGCAAAGCTGTGTAACCTACAATTTTTGTAAAAAAACAACAACACACAAAAGTGGGAAAAAATATTTTTTCATTGCAACCCACTGATTTTAAAATTAGAATTGCATATATGTATATTATCTCTTTGCAATTTTGTGTTAACACAATGAAGAATAACATTATTGTAGTAATATAAAAAGCAGTTTAGAATTTGCTCACATTTGACAATTTGTCTCATGGTACTTTCTGAATTAAATGTGAAAAAAAACTTTGATAGGTAACAATATTGTATATCAATACGTAAATAAAATAAAATCATACTTTAAAAAATGTATTCGTGTTTGAAAATATTTATAGAAAGCGCATTTAAATTGTTATTATTAAAATAAAATTGAAAATATTTGTATAATAACTAGTAGGCGGCTGGGCGGTGGCAAAACGAAGAATTCCAAATTGAAAATCCGCAAAAACATCATTCGGAGATATTGAGGTTTGAAGTTTAGAATTTATTTGTTATTAAAATAACATATCAATTCTAAACTTCAAACTTCAATGTCTCCGAATGATGTTTTTGCGGATTCGTGACTTAGAATTCTTCGTTTTGCCACCGCTTAGCCGCCTCCTAATAATAACTGAGGTCCGGGGCATACGTCATTCCTATGTCTACCTAGGTTAAATTGTCGTGAAAACAAGCTTATGTGCCCAAGCGGTTAAAAAAAATATTTTAAAAAGGTTACTTACAGTATTCTACACAAACACTGTCATTTTCAATTAACTGCCATTTTGACAGTAAATTTGGTGTTGCTAGCCTACATTTTTATTAGTTTCGGTTTTTATATTTTCTGCTCTTATTTGACAAAGTGAAACTTTTATTTTTTCTTTTTTTACATTTTATTTTTAATACACTTTAATTAAAGCTCAGTGTTAGTGCTTGCGGAATATTGTGCGTGTATTACGAAAACACCGGTTGGCTACGGATTTCAATCAAAAGCAGTTTTCTTAAAGGACTTGATGAAATTATCAGGTATTGAAATTATATTTTTCATTTATCTAGGAATTCTCTAATGAATATTTAATCGTTTAACAAATACATTCTGTGAAACTGACCTCTATTAAAACAAACAAAGTAACTTACTTTAAAACCAATTTATTGTAATATGTGCCCATCAATAACAACTGGTAGTTAATAACAATAACAAAAACAAGATATAAAATATGTGCATATTCAATTATTCAAATAAGTGAGGCAGGCCAAGAAACGTTATGTGAGGTAGGTGAAATGATAAATAGGGTTGGAAAATCAAATACAAGTTTGAAAAAATTATATTTTTTCTCTCAACTATTAAGGCATATTATACAAGGTGTCCAAAAAGGGTATCGGTTTGATGGTTGAATAAACAAATACATGTAAATAATCCAATAGATTGTTTATGTTTTATTTACAGACACTGAGCTGAAAATTTTTTTTAGAAAAAAAATGGTGTTTGGATGATGACTCTCACGCTGCTGGCACACCTCTAACCTCAAACTAAGAATTGGTAATTTTTGACACTTTACTCGCGAGACTGCAGCTGCCAGCTGATGTGATATTGTGCCTTATTTGCAGCAGATACGTCGATTTATTCTCGTATATCCTACCTTTCAGGTATCCCCATAGAAAATATTCAAAAGGACTGCGATCGGGACTCTTTGGAAGCCAGTTAATGATGCCTCTACGAGAAATCACCTTGTTCGGGAATGATTCGTTTACCGCAGCAATTATGGCTTAGTATCCTTCAAATTCTTGGGACAAAAAACCTCTTAGCATTTCGCAGTAACGTTCACTGTTTACAGTGAGTGCCCTTTTTTGAATGCTATCGTCACTTGGTGCATTGCGAGAATGATAAATCTGCACGATAAAAACATTGAATAGAATCACCGTTTAGGTAAGAAATAGGCTCACATGCAAAAAATGTGAAGCATCCCCAGGTACGACTCCATTGCTACTGAATCTCCACAAAGTAGTGCGCGACACTATCCATACCCCGCGACCCTGCACCACTCATTTATGACGTCACAAAAACAACATAACCCCGCTATCCTTTTTAGAGTAATGTGTCAAAATTACAAAATCTTTGTTTTAGGTTAAGGAGGTGCCAGCAGCGTGAGGGTCGGCCTCTAGACACCATTTTTTCAGACAAAATTATGTTCATTGCAGCCTGTAATTAAAACATAAACAACCTATTTGATTATTTGTGTTTTTTATTTTATTCAACCATCAAACACCCGATACCCTTTTTGGACACCTTGTACTTGGAGCGAATACCCTTGTAGTTTTACCCGATAAGTCCATGGGAGATCGTTAAATATGATATTTGATTCTGAGTTCAGAGATCCAGAGTTTCGTGATCAAGTGCAGGATTAAAGTTATATTAATAAAAATAGAAAAAATTAGAATAAGTAGATACAATACAAATTAAGTAAATATTTCGTATTTTCATAAACATACTGCATATATAAGTATGTGGTATTTTGTTATTTGGCCGTATAACCACACTCCTTCGGGGAAAAGATTGCATTGTTATCAAAAATATTTTTGCATAGCGTATTTCCACTCAAGAACCCTGTAGATCGACTTTTGTTATACGGCCGTACATCCTCTATGCACACTTACTTTGTACGAATGAGGACATACAGCAGATATCATTTATTTATTGAAGAAGAAAATAACAATAATAACATATTTTTTTTTTTTAAATATGAAAATAAACAAGACACAGAAAAAATAATAAAAGATAACGGTCGCAACTGGGACTCGAACCCAGAACCTTACGTCTTACCGGGACATACACCTCTACCAATTGGGCTACTGCGATCTTATATGAGACTGTCGTAATTGTCAACTTCATATTTCAAATTTCAGAATTAACAATATTATCTTCGACTAATGTTTTTTTCCATATTATTGGCAGCTACCTTTATTATTGGAAACAAGTATTCAAATAATGTATTTGTTACCTAGATAGTGTCTCAGATAAATATATCCGATTTTATTTTTATGGAACACCTGTTGACTTTTTATAAAAGTCTAAATGAATATTCATATTTTTATTATATTAACTATACAACTATATTAAACTATATTTAAAAAAATTATATTATTATTGTTATCTTCTTCTTCAATGATATATTACATTGATGGGAATAACCTTCAAAAGTTAGAAAGAGAGTTTTTATAATAAAAATATGAATAATTTATTTATTTGTTTATTAAATGAATTTTGTACATTGTATAGATATTGTGGTATTTCATCCGCCTTGCTAGGGATGGCTCTGTGTTATGGCGGGTGAAGTTTACAGATAATATAATTTATCGTGATGAAGTTAACAGATAATATAACAATGAATTTACGTCAATGAAGTTTACAGATAAAATAATAATTGATATTAATGAAGTTTACAGATAATGTAACAATGAATTTATGATAAACGAAGTTTACAAATAATATAATAGTTGATGATAATGAAGTTTACAGATAATATAATTATTGATGATAATGAAGTTAATTAATTAATTGTTAATTCAGCAATTCTTCAACGGTGTAACTGTCCAAGGGAAAAATTATCGCTGAAAAGGTAGCGTTTTTAATTGTACACGTCTATTTTATTTTATATTCCTAATTATTGATTGTTTTGAGTATATCATTACATCGCGAGTATCATGCAGTATGTCCCATGAGTGGATGGATGCAGTTTGAAGCCAGTTGTGAGCTCGGTCGGCCTCCGCACTCCGCGCTCCGTCGGTGGCTGTGGCCTACATCGGCATCGCCTCGCGCTACAAGGCCGCCTTGACGGTGACGCGGTACGGAGACGCGTGGGGCGCCTGAACTAGCCTCCGAAGGCAAATTCCTCCGCGGAGATATATGGACTTGTACCATTAGGGTTAGGAGTCGCCGCATCGAATTAAATCCATTCCGCGGCGATTTATTTCAGTGCAAACCTAACGGAAACTTTTATTACCTGCCGTGAATCTCCAATAACACGCAGAACAAGGACAACAGCTCACAGCTATCAGGTAACGGGTGGTAGATGTCGCCTGTAAGTCACACAGGTGATTTATGTTATTGTCAACTGTGTTTTTATTATCGAATAATATTATAGCGATTGGCAGTCCGTCGGTATTTCCAGGTTAATTGTACAAATCAAATGCCAAATGATCGTATATAATATTAGAACATTGTTTTTTTTTTTTATGTGAATACCGCACGGGAGTTATAACTATTTAGAGTCAGTGAGACTATGACATTCCCATTTGGGGCAGGTTGAAAGCTGAAGGATAAATGTGAGGCTGAAGTTAGTTAGGAGAGGGGAAGAAGATAGGGGATAGGAAGGTAGGAAAGTGCCTGAGTATTCAGATCTGATCACCAAACACGAATAAAACCATTTCACGAAAAAAGGTTTTTATTGCGAATGGTGGAGTTTCCCAAGGGTGATACTGAAAGTATCAATGGAACGTGCCGCAATATTATATATTAATTTAAAAAAAAAAATTTGAATAGTTAGACAAGGATCGTCATTTATTATTATTAGACGAGCAGTGATGAAAAGTTGGTTTTAAGTTCAGGAAATTTTTATTTTATTTATTTATTTATAAAATACATGATTATACACATTGAAACATTTACATATATGTGATAGATTAGATCACCATACTAGGCGACAGCCTG
This sequence comes from Limnephilus auricula, assembly GCA_951813805.1. NCBI lineage: Eukaryota > Metazoa > Arthropoda > Insecta > Trichoptera > Limnephilidae > Limnephilus > Limnephilus auricula. The sequence goes on along the minus strand of OX638388.1, from coordinate 4,586,325 downwards.
TTTCATGGTGACCAATGGAATATAGTTATACAGTTGCTTTGTGATGTCCAGTGTAAACATAAGAACTAAATATATAAAGATGTTGAAAATAGGAAAAGTTATAGAAGAAAAATTATAACGAAAGTAGAAAATATAAAATAGAAAACAGGAAAACGAAAAATCAAAAAATAAAAAAATAATAAGACATGCTATTAAACATAATAAAATGATTTATATTTCTCCTGTTTATTGGTATTTAAAAAATCAGAAGCTTGAATAAGCTGTCTGAAGAATCATAAACCAATGGCAGATTATCGTGATTAATGTATGTGTTACATATTATAACGTGTTGCTCTTCTTCCTTTTTAACCAATGTTTCATACAGTGTCCATCATCAGAGCAGATGTGAAGGACACTAACATTGGGTAATACTTTTTGAGGATAAAATCTCAAATCTTGTCCGAAAAGTAGATTACTTACAAGAAGATATTGTTAATTGGTGTAGTAACCCTGCCTCGGGCTGTGGAAGGTTTGACGTTCAATACCGCAAATAGTGTTTCGCAACAGTCGTGAGTATATCTAACAACATGCCACATTATCGAGGCAGTTTAGATAGAGACAGCGGATACCCATTACCCATAGCACACTCAGCTAAACCTTATGACATTATTTTACGTCAAAACATTATTAAACATTAAACCAATATCAATAATTATCGAAGAATATATCATAACATACCCACATACCTAATGTGACCAGACGTCCCGTTTTCACCGGGACAGTCCCGTTTTCATGCATCGTGTACCGGTATCCCGAACACAGCTTCGGGACGCCAAAATGTCCCGTTTTCAAAAAGAAAGAAACTCACAGTAGATTTTCAAAAAATATGAAAAAAAGCGCGCAAATAAGAATTCTGGTGGTAGAATCAAGACGAGTTGTGATCAAGCCTCCTACACAGTAAATAAATTCACTCGTAAAATCGATGCTAATTTTAGACAAAAACATTTTAACTGTAACATTTATTTATTAAGGCGCAGGTTTTACGGTAACATTTTGGAAATTTATTCAGTAATGAGTGGACATTTGAGGGGAGAGGTCGCGCGCTCGCATTGCAGTTCCGTCAAGCAATGAATGGGGGAAATAGGTGTTATACAAGCAATGTATAAATTAAATAATTAATTATTTTATCGTATAAAAATGAATGTTTCTTTGTTTGTTCCTCGTGCGGAACCTAAAGCAGTTATCCGATAGCGATTTGTCGTGTATGAAATTATTTACTATCTAGCGTCATGAAATTATTTCCTATACCATTTATCCGATTGTGATGAAACTCTGGTGAGTTGTTATGTGCACACCCGCCAATGTTTCTATAAATAATAGTGAGCTCTGGCGTCATGAAATTTGTAAAAAAAATACATAAAAAATTAATGTTTCTTTGTTTGTCCCTTATTCGGTACCTAAAGCATTCATCTGAGTGCGATGAAACTTTGGCGGATTTTTCGTGTACCTACGTGTACATGCCTTTGAAATTTTCTATATATATTATAGTGCAAGTGAGCTCTAGCATTATGAATTTATTTCCTGTACTATTTATCCGATTGCGATGAAACTTTTGTAAGTTGTTAAATGCACACCTTCGTAATTCCTTATACGGTACTTAAAGCATTACTCCGATTGCAAAGAAACTTTGGTGATTTGTTGTGCACATACCTGTAATGGTTTCTATATGTAGTGCTGAGCTCTGGCGTTATAAAAAATTTCCTATACCATTCATTCGATTGCACTGAAACAATATGTGATTTGTTGTGCACACGCACGCGAAGGATTCTATATACATATAGTGGTGAGCTCTGACGTCATGAGATTTGTCGAAATAATTACAATATTTCCTTCTCATCCCCATTCACCTTCAGCCACACAACATACCCCAATTGGGGATGCCATAGTCTCACTGACTCCAGAGGGGAGCAGGTGGGACTTTTGTAAGGTATTCATATAAAAAAAGGAGTGGCGGATGTATGAATCCATCTCTCCCACAGCGGGGCAAGGCGATGAGTCGAGAGAGTCAAATAAATTTTGGGTAATTTGTACACGAGCTGCCAATAAGAAGGAACAGCCTCAGGAGCACACGTGCTTCAAGAATTATTCAGGGTCGTCTACCGCGATGGAATCCTTGTTCTACCGTTATTTCAGACATGGAAGATGCTTCAGAGAGGAACTAGCGTCATTGATCCTTTCAGCACCGGTGCAAAGCCGGGAAACACGCCAAATGCGCGCCCAACATATATACACGGTCGAAATTTCTCACATGAGAACGGGTCGCTTCTACCACTCGTTCTTGAGTTCAACAGCTCAGCTGTGAAACTATTTGCCGGCCTCTGTGTTTCCTCCTTCATACAATATGGGTCTCTTAAAGACAATTTTTCTCCGGGCCTCCTGTGCGAAGTTATATATAAAAATAAAAAAAAGATTCTACTATTAATGTTGAGAGGTTTAAAAATTCCGTACGACTGACACTAATTAACACAAGTACTAAAGATAAAATTAATATCATTCTAAAATCCACAAGTCTTGGCAATTTTTGTAGGATATTATGCTGAATATTTGCATACCAAGTTTACATTTAGTTGATTTTATATCAATTTGTATTAAATTTTGTGATTTTTCGTTTATGTGCGTCATTCTACTTTTTGTTTATCTGAGCTAATATTTTGAAATATATTCTTTCTTGAGTACGAAAAAATTTGTCGAAATAAACTTTCAAAAACAAAACCACCTTTTGTCATTTCTATTGCACGTACTTGAAAATATTTGTCCCAACTTTATTTTATGATCTCCCTTTATTCACACCCATTATTTTCCGGTAATATTATAAATACAGTTATTACCATTTTATAAACCATACAATCTACGTCAAAACACCATTAGATTCAAAGTCTCATTGAGTAAAAAACGGAGACGTCAAAAAAGGTTCAGGGCGTAAAAGATGTTTCTATCTATCCATTCCATTGCTAATATGTCTGTCTAGCTGTATCCATTATCTAGTAAACAAATTTAAATTTTATAGAGCAAGTGTATTTTTTATTTCGTACTTTATCAAAATGCTAAATGGTTTACCAATTTGGTGTCAATCTTACCCGAGTCTGCCCCATAGACGGCAAAAATTGTGGTTCGCTAGCGGGGCCGTACAAGTACCAAAAATACCTAACTGCAGTGAAGCCGAGTTTTGATATCCCCCCCTTAAAGAATTTTATACATAGTGTACATATTGTGTTATTTCGCCCGCCATGCTAGGGATGTCCCTGTGTTATGGCGGGTGAAGTATGCAGATTATATGGGTAATGAAGTACGTTTTCTGATAATATAATAATTATGATAATGAGGTTTACAGTTAATGCAGCAATGAATTTATACATAATGCTTTATTTGATTGATTAGTAAAAAAATCTCTGGTTTTCTCGAATAAGGGTTTAGAATTTTAATCGTCAATGCGATTGGTAGCTGCAAGATGAATTGTATTCTAGCCTCTTTTGTCGCAGAAACAGCGTTATATAAGTTGTCCAAATTTATTATTATTATTAATAAGAACCTATCTTTTTTTTCGGTGTCCCGGTTTGGGGGAAATAATAAATGGTCACGTTGCACATACCAAATATAAACATAATATACTCGAATAGTTACCTAATATAATAGTAAAACTGATATAAACATATACCTAATACATGCCCGAGCTCACTCAAGACCACGCAGAAATTGATTACTTATTTATAACTTTGTACCTTCTTTATTCTACTTTATTTATAATTTAACAGTATTTATAATTTTTTGGGACGTATGGGATTGCACTATCTTCCCCGCATCCTGGAATAAAAGATTATTATTATTAGATATTATTATAAACAGTTAAACAGCATCTACTTACTTAGGGCTACACAAAGTGTTTTTTGAAATATTTCATAGTTTCACATTTAAATATGAAAAGGATATCAATAATAACAATAACTATAAGAGGAAGTAAGGGAACATACATTAATTACGTGAGCAAAAAAAAAACAGCTCACGTAATTAATGTATGTCCTCAAGATTATTCAATTAAAAATATAGATTTTTTGTTACATTTTAATGTTACGAATTTAGTGAGGTTCGTGTTAAAAACATAGATGACTTTGCATAATCTGTAAAGGTGCTACAGCTTCTCCTTATAAATACATTTTCGATATGATTAATATTGCTCTTAGGAATGTAGAATGTGTCCGGAGATTGCAGTGGCGGAAACAGAAAAACTCCAGGGGGGGGGGGGGGGAGCTAAATATATCTTAAGCTACCTTTACTTTTATCGGTTAGCTATCTATGTGCCAGACGTAAACGTATAAAATACGATGACGCGCGCGTGCTACGTAAGAAAGTACAACCACTCGATAACTCGACTCAGAGTCGACTGACGAAAACGAATAGCGTGCGGGCTGGCGGCCCCGCAAGGGGGTGGGGTGTATATATATATATATATATATATATATATATATATATATATATATATATATGTATCTGCCACGTAGTTGAGTAACTCTTAATGGAAATTAATATTTTGTAATAGGTATGGGCTATCAATAAGATTGTGAACTGTCTTATAAAGCATTACTAGGTCTCTGATATCTCGGCGTTGATCAAGAGTTTTATGCTTCATAGTAAGATAGTTTTCACCATTTCGCATGCGGTATGAAACATATTCCAAAAACTTTTTGATTCTGTGTTTGATTGATACTGAAGACGACACAAAAAGATTGGGTTGCGACCCGGACTCGAATTTGGGGCCTATAGGTACTCTATTGAGAAGTAATGCATTAAACAACTAAATTCCCTACAAAAATAAAATTTCAATAGGTTTTGTTTTTCCAAACAATTTAACTTTTTTACCCGAGTACTAACTACCTACCCACCTATCATGCAGAATCACCTCTTGTAGTTATGCACTTTACCACCGGACACCTCGGATAAAAAATGTTTATTATTGGTATTTTTTATTTCAATAATTAATATCGCAATGAGGTTTAAAGTTTTAATAATCCAAATCTAATATAAAACTATATTAAACATTTAGCAATTCAATCCGCAACTTCCCTCAAACCAAACCAGAGCCGTACAGAGCGATCTAAATTAATTGGAAAGATAATCCCATTCAAAATAATTAGGTTATTTCATGCCTAATAAATTGGCAGTAGAATATGGTACGTCGCTTGTATTGCTAAAGTTTTATAGTTGGGAGTGCGTTCCCCATTTTAAATGTCTGGAGCACCCCACGGGCCGCGGCGCCCTGTGGGTACAGTGGGGGCGGATGGTTTGGGAGGTGACTTCAATAAAAACTTAGGCTTAGAACGTGTAGTAATGTTTCTTTTTATTGCCGTGGGGTCGGTTTCCACCCCGCCGTATTTTTTGTTCATTTCTAACCCCGCAATTTATTTTTATTCCTTTATGCACTTGTATTTTAATCGAGTTCACCGTCTTGCAAGGTTTAAGAAATCATTTTAAACAACAGAATTAATTGAACCTTGAGCGAAAATTTCTGTCCCTTCATTCAGAGACAACTATTTTTATTGGAGGTAATAAAAATAATAGTCAATGGAATCTAAACCTGTCTGGTTTCTTTAGTAATAAAATAACGCGGAGTTTGTTTATAGTTAATAATTAATGTCACACCACAAATTGTTAGCTTTCTATGAATAAGTATTTTTTTCTATTCGAATGCGGTTTTTTATAAGGCTTTCTGCAAACTTGTATTACATATTTATGTGTAGGTATGTGGTGGCAGATTTTGCGCTTTTGGAAGCCTACTAGACAATGCTGTCAAATGTTTAAACAAAGTTCATGAAAAATTATAATTAAATATTTTGTTAAACTTTCTACAGTTGTAGACATAGAAAAGAGCATGAAAAAAATGAGAAATAAAATACTAGAGCTAAATGTTACTTCCCGATCTGTACGTTTCCAACAGTGAAAACTATTGCGAGCATTTGAGACTAAGAAATAAGCATTGTTTTAATACCGATTTTTTTTAACTAAACCAATTTTCTAACTAAACGATAAGTAATCTCGAAATCATTAAGTATTGAAACTTCACTTCACTGAACGTCTGTTGATGGCGTTTTAACCAGGAGGTTTTAACGGTTTTTGGAGGGTCCTCACTCCTACACGGAGAAAAATCGGTTTTGACCCTCACGATAATTTATTAGGCCACATTTATAAAACATTCGTTTAGAAATGTTTTATCTAGTTGCCCTGATAATACAACACGACGATACAACGAAAAACTACGTTGTATTAACAATGTATACGTACGAAGTATATTCTAATAATTAATAATAATAATTCATTCTTACATTTTCCCGACAATAAACATTTAAACCTGTTAATTTGTTCGTTAGAACTTCAGTCTCGTTTTTAACCGTTTTACGAATAAAATGATCGTATTTTAGAATAACATTTTTCTCAGTGTATAAGAAGTAAGTTTAAAAAAATAAAAACAAAAATTACCGATACGTGTCGATATTTACTTTATATTAAAAAAATATTGGAACTAGTGTCGAAATCGAGAGGAAAACGGGGAAAACGTTAATATGGACAAAATGCCCCCCAGTTTCCCCTTGCTTTGTTAAAATCTTAGAAAGTATTATATTAATCTTATAATAATAATAATATTATATTAATCTTTTTTAATTTTATGAATTATAATATATTTCTTTAGTTTTGCTCCAAACAATTTAATTAACATATTGCTTAATGTGTTGGCAGCTATTTAAGATATCACAACAAATTGAAAAGGTTCATCTTAAATTAATCCCCTTGCCGATTCCTATTTCTCGCGGCCGTAATTTCAACATATTGCCAAACTGTTTGGATTATCCGGAGTCTCTAGCGATCGTCTTGTACTCGTATCGGAGCGAAGCTTCACGGCTCATGTAATTTCTGTGTTTGAATTGCCGGGAAAAACTGAGGGGAGTTTCAATATATGCAATGCATACTAATTTGGCGTAATGGCTTCGACAGCTATTCGGGTGCAGAAATATCTCATATTTCCCTATCATCTCAAAAAACAAGAAAGTCTTCTAATTCTATAGTTACTTCAAAACGTCAGGAAAATAAAATATTAGCGACCCTTATTCCCCATCCTACTGATCAACTGATGAGCGGAAATTTTGGCTCGACACTCCTCAAATGCACAAATGTCTACACTCTTCCCTTCGAAACCCTCTGACCAGGTGAATCGAGCGTTACTAAACAAACACTTAGCTGATCGGAGACTGGGAGTTGGGAACAACGGCCGTGTATTCTTATATTCGGAGGTTACCAATAGACGTCTAGGCAACTACTTGTTAGTTATACAGTGGATAGACGTTAATGCAAATTGAAGTTATACCATCGAAGAAGAAGATAATGCTAATAAATCCGAACGAAAACTGAAACAGTGCAAAACGCAGAAAAATGAAAAGGTAACGGTCGCAACTGAGACTAGGACTCAAGATCTCTTGTCTTACCGGGAAATAGCACCTTAACCAAATAGTTCATTTGGATCTATGTTTTTTTTCTGTAACTTTTGTCAATCTCATTTTTCAAATTAGAATTAAAAATATTATATCCATATAAATATGGGGAAAATTAGTTAAAGGATGAATGTAAAAAAAAAAATTGTTAATATTTTAGTTTTTATTTTTCTGTGTCTTATTCTGTTTCATGTTTTGTTTAGATTTATTAGTATTTTATTTTTCTTAAATGATATATTATACTGATGGGCATTACTTTCAAAAGCTATTCCATTAAAAATTGAAGTAATACCAGCAACAAATAAGAAATAAATAGCTATTTTTTTCAAATCTATTCAGATTTTCCTGGAGGTCTCTCATTTCATATATCGGTTCTACAAAAATTCAAAATTGGGGGTGCCATAGACCCACCGTCTCTGGGCAGTGATATTCTAGTGACGTTTTATATATAGAGGTAAACATCATTTGGCATATGTGGGTACATTATATTATACAACCCGGAAAGCCGTGATAAATTTGATCGAAGAAAATATAAAACGTCAAATTTTATTGCGCCGTATCAGTTTATTGCTGTGTAAATAAAATTTAATAGCGATGCTAATTCCGAAATCTTCTATTAAGATTTAAGAAAATCGATAAAAAATATATCGCATTGATGCGATCATCAGTTATGTCCCCATTCTCAGAGTGTCTATTGGGACAATCGGATATATTTAGATACAGGACTTACACGAGCTGCGGGCGTAAGCGAGCCAAGGACATTATAATATGACGTTTTTTATGAATAAAACGCTGACAGCTTCCGCGGCTCTGCTGCACCGTGGGAGGCTAACTTAGCCACGTGTCGTGCAGCGGGGTTTTCTCGCAATGTTTTGACACTCGGCCACGTGGCGCGGTGTTGACGGTTTAAAAAGGTACGCTCGTTTATTCCTTTGTAAATGTTTCGTAGCTCAAAATAATATAATGTGTAATATGATTATATTAAGTGCAACTTCTCATAACATATTTTAAGGGTGAGCACTATTCCTTAATTGCTATATTGAGATACTTTTTAATACAAGACGATCGAGCTATCAATGTCTTCTTCTTCCTTGCACTGTCCCAACTCATTGCCTAGGTAGGCTGTTGGGGTCGGATCTTCTCGTTCTATGCAAGTTGTAGCTTCTTAGATTCAGAGTATTCCTTTCATCCAGGCCTTTTCTCTGTAGAATTATGGAACATTGAGTCATCCACGAGTTACCTCTGGATGACTGTCGAAGAAGCTCCATAGACATTGCCTGCTTCACTGTGTGGTCTGGTGGTCTCCGTCTTATTTCCCATACCATCTCAACTGTCGTTCCTCCAGCTTACTGTTTATATCCGTGACACCCAGGCTTCCACAAATGCGTGAACTTTTGATCTTATCTTTTAATGATACTCCTGCCGACCATATAAGCTTTCGCATTTCTGCTGATTTGAGTTGCCTAGAGTAGGAGTTGTCATAGTCCAGCATTCGGAGCCATAAATTATCGCGGATCTACACGGAGGAAAATGTTATTCTAAAATTCGATCATTTTATTCAGGGTTTCAATGATTATTGGCGGGAAAATGTAAGAATAATTTGATGCTATACGTACGAAATTGGTTATAATAATTAATAATAATAATTTATTCTTACATTTCCCGCCAATAAACATTGAAACCCTGTTAATTTGTTCGTAAGAACTTCAGCCCCGTTTTTAACCGATTGACGAAAAATCGAAGAAGATCGTATTTTAGAATAACATTTTTCTCCGTGCAACAATAGTCTGGTATATCTTTCTTTTGAGTTTTATTGGCATTTTCATGACGCACAAGATTCCTGTTACGGATCTAAATTTATTATTATTGGAGATCGATGATTCTTATGAAATATCATTTTTTGTAGGTGAATTTACAACCTTTCAATTCAACCTATTTTCCCCAAACCAAATATAACACAAAATTAATACAATATAAAACATACAATTAGTTCTACTTGAAGTAGAAGAGAATATTATTAGAAGAGATTATTATTAGCATAATTTTAATTTCTTTTCACTACATTGTTACTATTTCTATATACTAATACGATGTACTTTGGCTGCTACTAACCTAATATACAATAACTCTTTATCTGAAACGTGCGAATACCATGGCAGGTTCGCCTAGTTAGAGGTGTTTATAAAACATTACTGCTTAACCATTTACATACACTGATAATTTTAACCCCTACTACTAAATTTTATGTTAGGAACATTTGTTGTATTCTATGCACTTATCATCTATTTACCTATAAACTGTATGCACGCCCGTCCGTGGTAGAGTGGTAAGGTCGACTCGACTCCCAATCCGAAGATCGCGGGTTCGAAATCGTGCGGCCGACTCACAAAGTGATAAGTCCCCCTCTTATTGACTCCAAAATAGACGACCTGCTCTCTACAATAAGTAGTGCATTTAACTGCCACAGTTTTATGCTGTGAACTGCGATAGGTGTCAGGTCAAATCGTCTATTTTTAATAAATGCTTCCATAAAAGGGTAGATGGAATGATCTTCCAACCGCAAAAGGGTCAAGTTAGTAACCTTGTACCTCTGGGTCCTGAGAATAGTGCCATTAGGGGGAAGAAAAGGGCATGCATTCTGGCAAGATTTAAAATATAACTGTTATTCCTTTTTTATATTAATGCCTATTAAATACAGAGTATATTGTACCACTTCATACATTCACAATTCTCCTCATCAGCGATTCCTGTTCCGCGGAGGACATTAAGTTCCCTAGTGACGAGAACTGTAGGTTGTTGTCATATTATGATTTCATCAACTTCATGTTTGTTGACCTCATCTTTGTGTTCGTTGATTTCGACATCTTAAGAGTGAACAACCAGAGAATACCAAAAATTTGTCCTTTTTAAATCAAATTCTAAACGTTTTCACTCTTTTTTTATCCAAAAAAACATAATTTGTTTTCGAAACATTGTTATTTTATCTGGTAAAGTCATTTTTTAATTATAAAAACTGAGTTTATTTATAATACAGTGCCGTTGGTCGTTGGCAGATTAGTTAACTTTTCAAAAGAAATATCGTATTACACAAATCATTTAATCATACAGTAAAATAAATCAATACATTATCTAGTAAAGCCACTTTTCAGGATTTTAATTTTAGTTCAATTAAAATCATTCAAAAAAAATAGAGTATGTGTTTTATGACGAAAATACCTCAGATTGTCTATGTATTTACAGTCTTACAAACTAAAATATTTCAGTTTTTTTTTTCACACTTATTTTGCTTAGACATTATTGAAAAATCATAAATACTTATCATCAAAAAATACTTACATGCAAGATGTACAGGATATTAAGATATTAATCATCACGCGTTTGAGCATTTTTATTGCTTACTTGAATGCAGGTACACTCGTATGTTAAAGCAAATTTTGAATGAAATAAAGTGGATATTGAGTTATTAGTTTAAAAAATGGGTCCGGAGAATAATCAATCTTTCTCATCGGAACCGCTCTGTACAGTTACAAGGGCAGGATCGCAAGTTGAAATTTGAATTCCCGGCCGCTGGTTAATGGGCCTTAACGTTTGTTGACTATGTTTGTTGATTTCCTTATCTTCATGTTTATTGACTATGTGTTGTTTTGGTATTACTTCATAATTTTTATTATTAATCATCTTCATATTTACTGAATTTTTTTTTTTTGTCTTAATAAAATAAATTATACTGTGAATTAAGACGACGGTATATCGGTAAACAAATAGTTTAAAATTTACGCAAGGTAATTTATCTCGAGTAGGAGATATCAGACATTTCGATAGTAGGCTTTAAAAAAACGATGCTTTTCTTATATATTTTAAATAAGAAAAGTTGCACCTTGCTACTGTCTTCTATATATTATGTACATTATTTTTTGACGAAATTACTCTTATAATTAGATTAGTAACAAGAATAGGGATTTTTTTAATAATTAAGAAACCCGGTGGCAGATTTAACATTACTGGTGGCTAAGCATTGAATGCATCACACAGTATTTGTATCAAATCTAGTGGATGATGCATCGATCATTACCCCCCTTATCAAGGCGCGGGATTAAGCCGAAGCTTTTTACGCTGCGGTACAGGGCGTTATTGAAAAAAATCATAATAGGTTTATAGTTATCCTTTAGAGGGAGGGTGCGCGCCGGGGGGCGGTAATAAATGACACGTGCGAGTTTGAAAAACCCAATTTCGGCTTTAAGTCGGCCCTAAGTAGACTGGTGCCGGGTCAGTCACTCTCCCCTATTTATTGCGGGGTTGAAGCGATATATCGATTGCATACGTGATTGTCGCGGCGATGATTCCAGTCGTACCGCTTTGCGCTGCCCCCGCCGAGGAACGCGCATCGCGGGGAGGAAATATATTCCCCGGAGGGGAAGCCAATTTGACCATATTCGACTTTTTAACCATCGCGATGAAATTCAAAATAAATATAGTATTTCTACATGTTCATGGACATCTTGAAAAACAATAAATGCCCGGGTTTGCCGTTAATGGAATCAAATTATGGTCACCTATACATTTAAAATAGAATTAAATTTTTCGTATGACTTTTTGAGGTATTAAAATAATTACCCTTCTACTTCTAATTTTCTTTGGGAATGCTGTTTGGAGGATTTATATTGGGGAACGTAAGGGGATGAAGTTCTGGAAAAAGGTATGATGGGTGGGTTGGAATCTGGCGATCAGTGTGTCCAAGAGTGACGGACAAATGAATCCATTCCTCCCACTGCGGTGCAAGGCCATGTGTCAAGAGAGTCCGGCTGGAGAGGTAAAAAGATCTCCCTGAACCAGTCTCTCCTGATTCGGCCCATCACATCGTAGGTGGGCAGACGCATCCGACGCCAAGACCTAGACAAGTGAGCCCGAGCACCCCTGCTTAGTCACCAAACGTAGCGAACCACTTGAGGTGACCTATGGCATACTATTTGCCCTACACTAACAAAATAACAATTGTTGAAACGTAAAAACTCGTTCCCCAGAATTAATGAGAATTGTAAACAAGTCAACAAAGTTAAAATGATGAACACACGTTTGAATATCTAGTAAACCACTTACCAACTCTCCTTAATCCTTTACCTCCCCCCCTCACATATTTTTTGCCTTTCACAACATTCTTCAAATACGAATACTTTAGCCACAAATGCTCTGAGCAGCGCACTTCTTGCATAAAAATATAAACCCATAAAGTTTTAATTTCAAAATATTACGTTCTCAGGTGTTCCTACCTACTTTTACTGCCCATAATATTTTAAGACAAAACTAATAAAACGACTGAACAACAAATTAATTTAATGCGACTATCATTATGTGGTCTCGTAGTTAAGTACCTACTCTTGTTAGCATTCATCAAATTCATTCATATATAGTAGAGATATCAATTTGATAAATGATTGTCCGTCTCATTTGGTAAACAGATGTTTACGTTGTATGCTTATGCTAATTAACGTTTTAAGTTGTTAATTAAGTCTATATTCGAATATGGTAGATTACATTTATGGTTGTAAGTAATAATTTACAGAAAAATGCGTGGCGCTAAATAATTTAAGGGAATATTTACGATTTTAACAATATAATGAATGAAAGAATAGTTTTCCTTTTCTCGCCAAAAAACAAACCATAGATTTCAGAATAAAATGACGGCCTCCATGGCCGAAGGGCAAGGTCTTCGACTACGAATCTGTAGGTTCCGAATCTCAGTGCATGAGGCGAGGTTTGTGTAGGTCTTGACAGCGAATGCGTTAGTACACCTACAGCGTGGCGGTCCGGGTCGGTAAAGACTGAATGAGGGAGATCTTTTAATCTCATTAGCCGGACTCTCTCGACCCATCGCCTTGCACCGCAGTGGGAAGAAAGGATTCATACGTTTGGACACACTGATACTTACCAGAACATCCTCTCCTTCTTTTCCTCGAAAAAGACTCTCCACATAGCATCCCTGAAGATGATATAGGTCACGAGAGAAATTGTTTTATTCGGGGCATCCTGTGTGGAGCTAATGTAAAAAATAATTTACGTTATCCTGGTAGATCAAGATGATGGTGAAATACCCCCTATACATCATTAAACTTACATTAAACTTTATTTTCCTTTTTCAAATTTTCAAGATTTTTTTTATTCACTGAAATAATATTGTCTTATATTTATTCCAAGAATATGGCATCATAAAAGCAAGAGGTCGACACACAACATGTGAAACATCTTGTTAATTAATTGTTAACAATTTTAGTATCATTTATTACTGTATGCATGGTCCTTGACTTCCTTTTGATTTGATGAAACAACCCAATTAAAAACCGTCCTTCATTATTTTGTTAAATTGGTGAAACTCCGAGGAATCGCAATCCCTTGGTGTGACTTTGGCGCCTTGAGTCGGTACTATCAGGCATACAAGTGTATAGATAGCAATACAGTGGAAACAGTTTGCTTGCAATCGGACACGGTTCTATGATTTCTTAAATCGGCAGAGGAAGACAGCTCTGTGGGAGGGAGAAAACTCAAATATCTAATTAGTGCCGCCTTAAAACACAACTCAAGACTGCCAACTTTACTGTACAGCGATGCAATTATAAATCGGGCATACATATTATTATACTGCGTAAAGCGGACGGTTTTAATTATCAATTGATTAAAAATGTACGTCATGAACGGCAGGCGAAGGATAGGAATTCCGGGGAAACATAAATCGCGTTTTTGAGTTATTAAAGCTGTTATTAAAAATGTGAATATGGCGTTATATGAACTACATTGTGGCGTATTAATAATTAAGACGATAGCCGATTCTGTTTGAAGGCAGTCACCATGACGACTCTAGTGTGTCTGTCTTGAAAATAATTTGAACAGGGAGAGGGTGATATATGTACACAATATGATCGTATCTAAGCAGGCGTGACAATAATTAAAATAATAGCAGGTAAATAAAAATTAAGTAAGAAACTTAATTTATTTGTACTGGGTTTTTACAGATGTTCGAACTTACGTAAGAACAATCCAGTTATAAAAACTCAGTTATTGTACAAATAGGAACATACAAATTACAAAAAAATCTACAATTACATACAATTAAATACAGATACATCCAATTAGAAAAACAGAAACATTCCAAATAAAATATATACAAAATTATATACAAAGCTCACTCAAGTAACACATATTAAAATGAGAGGCAAGAGACATAAGAAAAACGAGAGGCATGCATAGAGAGACAATTGACACAATATACTTAGTTTAACATATTTTTAACAGCGCCCAAACTTTTTTTCTGAATCCGTACAAATTATCGACGAATATACCAACTACAGCATACTCTATCTTGTTATATAGTCGACACATCTGGGTCAGAGGGCTAAAGTAGGCGATATTATTTTTAAATCTATTCAGGTGAAAAGTGTTATGTCGTCTTAAACAATGAGAATTGGGGACATATATTTCAATTTTGCTAAGACATAGTGAAGTATAAAGATGGCCGTGAATGATTTTATGTAAACATATTAGATCAGCCAATTGCCTTTTAGTTTTAAGTGTATTAATCTTTAAGTAATCATGACGTACATCGCATGATCTAAGATGGTCATTGGTCATGTAGTCCACATTTGAAGGATAACATTCTTAGCAATTTTTTTAAAACTGATTCTACAATGTTTTCATATTTGCAGTAATGTGGATACCAAATAGTGCGTTCATATTTAAGTTTACTTCTAATTACGGCATTGTAAAGGGTTAGAATTGATTGAGGATCTTTGAAAGGTTTACATATTGTGAATAAATGTCATTTTTTTTAATGATTTGCACTTAATGTCGTTAATGTGTGCATCAAATATGAATTTAGAATCAAGAATGATTCCTAGATCTCTTATTGAAGACACTTTTTGAGGATAATATTATTAATGACATAGGAAAAATCCTTTATTATTCTATTTCTAGTCAAGTTTAAAATGTAACATTTTTCAACATTTAAGTGCATATCATTGACAGTACACCAGTTATTGAGTGTGTCGAGGTCATTTTAAAGGGGTTGATGATCGGAAACAGACTTAATTTTACGAAAAATTTTAAGATCATCGGGGAAAAAAGCATAAACACATTTTAATTTCGAGCCAAGGTCATTTATGAATATAAGAAAAAGCAGGGGGCCAAGATTTGAGCCCTGTGGTACACCAGAAGTTACAACTATAGGGGATGATTTGTAACCATTAATAAGAACTAATTGAGTTCTGTTACACAAATATGATTTCACCCAGCAAAATAGGTATCCATGTATTCCTATTTGTTTAAGTTTTTTTAGTAAGATGGAGTGGTTAACTTTATGAAAAGCTTTTTGGAATCAGAAAAAATATCTAGAAAATGTTACAGGGTTAATTCTTCATAAAACTGAAATAATTACAGAACTTGAAAAGAACTTTCACAGAACATTCATAGAACTTGAAAATTAACTATGAAATTTTATGAGTTCTACAAATTTGTGAAACACCCTTTAACGAAAATCAACATTGAAACTTGTTGAATTGTTCAAATTCTGTGAAGCAACCCGTTCTAAGAATTTGCAGAATTCGAAAAATGCATCAAATGTAAATTTCAGTAGATGGGTCGTTTTACAATCTGGTCCTACATAATATCGACATATTTTAATTAAACTGGTAGCTTGATCTGAACGTAAATCGTTGATGAAACTTTTCCTGCCTTCCTAATAAAAGATTAGTCTGGCAGATCTAGATTAACATTTAATGCATTCGATCTCCATACCTCACTGCTACAACAGGTCAGAAGTCGTGTGCTTGTGAGTGAGTGTGTTCGTGTCTACTGCAGTGTTCACTGTGTGGTGTACAGTTGTACAGTGTAATGGGAGCCGTGTTTAGTGAAAACAATCAGGCCTGTTGATACGGAAGTAATAGATTTCTCATGGTTCTGGTAGCCTAGTAGCCTTTTAGCCGATTGCTGTCTGCTGGTTTGCTAGTTGCTGGTTGCTGGTTGCTGGTTGATGGTTGATGGTTGTTGGTTGCTGGTTGCTGGTTGCTGGTTGCTGGTTGCTGGTTGCTGGTTGCTGGTTGCTGGTTGCTGGTTGCTGGTTGCTGGTTGCTGGTTGCTGGTTGCTGGTTGCTGGTTTCTGGTTACTGGTTGTCGGTTGCTGGTTCTCGGTTCCTAATTGCTGGTTGCTGGTTGATGGTTGATGGTTGATGGTTGTTGGTTGCTGGTTTCTGGTTACTGGTTGTCGGTTGCTGGTTCTCGGTTCCTAATTGCTGGTTGCTGGTTGATGGTTGATGGTTGATGGTTGATGGTTGTTGGTTGCTGGTTTCTGGTTACTGGTTGTCGGTTGCTGGTTCTCGGTTCCTAATTGCTGGTTGCTGGTTGATGGTTGATGGTTGATGGTTGTTGGTTGCTGGTTTCTGGTTACTGGTTGTCGGTTGCTGGTTCCCGGTTCCTAATTGCTGGTTGCTGGTTCATGCCTGTTGGTTGCTGGTTGTTGGTTGATGATTGCTGGTGCAGAAGGAGGTTGAATGCCGAAGTGGACTGAGCAGTGTGGTAGCCCGTCCCGCAGCCTAATTATCACGGAACTTGCACAAAACCGAAAAAGTACTACTTAAGTAAGACTTACCGATACGCCATAACGGCACTAGCGACTTTCTTGATAAATTAGCGCTTGGGTGATTCGGTACGTACAGTTCCAGGGTTAGTGAATCAAACATGAAGCTCACGTAATCTATCTACCAAATTCCTCAAATAAGCCGTAGGTAATCTATGTAGCACGTGACGCTATCCAGGATATTCACAGTAGAACCACATTTTCTTATCGATAGACGGATGTATTTAGTAAAAATATAAAATTAAAAAATTACTGTAGTGTATATGAATGTGTATGTAGTTTCAATGTCTCTCAAAGTTTGTCGCTAGTGTAGTTATATTTAGTTTTAATGTGTCTCAACAGAGGACACTAAGTTGTACCCAAAGGGTTACGAAGATAGCCGATGATATCCGATGGACAGGTGGGCACCTTCAGTAACCAATTTTCCTGCTCCAGATGAACACAGAGTATCCTTTAGAATGGACGTTACGTCCAGTTAAAATTTTATTGTAAATAAGACGATAATAAACACGACTCGTAATCTACATGAACCAGAGCATCATTGAAACTCCCGAACATCATAGTTGCATCTTTCACCAGAGAAAACAAGAATACACCACATAAACCTAAAAATCAAAACACTTTTCTACTAATTAGTGGTAAAATTAATTAAAATAAACATCCAGACGAAGAGGGGCCCACGAATGAAAATAGCACATTTTTTCGCTGCAGTTGGAGAATCGAACTGCCAAATCAGAATAAAATTTCTAGAACATAACGAACGCTTCATAAACCATCCAATGGACAAATGGATCGCTGAGCCTTGACAGTTGTTGTTTTTTGATATAAGAGATTTTTATTTTACAATCTTCTTTATTACTTTAGATTAAAATGAGAATGTAGAAACTGCCTTGTGTGGCTTAGTACCTTCCCCAGCGTTACGTCTCGCTTGTGATATCTCTTTTGGCGAGATTCGGACGTACGGAGTTAACAGACTGGAACGTGCTACGTACAGTTGGACCGTTACCGACAGATAACCTTTCCTAGGAGTCGTTAAACTCCTTGCTGGAGTTATTTGTCTTCACATGGTGGATGGGTATCTTCCGACAACGTATCCTAATATACTCTGGACACGTTGCTCGTCAAACTGAGGACTCCAACTTGGAGAAAATCATAGTCACTAGCAAAGTAGAAGGCAAAGGAAGCAGATGAAGGTCACCAATGCGCTGGGGTGACCTTGTCCACGATGGAAATTTAAGTAGGGGTCACGATACTCAGCAATGGGGAACCATCTTGAGAAGAAGAAGGTGGAGTAAAGGATAAGAAGTTTACATTGGCAGACATGAAACTTCCCACCCTTACTTCTAATCATATTCGAACCTTGCTTAAAATTGTGTCACCCCAAGTGGTTCGCTCCGTTTGGCGGCTCAGCAGAGCTGCCCGGGTTCATGGGGTGAGCTTTGTCCAGTTTCATAGCCAGACTGAGAGAGAACTTCGACCTCTCCAGTCGAACAAAACGCTTTTCACCGCAGTGCGAAGAATGAATTCATACATTATTCCTGAAAACTCAGGACACTCCTGGACCCCAAATTCCTACCAACCATACTCTAAAATTTTCTTTCCTAGAAATTTATTTTCTTCCGTTACTAAAACACATAGCATTCCAAAGATGACGTAGGCCCCGAAAGAAATTATTTTTCTAACTGCCTCCTAAGTGGATTTAACAAAAAAAATTAGTATTAATTATGTTTAGTGACCAGAACAGAATAGCAAGTTACTTCCCGACCTTCCTCTTATCCATCTAATTCCACTATCCACTTCCTTCAGCACCACATACACCAATACAGTCCCACTGGCTTCGGACGTTTGAGAGCATTTAGGACTCTCGTGCGGTATTCACATATTATAAAGAGTTTCAATACGAGTATATTTCGAGGAAATCTGCATTAAAAATAATAGAACATTTTACTATTCCTGTTAAAATATATATAAATAATATAGTTATCATTTTCTTAAAGTTATCTACACTTTTGTAAATCTCATTAAAAAGTTTTTATCTAATATCTCAAATGTTTGAATAATTTAATAATTTAATTGATTTTAGATCCGCTTGTTAAGGCCCAGAAATCCATAATTAGAGTCATTATGCGTAAACCATACAGGTTCTCAAGCGACAAACTCTACAAAAAATTTAATGTTCTTGATGTTCGTCAAAACTTCATAAAAAGATTATTATCCATGTACATAAAAATATAGAAAATTTTAATAAAATTGATCACAAATACAACACAAGAAGTCACAACAGAAAGGATCTCTTCGTCCCAGGGAGCAATACGGCAAAGTATCAAAAGACGTATGCGTATCTGGGACCGAAATTATACAATAAAATCCCCCCAGACTTGAAAATTAAAAATTGCAAAATTTCCTGCATTGGTTCAATAATAACTAAATGGTTGATTGGCTTGGGTAGGGAGGAGTCTGAAAAACTATTATATAATGTGACTTAAAACGATACATGGTTACCTATGAATGGCACATTTAGTAAAAACTTAGTATATAGGTATTAATTAAAAAAAAAAAAAAAAATTAAATTGCATTTGGCACTTTACACACTTTGGTTCCTTAGAACAGACAATCTGCCTAGCTAGGAACTAATATCGACCTAAAACAACGTAATAACACTTGTATTCATTTTAAATATATTCTCTTATTATGTAATATTATTTCTGTTATTCTGGCTTTAAATGTATCAAATGTAAATAAATAAATAAATAAATAAATAAATTTAAAAATAAAAATATTAAATTCAATGTATAGTAACGTAATTCTTGTCCTTAAATTAAATGATCTTTTTATCGCAGGAAATAAGGACGAATAGCGTCGACTGAAAGTCTTTTTTACAGGAAGCAGCTGGTTTCATGTCCATTCTAAGAATCCATATACCAAAGGTGTTATCATATTCAATAGTTTCATTTATGAATACGCCAATAGGGCTGCTACTTCGAAAATTGGCGATGAACGGGTTGAGTAATTATTTATATAAACAATAACAATGACGGTAGGTACTTACATCGGTTATAAAAAGGATTACTGGAGATCTTTGAACATTAAAACAAAAATTGGACATGAGTTGTAATTGTCTGGAGACAGTGGGACAATGGCATC
This sequence comes from Limnephilus auricula, assembly GCA_951813805.1. Taxonomy (NCBI): domain Eukaryota; kingdom Metazoa; phylum Arthropoda; class Insecta; order Trichoptera; family Limnephilidae; genus Limnephilus; species Limnephilus auricula. The sequence continues at coordinate 4,566,048 of OX638388.1, read as the reverse complement.
CCCACATCTCCAATTTGTGTATTTTTGGTTGCTGAAAGGAATGGAGGGGAAGGAAAAGGGTGAAGGATTTTTTTTAACGATGAAAAAACAGTGATAATAAATACCCTTTTCTACGGGAAAACAAATAATATTTCTATTATTATAGAAGACACAAAACGTGAAATGCGTTCACAGCGGTTTTACCACTAGCGATTAGCGACGATGTTGGCAAATTACCCTTTAAGATATTATATTGGAACACTCTGTGCACTTATGCGCATCTGAGATGTGGACACAAAATCCAGTAGCGCAATTAAGCTGAATGTGTGCTACAATAATGCATACAGGCATGTTATGCAACTACCGAGGTTCTGCAGTGCCTCCATCATATTTACAGAAGGGGGAGTAAACCCATTTCTCACCTTATTTCTCTACTGGCTAGATAACTTCTGAGGCAGGACATGGAAGTCAACCATTGTCATGGTTGCATCCGACAAAATGTCATTGTCGTGGCTGCATCCAACTATATAGCTCAACTCTCCATTTAATGAGCGGTGGATGCAGATTTAAATTTTATTTATAATTTTACTTATTTTACATTTACTCCACACAAAAGGCCTGAGGAAAATAATTTCCCTTAGAATAGATCGTTGTGGATGCTGTATGGAGGTTTTTAGAGGTTAAAGAGACCCATGTTGTACGAGAGATCGGCAAATCGTTCCACTGCCGAGCTGTTGAACGCAAGAACGAGTCGTATAAACGACCCGTCCTCATGTGACAAATGTTAATCTTGTATCTTGGGGGCATGTTTCCCGACTATGCACCAGTGCCGAGGGGATCAATGACGCTAGTTCCTCGGAGCATCTTCCATTTAAATACTGGTAGAACATGGACAGCATTCCCACCTGACGTCTATGCTCTAAGGGTTGCAATCCGTTTGTTAAGATGGTTATTTATTTATACCATGTCTTTATATTATCATCGTTGCATATTTAATATGAACAATGTGACGTTTTTGATAAAAATGAGTTAAATATATAGTTATTTTTCTTTTTTTCTCCATCTTCTACAATATGAGCCATGTAAAAATATTAAATATTTAACCGCTTGGACACATAAGCTAGTTTTCACGATAATTTAACGTAGGTAGACATAGGAATGACGTATGGCCCGTACCTGAGTTAAGGCGATAGAAAATAAACCATGTGAGGACAATCCAAATAGTACACAATAAAAAAATAATAAAAAGTCATATCCTCTACATACCACTACACAATTTAATTGCCTTGGTATTTTTTTTTTTATTTATTTATATATTATTTATTTACGCCCTGGTGGGCTTTTACATGATAATATTACAAATTGAATTACAGTAATTTACAATATAAGCCTGAAATAGTAAGTAGAATAAAGTACAAATAATATAAAAAAGTAAGTAGGTGTGTATACTCAAAATATTGTGTGTTTTATAAACCATTAAAACAGAATAAATTGGATTTTTATTTTGCTCGTAATGTATAGAACAGATTATAGCAGGGATTTCAAAAATATATATAAGTAAAAGAGATATAAATGTAATAGTTGTACATTTAAAAAAAAAATACAATTTAGCAAATATATATGTATAATCGTTAATAAGATCTGAAATAAAACAAAGTGTAATGTGTATAAAAACTAGTTAGTAAATAACTGTGTGCAAATTATATTATACTATTCAAACTCGAACTTTATAATTTACTCGTAAAGAGAAGATGTTATAATAAATTTTAAGTAATAAAAGTTAGTTATTAGTAGATAGAATCGAAATTAGTTGCGTTTTGAAACTCGCAAAATTGTCAACACTAAATATATCTATAAGTTCCTATGTACATAATATTAACACCATTTTGTGATGCAAAGCTGTCAAATTTGATTAAATTGAATGAAATATTTTGAGATTATATGGTATTTAAAATTATAACGAAAACTGTGTATAGAATATGAACCATGTGAGAAAAACTGTGGACAGAATATGAAGCATGTGAGAAAAACGCATTAAAATTCAATTTTCTGGCATAAAATAATTCATTTTTGTCATAAATATAATCGTCTAATGAACGAAATATATTTTCTTACTTTGTCCATAAATAGAATTGTTATTTTCCTGTTTGTTATTTTTTTAAACAGTTTTTATCGATTTTCTCAGAATGTACTCAGTCTCACGTGGTTCATTTTCTATATGCAACGATGTATAAGTATGTTATCATTAGGTTCCTGCCTACCTATTATGTTTTTTAAAGTATTTATATTTTTTTTCGTCATTTTTCTCTTTATCTGATTGTTTTATCTCATGTAATTTGGCATACTGGGATTTCACTACCCTCCCAGTCCTTTGGATTAAAAACATAAATAAAAATAAAAATTAAAATTACCTCTATTAGTAAATCAATATTCATGCCAAGTTTATACGATAACTCCTCAAATTTAGCTGTAGGCAGGTATATCTCAGAATATTATTTTGTAGAACATCATATTAGGCTATCGTTTAGTCAAAATGTTAACAACAAACCATAACATACCGTATTATCTTGACTTTAGCTACGCTTGGGCATGATATCGGCAAACAAGTTTGCTAAAACTAGTTGCGGAAACTGATAAGGATTCATATAACTCGACATTATACAGGTTTCAATGCAAAACTATCTACACTCGATACGTCATGTTATAAATATTTTCAAGTACGCATTCAAAGGCGAAGTATTCATTAAATTATAATTGAATTGGTGAACTATAAGGAGACATAAATTCTTTCTTCAAACTTCGCAAAATTACTTTGTGGCGTCATTTAATTAGACATACAATAATTACGTGAGCTGTTTTTTAAAAGTTGTACAATCCTTCCCCCCCCCCCCCCATTGGTCAGATTAATTGAGATTTAGTGGGACCCCCCTTCCCCTTACGTGAGATTTTTTTCTTACCCTCGAAATAAATGTTTTTCATAACAGCAATTTTTTCAGCGGCAAGTAGGACACTTAACAAGAAGTGAAACAATTTTTTTTTTTATCTCTATAATAATAATATACTCTTTTAAAGTTAACGTGAGATTTTTATTGACCCCCCCCCCCCGGTGTAATGAGATTTCATGAGATTTTACTGACCCCTTCCCCCTCCCGATTTTTCGCTCACGTAATTAATGTATGCCCCTAACGGAAGACTTTATTATTATTCTTGATTAAAAAACAATATGCATTGATGGGATGGAAAAAAAACACATCAGGTTTAAATAATAGTACTGATATACTTCGCATATCTTATTATCATATCATATTGCTGTCATATTATTTTGTAAAACTGTTAAAATTTTGTGTTTTTTTTTTATTGCAAGAGTGAACTCGTTGAGTTGTGCAAAAAACGGTGCAAAAAACTTAATCAATTCATTCAAATTTTAAGTTCTCTTAAAGTTCTATTCAAGTACTGTAATTATTTCATGATGGTCTGGTTGTTTCAAAGTACTTGGATTTTAATAAAACTTGAATAGAATTTTCACAGAAATTGAACATGAATTTTGTTGATTTGTTTAAATTTTGTGAAATAACCCGTCCTTAGTTTATTTCGAAGTTTGCCTAAACCATTATTTCCATAATCGAGTTGCATTTATTAGGTTTACAAGTGCAGCGATAGAAGATACTAAATAAATAAAAAACTACAATGTTTGAAGTCCGAAGAAAATGTTGATGAAGTAATCAATTGGGGGTAAGTGTTTTCAGCTAATATTAAAGTAATTGAAATAATGATCCGCTTGCATTTAGGTACAGAATTACTGCGGCTACCGTACTGAGCTAATCTATAATGGCCTGGTCAGAGCCTTTACGATTACTGATATTTGCGATTTAATTATACCTTTTGCGTTTAGGAGTTCAATAACAGCACGAGATGTTGGATGTTGAGAACAGGGGAGTATAACAGGCAGGAGCGGATTAGGCAGGCAAACTGCCCATAATATATAATAAACGCACTTTGAATAAATTATAAAAACTAACGGCCGTTATTCCCAATCCTACAAATTGATTGCTAAGCCAAAATTTTGGCTCAACACTGCTCAAATGCACAACTACGCTCTTCCCAATACACAAGCATCGCTTAAGAATGCCTTAATCATCGCTTAACCTGAGGAAGGCAGACTAGTGGATTAAACTCGTATCGGCCGTCTCAGTAAAGGACTAGTTCTAAAAATTGTCAATAGAGTAGAAAAAATACCAAGCTGACGCTTTATTTTTTATATAATATATACGTTTGTTCAAAAAATATAAAATGTCAGTTTATGGAAAACAATATTAAAAAGAAATTGGGTATGTGGATTAATAATAAATACAACAATTAACTCTATAATATTAATTTAACATCGTAAGTTTTTACTTTGGTGTTATTTTGTTGTCTATGAAAGCGGGCGAGGCCTCTTAAGATTATCAACGATAAGAGGTTTGGGAACACCATGAAAACCTACAAAATGCTTAGCTGATCGCGGCCTAAGATTGATCAATCGAAAATTTAGAAACAGCGGCCGTAAGTCCATCTACCTTGAGCCGAGCCTATTACTGTTTAGTAAAATAAATGAAGTTTTATAAAATTTGTAATACATATTACTAATCTAGGTATAATACAACGAATCAAGTTACAGCTACTGTAAGACTGTAAGCAAAATGAAAAGCACTGATTGTGTTTTTTTTTTACCATCTCAAAATATTTTGAGGAATTTCGCCATGCACGGAAAAAAATATTATTCGAAAAAACGATCATTTTAATATAAAAAACGGGACTGAAGTTCTTACGAACAAATTAACAGTGTTTCAATTTTTATTGGCGGGAAAATGTATAAATAATTTGTAGGTATACGTACGAAATTACGTATACCAATAAATTATTCTTACATGTTCCCGCCAATAAACATTGAAACCCTGTTAATTTGTTCGTAAGAACTTCAGTCCCGTTTTAAACCGTTTTTACTATTAAAATTATTGTTTTTTCGAATAACATTTTTCTCCGTATGTCCACTGTTGTAGTATTGAGTCAATAAATATATAAAGAACATCAGAAATTACTGTCCAGGTAGATTTGAATGGAAATCTTTGTCGCCTTGATTCTAGCCCATTTACCACCCACTCTGTCTCTGTTACGTTGGTGACTTAGCAAAGTAACCCGGGCTTAGGGAGTGAGGTTTGTTTAGGTCTGGTGGCGGATGCGTCTGCCCACCTACTACGTGGCGGGCCGGATTGGAAGAGACTGGTTGGATTCTCTCGACCTATCGCCTTGCACCGCAGAAAGACCTTAAAAGACATTCCACTCAGCATCCCCATAGATGGCATTTTTTTGAGGGATTTTTTTTCCTCAGGGCCTCCTATGTGGAGCTAATGTAAAAAAACACATTTAGAAAAAAACACACTTACACCTTCTTGACAGGTACGTCGCCATTCCATTAGAATGTTGTAATGATGATTAAACACAGTTTTAAATTTGAAATTAAGGCCCAATTGGCCAGAATTTTGGATCACAAAGCTCGCCCACATCGCTTTTAATTTTTTTTTTCCAATTCGCCTCTGGATATTCATTTCCTAATTGAAAATATACGGCTACTGCTGGTGCTACCGGGGAGAGGTACAGTGCAGATACAGGTACATGTACTTGTACAGGTACCTGTATAAAATAGTGGCGAAGTGCGTCCGACCGGTAATTAGCTCTTAATGCCTCGCGCCACGTCAAACTAGCTGTGAAAATATTATGTACCAATTACATTATTGAGGCACGACCGCACTTCTTTGGTAATTGCATATTTGCGAACGGGAGCTGCGTTGCCTTTTTTCCAGGAGCCCAATCGAGTTAATAGCGTCTAAAGCACGAAACCTTCTGTAATTTAAACAACATAATGGTGGGTATAATTTTACCGATTGCGGAAAGGTCCTTTGGAATATGTGCTAAACCGTAATAAATCGATTTCGAAAGGGATCATCCAGTTGATTAGTCAGACATCTCCAAATACTAAGTTTTGAGATAGTGAGGAAAGCAATTTTGGAATGTTCACCATAAATAAAGTATTTTTTACACTTGTTTTCCATCTGCAGAGGGCCATCAGAGGAGACTCCATCAAGGCAATCATGGCAGTGATGATTGTTTTCTTCCAAAGCTTGGCGGAGAAGTGCTCTGATACTGTTCACTCATCCCTCCAGGAAATTTTCCGTAGCGCTGCAGTATCTCGGTAGGCGAAATAGTTGGCGATTAGCACTATTGGAGGCGACTTTTAACTAATTCAGTATAATCAAATACCCCGAAGAGGATTCTAATCAATATTAAAGAAAAATTATTAATTATAAAATCATATACACGGTGTCCAAGTGCATAAACTTCGGGAGATAATTCTAAGTGATGGTAGGAGTAAAAAAGATTAATAACCTACCTATTAATAATAATTAGTGTACGGTACAAACGATAAATTTGCTGCGAGCCTGCCGGCGCGATTGTGGTGACGTTGGATCGACTCGTATTGTAACAGCGAAAAATAATAGTGCTGGCCGCACACGTCTCACTAATTTCACCTTTTTACCGAAAAAGTACCCTTAAAAGTTGATTTTCGAAAAAAAAAAGTTTTTTTTACTTATCTATCATGTAGAATCATTTCCCGAAGTCAACGCAGTTTACCCCCGGACAGCCTGTATTCGTTATAAAAATAAAACTATTGCCGCGACCGGGATTTGAAGGTTAGGATATTTTGCAACCTATTGAACTGCCGTATCTCATAAAAAATTATTTAATTAAAATATGCAAAATTATTATTTTTCTTTCATCATTTAATGTCATAATGGAGTGATGCGTTTCGTTCAAGCACAATCCAAACAGCAGTAAAAGTTATAATAAAAAAACTCTGCTGCTATTCATCCTAAACTTTCTCTCAATGCATTAAAGACATTGAGTTAAACAATTATTAAAGACATAAAATGCACATATCATTATTGTGTCGACGTAAGTGTGTATGTTTATAACTCCTAGCTCATATAATAACATTGACTTCGTTTTATTTACTTATTACTTTATAATAATTAATTTACCTAGTCAAAATAATAATTACTAATCTAGTCAAAATTATGATTTTGGCAAAATGACAGCAAAAAAAACATTTTAATAATCCTCACGAAACCAGTTCTAGATTTCATCTACCGTAGTTTGGAGGTATTACAGGTATCTATATCCTATTATGTGGTGTAGGAGAATAAAATACTCATAATATATATACTTTGAAGTTTTAATATTTCAATTTATACTAATAAGAGGCTAATAAGAAATTTAAGGAATTTTATTTGCGAATTCTGTCCCCTAGGAAAGGTTAGTTTTCATGACAACAAGGTGCCTATGTAAAACATGAAACAATTTTTGGCCATTAGGAAAAAAAAAAAAATCTTATTTTGAATGCATAATTCTATCACATCAATGAAGCCTGAAATAACATAAAACATATTTCATAATTCTGAACATCGTCAATACGAATTCATTAGAAAGATAAATATTTATTCTTTTGTCAACATATATCTATTTAAAAAAGAAGAGTGATGTAAATCTATGGTTTATTCCCAAATTTATGAAATTTTTAACACTTGACCTACAATATAAAAGGTCATGTCCACCAGTCCATATGCTATTTTAAAAAAATCACCCCTATCCCCTTTTCCGACCTGTAAAAGCAGATTTTCAAAACATCTTGATGAAATTTTGCATACTCTGCTTACAAAGTAAGAGGAAAATTACTGTCTACACATGATTTTGTAAAACTATGTTCTTACTTGAATCCTTGAAAGTAACAATGTACTAATACTGTCTATTGGATGGGTGGGACTGCCAGTGGGGAAATTCCCAGTTTCTAGAATAAAATCAGTATAGAATAAACGAATACAATATAATCATTACAGTGTGTAGAATGTGTTGTAGTGTAGGTACATGAAAAGACACAGTGGTGCGAGCACAGTAAGGTCATTGCCAGAATAAGTCAGTTGACCATAAAGCCGCTGATACGGGGTGCGCGGTGCGCGGTGCACGGATGAGTTGGCCCGAACCTAGAGATAATTAACAGCTGGGTCTGGATTACCAAAGCGCGGCATTGCACAGTTTCTCCGCTCTGTGCGGCTGTTCACCGTGAAAATGAGCACCTACGTTTTTTTAGGCCAACTAATTAGCACTTTATGACACGTGTTAAAATTTACTAATGAATCTACACGCATTCTTAATTTGACTTGCTTTTATTATTTGCGGTAATGAGACTCCTATACAAATATACAGTTTCTACGAATAAAATGGTTTCTCAATCTTTGATACAAGATTATTCTTTGTTTTACTTTCAATGTTTAAACATTCAAATATGAATAAATTCCTTAATTTGAAAATAATTTAATTTGGAAACCATAAAAATATACAATAAATTTAAAAAATTAAAAAATTGTTAACAAAATAAAGGCACTTTGTAAATCACCCCTTTTGACAGTTCCCATGTCATATTGACTCCTCTCACTGTTCTCCCCCTCCCCCCAAATTAACCCACCCACAAGCCCTACCTAATCACATCTAATCATTTCTGTTATTTAACAAATTTTAAGTTAGTTTTAAGTTTGCTAGTGAATAGCACGAATGTGTCGAAATCGGTAGCAGAAGATTTAAAATTTAAGTTACAAATGTATATTGAAAGTAAAATACTTGAAAGCAAAATTTTTAGAAATTGTTACATAGTTTGAACCCAAGAAATACAAAAAAAAACTAGATTATTAATTTAATCATCAACATGTGTACATTTTTCCATTGTGTAAATAGTTTAATGTACCCTGTTTGCGTTTTTTATAAGATCTTATATGTATGGTCAAATAAACGGGTTTTAGGACTTGTCTGTGTCCACGTATTGCCTAAAAATACGAATGTATAGATCTAAAATACTTGACAAAGTTATTGTCATTACGATTCCGATGCACAGAAAAGTCACCAAATAAGTATCATAATCATTTAGATTATCTAAACGATTTTCAAATGATAGATTGATATCAAAAGGATATTATTCGTTTTCACATGATATTGATATGATACGAAGATAAATGTATAATTTCAAATATTCTATAATATTATAACGTTTACTAAGGGGTCTTTATTTGAAATGACTGTTTAGTGGTTATTCTTTGTGCCCTCCTCATCTTTGGGGATGCTAGCGTATAAAGGGTATTTTTGAGGAAATGAAGGAGTGAACCATGGCATGAAGAGAGACAACTCGAAGGAGGGAGGAAACAATGTTGCTTTGTGTATATTTTCAATTTTTATAATGAATGCGTTTGAATAATCCTAACAGTAAGAAATGCAGTACTCGCCAGTAATTAGAGTATTGCTTGTTTGAACTCTGTGCCTTTGCAAATTTGAATCTGCAATATCTACAACGTGAAACTGATTGTCCAAAATTTCATTAAAATAAGTTTACATCTCAATTAACATTTAGTACACAACGGGCTTTATTTTGTTGAATTTTAATGATCAATTCATCTTCATACACTTAAGGTGTTTATGAATATGTTATGCAAACTATTATTTGCAGATTTATAATTAATTAAAATGGTCCATTGTTTTCTGGGTAGATTGTTAGCGTTATCAAGATTTTTTCATTTTCATGCTACAAAACAAAACTTTTGAATACATTTTTAAGAACATCAATCATTTGCGCTAAGAAGTGTTATTACAGAGAAATTGGACAAGGGTACAATTAAATCTAAAACAACGCGGCGAATTCATTTCACAGTAAATAAACCTGTATTAAAATTAGTAACTTTATGGAACAACACAATAAAAAGTAGAAAATTTGATTAAAGAATAGATATAATACTAATAAATCTAAACGAAACGTGAAACAGAACAAGACACAGCAAATAAAAAGTTAATAATCGCTACTGGGAATCGAATCCAGAATCCTTGTCTTTCCAGGACAACGCCTTTTTTCTATGCGTGCATTAAGGATGGGTTGTTTCAAAATATTTGAACAATTCATTATATTTTAAGTTAATATTCTTGTTCTCTGAAAGTTATATTTAGGTTCTGTGATTTTTTCAGTTCTTTGAAGCAAGTGGCCTGTAGTGACATAATAACATAACTTGAATAGAACTTTCATAGAATGGGAAAATTAACTCATATATTTGATGTATATTAAAAAAAATCTAATATCCCATCTCGAGAGTGTCTAAATTGTATGATTTTAAAGTCAGTCAGTTTTGAAAAACAGCCCTTTCTTCTGGCCTAAGGGGGAGATAACAAAATAGGTTTTTATTAATGAGAACCAAGTCCAAAAGACTTATCTTTTCTTGAATAGCTGTCAACTGTAAAATTCATGAAACTGAAGCAGCTCTTAAAAATAAATATACTGATTTTAATATAGATTGAATGTTTTAAAAATCATACATTTACCTATTTTTTTCAAATAAGTGAGATCATATTATTCATACAATTTTTATGTTTTAATAAAAATATTTAAAATTTTGATATCAATCTATAAATGAAAAAAAAGTTGTTGCGTTAACGGTATCTCGGTGCCATCCGGCCTGAATTTCAAAGAGGATATTCGGGAGGTGCTTCAGCGAACACTCCGCCATTATCGTAATGCAACATCTCTACAGGTGCGCGAGTACTTACATTGAAAACACCGAATGGTGTTTTACACAAGTCTTATTGCTTTATTACATTACCTGTGATATTTTTCATTAACGTAATTTTTCATTAATGTAATCCTAGACATGGATGAAGTACTTTCTAGCATTTTGGAGTTTCTGTCTATGGGTAATATATTTAACCTATTCAAATGTATGTATTCCATGGACGGAGGCCGAACAATCAGCACAAGACAGGGACGTATAGAGGAGCCTTGTCGATGCAGTGGGTCCCCGACCCGAATAGGACAAGGGGAAGAAGAAGAAGATGATGATGATGATGATGAAATTTATTATATATTTATATCATGCAAATAAGCACCTACATAGAAACTACAAAATTATATAAAAACATTCTCAAATAAACAGAATCTCTCTCAAAAGAGAGACAAGAGACTCAAATAGAGACACGAGTGAAACATAATATAATTAGCTCAACAATTGTTACATTTTTTTAACAATATCTATTACCCAAATTTCTCTAGTAAACAGCGTTAACTTCAAGTGACCTACTAGGTCAATATGAATATTTTCTGACTTTACAGAATATAAATAAAACAAAATGTCTAGATTTTAAAGCAGCACGACGTTCGTTGGTCAAATGCATTGTACATTTAGTTAAGTATTAGTGATTGACGACCAGTGGATGCAATCTGTTAGCCATAGGTTGTTATAATAGTTCAGTATCTAGTCTGTAGTTAGAAATACGATTGAGCGTTGTGAAAATGTATTATGAATTTTAACATCGCCCTCGAGATAATTTTTTACAAATTTGGCGCTTTAGAAATCATCAAAACATTATTTTATTGCAATTATTCTACGGTTTCTGGCTAAAATTCTGTTATAAATATATTACCCACTTTTGGTAACTATTTTACTAATGCAGCTGATATTTTTAATACCTAAGCCTCTACTGAAGTATAAAGTTGTACTTAACACTTTAGAAGTGCATATTTTAAGATAGACAAATATTCATTATTTGAAAATCTCCTACTACCACCAAAGTAAGCGGAAAATGTTGCTTGTGTCGTGATGAGGACTTAGCCAGCCGAGGAATTGAACACGGGACGCCTAGGTGGGACCCAAAGGTAATGCCAACTCGGCCACTGACTGGCCTGTCTACTTCAATATTTTAATTTACTTTGTAACGGTGTATAATCTTTTTTCTTTTGTTTGTTTACTAATGACAGTTTTGATTGTCAATAACATATGAAATATATACTAAATGACACTTGTGCCGTTAACTCTAATAAATAAATAAAATGTTTTTATTAATAGCAGGACATTTTTTTCTGTATCTGTATAAACAGTAGAATACTCTGAAGAACATACTAGCCTACCATCCACGATAAGTGCAAAGCCAAGTAAGCGCAACATTTTTCAAGTGCTTTGTTTTAAACAATTATTGTCTTAAGCCTGTCATAATGATAAAATGTATTCACATGTTGATAAATGCACGACACGACATAATAAGCCGATTACCCCGCTGTGTTGGAAATAATCTGGGAACACTTCCATCAAAAAAGCATGAACGAAAAAGTGCCTACCGGAAATCCACCGATAAGAAGACGTTGAATAAATGGCACTTAAAAACCGAACCAGTTAATTTTCGATCCAACGGTTCCGAGTTCCAGCACGGTGTCAGCGGCACGTCAGCGATTAGTAAGTTAATTTTTCACATACGAATGCACTTTTATCAGATTATAAACACCATGAAATAACAGGTATCCTAATGAAAGTCTTCACAGCCACCTGGATAAATGGACTGTAAAATTGTTACGCGCACTTAAAACCGTGAAGTAACCCAACAAGTCCTTGCGAACCGGTACCAAAAGGTCTCCTCAGATACATGATCCCATGTTCCAGAGCTGGAGAAGAGATTGACCTTATTTCAAGGTGCATTAAATTTAGTCGTGGAAGATGTTATTTCGCGTGGTGGGAATAATATTTTTTTGTGGCTCGGGGTATGAGAAGGGCGTTTAGTGTCCAGGCCGTTGGTGGTGCTTGGGCCGGTGCTAGGGCCAGTGCTAGGGCCGGTGTCGATGCCAGTGGGCTGGTAGGCCGGCAGATCGCACCTTGCATAGCTGCACCTTGCGTTCTGTAATGTGCACCTTCGTATCGGAGGCACAACCGTTCTAGTGTCCGTTCTGGTCATTATAATTTCCCTTTCTTTTTGTTCGTCGCTGTTGGTCTTGTCAAATTTAACGGTCAACTTGATTGCATGTACCTCTGTTGTATGCAAGGTAGTGTTTTGCTGAAGAAATTTTGAGGAATTATACATAATAAAACCAAATTACTCGAACCCAGGACATTCGGCTTTCCAGGCCGCTGCTCTACCAACTGCGCTAATATTAATTATAAAAACATATTTAGCTGCATCATACTTCGACTGAGATATCTCTTGCTATTAATTTCTCTATTCTTAAAACACAATTTGAAAAAACATTAAAAACATCCATTGTTCCAAGCGACAGTAGTTACATATGAATATACGATGTGACAAGAACATAATATCTACAACACCTAGATCTAGCAGATGTTCAGAAAGAAAAGAAGAAAATTTAAAAAAAATGACAGCATTACTTCATGTGCGCTTACCGATACAAAATAACTAACATTCCTAAAGTACCAACTGAAGTCAGCTGGTAGAATTTATAATTCCAACTTCAAGACAGCTGCTTTGCTTCATTTTATTGAAATAAAGGCAGACATTGAACTAAATCCTAGATCTAGTTTTCAAGTGCTTTTTTATTTAATATTGGTTGATATAATTAATGACACCATTAAGCATTTTTTGCAAACAGTAGTCGGTAGAGCTTTGTGACACACCTAAGATAATATTATAATTAAACGAAACTAGAATTCAATGTTCAAATTAATTACTGATTTCTATTTCTTCTAATGCAGGTATCAGGTATAGTCAACTATTTTTGTTTAAGAGTCAGTTTAATATAATATGCCTACTAAAACCTAAACATACCCGAGCGATAGCTTTCCAAATTTTGGTAAGAGATTTTTATGAATTTAAATTAATAATAAATTTAATGATGTTTGAGATTTAACACAAAAATATATTTAGTTAGTAAATTGGTTTTAGGTAATAAATTGGTTCTTATGTTTCAGTTTTAATATTTGGAAGTATAGTTTTTGTAATGAGCGCTATGTAAAATCGAAAACTGAACATTCGGAAATCTCTATCGCTCGTGTGTCAAAACTTTCTTGTCAGAATCCAGTAGGTATCGTAAACTAAACGACATTTCCCGAAAGTAATCAGAACTGGTCCGCCGGCCAAGGGTTGCTTTTGACTTACTATCTTTCAATATCACACATAATTATGACCTTCGCAAATTCAATCACTTTTCTTAAAATGCAGCATATATTTAGCAGTTGAATTCCATTCTAACTATATTTTATAACTTTTATAAAACCCTCAAATCATATCAACTATTCTGTTTTCCAAGGACGATCTCTTAACTTACTTCACTCAAGTAAAGAATGAACCATCCTTAAAAATAATTTACACTCTCTTTCATGATTAGCGCAAACTTTACTACTTTGGAATGATCTGTCTTTAATATATTGTAAAAAAACGCTTCCGAAGCAAAATTAATTATTCCCCTAAGCATGAGCGCATAATTACCTATAGCATTGCTGATCTTTTCCTACCTCCGCTACATCCCTTTTTATTTTACATTTTACTTTCTATGTTGTTTAATTTCCACTTAGTTTATTGGAAGAAAAAATATTAGAAACTAATCCTGCCTTCACCCAACTTGGAAATGGAAAATAATGCATAGAAGATGTTTCGACAAAATATGTTAAATAAAAAATAAATATATTTTGGTGGAAAGCAGAGATTTTGTGGTTTGAAATATTAATGAAATAAAACATTAAAACCGACCGGATTCGCTTAACACAAGCATCATCAAGGAACAAATTAAGCTCATCAAAAAATACATTGTGTTTAGTTAATTTAATTTGACTGCAAATTTAGCCAGCCGTACAGTTAGGGAAAATAAATATCATAAAATTAAATATTGTGTTATATTTTATTTTTATGCTATCTCACTGTTCCGTTATTCTATTTTATATTTGTTTCATTCCATATGTTCATAATTTTTTTGAAAAAAGACAAACAACCCCGGGTTATGAATAACCTGATAATATTGGATAATCTCTTACTAGTACGAAAATCTTGCTTGTGTCATGATGGAGGACCTAGCAAGCCGAGGAATAACATACGAGTTGAACTCAGACACTGAGCGGTCAAAGCACACAAACAAAAGAAGGTATTGTTATTATTTAATATTACTTTATATTTCAAAATACAAATAAATTATTTTAGATTCTAACTCGTGTCACGAATGCAGATTAAAAATATGATAACATTTTTAAATTATCAAAATGTTTGTCAAATTCCAATAAATTTTGAATTTAAAAAAGGCTAACACAGCACATGAATAAAACTAACATAAATGACAAGCAATTAACAGCACTCAAGAGAAGTCTACGGTCGCCTACGGCCAGACAAAACAAATATGCATAAATAAAGAGCTTTATATCGGAAAAGATAAATAAACTACGCGGTTATTAGGCGATCAAGATAAAATCTCTTATTATAATGATATTTATGTAATCAGGAGATTTCAGTTACAGCTCGGGTAATTTACGTTAAATTAAAATCAATTAAGTTTTTTTATGAAGTAATTGTTTTTCAACCACGAGCTATATACCATGCTTCAATGGTGACCCGACAGTATATCCCCATACAGTTACCCCCCAGAAATGATATTTATTATAACAATATAATTTTTTGTGCATTATTTACCAATTTCAAACCTAAAATATACTTCAAAAATCAAATCATAAGTCGGTATGGATATCAAACGAATTTATTTACAGGGTCGATATTTCGTACTTATATATTGTATATACAGTATATAGACAAGTCGTTTTATCCTTGATGTGTTTAAATGCAAAAATGTTTTATACTTTTGTTATTCGACGGTACATCCTCTCTGCACACCTCTTCGGGGCACTTAGTTATATTTTGTGAAAGTAGGTATACCGTATTTTTCCCAAACCGACTGCAAATTGTACATAAGTTTGCCAGAGGGCCAACTGTCGGGGGATCAACTGTCATGGAATCGTTTCAATGGTTTCTCCAGGACACTTTGCACTACGCACGTGAGTCGTTCCCAACTAGCAAATAATTAGTTATGCAGTCATAATAGCAAATTAATGTGTATTAAAGCAATTGTGACCAAAATAATGTATTCTATTGCATGTTACGCGTAATGAGTATCTGAGATTAAGAAAGGAACTAGATGGTTTTCACCCGTAGAGTGGGTGAACAAAAAAAAATAAGTGCATTGAGAATATATCACGCGTCAGTGAATGGTAGATGTTGGGAATGCCCGAGTAAGACATGGCACGATCGAAATTAATCAAATACTTCGATGGGTCACATCAAGAGTCAGAATAACAGAAGAGGATGTATGCATGTGAATGAAGCAAGAGTGTGTGGCAAGACCGAGTTATTTCGCGGTCCATTCTCTCTGCCTATTCGTGGTGGCGTGGAAACGGTGATGGTTAGTTAGTTAGTTCATTTTACTATTCGAAACTAAAAATCCTGCCTGTTTCTACCTAGTAAACTAAACGGGAAAACCAAAAGCCCAGAAAAAGCTTCCATCATGAATCTCAATTGCGGAAATTTCCAAAAAAACAAAATCGTCCGAAGCGAAACATTCTGTGTTATTTTTCGCAAGGGTGGCCATCTCGATAAAAAAACGGGGATGTCTATCGTATTCCGATTTTGTCTGGAATGGTTCCATCGTATTTGTGTGAATAATTTAGCGTCCCCTCGGATCGGGAGCCCGCTTTATGACGCAGGGTCAAGCCAGAACGCCATCAAGATAGGCAGAGACATGTGTGAAGGAGCTGCCTGTGCCTAATGGGAACTAGAGATTCTTTTTTATTTTATTTCAGATACAGAAATTTCATCTACGGATATGTAGACCTACACATGTTTCAAATGCCAGTGTTAGATCTATGGAATGTATTACATGTATGTGGTATTGGAATGAAATAGCTATACATATATACACTTATTAGAAATGTAAAAAAAAACATAATCGCGCAAAAGTGCCAAGTCCCAGGGCTGGATCCAGCGGGATTGTGGCACCCCTAATTTATAAACCACAATAATTTATATATAATAATAATACTTTATTCCGGGCTACATGCAGGGCTCGTGCAACGATATGTAATCCAAATTGGCAAATTTAAAAAATGAAGAAAGGAAATAATAGACTTGATAGAATTTAAAAAAAAATTATAAATAATGTGTTGTTATATTTAATAGAAAAATCGTTTTACAAGAGGAATAAAAAATATAAGAAAGTGTTGTCATTATAGGTATTAGCGCAGACCCGTGAAAAATCGCGGATAGTTTACATTTTCAACAGATGAGTTCGAATTAAAAAAAAAATATATATATATATATATATATATAAATAAGTTAATGTTAAAAACGTAATAAAATTAATTAATAAGTACGTAAAGGCTTCCTGGAATTCTCCAAATAAACATCTTCATTTTTGAACATGATGACATAAAATTGAAAGCAAATCCGAGTTCTATAGTTCATTGAACAAGAATTGATAGCTTGCATCGGGATTTGGCAGCTTTACGCCTCATTGTAGCATAATAACAATGTACTGTACTCAATGTAAACATAGAGCCATTTCAAGCAACAAGTTTCGAATCCTCTCTTATTAGATTGATTTTGAAATTAGCTTTCACTTAGGAACGAATTGTAAATATTCCATGTTTTCATGATTTATCTGTGTGAAATAACCGACAAGTTTTTTTTTAAATCATGAATCTAAGGGCCCGTAGCCAACGAGTTTACCGTTTTTCCGCGGCTTTTTCCAGAAAATAAAACATTTCACAATAAAATATATAAATTTGTTTTAGACCACTTTAATTTTAATTACACTCTACCGGTTTCGGAAGAACCCTTCCTTCGTCGGGAGAATATTAAAACTAACCTATGATACAAAATATTGATAGATATATACCAAACATTTACGTGCTGGAGTGGGACGGTAGAGTGTAATTAAAATTAAAGTGGTCTAAAACAAATTTAGATATTTTATTGTAAATTATGGCGAGCCACAAAGTTAATGCTTATTACGAACATATAAACATTTCATTTATTTAAATGCATTCTCAACTAAATGACCTTTTAAAACTATCAATGTCTCAAGCGTTAGGTATATATTGACAAGTGCGCTTTGTTGAATATAGCACATAATTCAGTGATTTCAACACGTTTTCACTATTATCTAGTTACCCATTACATAAGTTTTATTGGAACTTAGTTATAATTTACTCTTCTATATTATACTCTTCGATGATCTTCTCAGTTTTAACGACTCCCACGGTGATGTTTCCATGTTAATTCCATAATTAATTATAATATTGATCGAACCATGCAATCAAAGATTTAAGATAAACATTGTAACAATACGCTATGTATGTTAAAGGTTAAATTAAATCTAAACAAAATTTTAACCAGTGAAGGTATAAATGTAGGCACTTCACAACACACAAATTTAAATACAAATAGGTGTCAGTGTAAATAATTCATCCAATAAACAAAAATATGCCAGAAAGTATAACCAATAACAAAATATATGTAATATTAATTTCAGGCAGTATTTAGAGATAGTTCTGATAATAAACAAACAAGGAACTGTAAAAAATAATACATTCATGAATTGGACCATAATACCCATTAGACAGTTTTTTTGGAGTCTCGCTGGACATTTTCGTTATTTTTTTTTAGGGTGTTATGCCAACGCAACATGGCATAAGCGGGTACCTCCTTCTTTAGCCAATGTTTCGGATAGCGTTACAGTGTCCATCACCAGGGCAGATAACACCACAAAAGTGAAAATCAAAAATCCTCTTTGGATATTGTTTTTCACCATTTAGACTTTAGACAACGTTTTTGTGCATTTGGACAACTTTTTGGTCAACTTCGACAATATTTGAAATGGTTTTTGGTGGCGCTGGTCTTACAAATACTTCGATCGCAGTGTTGTAAATTACAAATTAAATCGAATTAAAATACTAAATGCCTTATATGCGTAGGAAAGGTGGGAAACCCAAAGACTTACCTAATCCACTGCAAATGTCACTTCAATAGCTGAAACCGCTGGTTTTTTTTCTATTAATGTACGTAAAAAACACAATAGTTCTATTATTCTTAATAACACAACCACAAAATATATTGGTCGGAGCGGTTCAAAACTTCAGTACTTCACTCTCTTATTAATAACACTCGATGTGCCGGCGGAAATTAATGCGTTTAAGGCATTCATTACGGCAGCGAAAAACACGACACACGTCATATAACACTAGAAATGTGTTACATTCAAAATAACGCAATTTGCTGGCGGTGCGGATAAAAACAAAACATATAATGTGTTTTTGCGGGGTGATATAAAATACGACTGATTGCAGGACGTGGAACGAAAAAACGGCTTCATTTGTTTTCGAAGTGCTCAATTTTTTGTCTCTGGGCCAAAACAAAAGAAAAGGAGATAAATGGAAGCATTAAAAGGCTATTTGAATTACTCTGATTAATAGCAATCGACAGTACTTACTCAACTCGCGCAAACATTGTTTTTTCATTTTACTTCATTTTAATCACATTTTAATATTAATAAATCTATTAACCTTTGTTCCCAAGACTACTTATTGAGTATATTTCACCTTATAAAAATTATGTTTTCTGCAATAAAAACGTTACATTCCGATTGCACTTTAATCCTGGTAATTGCCCAATTAAAATTGATAGTGTTCTTCTTACTTTCCGTCTTCTTGTTGGAGTGACCGAAATAAAACGATATTTTATAGTGAGCCTCTGGAGGGCCGGTTGAAGGGTGATAGTGCCCATTAGGAGGCCCGAACCCGAGCGACCCTAGCAGCCATTCCGCAAGGGTATCCCTTCACTTTGCAGCCACTTTGAGGCGATTTTCGCGCTGTTATTTCGTCACACTCCATCACTTTTCACCAGCAATGAGATGGTGACTCGATGAAAAGTCTTGGCAATAACCTGAACACGCAGGGGATTATTTTGACAGTTAACGCATATTAATAATTTGAGAACGCGATCATAAATTACCTAAAGGGTTTACACCATAATTGGTATAAGTTATATTAACTACGTGTAATTGTGCTTCAATTGACTCTGACGTGTTGTGTGTTTGTGTTGGTTAGTCACGATTGAAAATCAGCGTAAAGAGGAAAATAATATGTATTATTTATAATGTGATACAAGATTATTGCTATTAAAGTAACATCGTCATGATTTTTAACAAGAAATCAAAGTTTTAAAATTGTTTTTTTTTATAAAAAATAAATTTCTCAATACGCCGATATGAAAGACATGGTGCAAAGTGCAAATATTAACGACGTGACGGCAGTTGAAATGAAATATATACGAAAAATGCGAATGTATTTTTGTCCGTTTCAAATGCAGTCTAAATTATTAAAAATATATATTTTTAAATACATTCATTTTGCATCATGCACCTATATGTAAATCAGTAATTTTTATTATTTTCTGTTTTACATCCACATCACCCAGCAACAATGGAAGATCACATCCAGACTACCTAGACTATAATATAAGTAATGATATCTGAAAATTTTGTTATACTTGATTTCAGTCAATATAGTGTGCAATTCTACTGACTACCCATTATTCTTGGAATGCTATGGCTTACACGAGTGGGTATACGTGCGCCTGAAAACTTTAGACGTACTCGTCACCACTATTTGTTCAATATGCCAAACAGCAGAGCATATGTGCTAGCGCAGCACAGCATGACAAGACGATTGGTACGATAGAATGAAATTTCTAAAACAATTGATATATTTACTCTATAAACCTTATTTTTAATAGTAATCTTTCCAAATGTTAATGATATTAAAATAAGCAAATCGTTGACCGTAAAGGGATGATAATTTAAAATTAAAGAAAATATATATGTGATAATTATTCATCAAAACAGTTTTGCTCCTCGACCGTAAACGGATGATAATTTAAAATTAAAAAAAAAATATGTGTGATAATTATTCGTCAAAACAGTTTTGCTCCTCGGAGGAAATTGAGTACGCATTATATCGATAAAATGCGAACGACATTAGGTAGTGGTGACCGTTAACCAAGCAAGTACTCTTAGTTTTTTTTTTCAAACCAGTAATTTCAAGCAAAAAATCTTTTACTAGGTGGCGCCGGAAATTAATTATAAATCCACTTACATAAGTGGGAAAATTAAATCTATTAAATCATCTATGTTGATTTGCTGATAAAAGGTATTCATTATAATTATATTTTAATCACACATTATGATAAACTGCTCATAACTAAGTAATAAATATTACGTAAAATCTAATTTCATTATGCTAATAATTGCGCAATGAGCAACTGTACCTATTTCCAATTTAATTGCAGATAAAGGTTAAATTGATGACTTTAACATTTCCTGGATATATTATTGTTGAAAGCTTAATGTACCTACATGTAAAATGGATAAAATAAATCTGGAATGTCCGGACTTATTTGTAAACAACTTACATGGCAAGTTCACGTGGGCGAGTCTGAGAGCCAAATAATTAACGATTCCACATAAGTTAACGTAAATATGTAAATAAAGACTCTAAACACTAAAGTAAATTACTTCTTCTAGAAATAATGTGTTACTTTACAGAACATACTTTGAAGAACGGATTAATTTATGTAGTTACTTACTTTTAACGATTTGGTAGTTTTATGTAATTTATGAATTTTTCCAATAGAATAGCCGATGTAGGTAATTTTTTTTAAAATAATATCGCCCCCAGACTCATGTCCACTAGAGAGTGTCGAAATGCAGTACATAATCTCAGTGACAAAAAAGTAAAATAAGTTGTACGGTAGTTTGTAATATCGAACCCTTGGAATAACAAGGTTCCATCTGCCTTGATAAAGTCGTGCGATAATGGGATCTATAATAAGCTACTTTAGAGTTCATTATCGCATGACGTTACCGCAACAGATGGAACCTTGTTACTCCAAGGGGTCGATATGTTAAACGCACCTGTAAAGATACACAAACTGAGTAGCAGTGCCATAAACCGAGGTTCGAGAATTCAGAACAATGAACTATTTTTCCGATACTTTTTGTAAAAGTGTAAACAATGGGATTACCATCGGTGAAAACCACCAGATCAGATTGGTATCTACATCGTAAGCAGTTAAATCAATACATCTCCATGACAACACCAGTTTTCTAATCACCGGTAGATCGAAACATTTCCCACTTGTCATCGATACGCAATTAAACGTAACCTTTGGCAGAAAATCGTGTTGGTGGGATATATCTAATTTGCAATTTCATCGGACGCGTGCATTCGTCTTTTGTTGCACCTCCATGTAACAGCAGAGCAATAGCAAACCCGGTGGCCTCCAAATGCATAACATAAATCAGAAATGGCGATGTGCAGAATGCAAACATTCCGCTGTAGGTTACAACAACTATTCTAATTTATGTCCCAGCCTGCTCTTGCGTGGACACATTATGCTACCAATTCATTCGCTGAAACCAGCCTGGGTACAGCTTCCACTACTTCTCTGTACAAAGCTGCGTTGAAAGTTACCGGGAACTAAACAGTCCAATACATCAGAACGACTTAATAAATCAGACAATGCGAGTACATAAAAAAAACTATTTTACTGTGAGAGATAAGATTCAATAAGCAAAATAATGCTTATTAATTGGCGTGGTCGTGTGTGTATGTATAATGAACATTGTGAATGTTAATGTAAAATTTGTGTAATGTTTGTTTGCTAGTTTTTTTTCCCCCAAAAGGCTTTTAGTAATCCATTCAGTGGTCAGGCCACGTACAATAGAAAAGTACGTTCAGAAAAATAAAATAATGTATTTGAGTAAGTGCAAAATATTATAAACATCGTTCTGATAACTGGAAAGGTTGATAATGGTATGCATTATACGGTGGATTCCAATAATTGCACTATTATTGCTGGTCGGTAATGTTGTGTCACCCATAAAATAAACCTCACTTTAGTGTAATTTTGTTTTTAGTTCTTCATCCACACCCTTTTATAGATTTCAAGAGGCTCGAGGGATGGGGTTATGTGACACCCCTAAGTTTTACGCTGACCAAAGCTACATTTTTAACCTTTAGTTTATCGAGATGCACTTTTACAGTCGCCAAATCTCCCGTGCATTTTTTAGCGAGCTTGTGGGGTTGTCACACCCCTTTCCTGGAATGCGACATAACGGGAAAGTGTCTCGGCGGCATTCTGTTTATTTGGGAAAATATTCCGGAGGGTCCGGAGATTAGGAGGGTGGAGGGGGAGGGCATTCCTCACTGGACAGGAGGGGGAGGGAAAGGGGGATCGTATCGCGAAGGAATTCATCCGGATTATGAGGTGGACTATATTGACTTTCCAAGTCGATGCATCACTGAGACAGTGTTAAGGGAAAATAGACATTGAATAAATGTTTTACTGAACTTTTATCCGGCAAGTGGGTGAATCGTTTGTCGCTTCTGATATTCAAAGTTTACAAATACGCATTATTTTAGTCTATCGGTACTGTTGGCTCTTATTTTAAGGCTATTCATTACATTTTCAGATATATTATCCATCAACTTGATATTCAATTTTATTTTTTGTAACGTTATTGTTTGTAATTTTAATCATGAACATATCATTTTTGTAATATCTTATTCTCGTGCCCTGTCCGTTCAACAGACGTTGGCTATCATGTTGGCTATATCGACTTTTTTACTGCAACCCTGTTTTTTATTCCAGTAATAATTTTATTTTTAATGTTGACTTTACATTAAACATAATGTTTAAGTGATTTAGAACTGTTAATAGTTTCAACCCTCGATAGTTGGGCCTAAAACCGAGAATCTTACCATTCTGACAAAGAATTTCTCAAAGTGAACCTATTGGAAGGGAATTTACATAATACAAATATAAAACCAATTTAAATAGAGTAGAAAGTCAACCAACAAATAGCACACTTTCTTTCTGTGTTTTCCTACAATAAAGCCTGAGAGTTGGCCCGGATTCCGGTGTAGGGCGGAGGGAATGGGGGAGTCGGTCAGGGCGGATAATCCGCCGTAGGTACTAGGTAGAGGGTAGGAAGGTAGAGGTTCCGGACGGGGAGGAGTTGACCATCACAATAATTCACAATAAAAGGCCAAAGTCCTCGCAGAATCCGATCTCCGCTTCCGCCAATATACAACTATTTGCATGCGGCCGGACGTGATTCGACAAACAAGGGTCCGAAATTTGCCGGATCTTATGCCGGACAAGGCCTAAGCCTGCGGGTCTCTTCAATTTCGGACGTTGATCCTTTTTGGAAACTGATTTGCAGTAAGGACGGAATGGAGATCAGATGTCCCCGTAATACCTCATTCCGTGGCACCAACTATACACCCAATCAGCCCTGAGCACCTTTGCTTTACTTATGTTATGTAGGAAGTAAGTATTAATTTATTTTCCAAAAAAATACCTTTTAAACATTTTTCCATGTCACATGTGGTATAAAAACATGTAAGCTTAAAGTATAGCAACGTAAATAACGACTTTAACATTATTGTGAAGTGAAAAGAAGCATATTACACGCTGACAAACCATGGACACTCAAGAATGCGGAATAATTGTGTATTTTTATTTACAAATACTGGCTTAGGAACTGAGGACTTCGGCGCCACTTTTTATTTATTAATTACTTCCACTGAAGGAGGGGACGAGACTAGACTTTTGTTATGACAAAGTAGGTTCCTTTGTCAATTGTGTCGTTTGCAATTTAAGAACCTAGGTTGGTACATTTAGTTTAAATCTGGAATCTGAACATTCCCCGAAAAGGGTAAAAAAATCATCCGCAAGTTAAGGTACATTTGACTGTCTTCATCACCCAACGAACTAATATAATCATAATGTCAAATACTATTTGCGATGTTTTGTTATGAGTTATGATGGTCATTGAGGATAAGAATTATTATTTGTGATCTCTTGTTAATAGTTTTAATTTTTTATTGCTTTCAAGATTAATTTCAAGAACTCCATTTTTTTCATACATTGTATAATATTATTATTTAATTTATAAAAAACAGTTTATTTATAAACAAATTTTGCTGTGTTGTGCGTTATAACGCGTGAGCTGTTTCTCATTCTGAAGGCATTATCAAACTACGGTGAAGCACTCACGTGCGTTATGTTTATATTATATACAAATACTTATAATGAAAAACAAATTTGATTTTATTATTTCATTAACCATTATCGATTTCCTTGTGAAACATCGATTTTTTTAATGGTTTTTAAATATTCTTTAATATTTCATCCCTTATTGACTAAATGTCGTTAAAGTATGATATTGCCAAAATAATAATATGTATTACTTCAGGATTTATTTTTCCCTGCATAATAATTCAACTTATAGTTTTGTTTTCTGCAACCACTGGAGCGACAGAGCAATTAAAATATTTTTTTCTCTTATTGCTAAAGGAAATTTTTCCGCCCACATTAAAAAAATTATACCTCCGAATTTGAATATGGAGACATTCGAACTGATTACAGTTCTTTGTAGCCAATGAATTCCTCTATCTTTAGTCTATTATCACATATTTGTAGGATTTATAAAAAATATATAATTAAATCTTTAATCTTAAAACATTTTAAAGAATCCAGAGAAAATTTATTTTGTTATGTTTCGAATATACAATATATTATATAGTCGTTTTAATAAAAAAAAAATTTTTAATTTGCCACATTTTGGCAACAAAGCAATCCGAGGTTTTGGAAATAGTGCCATAATGTGGAAAAAAGCGCTCGAGTGGTTAATTATTGAACTCAGCTTAAACATGTGTTTACGCCGAGTACAATAGCCACTATATAGTGGCGAGCGAATTATATTCTTTTGTCCATCTAGCAAACTAGCTTTAGGATTTTTTATTATTTTCCAACTGCTATAAAAGGTAAAGTTTACGGCCTTTATTTCGTAGTTTCATAACAGGGTTGGCTTATTATTATCATTTACTCAATAATAAGAGTCAATGACAAAATCACTCAACGAGTGAGGTGAAAACAGAATCACTATTCATTAGAAAATATCAGTATAAAACGAGACTTACCTGAAGAATAGGGTTCTAAATATTTTACCCAACGGTGCTTTTCATAAATATATAGTTTTTTTTCCTTTTCATTTACCAACTTGTACATTGGCAATGAAACAGAGAATATTATCTACCAAAAACATTGTTAGAGTATTAAAGTATCTTGCAGCATTATTTATGTATATATATTTTATTTTTTATTTTTTTTATTTATTTATTTCAATTTATTTCACCTCTTACACACAACAATTTTACATTTTAATCATTGTTTAACAATAGAATAACTAAAATAAAAACAAAAATATAATAAAAAGGTATAACAAAAGGGTGAAAACATCATTTTTTTGGTTTCTACACCAATTAAGAGAACTGGCTCTTGAGCTTGGTGTAGGTGTTATGTAAGAATATACAATTTTTAGTCCATAATTAATATAATATCTTAAGTACTAGATTAAGGATTTATAAATTTATTTGATCTCATAAAATCTATAAAAAGACGTGTTACATAAACTGAGTACCTAGGTACCAATTATATATCTAATCGACCAAATTCCAATTAATAAGCGGTCGTAAACCGCCTGAATTCACCCCGAGAACATACTTAAGTGCCTTATTGTTGTTAACCATCTTAATTTTATGAGCTTGGAATTTATTTGTCTGGCATTATGATATGTGACAGAAGGTATTACACCTTTCTTTCTAGCTTATGACCGGGTCATAAATATGGTAACTCTCTCTTTTCCCAATTAAGCAGGTATTATGTGTTCTTGCCAAATAGATGTTTCATTGAGCCGCTTTTTGGATTGGGATACCAGACACCCAGTGGACTGGGTCTAGTGCCCACTGTGGACCGTAGAGACACCGCTAGCTGTAAAACCAGAGTTGTCTTTCAATGGACAGATAAACGTCCATTTGGTCGTCGCACCATTAAAACGATAAATTGTATTAAACGGCTCCGTGTCAACTGTTAATGGTCGCCTAACGAAGAGCTGGCCATATCTAGGAGACGGAATAATAGTAATAACGGAGGTGACCCACGCGATTGAACCAAAAGAAGAGTTACGAAACCTGCGAGCTATCGCTGGACGCGGTGGACTACCACGACACCACGATAGGCCGCGGCCGAGAAGAAGTTGTCGCAAGAAACCACATTTTTTATTCAGCACTAAGTCGCTTCACAAAATTCCAGTTTTTTCAGAACATGTTTATAATCCTCCAAGATTTCTATTGATGGGGTAACCATGGATTTACTGATGTTCGGGACAAATGATTTTGATTAATAATCATTGTCGCTATCGGATTCAAACTAGTCCAGAATTATTTATTTTTGCACGCAGTCGGTAGATTCCTTTATCATTAAGCCTTCTAATGTGCAGCCTTGTCGTCTGATGCAATATCGATCTTATTAAACGTCAGCAGGCAATGATATAACAAAGCCACCATAATATAAGCTTAAAACTTGTTTGCAAAATACCTACTATTCAAAGCTTAAAGAAAATCAATCTTTATAATGTTACTAAAGTCCTACAAGTATTGTAGTCTGTTTATTTATTATTGTGGCAAGCGTTTCGGCGTCCAAGGCCGTTGGAGTTCTTGTTCTGGATTTCAAGGTTCAAGGTTCGTGGAATTTTTTTTAAGAACTGATATGAATTTAACACAATCCCAGTAAATCAAAGGAAACTATTTATTGCGCTGAAGTAACAGAATGTATTCAATTAGGTAAAACTTATGAGATTTAAGTGCAGTTCGTTTCTCGTGCGATAAAAAGGCTGGATTCATAAGATTCGATATCCAGAGATTTAGTATGTACAAGGAAGTTTTTCCACGACAAGGATCAAGTGATCTTGGAGTCTGAAAATGTCAGTAAAACTAAAAGCACACTTTAATATAATTCTGAGGACCTCCGACTACTAATTATGCCGCTTCGTAAGGGGACGAAGACCAACAGGTCTTCCGGCCAAGGAGAATCACTAAATATCGGGGAACCCCTCTGGACGGAAGGAGAAAGACTTCTTCGATCACCCCTCACCTCAGATGATAGGTGGAAACTTGAGTGGCAATCAGCCAACGTGAAAAATGCCCATCTCGTACAAGATCCCAATGGGAGGTTGTGCCCATATGATTTTTTATTTTATTTATAGAGAATACCTCACAAGAGTCCCAACTGCTCCCGTCTGGAGCCAGTGAGACTATGGCATCCCCAATTGGGGTATGTTGTGAGGCTGAAGGAAAGTGGGGAAGGGAAGGAGATGGGGAAGAGGAGGGTAGGAAAGTACCTGGCTATTCAGATCTAGTCACTAAACACGGCTAAAGCCATTATTAAGCAACGTCTCAATTCTGAATGGTGGTCTTACACCAGGGCGATACTGACAGTATCTTCCACTCTGGAACGTGCCGCAAATATAGTATATATTATTTTTATTAATTAATTGTGAAATAACACAAATTAATCAAATAAAATTTATTTGCGCACGCCGGGTTCGAACCCGCAACCTTCCGATTGGGAGTCAAGTGTTGTTACCACTCGACCACGGACGGTCGTCTGTATGATGTATAGATGGGGCCTTAAAGAGTCGGCAATGTGCGAATGCAGTGCGATGCAGACCACCGAACATGTGGTCAACGAATGCCCGCTCCATTCATTCAATGAGATCCACAGGGCGACGCCTGAGGCCCTAGACTGGCTCGCAGACCTAGATGTCTCCCTTTGACCCCCCGCCATACGAAAGAAGAATATAATTCTAGTATATACCTACATTGGCCTATCCCACGTACAGAAAATGCCTGTAGATGAGGATAATAATGTATCTTAATATTCTCTCCGGAGAACTTAGGTTCTTTATAATAATGTGACTGATAAATTAACGTTTTGTAATTAAAATAAAAAATCTGAGGTTAATCGTCTTTAACAGGCTGAAGGCTAGATACTATATCTTCAGATAGCTCTACAACATATTGAATTCGAAGAGCCCAAAGTCTACTATGGTAAAATTTTACTAGATCGTAGACTATTATGATACATTGCAATTATGTTTTCAAATAATTGCTCTCTATATCTACGCATCGGATAGGTACTATCTATTATAAAATAACCATCCTGTCCTTTCATCACTTATTAAAATCAGACATATTAGAAACGTAACGATGTAAGAGCTCACCTTTTCAAAATCACAACGAAAATGTTCTAGCGTGTCCCGAGTCCCGCGCGCCAGGGCCGTGTGGTGAGCTCCGCTCGGAGCGCGTACAAAGTGCCATTCCGATTCAAATTTACGCGGATGAGACCTCCATAATATATGTCAACGAATTCATAATAAATTGATGTTCGGACTCTTTAACCTTTGAATTTCTGAATGTATCGACGATTTCTTCGATAGAAATCAAGGAAGCGTACCAAGTAATCTCTTATCTTTCTTTGACTTTTTATGATGTTTCCGTTAATTGACTTTGTCACATAATTCTTCACTATTTCCAGATTAGAGGTCTTTTCAAGTAAATGAGTTTTTAAAAACTCGCAGTCCGCAATATATATTTTTTCGATAGTGATATTGATACAAAACAAATGAAAAAAACTTGCTAACGATATGGAATTAGATATTCAAGTGTTCCGATTAGAGATGGATCTAGTAGGCATACACCTATTTTGTAAAACTGCGTAATAGAAAACACATGTAAAACGTTAATGGGGAAAATATGAATCGGCTATTGAATTTATTCGCTTCCTATTAGTGGTGGTAATAGGAGATTTCGTTCGAACTATTTTCCAGAATAATTTTAATTTATTTTGGGGTATTATGCCATGTTGCGCTACCTCCATCTTTAGCCAACGTTTCGGACAGCATTACAGTGTCCATCATCAAGGCAGATGTGAAATATGGATGGCACATCTGCCCCGACTATGAAAACTGTAACGCTGTCCAAAACGTTGGATAAAGGAGGAGGTAGCGCAACACGGCACAATACCAAAAAAATAAATCACAATAATACTTTTGACCAAGTCATCAATTCATCAAGTCATCAATTTTCAGGTTATTCGTAAAATGTTTGTCTTTCTTAAAAATAAAAAAAAAAAACCACAAAAGTTCTTACATTAATTTTTAAAGGTTCTTTAATTCACTTGACCAAAAATGACATTCATTTTCTAAAAAAAACTTATGTTCTTTATATACATAATTGTATTTCGATACTTTGTAATTATAATTCGTTTTATAAAAAAATACTGTTACATAAATATAGTATAAGAAACCAGATGCCTATTTTTTAAATTTCTAATGAGAGCGGTTTAGTGTTTTGTTTTAATTGTCTTGTATGAAAACTAGAATTTTTAACTGGGCAGTATTTTTTTATATCACAAGCATTCATATAATAGTCCCAGTGATAGATCGTATCTACGTTCGTCATCGAAAATCGTCATCTTCCTTTTCATACGTACTTCTTGTATGATTACAAAAGATAATACAACGATGGCCTTACGTACGATTTCTGCCTGGGCATAGTATATTACGAAACCTTTTATAAATCATCTATTGTGTAGTGCTGAAAAATAATAAACATTTCGATAAATTAGTATGAACGGAGACGAGAACGAAAATCAGTTTTAAATAAAAAATATTTAAAAAAAAAAATTTATATGACCCCTTTTTCACGATTCTCGTCATAACGAACATAACAATCCACGTGTTCTGAATCACCTGATGTAACTCAGATGATGATAAATGGTCTCTTTTCATCACGAAACAGTCATTTAAACGTTTCCCAGCTGTAACACTTAAGTTCATAATGCAGACATGGTCAATAAACAAACAAATAATCAACTTTACATTTAATATTCATACATCGTGTTTAATTTCATATTAACATAATTTATAACATCAAATAATACATTCTGTCAAAAATGTGTTGAAGCAACGCCCACGTTACTAGAATTATTTAAATAAAATGCAAAAACCTCGTTAACATATTGAATATGGAAGCACTTCAGGTGACTTGATTAAGTAATTTAATACAAATACTCGTTATAATATGGGAATACATAAATAATTTATTAACGAATAAAAGTGATTGATTCACCAGGAATTCGGACTGGACAATATATTTTTCTAATTTATTGATCGTCTTGAATATTAAAATCACATTTTTAATGTTACAACTTTGTAACTGTGGTTGGAGTAAATTTGGAATAAGACAACTTAATTATAATATAAATTTAGCATAATATTGAGGGCGATCTTTTTATTTCGTTGAGAACTTCGGAAAGAGATATTACGTACCCACATTTTAAAGAAACTGTAATCTTTTATGAACTAATTTATTTTTCGTTTTAGTCAATTAGTTCATGAAATATGTACGCCATATAAGTTTCTAAGTATTAAAAATAAGCAATACCTATAAGAAATTTCACAGCCCTTTGAAATAGTGTTTTGCCAATTTCCCGTGGAACACGGTTTTGTTATTAATTTTTGGGTTATTATGCTATTGGACTTCCTCCTTCTTTATTGTAACGCTGTCCGAAATTTTGGATAAAGAAAAAGGAAGCATAGCACGGCATAAAAACTCTAAAATCATTAATGATAGCTGTGTTACATTTGTAGAGCTACAAAGTAAACCTATTTTTTCATTGATGTCTTATTTTAATGATTTGAAAACCTTTGATTTGACAGTTATACGAATTTATTTATTTTCCTAGCAAACACTTTGTTTGGTCTAATGAGTTATTTGCTTAAATTCAAATGAAAAAATTACATTAGCTTCACACAGGAGGTCCTAAAAATACCTTAGGGCCTATGTCATCTTAGAGGATGCTGGGTGGATGATATTTTTAGGGAATGGAGGGAAGAAAAGGACGTTCTGGGAAGGCGTATGATAGGTCAATCTGGTATCCACCCCTACCACTGCGGTGTAAGGCGATGGGTCGAGTTGGGTTGGTCAAATGGTTGGTCAAAAGGTCTCCCAAAACCAGTCTCTCCCGATCCAATCCGCCACGCAGTAGGTGGGTAAATGCATCCACCACCAAGACCTATAAAAAATCCATGAACCTGGAAACTCCTGCTAAGTCACCAAACGTAGCGAAAATAGCTAATTGCCGATTAATTTCATGATGGTCAAACCCTCAGTTCTTAATAACAATTCACCACAAGCTACATTAATAATAACTGTTTTATTCTAATTACCGTAGTAAACATAATGTTATTAGTTATAATTTAATCTGATTTAATACGGAGAATACTACCGTTTGGCATTAAATTATGTACATAGGGTACGGTTAAAAGCGCGGCCGTATTTCGTGTAATTAAAGTCGCGACCAAATTCGTGCAAGTGCGCCTGAAACTAGTTCTCGGACAGAACTCGGGCTGAAAAAACGGAAGCAGCCGTTGGGCCTACAGAATTGATCAATGTCTCGAACCGGCCTAGACTTTCGTTGGTTCCAATTTATACTAGGCGATTTTCTCATACATAGTAATTACCTGCTACCGAATTGTTATCATTTGATTGCCCGCTTTTATTTATAACGGGCGTAATCGTTGAACGCGCGGAGATCGAACGCGCAATTAATTTTATCTCGACTCGATAATCAACAACGAATTGAAAATGTATCGACGGGGATTAATAGTTCGTTAGAGAAACTTAGTAGGTATCTTCGGAGATTCATTCAATGTTTTTCGCTGTTAAAATTATTTGAACAAATGATTGATTTTTTCTTGTAGGTGATAGATAGTAAGACAGTGAGAAAAATACATAATATAAGTTAATAAATCCTCTCCATTTTCATATGGACTCTGCCAGTTAGCGTGTTATTAGATACGATGTTGACGGTGACCCGAAAGTTGGATTTTTTGTACATTTTGTACATATAAAAATACATTTAATAATAAGTTGTAGTATATCAAAGGAATCTATTTACAGTGTCTTTTTTGTACTTATACGCTGTTATATACAGTATATGGGCAAGTAGTTTTATCCTTCGTTATTCGGTGGTACAACTTCTGTTGAAACCCTTTCGGGTAGCTTGCATATTGTATATAAGTATGCCAGGGGGCAACTGTCATTGATTATCTGCCATGTAATCGATTTTGTTATTTATTGTTTTTGTGTTTAATTCGTAAACTCCATTTATTTTTTTAAAATTTAATTTAAATTAAATTTTATAATGTTTATTATTAAGTTATTGAAGGCACAAAAATATATTTTATATGCTATTATGAAGGAACCTTTCAGATATT
Source organism: Limnephilus auricula (assembly GCA_951813805.1). Classification (NCBI taxonomy): domain Eukaryota; kingdom Metazoa; phylum Arthropoda; class Insecta; order Trichoptera; family Limnephilidae; genus Limnephilus; species Limnephilus auricula. The sequence continues at coordinate 4,532,954 of OX638388.1, read as the reverse complement.
CGAGCGATGCTCTCTCTCTTCAGGGAATTTAAGGTACTAGATGTTCTACAGTTTTACATTAAAAATATAGCAATTTATGCTCATAAAAATAAATATAAAATTAAAACAGTCGAACACGAACATCAAACCAGAAGTAAGGGCAGAAATTACCTTTCTATTCCAACAAGTAACACTGCAGCTTTTCAAGGGACATTCTCATACCTAACAAAATCCCTTCTCAACTAAAACTGTGTGAAGTTTCATCCTTCGGCTCAAAAATAACAAAATGATTAGTAGATTTAGATAGGATGGAGTCGGAAATATTAATAAAAAATGTTATTTGATAATTATGCACTACGAACGCCATATATATTTCTTTTGTTCTAAAATTTTTATTTTCTCTTTCAATTACTGTTTTTCTTGTTATTTTAATGATTTAAAAACCTTTGATTTGACAGTTGTAAGAATTTATTTATTTTCCTAGCAAACACATAGTTTGGTCTAATGAGTTATTTGCTTATATTCAAATGAAAAAATTACATTAGCTTCACACAGGAGGTCCTAAAAATACCTTAGGGCCTAGGTCATCTTAGAGGATGCTGGGTGGATGATATTTTTAGGGAATGGAGGGAAGAAAAGGACGTTCTGGGAAGGCGTATGAGAGGTCGATCTGTCGAAGAGTGTATCCATCCCTACCACTGCGGTGTAAGGCGATAAACTCACCAAACGTACCGAAAATAGCTAATTGCCGATTTATTTCATGATGGTCAAACCCTCAATTCTTAATAACAATTCTTAACACAAGCTACATTAATAAGACCTGTTTTATTCTAATTACCGTAGTAAACATAATGTGATTAATTATAATTTAATCTGATTTAATACGGAGAAATTTAATACTGTTTTTCTTCTATCATCCAAAAATAACAAAATGGTTACTCATTTTATGCAGGACAGTCAGAAATATTATTAAAAAAAGCTATCGGATAATTATATACCACAAGCGTCTTATGTATTTCTTTTGTTCAAAAATTTTTATTTTCTTTTTCTTTCACTGTTTTTCTTATATACTGTTTTTCTTGTATCCAAAAATAACAAAATAGTTACATATTTTACGCCAGAAACACTATTGAAAATGCTATTTTATAATTATGTACTACCAGCGCCTTAAATATTTCTTTTGATCCAAAATTTTTATTATCTTTTATTTTATTTTTCTTTTACTGTTTTTCTTGTATCCAAAAATAACAAAATTACGTGCCTTATATATTTCGTTTTTTCCAATTTTTTTTATTTTCTTGTTTTTACTACTTTTCTTGTACACTGTTTTTCTTATATCCAAAAAAATAACAAAATAGATACTAATTTTAGGCAGGACAGAGACAGAAACATTATAAAGGACAGAGACAGAAACAGCTGTCACGATAATAAATACTAAAACACTTGCAGAACTTAATAATAAACATAATTAAATTTAATTTAAATTAAATAAAAAAAAATAATGTTATAATAATAATAATAATAAAATAATAATAATAATAATTGGATAATTTGTAGAGCGCCGTTTTTGTGAGAAATCACCTCAAGGGCGCTGTAACCGATGTTGACTGTTAAATTTAATGATTCCACTTGAACTTTTAACAATAAGTTCACAGCCATCATAAAGAAAACTGTTATAATTTATTATGTTTTATATAATTAAAAACTTTAATATAACCCTTTTCGATTCAATTGTTAACAGCAATAAATACAGAAATAACGAAGTTGTTTTGGATCACACACATTTAATTTATAATAAGATAGTATAAGAATGATTAGTTTTCAGTTTTGATTGTGAGTGGACAGAATAATGCGTGGTAATAAAGTGTCGAAACTTTAACATAAATAAATTACATATATTCACTTAAAAACACTTTTGTGATTATTGAATATTTTACAGCAGGAGCCTTCTAAATATTCCCAGGTTACGTAACTATATTAATTATTTTTTCCACAGACTTAATGATATAACAAGATTAGAGACTATTTTAGCAGGTAACTGTTATTAATTAACCGCCATCGATAACCTTATTCAGAGCTTCAAATTGATGTAGAAACTCACGTAACTCGATTCTCCGCCAGGTTGACATCTTATTTTAGAATGTAATTTAATTAAATTGGAACAAGAGGTTTGATATCGATTAGGAATTGACAGGCTGGTCGCCATCTTGTCGCCCGTCATATGTAGTTTGTAGCCCATGCGTCTGTTGTCTGTACTCGTATCTGCCTTGTTCTGGTGTTCGTATTCAGGTGGGTGTGAATACATTTGACAAATACCACAACACCGTAGGTAATTCCTAGTGTCGCAATACTTGCCTACGAACACCAGTTTCTTGCCGCGGTAAGCCCAGTACATTCAGGTCACTCGCAAAGGAGAAGGTAACTTGAACACTCGATAAAAGCCATAATGTTATCAATAAAATCATATCCTTATCCCAAGAACATCTCTCAGATGACATGACTAGTAGAAAGCAAACATTTTGTAGGTATGGAACAAACACTTTATTGGTTTAACCATTAATTTATGGTAAATTTGATTTAAAGTAAATTAGATAGTAAGTTTTGAAGAGCAGTCAAATAATGTAGATACTTTGATTATATAATCAAAGTGTAGATACGACCGATTCACAACGAGGACGACTACTTTCAGTTATCAAAGTAATAGATGAAGTTAATAATATCGATTCAGGTCAAGGATAAGATATAGTTTTCACATAATTAATCGTTTCCGCAAAACTTAATCGTAATCTTTCCGACTACCTAAGAGTAATAATGTCTGTTTCGTATTTCAATAATATTATTATCCATATAGGAAACCTACACGCTGTAGCCCAATATAAACAAAGGTTTGATGATGAGTTTCTCCATGTTGGAATCGTCAGGTTGGCGAGCAACATGCCTAAATAATCATGAAATACGTTGCAGGCAGATAGTTTAAAGTCTTTTGTGGATGTGTAGAGCTAATACAGAATTGATAAATTATTGTGTGTGGCTGTCCATGGAATACTGAAGCATTTTTATCTACTGCCACATTTCGAGGGTGTCTATCCGCTTTATCTATCACACAGAGATATAATCAGTACTTATATACACAAAAATCTCATACTTAATAAGTTTATCATACAATAATAATTGTTGAGTTGAGTAAAACTATTTTTTTTACATTTACTCCACACAGAAGGTCATATGTTTATGAGGAAAATATTATTCCTCAGGTTCTATGGCACCTCTGGAGATGCTGTGTGGATGGTCTATCAGAGTAGAAGAATCTGTAAAAATGGGTCTTGAAAAGATCCAAAGAATAAATAAAGTAACACTAAGTGCCTTCCGTACAAATTTGGATGGGAACAAATATGCCACTGATGTACCTTTTGGTTTTAGACCATTTAGCAAGCATTCTGTCTCTTACACTTGCCTGAAATTGTATATCGCAATCCCATTTGAATTTCGTAATCATGGAGAAACACAGTTTTTTTATGGATATATAGGTTGAAATCAGTCCTAAAATTGTATCTTCTTGGAACTCCTTTGTTATTATTATTTATTTTGTGAAGCGACCGATGATATAGGAGACAGGAATCACAGAGGCCTACCGTTCAACAATTATATAATAGCTATCGTGTAAACAAACAATTAATGAAGAAAATGGAAAATTTAGATTACTTTATAAGTATAATAATTAGTTTATCAGATGTTAACTGTGATCGGAATTACACTAACGAGGGTACAGTATAATGTACCTACATATAAACAAGTAAGCAATGTTCGCTCAAGCACTCACGTGTTCCGCGGCGGATGCTGTGTAAGGAACAACATTCTTGTTCTATCTTAATAAACCCAAGTGTTGATGTGTAAATTTAATCGGCCTTCACACCGCGGTCCTTGGCAAGATGGTCGCCCAAGCTTACCGTGTTTATGACACCTTTAAATCTAGAAAACATAGAAAATGTTATGCTGATTTAAAAATTGACATCGAAGATTTATGCCCACCTCCTCCCTCCGACAGTTTGTAGTAAATTGTGCCGAAACCACCTATGGATCCCATTGACAGAATTGCGGATAATATAACTCTTAATTGAAGAGATAACTCACACTGAAAGAATCGCATAAAGAGTCTGAATATGCCATGTTCTTTTAAATTTATTGTAAATCTGTCACCTTTTACCTTATAATACGTAAATCTAAATTGATTTTTTTTGCATTAACTAGAAAGAATTCTTTATAAAAAAAGATCTGTAGACAAAGCGACAAAGTGACAGTTTTTTATTATTATTGTCCATCTCAGATACTAATACCTAATACAATAATAATTATTTACTGCCCAACCAGAGGGATGACCACCATTCAATAAAAAAATAACAAAAACCTTTGCTGAAATGCCTTTAGCAGTTTTTTGTGACCTGGGCTAAATATTTAAAAATAAATACACCATTCCTCTCCTCCTTCCACGACAGAGCCTAAAAAAACGGGAGTACCATCGTCTTCCTTAGCCTACAGAATATATCACAAATGACGTAGACATTTTTACACAACACCATAGTGTAATGAACGTACGAGTATGTCCAAACGTATGAATATGTTCATCGCTAATACCCAACCTTCCGGACGTGTAACATAGTCCGGTACGTATTATTATTATTTTAACTAGCAAATCTACCTACACGAGTATTATTTTAATTCCAATAATTAAAGTATTTATTTGATGACCATCGCCATTATTAATTTGGCGACAATCATCACACATAGTAATCTAGAAATACATAATTACTGACCAAATATGAAAAATCCCGGAACGTCACAAGAACATTCTGTCGTTGTTTTGTCAAATGATTTCTTATCAATGAACAGAATTTAAGTGTTTAGCTTCACAAATCGTTGAATAATAAATCGGGTTTTATATAAATAAATCAATACAACAGTTATACAATGCATAGGTAACCGTACGTTTATTTGAAATTCAAATAGATTTATTCAAATTTGTACTCGCTCATCTTAAAACAAATTAATTCTGGTCGGAAAGGCCGGAGGCAGTTTTATATTGTAAAAATTCAAATTATTATGAATTAATTATTCTAATCATAAAAAAAGTTATGAATGAATGTGTGTTCACATGGTAAATATAATGGCATTAATGCCGATCACATGGAAAGGTAAATAGATTAATAAAAGTAGATTGTATTATAATTATTTTAATCGATAAAATACCATTTTGTGAACAGCTGGACAAAATATTCAGTTAAAAGTTCCGTTTACCTCTTTCGAAGGAGGCGAATAACTAATACCTTGTAGGTACTTAGAAGATTTACATTTGGCAGGATTTTTTTTTTTTTTTTTAATATGTTAACATTTATTACGTTAATGAAATTACCATTCGTAAATAGGTAGATTTTAACTCCAATTTTAGTTGTTAATAGGCATCTCTATACTTGTGAAATAACAAAAATAATAAGAAGTGAAATAAAATATAAAACATAGCAAGTATATTATAGTACAGAGAAAGAAAGAAATAAAATAAATATTAACAAAACATAAATAAAAAGCTAGTTCTTACAATAATCTTAATAATTTTTAGTTCAAATATTTCTATTTGCCATGAGGTCAAAATAACTTCTAGCTAATAAAATTAGCATTAGTTTCATGGTAAAGATATACGAGGCTGCTTTTAAACATTTTCATATCGTCACATTCAATGTACACACAATCTAACATTCGGGACGTTGGCAACAATGTTATTTTCCACCAGTCTATCAAAAACTTTGTTCAGCTTTTAAATACTAAATGGATACAGGTAGGTGCTAAACATGCTGTGTGTATATTAAAATTAAAAAAAATTCCGTATCGATCTAGTAAGTAAGTAAGTACCTACCCAATGGTGTATCGGCCGATGGGTTCTTCACGGGGCACCTGAACTTAAAACTGCATAAAAATCTTAGGTATACTTTTATTTCGCAATAATAATAATAATTGGACGACTTGTATAGCGCCGTTTTTGTGAAAAATCACCTCAAGGGCGCTAATAAGGTTGTACGGCTGAGGATTAAAATTTAGTAGGAAAATACATTTATCGAAATTCATTTTTCATCTTCTTTTCTTCTCATTTTGAACTGCATACTGACTGACTGGTGTAAAACCGGATTTTATTAATTATTGCATTTTTGCATTTTGCTGTATGTCTATTTTCGATAGGTGAATTATCATTTACATTTAAGTAAACAAATAGCATTAACTTATGTCTGTTATTCTTATCTGAGATCGGTATGAAAGGGATGGAACTGAATTAGTTTGCCCCGGGCCTCGGGAGCTTGTCGCTGGGCCACTAAACCAACCCACAATTTTGTAACGTATGTATACTCACATCTAAATTATTTAATTGAAATCTGGGGAAATTCTAGTATGAAACATACATTAATGAATTACAGGTAATTCAAAATAAACTAATCAAAAAACTATTTCACTTCGAATCCAAAACATCCACAAAAAAACTAGGTATATTTGGAAATAAAACTGTTAACATCAAGAAAACTATACGAATACAACATATGTCTCCTTATATACAAAATAAATAATAAACTCATACATACAAACACAGAATTCATTAAAACGTCCCAAGTACACAACATTTTACACGACAACACGATAACATACATTTAAACACCATTCATACTAACTACGGTAAGCAATGCATCAGTTATGACGGGGGCAATTTATATAATTGGCTTCCAGATGATATTAAAAACGAAAAAAGTGTGTGTAAATTTAAAAAAAAATTATTAATTTTTATTCACAAACAACAATATATAGTAAAAGTGAATAATGTTGCATGATAATATAATGTAATTTAATCTACTGTAATGTAATGTAATTTAATTCAAATTCTAGTTAAGTAAGTGAATAAGTTATTTTCTTTTTTTCTGCAATAAAAACCTAAAAAAAAAAGAAAAACTGACAAGTTCCACGATTAAGGAATTAATATATAAAACAGAACACGAAAGATCTTTGTGGGAGGTGGGACTCACCGAATCCCGGCGATATCTTCGTTAAAAAAGTGCCAGTCGTTGGTTGTTAGCAAACTGGTAGTGAATAATTTATACACGCGGTTGTAAAATTTAACGTGGATCATCAATATTTTGTTAAATTACTTAAAAATTTTTAAAAAAGATTTAACTGACTAATTTACAGCAAACGTAAGGTTTTATTGATATTAGATTTGATTTTTTTTCTGTATAGACGTAAAGACACCTATTTGTCTGTAAAACCTGTCCCCGAAGCGCGGGCCGCATTCCTCGAGTTCCGGTTTGACAAATCGCCAGTAGGTGCTTTTCCATAGAAGTGATAGTTGTTTAACCGAACTGGAGATAAAAAAATGTGTACTAGAAACATCTGAGGCGCCCGGCTGAGCCAAAGCTCCCTGATTTGCTCCAGAGACAGCTTAACTGTACATTTATGACGAAATATTGTCACTTTATCTATCCGACAGATGCCAAAAACGAGAAAATATCACGAAAAACTAAGCTGCTCCGAGATGGGGCCACGTTATTCAATCAGCAGCGATGAAGTAAAGCATTACAAGAGGTCAGAATGTAGTGCTAATTATTTTCTTCGAGGAATATTATGTATTTATTTTGACACATAATAATTTTTAAAATCTTAATAATAATCATCTAAACATATTGTTTATTTACAGATCGTGCATTATGGCCAACCACGCTAGGAGTTTATCTGTATTGTGCACGACACTTTTCAAAGGGTTATTTGATTAAGTAGGTATAGTAGAAGGCTTCAAGAAAATGTGTAAAATAAATTATTTAAAAAAATATATAAGAGCGGTAAAACACAACCTTTACTTATAATATCGTTAGTGTTCTGAAGAACGAGCGAATCATTTTTACCACAAAATGTTGTTTGAGAGAAAGTGGCTTGCAGAAACGTTGCAAAAAATAAATTTGTTCACATGGTACCAACATAAAATGCTTTCAGTAGAACTTATGTGAAAACCAAAATACTTCTTCAATCTTTGCAAATTCACTTTGTGGCATCATTTTATTCAAATTAAACAAATTACTTTTGTGTAACCCACTATAATATTCTATATAATATATGTATAATGGTTTACACAAAAGTAATTTGTGCCATGTGACCAAAATACTTCGTTTGTATTCAATTTAAAAAAGAAGCAAAGAAAAACTATTCCTTTATAGTTATCTTTTTACTATTGCCTATTCTGCTATCTCCCTTTCCAAACAATCATTTTTTTATAAACGCGGGTAAACTACGTTTGTACACTTAAGAGGAACAAGCTAGCAAACCTATTAAGTATGTTTTCAGCAAGTTAAATAATATATAGGTGATTTTACTAAAATTAAACACTTTTCGAAGTGCCGTCAAATAAGGACAATTTTTGAAAATCGAGCCGGACGATCGTGTTGGCGAAATTAAAGAAAATAAAGCTCGATCCAGCTTCTCTTAATAGAGGTTCTAGACGAAATAATAGAATACTTCACGCTTTTTGCTCACACATTTCAGAAACTAGGAATTGTTATAAAGATAACACTAGATATCATAAATAAATTTTATGAATACATATATTTATATATAAATTTATATTATACCTACATTCGAGTACTTTTAATAGAGATGTGCAAATGTTAATCAAAATATATTCAGTCGAAGGGAGAAAATGAATGTATCCTTTTCCATTCAATCTTTTGTAGTGAATTATTGTGTGTTCTGATATCTGATTCTGGAGCATGTACTATTTCATTTACTATTAGAAATAATTTAATGGTGTGTATAATTATTAATTAAATGTAAATTAATTAATAATTTTGTGATCTTACTATTGGCATAAATCATTTTGTTTTATTTACTTGTCATACATTTTTGATCAGATCGCGGTGCTTCGTTGTTAACCAAGTATCGAAGTAGAGTAGTTATATAATAAAGTGTGATTATTATATATTAATATATAGTATTGTATATATTGTAATTTTGCTTATTTTCGTGTATATTTTATACACATCCATGATTTATCGCAAAATCAAAATGGCCATGTGAATGACCTAAAAATTATGTCCACTTGATGTGGTGGTTAAGATTTGTTGCCTGATTGTTCCAAGTCCTTTGCTACCTGTTAAAGCAAAGGTTTTCCATAACTATTATTGGGTTTTCCTTAATTATTAATTTTTTTAAATACACTACAGAAGGTGAATTCGTAATGAAATTATATTTCCCGCATGTTTTTGTTATATAAATTAAATAAATATTTTGAACTACTTACTGAATTGCAAACAATGTGTCAAATTTCATCCCAGTACTTAGCCGACTCTGTCCCAGAAACTTAATTTGCTTTGACTAAAAATAGTATTTTTTTAAATTTTCCAATTTTTATGCAATTTAATAACTTTTAGTAATTAATTGTCTCCTGATATCTTAACGATCAGCCATTAGAAAATAATTTTATATTTATCTTTAATGTGACCACTTTCAAAATTCGTAAGAATATGCAAATAGTTCCAGAATGTCGTCGGTCCCATGGACGAGAGTGTCACCTTGCCCATCGAAAGCAAATTGTCGATAGATCACAACCTCTGAAGTGCGGCAAGGTAATAAACACATTTGAGGTCACTAAAACTGGCTGACACTATCTTTATGCGTGGCCTAAAATAAGCTTTTTAGATTATCTTCTTCATATCAGGCTTGTCTGTCACCAAACGAGTAGGTGATCACATCGCTGAATAGGCGACATAAGGTAATAACCTACTTTTAAGAAATATAAACACAGAACTTCTTGTCGTATTTAAAAAACGGTCTTTATTATCAATTCAAAAAAACATTTCTTGCACAAAAACACAGAAAGTACAAAGGGTATAAAATATAACCTAACCTAACGTAACCTAACCCAAAAAATCATGTTATATTGTAAAGCCCAACAATTACTTGTCATATTTTATGCAAATAAAAAACAAAGGCATTAAATAATGTATATAAGGTATTCATTTATAGTGTAATGACTAATGACATTTGTTTATAATAAATGTTTTTAGTGATGCTTTAAATTTGAGTTACATCGTTTATTTGTTTAATGTAATGGAAGTTTCTTATATAAATTAATGGCCATGTAAAGGGGTCCATTTTGTAATATAGTTTTGTTTGATTTTGGTATTAATAAATTTTCCGTGATCCTTTTAGTGTGTTTATGTATTGAGTTTTTTTTTGTGGGAATTTTTCTGAAGATGATCGAACTAACAGGCATAACTCCATTATATATATATATGTCTGTGACTGTCAGAAGTTAAAGATTTTTTAAATAATAAATATTTTTTACTATCTATATGTCAATCTATTCTATATCTTCTTCTTATACCTGTCTATTTATGTAAAGAAGAGCGACCCTGAAGCATTCACTACTGGTTTATCTCGAATACGTCCCGCAAAAATTTATATTTACTTTTGCAAATTAATCAAATAAAAATTAATGCGTCTTTATTTATAGATAAATAAATTGAACAGTTCGTATCAATAAATGTTGGATACTTGGTAGATCATTACGATTAGTAAGAAAGCAAATTGTTTTTAATTAAGACCATAACATAAATATTTGTAACCAATCAATGATTATTAGGCACTCTATTTGAATGTACCGAATAAAACGCTTTTGAAAATATCGTAAAACTTACTCAATTTCAATTAAATTAAATCAGTTAATTAAACTGAATACTTATTATTGTAAATTAATATATTCAATTACATCAATCAAGAGATGTGAGGGGTATGAAAAAAAATAACAAAATACAAATTTTAAATAGATTTTGAACCTAAAAAACCTACATGAATTTAGTAGGTACTAACTAACCTACCTAAATCGTATACATTATAAAAAGCTAAAAACTAACTAACTAACGAACCATCACGCTGTTTCCTAAATATACTTAAATAAAAGAAAAAGAAAAAAACAATATATTTTTTTAAACTGCTTGTTATTGATTGAGAATTTGAGAAATTCCTGGGTTATTATATAAGCGGAAAATGTTAGTTGTATGCAATGATGGAGGACTTGAGTAGGAGAGGAGTTAAGGAGCAATTTCATAAAGAAAAGTCTTTATTTAATTCTTATTCTCTATGTAGGTGTCCACGAAATGGATATTTCAGATTTAAAAAATCAACATACCTATTGATATACAATATGAATATGATACATTTTCCCAAAGTGAAAAATCTACATACCTACAACTAGATACAAGTGAAATAACCAGGTAGGTATTTAATGTAAAAGATCCAGTATTATCTTATTTCAATGTATGTGAGTAGGTCCCCAGTTATATAAAAAACTTTGTTTCTGATTTCCCCGGTGGAATCGGGGTACTTTGAAAAGTAAAGCAAACATAGATTTTTTTGTTATAAAAAACAATAATTTTATCGTATAATTAAAATGTATGGGCATTCGCGTCCTACTTTTCGACTTAATAAAGATGACTCGTCGCCAATGAGATTTCTTATTATTTATTCATAATATATAACAATTGACTGATTTAAAAAAAAGATTTCCACGTAATATTGACCCCGAGTTCATTTTTTCGGAAAAGTTAAATTTTTGTAGAAATAAAAAAAGTATTTGTGAAAATAATCCTCAGATAGAGTACGCCTGATAGGGTACTTTACCAATTTGTCATCTCAGCCACTAATCAGTTTAATATATTTTTATTAAGATAACATTAAATAACTTTTTTTAGCAGATTATATTAATTTTTGTTAGTAAAAGTTTAAATTTGTTCATTTATCCGGGCCCCATCAGAGGCGGAGCCCTGAAGCACTCATCAAGAGCCCCGCCACTGGTTTATTGATTATTTATGATAAGCATGAAACATTATCACTTTTATTTATAAATTATTTAGAGTATAATAACCTAACGCAATAAGCGGTGAATAAATTTACATACATACATAGAATGTGCTTAAATGTAATTATAGAAATTTGAATACGGTAGCATCTATTAAAATTCATATTATGCAAGGTCAAGGACGCATTCAAAATATTTGTAAAATTCCGAAACTTTTATGGTTTATTATGAATAAATGCTAAACATGCAATTTCCTTTAACACTGTTACATAATGTATGTATAATTACATAGATTATTGTTATGTTGTGTTTGTTTTTGTGCTTCTTAAAATATTTTTTCTAAAATGTAGATTTTATTATTTCAGCTACACAAATGAACATTCAGAAGTATAAATAATAAGACATTTCATAATCGAGAGATGTCTTTTCTTTCCAACATTACGAAACATTTTTGAACAGGTAGGTATCCATATAAAATTATATTTACGACTTTAGACCCATTGACGGTAGAAACAAAAAAAAATCACCGAGTAAAATAAAAACACATTCGAGATAAAGTTATGAAAGACGTAACTTAACCAGTATTTTTTGTCAGCCGATTACAGTACAACAAAATTTATAGATGTTTTTCAACTCACCAACGTGTTTCCTAATCACAAAAAACCAGTTGTGGAAAAGACAAATCCCAATATTTATACGTCGGAGGTTTTATTTTTTTGTTGAATGGAATACACACAGACTTCTCTATCTTTATATGAATTATTAAGGCTGTGGTGGTATTTTCCAGTCTACCTAGTCGTATAATATTATGTTAAATGAAAGATTTGTTCGAGAAAAAATGTTTGAATGGTGATGATAGTTTTTAGAATTCGCTGTCGAGATTCAACACTTAATTTTACTCCAACAAGTCACGGAGGTTGTTAATGATTAAATACTCTCATTCATTAAAATAATGTTTTTATAATAAAGCTTTTTGATGAATTATTGGCAATCATTTTAAAGTCTTGAATACAGCTTCTCTCTTGCCTGTAGCTCATTGCGATTACTTATAATGAAGGGTTGTGTTTGATTTGCTAATTACGATTTATCAGTTAACGATAACGACACTGATAAAATCAATGATTAAGTGTTGCTTCTTGGAAGCAATAAATTATTAGGGCTACGAACTAACTATTGAAATATATCTCCATTTCTCCACTGGCGTAAATATAGAGGATGGAATGCCATAGATCTTTGCGCGGTTACACGCTAGAACTTATCCGCATTCATACATATTGTGGTGCATAGAAAAGATAAAGAGGTTAATTTTGAAAGCCACCCTATGAAAAACGTCTGTATTGCTCACTACTATATAAGGATTGTCAAAACAAAGCGATTCCGACAATGCTAACTGGCACATTTAAATTACAAATTTAAACTGTAATTTTCTTAGAATTTAAAATGCGAACGATAAAAAACTATCTGCAAATATTATATAAAAATGCTCTCATTTGCACCACAGCAAATCGAATATTAATGTTATGGATTTAAGATATATTTTTATAAGTATTTTATGTCTATTCTAGATATATAATTTATGTTCATTTGGGTATCTAGGTATGCGTGATTAAAAATAATAATTCTCTGATTTATAAACATACTTTATTTTATAAATATAATTTATAAAATGAAATCTAAAAAAACAAACAAAAAAAATCCAACTACAAAATTGTTAAACTCTTTTAGGGTTCTCACTTTAAACAAAATCTTAAAAAAATAATGATTCACTGTAATTTCACAAATAATACCATTTTATTTAAATATTTTCCACAAAAATCAGTAACTGACCAAGAACACGTGACAATTTAAAAAAAATATTATTAATCGTCAATCAAAACATTTATGATAAGTTATCTAAAAATAGGCGAGTCCTCCGAAATATAATAATAAATTACAATACATCAATAAACAGTCACTGTGATAAAAGAACCTAAGTATTTCAATAAGCATCCTGTAGTACTGGAGAATACTGGTCCCAGTACTTACAAATAAAGAATGTCTCTTAAGAGAACATTGGAGATATAATAATTGTAGTGACCAACATAATGGCCACAACGTACCTAACAACATTTACAAAAAAATTACTGTGAGTGTATAAATATAAGTAATGTTGTACGGTCATTTGGTACATAGATGCTTATCGCCCATGAGAAGAAAATTATCTGAGCCAAGTCTGTTAGACAAGAGCAGAGAGCACCACACCTGGATGGTGCTGTTTGTTTAAGGAAGTGAACGTACTTCACTTTTCAATGGTGCTTCCCTTTCTCGAGATGAGGTCCAAAGCAGAACAGAGAAAACATTGAGTTTCTACTAGAGAAATCACCTCTCAACAATACGGAATAATACAAGCTATTGACATGTAAAGGTATGTGGCTTAACCCCCCCAGGCCCCCTAGCACACTTGATCGATAAGGATTGATACGATAACTATCGGTAACTTCTCATCATTCCCTAGCATGACTGCAGATCGCCAACGAATAAGTAACAATTCAAAATGACAAATTGTTTTTAATGTAATCGACATCAACAGTCTTGTTTGTAACAGTGTTGTTCTAGGGAATGATTAGAAGTTACCGGTAGTTATCCTATCAATCCGTATCGATCGAGTGTGCTAGGGGCCAGGTCTAGACAAAAAAATATCATGTCATCAGATATTACCGGTTGACATTCAATTTCAAATAGATTCGCCGATTTTGAACGTTTCACAAAATTAAATATTGTTTTTGAAAGCCTTATGTAAGGCTCTTTAATCGGTTTCAACATTACAAAAGGAAATACAATACAATTAAGAAAATTAACACAAAAAGTTTTGATCGACGATTTTTCTATAGGTATGTACCATTTTATATAAAACTTTAAAAAAACACACTAAATTAGACAGGCGTATTATAAAGTTACTGACACTTCACTTTATATAAAAAAAGGATAATTTAAAAAATTGGTCAAACTTGACCGGAAGAACAACTGTTCGGTGGTTTTCTGTTTTTGTAGAATTATTTGAAATCATAAAGAAATCAACGTTTATCATTAACTTTTATAAAGTTTTAACTGTGGTCCCTCTTTCAAAAATTTGATATATTATATCTTTGACTATGAAAGAAAAGGAAATGGAACAAGTTTTAAGAACGTGTGATTTGGTGACAGATGTAGCACAATGTGACCCGAGTGGTTAAACAATTTGTTTCAGATAAAAGTAGTGGTCTTGTCGACGATTGAAAGACTTTTAAGTGTAGTGTATAAACAGATATTTATATAAAAAATTCTCTCAGTTCTTGGAATTGTTTTAGTAAGATTAATGCTTCAAAATGAGCAAGATAATATCTTACTTTTTTTTCTTAAAAAATACTCTTTATGAATGAAATAAATTCCAAATTATACTATTATTTATACATGTTATTAAAGATTCTATTGTAGGAGGAACATACTAATTGTATAGAGCGTATAAGCTAACCCTGATTAGGAAGGTATGAAATGCTAAGATTCTAAGATTTTGAGTGTTGCAATAATCATACCGTATATTTATTTTACCGCGAAGCGAAGTCTGATTTCCTAATAATAATAATAAAAATGAAAATAAAAAGTAAGTGCATGTTTTCTTTCTGAATTTCACGGTCGCAATAATGTTGTCATGTATTTTGTACATTGGATTTTGTCCCCCCATTAAAATTCAAATTTCTTATTCGTCTTGTTCCCACATCGAAAGAAACAAGAAAGACATCACAAGACTAAAAGTCACACATCCTGAACATTTAACACGGCTCCCTGGCGTTTAACTACTTTCATTACAGAATCACGTCTGGGCAGGTAGGTAGGACCAAATATAATAATATCTCCTCGGAGTCGAAACTTCATTCAACTTTTAGTGCATATTAAAATTTCTCATGTCACTCCGCGGTGTTATCGCGCCTCGCATCGCGCACCACCTCTCTTACTTCGACACACACGTCATTGTTCTACCTACTGTCTTATCACAGGCTCGATCTAATTGCCTTCCAGGAGCCGTAAGGCCTTATTAGACTAGGCAGTGAGTTAACTAAATTTAGACTCCACTGAGCCCAAAATCCAGCCAGCCAGACTACTTGTTGTTATCTACCTGCGGATGTTTTTATAAAACAATCATACTAAAAGGGTCTCTATTTAGCGGAGCCTTTCGCCAAAAAGAAAGGTTTTGTTTTATCCTGTGAACATCTTACTCGGATTGAAGATAATCTGGAGTTGTACACTAAAATGATAATCTATAGCTTCAGCCTGGGAACACTTTGAAAGGAACAATTTTGTAAAGAAACAATCTTTTTGATATATCCCAAATTAAAACGATTTGTTGATATCCATAACGACTGTAAATAAGTATATTAGTCTAAATAACTAGTTTTAAGGTAGTTGAAGGTCATAATACGAGTAAAGTAGTATTGTGAAAATATCCACTCGGTCATAAAAATAAGTATAGTTTTAAGTAACTAGTTATAAGTCTTAGTTGTAAGTCACTAGTTATCAAGCCACTTGTGATATTAAATAGGTTAAATGCATACATAAATTTGTAAAGCACCCTTAGGTTGATTTCCTCACGAAATTAGCGCTTTAGAAATCATCTAAACATTATTATTATTATTGTTAATGTAAATACAGAATTAAACGTTAGATGTTTAATCACTTTAAACATTATACTAGACAACATAATAAACTGTACACAAATACTGTTAAAACTGAAAGTGGCTAGAGAAGCATTGGCCACGAGGGTGTTCAAATTTATAATCTCCTTCCAGACTCCCTAAAAACGGAGAATGTAAATATATTTAAAAGAAAACTGTTTAACCTTAAGTTAAAAGAACAAAATTACTATTATTACTTTATATCTACTTAAGTTAAGAAAGTGAAATGTAAATTTCTTTTAACTTAATAAATGAAAAAAAAAAAGTAGGTTTATTGGTTTTATCTACGTTATTTAGGACATAAGTTACCTATACAAAAGTTAAAAATCAGGTGTTATCCATCGACCCAAGTTACAAATTATTAAATGGGATTAAGTAAATGTTATTTAATGTCATTAGTCGTAAGTTAATTGTTTTTATTAAAGTTCATAATTATTACACATGCTTGGGTTTAAATTCTTAATTGGGTGATCCATTGAATAATTTGACTGATAATTGCTAAGCGCCCTTTTACAAAAACGTAACATAAAATATCATAAGATTATAATTGTCTTATTTCACGTCCCTAACGTAACATCATCAACGTATAATAACACTCAAACTATCCCAATGTACCGACTTCAAGCGGAGTTTGACAGCATCTGAATGCCGAATACTTCACATTCAACACACACTCGTCAGTGAGGTCTGAGGCGGCCATGGTGACTTGTAGGAAATGAAAAAGTGTTTTGATTGACACAGGCTAACACCGGTAGCCGCAATATCTTGGTTCATCATCAGCCATGACCTGGCCCGTCATCGGACCGATTGACGCAAGATAAATCACCGTCACCATCAGACCAGTACCTCAGCACCATCAGCAGTGGGATCGGCCACCGCACGTCCGCCGTTAGTCGTTACCGACTTACCTTGTGGGAATACTTTTATATTTTTGGACGGTTGAACATAGTACTTAAGATTAAATAAATATACATAGGTACGTCCACGAATTAGTTAATTTTTTTCTAAACTGTTTCCGTCGGATTCAGAGTAACCCAAGGATGGTTGAGGTAGCTTAATTTGATATTATAATTTGTATATAAGACATTTTTTTCAGAAAAAATAAATGTCAATCCTTAGATAAAAGATAGCGCTAAAGAAGTAGGTTTTTCGAATCCTTATAGATGCCTACACATCCTACATTTTATTTGTCGTCAATTGTTATTTATTGCAAGCATACACGGAGAAAAATGTTATTCTAAAATACGATAATTTTATTCGTAAAAACGGGACTGAAGTTCTTACGAACAAATTAACAGGGTTTCAATGTTTATTGGCGGGATCATGTACCTACGAATAATTTGTTGGTATACGTAATTTCGTACGTATACCAACAAATTATTCTTACATTTTCCCGCCATTAAGCATTGAAACACTGTTAATTTGTTCATAGAACTTCAGTCCCGTTTTTAACCGTTTTCAGGAATAAAATGATCGTATTTTAGAATAACATTTTTCTACGTGTATGCATCCGTTATTTCATAAATCAGAAAACCCTTCAGAATGAAACAACAATTTTGCAAGAATTAACAATAATACTATCGACATAAGCAAATAAGCATCCCATTTGATTGTTGCTGTTCCCCTGAACACATCAACACGTAGTCGGAGAACAAAGCCCACTACATAAAATACATAATTATACACAGGAACAAGAAACAACGACTATTATACAGGGTCAAGTATATCATGACAAACGAGTATATATTATGCCTACATACCATACGTAAGTAATTGCGTCGATACTCACGAGCATATATCTAAACCACACACGTTTACATAGTATGTACCTACCAACCAATTAAACAAGAAACTTTTATACAATGTTTCAGTTATATCATTGTAACTCGTTCTTTTGCGAACTGGATACAAATGTGTCAACAGGAAAATTATTAAACACAATAGGCGGCTTCGGTCATTGTTTTATTTTTCTGTGTTTTCAATGGCTCGTAGATAAAACCATCACAAAATGCACGTAATAGGTACTATATACATTAGAAGTATTACGAGTACCTACCTAAGTATTTATAATACTTATATCTACTGGAAGGTCGCGTCTACACGGAGAAAAATGTTATTCCAAAAAACGATCATTTTAATAGTAAAAACGGGACTGAAGTTCTTACGAACAAATTGACAGCGTACGAAATCACGTATACCAACAAATTATTCTTACATGTTCCCGCCAATAAATATTGAAACCCTGTTAATTTGTTCGTAAGAACTTCAGTCCCGGTTTTAACCGTTTTTACTATTAAAATGTTAGTTTTTTTCGAATAAAATTTTTCTCAGTGTACTTTGGGTAGCGTCGACAAAAGAGATAAAGAGAAATAGCTGATTTTAAGGTTTACTTTCACTGTTTCAAGATAGATCCCATTCATAATCTTTTCTCTTATTATTTTTTTTAGTATGAATACCGCACGGGATTCCCATTCGGTCCCAACCGTCTGGAGCCAGTGAGACTATGGAATCCCAATCGCCAGTGAGACTATGGAATGGGGTTGTTGTGAGGCTGAAAGTATTGAGTAGGGAAAGGAGATGGGAGAGAGAAAGATTGTGACGAGGGTCGCTATTAAGATCTGGTCACCAAACACGACTAAATCCATTTCAAGCAACGTTTTAATATTAAATGGTGGTCTTTTACCACGCCAATACTGAGAGCATCCTCCATAATATACTATTTTATGTATGCATAAAAACTAGCGCAGACCCAGAAAATTACGGTATTTATTATGTTAGTAAATCTAGTTATTTAGTAAACAACGCTTTCTTAAAAAAGGACCCTTGAAAAATTACGAAGTTTGTCTTTATTTGTCAATTTTACCTAACCCTGAGAAATAAAAAAATAAAAATTTAATACAAATTTCAAATATAGAATTAAAATTATTTTCTGGTAAAAATATTTTAAATTACTCAGTTGCCTACTGTATCGTTTGTCTGAATTCTCTACATTATCAGTTCCAATTTTGAAAATTACTCTTAAATTCAAAACAATTACTTAAATTAAATTCGCCCACTGAGGCAACTGATAACTCTCAACTGGCAAACTGTCTTTGTATGACAATGTGATGGTCCGTACACTACACAATCACTCAAAACCCGTTGTCAATGGTAACGTAAGCAGTGACTTGCGACTTGCACTGCTGATTGCCGTGGCCGGCCTTTGCTAATTGCCAGCTGTTAGCTGATTGTTCTTCGTCTATGTTTAAACAAGCTTTTTGACCAATCAAGCGGAGCGCCTTACAATTTACAATCGACCCTGAACTGATATTGGAAGATATGTTTATTTTTTAGCTATGAATTCGAAGTAGAGTTCTATCGGCAAACGTTTCATCTACTTAGCTAAGGTTATTTGTATGATTTACAACATAACGAATTTATAATTGCTACAAAACTCGTTTCACAATTAGCACCGACTTCCAAAACTTGAGGCTCGAAGTCTATAAAAATGTATAAAATACATTTAGCAATAAAACTAGTATTTTTATTAATGCAATTCAGTAGCTTTTATGGCGATTAATGAATAAAATAATAAATCACTAAGCTTTATTATCAAAATAAACAAATGAAATAATGTTGATGAATGCCTCAAATAAAAATTTATGATTAAAAAGTTGTATAATTTTATGGAGAAGACGATCGACCGGCTTATCTTTATGATACATTTTTCTGATGATTAGCTTGAATAATATGATGATTTTCCTCTATGGGTAACTGATAAACTTGAGGGTGATATGAAAGGGGTGGGAGTTTTATCTTTAGATTGGAGACCTCCGATTTAATTCCCTACCAAATGAAAAACGATTTTTTCTAAATCTAAATAAAAAATCGGTTGGAAATGATTATATAATTTATTATAAACAAGAATTAGCACGTAAATAACAAAGTTTTTTTTTACTATTATTATAGTAAAAAATGTATTCACATATTTTTACTCTTCGACCTAGTTGCGCCATCTTAGGGCCGGCTAGTTGTCAATTTTAAAGAATAAAAAAAAATAAAAAAATAAACTTGGGAATGAGCTTTTCTCCCCAGGGAATGGCTCTTAAATTACTGTGAACTTTGGAAAATGTCTATTATTATTTTGGTATGATTAAGGATTGAACCTTCCTCCCCAGGGACTAAAATCAATAAAATAATCATCTAATCCAAATCCGGATTGGATACCGATTGGATTGGTACCGACTTTTATTTCGTATATTAACAGCTACAAATTTTTAAATATAATGTCATCCAATTTTACAAAAAGGTGTGTGCGAGTATGTAGGTGCATGAGTATCACCAAAAAGCAAATAGAATACTGAGTCTATCTGCCGAGTTACAGCTCGATCAGATTTCGAGAAGTGGTAAATTTCTACTTCCAAGATTCATCATTCAAGAAAATAAAATCGAAATTTTCGACTCTCGTCTTCAACGCATCGCAGTATTTCGTAAGTTAGTTATTATTCATACGCATAAGTAGAATGAAAGGAAAAAAAGGCTGATGAGTGAGATTCAGAAAGGGACACTTAGATGGTTGGGGCACGTAGAGCGAATGAACGAAGAAAATAGTATAAGCATAATATATTATGATGCGAATGTGTATGGTAGAAGAAGCCGGAGACGTCCGTAAAAGACATTATGACACAAGCACGATCAAGTGAACAAAATACTTGTGTCGGGTCATGTCAATAGTCAAAATATCAGAGACGATTTATGAATATTATTGAAGTAAGCAGTGTATGGCTAAAGGCCGGTCTTTTGCGACCAATTTCACAAACAATACCTCAAACATTAGCATAAACATGGGGCAGGGCCACAACGTTTGTTGTTTTCCATGGGCCACGGAAAGTAAAAACATTGTGGATCCAACTTAACTATCCACAAAGTGTGTAAACATTTTCGTCGGAGGAGACGCCGCTTTAGTTCGTACTCTCTCCCCAAAACAAAGCAAAAAAAAAACAAGTAGCTGATAGGTATCTATTGATATTTCTCAACTTCTATCATTGTGCACAAGTACTTATTTATCGACGTCCGTTGTCGTTTTTTAACGTAAAAAGGTAATACTAATATAAGCAAAAAAAAAAGTTGTAGCAAGTAGAATACATTACAAGGTTAAAAATTTACATCGGCTTAAAATTTGAACGGAAAAATAAAACAAGATACACAATTTGAACACAAAAAGTTCACTTACGTAATAAAAATACGTTATATTATTTGGATTGTCATTTAATTTGGGAACCATTTATTGGATAACCTACACCTCTGCCATAGATCACCCCAAGTGTTTCGCTACGTTTGGTTACTTTGGTAACTCGGTTGCATGGGGTGAGGTTTGTCTAAGTTTGCCGGCGGATGCGTCTTCCCACCAACTACGTGATAGGCAAATCGGGAGAGACAGTCTGAAGGAGACCTCATGACCCCTCCAGCAGGACTCTCTCGGAACATCGCCTTGCACTACAGTGGGAGGGATGGATTAATACGTCTGTCACTCCTGGACACACTTATCCCCAATTTTCTACCTACCCCTCATACATTTTTCCTTCCCCAGACTTCTTTCCCTAAAAAAAACCCTCGTAAAAAAAACTTACGTAGCGAAAAACTTTGTAGCACAAAAAAGGTCAATCAAGTCTCCTCCATAATAAATTACTTTCCTTTTTGAAAAAGTAATTTTTGTATGGAGCTTTCTGTATAAAACGCTTCAAAAATTAACTAATTAAAAATCGGTATTTCATCACGATACACCACTGCTACTCCCTAGATTACCTACGTCGATTTTCTTTCCAAGAAAATCCTTAAACAAATATTGCGAAAACTGCCGCTCAGATCAACATAACTTGAAAATAAAAACAGAAGGCAGTTTCATTCATTGTGGATTCAGGCAGTCTAGTTAGGTGAAGCAAGCGGAATGCTAAGCTCATACTAAACGGCAGTGTGCTATTTTTCCACAGATCCTTATAAGGAGGACAAGCCTGGGAACACGCACATCTATTCACTTACATACCTACTAACAGGACGGAGAGATTCTAGGAAGCAGAAATATCTTTGCATTCTATAAAACAAAATCGTTTCAATGAGCAGCAACCAGATGCGTGGAAAATTATATAAATAAACAATTCTTTCACGGACAAGGGGATAGCTTAAACAACAAAAAATAGTTAATAAAAATAATTTTTCGATTCCCAAATGATCGGAACCTTAAGTAGTATGGCATTAAGATATAAAGTTTATTTTTCTGATCATGATCATCGTACTAAAAATTTGACTTTAAAATCGTATTAAAACCGCACTACAAACGGTTCCAACTGGCGACAACGTCATTATGACGTAGAAAACGCTTCTGGCTAGTAAGACGGCTGTCACCGACGTAGGCTAGTGTGACGTCAACAATGCCATATTAAGGAACAAAAACGAACGTGTCGTTTTGGTGGCAAATCAAAAATGGCAAATTTAAAATAGTTATTAAAAATAAATTCGTCAATATTAAAATAAAATAAAAGTGACTTTAATTAATTAATTAATAATATTTGCCGTCATTTTTGTCGAGTGTGAAAAACAACCAGTGAAAATATCCTGTTAGGAAAATATCCTGATATTAGACTGAAAATAATGGGGAATACAAGGAGATGTAAAGGAGGAAGTTGAGAAGTACCTGCACGGAGAAAAATGTTATTCGAAAAAACGATCATTTTAATAGTAAAAACTGTTAAAAACGGGACTAAAGTTCTTACGAACAAATTAACAGTGTTTCAATGTTTTTGGCGGGAACATTTAATAATAATTTGTTGGTTTACGTAATTTCGTAAGTTTACCAACGAATTATTCTTACATTTTCCCGCCAATAAACATTGAAACACTGTTAATTTGTTCGTAAGAACTTCAGTCCCGTTTTTAACCGTTTTTACTATTAGAATGATCGTTTTTTCGAATAACATTTTTCTCCGTGTGGTTATTCATATCGGTTCAACATACTCGGTTAAATCCATTTCAAGCAACGTTTTGATTCTGAATAATGGTATTCCACCAGTAATGTAAAAAACCTAATCATAATTAAATTAATTAAGTGGGATTTAACCAATAGTATTTTCATTTGGTTATGACCGCTAGCCCACGATTTAGTTTCACTTAGGAAATAACATGTTAATGAGGCAATTATGTGATTAACGCTGAAATTAGATTATCTGCTCTTAATTACAGGAGCGTTTTAAATATCTATTGCTGTGACTTTTTTGGCAAGACATGTCTCTACTGAACCTGTAATTAACACATATCAAAGCTCACATTGAAGAAAACAACATTTTAGGTGTCACGTGTTAATTGTAGGTATGCATGCATATTGAACACTCAGGATACGATACTGCAATAATTAATTCAGAATATAATCCATATTATAATAGAGTCGATCAAATTATTGATAAAACAATTACCTGCATATTTAAGCGTTTCTGGAAAAAGGCATAGCTTAGTTGGAAACATTGGAAACTAAATTAGGAAGAAGGCAGACCTCATAAAATTTAAATTTTTCCAGAAGTTATATCACAAAATCGACTCCAAATGTTATGGAGATTCAATAATTTCCCGCTTTTCACGAGTTTCCGTATAACGTATATATTATTATATTTAAGTCAAATAACCTACTTTACGATAGACGTTCCGCAATTTTTTTAAAAATAGGTAACCACGCACTTTTCTCTTCACTTTCGTAATATATCCAGTTTCTCGTTAGTCATGTGTTGAGTTCAGGGTAAAGCATTCCCTCAAACTAGTTATATTTCTGCTAGTGAGGTGTTTAGGAGACATACAACATTACCCACCCACAGTTTCACCTTCTCAAACCTACCTTACACACAAAATATTAAAAAGTTCAAAATTATATAATGTACAAATATTAATAATCATGACAACACTGTAATATTATAAAGATATAAATAAATAAATAAAAATGTCATTACTACCCTGGCGAAGAAACCATCGGTTTCGAAACATGTAGGTATTTGCGATTATATAATAGTGGTTGATACAAAGTTATTTGTTTAATTTAAATTTAAAAAAGCCAACATTTGAAGTTTGAAATAATCATTTCTTTCAAGAAAATAAAATCTGCGTAATATTACTACAGTGATGGCCTCGTATTGGAATTATTTTTTTTGCTCCATATCAGGTTCCGAGAATTATTTCCGCCGGATGCCAGCTGTTATCCAAAAACATAACATAAATTATGTATTAAAAACAATTTATTCACTCTGGGTGTCCTTGATATCCGATCGTCATTGATATGTCTTAACTCTAACTAAGAGAAGTGACAGATTTCTAATAAGACATCGTAGTTAGATACAAAACCTCTTTTTGAAAATAATTGTCTTTATGAATAGTGTTTTACTTTACAACTTTGCATTTCCAGGGGATTTGAGAATGCTCCAAATTTCACCCCCACGGCTGAGTCATAAATGTGTATCAATGGATTCAGGAGACTATGCAAATGTGAGCTGTGCTGCAATCCGAAACAGAATGCATTAAATTCATTCACATCTCCTGGCAACTGGCTATGGCAACCCCGTCCCGCGGGCACTTGTTGCCTCGCATGCGTTATGTATGAAGCGTCGTCGCCCGGTACCTCTGGCAGTACTAGCAGGCAGGCTAGGCAGTAGGCAGCGGGCCCTACCTCTGTCTACCAACTACTAGCTACACTGTATGTCATATTATAGCCCCTAGCTAGCACTACACCCCGCTGTGTGTTTGTATGTGCTTTGCTCATTTGAAATTCAGATTTACGCGGGATCGATATGTGGACGTGAACTTATCTAGTGCGGCTGTTGGTACAGAAATACTCGCTCCTCGGCTGTGGCAGTTCCGTACAATCCGAACTGCCATCCATGGCTTACTGCCTACTGCTAGCTTCTGGGTGAATGGACTCATTTGGGACTTACTACTACTGGGCCGCGCCAGCATACTAAAATATAACCGATACAACTAAAACATTAACAAATCATTTATTTAATTTACTAATCTCGAGTCGCATCGTGTTTAAACGTATGAGACCGTCGTTTTAATTTAATATGCGTGTAAAAATAGAAAAAACACACATTACATCTTGTTTGAAATCTATAAAGCATTAAGAGGAAGCCCAGTCGCCGATAAATTTGAATAATAGGTATTTTATGAAACTGTTGCTGACGCTGTTGCTTTTACTTCCCCAAATACTGAGAGACAGGAACAACTGCACCTCAGGCTGATAATACCTAAATTAAATCGTCAAAATCGAAGTTTTATGTAACCCACTTTTCTCCTCCAAAACTGGACCGATTTTAAAGGTTGTTTTTAATAACTGTGTAAGAAGAAAATATTGATGTATGAACGTTAATCTTTTTGAAATAAAACTACTTTACGCACGCTTGACTCGGGGGTTAAGCTGGCGAATGCGTGACGAGAGCGTTACGAAAAGTGTAGTCGGGCGAGGCGAACGGGCTATATCACACTGTAAGAGCAAGAGAGAGCAGTGCGCGCGCACATTTTCTTTCTCTCTTCCTCTTACTTCAGTCGTGTGGTCTAAAGCACACTCGTTTTTTTAAAAAATACATTGTCTATTTTGTATACTGAACGTCTGTTGATATCGTTCAAACCAGGCAATTTTGACGCTTTTTGGAGGGTTCTAACTTCTACGAGGAGTAACTTATCAAAAAAAGCAGAACGTACCGATACGCTAATGGTCAATATGTATATTATGTTAAAAAAATATTTGAAGTAGCATCAAAATACAGGGAGGAAATTGCGGAATTAATGGATTTCCTCTCGGTATATTCTTAAGGTCAATTGGCCCCCAAAATTGTGCAGTAGTGTCAAAATCAGAGATAAACGTTCTATGAACAAAATTCCGCCCAGTTTCCTCTTAATGTAAGTATGAACATACTTGGAAGCAATAAATAACATCAAACGAAATAAATAATAAATCGTTGATTTTTCGGTGAATCAAAGTTCACGCCATAAAAACATTCGATATTAAGTTTTACGTGCGTAATCTTTGATTGGTTTTTTGTCAAAGCAGTTACACGCATTACCTTGGTACTAAACAAATATTTTCAAATGACTATTAGTTTGTTTTTTGTTAAAATATGAGGTAATTCCCGATGGTGACGTAGTATTCATAGAGGGAAATCGATCGGCTGGATTCTATGTCGGGACCACGCGCCACCTCTGGTCGCCTAATACAAATGCCGCGAACGTAGTGAAAATTTTAGCCTAGGTCATGTGCCGCACTGAATATGTATGAGGAGGCCGCTTCCCAGACGATCGCGCCACACACCCGAAATAATAAAATGTTTTACAAAACCGCCACGCCATTAAATACAATTGGCCATCTCTCTGCGGCGGCTTTCACTGTACCGTACGCCGTGTGAGGCCGGCTTTACTTACATCTGGAGAACATTCTGCAAGCCGTGATATTATGCGGAAAACTGCAGGAAGAGGGACTACAGATTTTACATTTGGGTGTAAAATATTTTAAAATCACTAAGCAAAATAAGTATTATTGTTATTTACCTATTTATCTCTTATGCTGACTGCACTTCAACCGCACAACATCTCAATTGTTAGAATTTACAATTTGTGTAATTATACTATTCATTTTTATTTGAATTTTGATTAATTGTGTTAATTTTCAATAATTTTTTATATAAATTATATTAGTATGTGAATTGTATTATATGTTTCATATGTCTCTAGCCTCTCATTGTAATATCTGTTACTTGAGTGAGCTTGTATATAATTTTGTATATTTTTTATTGGTTATGTTTCTGTTTTTCTAATTGTTTGTATCTGTATTTAATTGTATGTAATTGTAGATTTTTTATAATTGTATGTCCCTATTTGTACAATAACTGAGTTTTTATAATTGGATTGTTCTCATGTAAATGCGAACATCTGTAAAAACCCAGTATAAATAAATAAATAAAAAAATGTACCAGCTGCAATTCCGGGAGAAATCCTGAATGTATAGTAGAGCAGTGATCCATATGTCAGTAGAATCAATGTTAAATAAACTATTGATTTGAAACAAAAATTTATTGACAAATAAAAGTTTTTATTATTATTTCGTCATGTTATAAAATATATATAATATATTTTATACCATGATGAAATATCCTCCCTCATATACCGTCTACGTAATAATGTAAAGGAAATATAGAGAAAAAAAAAACAAAGCAAACTTTTAATGTTAATTAATAATCAATAATAATTTGAATGTCATTATATATATTTTATATTACAGGATGTTCTATATTAGCGCCGTCTGAGTATACATTTAGGCACAATCAGGTTTTAAAAATAATTCACCAAAGTTTGGTAATTAAACATAACTTGATTGACTGTCATAATATAGTACCATATTATGAATACGAACCAAATTCATTTTTAGAAAATAATTTCTTTAAAATTTACTATGATAAAACTATACTAACAGACAGACCAATTGGTCAATCGGACCTGAAAATCTGGTGCGTAAAAAAAAACATTTGGGTATCAATAGTCCTTCTCCACGGTCGGAAAGACTAGATAAATACTATAATTTTCATGATGGTTTTTTTTTAAACTTTAACTCCACACAGAAGGCTTTGAGGAAAACAATTTTCCTAAGAACCTATGACGTCCTTGGGAAGCTGTG
The DNA here is from genome assembly GCA_951813805.1 of Limnephilus auricula. Taxonomy (NCBI): domain Eukaryota; kingdom Metazoa; phylum Arthropoda; class Insecta; order Trichoptera; family Limnephilidae; genus Limnephilus; species Limnephilus auricula. The sequence continues at coordinate 4,504,735 of OX638388.1, read as the reverse complement.
TGGTGGGTCTTTTTAAGGAAAGGGAGGAAAGTTCTGGAAGGAAAAAGGTATAAGGGTTGGGTAAAAACCTGGGGTTCAGTGTATCCAGGTCATCCGCTGAGAAGACCTAGAGAAATATCATCCCATGAACCTGGGCATTCCTGCTAGTAATAATAATAATAATTGGATAATTTGTAGAGCGCCGTTTTTGCGAGAATTCACCTCAAGGTCTTATTATGACTTCTTAGGTTCTACCTAGAACTAATATTTAGAAATAGATGTAGAAAACGTACTTACTTGGCAGTTCACTTCCGATAAACACACTTTAATTAGAAAGTTTATGCTTGGAGGAGAAACGACTTTGCACGCGGAGGACACTATATTTAAAACATTGGACATTGCATAATTTTACATTTGCTACACCATCACTTTTCATACTGGATTTATAAGAAGATTACTGCCAAAAATGGAATTAATAAATTGTTATATATTAATAAGTTATATCGAAAGACTTGAGAATTTAGAATAATTAGGACTGGAGAATTTGAATGAAATTAGATGTACAAATAACTCACAAATAGGAAGTTGTTCACATTTTCATGCAATTACTTATTTACTATGTCGCAGGCTGAGAGGGTGAAGGTAAAGGTTTTGGTTTTTTGCTTTATGGATACGACTGTCTAAAAAGGTAAGTTTTAAGTTTAGCTCTGTGATCATTCTTAATTCATGTGGCATTCCATTCCAGGCTTTAGGTCCTGACACTGCGGAAGCACGCTCACCGAACTTAGTATTTGTTGTGCGCTTCGGCTCCTTCAACCTTCCGACAGTTGATGACGCCGCTGACCTAAGAGTTGATTGTTGGGAATTAGAATTTTCTGGAATACACATTTCTGATAAGTAAGCTAGAGCCATTCCATTAAGGACTTAAATACCATCCAGCAGAGCTTGAACTGGATTCTTTCAGGGCATTTGAGCTAGTGGAGATTTTTGAGATGCTCTGAAATACGGAAAGTCTTGCCGCAGAGTTGAAAACGAATTGCAATTTGTTGATTTGATATTTTGGGAGGGTTGCATATATTCCGTTGCAATAATCTAGTCGTGCAACAACGTACGAATTGACTAGTAATTTAGTCGCCTCTGTTGGCAGGTTTCTCCACTAAGTGACCAAACATAATGAACCACTTGGGGTGACCTATGGCAGAGATGTTAGTTATCCAATTAGTGGTTCCCGGGGTGGTGATTTCTATTCCCACCTCCAATAATTTATTATTTAAAAAATATAGTTATTTTGTGTTTTAATAATTTAATTCGATTCCTTACAATCGAGAATCATTCCCGTTTCTATCTAAAAAATAACGGCTATGGAAGTGAGACTCGTTGTTGTGAATGCGAGTATATAGAGTAAACATGTCACGTAATTTTATTGACGACCTCAGATGTTTTGGGAACTTAAATACATAGTTTTTTTTTGGTTTTTAACGTGAAATACACGATGATTTTTTATCATTGTTAACAAAGCGCAGGGTATGTTTCCTATGCCGGAATGTGTGTTAGTGTTACAACAAATAATATATTTTGTAATAAAACATAAAAACGAATTTCACAAAATGCTTAGGTTATTCACTTCGGCGTTTTTTAGTCCATAAGCCCACCAGGTTTGCTTTTTAATATGTTAAACGTTAAGCATAAACGAAGATTTTTACAAAAATAATAATATTAGATAGGTAAGTTCTTCCGTTCTGCGAATTGAAAAAATAATTTCTAGCATTATTCACTTATTAGATTCAAAGATTGTACCTACCAGCCTGTTGATAAAATTAAAATATATCGAAAGAGTTCTTTCGAAAGCAAATGTTAGTGAAGAAAAAAATCACCGTTTCGACGCTCATTGATCAAATCAACGTTTCATTGTTATCCTTTGCCACTAGAATTGCAATTTACGTGACTGAATTACACGTGTTTAGTTTTTCATTATTTTTTTTTTGCTGTAACGAAATTACACAGGTCCAGTTCAGCTAGCAATGCCAGTGGTATTATAGTCATCCCACAACTTTTTCTAACAAAAAAATTTCTTAAATTTTTTTTAATACATTATGTATAATACATATTCCAATAATCATTGGCTGTCCAACTAGGAAATTAACCTGTTTTAGGACAGTCAAAATGAACAGATTTATTGAATGTGAATAATTATTGTTTTGTCTGTTATATTGTAATGTATTGACTTTTACTTAGATAAATAAAAATAAGCTAAAAGTTTTTATGGTTGCTACAAGAAGTTGCTTATGAAATAAATATATTAAAAAAAATAATATTAATGTAGAGAAGAGAAAAAAAAATTATACAATAAGATATAATAAGAATTATAAACATGTATGCTTTTCAAGCATTCCATGAAATTTTACTTTCGATTTTGATGAACTAAAGAATAAAAAATAGCTAAAAGAGAAAAAGAAAGTATCGAAATAAAATATATATATTCAAAAATTATAAACATGTATGATTTTCAAACATTCAATGATATTTTGTTTTGATTTTGATGAATTAATAAACTAAAGAATCAAAAATAGACAGAAATACATACTAATACTGCAGTTACTAAATATATTTCTTATCAATCCGCAAACAAACACTCAATAGAATGTAGTAACACGTTCAAAAAATTTTTTTAAACAATCTACCCTTAGATCAGGGGCGAGGTCCGTGTACTCCGGTCCGTGAGGCTTTTTGGTGTGGCCGGCGAGCACTTTTCGAGCTGCGTGCTGAAAGCACGGCAAAACAAAACAAAAAAAACAGAACAGAACGCGAGTAAGGTTTTATTTTAAGGGATACCAGGCCCCCTAGCACACTTGATCGATAAGGACTGATAGGACAACTTTCGGTAAATTCTCATCGTTCCCTAGCATGATTGCAGATCGCCAACGAATAAGTGACAGTTCAAAATGACTGTGTCCTGAATGTAATCGACGTCAACTGTTGTTTGTACGTTATCGATATGCAGTTGACCTATGGAACGATGAGAAGTTACTGAAAGTTATCCTATCAATCCTTATCGATCGAGTTTGCAAGGACCCTAAATATTATTTATAATATTATTTTAGCACTCTTTACTTCATTAAAATGAGAAATTATAAAAAAATAGTACAATTATTTATATTGACGTTGGCGAAATAAAATTCCGGCTGCGGATTCATCTGCTGGTGCCTTTCGAAGTAAACCATTTTCGTGTTTGAAGTGGAGTTGTAAATTTCTGGTTTCTCACTCCAGAAGATTTGTGGAAACTTGAGTGACAATCGGCTGACGTGAGAAATGACCATCTCGTTCATAACCCCACTTGGAGACAACCTGAGCTCTCACTGACTCGTAAACACTGCTCCTTGATCATTCCATCAATAGGATAAGGTACTCCCACTGTATCCGTATCTATCCTGTATCCGTATGATGCATAGTTTGCATAGAAGCATAGTAAATGCTGTGCGGTGCAGACCGTCAAACATGTGGTCAACGAAGACCGTTTCATTATTTCCCCGGCGGGATTGATGGGGTCCACATGGTGAAGGCACGACTCCATTCTGTCCTCTGACACGAAAGAAGAATAAGAATAAAATCAGAACTATTGAACCAACGCTTTTCCGAAAACCTTTAAAAATCCGCTGAATGGAAGCAATGCTGATAGGTTTACCAAGATCGAAGAATGTTGATCACTCCGTAGATAGTTGGCATGCTTCAAACGCAACGAGATGTTCATTCCTCGCTGAATGTTGGCGTTGATCCACTCTGTATCTGTAACGTGGTACTGCGGTTCTGTAGCGTGTCGAGTAATGCAGCCTTCGCCATAAGGCTTTATACGTCGCACATCCGTATTTATGAGTTTTGTGTTTGGCTCATGTCGTGGGTGGGTGGTTAATTGTTGGAAAGTGTTGTCGCGCCTTCCCGCCTGGGTGTGGACCATTATGCCACGTGCACCGCGCATGCTATGTATGTTCTGCTATATTCTGCTACGCTCTGCTATGTTCTAGGTACGGTGCTTGGAAGGCAGTACGTAGGACCATAATAGCGGGTAACGGAACGGCTCGTAAACTGTTTGAAATTGCCGTTAATTGTCTTTGTGGAGCTCGGGACGCGTGCCTGGACTGCAGCGATGGCGACTGATTGCTTTGGCCAATGGACGGATTCGACTCTTACCGGAGATTTATGGTAGATTCAGACTGGGTCGACGTACGTATGCATCGCTACGCCTAACAATATCTGGGCTACTTAGCGACCATAGATTTTCAATGAAAATTTATGTTGTAGAATCACATTGGCCACACGCATCGCGACGTGCGATGTCTGTGGCCATTTTCATAGAAAATGTATGGTTGCTAGGCATTGTTTGGCGTAGCGATGCGTACGTACGTCGTCCAGTCTGAATCTACCTTTAATCTTTTATTTAGCAGCTCTGTATTATTAGATGACGCCTACTACTGCGGTTTGCTGTGCGCAGATTGTAGAACAAGCGAACGCTCAATTAATTATTAACATGATCAAGATATTATCTATTTCGAAATGATCGATCATTTTTATGATTTGCAACAATTTTATTTATAAATAACCTAAGAGTATGGATATTAGAGAGACGGCATGTGAAGTGTGCCCGCGCGCTCCAAGTGTGCCTTTTCGAGAATTCTATCCACATGGCTGACATTGGTTGTCACCATGTAAAATGGCTGCTGTCGGAACGTATTAAACGTCCAAAAACCAGCAACCAATGTAAGCCGTTTGGGTAAAATTCTCGAAAAGGCACACTTGGAGTGCGCGGGCACACTTCACATGCCGTCTCTCTAATATCCATACTCTTAGTAAATAACATTGTGTTTTTAAGCATTTACAAAATTTAAAATTAGTCTCCATGGTTGGACTGTGGTATCGACTTGATTGGTAATGGAATAACGCAAGTTGCCAGGTAGTAGTTAGATTCATTCAGATGATAAACCTCAGTAGGAATAATCGCGTGTCTAAAATTAAAGTACAAAATTAATCCTTACACCGTTGATGAGTTTCGTCGCAAACTTGTAAGAGATTTGGTTTTGGGGATGCTTTTTGAATGTGCGAATTCTTTATTTTTATTAACTAACACACATGAAGCCCTGAGAGGAATAATTGCCCTCAGGCCTATGTTATGTTTGGGGATACTGTGTGGAGGGTCTTTTTGAGGAGAGGAAGGAGTAAGCTTGGGTCTTTAAGAGATGTTGTATGAGGGAGGAACCACAGGGGTCGGCAAATCGTTCCACAGCCTAGCTGTTGAACTCAATAACAAGTCGGAAACGGACCGCCCGTTTTCGCACACAATCAGCAATTGTAATATTTGCGTGTCCTGCACAATACTGCACGGCCAGCTGAGAGGCCGTAAGTTGCAGCCATAAGTTGATTATGGCTGCAATGGAGTCCCCGTGCCTGAGCTAATCACTTATAGTTCACTTAGCATCCCAATAGAAGGTACGTTTCTTATTTTTATTTCTTTCCTTCGATTCCTAGGCCCAACCAATTGGTTATTTATTATCTTTGCAAACTGTTGTGTAGAATAAATTTTATAATTGCAAAATTTCGTTAAGTGGTTTTTTAAATGAAAATTTAAATTCGCCTTATATACGTAAAACCGATTTAAAATCAATAAAATTTTGATAATTCCTGTTTAACTACTTGTAAATATTTTACGGCAATTTAATCGATTAAAAACAGGTAAGTAAATCCTCATAAAAATCTTCGAATTGCCAAGAAAAGCGACCCGGGCTCAAAGTGTATACTTTGAAGTCGGTGTTCTGCCGATTAGCCGTCCTAGGCAACTTAGAATTAAACAGTTTTTAGTTTTTATGTTTGTCAATGCCGTCGTATTGCTGTCACAGCGAAGATAGTTATCAGAACCTGTATTGCGTTTTAATCACCGGGCTACGGTTCAAGTCATCATTTATCTCTTTATAATAACAAGTAACCATGTCAACCGAATGACATGTCCTTGTCGAAGTGTTTTTTTCTAAGCTGGTGGGCATTTTCGTACTTTCAAGACATGTTTGGGTAGGTAGGTAATTAGGAATTTATTTGCCCAGGAACGATTAATCAGATTTAATAAAAAAACTCAAATATTGAAGGAGCGGTAATAGAATTGTCGTAAAATCACAGGTCGAGATGGATGTTATGTTCCTTGGGTTCTACGACTACCTGGATAGTGACAACTGAACACACATTTGAAAATTGATATAGTGTTGAAAAAAACTGGCATATAAACCTAACTTATTTAACCTATTTTTTTATCTCTTTTCATGACTTTAGTTAACTTTAAATAATAATAATGTTCGGATAATTTATATAGCGCCGTTTTCGTGAGAAAATCACCCCGAGGGCGCTTGTAAAATGTGTGTTTAATTGCCGCTGCTATGAATTGCCCGATGACCGTTTTATTGTGCGTTTCTTCTCCCCTCTCGGTCTGTGATTTTAATCTTTTCTCTCTGTCTACAACGATTGATAAATTTATAAAAAATAAAACTTTTTTTTTTACTTTTGCTCCACACAGGAGGCCCTGGGGAAAATAATTTCCCTCAAGGCCTATGCCATATTTGGGGATGCTGTGTGGAGGGTATTAAGTAAAGGAAGTTCTGGGAACGAAAAGGGTATAAAGGTTTGGTAGGAATCTGGGGTTCAGTGTATCCAGATCATCCGCTGCCAAGACCTAGACAAATCTCACCCCATGAACCTGGGCATCCCTGCTAAGTCACCAAAGGTAGCGAACCACTTAGGGTGACCTATGGCAGAATATACATATACAAAAAAGTTTAATATTTTCAAGCGATAGGTATAAATTATACAACATTATTAAATGCAGGTACGTACTTACATTTTTATATTTAACTTTTATAAAAAGAAAAGATGGCGTTAAAAAGAAGAGGCTGAAAGTTAAAAATAGTTTTGAAAAAGTACAAAGATTTTGGTTATCTATTTTTGGGGTGTTATGCCGTATTTATTTATTTATTAATTATTTATTTATTAAAAAAATAATGCATTACATGAAAAAATATAAGCTGCACATCATACTGGGGCATTCCTGTATCGAGATGTGGAGCTTTACAATGATTATCAAATATTGATTACAGTTGGGCAGTACGTTTATAGTTGGGAACAAAACTATTGCGCTACCTCCTTATTTATCCTGATGATGGACTCTGTAACGTTGTCCAAAACATTGTCTAAAGAAGATGATAGCACAACACGGCAAAACACACCAAAAATAAATAACAAAAATACTTTTGGTCGTGAAAATCTTATCATATGTACAAAGATATTTAAGTACCTATTATAATTTTTTTATTTGTTTCTCACTATACATAAATAATAATTTTTTTACCAAAAAAATCAACCTATATTAAAGTTAACATTTAAAAAATTGAGTGAAACAACATACGGTAATTACTACATACAAAAATACTAAATATTGCATGGAAAAAGAAAAAATACATCGTATGAGTGGCCAGATGGGTACTTCACAAATTAAAAAAATATTTCAAAATATCTCTTTGGAATGTAGGTACTGTCGATAGATGCATGAATGTCGGTAACAGCAGTATTAATTTCCTGATATTATGTACAGATTTATCTGCAACTTCATCTTCCAACTTCACTGATGACAGTGATGACCCCTCGTATTTGGAAAGAGGTATCCATTACACTTTGAGGAGTGGCTACCTGGATAATTTGTAATAAGACTGGTGATCTGTCCTAGCTACCGGTGTCAAGATAGGTTAGAGGACATCTAGCGACATCTATGGAATATTATTCATTACATTAGTTAATCAAAAAATAAGTAAACAAGTATTACATAAATTAAACGCTGATTCTTGTTAGTTTCAAACTACCACTGCAGATTTGCCAATTATGCCGAACTCACAGTTAGATACAAACAAAACTATATATATACATACTATACTACATACTTAACATCCCCTTAGAGTACATAAATTACCTATCATTAATGAATTTAGAAAACAGACGAAAAATAACTGACCTAACCTTTTTATTAAAATTATTAAACTCTAAATTTGATTAACATTGAAGACATAAATACTCTTAAGAATTTCTTCGACATTAATTTACTACCTCTAAATAGTGATAAAACATGTGTAATTCCATTTGCAATACAGATAAATGATACCCCTATAAACTTTGACATTATCATTCATGACAACTCGAAAACACACAATAAAAATTACTGTTTCCAAAACTGCTAAATATTATGAACCACAAACACAATCAAATATCTAGAAGTAATTATCGACAAAAATTTAAAATGGAAGGAACAAATATGTGAAGTTGTAAAAAAAATAGAAAATTGATATATGTATTTTTAAGAATCAGAAATTTTCTATCGCTAAAAAATCTATATTGAATCTACTATGCCTTAGTTCAATCCACTTTACAATACGCTATTATAAGTTGGGGATCCGCATAAAAATCTAACCTTCTTCCAATAGAAATTGTACAAAGAACAATAATTAAAATTATATTAAAAAAACCTTTGGACTACCTAACGGAACGATTGTTCGACGAATTTCAAGTAATTTCAACATTTAAAGATTTATATATTAAAAATTTATTAATTCAAATTATAAAAGAAAAACACAAATATAAATTTTTAACTGAAAACCGAACTCGTCTTAAATATATTTTTTTATGCCCAAAATTAAATACGACATTTGCACAACACCATTATACTTACCAGGGAAGAACCTATTTCAATCAACTACCGGAAGAAATCAGAAGCATTAATGATAAAATTCAAATGTTGAACTCTATCAAGAAACATTTTAAAGACAGTCTTAAAAAAAAAAAACGACTGTCACCTAAATTAATTCTTGCAAATATCTTTTATTCGCCATAACATTCTATCTTTGTTTCAAAATACATACATCACAAATATATATATATATATATATATTTATTACATATAAAAATATATATAATTTTTATTTTTAATTAATATTTTCTACTAAATATAAATTCAACTTTATTACAAAAAAAAATATATATATTGTATATATTTATTATTTTCCATCATAACATGTACCTATTATAGCACGCATATATAGATACTAATAAATAACAGCACCTATGTACACTCCTCTTCCATACACAAGCAAATGCTTTAAATGGAAGAGTAGTGATTTAATATAAGATGTTAAATAAAATATATTTATAATGTTATAACTACAATTTTCACAAATAAATAAAAATAATAAAAAAATATATATACAGACATCTCATTCTAACTATAAATTGCATTCCCAAATTCAACGATTACATAGTCTTGGTAACCAATATATAAACAATATTGATGTATTTGACAATAATTTGAATTTGGCAAACTTTAAACGCCGTATGTGCGAACTATTTCTACTTAATTCATAAACTATTTTAAATAGCAATTTTATACATTTTTAATTAATACCTATTATTATTGATTTGGAGGATATTGGCAGGCTATCTATTTTCACTTTATTTATATTTTGTATTACCTACATTTTGTCAACTCATATTTTATCTAACCTATATTATGTGTCTTTATATTTTCTGTTACTTAACTGAATTTTATTCACTTCTAACTCTTCACTGTAATTAATCAAAACATGTATTGCTTTATGTATGTAAAAGCCCTATGGGCGTTTAAATATAAATGAATAAATAAATAATAACTTTTTTCCCTCCTTCATTTCCTAAAAAGGCCCACAACACAGCATCCCCAAAAATGAGGGAAAATATTTCCTCAGGGCCCCCTGTGTAAAGCTTATTTATGTAAAAAACTATAAATTTGATTTAAATATAATCACATGTTTACAAATCTAAGATTTTAACATTTCTTCGAAATAATTAATAGAAAATAATTTACTACTTTGGCCTACAGCAAGTTTCCGAATAAATATACATATCTACATTTTTTATGATTTTTATCTTAGATTAATTAATTTGATGCTGGATCAAATAAGTAACCGTTTTTATAGATTTTAAATAATGTTTGTCACCGCGAAGGCTGTTTCTTCAAGGTTGTTGTCCATATTCATTTTGAAAAAAGTATTTTGCGGGACATACCTACCAAAAACAAATAAATATCTCTTACAGGAAAAAAAACTACACAGAAATGCTTAATGACAATTTTATTGACGAGAACTGTTACCAAAATTGTCAGTCGTTTACCTTGCACACATAAGTGCAAAAAAAAGCGTTTGGTTGGATTTAAGAATATTTTTCAATGTTTTGCAAAAAATAATAATGATTTTAAAAGGTGTATTAAGTTTAGTGTAATATGTTTTATTTGTAATATGTTTAGTATTATATACTTTAAAATAAAAGCAGGGCTAGAAGGTGAGAGTATACAATAGTGTTGTAAAACCGCGGATAGAGGGCAAGTTTGCATATTGGAGAAAGTCAGGAACCACCCATTAAGTAAAAAGGAACGAATATTATTTTTACACTCCACTGTAAGCATGATTTTCTCATGCTATCTATATTTATGTTAGATATTATATTAGAACGTCTGGCAATCCATGAATGTCGTCTATCTATCGAATCTTCATTTATTTATTGTTTCGTCACATGTCAGGTAATACAATTTTCAATCTCACTAGGACAAGCCTGTGTTGAGGTTTAAAATTATACAAAGTAATAAAAATAACACAACATAATATAGGTAATACAATAATAACTGGAAAGAACAATATTGTTAAATTAACATTTCTTATGGTGGGTATCCACTAATGCTAAAGTCGCCTAGCGCATTTCAATGTAAGCAATTTGGGGTGACCATAGTTGATTTGAAAAAAAAATGCTATTAATTCAATAAGTACTAAATATGAAAAAAATGCTATCGCGTACTCATTTTATTTTTAGATATGGTTTAAGAAATATTTTTAATTATTATAATTTTATTTATTTAATTTAGTTATTGGTTTTTGAGGTGTTATGCTGTGTTGCGCTACTTCCTTCTTTATCCAACGTTTCGGACAACGTTACAGTGTCCATACAAATAACTTTAATGCAACCCTAAATAGTTTAAATACATCAGATTTTTCAGCGAATTAAAAATATATATGTATATTTCCTGGTGTGTGCATTTTTTGCAATTTAAAATATATATAGATTGTCTCTCCATTAAATTTATAGCCAGTATAGGGTGTCACGTTTTTATCCAGACACGACATACTTGTACTTAAAAAGCTCACACATTGAAATTGATTGGCATGATAAGGAATGGTTATAAATATAACATTATGTCTTACTTAGATCTATTGCATGCATGCAGCTTACAATATTTTGAAGAAACCTTCTAGAAGTGGTATTTTTCAAAAGAAAATTCGTAAAAGGATTTAACGATATACGACGTGCAGTCAATAATGATTATCTTTCCAAGTCTGTTGAGATTAGTACGCTTCATTTTGCCATCTGAAATCACGCAATTAATACGTACATATATTTTTTAATCCAGTAGGATGTTAGAGACAAAATATTATAAAGACTAAAACCTAATTATGTTTCCAGCAATTGGTAAGAATATTGTGCATATTTCCTTATTGTTTCACCGACTTCAATTTACAATAATTCACCTACATTCCGGTGAATAGAGAAAACAATATTAGATGTATGAAAAACGTATGACATAATTAATACTTTAATTAATAAGAGAAGATAAGTACACAGATGTATTAATAACAGATATAGTATAACATGTCGTGGGCGCTACATTAACGCTTGTAAATATTTAAACGAATAGCGTATCATAATAATAATTCAAAATCAAGATTTATTGAGACGTTTGTATTTTTTATTAAATATTCAAGCCTACTGTGTGAATATATAAATTGATTTTAATCATTAATAATACGCTCATTATAGTCAAATCACCAAAGAAATTGCTACAGACGCTAAATCGTAAAATCGTGCGCAATCGGAATCTACTAGGAATATACTATTATTATTTCTAATTTGTACGTTTACCAGTAATTTCTTATTAATTATGTACAAAAATAGATAATTATATAATTATTCGCAGGTGTAATGAGTTTGCATTTTGCGGCATAATTTCCTCTCTTATTTATATGTAATTTTATAATATAAGTAAGTAATTGTAATGTAAACATTATTTTAATGAACATTTTAACCCCTTTAATACCGTACCTAACGAATAATTATAAATAATTTAATGTTAAAAATAACAGTGCCAAAATAGAATCGACAAGGCCATTTTTTTTCATGAATTGTAAAATAACACAAAATACTTTTAAAAAATGTTTGAGCGCGGTGGAATTTTAAGCCTCGACCTTAGGATTGCCAGTTCAGAGCCTTACCCCTCGACCACGGACACCTTCAAAGTGTGTATCTACGGTAGTTGGAGAAAAAAATTGGGAAGTACATCGAACATAATTATTTAATCTCTTCTAGAGTAAAAATTATATTGACTTATTTACTTAATTACTGTAACCAAAAATAACTAGTTGTTTCACAGAATTAGAACAATGCATCAACTTTCGAAGATAATTTTCATGTTCTGTGGAAGTTCTTTTCAAGTTCTGTTATTATTTCAGTTCTTTGTTACATCTTGCTTATGTTTATATAATGAAAGAATGTGAGTTGAAATGAATTGAAAATTACCTTTGAAATTTGATGAATTATTCAAATTAATGATATGCTAGCTTTTACCCGAGTCGCGTCGTTTAAGAAGAAAATTCTTGTACAAAGAATGCGTTACGAAAAAGTGTGATCGGGCGAGGCAAACGATAATAAATTTAAATAAATATTTGTAGAAAATTAATATATGCATATATTTTACATATACACATACATATAGATGGAGCTAAAGAAGTTTTACTTCAGTCGTGTGGTCTAAAGCACACTCGTTTTTTTCCCGATTTAAAAGTAGCCTATGTCACTTATAAGTCCTCTAACTATCCCAATGCAAAACATCACATCGATCTGTTGCTCTGTAACGACGCGAAAGAAGGACAAACAAACAAAAAATCAAAACACACTTTCGCATTTATAATATTTCTTGGGTTTATAAAAGAGATAGGTTGCCGCAAGTATCTTAAATGGTGAAAATATTTTATTCATATAAAAATTAACAAGTACAGCTTGCTTTGTTTTGATTTACAAACAATATGAATGAATTAGCATTTGCAACGATGTTTTTTTCAACTGGTTTCACTAGTGTTTACATTCCGATCAAGACTCGTTGAAAAAATATCAGACTCTAAGCTCTTGTTGATATAATAAATATTATTATTAAATGCATTAAATAAGTAGTCACTGAACAAGCCTACTGCTAATGCGGCGAGGAAAATCCAGGTCGGTACATCATATTAATAAATAAAATATCTGTCAGACAGCGAAACACTTTTCTGTCATTTAGTAGTCAGCCTTGTCTATACTGCGCCGTGCTGTTTAGAAACAACACCATATTTTAACTGCGTGGCGACTACGTTCGCGAGCAGAGTGATAAACTTGTTCGAACGTATAAACATAATAAATATCAACTTTATTTATATAAAAATGAAAATAGCTAAAACAAACCAATAATTGTTCTACAGAAAGATTCTTTAATATTCAGTGAGCTAATAAAAACACGTCGCATAAATTAGTAAGTGCCTTGTTTACAAAATATTTCATTAAAAGTAAAGTTTTCTGAACGATTGAACTACTAATTCGACCAAAATTGCATCCTTGCAAAATTTTATGTTAATTCTGAGGGCCTAAAGGTTTCACAGAATTTCAACAATTAATTAAGTTTTCTCAAAGTTCTATTCCAGTTCTGTTATTATTTCAGTTATGTGCAACAACTGGCCAACAATAATATAATAACAGAACTTTTAAATAACCTTTAGAGACCTTCAAAATTTACTTTGAAATTTGATGAATTGTTCTAATTCTGGGAAACATTTGATAATAAATCGTTTCCAAGGAGAAAATTTGCAGTTGTTTTTCGTAAAAAATATATCATCAAAATGGTTTCATGAATTTTACCTATATCTAAAAATTTGTTATATTTGATGAAATGTTGCGTTTCCTTAATAACTGACCATTGTCTTTTTTTATTATTGGAGTTCTCTGGTACCATCAAATATAATGTTGTTATTGTCATTTTATTAGCTTTATGGCTTAGGTCTTCTGATGAATAAAATCGTAATAAATACTTTATCTACACAAGTTCTTATTTTATTACGTCGCGTTGAAGTGAATCTGTTCGTCTATGAAGCTATGTTTTCCTAGCGACAGGTTTTCTGCGCCGTGGACGACATGATGCGCTGAGCGTTTCACGTCGCCAACTCTTTGCAAGAAACTGAATGGACGTGTTTTCCTAGTAGCCCAATCATTTGGTAGTTTTACCTGGAAAGTTTTCCGGTAGTTTTGAAAATTGGTAATATTATAGATTTCAATGTGCTATTTCCGAATTTCATCTTTGCCAACTCGTATCTTTGCCGCTTGCGCCGCTATTTTGGCTATAGACAACGCATCACGTCGGTGTGGATTGCCACGAAATATTTTATTTCCCGTTCCTGCTGACGTAATAAAGCGAATTCGGTTCCTGCTGCGCAAAAAACCTGTCGCTAGGAAAACATAGCTGGAAATATTAAGTACTTACATGTATAAATTATGGTACAGAAAAAAGTTGTTCACAGTTAGGATGCATGCATACATCAAATCTATCAACAAACTTACTTTCGTGTGCCTCCAATGTATCTTTAGGTATGTAGGAAGTTGTGATGGTACAGCATCTAGAATTTTAGAACATTCAGAAGACTGTTTCACCATGATATTTATGAAAAATAACGTTATAAATGAAAAATAACGTTTGTTATTGGCGATTTATCCATGTCATTTTGTCACGTAAAATGCAATGAAACCACTATTCCTGGTCGGACTGAGCTAAACTACCTAGTTGTTGCGACAATTGTGATTTGTCGCCAAAGATTGGCTGCGTAAAACGACAGGTGTGACGGTAAGCATTCCCCGTATAAACATTATAAGCTGCATTTAATATAATATAATATTCAGTTTAAAATTATTATGTGTCTTAATCCAATAATTAACGACTTCCAATCTGAAATTAATTAGAATTCATTTAATTTGTAACAGGAATGTCGTGTATTCCTAGAGAAACTGTAATAGAGTTACATAGAACGGAGTGTACAGTAGTATCCAGTCGTGCCGACCTTGGCGCACTCTGGTGGTGGCTCACCTTCCTGGGGCCTTACCCCGCCCCCCGCCCCACCACCCCTCACCAGACCACTAGTCGCACCAACTAGAGACAGCGGTCGAGAAGCTGGATAAACCTGCTTACAAGTTATGCGTTATGTAATCTGAGGATATTGTCGAAGAAATCAGTGGAACAAAATCCACAACACAATTCAAACCTTACCTAAACTAACATGCCTGCAATTGAGGAGCAAAACGTGAAGTGTTTTGATTCCGTATGTGATACAGCTATTTTCTAGTGATATATTTTTTTTAATTTGTGTGCCTTGTTGTCTCAAATCCTTCCAAATCTTTATTACCCTGTGTTTTCCCTTGCTATTTTTGACTGAGCGAAGCGATGTTTTTTTTCAACTCGATCGTTTTGCATTTCGTCTGTCTGGAAATATTGTTTTCACATTCAATTTCCGTTTAGAGATAGTAGACAATGGTTCAGTAAAGGTTCATTTTTAATATGTGATATTGACGTATTTCTTTGGACTTTCTTATTCGTAATTTTTTCAATATAATGGTATCCAACAGCCTGAAGCAAGTTTGATTGAGATAGTGACAAAGGGTGTTTTATAAAAAGTTATAAAACATATTTGTAATATGATTTATAATTAATCAGATAGGTATTTAAGTACGTCCTTAGTACTTTACAATTCTTATGATTTCATACAAAATTTTGGTTTTGAATAAAACTTTTAAATAAAACAAGTCTTGTACGATACATCCACTCATTTTTTTTATTATTTGAAAGTATATTTTATTGCAATAAGTGTGAAATATAATGTATTTCAAATGTCGGCCGTGGCTTAGCTTCTATTATCATGAATTTGAAGTTTTTTCATGAACCATGATGCCTCAAATAACGAATAATAGTTTATCGAAAATGATCCCGGCCACTGGTTGTGGTTCACTGAAGCCCAAAGACTGGTACAAGTCGAGTGTTGTAGAGCATGGAACAACAACGACGGTAGCCAATGGAAGTCCACGGCTGCCACCAAAATCTAATTCCTCGAATGGAAATGCGACTTTGATTGAACGTCTGTCTTTGCTGAACACTGTCAATGACGCAGATGGTGTTTCAACACATTCGATGTAATTTTTGACCAGCCCATTTGAATGAAGTATCGTCCCCGGCACGAGCCGCCATCTTACTGCGGAAACAGTAGCAGCCGTTTGATTTATATTTTATGCAGCAATAAACTGGACTTGTAATTTCAGATACAAATACATATTCCCAATAAATATCTAATGATAAACCTGCTGGACAAGTGGATTTTACTCGTTTCACAGGTTCTTATTGAAGAAATAGTATTAAACACTTGTTATCTGCAAACTAACATAATGATCGAAATGAAACCTTCCGATGCTATGCTCTCTTCTTGCGTAGGTAGGTATTATCACATTCGTGACTTTGTTCGATGTAAGTTATCGTGTTTCTTCTACTAAAGCTATAATATCTAGATACCAACATTAACTCACCTCTACGATAATTTTTAATAGTTTATCGTGGTGCAAAACTTTGTTTCTTACTTGCTGATGTCTCCAGCGTTGCTCGGGCTTTTTGCAAAGTTTTTTGAAATTTCAAGTGACATTCCTCTTGTTTTGACGGCAAGTGTACAAATTTCGTCAATCTCGGAATAAAACAGTAGATTTGTCAAATTCGCGCGGCCCGCCCCAGTGTCCGGCTGTCCCTTAATATAAATAGAAGATATAAAGTGCCTCACATAGTTGAGTTTTTAAGTAATTCTTTTTTTACCGAAAATATTATGGTCCCTAGGTACTAATACACGTGATTTAAATTTTACACATCTGATAAACAAGCATTTACAATAAATATATGGTAGTTTATCAGTTGTTTAAAATATAAATCACGTTTATAAACCAGGAGGTAAATGGTTTTTAAAAAGGAAACGGAGTTCATCGAATTAAATACAATAACAATAAATAAGTGCGCAACATATGTATAAAGTATATAAAGTGGTTTATTTATTGACTAGCGTGTTAGTAAACTATCATATTTATTAATTTATAGGTTTTAGGTTTCTACCACATTAAATTATATATAATATACCTAATATAATGAATAATCGCTCCGCGTTTTAATATGGCAAAGCGTAAAGCACAAGAGTTGATTTTAATGGTTTCTGTTTCTCTTCTATAAGAACAGGGGAAACGAATAATTAATTCACGATCTGCCCTATGCTATGGACAACTAATGTCCTGGATAAAACATTTATTCAGTCCAGAACATCAGCGATGTTCCTCAGCATTTCCCGTCTACCATTTTACCAGCAGTCACAAGTTACTCTAGATTCGAGCTTTCACGAAAACGGGCAGCTTGTGTGTTGAAGCCTAGATTATCCTGGATTTCCGAAAATCGACAGATAGATAGATCGCCTCTATTTTTGGTGTGCTGAGCATCCATTATTTTTTTTTTATTCAAAGATTTTAGACTAACCCCTTTAATGTGGATATTAATATTTAGATGAGACATGAAGTGAAAAAATTGCTTCCACTTTGTTTACCTCCAATTTGTCAAATTTGACCTCCAATGCTCTTAGGCCGAACGACCGCGAACCACCGCTACAAATATTCCACATAATAGGTACTTATTTTAAATATTTAAATGAAAAAACACACGTTGTAAAACACTACTTTAATATTTGAATTAATTTTCAACAGCCAACCAGGATTTCGCTTAGCTCTTCATCAGGGCTTATCATATCAACTGTTGATATAATAAGCCCATTAATTCAAATATTAAAGTGGTGTTTTTCAAAGTGTGTTTTTTCATTTAAATATATAATTTCACACCCCAAAGTATTTGCTACCTTCGATAAAACTTATTTTAAAGTTTTATTTATTTTAGTCATACAAAAAAGTACAGTTCATATATTTTTTAGTATCTATTATTTGAACCACAGTAAGAAGAATTTTTTTAGAAGATATTAAAAATAATTATTGTCTTTTGAATATATTATTGGTAGGTACTTAACTTGTCAAACAATCTGAAGAAAAAGGTACTCTTTAACCTTCCTCTTTTCCATTTCCTTCCCTTCCCACTCCCTAGCCCCACAATGTACCGCAATTGGGGATGCCAAAGTTCCACTAATTACTACCAGTGGTGAGCAGTCTTCCGCGGTAATCTCATAAAAAATGGTAGTTATTATTAATAACCTTTGTTATTCAAAATATTTGTATTTTAGTCATGCAGAAAACAAAAAAAGGAAAATAACTATTTTCAGTTGTCTGTCTGTCATTTTCAAAAGAGAAAACTGATTGTGTTAAGAATCCAGACAAGCAATAAAATATTACATATTTTATTATTTAAAAAGATGTAACTGATTTGTCTAGAATGAAGAATTCAGATCATCCCGTAATTTATGTTAACGCATAAAAAATTAATGGTAGTTACATAATAGTACACCGGAATTAAAGGCAAATTTGTGTCTGCACACGATTTCTGTCATCCGAAAAGAGGATGAAATCATTTTAAGGGCGCCAATGGCAGACTGCTAGTGCCAAAACAGATGCTACTTTCGAAAATAAATAATAGTTGATTAAATCAATTTACCCAGTTGCTAATTGGCCACACTCACTAGGCGGTAGGCAGTTCGGTTTCACATCCCGGTGAATGGTTAAATGGCTTCAGATTTTTCTCCACGCCACAATGAGAACCGGTTTAGTAAATATATGAGCAGGTTGTGAGAGCAGCTGTAATCAGAAGTACGTCATTGAATATTTTATTGTATTTGATAAACACTGATAGGTGGCGCGTGCTAAGATTCTGTTTTACCTTCTAGGTCATCAGGAAACGCTAGAAATATTTGCCAAATTATTAAATCTTTGCACACAACTTCCTAAACTGTGCGCTATAATAGTTTAGTAATCAAAACTAAAATTTTCAGGTCCTTTTCTTCGATAATGCCACTACATCCATCCTAAATATATCTGCCTCAAAATATCAATGCAATAAAAAACAAGTTTTACATAATTATAATATTTAACTAACGTTATCCATCAAGGGTTTATTTTTTAAAATTTAAAGTAAGTTTTATTAAGTTTTGCAAGTACTTTAGATTGCATTATTGTATACAAATCGTCAAAACCACAGTTTTATAATAGACTTGAACGCCGATACAGCTGTCACAACATTAAAAACTAAGTAAGTACTTGCAGAACAAAGGACGGGTTGTTTCACAGAAATTGAAATCTAACATTGTCATCAAATGGCCATTCATTCCCATTTTGTTTTTTTGGCAGTTGAAAGGTCCCCGTTAAACGCAGATTCTAAGTCCGTTCCAGCTTTTGAACACATTGTGATCAGGAAAAATATCTTATTGTTCAGCGTCTCAGTTTATTACAATTTGATATAATACTGAAACGCATCTGGAATCGATGTTTAACGGGGACCTTTCAAACGTAAAAAAAAAAACAAAATGGCGCAGGTCATTTTTTTACAAGCTGAGACTTAGTATATAAAACTCAACATTTTAAAATTTGATGAACTAAATTTCATAAAACTAATTGCAATAAATTTTAATAACTACACAATAACAATAAATGTTCGTTGGTCGTAAGTTTTTTTGAATATCCATCTAATTTGTTTTTTGGAGGACTTAGTAGTTCTTTTTAATAATATTTATTTTTGTCTGTTGTATATTACATTATATGTTTTAAAGGTACCTCTGTGTCTAAAAGCTAATCGATTACTTTTCAGAATTCACGATCCATCTCACACCCATTTGTAACTGCAATTGCCGGCAATAAATCTTGATAAATCAACTGGATACCTGAGTAAAGCAAAAACTATTCCTCAGGTTGATTAATAGTTGAAGTTCAATGTTATTTACATGGAAAAAATAGATACCTCTTTTGCTAATTGAATTCGACGGAGATTGATACATCACTAAAAAAATGTTAAAGTACTACACTTAAATGGGTTTATGCTTTAGACACGAAGGTACCTGAAATAGACATTGATTAAGTTGTAATATTTCATTAATAGACGGTCTTTATTTAATAAAGAACTATTTGTTTTGTCTTATAATTATCTCAGATGTTTCGCATCTCAGCTAGTATTTAAAGCCAGGATAGCTTTTATGCCGGCTTCTCCTGACTTGGCACAAGCTAGAGCGGCATACATGATGCTAGAAAATTTTAAGTCATTATCATTTCAGTTACTAAGGTAACTCAAAAAGCCTTTCATACAGTAAGTCATGACATACTTCTCAAAAAAACTCGAGAAAGTTGGCGTAGTTGGTCCTGCTTTTAATATATTCAAATCATATCTTAGCAAAAGAAAGCAATTCGTTAGCATTAGATCCTTGCAGAACTATGGAGTTCTGCAAGGATCCATTCTAGGACCACTACTGTTCCAAACATACATCAATGATATTTCGCAATTAGATATAAACGGTGAAATTTTTCTATATGCGGGATACTTCAATATTCTACTGGGGTAAAGATCTAAATATCTTACTAGAAAATGCACAAAGTGACCTAGAAAAAAATTACATTTGGCTCCAATCAAATATCTTAACAATGAATATTAAAAAAACAGGATACATGATTTTACTCATACTCTACTCACGTACCCTTAAAAATTGAAAAGAACGTTTTGCAAATGCTGATACAAAAAAAATATCTTGGACTATGCATTGATAAGCATTTAACTTTTAAACAACACATACAAGATGTTAAAGATAAAATCACACCCTTAATTAACGTATTTTGTCGCTTATCATATCTATTACCATTAAATTAAAAAAAAGTTTATATTTTAGTCTCGTACACTCACATCTAAATTACTAAATTGAAATCTGGTGAAGTGCGTATGAAACATACATTAATGAATTACAGGTAATTAAAAATCAGTTATTATTTCACTACGGATCCAAAACATTCACAAAAAATCATATTTGGAAACAAAACTGCTAACATTAATAAAACTCTACGAATACAAAATTTCTCACCTTACATACAAAATAAACAAACTCACACACACAAACACAGAATTCACTGACACGTCTCAAGTACACAAACATTTTACACGATAACATACATTTAAACACCATTCGTACTAACTACGGTAAGCAATCCATTAGTATCGAGGGGGGCAATTTATATAATTGCCTTCCAGATGATATAAAAAACGAAAATAAGTGTTAGTAAATTTAAAATAAAATTATTCATTTCATGCATAATTAAATAGAAAAAGTAATAATTTCGTAATGTAATAAAATGTACTGTAATATTATAATGTATTGTAATATTATAATGTATTGTAATGTAAAAAGTTTGTAATGTAGATTAGTCAGGACAGTAACGTCGGTGGTGGGGGGCGCTACTAGCTCAAATAATTGAACCCCATCTTATGAAACTATCCTGGTTTGAGATGATAGCTTACTGGCTTCCCCACTAGCTTACTAGGTTAAAAACTAAGTTAGTTCTGTTTAAATGAAGTTATATTTACTATTTTGCTAGATTACTGCAATAGCTTGGCCCAGATAGTAAAAATATTATTAAAAGTTTAAAAAAATGTATGTGTCTCCTCACCTGTCTACATTGTGTTAAATTAAGGGAGCTGTATCACCATTAGGTTGAAGACGAGTGACAGTATTTGGTTCAAAACACTGCGTGTCGTTAAGAAATCGCAGAAACGTCCCGTTCCGACCCTGCTGACATTTATACTATGTACGGGTACACTAGTACGCTGATGATCAAAGCCGCTAGATCTTCCGAGTAGGGGTCCATTGGAATAAATTTAAAACAGTCCGATCATACCGACGTGTGCGTTAGATTTGAAATTCAAAGAAGCGAGTGGAAGATTTAAGAATATTGATAAGAATCAATCGTCAAATCAGCTAATCTCTTGGATTATTTATACAATTCGTCCATCTAAAAATATTAAAAATTTTATTGCAGCCGAAAATTTAACTTCGTAGTTACTCCATCTAGTCCTTGTGTCTCTTGAGCCTGATGCCACCCTAAGAAACCTAATAAGGTGTTAAAATATTAAGTCAATATCACTTTGCTGAGCTTAAATATCATCTTTGAACAATATTCGCAAGTTCAAGGAGAAATTATTACGATAATAAAATCTTGAGACATGATAAAGTTTGTCTTGAACCGTCAGTTGTGAAACCGTTAACTGAACCATCCATCAATTGAAACATTCAACGTTATAAACGCCATACTAATTGTTAAGATAAGCGTTAACTATTGGCACGATCCTTGAATCACTCGATATGGGGTAGTTTTGACCCCGGGCGTTTTGTAAATTGGCTACCCCGGTACGGCGCACCCGACTAAAGTATACCCCTTTATAGCGAACAAGTCGGTTCACACTTTATGCGGTGGTCCGCCGTGCCCCGGGGCTGCTGACTGCTGAGCTGCGGGATGGGGGATGCTAGCTGCTAAGTGTTGGCTGTCCGACCAGCCACCAGCCAACCCTTTCTGAGATACTCACCCTCTCGTGGTTTTATGTACGGATCTAATTTGTTAATTTGCACACACAAACTGCCGCTTTGTGCAAATCATTTATAGAGATAAGTAGTAGTACATACATCGCGTTTTTAAACTCAATTCCCATTTAACAAGCCCAGAACTAACGTAAGAATTCAACGATTTTTAAAAAGAGTATAAATTATAAATTACATTTACAACAGTAACAATATTTTATTCCAGGATGTGGGGAGGATAGTTCAATCCCACACGTCCTATATAGTTACACAGAAAATTTTAAATAAAAAAACAAGTAAATAGAAAATAATAAATTTAAAAAAAAATTAAAATATATATTTTTATTAATTATGTAGGGTGTGGTCTTGAGTTAGCTCGGGCCCAGCGCTCATCCAGGAGTGGAACTTGCGGTCGTGTTTTGGGGGCCATTAGCCGCATCCTGGCTCCAGTGACCCGATGCTTCATCAGGATAATAACAATAAACCGACTTTTTTCATTTGCCGCATGTATAACTTTAGAAAAACATCCTCATTTACCCGTAAATGTGCATTTCCATAATATTGACATTCATTTTTAACAATAACCTTTAGAAATATCACAAGTATGTTTGTAAGTATGCACGAGTTTAGAGTGTTTAGGGAGCCTTTCCTATCCTTTTCCTGTATTCCTCTTTCTTTCCCCTTTACCTAATTACTAGTTTTAAGGCAAAATGAAACTCCTCCAGCCCATTTTGGTATTATTATTTTTTTTGCTTGACTTTTTAATTAATTTAGTTACAAATACATTTTATATCTTAGTATTATGAAAGCTGTTCATTTCTTACAAATCAATTAATAATGGTTTCAATAATATTCTTGGATCTCTGCTGAGTGGTGTGCGTAGAGATTTTTTAAAATGAAAGAATGGGTTGAAACTGGATCTTTAATATTGTGGAAGAATTTGGATTAAGACAGAAATACCACTGATAACACGGACATCTTGTGTCTATGACTTATAGAAAAGATTGGTGATTCAATCAATAAAAAGTACATTTAAAAAATACGTGTCGGAACCTACTTAACAATGCAGTTTCAATCTGATAATGTTCGAGCTGTTACACGATGTACCTTTAAAATGTTTATATTTAATTCTAGCGTCTTCCGAGTGAAACATTTTGGTGACATCTGATACTATATTAATAGTTCAAGAGGATATCGAAATATACGATTCAGACGATTTTGAAACTTTTTATTGAGATTTGAATATGCAAATGTTTACTAAGCGCTGCTTCATAAAATTAAAAATATGCAGCCGGATCGTAAAAATGTCAGCGGAAAAATTGGTTTTAAAACCGAATTTGATTTTAGTTTCGAGCAAAACTGTCAATTTGAAGTCCCATTTGTAACATCGGTTATTACCAACATTAATCGCTGTTAATTAGTCGTATTAACTTCTAACATTATGAAAGGTTCATGGTAATCGATTATGTCTATTATGGCAAATTAAAAATCTAACTAGGTATTTCAATATCTTAATTTGGCAAATTTTGTCTTCACGATTATGTTAATTTAATTTGATAAAAGAATTCGGGTAATTTTTGTTCCTTCGTAATTAATACAAGTTTTTAAAATTCATCGAATTACGTCGAAAGACGTCATTTCAATAAACTACTAAAGTTATTATTCAAAACTATTGTAGGTAATTCCATGCAGTGGGTTTTAGCAATTCCTTCTGTGTCTCTGTCACATCCGGGTTGAGGACCTTTTTTCAGGGAAAAAGAACCTAGTTCTTTATACAGGGTCAGCAATTGGGTACTATTTTAGTATCTGCGGGACCTGCACAGTATGCCCAGTTTCTGAAAGGCTAACTTCGCCGTGCCCGGCAAGTCACTTAAAAATGTTTGTTTCACAGACAATTCATCAAACCTCTAAGTCAAAATTCAAAAGTGTCCTAAACAAGTTCTGTTATTATATCGATAACGGAAAAAAGCGAAAATACATTTTTTTTAATCACATCTTATGTTTTTGCAGACCTATAGCTATGATTTTTTATATTTTTTTTTTATAAACAAAGACAAACATTCCCGGATTTCGAATAACCCGATAGTATTTGAAAATCTCTTACCACCACAGTAAGCGTAAGATGTTGCTTGAATCGTGAAGGAGGACTTAGCCAGATGGGGAATCAAAGACTCCACGACCGGGTGGGACCCAAACGCGATGCCAACTCAGCCGCTGACCGGTCAATTATAAAATTACATTGAATAGATCTTTCAGAATACTGGAAGATACTCTCAGTATCGCCCTGGTGTAAGACCACCATTCAGAATTAAAACGTTTCTTGAAATGGCTTTAGCCGTGTTCAGTGACAAGATCTGAATAGCCAGGTACTATCGTAAAAAACAATTATTTGAAATTAAATATAAACATTATTTTAAATAATTATTTTTTACGATATTTTTTAATTAATTAATTACCTCTCTCTATAATATTTTTGACCATAGTTATTTTTAATCTGTTCTTTTTAGTCTATACTTGATTGTTTATTTTGCTAATGTCATTACTACCCTGACGAAGAAACCATCGGTTTTGAAACATGTAGGTAATTGTGATTATATTAGTGGTTTAAACAAAGTTATTTGTTTTAATTTAATTAAAAATGACGCCACAAAGTGATTTTGCGAAGTTTGAAGAAATTAAAAATTGAGTTTTAACGTTGATTAATTCTTAAATTACACGAAACAACCGTCATTAGAGTTACACCAAGCATATCAAATTAAGACAATCTGATTAGTATATTGCTTACGTTGTAGGAATGTAGGATACTAGATTGACGTGTGACAATGTGTTATAAATAATATTTAATTAAACAATAGTTTAAACAAAAATAAGTTTTCTTATCTATAATATTCAAATAAGAATATATATTATATACTGAATGAAACTTGGGTAGATCTTGCACCTTTGGATTCCTGGTTGTAGATAGTTAATATTGGAAAAGTTCAAAAGTCTCGCGAATGTCGCAAACTGCGATAGGTGTTGAAACAACCCGACGAATAGTTGAAGCCTTTAAGCCACCATTTGTAGGTGAGTTTTGCTTTGTTGCATCACAATGTGGCACAGAATACGTTTGTCGCATAATACAATATTATAAAAAAATCCTTCCCATGTCAGATAAACAACCGCTTACCCTACATTAATAAGGCCATGTATGTACGAGTATATAATAAATAACGTTGTCCAGATGGTGTGAGTATGGCTTTGTTTTCTTATACAAATCTACATTACTCAGAGATTGATGAAGTTTTACAGACTTTTTTACTTTTACTTTCAAAATAAGAGATCCATCTACTTGAAATTTCTAAAAACCTCCCTAGTCCTCGTTTCCTACCTCCTAAAGCAGAATTTTGATCCTCTTTGGTAAATTTTTACACATTTGACTTCCAAAATAAGATGATAATTATTACTGTTCACATCTGATTTCGAAAAATTCTATGTTAAGTTCATATAGTTAAAAAATAAATTGAATCAAAACAATAAATAGTGTCAGGACGTAAACTTGCTAATTTAGCCAATATTAGAAAATGTTAATAATGAGAAGAAAATACAATACCAAGAAAATTAATGAGTTCATGTTATTTTTAGAAACGTAATAAATTATAGGAAACGAAAATAAAAATAAAAAAAAAAACAAAAAATATTATTATCGTTTCAACATCACATGTTTCTAAACTAGTCCCGACGTTCATCGACGTCATCGACGTTCGTTTGAAAACGAAAAGGACAGAAGATGCTAGAACAATGACGTCTCGCACGATCTCTTGCTGGGACTAACGTTTATTGTTTTATCATACTCGAGAAATAGTGTAGTTGGAATTGAGTCGTCAACTTGCAAAACCCGCTCTGGAATTTTTCGGAAATCGGTAGATGTCGCACGAAAAACAATTTGGAACACTTTGAATATAAAATAATAAACCTTTTACGATACACATCAACATTATCCATTATTATTTTGATATTTTATTAGTTATATCTTCTTCAATTAAGTTTATTTTCTATTTACTTCAATTACTTCATGTGAATGTCTCAAAACCAGAAAGAAATTGCCAGACCGGGTTCTGCAAGTCGACGACTCAATTATTGCCATGTATCCATATAACCACGTTTAAAATTATCAGTAACTTTGCCATATAGAATGCCTGACCCGTGTAACCTGAATTTAAAGAAAGTGAAAATTGCTTTAACCCCTTTGTTTGCTTTGTGGTCTAAATCGAACAACTATCCCACAGTAAATTGCGTAAACCTTCAGGCCACGAAGGAAGTCAGAGCTAGTGTATAGTTCCTCCCTCAAAGAACCTGCACACATACGTATAAGAAAGCGATCTTCAATTCTAAAGCTAGAAGTCCTGCGTCCCGTGGGCGATTTATATAAAGCTCGCCTTTAAATCCCTTCCGTAATTAGTGCCGGGAGCTTTCCTTTCGCTGGTCAGCTTAGAGCTTACAGCAAAGTTCCTGCAGTCCTGGACACAATAACAGGCAAGTCCTAAAGTCCAGTTGGGAAGATAAAGGATAAGTCCTGGAACTTACCAACGGTAATACAGGAAGGGGAGGGAGATTCAAATTAGGTGAACTGTTTCTGGTAAGGTAAGAATACACCTGACTATTCTTTTGTAGTGTATAGAATCTATATAATTCAGTGAATATAATATAATATCGTAGGGTAATTACTACAACTTAGTAACTCTGAAATAAGCTTTATTGGGAAATTGTATTATAAGATGATAACCAATCTGATAAATCGGTTATTGTATATTTATATTGTTAAGTATTATTAAATCGTATATTGATATGTTGAGAACCGTAATACTTATATTTTTGAAATGAGAAAATGGCTAATCATTTTTTTAATGTGTTTATTTATAAAAATAGAATGACTTATCTAGTTTTTATATATTAAAATCCAATGAAAGCAACTTACCCAATTCAATCACAAATTTTAGTGCTGCAACCAGCTAACAAGTCTAATTGCCTAATTGAAACATATAAACACATTTAGGTAACTGTAAATAATTTTCTTGATAATTGTGTCTCAATTATCTTCGTTCTGATGTTTTATTTACATAAACTTGCAGCTTCAAAAGTCCTACATTTATAATATTCCGTGATTTTTACGGTGTGTGCTAGAAAATGAATAAATTTCGAGGAATATAATTGAATACATTTCATTTCAAAAGGAAATAATATGGTCTCATATCTAAATAATTGTTTATGTAAGATGATTTGAAACTATTTTCACGCAAGATATAGGGGTGTTATAGGAAGTTATTATGTGAACAACACGTGACTAGTCCTAGGCCGTCCGTGGTCGAGTGGTAAGACTCTTGATTCCCGATCGGAAGGTCGCGGGTTCGAACCCGGCGTGCGCAAATAAATCTTGTTTGATTAATTTGTGTTATTTCATAATTAATTAATAAAAATAATATATACTATATTTGCGGCACGTTCAAGAGTGGAAGATACTCTCAGTATCGCCCTGATGTAAGACCATCATTTAGAATTGAAACGTTGCTGAATAATGGCTTCCAAACCTTCCTCTTCCTTTCTCTATCCCTTCCCCACTTACCTTCAGCATCACAAAATACCCCATTTGGTGATGCCATAGTCTCACTGGCTCCAGACTAAAAAAATAAAAAAAGTCATGTAAACAAAAGTAAAAATATGTACCTACACTAGAAGATGTATTCATTTTCGCAAAGCTATATATAAAAATTATGACGGTTTGCGTGGTTGAGGGGCAAGGCTCTCGACTAGGGATCCGTTGGTCACGAAGTCAAATCGATTTGTGTTTTCACAATTTAATCATTTAATATAATATAAGGTTTATTTTACGGTACGTTTCAAAGTGGAAGATACTCTCAGTATCGTGAAAGACCACCACTCAAAATCGAAACATTGCTTGAAATGGCATTAGCCGTGTTTGGTGGCTCGATCTGAGTAGCCATGTACTTCCCCACTTACCTCTTTATTATCCCCTTCCCATCCCCACTTACCTTCAGCCTCACAACATACACCAATTGGGGATGGTAAAGTCTCACAGACTCAAGGCGGTTGGGAGCAGTTGAGACTCTTGTGCGGTATTCACTAAAACATAAATAAGAAGTATGGAGTGGAACGAAACGTTTGGCGTTCCATCTAATGTGGTGATTTATTTTTGTGATTTACTTTAATTAGCCAACGTTTCGGACATCGTTACATTGTTCAACATTACGGCAGATGTGTAATCGTGTATTGTGTTTTTTTTTTTAATTTAAAAAAATAATTATTTATTAAATTTGAATATAATTACATCTAATACAATATAAAATATAGGTAGTCCCACAAAGCTGTGACAGATCAGCTTGTCTGTAGCTTATACCATTCAATATTATTACATAATACAAATTAGCTTAAGTTACAATATTTATACCTAATATAAGATTTGGGATAGATAAAATGTGTTGTTCATTTATTAGCCACTTTTTTGTCAGGTGAAACATGTATTTATAACATGTAGTTATCGTAGATGCGATACAGTGTTGCCGGTTCCATCCTCCAAAAATAAATCACGATAATACTCTTGGCCGTGAAAATCTAATTAAATAATGTCTAACCAAAGTGACGTTTGCTTATGTGAGAACGTAACATAGATATTGTGAAAGTGCTTTCTCAAAACGGTAATAATATGAGGTGCATTCCAGGAAAAAGGGTTGAAAAATGAATGGAAAGTGGAAGAAAATTGCATTATGTAGTTTGTAATAAGGCAGCGTTTATATTTGCTTAATGTAAAAAAATTACAAATTTAAAATATTTTTGTTTACCCATTTAAACGTTTGAAAGCGGAAAATTATTTGATCGTGCATCTTTGGAAATCCATAGAACACTGGGCAGTATTGATCGCGACCCTCCCCCGCCTCCGCCCTCCCCACCCGCCCCCGAGCTGCCCGTGAGCTGCATACAAATTCACTCCGACAGTAGGTAGGTGGGTGAGGCGGGCGGAGCGGCAACCCCTCCCCCCGTCACAGCCAACCCCACTACCCGATATATACATTACACATAGCTTCTACGAGGGATGCTAAGAAAAATTGTTTGTTTACTGGACGGGAAATCTTTAAAAGCAATAATATAAACTGCTTACCCAAGGAAAATTTATGAAATAAGATTTTTTCATCAATACATATTTCTTCTAGCATCCTGCCCTATAGTTGTTGCCCTACAGTAGTTGGCTAACATCAGGACAATGTTCACCCTGTGTGCTTCAACCAGGAGTAACTCTGTGGAAATTCACTATGATGCCATCTTCCACTCCTATTTATGCCTTTCATCAATCTTCTCCCGGATTTTCAATTAATTATGAGTGGTTTCGCAGAATATGCAAAATCCATCAAATTTCAAAGTTAAAATTCAATTTCTATAAAAGTTCAGTTATAATTTCATCGTGGGCTGGTTGTTCCACAGAACTTGGATAATGACAAAACTTGAATAGTACTTTCAGAAAACTTGAATATTATCTTTTAAATTTGATGAATTGTTCAAATTCTATGAAAAAAAAACGTCCTAAGTAATCTTTCATTTTGAGTTCCTAAAGATGTCACAAAGTTTTCGAATTTGGAGTATTATTTTCATAGTCGGTGAGCTTTCATAGTTTTTTGTCAATAGAGGAATTTTTATGACCTCTGGTAGATCAATGGATAAGATCCATCCGAAAAACCGTAAGTCACGAACTTAATTTGTATTATTTCACTTTGCATGCATTCAAAAAAATATACATATTGTAAAATAAATGGGATTTAAAACTGCCGTTTAGAAATCCGTTTCCAGAGTGGTGGATGGATATTTCAATGGTCACCCTGGTGAAAGACCATCTTTCAGAATTGAAAGGTTTCTAGAAATGATTTTAGCCGTATTTGGTGACCAGATCTTAATAGTCAGGTACTCCCTCCCGACATCTTCAGTCTCACAACATTCCACCTCAGTTGGGGATGCTATGGTCTTAATGCCTCCGAACGATTGGGAACAGTTGGGACTACCCATACTTCAGCCTTACTTAAAAACATAGTGAAAAATTTTACACTTGACAAACATGTATGTGAAAAACTTTTTATCATATACGTTAAATAGAAACTGCCATAAAATATTTTCGTTGTTTGTTATTTGGTGTTATGCCGTATTGCGCTACCTCCTTCTTTAGCCGACGTTTCGAACAGCGTTGCAGTGTCCATCATCAGGGCAGATCCGGAAGATCCGAAGATGTGCCGTGAAAATCTAAAAACGTATCTGCCATAAAATAGTTCACGAAAATATATACATGCACATTGTTTGTACAGCCAAAGAGGGTTGTTTTTTTATGGTATATTCTTTCGACTAACAATGTGAAGGTTTCGGGTTAATAAAATTTATTAGATTAATTTGTCTTATTTCACCATTAATTAATTAAAAATGATATATATAAATAATAAATGGTATGCAAGGTAAGACATTGATAAAGTTCACCAGGGTTTGATTTAAGATTTTCACGGTAAAAAGTATTTTTGGGGTGTTATATAGTGTTGCGCTACATACTTATTTAGCTAACGTTTCGGACAACGTTACAGTATCCGAAACGTTGGCTAAAGAAGGAGGTAGCGTAACACCCCAAAAATAAATAACAAAAATTCACAAGGGTTGTCATTGTATATTCGGCAATGTCTCCCGGTTCCTCAATGTGTCTTCTCAGGAAACTGAATATTGCTTCCATCAGGCGGGATATTGGCACCACAGGTCAATTGGAGTCTCTTCATCCTCTTCACATTTCCTGCATATATTGGTGTTTTCCATTCCAACAGCTGCATGTATCTCGTGAGGTAGCAGGGTCCTGTTACTAGCCCTACCAGTTTCTTCAGCAAGTTTCCGTCCATATTGAGTTATTGCCTGGTTCGTGTAAGGATAATTACCATCAATCATGTGCATAGATTATTTCGAATAAATTAGTTATATTGCACACTTCAATATTGCATTTCATATCAATTTTCCTTACAATTACAAATATATTATTACTTATTTTACTAACATCTTCTGAAATGAATTATGTTCTATTATGGTTCAATAAGGTTTAATTTTCTGACCTCTCATGAGATAAGTAGATACCTACTCTTGAGTATTTTGTGGTTTTGGTTTATGGTTTTAAGAAATAAATATGAATGTGATAACTCTTCGTGTAAAACCCGGCCCATCCGGGACAGAGTATCAAGTTTTTGAATGGCGGAATTTGCAAGCGTTTCCGGTTTACAAAAGCGTTATTTAAAAAGGCTTAATTTTTATGGATGTTGTTTTTGTTACGGTCGTAAAGCGCGAATTTACTTTTCCGTGATGATTTATTTACCGCTATTTCATTTAGGTTCGTAATAATAATACAATACGGTCATGAAAACAGTTGCAGATGTAAAAGAGGTGGACTTATTGTATAATGTGTTGTAAAGAAGTATTTTACCTAGTAAAATATCTCCATTTCCCAAGCGCGAAGTTATTAGTACAGATCTTATCGGTTGATTTTCATATAAATATGTAAGACGACGAGAAATAACAACTAGTTTAAGGATTTCAAATTGTTATGATATTTTGTCGAATCTTCCGAATTGAAGTTTAACTTAGGTCATTAGAAATAAATAATAATGGAAACTTTAAACTTCCTAAAAATGTATCTGATTCTCTCATCTCCTCAACGTGTTTTTTTTAAACTTGAAGTTATTTGATTTACACTATTTTATTTTTATTTTACATCCTAATGTTGTCCGAAACGTTGGCTAAATAAGGAGATAGCAATACTGCATAATAATAATAATCCGAAAATAACACCCATGAAAATCTAGATTAATAACTCTTTTAGCTTGGTTTACTCATCGTTTCATTGTAAAAGTTACATATAAAATAACAGATGATATTAACACCTTAGCCAAAGCTTTTTTTTATTTGACGTAAAAAATTCCAACTACGACCTCGCTTTACGCGATAGTTGTAATATAAAGATAGATTCAGACTGGACGACGTACGTACGCATCGCTACGCCAAACAATGCTTAGCAACCTATACATTTTCTATGAAAATGGCCACAGACATTGCACGTCGCGATGCGTGTGGCCAATGTGATTCTAAAACATAAATTTTCATTGAAAATCTATGGTTGCTAAGTAGCCCAGATATTGTTAGGCGTAGCGATGCATACGTACGTCGACCCAGTCTGAATCTACCATAAATCGACTCCATTTTTAATGAAGATTCAACAGTTTCGCACTTGTACCACTAGTTGCCAGATACCTTGTATAATGAACCAAACACGGCTAAAGCCATTTCAAGCAACGTTTCAATTTCATCTTACACCATGGCGATACTGAGAGTATCTTCTACTCTGGAACGTGCCGCAAATATACTTTATATTATTTTTTATTAATTAATTGTGAAAGAAAACAAGTTAATCAAATAAAATTTATTTTCGCACGCCGGGTTCGAACCCGCGACCTTCGGATTGGTAGTCGAAAGCCTTTCCTCTAGACCACACCGGCTATCTATATATATAATGCTAGTCAAACTTTTGAATAGTCTGAAAGTTCTATAGATTTTGTTTGGTTAACTTAATTACTAATACAATGCCTATATAAAATAGGTTCCCTGCGCAAAATAGGAATAATAATTCGTTAGTTGGCCACTCCGCTGCATTTCCAACCGCAATCAAGCCCCAATCATTTCCTTATTCAAATTTATAATCAACTTAAAGAGTGAACAGTGGCGTGTCTCAGGGGGGTGGGTGCGTTTTTTCTTCAAAAACGATGACACGTATGTCAGTCGCCCTTCTCACGTTGATGTTGACAAATGGGAACGGCGAACTGAGAGCCAAGGGATAGAACCCCCCCGCCCCCGACCTCTTGCCTGCCCGCTCTGCCGTTCCCCCCGCACGCCACTGCCTCGTGAAGACAAGGGCCGCTAACAGGCGGGCGGGGGATGAAATTTGTTTTAAGAAGAAATTAATTTGACTTGACAGATATGAGATATATATTTTTGTGGTAGACCCCTCTCAGATTGCTTTCTTTTGCGGCAAATTATATTTTTAACCCTCTATTGAGTATTTGGTGAGCTGGTAGCTATATTTTACCTTCTGTTCTTTAGTACAATATTATTTGAATACCACGGCTAACTCATAAAAATCAAATAAAACTTTAAAAATGTATTTTAAAAATAAAAGTAAGATTAAAATTATTTAATTTCAAAATTAAATTTTGGTACAAATAATTTTTTGAATTTATAGTTTTTAGTAATTTTAAAACCACAATAATTACCTATTTTATAACTTATTTTAAACAATTATTTTCATAATATTAATTAATTAATCACCACTCATTGAAATAATTTTTGTCTATATGGTAATCAGGTAATAAGGTATCTAAGACACTTATTTGTCTATTATATACATTTTCATTATTCGTTTATCGAGGAAACCAATTGTTTCGATGTATGTTTATGATTTTGATTAAATAGTTGTGTATACTATAAAAATGCTCCTCCAGAATGTCTTTTAATAGTAAAAACGGTTAAAAACGGGACTGAAGTTCATACGAACAAATTAACAGGGTTTCAATGTTTATTGGCGGGAATATGTAAGAATAATTTGTTGGTATAAGTACGAAATTACGTATACCAACAAATTATTCTTACATGTTCCCGCCAATAAACATTGAAACCCTGTTAATTTGTTCGTAAGAACTTCAGTCCCGTTTTTACTATTAAAATGATCGTTTTTTCGAATAACATTTTTCTCCGTGTAAAAAGGACGCTCTTCCTTTCCTTCGCGCAACTTTGTATACTTGTTAACTTTGGGCAAACTACAAAAATAGTAGTATCGAAAGACTTCGGATCCAGCATAATAACGCCTTCCTTATATTAAGAAAACCATACGTGAATATACATAGAAGAAGTCGGATACGCCCAAGAAGGACATGGCTCGATCAAGTGAATCAGATACTCGGAGGGGTCAAGAGTAAGAATAACAGAAAAATTTGTATGATACGCGGACCAGAATGTTCAGTGGAAACTTTTTAAGTGTATGAATATTGAGTACAAACTTATCATCGGGTGTTAATTCCTCTCATGATAATTCATCATGTCTCGAAGCGTCGAAAACTGATAATTGGGGTTTTTAACCTTAGGTTAGGTTAGGTTAGTATAGGTTAGGTAAATGTGAGTTATGATGCGATGAATTATCATGTGAGGAAGTATCGTGTCTGAATAAATTTACTATGGGAATTCAGACGCTGAGATCTCATAGTCCGATTAGACATGGAACCGTATGAGACGATGTATGAATATGAATGAGGCAAGGAATGTGTGCCAAGACCGAGTTAGGCGGTCCGTCCTTTCAGCCTACCTCGTGG
The DNA here is from genome assembly GCA_951813805.1 of Limnephilus auricula. Taxonomy (NCBI): domain Eukaryota; kingdom Metazoa; phylum Arthropoda; class Insecta; order Trichoptera; family Limnephilidae; genus Limnephilus; species Limnephilus auricula. The sequence goes on along the minus strand of OX638388.1, from coordinate 4,469,619 downwards.
AAACGCCGTGATGGTTAGTTAGTTAAAACAAATAAATACTTACAGATGGTGTCCGAAATGTCCATCGGTAAAGTGCACTTACTTTGAGAGGTGATTTGAGGAGATAAAAAATCATCTATTATAAGTAATAATTATTAGCCATATTGAATCATCCATATTGAAAAAATCTCCCGAGAAAGATACATGTCGCCGACGGGACTCGAACCCGCACCCCTCTGATTGCCGGTCAGGAGCTCTACCATTGCATAAAAAATCTTGTCTTTAACATTAGTTTATCAATTTAAAAAAACAAAAATCATCTGTTGCATAATATTTTTATACGAAAAAAAAACAAAAAATTACGAAAAGAGTTTTTAACTTGTTTATATCTACTATTATGTAGAATCACCTCCGAAGTTAGCGCAATTTCCCCCGGACACTCGTATGTATGTAGAATCCTACATTTAAATTAAATAAATAAAAATTCAACAAAACATTTAATTCACCGCATTCAAATAATTCCAAGACAGATCTGGCACCTTCGAACAAAAAATAATAATATTCCTCTGAATATCTCAAGGAATGTTTTCACCCCTCATTGAGAAAAAAAGCTGCCCACTGAAATGGAAGGCTGTAATATTGATGTGTTCTGTCATTGTTTCGTCCATCCATCAACAAATCGATTTGTTTGGCTTTGAGGGGGGTAAGCTTTTTTAATTGAAAAACGCATTGGAATTTCTGTGAACTTTATATTGTTACAATAAGATGAAACTATGTTTATGTTTTTTATTCGATATAAAACAGTCTGACTTTTATAAACACATATACCTACAACACTAAACTAATCTCACTACAATAGAATGTGTGAGAAATTTGTCCGTAGACTTTTATTAAGGATTTAGGATTTTCGTGATGATTTATGGAGGTATTTTATTCACAAGCCTTTACATTTTACGGTAGGTAAGAATCAAACTAGATTCTTATACACAAAAAAAAACATATAGGTATGAACGCTTCTCTATATATATATTATAAATTATAAAATAAACACAGTTGTAATAATTTTTTTCACAAAAAAATATATGCAAGAAGGTACCCACCTAATGAGAAACTTCAAAGTACCTAAACCTTTCCTTTAATAATTATTTAAAAAAAAATCTAATTACCTAAAATAAAATTAATCGGGGAGCAAGATTAGTTATGGTGCTAGAGTCATTGATTCCTTCGGCACCGGTGCACAGTCGGGAAACAAGCCAATTACGCTCCCAACATTTGTACACAGTTGACATTTGTTACGTGAGAACGGGTCGTTATTGAGTTCTACAGTTCGGCGGTGGAACGACTTGCCGTCCTCTGCAGTTCCTCCCTTCTACAACGTGGGTCTCTTCAAGACCCAGGTTCACTCCATCCTTTCCATATAAAGACCTTCCACACAGAATCCCCAAAGATGACATAGGACCTAAGAGCCTCATCCGAGCGTCCAAAGTTGAGTTAATGTAAAAAAAAAAATTGAAGAATAAATGAAAGCTGCTGGTCTCTGAACTAAAACAATATTTTAATTGACTTTCTGAACTAAAACAATATGTTAGTTGAAAATCAGGAAATGAATGATACATTTACTTCGGTAAAATAAAATAAACGTTTATATTTTTATGATATAGATCGAACAGATTTCGTGGCAACGAAAGTTCACTCTATCCACTTCCATCCAAAGTTACAAGAGCCAATAAATTCGGGGAAGTACCGCCGCAGCAGCGGAACAATGAAGGCGAGTGTCTTAAACAAATGTTGTCCAATCAACTTAACTGGCTGATCTCCGAGTAACTGGATTGTTATTATATATATTGAAGGGTTCGATCCCCGGAGCGAGTTCAATCTAGTCCCCCGTGTACGGCTGTGTTACCCACCACAATCGATAGGTCTTTATACTAGAGGGTTATGATATTGTAATATGTACAGTTCGAACACAGGGTTCTATAAATCCTTTATTTTTGTAATTTCTGTCTTTGATGCACTAATAAGCAATGAAAAATCATGTGATTTTGATTTAAAAATTAGATCGCTTAGAAATATTTTTGATGATTTAATTAAATACTATGAGTAGAACACATATTCGTCTTTGAAATTATCGAATTAGTCTTTTTATAAGTCAAGAAAAAAATAAAATATCAAGCTCATAAAAATTCTTTAAAGTTCAAAATTTCCTTCTTAGGAACTCCTTTCCCGGAACGGGAATTTAAACCTTATCGCCATCTGCATAAGGAGTGTTATTGTTAACGGCCTGAATTTTACACGACGTGGTGCATCACCTTAAATAGTTATATTGTAAATACCACAAAGTATCGAGTATTTTTTTTAATAAGTCATTTTATAAGCCCAGAAAAATATTATTTTCTTAAAAAATTGAACTTATTTTCGATAATGATTTTATTTTTTCTAACACAGTAAACTTATTTTGTTGCACCATTTTAGTTCAAATTAATAAAATACTTAGTTTTTATTACTTATATTGTTTATAATTTATAATAATATTTTAATAATTTGAATGATTTTATTGTATAATGAGGAAAATAATTTTTTTAGAAAATGATTGTAAACAGTAAAATATTGTGCGTGCGCTTCTCAAAATAAAATAAAAAACTCTTTTTGGCGCTGTTTTTATCGTTAACCGCGAATTGAAACCTTATCACCGTCTACATAAGGAGTGTTATTGTTAGCGGCATGTTGCTGAATTTTACACGACGTGAACTTTAAATAGTTATGATTTTTATTATTATTTATTTACCAGATCTCGGAAACAGTTGACACCCTTGACTTGTATACAATGGTTTGTATACAATGAAACAATTATGAAACTTGGTTTGTATACAATGAAAGAATTATGAAACACTTAGATTGAACCACCGTTTTTGGATAGTCATGTCAATTTTCAAGACTAATGGTTCTTTCATCAGGATACAAGGTATAGGTACTTAAATTAAAATGACATACGTAACAAGTATAGACATAATTACAATTGTTGAAATACATATTCCACCACCTCGGAACCACAGTGAGGTGTTTTGTGATAAAAAAAACGTATTAATACTATGAAAGTGTATTTATGGTTCTTATTAATATTTAAAAAATGTGGGAGAGGAATATAGGAAGGGGGTAACTAACTAGGTAAAAATGAGTAAAAAAAATAGCACGTGGCTCTTAAAGCTGAGGATTTGGGTTTTAATAATATTGAATTAACTAAATGGATAATATAAATGTATTTTCGTTGTTTGTTTTTGGGGTGTTATGCCGTGTTGCGCTACCTCCTTCCTTCCGCAACACGGCATAACAGCCCAAAAACAAACAATTAAAATGCTTTTAAAAAAAGCCTTATTATAATAATATAATATTTAAATTTTATTATAATAATAATTTAAAACTAAAATGTGTTTTTTTTTCATTAGCTCCGTATGTATAATATCTCCAATAAGTATGTCTACAAAATTTTAAATTATGATATTTCGGTTGTGGAAAGAATGAAATGTAAAGTAATAATATTTTTCTCCGAATAAAAATGTTCGTCTCCACTCTTGCCGATCGAAATCCACCCTGGCAATATTTCAATGTTCGACGTTATGTTACTGCGCGCAGATAACAATGTACGCACGCATTAATATAAAACTACCCCCAAACAAAAATACACAGAGCTTTTCTCGCCGAGAGAAATAAGCTGCCGAATAAAGGGTCTAACAGACAAGCTTTCGCAGACCCAAAATGCAGTAAGCACCCTACACTTTCAGGGAAATGGGGATGAAAATGACCTTTTAAAGTTTAGCGTGGTTTTCAGATGTATCGTTTTTTCGAGGCGGTTCGGTTTCGACAAGCTGTTGCCAGAACCGCGTCACCACAATATGGTTTGTTCCGAGGTTTAAACATACAGGCTCCATGGCAGCAAGTGCGGTTACCTTTGGCGTTCGGTGTTAGAAGTGGAGATTTTTTTTTGTTATTTATGTATTCAGGGAATGTTGTGAGATTTTTTTCGCTCCGTGTCAGGTGTCATATTTTCCGCCGTACATGTTTTCATCCATCATATTGAGTTAGCTTTTTATTGAAATTTTGTGAAAAGAAAATATGTTCTCCAAATCCTTCACATAACCAATTTTGTATTCAACCTTAATAATGTTATAACAGTGAATTTACACCACATGTTTATATCTAAGCTTGATATTTTGGAGTAGGTAGTAGAATGTAATCGAATCTAAATCTTTCTAGGTAGTGAGTACCTACCGAGTTTGTATTTAACGTATATTACGAGTATATATTTTACTATTCGAAGTGTGGATGTAGCCTTACTGAGCTGATGATATTTGAAAACATAACCAACCGTAAGCCTTCTCGTATACAATCTAAACCAAGAACGCTCTTCAATCAATCACCTTGTCAAATTTGACAGATTTCAACTCAGCGATGTCTCAAATATTATGATATTTGTAACAATAATTATTGTATGATAGCTACGTGAAACGTTAAATAGGTTTGCCGCACTCGAAGTTTAGAGATATTTGCTCTGAAAATCTGTCAATTAACGATCAGTTATTGACTCTCCTCTCGAGGCCGTCACTCAGTAACGCAATCCTAGTTCCGGAACTCCTCAATCCAACATCTTCAGCTACTCGTCTCGCTCCGGTGGCAATAAATACTTCCCCCGAGGGCTGCTGGGGGGCGATCGGGAGGGCGGTAAAGGGGAGGGGGCGGACGTGCCCGGCCCGCACCCCTCCACTCCGCACTACTTGCACTCCAAATAATAATTCTTATATCACTCAGAAGGCTCTCCCACTACACAAAGATATATCGCCTTCTGATGATACAATCGAATCAAATAAACCCATAATACATCAATGTCCCGGAGATTTTTTTCCCCAAAATATCTCATATTGTGGGCATACTTCTGTTTTCGGATTCACCGTCAGGACGATAAATCGTTTGCGGGAGATTGAAACATATGCGGACACGGATTTACGGAGTATGAAAGTTTACTTAACGCTCAGATTTGTCAGATACAATATGATAAACTGTTTGTCAATATGGATATCAGAGTTTGCTGAATTGTTTTGTCTCAATATTCAGCTACCAAATTTTGATTTGGTAACAATCGTTATCCGCTGTTGATTTCTGTTTTAATTTTGTTCAAAACGTGATTACCTCATCAAGGCAATTCCACGTGGACGTATTTAAATATGCCCTCCACATTTTAGTGGGATTTAAATCGTCCCGGATTCTGAAGTTCTCCTCCCGCGGGAACTAAATGAGTAGAAAGAAAAAAACGTGTCGGCCATTACACACGGCAGTCACGAATTGAATCCAATAAAAATCCAGTTAAAGAAAGTAGCAGGAACCCTTCCGCCGGCTCGGTCGGTACAGATCGCGATCGTCATACTCCATAAACCCGCTCCGTGTTCCTTATCAAACCAATTTAAGCTGAAAACTTAATTCCGGTGGAGATATTCCGACGGTGCTGCTACTGAAGGGACTATGAATCAGGACAGTCGCGGTCTCCGGACGGGAATTAGGAAGTGGTGGACTTCAGGGGGACTCTCACTGTTCTGTTGGAGTTAGCTCAGAGTACTGTAGCACCAATCTAATCATCCCCCGAACCGCGAAACGAGCCGCACTTAAACCGTGCGAATGGTTTCTAAACACCACTGGACGCAGTCTGTAATCACAATGATATCTTAATTCCCCGTTGTCGAACTTATAATAGCCCGCAAACACGAACTAAAACGAATCATGAAATGTTTTTTAATAATTTAAAATAACAAAAAACTATGAACAAAATTTATTTTTTGCCCACAGTGATAAAAACTGGAATAATTATTGTAAGGTACGATTAGAGAGGAGGTTTTAGGGCATATTGCAGATCTAAAATATGTGTTTAAAGCAATCAGAGTGGAAGATATCGTATCGCCAGGGGTGCTAGCATAATCGATCGATAGAAGTTACCGACCGATTGTCGGTAACTTCTCATTGTTCCCTAGGACAACTGCAGATCGCTAACGTACAAAAGACAGTTGATATCGAATATATTAAGGACACTTAGTCATTGTGAATTGTCACCTATGCGTTTGCGATCTGCAGTGGTCCTAGGGAACGATGAGAAGTTACCGACAATCGGTCGGTAACCTCTCATCGATCGACTATGCTAGCACCCCTGGTGTTAGAGACCACCATTCAGAATTGAATCGTCGCTTTAAACGGCTTTAGACATGTTTGGTAACGATATCTGATTAGCCAGGAACTTCTCCATCTTCCTCTTCCCTATCTCCTTCCCCTTATCACTACCTTCAGCCTTACAACATTCCCCAATTGGCAATGCCATAGTTTCACTGGCTTCAGATTGTTTAGATCAGTTAGGTCACTTGTGCGGTAAACGCATAAAATAAAAACTTTATTTTTTAAATTGTGGTTTCTGAGAGTACCTATCTACAATTTAATATATTTATATTTTTTAATTTTATTCAGATATAAATATAGTTCAGGAAGCCCAAATTATACATATTTTTGTAAAATGTTTTGACTGTCAAAATAAGAGGAATTCCCGTTTTGGAACAGTCAAATTTTAGGATGAATTAACATATTTTGCACAATAAAAATGAAAAAGAGTCATAAAAAAGAGAAGGGGAGAAATAACAAAAATTGATTAAAACATAGTTAACTGATCTTTGTTTTGCATACTTAATAAAGTAATAATATTAATAATAATACGTACATCTACCCAACAATTAAATATTTAAACATAAAGGTAAGCAGCTGCATTGCAAAAAATAATCCTACATATTATATATTTTGATAAAAAAAACACACACACAAAAAAGAGAAGAGAAGAAAAATAATAAAATAAATTAATGGATTAAAAAGCAAAGTTGCATACTTTTTGTTAGTTGTAGTATATTTATTAAAATAATAGGTGTAATATACAAATATGAATTTAAACAATTTATCGGTATTTCTCGAAAGAAGTCTTTTTATATAATTTCCAAATTGATCGATTTCCATTTATTAGATTTTCCTAATATATTTTTTGAATTATTAATCCATGTGCGAAGACCCTACTAGAGCTTGCATTTCTTGAGAATATAAAAAGTGAAAGCCCTTTCAATATTAAATAATAGTAACATAATTCAGCCAATTTGAAAAGATAATTCTCCTAACCAGGACCTTTTAAGTCTGGCTGTCTTATTAACTCCAGGAGTGAATTCTGATAAATATAGACATCGAGCGGCGGAATGAAATGAGCCTAGATGTAAAGTGACAGATGGACAATTTGCCTATTAGTCGCGTTAGGAGCGTTAGGGAAACAAATTCGGTTTTAAAATGACTAACGTCTTGCCTCGCGTCAGTTCATCCCTCGGGACTAATTGGACGAATTTAGGGAGAGGGGGATGATTTTTTTTTACATAAGTACTTAATTAAAATACTATACTTGAGGACCTTGAGGTGAACAGAAGAAGAAACCAATAATCATGCCTGTAATTTTTTGTGTGTTTATTCAAAATCTTGTAAAAGACAATCGACTTGGAATGATGGCTGAAAATGGTTTTTGGTAATGAAAAAGTCATAATTCACAAGTTATTTTCAATTTTCTTTAGATATCGTAATATCGAGGATCCCCCGACAGTTGTCCTCCCGGTATACTTACATGCCTATATGTTGTACAAAATGTGCAGCCGGTTTAGCGAAATTACGGCATATACACACTTGCACAAAATATAACTAAGGAGGTTCCACGAAGGATGTGCGGAGAGGATGTACCATCGAATAACAAAAGTATATCGAATAAAAAAGTATTTTAATTAAAATGCTTCAAGGATAAAACTACTTGTCTACTTTATGTATATACCAGCGTATAAGTACAAAAAATCGGCACTGTTTAAAAATAGATTGATATTTTCGGTTTGAAATTTTTATTTTATTAACATTTTACATAATGATTACAGTAATTAAGTATAACATGTTATACGGTATACAAAGTATAACAGTAATTAAGTATTACTAGTAAATATTTACTTTACACATTATAGCAGAGAATTAAAAATAAAATAAGAAGAGTTGTACCTTTTAAAATTAAAAAAATTATACAATTTAGCAAAATATGTATATATTTAGAGAGTTAAATAAAACAAAATAAGACCTACAATACAACAAGGTGTAATGTATAAAAGCTAGTTAGTAGGTAAAAGCATAAAATTATTTGTGTGCATTACTTCAAATATAACAAAAAAATAAGGATATAATTTACTCGTAAGGTTGTTAAAAATAACAAAAATTAATTATTAGCAGATAAAATTAAAATTATATGCCTTTTGAAAGTTGCAAGATTGTCAACACTATGTATCTATAAGTTCACAATATTTATTCGCCAAGTTATGAATTCTAAGAATTGGTGAATAAACAGAGTAATTTGTATTGAAGTTATTGTTGCAAAAGTATCTTTACTTGGTAAATAATGACAAAAAAATTATATTGTTATTATAGTTACGGAGGGCCAACTGTCGGGGAATCCATTGTCGGTATTGAGATTGGTGAAATTATTTATTTCCATATAACTCAAATTTAACAAATTTCAAAACATATATTTTTTAAATTGAATCTTTGCAAAGGCTTTTCTTATTTCATGTTTGAATAAAGCAAGTCTAGAATATTAAGAAAACAAGAGCTGTCAAAATGAAATGCCTCGCTGACTTTCCAAAAAGCCAACCGCGTAAACAGTTCAAAAGGGGGAGCCCGACACAAGAGAAAGAAAAAAACTATATAAAAATCCACCCTTCATTCACAATATATGAAATTTTCTCAATTTTCATTTAAATCTCCGGGGAAGTACCGCCCCTGTCTCTTTTTGTTAGGTTTTAAGACCGCATACCTCGTTTCGGAACAAACTCATATATCACCATGTGCGTTGGTATCCAACAAACTGACTCTTATTTCCTCGTGGCATTGGGGCTATTCTCGCCGGGAGCATGAATTTTTTAACAAAAGGGGGTTGCCATGAATTCCGAAACAAGGATGTTATAGGGAAGTAGGTACGCGTAACTATCGGAGGGTTGTGGAGGTAAATCTTGGAAATACATTCACTATAAAAGGCTATATTTAAAAGAAGAAATATGATCAATATGACGTTCCCAACGTGTCAGGAATATATAATATACATCGGGAGTAACGGGGCTATTTGAGTTTATCTGGACTAGTCTCAGTAGTACCGTTGTTTATCCCGGGGCACATTGTCTTGTGAAATACGACTGAAAAATTATTTATTAGAGCAAATTATAATGCTTGACCAGAGATTATTATTTATGTTTTATTCTGGTTATATCTCATAATACACACTGGACAGGAAGCTTTTAAACTTATACGGTAGCTTTGTATGTAAATTTAATCAATCGGAACGCTCGTTTAAAATGTATTCCAAATCGTGTGAATCAATTCATTCACAAAAATAAGCAAGTGACTAATCATTACGGCTTATGATACATATATATATACGAGAGGAGTGACTGAGGCATAATGAAGACCATCAAGATTGGACTCACCCGGGCGTTGATTTTCCCCATATTTCTACCGTATGGAAAAATGAACACTCAGAGCCAGCGAAAGTGGAGCTGGAAAAAATGCTCAGGATTCCATGGACAGCCAGACGCACAAATATGTCTATTCTGGAAGAGAGTCAGTCATTCACAATGAATAGACTTTCAACTATCTGCCTACAATGTATTTTAAGATATTCTGAGCTCAGAACCACGAGGAGTGGAGAAGCTTTGTCCACTTAGGAAAGTGGTGTAGGGATCACTATCCTCAGCAACGAGGAACCGATTAAAAAAGAAGACCTCTAGAAGAAAGGAGGCACACTGATCGGCACATGAAATCCTTGCTCCGAATGACACGACGGTATTTGATTTAAGGATGAGTTTGCGTTCTTGAAAGTATGTGTGCGACAGATTCGGAGAGTGATAAGGTCTTTGAAAGAAGGGTGAATACCCAGCAATGAAAGTACCTAAGTAACCCAAAGAAACGAGGTTTCCAGTCGAACAGTCATTTTAAATTCCAACAAAAATGTGTACCTATGGCAGTGAGATATGTTGTTGGCAATTGAAACGTTGCTTGAAATGGGGTTTTCCGTATTTTGTGACCAGATCTGAATAGCCCACCTTCCTCTTACCCATCTCATTCTCCTCCCCACCACCTTTGCCTAACAATACTAGTGAAACTATGGCATACTCCAATTGGGGATGCCATAGTTTCACTGATTCCAAAAAGAGGAATTTTAAAGGTATAAAAACGTTGCTTGAAATGGGGTTTTCCGTATTTTGTGACCAGATCTGAATAGCCCACCTTCCTCTTACCCAACTCATTCTCCTCCCCACCACCTTTGCCTAACAATACTAGTGAAACTATGGCATACTCCAGTTGGGGATGCCATAGTTTCACTGATTCCAAAAAGAGGAATTTTAAAGGTATACTTAATGTGTTATGAGCCATTATTTAAAAAAATTTGTTACATATATTATTACTATTATTATAGAAAACAATCACTCTGAGTTTTGATATATTTATTAAAAATAAAACACTTATTTTGTTTTAAAACCACAAGCGTTTATTTATTTATTTTACCGACCGGTATCGCTTTGCTCGAACTATCATCAGAGCACAAATTAATACTAAACGTAAACTATGAGCTTAAGTTTTATTTAGGATGATATCTATGAAATCAGATTCATAACCATTATTTATCGCATTTTTAAAAATTACTATTTTTAGATACGTTTTAGATTTTCACGGTCAAAAGCATTTTCGTTGTTCGTTTTTGGGGTGTTATGCCGTGATGACACATCGACGGATCTGCCGGATCTGCCCTGATGATGGACACTGCAACGCTTTCCGAAACGTCGGCTAAAGAAGGAGGTAGCGCAACACGGCATAACACCCCAAAAATAAACAACGAAAATTACTACTTGTTCTTTAGAACTCGTGGTTTTAAAACAAAACAAGTGTTTTATTTTCATCACATCTTCAGATAAATCGAACAGTTCCAATATATTGCTTAAATTTAAAAAAAATGTTTTCGACACAAAACTGATGTCATCTTTTTCCAGTCATCATTCACAAAAAGCAAGGTTTTTATTGTAATTTACAGGTATCGTGATAATGGTTTAAATGATAGCAGTCCTTTGAATTCCTTAACACAGGAGTTACAAAACGTGATAAAAGTTAATTCATAAGACATTAAAAAACACCAAGCATTCAGCTAATGTAGCAACAACCTACCTGACCATAAATGGAAGCAAGGAAAGGAAACGACATTATTGGTCGAGGGTTTGCAAGAAACTCTGGTGCATAGTTCATATTTCTTGTAGAATCATTTAAGGTATTTAGGTGATCTCACTTCGGTAAAAAAACTAAGGAAACGATGACTGTCTTGCGAATTTATACCGCTCTGGTTAAAAATGTTCTTGTATATTGTATTTATAAGTATCATGATATAACAAATGAAACAAATACTTAGTTTTAAAACACTTTATTTTTATTTATATCATGATTTAGTTTTGTGCATAGTTGTTTCATCAAGCGTACGATTTTTTAATGTGAAAGTAGCCAGAGTTTCCGGCCGTTGCCCGTGCTTTACGCAGAGATTTTCGAAATCAGATGTAGACAGTGATTTGCCTCTTATTTTGAAGTGTGTAAAATTTTATCGAGGAGTAACAATATTCTGCTTTAAGGGGTGATAAACGAGAGGTGATTTTTTGAAATCTCATCCTTTTGTTTTAAAGGTCAAATAATAATAATAATATTTTGATGATTTGTATAGCGCTGTTTTTTTGTGAAATATCACCTCAAGGGGCTGTACAAATGAATTTTATATTTTTTATAATCTTACTTCTTACTACAGACGATACCAAACATTATAATAACTTATGACTAAAATATTGACTCCACCGGTTCTTCGATCACTGATACAAAACCATATGTATAATGCATTTGGCCAATGAGCAGGATGCTGCGTAAAAATATATATTTATTTTTCTATATATTTTACTCTGTACAGGTAGAACATATACCTACTGGACCATATCACCTACGTATACCTAATAGGTCACTCTACGTTTATTTACAGATATTTTTACCAATCTCGGAGAAAAACTGTAGATTTGTATCGAAAACAAAGCTACGCACACAAGACTCTTCTTTATATAATATACCTATAGAAAATTACATCATAATATTATAAATAAATAAAGCATACACGTTGTAACACAATACCATTAATTAATATTTTACAGCCGACCGGGTTTCGCTTTGACAGGATGGTACATCAGGGGTCAATTGTCAATGTTAACTAATTACACTTATACGCAGATACACACTACATAAATATAGTGAGATGATTTTTAGCGAATCACTACCCATAACATCGAGCATGTACAATGTACAAGACGATCTATGCATTTGAATTTAGTAAGATGCGTCTGCGAAGTCTGAGATGTGTAGTTAATTGTCTACGCGTAAAGTGGTTGGTTACAATGTCTCAGGATTTTTTTAATTTTTTTTTTTTAATGTTTCTTTATTCTTTGAATAGTAAATATATAACAATTGTGGAATTTATGGCCGCCATACTAGGCACATGCCCGTGTTATGGTGGCCGATTAACTTACATTTAGAAATATTAACATATTCTCATGATGTGGGACTTTAAAACTAATACTTGATGATATGATATTACGTAAAAAGATCTAGGAATAACTATAATTTAAAATGGAGTGGATGCATGTAGGCAAACAAAATAACCGATATAAATCAACAAGCCTAAAAAGTAAATGGCACCGGGCGGGAAACGTCGTTCGATTGACGGAACTGTTAAACCAAAATCTCGTCAAGGTGGTCAATTGTGCCTAAATGGAAGCAGAAGGTCTCAAGACCTGCTACAACCCAAAGGATTGACGACATAAACAAGTCCGGCGAAACACTTCTTGTCAACGCAAAACAAGGAACCCAGAAGACGGGATTCAGTCATTCCTTGTTGGCTATATCATTCATGGTTAAATGTTTACGCACAAAGTTAGGAACAAACGTGGATGAAACCGATTTTTTTTCCTTTATTCGTAAAATATTTTTGTATACAATTTTTTTACATGATTTTCGACTACCACACTAGACACATGCCCGTATTATGGTAGTCGAAATTTGAATACATAATTATATAAATTTAATACATGTTAATTTGTTCGTAGATTTTTTTGTTAAATGTAATGTATTTGTATAATAGGTAATAGGTCTACACAAAAATAAACCAACCGTATTGTAGACTGTTGATTTTAATAAGATAAAATAAATATAAATGGGCGAATAAATAAATGACTTTACCTATTAAAATAATGAAGATAAAGACTAATTAATTATTAATCTATTTAATTTTTGTTTTAACAAAATTAAAATGAAAAAAACTAAATAATAAGGCAAATTATCTTAATTCAATGATATTAAACTCAGCGATTAAAATTTCCGATTCAAATTTATTCTTTAAAATAGTTCCTTCTCTTTATAAATAACCAAATCTGAACACTTTGACATAAAGATTATAAGTTTTCGATTTTCTGATGTCAATACTCAGCGAGTTGAACATTTTGGGAGCAATATATGAGAACTGTCGCTGGGTGAAAGCTGTTTTCGTTGAAAGAAAAATCATTTTAGGTTTGATGAGTGACGGGTAATTTTTGTTTAAAAAGGGGCTCTGATGGGGGCTCTGAAGGTTTACATTTGAATATTATCCTTAGCAATAGTTTTTGAATTCAGACTATGGGATGAAGAGTCGATATTGCACAACTTCCCCATCCCGCAATACCATACGTAGCAATTGATTGAAAAAGTGCAAAGTAAATACATCTGTTTGTAGGTTAAGGATCAATTCGAATCAATGTACCGATCACGGTTTTACCATTGACAGCCAAACCGATATTGATTGGGAAAAAATAGGATATCGATATACGCTGACAACATTGGAGGTCGTTATACGAATGTACATTCCAAAACATCAAACGCCAAACAATTACGTGTGAATATTAAAAAAAAAATACTAACCCAAATATGCATTGGCAGACTACATTTACTTTTTGACACTAAATAGGAGTTAATTAATCAAAGCGATCTTAAGTCATACTTCAACCATCTTCGTTTCTCAAAGATCAAACGGAATAATTTGCTCGCGTCTTAGATGAATTATTTAAGTCTATGGATCGTATACATGACATCTTTAATTTCTAAGAGCTTCGTTATTTAAACTCCGTTCATTAATAAACCAGTAATTTTTCATAACTAACGAGAATATCCAAATATATGCCTATTGATATATTGAAAGTTAACCGAAATTTATCTGATACTATGGAGGCCGTGTTGAAATTTATCAATCATGGGTCAGAATATCTCTTCACAAATATTTATAACTGATCATTATGTAGATGACGGATTTAGTCAACATTGTATCGATCGTCCGTGCTAGGACGTCAGAACTCTAAGATATCTATCGGTCGGTAGTTTTAAAACATTAGCTTCAACTATTATAATTTTATACCGTTTTGTAAAGCCAAATGAAAAGATTATGTGATGATTCAACGACCACAAATTATCCATCCAGAAATCTTAATATGGTCAACTTCTGGAGTAACTGGCTCGAAACTTCTTCCCGTAAATCGCTTTTGACAGTGTCTGGCTTAAGGCTACGTAAACTGTCAAAACCAGAGGTATACTGGTGTGGTATTTCGTGATCTATTACATGCCTGTGTGGGTAGGTACTCATTTTAATGGGAAATTGAAATCGGCAGTTGTTGTATTCTAAGTGGCATGGTATACGAGGCGTTATTTATTGAGTCTAATAACAATGAATATACACATTTTTTTTTAAATAATTTACAACACCGTAGAGGTATAAATTAATTACATAACCCTAGCCAACCTAAACTAACGAAACAAAATAATTTATACACGTAATAAATTAGATTTTATTTTAAGGTTTTTATTTCAAATCATTGTCGTTGTTTATTTATCTCTAGAATGTTATTTTATTTTATTTTTTATTTAGTAACTATATTTCATTTTTATAAGAATACTAGCTGACACGGCAAACTTCCTCCCGCCTCAGAATCAATAAATGTGGTGTTTAATTTATTAGCTGTTCGAATTGATTCAAATTATGTCGACCAACGCACATTATTTGAAAAGCCGTTCCATACAAAATATGTGAAAAAAATTATTTTCTTCATAATTAATTTTCCCGTGATTTTTCCGATGTTTTAATAGTTATTCTGTTAATCGGGATGGAGACAAATCCAACAAACCAAAGATCATAAAAATCGGTCCAGCCGTTAGTTAGTAAGTTCTTTTCCGGTAGTTCCTTAAACCAAGATTTAATGTAGTTAGTTTTGGTTTTAATTTATTTTAGGTACTAAGTGGGAGTTTGTTATATACCTTTACTGCTAAAAATTCAGAACTTCTTTGTCCAAAGGTGGAGTTACAAGTTACAATTGAAAAGTGAAATGTAATATTTTAAAACGTAGACGAAAAACATTTGCAATCTTTATGCGAATAATATACTCCAATGTGTCGTTTGCAAACTTAGACCACTCAAGAAAAAATTGCAAATTGTAAGAAATCTTTATATTCAAAATTAATAAAATGTAATGATTTAACCACTTTTATCGTTCTAAAAAGTGACATGCTTCATGCTCTTCATTAGGTTTTATTTAAAACTAAATTTTTGGTTAGTAAGTATTTTAATATTTTTTTATTAAAATGGTGCCATAAAATACGTGTTCTGTGTTTGAAGCCGTGAAATCTTTATATTTTCTTACATTTTCGTTGTTGAAAAAAACATCGTTTTATTTCGTTCCAGTGCAGTAGCGGTGGTATTCTATAATTCTTAGTTATGTTCTTAAAATTAAATGTTCGTATCTAAGCTTCCGTACTGAAATGTATGATCTTTTAATCAACACATGATAAAGATTATCCATTGCGGAAAAAATTTTCCACTTCAGGTAAGTTTTAAAAAGATTTTCATCGAGCTATGGCGTTTTTTAAGCACCTATTATTGTTTTCTGCGGATGGAGATTTTCTCTGCTGCTAGCCTCTGCAATTAAACACGTTTTAAATATTACTTTTAATTTTAATTCAATAATAATTTTAATTCATTGACATGCTTCATTACATTGAACGCTTTTTTCTTATCAAAATCAAGTCTGTAGACTTCTTTTGTTTTCAAAATCAAGTCTGTAGACTTCTTTTGTTTTCAAAATCAAGTCTGTAGACTTCTTTTGTTTTCAAAATCAAGTCTGTAGACTTCTTTTGTTTTGGAATTATTTGAATATTTGAATATTTGAAATGAATGATAAATATTGCAAGTAAGTACTACTCTACTTACTACTAGCCATAGGTAGGTGCTTAAAAAATATGATGAAAAATAGTACCTACATATGACGGCATTTTGAATTTTAACCAAGCTATGATGTTTATAATTAACAACGGAACAACAGCAACGTAAACTGCTATAATCACTCCAACGCTTTTTGCCACAATATTTTTGCCGCACTATTTCCATTATTTTTTGCCGCACTATTTCCAAAACCACGGATTGCTTTGCTGCCAAAATATGGCAAATATTCTCTTGATTCCTTAAAAAGTTTTAAAGTTAATGATTTTATAATTTTTTTTTGTAAACCCTACGAATATTTGATAATAGACAAAAGATATGTGAATTTATTGGCTATATAGAACTATAATCAATTTGTATGTGTCCGTACTCAAATTCGGAGGTATGATTTTTTTTAATGTGGGCAAAAAAATTTCCTTTAGCAATCCGAGAAAAAATTGCTTTGTCGCACCAGTGGATAAAGTATTTAATCCAGTAGGGATGGTGCAATTCTAGTCTGAAATATTATATTACATAAGATACATATAAATTGGTGAAAAAAGTAAAAATAACATGAACATGAGAATACGTAATGAAAATATAAAATAAAATTAACGGATTATCCTAGCATCGTCTGTATCCATCGCCATTCAGTGAAGAGCTAAGCCACTCTGATGCAGCCGAACAATGACGTCCATGTCCTGCCCCAGAAGCTGGCTGGTCGTTGACGAAGTAAAGAGTGAAATGATTTCACCCTCCCTTTAGTGAACATCGTAGAAGCACTGCATAGTCTAGGAAGTTGCAGAAGTTGCTCGTGCGTATTGTTACAGCACAACTTCAGCTTGGCTCGTTGCGTTGCTGGGTTGTGCCCTCAGCTCAGATGTGTACAGGGCATGTTGTATGTCTTAAGGTGAAGATAAACGCTAAATAACTTTACTACGAATCGGTTTACATTATAAATACAAAAAATAGGCTTCGAATAAATTGAAGCTTTTCCTACCATTTCCATAGTTAAAAAAATTAAGTAAACTACTAAAGGATTTGTTAATTAAAAATGTATTAATTATAAGAAACAACTTATACGCGTTCTAGCTAAAATTATCTGTATCAGTTTCCATTGATGAATTTTTAATATTTTTTTATAAAATTATTCATTAAATAAATAAAAACAACTTATCTTGATCACCTTTGCCATGCGATTTGAATGTCTATTACCTTAATTCGTGGCGATAAAAGGTACACTAAAGGCTCCGTCAAACAGGAGGCGTACTTACGCGCGTCAAGGCGTTAAAACGTCCCGGACGTATAACGCTACGTTGTGTTGTATTGAACATGTCTAAACCGGTCAAACAGAGCGAGCGTGTAATAATACGCGAAACTTTGCCGCCGCGGCAGAACGCCACGTTGTATTTTTGTTACAAATTTCCTTTGACGCCGGGAGTTCTTGCTCGACTGTGGTAAAAATGGTTGCTGAAAAGTTAATTGAATGTGTCCGAAAACATCCTTGTTTGTATGAAACGAGGAAGAGTGCCTTTGTGGTGCCTTTGCTTATTTGATGTTGCAGAAGGGAATGCAATTCTTCGAGGCACTCTCGTGACATACGTAAGTATTGAAAGAAGCGATCTTCATGTGATGAAAGCTCCCCGAATAAACGATGATATTCTCCAAATTCTTTCCTCTTGTTATTAATATCATGCACCCATATTCTATTACTACGGGAACGTGATAATGCACACAGCAGTAACAACTTATCTTCATCTGACTAACAGTGAATGACGCCGAACGCTCTGGCTTGTGCGTCGAAGCCGTTCAAATAGAAAGTACGCGACGTTACGCTTACGCCTTGACGCACGGTAAGTACGCCTTCTGTTTGACAGAGCCTTAAGAATATATACATTTTTGGCTTGCGGCTTCGTCTTAAAAAGTAGTTATGATAAACCAGATCATGATTTTCGTTTTGGAGCATCACTTTCCAGAAACTTTTCTTTGTAAAGGCACCATTCTTTAGTAGGTATGTTCTATCATTGTTTTGCACTGAATTTTTTTTAGATATAATATCTGTTTAAATTAATTTTTCCGATAACACCGTCACTCGGCGTGGCGGTGGCAATGGTTCGATCCTAACCTTGTGTGTATACGGGAGAACCTGGCCATTGTTCGGCCAGTCCAGGTTGGTCCGATGAGTAACTCCGCTCCATTGTACGCGACCCCCGACCTGTATTGTTGCGCGGAGGAAGTGACCGAAGGTCGCGACTCTGTTCCTACCGACGTCATATTATATTGTGTGCGTAAACAGACTATTTTCGCTATTTCATATTTTCTATGAATGGCTTAATGTATTTTGACAGTTACTGATAGGCTTATGTTTTTTTAAATGTATGCTTTTTGTTGTTTTCATTTGACGACATCTGTAGTTTCAAATACGTGAAGGTAGATAATTTATAATGTATTGACCGTGAAATAAAGATATTCTGAAACCGAAAGCCTTTGTAAAGGAACTATTTATATACAAAGTAAAGTAGTTTTTTCATAGTCCTCCTCCCAAGGTATTCCTGTTTCATTTCAAGCAAATGTTTCGATTCTGAATGATGGTCCTTTACTAGGACGACACTGGAAATAACCAGGTTGATCATTTTTTTTTAATATGTAACACATCACAATTGAGGTCTGCACAAGCGGGAGAACTATGTGAACTATATCGCCACCCGGTTGGGCAGAGTTTTGAGGCGGGTTAATGTAGGAAAGAATTTATTAATGCGGGTCTTGAAGGGGCCCAGATTAAATAAAGGAGGAAAAACGCCGGTAGCTCGTTCCACATACAGAGCCGACTAACACAAAAACGAGTCGAAGAAACGACCGTTTTTATGAAGGGTGACTGGACAACTCAACACTGTGGTACTTCAATACTCTTTGATTAAAAGTCATGAAATATGATTTAAAATCATGAAAAGTAATGAAAAAACTAGGTTAAATTCGTTATGTTAGGTTAAGCTATATGCAATTTTTCTCATCACTTTTAATGACTTTACGTCACTTTTCAAAGGAGGGTTGAAGCGCCACTTCGTTGAGTTGTCATAGAACCCATATGAAGTCAACATCAACTGTAAACTGGTATTCCTTTGGTTTCCGACAAGTTTAACGCACATGCACCAACCAGTGCACCGGGAATCAATTCTGCTAGCTCCTTAGAGCAGGATCTATAAAATACCTGTTGAACAGATACAGCATTCCCAATACGTCCTCTATTTTTAGACTAACCCTGTGCGGAAAATGGGTGACGGTTAGTTAATCATTTAGTAAGTTTTTAGTTATTAAGTTCAAAGAAATAAGTGTTTTAATTTAATGTCAGTTTATCATCTTGAGTACACATACTAAACATTTCTACCTAAGTAACATAATATTACTCCTTCACAAGTACTTTTAGATTTTGCTCGCTAATCTTAATGGAAAACATTAATTAGTACAATATAACCAGACTTCAAAACAGTATACTGATAATCTTCGACCATGTCTTTTAAAATATTCATTCACGATTTGTTTAACATTCGGGGTATTATTTCTTGGCTAAGGTAACAATTTAAAATCTTATTAATCTCTCCACGTATGAGAGGTAGCTCAGATGTTAATATTAATATTATATAAAGCTTAGTCACAAGTCCATTAAAACATTGGCGTTAAAATGTAATAACTCATGGAACACGTAACGCATATAAAAAAAAATATATTCGCAGAATTCACTTCGCAACTGACAAAACCAATAAATTATCTTTGTCGTGTGTTACAATTTACAATAATTAACCGTACTTTTTATTCCGCTTTGCGACCGATTATTCATGCGCAATAACGATTTCGTAATACGTTCTCGTATCAGATATTTCGATTTTTTAAGGACAACCAATCCCAAAATATTTCTAGAGGGCACATACTAACAGCCGCCGCACCTAAATAAAGAAAAAAAAGTCGACGGCACTCGCTCGAGAGGCTCGGTAATGCTATAATTAATTTCGGTCGATGGCGAACGTTTAAATTTTTATTATATTATTATAGGCATCTATGTTTTGATGCGAAAGATACAATGATTTTGGAATATATTAAACGTGATAAAGTCCATATCAGTGATAGATTTTTATCTGGACCAAAGTGGAAGCAAAATTGGTCTCATTTAGCCGAAGGGGCACTGACGGACTGTTCTCAAAATCACAAAAAAAAAACATAAAAACCCCAAAAATACACAAGAGCACCAGTTTAATCAACTTTATAAATCGATAAACTTTATCACGTCAACGATTTTGGGTACGTGTTTTCAGAAACTAATCTAAATCTAAAAAAGAAAACTAATTTTTTTAACTAATTGTGCAGGATTGTAACTAATAAAAGCTCAGGATTCTACAGATAGCCAGACGCATAAATGTGTCCGTTGTATAAGAGATGGACATAACAATAGGCTTTCAACTGTATTTTAAGATATTTTAGACATGTTGCTTGCCAAACTCATGATTCCAACCTGCAAAAATTCATAGTCAGTGATAAAGTGGAAGGCAGTATAAGCGGAGGAGATGACTAAGTATCACTGGCGTCCGGTTGGCTCTCCACGCAGCGCAGATCCTCGAGGAGAGGAAGGGTCTGATCCACTGTGGAAATTGGAGCTTGGATCACGATCCTCAGCAATGTTGAACCGACTTATAAAGAAGAATATTGTGCATTAAATATTTTTTATCTTATTCTGCTGAAGTAAAAAGCTGTCATCGGGGTTATCTTTACCCAGATATTTAGAATCTAGAGCACGGAACGACCCGGCAAAGCTGTTTTAATCGAAGTTCCTCACCTATAATAATACTCAACAAAATTTCATCCTAAATTTGAACTTGACCATTCCAAGACACCGATTTCAAACAAATTGATCATTTGTCACGCGATTATGCGCCGGACCATTATTCGGCCGCTATTAATATATTCGTGATGCTGTGTGGTGTGTGCCGTCTGGACATCCTCTGGTCCAGGTCGTGATTAACCACCGCCGAGACGGGGCCGGAGATCTCCCCCGGGTTATGGGACCCGGGTGCTGGCAACTACTAGCCGGAGTGCCGCAGGGTCGCCATTTGAGCCCCCATCTACGCAAGGAGGCGAAGCTTTGTTTATACTTTTTATTCTTCTGATAATGTTGGTTATGATCTTCACAAGGAAAACACGTTTAATCTATACTCTACGTACCTACATACATTTTTGACCAACACAAAAAAACGAAAACAAAAATGCTACAAAAAATCAGCTTTATTATTTTTTATTTAGTATTCATTGAGTTAGTTTATACAACATGAATATAAGCTCATTTATACAACATAATATTTCATTTTCTAACTTTAAATATTTTTACAATAAACATCCTTTCTTTTTAAATACATTCATTCTTCCTTCATTTTTCAGACTTTCAGGCATTTCATCACACATCTTTAGACCTCTGTACATTAGGCAGTGCGTGATTTGAATTACAAAAATTTATAAAAAAAGAAGTTATTATCCATGTAGCTGTTTATAGCTCCCTCGATGTGTAATTTCGAAAATATTGCTGTTTTAGTTTCATGCAACGATACCTAACCAATCCTAGTCTAAACAAACCGAATCTAACTAACCTAGCCATCTAATATGCACATTCCACTTAATAAAAAGTGTTTACCTATGTAGCTGTTCATATCTCCCCCGATGTGTATTTTCGCCAAAATTTCTGTTCAAAGTTCATGCAAAAATGGTTAAATAATGACATAACTGTTACTGCTAGCTATGAAAAAAAAACTCAAGCACGAGCGATGAATTTTCGGGTACAGTAATTTCCTGTATCTTTATTATTTGGTGACAGGATGTAAAGAAGATAGTCATCTATGCTCAGGATTGACTCCTACGCTCTCAGAGAACAATGATTTAGATGGCGTGAGTACATAATTGTACCCAAGATCAGTGTGTCATCAACTTTTTCAAAAACGCTTTAAATGATAGACGAAGGCATTGTACCATTAACATCCTTTAATTTGTTAAGGGATATCGGTTTGTTATTTTTTTTTTACGTTGAAACGAAAAGATCTGGTAAGATGATAACAATGGACAAAAAAAATATCAAAATTACAATAATTACGAAATTTTAAAACGGCAATATTTATCGACTAAGGTAAATGACAGTCCAAGGGTATAGTTTTGGGAACGACAGTGACACACCCCTAATTGATTGCTTGATATTTTTTTCCTTCCAAGAGGTCAAAGAAATGAAATGTTTAGTCGCCGTCGTGCAAGAATCCTAACCCTTTAGGAGTTCTCCACCTTATGATTCGCCACAATAAATGTCTGGGCATAAAAAGGCTCGCCATTTGATCACCGGTCTGTTATTATTTTAGGAGAGCGCCCGGGGCACATAACAACAGTTTAGGTTTTGTTGTGTACAAAAAGTTTTTTTCGTATGTGAGGACACACTGAATTATAATCTTCGGGCATTTATCCTACAATTTTACGCCATGTCTTCGACTAAATTGTAATCTGAGCATATTCACAAAACTAAGCTATAGTAGGTAACTAACCAAACCATCAGCCAGCTTTTTTCTGGCAGATGCGGGTAATCGAATTTATCTTTTTTTTTCTTTAGCCCATTTACTCTTGTTGTCAATGTAGGTATTTTATGTTTATGTAGGCACCGTTTTAAATATTTACTTTCCTGTGATTACCAAACAAAGTTATTATTGTTATTAATCAAATATTCACAAATCATGTAAAAACTTGTAAATAACACTAACTTCTCGTTTGTCAACAAAGGGATTATCGAAAAAAAACTTCAGAAACATTAACTAGCTCTGATGACAAACGGGAAATAAGATGAAGATCATTAACAATATGTATTTTTATACATGGATGATATTTATCTTAACATCATAGGTTGATACAAAATATAAAATCTATAATTGGAAAAAAGAAATGCAGGAACACGAAAAATCATTAAGTGTTATTTAATTTAGATAAGAGATTGATGAAATTTTGTCACTGTCTATATGAGGCTTTAAAAAAACCACTCACCCCCTTGTTTCACCTCTTAAAGCTGAAGAAAGGGATGCTTAGACGGATTGGGCATGCAGAGCGAATTAATGAAGAAAGAAGCGTAAAGCGAGTGTATGACGCAAATGTGAATGGTAGAAGAAGTCGAGGACGCCCGAGAAAGACATGGCACGATCAAGTGAACAGATACTTGAGTCGCACCCGGATTCAGAATAACACAGGAGTATGTATGAGAAAATGCGTGAATGTGAATTAAGCAAGGTGTATATGCCAAGACCGAACGGTTTTGCGGTCTGTCCTCTCTTAAGATTATATAAAACTAAAGAACTAGCATTACAAAATATGTAAATACCTAAAATGCATAATTCTTGTATTTTTTTGGGAAAAAGAGGATCTCATGAATATTAAATCTGACATATCTAAGTATTTTTTGTCATGCCATTACAGAATTACGTTTACAGGTGCACCTAAAAATAATCTCGAGTAAAACTTTAGAAATAAAATTAAGCCAGTTTAAATCGAGGTAAAAAGCGAAACGACTAACCCGCAATTACAACGTCGATAAATTCGATCCAATTTTTTTGGATTGGATCAATTCCGCCGTCCAAATGTTACCCTTTTTGGGTAATTTGCGGGACCGAGCGGGACCTAGAGAAAGTCTCCGGGCGATGTCGGTACACAAATTAGGGTCGCCACGGGGCGGTCCTTTCTGCGCCGCGCCTCGCCGGCAGCCGGCACGGAATAAAAATGATACCGTGGTGCCCATCCCCGAAAGATCATTGTAATTATATCATTTGAACATTCTTAAGCTATTCATTTTATAGCATTAAACGCCTCGGGGTAGAGCCGCGTTAGGTGCTTCGGCCAGGTTACTACTACATAAACTGTGATGGTCGTGTGCAAATTTTATTATGAAATATTGGGATATCAAGAACGTAAGTAAATAATGGTTCAAATTAATATAATATTATTGCAGAAAGCAATCACTTTGTGATCTGACATTTTTAATAAAAAATAAAACACGTTTTTATTAATTTATTTACCGACTGGTTTCGATTTGCTCAAGCACCATCAGTGTACAAATAAATAGTTTATTTACACTGTAAAGTGTTAATTTGTACCCAGATGCTTGATAAAAGCGAAACCGGTCGATAAATAAATTAATTAAAAGTCGTGGTTTTAAACAAACTAAGTATTTTATTTTTATTAATGTAATATATTATGGAAGCTATTAATCTTTGAAGAAGAAGATGAAAGTAATAAATCAAAACGAAACATGAAACTGAACAAGACACAGAAAAAACAGCTCCGCATAGGAGGAGGTCCTGAGGAAAATAACTCCCCTCAGGCCTTTTTTCGTCTTTGGGGATGCTGTGTGGAGGGTTTTTTTAGCAATGAAAAGAGAGGAAGTTCTGAGGGTGAAGGAAACAGGTATGAGGATTGGGTGTATCCAGGCGTGACGGACGGATGAATCCATCCTCCCCAGTGCTGTGCAGATGTTCTGAGAGAGCCCTGCTGGAGAGGTCAAAAGGTCTCCCTCAACCAGTCTCTACCGGTCTGGCCTGTTAAGCAGTTGGTGGGCAAATGCATCAGCCGCCAAGATCCAGACTGCAATTGGGAATCGAACCCAGGATCTCTGTCATTCCGGGCCATCGTTTCAAACCACTCGGTCATTGGTACCTAATATTTTAACGTAGTTTTTGTCGACCTCACATTTATTATGGTAGCATTGGAATGTAGTTAATTACAAGCAAAAATGCACATTTTATAAAAATGAAAAAAAAAAAATTCAACTTGCGAAATGTAAAAATTGTTCTATTACATGCAAAACAAATGTTTATACATGAATACCGCACAAGAGTCGGGAAGAGGAAGGTGGGGAATTACCTGGGAACGTTTCAATTCTGTAATATAATGTAATCTTACAAAATTTTAAAGTAAAGTATTTCCTCAACATGCATTCACTTATATTCACAATGTAATTCTAGAACATTTGAAATCAATTTCTTCAACTTGCGAAATGTAACGCGCGTCCAACATTTCTCGAACAATTGACATTTGTCACATTCAAAAGGGTCGTCGTTTCTACGACTCGTTCCTCGTACAACATGGATCTCGTCATGACTCATATTCACTCCTTCCTTTCCAAAAAGACCCTTCAAACAGCATCCCCAAACATGAATTAGGCCCTACTAAATTTTAAATTAAAGTGATTTCTCAACATTTCACTTATATTCACAATGTATTTCTAGAACATTCGGCCTCTGTGTTTCCTCCCTCCTACAATATGGGTCTCTGCAAGACCCAGGTACACTCCTTCCTTTTCACAAAAAACCCTCCACACAGCATCCCGAATGATGAAATTAGACCCTGAGCGAAATTATTTTCCCCAGGTGCTTTTATGTGGAATTAATGTTAAAAAAACTCCGTAAATTCAAAATGTAGGTATTTCGACAACATGCAATTTTTTTTGTTATCTGATGTGTCGCACATCTGCCCTGATGATGGACACTGTAATGCTGTCCGAAACGTTGGCTAAAGAAGGAGGTAGCGCAACATGGCATAATACTCCAAAAATACTTTAGGTCGTGAAAATCTAAAATCATATCATGCAATTTGTTATTCTACAACATTTGAAATGTAATTCGTCAACATGCAAAACAAAGAAATAGTAATTATGTTAAGTTCGAAGCAGACTAATGAAGTCCTCCGAAGTATCCTTCATTGTACGCCGACTAACATAAGGCCGGGACGAGAGTCGACCAATTTCGTCGTATTGCTTTGTAGTGTGTGTAAATGGGACTGTAAAGGACCCGTGATTACAGTAATCGGCCCAGCCTTAGGAATGCGCCAAAAATGTTGTTAATGTCGCGAGGCGTGTGGACCGCATACTGTACTGTGGAGTCTATAGTCTATGGTCTGTAGTGTGGACGCGCCACAATGTGTATGGTATCTGGTATCTGGTCTGGACCCTAGAGGACCGTCTACACTCCGTATTGGATAGGTCCCTACTCTCCTGGTTGATATTTTGGGTGTATGTGTTATTTTGTTTAATATTAAACATATTTATATCTTTTATAGTGTGTTATTATCACGAGGTCTAAGAAACTTGACGTGAATGGTTTAAACAATTTAAAATATTTGATAAAAAATGTGAAGTAAAGAATATCTTACTTTAACTAAAAAGAAAGATAAAAATATTTCTTTGAAAATGTATAGGCCTAACATGTAAATACCTACTTTCTGAAAATATGACAAAACCAACGGAAAAAGAACTTGAATCCGGAATCTTTTAGTACCAAGGTAACTGCTCTACACACTGGAGGGACAGAGCAATTCAAAACTTTTTCTCGAATTGCCAAAGGAAATTTCTCCGCCCACATTAAATAAATTATACCTCCAAATTTGAATACGGAGACATACAAACTGATTATTTATTTATTTATTTATTAAAAGAATTTTATACATAGTGTACATATTGTGTTATTTCGCCCGCCATGCTAGGGATGTCCCTGCGTTATGGCGGGTGAAGTATGCAGATTATATAATTTAAGGTAATGAAGTATTATAGTTCTATATAGCCGATGATTTCACCTATTTTTTTGTCTATTCGTAGGATTTATAAAAAAAAAAAACACTATTTAATCGTTAAGTTTAAAACATTTTAAAGAATCTAGAGAATCTTTATTTTGTTATATTTTGAATGTACAATATATTATTTGCCATATTTTGGCAACAAAGCAATCCGTCGTTGTGGAAATAGTGTCATATTGTGGCAAAAAGCGCTCGAGTTGCTCTGAATAAGTTGAGGTAATCAATGTACGAGTAATATAATTATATTCTTTCTGCTGAGCTTAGGAAAACATGTATTTTTTATACACCTACACAAAATTTCTAAATATTATTCTTCACGTTCGTTCAATAAATATGTTTATTAGAAATTTAAATTTAATTTTGACCGCCTCCTGGTCTAGGGGTAAGGCTGCCGACTAACTGGTTGCGGGTTGAAATCCCGACGTACGCAGGTAAATTTTATTTTATTGAGTTGTATGTTGATTGTATAATTTAATCGTTTAATAATATACGGTATAGGTTCCGGAGTGTAAGATACTCTCGGTATCGTCCTTGTGTAAAACCATCATTCATCATTGAAACTTAGCTTGTAATGACTTTGGACGTGTTTGGTGACTAGATCTAAATAAAACTTTTGTATATTGACAGAATGCACGCCATTTGCTTATTGCATTTAATTTGTTCTAAGGTAGGGTTATGAAAAATTAAGTACGTATATACGCGCACAGTTATTAAGTGCATTAGAAACTGTAACAATTGACCTCAAATGGAAACATGAATTAATGTTGAAAAGAAGGGGAGAAAATACATTTTTTTTAAATGTAAGTGGCTGCAAAAAAATATCAGTGACGTCACTCAAAGTGACAGAATCGGGATACTCGTATTTCCAACACGGTCCTTTACTCCACGGCCACGCGAAGTAATATATAGGAATATTGGTTAGGGTGGGAGAGTATGTCACCCACACGTCAGGGACTAGTTTAGAGGAAACGTCAACCCACAGCGATGTTTTTTTTTACATTTCATAAGCAGATTACAAGTCAATCGATAGCTTTTTTTGTGTATAAGGCAATTCACCCTAAGAAGAGTGCTATGTGCCGATAGCTTTTTTGTTAACTAGTTGGTTTTTTAGGGAAATATGCAATAAGAAATGTCTCAGTCAATAAGTGAACCAACACGCCGAAGGATTAGTTGAAGTGCATTGCAGAGTGTACACGGAGAAAAATGTTATTCGAAAAAACGATCATTTTAGTAGTAAAAACGGGACTGAAGTTCTTACGAACAAATTAACAGGGTTTCAATGTTTATTGGCGGGATTAAATTAAATTAGATTAATCCTTCAAAAGTTAAAAAGAGAGTTTTTCTTATAAAAATACAAAATTATTTGTTTAAATTTGCTCACACTTCTTGGCAAAAATAATTTTTCTTGCAAAAACATTTACCTATACATATTTATGTATTGACCTGATTTAGTTGACAGTCAACGTTCTCCCACCCCTGACAGGCCGCGCTAGGTCTGGCTAGAATCCATTACACCGTAAAATGCTCCCATTTAAAATAATTGAAATGCGGAAAACTGCATTTAAAAAAACAGTCACCCACACTGCCGCACACACACTTGCATAATGCCAGAACTAATTTCAAGGGACGGAGACGGACACATTTTTTTAAAGCTTATTTCACCCGAGGGGAAATTGTCTTGGGGTGGACTTGGCTTCGGGGGATTAGCCAACTAAAACGATATGCAAGAAGTTCTATGAACCGATTTAGAAACAATTCCGGCAGTACAATTCATGCGGTTTTAATAGAAATGCCACATTTGTCTTATGATTAGTTGTCTGCGTATCATCTACCCCATTTGTCTTATGTTTAGTTGAATTGTTGTCTGTACCGCTTGTCCTGTGAACTGTTGTCTGTATCATCTACCTCATTTGTCTTATGACTAGTTGTCTTGTTGGCGGTCTATCATCTACCCGGTTTGTCTTATTATTAGTTGTCTTGTTGTCTGTGTAACATCTACCCAATTTGTCTTATGTTTAGTTGAATTGTTGTCTGTACCTCTTGTCTTATGACCAGTTGTCTTGTTGGCGGTCTATCATCTACCCTGTTTGTCTTATTATTAGTTGTCTTGGTGTCTGTGTAACATCTACCCAATTTGTTTTATTATTAGTTCTCTGTGTATCATCTATACAATTTGTCTAATGTTTAATTGTATTGTTGTCTGTGTATCATCTACTTCATTTTTCTCATGATTAGTTGTCTTGTTGGCCGTCTATCATCTACCCTATATGTCTTATTATTAGTTGTCTTGTTGTCTGTGTGTCATCTACCCAATGTGTCTTATAATTAGTTGTCTGTGTATCATTTACCCCATTACTTAATTAATTATTGGTTCACGTATACTTAATTTGGAAATGCTAGATACAATTTTTTTGAAATCTAATTACTAATTACAAACTTCCTACCCCTGGCCCTCTGGCACACTCGATCGATAAGGATTGTATCGATAACTTTCGGTAACTTCTCATCGTTCCTAGGACAACTGCAGATCGCTGATGTACAAACAACAATCGATATGGAATATTTTAAGGTCACTTAGTAATTGTGAACTGTCACTTATTCGTTGGCGGTCTGCAGTCATGCTAGGGAACGATGAGAAGTTACCCGAAGTTATCCTATCAACGTTATCGATCGACGTCACGCTTGCTTTATAACGATCGGTAGGATAACTATCAACAATAACTATAGGGAACGATGAGAAGTTACCAATAGTTATCCTACCGATCGATATAGAGCAAGCGTGCTAGGGCCTCTGGTGTGCTAGTACGGTCGCTCGATATCTAAACGATGAGAAGTTACCGACCGATTGTCGGTAACTTCTCATCGTTCCCTAGGACAACTGCAGATCTCAAACGTACAAACGACAGTTGATATCGAATATATTAAGGACACTTAGTCATTGTGAACTGTCACCTATTCGTTTGCGATCTGCAGTTGTCGTAGGGAACGATGAGAAGTTACCGATAGTTATCCTACCGATCGTTATAGAGCATGGGTGCTACGGCCTCTGCTGTGAGTAAAATCCAAGTGATTTTTCTCATTTTTAGTATGTTGTTTTTCTTTCTTTATTTTGTTAATCTTTTATCATTCCATGTACATTATTTTATGTGCCTATGTATTAATCTGATTTTTTTTAGTAGTTTTTTTTTTCTCTTAATGCACTATCAATAATAAGTTCATTCTTGTATTATCATTCATATTTTATAGATATTACTTTCTTTAGGAAAGAATAATATTGCACAAAATTGTAAATTTAAAACTGTTATTCATAATGTTCGTGTAATAAAAATACTAACCAATAAAAAATAAGCGTTCTTTTTCAAATTAAAAAAAATGCTTGGTTAGGCATATTCTGTCTCGTGTAATATGTATTTGAGATAGGTACCTACTTAGTAACAAGCACGTATTTTTTATATACCTATCTACAAAGCCACAAAGGAAATAATATTTTTAATCCGTCTCCGCATGGTGAGACAACTCCCAACTAACTACAAGGTAGGTGGTTCGAGATGTTTTTTCAGACATAAATGCGTTTACAATATCACCATTGTAAGCAGGCTATCTCTTGGAATCAAAACACAAAGAGTCACAATGTTTTGTGTGGGAGAGTGTTACAAAAAAGCGAGTTCACCCCGAGAGGGGAGAGGCAGTCGGGATCGTGGTACAGCGGAGATTCTGAGATGGTGCGGTGTCACCCACACGGATGACAAGTCATAAACCTCTGGTCCTGTCATTACCGCCTCCATCCGTTCTGGGGTCTGCTCTCCTCTCTGTGTGTCTGTTCTCTGCTCATCTGTACTCTGCATCATCACGGAGGTACCGTCTCCTTTTTGGTGAGCGCATCTACCTATGTAGCACCTACCACAGATTGGCGTTCGTTGTATTGATCAGTTGGCAGGTTAATGTCCTTCGGAGGAAAACAAAACGGTTCTTAGAAATCTGACATCTAGTCAGACCAATACGTTTTTTAGGAACTAAACAACAAATCATTTAATTTTGCGATTCCGAGGAAATTAACACTTCCATATATCAGGTATCAGCATGCTTTTACACAACGAATGTATTAACACAAAGCGAGGCGTTCCTTAAAAATATTTATAATTTTAGGTAGATAAACAGTCAGTGGCTGAATGGGCATCGTGTTTGGGTCCCACGCAGGCGTCCCGTGTTCGATTCCTCGCCTGGCTAAGTCCTCCAGCACAACACAAGCAACATCTTCCGCTGAGTGTGGTGGTAGTAGGAGATTTTTAAATGTTGTCAGGTTATTCGTAACCCTTAAATGTTTATCTTTCTTTAAAAAAAAAATAATTAAAAAAAGATTTATATAATTAGTGTGTCGTTTGTAGTTTTTAACGTATTTCTTTGGAAAATCATTACGACGTAAATTTTAAGAATGTTTTTGGTGGCCTAGAACACCCTTGGAGGGTGAAGGTTAGAAATAATAAAAATAAAAAAAACAATAGAGTGGTTATCATAGGACGTTACTTGAAAGGTAGTATTTAGAATGGAACTAATTATTACGGTTCATTCATCAGTTCGCGGGTTTAAATCCCGGCGTTCACAAGTGAATTTTATTTTGTCTTATTTTACAATGTTTTCATTTAAAATAATATATATATGACGGTCTCCGTGTTCGAAAGCTCTTCGATAGCATTCCGGATGTGGTAAGTTTGAATCCCGGCTTGCGAAAGTAAATTTTATTTGATTGATTTGTGTTAATTCCCAAATTAACAAATAAAAAGTATATACGGGATATTTGTAGCACGTTTCAGACTAGTATATACTTTCAGTAACGCCCTGACAAAAGACTACCATCCAGAATCTAAACGTTGCTTAAAATGGTTTTAGCCGCGTTTGGTGACCAAAACTGAATAGCTCCGTACTTCCAACTTCCTCCTCCGCAACTCCTTCCCCTTGCCAATTCCTTTAGCCTAACAACATACCCCAATTGGAGATGCAATAATATCATTGGCTTAAAACGGTTGGAAGCTATGGTACACGGAGAAAAATGTTATTCGAAAAAACGATCATTTTAATAGTAAAAACGGTTAAAAACGGGACTGAAGTTCTTACGAACAAATTAACAGAGTTTAAATGTTTATTGGCGGGAAAATGTAAGAATAATTTGTTGGTATAAGTACGAAATTACGTTCACCAACAAATTATTCTTACATGTTCCCGCCAATAAACATTGAAACCCTGTTAATTTGTTCGTAAGAACTTCAGTCCCGTTTTTAACCGTTTTTACCATGAAAATGATAGTTTTTTCGAATAACATTTTTCTCCGTGTACTTATACTCTTTTATGGCACTCACATTTTTTTTAAAAATTTCTAATGACAATATTTTTTTTCTTTTAAATTATTTATTAACTTTGGGTACATTAAGTGTTGCGACATTCCGCTTCTTTATTACCTCCATAAGTTACACTTAAATGATAAGACAATAGAAAAATATATCCGGTAACGATTTCTCAGTAATTGAGAAATCATATTTCTTACACTTGGTCCAATACTGTAATCATTGACATAAGTGTTTCCTCTTTTTATAAGCATCGTCACGCAGTCACCAGACATCACCATTCCAGTATAGCACCACCGTAATCATCCTCGGAGTACATTATTACCCGCGATGATATACCATTACCTACAATATGGGACGAGTACACGGTACATGACCGATTCATAAAGCCTTTCGAACTTATGAATGAACCCGAGACGCCTTAAATTCTACTCGTACTGTATAGAGAGAGCTAGAAGTCACTGCGATGACAGTTTGTATGTAAATTGAAATGTGTGCCTAAAATAAATGAAAGCCTAACTTTGTATGAACCAAATTTAAAGGATATATTATTTAAAGTATTGATTTATTTGAATTTATTTTAATTTGAATTACTACTCAATTTGGGGGGCGGCTATACAGGATGTTAAGCATCGTACTTGACTTACTTTAACCAGTGATTCCTGACATTATTTTAAGTAAAAATGTAAATAAAATTTTTGTTTCCGGTGACATTTTTGACAGTTTAAAAAAAAAAAAAAACAGTAGGTATTGAAGACATGTCGAAGAATTTTTTTTTCTTCGATTTGAAGAAAAAGGTTTTCAAAAAAAAAAAAAAATCTCATAAAAAAAGTCACCGGAGACCAAAATTTCATTTACATTTTTACTCCAAATAATAAGTAACATTTTTACTCCAATATAAAGTAACTTAAGTAGATGCTTAACACCCTGTATGTGTTCCGCTGCCCGGGAACATTTCTGCCATAGGTCTCACCAAGTGATTTGCTGTGTTTAGTGACATACCAGGGGTGTCCGGGTTCATTAAGTGCAGTTTGTCCAGATCTTGGCGGCGGGTGCGCCTGCCGAACTGCATGACAGGCCCGATCGGGAGAGACTGGTTAAGGGCGACCTTTTGACATCTCCAGCAGGACTCCATCGGAACATCCTTTTGCACCGCAGGGAGGGGGAGAGATTCAAACGTACGTTAATCCTGACCGCAGTGATCCCAAGATTCCTATATACCCACCCTCACATATTTTCCTTCCCAGAACTTCATCTCCTTCCTTTTCTCGAAAAAATCTCCACACAGAATGATGACAAAGATGAATGATGACAAACAGATGACAAAGGACCTGAGAGGAATTTTATTTTATAAACGCTTTTCGGAGAGATTTTGAAATATTTTGACTATTTTACTTTTAAAAATAGCATTAACGTTTTGTGAATCCTATTTTAAATACATAAAATATAGGCATTTCATTTTGAAATGTAATCTTTAGCACACATTAGTTTACATATTATAAGTATTCAGTACATTACTTTCAATCCAACTTTATACCAGTGTATGAAAAAAGGAAATGATAAAAGTGTAATATCATTCTCTTGAATGAAGGCTCCGGCGGGCGCGGCCAGGGTGGGTGTGGGGGTGGGTGGGGGGCGGGGGAGGGCGGACCCGACAATGACTCGGAGGTAAACCGAATGTTAATACAATACAATAATAATGCAAGGCCCGAGACACTTCTTCCATACGACATGAAATATTGAGGTGAAAACTATACCGATTTGGTACATACCTCATGTTTGGTTTTGTAAAATAGTCGTTAGAAATAAAACTGTATTCTGTATTCATGCATAATATAAAAATAGAAATAAAAACTTTAAAAATACTTAGAGGATTGTCATTTGATTGTATTTTATCCAAATGTAAAGCAAAATAGTTCTTTCGGTTGTGGGTCTGTCATCCTGTGAGTGATTGCTTCTGTGGTTTAATGAATTTATATTTGCTTTAAATTTAAGTGTATTTTTTTAATAATTGGAACTGATTGTATGAAGCATTCAGACAAGCGACAATGCATCTTATAATATAACATTTTTGACAAAACGTAATTTTATTTTTCAATCAATATTAATTTAACCTAAGTCAAATTTATTAACCCATCATAAATTGTATATAATTTGTATTTTATTACTTTTATATCCATCAGAGGTTTTATACATTTTAGGTTCTCTGATGTCATTTTACGATGAAATGCCACAATTTATTGTTATTATTTTTAAAGATTATTTCTAATATTGCTGTCTTAACTGTCACATGCAATCATTGTTTATGGTATATTTATACTGTGGATATTAAATAAATAAATAAATTGTCATTTTTAAACATTGGAACTGATTTGTCAAGAAATCAAATCTCTGAGATTCTGATTAGTAAGTTTGATTATAAACATTATATATATTATTATTTTATTTTTTAAACCTTTGAAAAATTGTATTCAGCTGACGGAAAAAAGCGGTATTGGAATTGTACGGATCTGCTTCCTTTCATTTGATATATACTGTGGGTGTACCTTCCATCTATAAAGTATTATTATATATGACTGTGCACGTGTTCCTATCGTCACATCAATAAATTGTATCCTTCCACTCACCCATACATGCGCGTACGTCAATCTTTTATCAATGGCATTCTTTTTGTTTTTTTTTTTAGTTCCATTTCCTGTGGAGCTTTTCATTCAACTGTCATTATCAACACGTAGGTATTGGAAACAATGTAACAACCACGTACACATATAAAGCACTGCGTACCAGTACCAAAACCAACTCATTTACATTTTATTATACCAACCAAGCACAAAGCTCTATGTACATCTATTTAGACACCAAGTAGGACTAACATTAAATTTTGTTTACCATACCAAATAATTAAATCTTGTCCAATATTAGATAGGTAGTACTTGCCTACGTGCAGAACATTTTAAGAATGGTGTAGGTCAGTGCTCCAATCTTAGAATAATAAAGCAATTAATTCCTATTAACCACTGCAGCGACAGAGCAATTTAAAACGTTTTTCTCGGATTGCTGAAGGAAATTTTTCCTCCCACATTAAAAAAATCATAACTCCGAATTTGAATATGGAGACTATAATATATAGTTCTATAATAATAATAATAATAATTTGTAGATAATTTGCAGAGCGCCGTTTTTGTGAGAAATCACCTCAAGGGCTATATAGCCAATGAATTTACCTATCTTTTATTTACTATCACATATTTGTACGATTTATAAAAAAATATTATAAAATCGTTAACTTTAAAACATTTTAAAGAATCTAGAGAATATTTTCCATATTTTGGCAGCAAAGCAATCGATGGTTTCGGAAATAGTGCCATATTGTGGCAAAAATCGTTCGAGTGGTTAATTCCATTCCTTAATACTTCAATAAGCCATTTTCAAACCCAATGTAACAAAGTTCTTCGTAATCTTTATCGTAATAATAAGTTTTGAATTCCTACAAAATGTATAAGTAATGAATAAAAATGTCAATAAAATGATAATCTTATAATATGGTAACTTTGTGTTAAAGCAGTCAGTCTTATTTAGTTTACAAATTCTTTTTTTTTCGTAGAAAATCATGATCGTCGGATCTGCCGGATCTGCCCTAATGATGGACACTGCAACGCTGTCCGAAACGTCGGCTAAAGAAGGAGGTAGCACAACACGGCATAACACCCCAAAAACAAACAACGAAAATGCTTTTGGCCGTGAAAATCTAAAAACGCACCATTCCTTATATTGTTTGTAAATGAATAATTTGTGAAAACACAAATCAATCAAATAAAATGTATCTGTGCACGCCGGGATTTGAACCCACGACCCCCGGATCTCTAGTCAAGAGCCTTGCCCCTGGACCATGGACCCTGTCTATGTATCTGTTTCACATGAAAGGTCATCAAATTAACGATTACATTTTGTAAACGAAACCCTTACAAATCGAATATGAACTCCTTGCGTGTTTACTGATCTGCAAATCACAAAAAACTAATAAAATCTGCAAATAACCAAGAAAATAGCTTTTTAGGTTATCAATGTCCAAAAGAATTAACGTTCAGGTCTCATTCACCGAACAAGCGACATAAATCACGATATTTGATAAACGCCAGTTCTAGTATGATTGATTCCCCGTGATTGCGAATGTGGTAGTTAACTGGGTGTGTTTTTTTGCTAGCTAGTGGGTCACGCTAAAATAAATCAAACATTGTATTTCGCGATGCATAAGATAAAGCAAGGCAAATAAATGTTCTCGTGTCGATGTGCGGATAAGGTTGGAACGAATCGTTTCCTATAATTCGTTTTAATTCCGTTGTCGAATTTGTCCCGCACGCCCGTGATATATTAAAGCTCGCTGGGCTCTTACTTAATTCAGAATCATTTGATACTGAAAGAATTCTCTTAAATATTAGTTTAATGCTATTTTCAAACTCACAACTCACAACTCGTATGTTTTTTTCCTCTCTTTACTTGTTTTCTCTTGTTGTTTGTTCTGCTTAACCTGTCTTTATTTTTATTTTTATGCTGTACTGAATGTAAAACTTACATTATGATACCAAAATACCTTTGTAAAATTGCAACTACCACCTATGAATTGTAAGTTCCTCCTGTCCTAAAATGAGTTTTGTAAGGCGCTCCGCTAACGAGGCAACTGAAAACAAACTAAAACCAGCTGGTTTCTATGATCCTGGGGTGCTAGCATAGTCCATCGATAAGGATCGGTAGGATAATTGTCGGTAACTTCTCATCGTTCCCTAGGACAACTGCAGATCGCTAACGTACAAACAACATTTGATATCAAATATATTAGGGACACTTAGTCATTGTGAACTGTCACCTATTCGTTTGCGATCTGCAGTTGTTCTAGGGAACGATGAGAAGTTACCGACAATTATCCTACCGATCCTTATCGATGGACTATGCTAGCACCCCTGGTCTTGATTGGTTAAAAAGTTTGTTTAACCATAGATAAATAACAATCAGCTGACAGCTGGCAACTAGCAACGGCCGGCCACGGCAATCAGCAGTGCAAGTCGCGAATCACCGCTTGCGTTACCATTGACAACGGGGTTTTATGTGATTGTGAAGTGTGCGGGCCACCACATTGTCATACAAATACAGTTGCCAGTTGCCAGTTGACAGTTTTCAGTTGCCTCAGTGAGCGGATCGCCTAACTCATCGGGAGTGCTCTAGCAAGAAATATCAACAATGAAAAAAAATTCGTGTATAAGAATATAATTGTAAGTACATGTATGTACATAAGAATGGTATATACCAAAAAATATATGTATGTATTTGTATATATTGAAACATTATCTTGGTTAATAAATAGTTAAAAAAAAAACAAAAAACATGTCTCATATTGTTCTCTCCAGAGACATTCGTAATATAGTGAGTAACTATAGGGTTCTTTTTTTAAGATCTAGGTTCTCCATAATACAGTGACTGTTTATTGACGTATCGTAATTATAATAATACTTCTCAGTAAAAACATCCTTACAGTTTTAATCTGCCGGAGCTCCCGAATTCTCATGATTCCCTGCATTTACCTTGTAATAATGTAAGAACTAAATCATAGACTATTATAATACATTTCAGTAATGGATACTGATTTTACCGATAGTGCACACCTGTATTGAGTTCTCATATATCTTGAGATCACTTGTCATAAAAAAAAATTTTGGCAAGCATCACAGTCAAATGACTTTCCTTAGCAATATCATGCCAGGCTTAATTTTATTTCAGTGTCTTACCCATGACAGAAGTACTTATATTATAATATAAGAATGATGACAAAAGTGACTTTAGGTCTCACATTTTATTAATTTATTTATTCATTAAATTATTCCAAAAATTAAGAAATATTTTTCCTCGACTTATAAAAAAGTCACAAAGTCAAAGTCAGACACGTCGCAAATTAAAATTAAAATTGGATTTATTTATCCTAGACACTATATACATTGCATTTAGTTCGGGAAAATCTTGCAATCATACATGAATATAGCAATTTATTTCAATTTTTATCATAAGCTTTTACAAAATTCAAATAAAATATTTCGCTTCCACTTGCTACGTTACTTGCAATCACACATAATGATAGCAATAAAAAAAAATTGTAGCTCTTTGTCGAAGTACGATTCAATTACACATGACTGAAAGGGATAGGATCGAATTAGCTCTGTGGTTAGAGGTTAGGGTTCAATTTCTAGAAGCGACTGAATCTTTTTCTGATTTAAATTTTCATTTCAGAGTCACTAATGTTGTCTTCAATGATTAAATAATTGTAATAATATTTTGATAATTGAAGATAATAATGTGAAACTCAATCGAAAATCTGAAATTAAAAAATCAGAAAAACGTTAAAAAAGAGTTGAACCCAGGGTTCAAGTCCCAGATGTATCCGTATCTTTTTATGATTTTTCTGTTTCGGATTTTCGATCAAGTTTCGCAAATATTATAATTTAAAGTAACTCATTAAGTTAAAAAAAAAAAAACTTTTTCAGTTGGTATTCTTGACAAGACTAAGAATTAGAAAAAAACCTTAGTTTTCTTTCTCCACTTGGAGGCAGATTTTAATTAGCTTGTAGTCAGGCATAAAACTTGCATAGTGAAATCCACAATACGTTCAATTTAAGAGGTTTTTGAAAGAAATTTTAACTTGTTGATTTCAGTGGTTCGACCAACCAACCGATATGTATTGTAAGTTATTTTTTAAGATTCATATTTTATACCTACACTTTTTACCTGCCACTATTACAACATAACAGAACCAGAATTAATGGAACTATGACAAAGAACGTTTAATAAACTCAATAAAAGACCTGTCGAAATAATTGGTACAACAATATTGACTAGAATGAACAGCATCTTTAACCCGAACCATAAAAAATGACAACGTTAAACATGTCAGCTTGAATAATAACCTGTCGAAAACATGATTTGCCACGTGACAAACAACATTGTACGAAGCAAACGGTTCGCCCCTTCGTGAATAGTGAAAAAACCGTTGAAAAAAACGTAGTAAAAAAACTCTCATACCTACATCATGTCGATCAACACTGGCTCATGAACAAAAACTCAAATATTGACCAGATCATCGTGAGGAGTAAATCCGTGAAATCATTCCATTGTAAGCGACTGATCTTCGAAGCACACCTTACAAAACTCGGCTCCAATCATCTGACTTCATTGCCTTTACCGGACAAAGGAGCGGACTGTATAAAAAGAAACAGTTTGATATGACGTGATGAATGATAGCCCGATGCGGGCTAAATGATGGCTAATTGATTTTTTCAAGAGGTGCGTTACAGGTGCTCTCAATGGGAACTAATGGAGGGGAAAATGTTCCAAACAATATCTTATTTGCCGTGAAATGTGTGTTTTATGCTGGCCACGGTTTTTTGCTTTCATTAATTGAATTGTTGTTGGATTAAATTAGGATGGTGCATTAGAGATTTTTTCAATTCAGCCCCATTGAGTGATTTTGTGAATTTATAAAATCAGTTCGTTGTACAGGCACGGCCTAAATAGGTGTGTAGATAATATTAGAATGAGCCTTTCATTAATGTTCTTGTACCTATAAATGTATTATTTTTTTGTATTTTTTAAATCTTAATATATAAAACATATACGGGTTAGTTACACCATTTATAACTCAAGAACGGCTGAACCGATTTTTGTGATCTTTGATTTGTTGGATTTGAGAATAACTATTAAAACATTGGAAAAATCACGGGAAAAATAATTATGAAGAAAATTAATTTTTTCATATATTTTATATGGAACAGCTTTTCAAATAATGACTGTTAGTCGACATAATTTGAATCAATTCGAACTGTCAATGGTGTAGTGTGCCGAACATTTCGTTCTTAGTCAACCGCTCAATTTAATTTTTTTAATCTAAGAGTATTTACCTATTTTAACTTAATAAAAACTTAATTTATTTCAGCTAATA
This sequence comes from Limnephilus auricula, assembly GCA_951813805.1. NCBI lineage: Eukaryota > Metazoa > Arthropoda > Insecta > Trichoptera > Limnephilidae > Limnephilus > Limnephilus auricula. The sequence continues at coordinate 4,429,271 of OX638388.1, read as the reverse complement.
AATTAAACACAACATTCATTGATTCTGAGGCGGTACGAACTTTTCCGGGTCAGCTAGTTATGCCTAAATTGAAGATTTACTCCAATCTAAGAACAATTTCATTATATTTGGCAATCATTCCATTCTATTATTGACCTGAATAGAATAGAATAGTGTTCCAGTTTGTGGGTATGTTTTTTTAACAAACCAACAGTTTGATTCCAAGATTGATAAAATTTTGCACTCTTGACCTTTAAAGCAGGAGAAAGTCAAAAAGAACCCCCAACCACTTTTCCCACACCTATATACTAGTACTAAACCCTTCAAAATAAATAGATACTTTTTGATGAAATTTTGTACACTCGACATTCAAAATTAGTGGAAAATTCTCTCTACATCTGATTTAGAAAAAGTCTGTTTTCCTGGCATTATTTGGGCTAAAAAAATGTTAATGAAATTTGGTTTTTCGGTAACATCTTTTTCATGTTTTTTTCAACAACAAATCTTTTTTAAATCTATAAGTATTGGACATTTAGGGTCGGGATGAGGGGTTGGACAAGTACTTAGTGACAACATCTGAAAAAAATGTTAAATTACTTCCTGCATAAAAATAAAATCAAAAATTATAATGTGTGTAATTAATTAATTAAAAGTAATTACGAAAAAAAATTGCCTTGGGTGTCGATAATGGGATTCATTGCAACCTATAGTAGGTACATAGTCTTGTAAAGTTTCATCTTGAAACCACCGAAGATAATATAGTACTACAGTATTTCGTTGGTGCAACATTTGATCAAAATGAATCGCTCGTAAACTTAATTCCCCGAGGCTGTGGCAAAAAGCAAGCGAATGATTGGTAGTATTGGTAGGGGCAATGCTCCGTACTGTTGAGAACATCTGCAGCAGATGATTGAGATTGTAATCTGAAGAGATCGGATACAGAATGACGCTACCGTAGGAGCACGTACATCTCTAATGGAATCATTTATCTCACTGCCCTCTGCAGCCGAATCATTTCAATTGAACAGTAGAGGTCCTCATACAACACAGCAATTAAAATCACGTCAATTTTTTACTCTTATCGATCAATTCGATTGATTAATCGACCACGAATTCTAGTCGGGAAATTGTTTCACACATTTATCTTGTAATACATTGTATTCACACATACCGAGAAACAAATTAAAAACGTATATAGTATTACTAATATACTAAAATACGTAGACGGCCGGCGTAGTCTAGGGGCAAGGCTTTGGACTCCCATTCCGAAGGTCGCGGGTTCGAACCCGGCGTGCGCAAATAAGTTTTATTTAAATTAAATATTAAAAATAATATTATTTTTTAAATTAAAAATTAAAAATAATATTAGTTATATTTGCGGCACTTTCCAGAGTGAAAGATACTCTCAGTATCGCCCTGGTGTAAGACCACCATTCAGAATTGAAACGTTGCTTGAAATGGCTTTAGTCGTGTTGAGGGACTAGATCTCAATAACCAGGCATTTCCCCACCTTCCTCTTCCCCATCTCCTTCTCTTCCCTACTTACCTTCAGGCTCACAAAATACCCATTAGGGATGTTATAGTCTCACCGGCTCCAGACGTGAGCAGTTGGGACTCTTGTGAGGTGTTGTCTATAAAATTTAAAAAAACGTGTTTGTATATAGATACATTTAGATGAAAAGGAAAATTTTAGGTAGTTGTCAATATGGAAAACCGTGGTCAATTCCTTAAAATATGTAAGTTTAATTTTACAAAATAAATATTTTGTATTTATGTAATTATTGTTTTGTCTATTGTATTGACTTTTACTTAGATATTAAACTATATAATTTTTTTTTAAAGTTTTATGGTTGATACAAGAAGTTGCCTATGAATGTAAATAAATATTTTTAAAAGAAATTATGAAAAAAATTGGCTTGGGTGAGAAGAAAAATAAAAAAAAAATTCAAAAATAAAAAAAATAGAAATTATAAACATTTATACTTTTCAACCATTCTATGAAAAATTATTTTTGATTAAATTATTAAACTAGAGAATCAAAAATAGATGAAAAAGAAAAGAAAGTAGAGAAATAAAAAGTAATTTCAAAACTTGTTTGCCATAATAATTTACATAAATAAAATATGTTTGCCAAATATCAATGTCCGTTATATATTTATGTTTGTAAATTATTAGCACACACGGTTATTCGATCTAACTCAAGATTAATAAATAAAATAAATTAAAAATTAATATTTTGCCGTAACATAAAAAGTATCTTCCCGTGACTTAATATTTATCCAAAGTATGCTCCAAAAATTATTATTAACACGTTTGTTTCTGTTATTTTACAACGTATATGTATGAAAAAATTCATAATGTTTCTTTAAATGCTACTTGACACACCCCCCATGAGATTTTTGCTCTTTTTCTAACGAGTCGTCTTTTATTAAACATTTTCACAATTTTCGCATGAATTTTATGGTTTTTATTGCAAGCGCGCTCGCCCTCCCGTTCGGATTGTCGTATCTCTCCATCTTCTTCTTTTTGAGCGGCGTAGCGCGCCCTTAAAGGGCAGACGTTTGAATGTATTTATGAACACCATCCGTAACGAAAGTGCGCCAAATTTGTTCAATATAGTTTGGAACACATATCGGTCCTACACGTTATACAACACCACCAGCAAGAATCTATTTAAAATCGTTCTAGTGTAGGTACTAAGGTGCACGGGGCCCAGCGGTTTAGAATTAGGGATAGAGAGATATAGGAAGTTTTGATGTGGGTCCCGGGAACCCACGACGCCGCTTAAGGTGAAGACATGCGGAAAAATGCAAAATCGTATAAAATTATTTTTGAAAATTTGATCGCTTCCCGTGACTTAAATAATGAAGACAGTATTACCGAAACTAAATCGAAAATCTGAAAAAGAAAAATCAGAAATGTGACCGTATCCCAGATACATAAAAATGAAGCCTTCATTCGGAAAGAATTAATGTTTCTTTAAATTGTTATATCTATGTACGGAGAAAATTATAATTCCCAAGTGAATGGGAGTTGTCGGGGACGTGCCACAGGAAGACAAGGCCCTGTCATCAATCGATTCAAATACATATTTCAGCATGTTCACAGATCATACCAAAAATGGAGCCATTTTTTGCATTGTACAAATAATTCGATTGGTTCTCATTTACATATATCAATAACTTGCGTACCTATGTCTTTACGTGCTTCACAATCATTTGGAACAAAGATAATACTCACATAGGTATTTATAATAAACCTTCTAAATAAACGCATCACAAAAAACCATATTCCATCCATTCAACTTTATTTGTTTTGCATTAACTTCGGACAGAATAATAAATGGATTCTTTATTTTTCCCTAAACGAAGATGCAAAAACTAGTTTCAGAAACAATTAATCATTAATACACCTGTGAGTGAAACAGCACGAGACATCTCCCGTCTCCCTCGGCAGACACAAACTTGAAGAAGATCTACGATTGTTATGATCCTTGGGTCAAGTGTGTGATGTAGATCATTTTAACCTCAGTCAGAACTTAATCGATGAACTTTTAATGCCGTGGATTCATTTAAAGATGAGTACGGTATTTCGAACATCCCTTCCTGGAACAGTGGTGCAGGCAATTATTTTGTTATTTCACACACTTACATTCTTACATATCTGCGGTACAGAGAAGGAATTTTTAAATTATTTAATTATGTTTTATTACATTGTAAACTAATATATAGTAAACCAAGTATGTAATTATTATATAAAACAAATTATGCATATATGGATATTCATCGATACTACAATGTTCGCTTCACGTGATATCTATTTCTGTTTTTTTCTTTACATTGTACTATATTGTGTCAATATAATATTATGATGGTTATCTCTTTTTCTATATCTAACTTTTCTATTCTTTTAAATACAATGTACTTCATTGTTTTTATATAATATTATGATGTTTATCTCAACACAGCTACCAGCTACTAACCTAATATATCGATCACGGAAATTTGAAGTGCTGTAAAGAACAAAAAATGCATTTCGTAAAAGACGCACTTATTTTTCTAGAATAATTTCGAGAAACGTGACATATTAAACTCTCTTATGTATTTATTGTCATATACAGCATTTCAAATGTCCACTATCTATAAGCACAATATAGCCACCATGGGTAAAACCACATTATCCTATCTACCCGAGAGTCCCAAAATACTATGCTTTTACTTACGATGCAGAATAACACTTTTTAAAAAGTATGCACCTCACCATATATTCTCTTGGTAAGGTGTTCACAAAACATAACTACTTAAGTTTAACCATTTACATACAGTTGCTAATTATGTTACACTCTATTACCTACTATGTTTTACATTAGGAACATTTTTTTGTATTACTTTCACTTATCATCTATATTCTATATAGGTAGGTACTTGTAAACTGTATGTACGAGCACAGAAATATATTTTGAAAAATATGAACTAAAATAATAACAATACAATAAGAATAGTGAAAAATGTTTTAATGAGTAACATTAATGTTTCACCAAGATAAAGGATTCAGCTTGTTTGATTTTATATTTTTTCAAGGTACAGTTGAAAAAGTTTTATTTTCAATGTGCTATATATACTAAATAAATCATTTGATATATTGTGGCGTCCAGTGTGGAATTTCATATATTTTGTGTAATAACAAAGCATCAGTGAATTTTCACGTTTATATAGAGAAATGGGATTAAATTGATGATTACTAAAGCGATATGACAGATGGTTAGAATTTTTTTAGATAGTAGTTACAAACTGTGGAAACGGTAGGTATTGGCAATAAATAGAAGCTCACTTAGTTACAATTATTTCATACAAACTCTTGAAACAGTAATGTGACTATGTTAATATCCATGGAATATGCAAAGTTGAATTTGCCAACATTCTTACGATAAAGACCTCAACGCCTTTTTACTTCTGAAACTTAATTTATTAGCACTTGGAAATGAAAAACAAAATATAAGTAGGCTCGTGTCAACATTTAACGCTATAACAAACCTTTTTTAAATTCAAAAAGGACCATTGGGCATGATAGGATATTTTTAATTTGGCATAGTTTCTACCCAAGAAACTTCATCTCATTATGATTTTCCCGAACACACTGAACATAAAGCAGCTTTTAGACCCCTAGGATAAAGGGCCCCAGATACAGGAGAGACTGAAGTTTAACATTCGGCCTTTTCGGTGCTGGGTGACTGAATTACCTGTTCTAGTTAATGTTTGTTAATCATGGTGGGGGTTTGAACATTTGAAAAATACATTAGCTGGCATTGACTGACGCGCCGGGTCCCGCGGGGGTCCCTCCTTATTGTTTTTTTCTCGTTCACTTTCTTAAAAGTTTAAAAGCTTTTAATTTGTTCCGTTCCCTCCCGCCGAAGATGAAGTGCAGGAATTCTCGTTGGCTGACGCATTAATTTGGTGCAGGGCCTGCCATGACGTATTGAATGTGTCTAGTTTTAAGTGAAATTTGACGATCGTCGTTAGTCAGGCGGCTAAACGGCCTGTCAGGTGAGGACCGCGAGGATTGTGAGTATTGCCAGTATCGCCTGTATTGGGTCAGTGATCTGGAGATACTGGGGAACAATGGGTGTGTAGGCAATGGCAACACTATTAGTTGTTAGATGGTGACCATAAAAAAAAAACAGATGATTCGCCTAATCATGGCGTGAGCCGTGAACTAATTCAATGAAATAAATTTTTGTAACGGACGTGAGTCCTTTATGATCAAACTATTTTTTGATAGAAATAGATTTTAAAATACAATTTATGGGTAAGAAGGGGTATGTTTATCAATGGTTAAAAAGAAAACGAGGATAGCTGTTCAAAATGGAGTTCTGCTAATGTTAATGACAGAAAATTACGAAATTGGATTGAATTAAGCTGTAGAATTGAGATTCCTGCCATGTGATTTAAAACTAGATGATATCGAAAGTAATCCAGGGCCAATATGTTAAGAGACTTTATGAATCTGTTTTACTGTACATGCCTTGGGATATGACAAGAGTCAGAAAACCAGAAGAATCAAAAACATATTGTCTTCTTGTCAAATTGTTTTCGACGAAGTTTAAATGATGAAGACGGAGCAACAAGTATTCGCCAATATTCAGTTGAGAAGCGTATGTCTCTTATATCTATTCTAGAGTAGAAACAATAGGATGATTGGAATCTTTTAATTTAGAAATATTGTGGTATTTTTATGGTCGAGAATTTTTAACATGTTGGTGTCCAAGAAACGTGCCCTTTATTTCTGCTTGTTTGGAATATCAGTAACACTTGGTTCAACAGTCAAGTGTAACACGATGTAACACGCTACATGACGGATGACCTTTAACATCGCCCGTCACCTAAGCTATGCATGTCATGGATGTGGTCCGTTTCATGGAATTATTGGCATTTCGCGAAATTCCACGTGAATGCATATTTCAATTGACCTTTGAAGGTTGATTTGACCGTGTAATGCGATCAGTCAAGGTGTACCTGACCTAACATTCGTTACGCGTGGCCTTAACCTCCTGCTGTAGAACATACCACATACCACATGTATGCTCACGAGTCACATTTTCGTACCTGCCATCTGCTTGGGAGGGCTAAGGAGAAACGTGAAATTCCAGCTTCCGTAGCCATAATTTCATCAGAATGACATCCTGAAAATGCACTGACAAAGTGGGGTAAAATATGATTTAAACGACATAAAAAAAAATACTTTAATTTTGGTTGCTCATCAAAGTAAGTTTGCTGGCCATTTTATATTCGGTTTGTGCAAATATTACGATATTAGAAAAATGATTGTCAAAATATGCCGAACTGTGATTTTTTATTTGTCTTTAAATATTACTTCACATATATTAAGTTTGTTCTACAAGTTGCTGTTACAAGAGACATTCGAATTAAAAATTTCAATTGCGGGTCTGTAGAATTTAAGTGTCATTGTCAAAGTCAAGAATTCAGACAAGCGACAAAGCACCTACCTATAATATAATTGTCAATCAGAAAATTATTTTAATTCTATATTTGAAATAATGGCGTATTTATTTTGGTTAAATCGAGATCTCGTTATTTTTCAAGCTTTTTTCATTTTTGAGAAAGAGTTATGTACTAGTAACATTTAATAAAAATAATACCTTACATATCAGTGATAAAAAATGACACGAAAATTGTGCAGTATATACAAAGCAATTAGAAGACAACAAAAATTTAAAAATAACAGTCTTATTATAGCACAGGACGATCATAATCTAACATAATATCCCGTGATTTTTCACGGGTCTGCTAGAACTTACTAATTGTTTACAAATAAGCCAACTCCGTTCTGAAGCCCCAAAATACTCGAAAAACACTCGAATCTGTGCAGAGACGGGCGGTCGGTTTGATAGATTCTCCTATCTTAACAAACGGATTCAATCGGTAGGGCACAGGCGTCGGGTGAGAATGCTGTCCTTGTTCTACCAGAATTTCAATGGAAGATGTTACGAGGAACTGAGTCATTGATTCCCTCGGCACCAGTGCACAGTCGGGAAAAACGCCAAGTGTGCGCCCAATATTTGTACAAGGTTGACATTTTTTCACAAAAGAACGGGTCGTTTCTACGACTCGTTCTCGAGTCCAACAGCTCGCCTGTGGAACGATTTGCCAGCCTTTGTGTTTATTCTTTCTCAACATGGGTCTCTTCAAGATCCAGATTCATTTATTCTCTTCCTCAAAAATACCCTCCACACAGCATCCCTAAAGATGACATAGGCCCTGAGGGAAATTGTTTTTATCAGGGCCTCCTGTGTGGAGTAAATGTAAAAAAAATGATTTACCTAACTTTCAAATGTATTTGTAGATTTTTTGTAGTTGACTTAACTTAAAAAAGAGTTTATTTAAAATCTCCCCACCACAACATTAAGCGGAAAATGTTGCTTGGCTCGTGATGTAGGACTCATCCAGCCGAGAAATTGAACACACGACGCCTGGGTGGTATTCAATCGCGATGCCACTCGGCCACTGACCGCTCAAAAAAGTGTTTCATGTGGATATTATCTAAGTATAGGTAAAAATAAGTGTTACATATAAAATAACTGCTGTTATCGTCTATTCTTCATTTTAGTACGTTCTTTCTATGCATCTGTCAGTTTCTTAATCGTTGATCACGTGATTGTGTTTTTTTTTTACATAACCAAGAAAAATAATTTTTTTAAACATTTGATCTAATGGCGGATCTAAAAAAATATACGTATATAAATTTTGAAGAGTTCTTCGGGATATACTAGTTGGGGATATACTGCAAGTCATTAAACACAACACGAGGAGATCCCGTCTGACAGGGTTAACAGACCACTCAAGTCCAACATCCAGCCGGGTTTCTAGTTACTAGATATTACATACATAATATTTTGTTATGTATCTATCTACAAATAAATAATAAAAGCAATAAGTTCCCAAGGAGGTAAAATAAGGGAAAATGTTATGATAGTGAATTTCTTGGATGAAACTTTCAAATTATTATTTTAATATTTAATTGATTCAATAATTGACATGTAGATACAATTATATTCATATCTTTTTGAGTTCATGTCTTACTCAACTAAACCATAGCAGTTTTTAATTTTTTTTTATGAGAGTCCCAACTGCTCCTAATCATCTGGAGCCATTAAGACAATGGAATCCCTAATTAGGGTGTGTTGTGAGACTGAAGGAAGTAGTAGTATAATGGTAATGTAGAGGAAGGAGATGGCGAAGATGAGGATGGGGAAGGAAGACACCAAACACGGCTATAGACATTTCAAGTAACGTTTCAATTCTGAATGGTGGTCTTAAACTAGAGCGATTCTGACAGCATCTTCCACTGTGGAGCGTGCCTAAAATAAACTATGTATTATTTTGAATGGCCATGTTTTCTGTTTGACAAATAATATGCCCTTTAGCCATTGGAGAGATTTCGGTCCAAAAATGGAACACATTTTCCTGAACAAATGTTCCCGCGTCCTGCAGAAAACATTGTTTGAGAACTGAGAGTCTTCTTCAATTAATTATCAAAACATGTGACTGTTTTTCCTTTCACTTGTGATGTACACTTCAATTAAGTTGTTAGCAAATATTTTTTCAAAATGCCAACTGTCAAAACCTTGTTCTTTTAAAATGTCGAATTTACGTGTTTTTTGTAGCTTTATTAAAATCAAATTTGTTCTTTCACGAACAAACTTTTCTTAGGACAACTCTTGACAACTTATCAAAATTCAGTTTTGTTATAGATATTTCTATGTGGGATATAGGATTATTAATTAGACTATTTACAAGAAACTCCATAGAAAATATTTAATGTGGACGCAAAATAAAAGTTTGCACGGCATATTTTAACTAGTAAACCCAGAAAATATATCCCTTGGGAATGTTTATGATTTTTAAATATCTTTTTTCATGTATCCTACAAATTTTGGATGATTATTTGAATATAGGTGAATTCTTGGCTGTATAGCACTATAATTCGTTTTACATGTACAATTGTGGAGTAATGATTTTATTAACGTGAGCGGAAAATTTTCAAAATTAATTTTCAAACGGGGCGAGCGCTCAAGGCAAATTGATTTATTTCGCGTGATCGATCGAGTGGTTAGCGAAATATTCTATCTTCTTCTTCTAAACCGACATAATTAAGTAAAAAGATTGTGGGCGCCTTTGTTTTTTATACAACTAATAATCTCGATAGTAAAATTACACTTGACCTTCAAAACAAGAAAAGGGTTACTGCCTACATGAGATTTCGAAAGACCACCCTCTTCCCCTTTTCCTATTTCTTAAATCAGAGTTTTGATAGGAAAGTGATGAAATTTTGCACACAAGATGTTTAAAATTAGAAAAGAATTACTGTCTTCATCTGATTTTTAAAATCTGACATCAGCTTGTGTAAATATATTATATTGCATAAGGGTTGAGAAGTGCAGTGATAGTAAGAAAGTGTACTCAGAACAACAACAAAAAATATTATTGCATTAACACCCCACAACAATTGACAAAATCGGATACGATCGTCTTCCTTAAAAATCTTCATATTCAAAGAAATAAAATATAAATATTTGTGCCACACAAACACTTTGTCACTTGCCCGTGAAATTCTTCATACCAATGCTCTATGGTGTCAGTACCTACTGTGAAAACAATGTTTAGATTTTAGATACACTAATCAAACGAGTCTCACGTTCTCCGCGCGGGCGAGTACAAGTAATTTGTCTCCGACGTTATCAATACGGAGTACATGAATAATATTTTACAAAATATTACAGGAAGTGCGAAACGTTGGCGTTTACTTGTTAGGTGTTTCGAGAGATATTCCCACTCGTGTTATTTGCCACCGAACAATTACCTTGCAGTATAAATAATTCTAATACTGCGGTGGAAAAAAATTATAATATATTCGGCCACAGAAAGACTTACCTCGAGGATACGAAAAGCCTTTCTTTGAAGCTCTTCTGCACAGGCCCCACTTTCACGATACAAAGTCTTCGCTATTCCTTTATCACATTCCTTACCAAAAAAACAACTCTTCAAATACTTCTGATTGATTGACACTTTGTTACTATTTGGCATCGCCAGATATTCAACATATTTTGAGCAAACAATCAAATTTTTTTTTAATGCAAATACTGTCGACACAAAAGCCCCAACTGCTACCAACTATTCGGAACCAACTATCCATCCACCTGGAAGTGAGACTATGACTTTCCTAATTGAGGTATATTGTGGGGCTAAAGCTAGTGGCGAAGTGACGCGGGGAAGCAGATGGAGTGGAGGAAGGCTATTTAAATATGGCCACAACACGGCTCAAGCCATTTCAAGAATTGAATTTATTCAGTGTAAGACCACCAGAGCGATTCTGAGAGTATATTCCTTCCTTGAACGTGCCGCAAATAGGTATATATTATATTATTTTTAATTACTAAATTAAGAAATAACACAAATCAATACAACTACATTTATTTGCGCACGACGATATTTGAACTTGCGACCTTTAAGGGCCGTCAAACATATCTAACCACTGGAGCGATTTAGGTTCTAATTTGGACCGTTTTTATTTTTCTACGTTAACTTAACTTACTTATTAACCTACAAACATTACTTATTAACCTATACATAGTGGTTATATAAATAAAATAAATAATATGGAAGAATTTTCTGTATTTTTTTTAGTGTTTATTACAAATTGGAAACGATAGATTTTCTATTTTATGGTAGATAAGATAAGTAGGCACATGATTTTGCTGTAAAATCATTTTCAGCACGTGTTCACAAATTTCTAAATCTAGTTCCATTTATTTTTAACTCTTAAGTCTTCAATATGATTGGGCAACCAAGCCAGGTAGATAGTCTCGGCTGTATAGACACACTGGCACTTGATTTTTTCAACAGTTAATATTTAAACCTTATTTTTTTTTTAGTTTGCGTCTCAATTTTTTAAAGTGTTGCCCTTTAAAGGGATCGGTTTGGGGTCTGGACCACCTCCCAGGTATTATCCTTATTCCTGTATGTTATTCCAGCAAGGATCGTGGGTGCCAACCACACAGTCTGAAGGATAATAATATATAGCCAGGGTAAGGACTTCACTGCGTCCCTTTTAATTGCAGTGTTCTGTTGGAATCATAAATAGCTTTCGATCACATGGCTAATGACGATAAATAACTGGCCGTTGTTCGATCTTTTAACTTGCTTTATGACGGTTTACAGAAGCTGGGAGCATTCTTACAAACAAACTGGTTATACTTGAACTGATAAACTTGCGGTATAATGGGAGGAAAGGTCTAAACTTCTAAACAATCTAAACCGATGTTTAGGAATGAAAAATATAGTGCAGTAGAAATCAGGTGATGATGAGATAAGTGTTGGTGCTATACCCATGTTTTATACTATACCCATGTTTTTATACTACAACCATGTTTTTATACTATACCCATGTTTTTATACTATACCCATGTTTTGTTAAACCAATGTATTTGAAATACGTACGAATAAGAGTAAGAAACGTACGCAGATGATTCTACAACGAATGTACCAAGAAATTACTGTCATATTATGGTGCACAATTTGGTAGAACTAGCCCTAAGAAGGCATGGATAATGTATATTTTTTCCCATTAGCTCCACACAGGAGGCCCCGAGGAAAAGAAATTCTCTCAGGGCCTCTGTCACCTTTAAAGATGCTGTGTAGAGGGTCTTTTAGGGAAAGGAAGGAGAGGAAGTTCTGGGAAGGAAAAGGTATGAGGGGTGGTTAGGAATCTGGGGGTCAATATGTCAAGGAGTGACGGACGTATGCAAAGCATTATACTGTCTTAATCTCGAGTGACCTACCAGGTAAGTATGGTCCTGTATATTTGCTTAATAATAGAAAAAAAAATACTTAAAAAAAAAAAAATACATGTACATTTTTGGGCAGCATCGTGTTAATTAGTCAGATGTGTCGTAAATATTGTTTTGTATCACTGATCGAAGAACATGCAATGTTTTAGCCATAAGTTTTGATAATGCTAGTCTATAGTTAGAAACAAGCTTATAGAAATGTATTGAAATTTGTACAGCGCCCTTGAGGTGATTTTTCACAAAAACGGCGCTAAACAAGTCATCCAAATATTATTATTATTATTAAAGCGATGGATCAAGATAATTTGGCTACGATATTGATACCTCCGCCCCGGAAAGCATTAAAATGATCACCAACATCCATGGCATAGGTCACCTTTTTACTTCCCAGAACTTTCTCTCCTTCCTTTACATGAAAATATCCTCCACACAACATCCCCTAAGATGACATGAAAAATGAACATTTTCTACTAATATTAGATAGAATATAGATTATTCTTGCCTTCTCTTCTGTAAATATCCACTCATCTTCCTTCACTTCATTGTGGGTATGTTCCGATTCCTGCAGGTATCACGCTGAGCCATTCACAGTCTTCCTTAAACATTCTGGATTGATTATAAATATATTATTTGTGCTGGGTGGATATTAAGTTAGTTTATTATTGTCTGGCCATTGTTCGGCCGACATTCCCGCCCGGGCCGCCCGCCATTGTCACTGCGACTGCCTGCATATTGTTAAAGTGTTATTATCATGCCGGGATTTCGGGATACACCATAATACCCCATACACCATTCACCATTCACCAATACACCGTGCTTATAATAATATTATAACATGAAGTATGCCCGGTCCGCGCGAGGCAGTGATTTGTATCTTACATGTTCGTATTAGGTTCGTTTGGTGTTAACATTCGGACTCTTGTCAGGTGACGAAATGATAAAGGTTACCTGAAAAAATGGTACCTTTGGTATCGAGAGCTTTTGATTTTCAAAAAAGATTTTTCTTACATTATCTTTGGATTAGGAGGCCCTGAGGAAAACAATCCCCCCCTAGGGCCTACGTCATTTTCAGGGATGTTTTTAGGAAAGGAAGTAGAGGGAGTTCTGGAAAGGAAAATGTGTGTAGGATCAGGGGTAAATGTGTCCAGGAACGACGACGTATGAATTCATCCCTCCCACTGCGGTATGGATCCAGAGAGTCAGGCTGGAGAGGTAAAAAGGTCTCCCCTAACCAGTCTCTCCCGATCTGGCCTGCCACACTGGAGATGGGCAAACGCATGTGCCGCCAAGACCTAGACAAACCTCACTACATGAACTCGGGCACCCCTGCTAATTGACCAAACGTAGCGAACGACTTTGGATGACTTACGGCTCAGGTTTTAGTTATCCAGAAAATGGTTCCCAGGGCGGCGGTACCCATACCCATATGAAGCTCCAAGGTAGATATGCCTTTGAGTCTGTTGTCGCTCCATCTTAATCTTGGCCTTCGCAGGCTCCTTCGCCCTATCGGTGTTGAGTACAACAGGGATTTTGGCGGTTGATGTTCGGTCGTTCTTTCCACATGACCCAGCCACTGAAGTCTTCCCAGTTTTATAAATTTTGTGACGTTTAACTCCTTAAACAGAGTACAGAGCTCATTATTTATTTATACGAAAAAAACCCTCTTACAACACAATTACACCACCAGAACAATAACAAACCGAAACTACAATGTACCTACACTACATACCACGTCAGCTCGAAGACACTTCATGTACCTAGCTCCAAAAATATTTAACCTTCTCCCTGACAACTTAAAAACTGAAACCCAACCCCATAACTTTAAAAAACAATTATCTCTATGGATCGTCACACTTAGGAACTATGATATATAATCTTTTTTTTTACTTAAATTAATTTGTATAACTCTAATATCTATCAATATTATAATTAACCTATTATTATAAATTATTATTATCAAAATATTTAGAAACCTCGATGTATATTATTTGTAATTTAATTTAATTTAATTTGTATAATTTAGTAAATTATAATTCAATTTATCAACCATCATACTATGTAACTTATAAATAAATTATTATTTATCTGTAACCCACATTTCCATAAATTCATTGTCATATTATCTGTAAACTACATCTGTAACTTCGTTAACATAAATTCAATGTTATATTATCTTAAATTTCATCTATCAATTATTATTTTATCTGTAAATTTCATTGTCATAAATTCCTTGTTATATGTATTACCTGTAAACATCATTATCATAAATTCATTGCTGCATTAACTGTAAACCTCATTATCATAATTATTATATAATCAGTAAATGTACTTCATTACCCATATAATCTGCATACTTCACCCGCCATAACACAGGGACATCCCTAGCATGGCGGGCGAAATAACACAATATGTACACTATGTATAAAATTCTTTAATAAATAAATAAATAAATAAATAAAATAAAATTTATTTATTTATTATTAAATATGGTAACGTCTGCGCCAAAATCCATTTTCTAGAACATCGGCATTAAATTACAACAACGGTTGGGGTATATAGATCAATAAAATTAAGTTATGTAAATTAATTCGTGTATCGTGATTTATATTTATCGTATTAGGCCGTATTACGCTACCGCCTTCTTTACCCAACGTTTTGAACAGCGAAACAGTATATATCATCAGGGCAGATGTGTAATCCACATTAACACATCTGCCCTGGTGATGAACGTTGTCACGCTGTCCGAAACCTTGGCTAAAGAAGGAGGTAGCACAACTACCTAGCGCAATGTCCTCCTTATATAATTCAAGGATGAAATTGTTTTGAATAGAGACATAATTACGAAACCAGAAATATAAATAGAGTACAATAGATTACAATAGGTTGGGTGGACATCGCATTTGGGTCCCGCCCAGGCGTTCCGCGTTCGATTCCTCGGCTGGCTAAGTCCTCCATCACAACACAAGCAACATCTTCCGCTTAGTGTGATGGTAGTAGGAGATTTTCAAATGTTGTTGGGTTATTTATAACCCGGGAATGTTTGTATTTCTTTAAAAAAAAAAAAAGTAAGATTGCCGTGTATGAGAAAATTAGAGTCGCAGAACTGCCTAATATATTGAGGACTAAATATGTATGATGAAATGTCTGAAAGTCTGAAGAATGAATGTATTTAAAAAGAAATGTCATGCTTACTGTAAAAATAATGCCCAGTAAAATTCAGGAAGGATTTTAAACACTATACACAACACACTTTGAATGAGATCATAAAAATACAACCTCTATTTATAGGAGGATTATTATCTATAATTATAGGGAGAACACATTTCTCCATTTGAGACGCTTCTCAAATAATTGCTTAATGAACTGAAAGACAAGTAATGCCGGAGATATAATTAATAATTACAATATTGAGAGCTATAAGTATAACTACATTGAACTTGATTACCTACCTGAAATGATTCTGCTACTGGAATAAATATGGTAATTTTACGTCATGGCTGTAGCAGGAAATATTAAGTAAAAATAGTTTGTATGGTTCATCAAATTTTTAAAACCACAACACTAATCAGTAGTGTGGCGATCGTATTGGCAGCCTGGGTCTTCGAACTTACACAATATCGGGGCGGCCTGTTCCAAGTTTAATGTAATTTCAGGAAAAAAAAATCGTTTTCGAAGAACTATAAAAACAAAATGCTCGCTAGTGGTTTGAAATATAATATTAAAAAAAACATCGAAATTTTGTGTGCTGAAAATATTTGTTAACTAATGGGAAGAAAAAAAATACTATTGAAACAAAATAGATTCTCAGGCTGATCTTTTGATTTCATTAACGTAAAGATGTGGATTTTAATAATATTATTTATTTCATAAATCGATTTATAGAAAATAAATAAGATTTTTTTAATCAACGTTTCCATTCTACTTTTATTAATTTATTGTAATACAGACGGTATAAAGATGTGTAGTATTGTGATACCAAATTCAAAAGTATTAAAGTATCTGCGTGCACTATACAGTACGCTCAGTTTCTGAGAGGCCAACTTAACTCTGGCCTTGATGCAGCCCCGTACCTGAGCTGGTCACTTAGAGTTACACCGAGCTATCAATGGAGGGCCTGTTCGGAAGAATGCTACCATTGAAGGAGACTAGATTGTCATTTCAATTTAAATAACTTATATACAGACAAAATACATCTTAATATATAAAACAATGTCGGGTTACTTACACCATTTATAACTTAAGAACGGCTGAACCGATTGTTATGATCTTTGATTTATTGGATTTGTCTCCGTCCCGATTAACAGAATAACTATTAAAACATCGGAAAAAATCACGGAAAAAATAATTATGAAGAAAATTATTTTTTTCATATATTTGTATGGAATGGCTTTTCAAATAATGTGCGTTGGTCGACATAATTTGAATCAATTCGAACTGTCAATGGTGTAGTGCGCCGAACATTTCGTGCTTAGTCAACAGCTCAATTTCATTTTATGAACTTAGAGTATTTATTTTGACTTAATAAAAACTTAATTTATTTCAGCTAATAAATTAAACACAACATTTATTGATTCTGAGGCGGTACGAAGTTTGCCGGGTCAGCTAGTTATTAAATAATATTAGTTTGTGCAATTTCTGCCTAACGCTTGCTTTATTATTATGTACATTTTCTAGTGATTCTTCATTTTTAAGGGAAATTTGTAATTATAAGTACATAAAACATTAGTACATTAGTTGTGTTATTTAAAGTTATTTATTTAATTATGAAAACAATATAATAATAACGCGAATAAGAAACAGAGATGATAGTGAAAAAAGGAGAGCACATATAAATTAATAGCAATGACAACATAATATAAAAAAGTACATATAGAATATAACTACAATTCGAAGCACGAAGAAGGTTTAAAAAGCTTTAAAAATCACACATTGTTTATCGACTATCAAAAGTCATTTAGGCTTACACAAAAAAATTCAATGCTTTGATTTGAGTGGACAAGTCTCGACATTCTGGACAAAGGAGAATGGTATCCATAATTAGTAGAATGAACAGCAATTCACTATTTCAAAGTCTACGGGAAGGGATGTTGAACTGGATGAGTTGTAATAAAGCAGGTGTGTCAGTACTGTTGATAATTTTGGATGTGCAAATTAGATCAGAGTATTTTCTACGTTTTTCTAAAGAAGAAGGGTTTTATTATTAATGTTATTATCATTGAGTGTTGTTATACGAAGTCATTTGCTCCTTGTGAAAAGATATCCCACTCCCTTTGCTGTAAGGATTCGTAAAATTACTGAAGAGCAAACTAGCCACTTCTTTTACCTGATTCAAAGATGGCGGACGTCGGTTTTCGGTGGACCGCTCAAAATTTGCCACGGCAAAGAGCCATCCACCCAGTTATATAATATATCAATCTATGGTTGAAACCAGTGGCGGCTCGTGACTTTTGGTGAGCTACAGTGCTAATATTAACAAAAATTGCATTATTGATGTCGTTGTAGCCGAAAAATATATATATTTTTTTTTTCGAAAATTTATTTTTTGTATGAAGATTTTCAGGAAATTTCACTTTTGCCGTGCGCCGCACAGATTTCCTGAAAATCTTCATACAAAAAATAAATTTTCGAAAAAAAAATAAAAAATATTTTTCGGCTGCAACGACATCAATGTCATCAATGATGCCATTTTTGTTAATATTAGCACTGTAGCTCACCAAAAGTCACGAGCCGCCACTGGTTGAAACGAAGGATTATTTCAAAAATCTATGCGTATTGAAACGACTCTGACTAGTAAATCTTTACCGAAATCCATATTGATTGCATTATCTTGGTCAATATGTCAAAGAATGCGCAAGCAAGTTATTCGTTGAGCTTGCATGTGGACTTATTCCGGCATTGAGGACGGGACTTCACGTATCGGCCATAAAGATTCCTCCTAGGAAACACCCCGAGTGGGGGTGTGGTATTCCAATATGAAAATAGTGGCTTGGTACTTCTTGATTCTTTGGGTCGCGCTCATATTGCTAAAGTTCAACGGTCTCGCGGAATCACAGCAAACTACAAAGGGTGTTGATAGAAAATGGAGAGGATTTTTTATGCTAACTAAAATTTCCATACGATGATTGCGTGGTTTCTTTGAGCTTCAAAATTATTTTCAGCTCGAACAACATCCATAATGAGCTAATTATCATTCAATATAATTGTCAAAATATTTTTGTTCGGAGGTGTACGGATAAAATTCATACAATATTTTAGCAGTTTTTTAAAGGATGCATATTTTTTTTGTTATAAATTTAACATTTTGTATCTAGTATTTAACATTTTTATATATATCGGTTATAATAACAATAATAAATTAATCATTGAAGACAATTTTAGCGACTCTCTTACGAAAATATGAAACAGAAAATCAGGAAAAGATTCAGTCGTAGAAATAGATAAGGAATAGAAGGCCATAGAAAAGGAATGCTAGGTTCGTAGATGCGACCAATTTATTTTCAAATTTTCGTTTGAAAGTCATTAATATTGTCTTATAAATTCAAACAGAAAATCGTGAAAAGATTCGATCGCATCCAGAAATCCTAGATGTGACCGAATCTTTTTTTGATTTTTTTTGTTTAAAATTTTTGTTTGAGAGTCGCTGATATTGTCGTCAATGATTAAATAGGTACAACAATATGAGTTTTACTCATTACAATATTCCAAAAAAAAACCTTTTTATCTACTAAATTTGAAACTTTGATAAATTGAACTTCATAGCTTTGAGATACAACCCACGAAAAATTGTGAGATTTTCAGCTTCCTTTACGAAATCTAATGCACCTGAGACAAGATTTAGAAGAATGGTTTTTTATCAATACTTAGTCAAACGTACTCCACTTGAAGATTCATCAAACTTTTCTTTCGGTTATTATAGATCTAGCTTTCCCAGTGGTCAAAACTGGATTCGCATATAGAAGTAGGTAGATACTGTAGTGCTGGGATACCATTACTAAAACCTCCGATTACAGTAGGTAGACACTTACTTTAACTTCGGATAATTTAGCTGGCAACAGTAGTAGAGGAATATGCGCTGTCAATTTTCACCTGCGTACATCTACCCATCTGTTATTCATCAATGTTCGACGGCTGATGTTTCAATCATTAACAAATAAATATACATGACGTCATCCAGATTTTGCAGATTTGATTTAAAAAAATTATATATTATTTTATGCTTAGACCACCGTGTAATTTGTATTATTGTTGTTTATTAAAATAACTAACTCTATACCCCGGCATTGCCTGGGATTTACGCAGAGTTTTTAAGGTTTTATTTCTAAGGTAAAATGTTAAAATTTCAAAAATCTCAGATTTTTTTTATTTGTTATAAAAATACATTTACAGTTTAAGGAAGCTGTGACTGTCAAACTAAGAAGGTCTCCCGTTTTAGAACAGTCAAATTGACAGGTTTCCTACATATTAGGTTGGTAGGTACACGAAGATTCAAATAGTATTAAATAAAGTTAAGATTCACAAATTCCATTTACATAATAATAATATATGATACAGTGATACAGAATAAAACTGAAGAATTGTATACAAACAAAACAAAGCCACGTTTCCTGGGACACACTTATTTATATGTATACAGACTACAGAGTGTTAGCGCCTCCGCCCACTGAGGCAACTGAAAACCAACTAAAACCGGCTGTTTTCTCTGTCTTGATTGGTCAAAAAGCTTGTTTAACCATAGACGAAGAACAATCAGCTGACAGCTGGCAACTAGCAATGGCCGCCAGGGGCAATCAGCAGTGACAGTTGCGAGTCACCGCTTGCGTTACCATTGACAACTGGGTTTTGTGTGATTGTGAAGTGTGCGGGCCATCACATTGTCATACAAAGACAGTTGGCAGTTGAGAGTTTTCAGTTGCATCAGTGGGCGAAGGCGCTTAAGGTACGTTCTTGACATACTTTAACCAGCGATTCCTGAAATTATTTGGAATAAAAAATTTAAATAAAATTTTGGTCTCCGGTGATATTGTTGGTGTTTTTTTAAAACTTAAAACATAAAGAAAATCACAAGGTATTGGATAGATAAGATCGAGGAGATGTGTGATGGTTGAGAGACCATTGTTGATAAGTGAAAGATTTTATTTTTGTTGAGTTTTGTATTAAAAAAAAAAAAAACAAAAAATCCACCGGAGATAACTTTTTTAAATGCTTAGGCACATAAGCTTGTTTTCACAACAATTTAACGTAGGTAGACATAGGAATGACGTATGCCCCGGATCTGAGTTATTTTAAATATAATAGAATATAAATTCAGTGGTGAATCACTGATTAAAGTAAGTCTAGAATTTCCCTTAACAATTTACATAAAATCTGAAAATTTGATATGCGCAAACCAAATACTTTCTTATTTCGGAACCTTTTTATCAAATGATAAATAAATACGAAAAAAATATCGTAATGAACCCGAAATTGCCTCATGACCCAACGTTAGAGAACCCCTGATAATATAGAAATGTAAAACCATCAATCATAAAAAATGATGGTTGCAGCATTTACAAACTATCGGACTAATAAAAAAATTATATCATTGGAGGTAATAACTGGTCCGGTCCGAACGGCAGCCAATATCCTCAGTTAAAAGTTGCGGCTTCCGAACCAATAACACGTATTTTGTATGACTCGAATCAATCAGGATTTAATGTGTGGTATTTGGTTACAGTTCGTTACACGTATTAATTTCAAGCCAAGAAAGGATAAAGCTAATTACGCGCAGCGCTGGATGGAGTGGATAGAGGTAGGCGAGGGGTGGGTAGGGAAGGGAGGAAGGCGCCCATGTCGATTATTAAACGGTAACAGGCCGATTGGATGGAATAAGAAGGGATCGATGATGACGATTATTGAAGCAATTTATTTCAAAAGGGAAGCTCGATACAATCGGAATGTGGCAAATGGAAGCGAAATATTTTGTTTGAGTTTTGTAAAAAATTATGATAAAAAATGAAAATATTGATTTATTATTATTTTTTAAATAAGTTAATGAAAACCTCATTTCATTGACTACTATCTTTATGTATGATGATTACACGAGAAAATTTGGGAGGTGAGTACGGGTACCGCCACCCTGTGAACCATTTATCGGATAACCAACACCTCTCTTATAGGTCACGTGGCGGGGGCGCCCGGGTTCATGGGGGGGGAGGGGGTTAATACTATGTTTGGTGACTTAGCAAGGGTGCTCGCGATCATAGGGTGAGGTTTGACTGAATCTTGGCGGCGGATGCGTTCGCCCGCTAGCTGCGTGGCAGGTCGAATATGGTGAGTGCACTGAGAAAAATGTTATTCGAAAAAAACGATAATTTTAATAGTAAAAACGGGACTGAAGTTCTTGCGAACAAATTAACAGGGTTTCAATGTTTATTGGCGGGAACATGCAAGAATAATTTCTTGGTATACGTAATTTTGTACGTATACCAACAAATTATTCTTATATTTTCCCGCCAATAAACATTGAAACACTATTAATTTGTTCGTAAGAACTTCAGTCTCGTTTTTAACCGTTTTTACTATTAAAATGATCGTTTTTTCGAATAACATTTTTCTCCGTGTGAGGCGGGTTGATGGACCTCACCAGCAGGACTCCAGGACACACTGACTACCAGATTCCTACCCACTCCAATACCGTTTTCTTCTAAGAACTTCCTCTTTTTTCTCCCATAAAATTGCGAAAATTAATTAAAAAAAAATTTAAGAAAAAATTACAATAATGGTGAAATTTTTATTTATTTATACGCCATAAAACGGTTTTTGTATAATAGTGAGACGTGATGACATGAGCCCTGAGGGGAATTATTTTCTTCAGGATCTCCTGTGGCACTACGTCTTCCCGATATCCGATTTTGCTATTTATTAGAACAAAATAATAGATTCTTACCTCCACTACCACTTGCCTTGTCTCCTGCTCCGCTGGTAGCTACTGGACACTACAGCAGGCAGTGGGTAGTGGGCAGTGCAGCCTATACCATAAACATAAACACCATCTACTACACCACCATAATAAATATACGGGCAACACCGGGAGCCGCGGTAGCACCGAGGCCGGGGAACCGCGCTGGCCACAACATATTTAAATGGTAATTACGGTGTTTAAAATCCTACAAGCCTGACTACAGCAGCAGCTCCGGTAATGTGCGAAATCTTTGGATTTTCATTCTGCTTGCGCGAACAACCGTCCTTATTTGTTTAATCAAGGGACTTGTATAAATGCACAGTCAAAATGAATAAAATAAATAATTGAAATGATTTTTAATTTGGAGGCGGGAATGGTTACCGCCGCCCCGGGAACCATTTATTGGATAACCTACACCCCTGAAATAAGTCACCCCGAGTGGTTCGCTACGTTTGTTGACTTAGCAGGGGTGCCCGGGTTCAAGGGGTGAGGTTTATCTAGGTCTTAGCTACGGATGATCTGGATACACTGATCCCCAGATTACTATCGACCTACCGACCCCTCATACCTATTTCCTTCCCAGTACTTTATCTCATTTCTTTCCTTAAAAAGACCCAACCCACAACATCCCTAAAGATAAAATAGGAGCCAAGGAAAATTATTTTCTGCAGGTTCATGTGTGGAGCTTATGTAAAATGATAATAAAATTGTTAAAAAAATATTGGAAAAAAATTACGATAATGATGACATTTTTATTTTTTTATTTATACGCCAATTTTTTGTTTGAATAGAAGTGATTTTACATAAAATCATATTTATTCAGCGTACACAGAAGGGTAGCTGTACAGTAATAATTTTAAAATAGGAATGTGAATTAAAAACACAAAAAAATAATATAGCTGAAGTGATGCAATTCAAGTTTAGTAAGTACCTTACAATGAGAATGCTAATATTAAAAAAAATATATATTGACGACCAAATTTTCTTTACTTTAAGATTTAAAATGTGGTTTAATTTTAAATAATAATTTTAAATTGCCATTTTTGTTCTTGACTATGGCGTTGTTGACGTCACACCGGCCAACGTCGGTGAAGCCATCTTATCGGCCATTCGCGTTTTCTACGTCAAATGAAGTTGTAATGTTTGATTTTAGATCGTTTATCTATCAACAATATCATTATATTATATAATATATCAATGAAAAAACGGCATATTTTTAGAACGATGATTACAATACCAAAAAAAAAACTTAATACATTTTTAGCGGTATCCACAGTTTGTGATAATACTGATAATCCACCATCAATATTTTTTATATATTTTTTAATAACTCAGGTGCGGGGCATACGTCATTCCTATGTCTACCTACGTTAAATTGTCGTGAATACAAGCTTATGTGCCCAAGCGGGCACCCCCTTATCTTATGAAAGGCGCAGACAACATTGTAGGTACCTACGTGTATGCTATAAAACAATCAAATTAATTATTTATTTATTAATGTAATGGTTTTGTGATTTTAATGAAAATAGATAATTAAATCAAGCTCATTTAACTGCAAAATTCCCCCTAGTTATATTTATAATGTTGTACAGTAAAGTTTACGAATATAATACATTTTTGGCAATATAATGTACAAATATTAAATGTCTGGTAAGAATTTAATTTGTATTATGTTCGCCCCGTCTTCTTATCATATGAAAATATTTTTTTTTACATAATATTTGAATCTTTGTTGTTCATTTCATAATACAAGGAGAAAATCTGTCAATAGTTTATTATTATATGATAGTAGTATTTTTGGTGTAACTTTATAAAATGAAAAAAAAAAAAAAATTCAACTTTTGATTTGATTTGAATTTTGATTTGAACAAAAAAAAAGTCAGGTAATCTGCTCTACAGTTTTGAAAAGTTGAATACACTTTACAGATATTAAAATAATTGTTATAGACGGTCTAGATATATATTAGAAATATTTGCTTAGTACCAAAATAATTTATTCACTGTTCTACTGCCTCAACCATTATTAAAATTAATGGCAAACACAAATAAGATATTCCTAAGTTTTGGAAAGTATGTATTTATATTTGGGTTATATGTTTAATATTCACACTGTTTATTTTGATTCTTGACCTAACCAACTGTAACTCTAAGATGCTATTGTGTTTTTAGTAAAGCTTTGAAAACTAATTATAAACAAAAGATAATAACAAGAAGGTCCGTTGTTACTAAAAATATTAGAACTAATAATACAAACTTTGGTAATATATGAGATTTAACTCTCCCTTTTAGGAGAGTTGAAAGGATTTTCAAGTTAATCTAAAATATCGGGCCCATATTGCCCACATCTGTAATATATCTAAGTTTATATACTGGAAAATATCATCGACTACGGGTTATTACTAGAAATCTTCTTTGTCAGTTACTTTGATTGGACAGGATTCTAACTTTAATTTAACTTGTTCTGAAATACGACGTATCAAACTTTGCAAAGACCATTTCTCATTTTCTATTCACCAATTTTCTGATTTTGGGGTTGAAACTGGTGCAAAGTAGTTTAGTTAAACAATTTTAAAGAAAAATATTTAAATATGACATATACTTACCATTTTAGAACATGCCCAACATATGTACACATGAGAACGGGTCGCTTCTACGACTCGTTCTTGAGTTCAACAGCTCGGCTGTGGATCGATTTGCCGGCCTCTGTGTTTTTTCCTTCATACAACATGGGTGGGTCTCTTCAAGACTCATGTTCATTCCTTCCTCTCCTCAAAAATACCCTCCACCCAGCATCTTCAAAGATGACATAGGCCCCGAGGGATACTATTTTCCCCAGGGCCCCCCGTGCATGGAGTTAATATAAAAGTTTAAAAAAATACCCAAACGCAACCGTACCGTAAATACCCAAATAAACCAAATGCAACCGGTTATGGAAAAATAATTCGTTGCATAAGGTTTTAACTACGTTTTCCTTTCTAACAGAGAGCCACGTCATACTTTTTAAATTTTCTTTTAAAATATGTTACACTAAAATACTTTATACAATATTGAACCTCAAAATCAGAAATTATATATTATATATTATTTTATTTTTTACGCACCAGACTTTTTTGTATTAATGAAGATTAGCGAAAGTGTTTCGGAATTTCGATTGACTTTCGCTAATATTATCTTCATTATAATTTGAGGTTTAACTCATTAAGTTAAAAGGTTAAAAATAAAAATAATTATTAAATAGATTACAAGATTTCGTCTTCGTAAACATTGACTTTTCAGAACATGTTATGGTGAAGTTAGAATCCTGTCCAATCTACAGTGTGCCTCGTAACAACGACCAACTGTCGACACAAAAGATAGATGGCTCTGAAGATTATTTTGTTTATGGAAATTGCGCAAAAGAAATGATTTTGCATCCAAAGGTAATTTATGAAAAAAATATGTTAGTTAGAACCTTGTCGAAGATGTCGAATTTTTCGAAATTGTATCAACTGTACAAAGGAATATTTTGGATAGGCCATAACTAGAAGGCGGCTAAGCGGTGGCAAAACGAAGAATTCCAAGTCACGAATCCGCAAAAACATCATTCGGAGATATTGAAATTTGAATTTTTGAAATGATATGTTTTTGTAATAACGAATCAATTCTAAACTTCAAACCTCAATATCTCCGAATGATGTTTTTGCGAATTTTCAACTTGGAATTCTTCGTTTTGCCACCGCCTAGCCGCCTACTAGCCATAACTTATACGTTACGTTACGTTATACACGTCTGCAGTCTGCAAGTTTCTAGTTGCGTTTATGACATTCAATCTCCAAATACATGAAGACGATTGAAAATGAAATTCTGTCATTCATTCTGTTTAACATAACAAGGTCAAGGCCGTGTAAGCGCCTCCGCCCACTGAGGCAATTGAAAACCAACTAAAACCGGCTGTTTTCTCTGTCTTGATTGGTCAAAAAGCTTGTTTAACCATAGACGAAAAACAATCAGCTGACTGCTCGCAACTAGCAACGGCCGCCCAGGGCAATCAGTAGTGACAGTCGCAAGATGGTCGCAAGTCACCGCTTGTGTTACCATTGACAACGGGGTTTTGTGTGATTGTGTAGTGTGCGGGCTATCACATTGTCATACAAAGACAGTTGGCAGTTGAGAGTTTTCAGTTGCCTCAGTGGGCGGAGGCGCTTACTCTTCGTCTTTTAACGTGTACTTTTTATTAAGCAACGATAAACATAACTGTGTGAATAATGATTACCATGGAACTGTATATTTAAATAAATCATATAATGTTTTCAAGTATGTAGGTACAATTACTTACTAGTCGGTCTTGATTAATTAGCATTAAATCAATAAAACACACATAAAAAAATATATTTATTCGCTCGGTGGGCCCCTTTAAACTTTTTATTTATGGAAAAAGACAAACATTTCCGGGTTTTGAATATTTGAAAATACCATTACAGTGAGCGAAAAATGTAGCTTGTAACGAAATGGAGGAGCAAGTTGAGGAATTGAACACACGACGCCATTGGTAAGACCAAAACGCGAACTCGGCCACTGCCCGGAACCCCACGATGAATATATTTCTTCGTTTTTAGTTTATCTAGGAATTTATTGTTTTATTTCACACTGACTGATATTCATACATTTAAAAGACTGATGTACCATCGAGTGCATCTCACATTTTTCTTTCATAAAATATAAGTTAATATTTTTGTCCCTCGAAAACTGTAAAATATGGCAATGTATGGATCAAAAATGTTGTTTTCAGTCAGGATGATTCCTTTTTTAATTTATTATTTAACACGTTTTCGTTTTATTTAAGTTAAGCACATATTTTTCTTTTGTTACTCAACAAGATATTGCATTCCTTCAATAAATTATTAAAATATATTTTTTTTAATTTCTGTGGATTCGAAGGCCTTACTTGATACACAGACAGGTCAGCCACCTTTAGAGCCATACAAGATAAATTACGCATCTACCTAGTTAGTTACACGATAAACAAAATAGAAGAGAGAGCTCGTGTGGTTTTTTCCACACACCCTCCACACAGCATGCGCCCATCCCGCCATTACGGAATAAATAACATGATCCAGGTACCCGCCGATTAATCAATATAAAATACTACTGATAATACATGATTACATTGAAAACTTCCTGTCTTGGAATGATTACAGATTAATTTCGATCCGTCTGCCTTAATAATAATCGTGCTGTTGCTACTCTCTTGGCAGAGGCCATTAGTCTTTTTTACGTACCCTTCTGTAGAGTAGTGATTACTGTAAGTGCTCCCGTATATTGTTATAAATAAACCCTTGCCCTGTCGGAGTGTGGATTACGCCAGTAGCCAGTTAGTTCTCAGTGGTCAGTAGCCCAACATGTGTTTTCCGTGGGTTAACGTAATGGGCTGATTATACTCTTACTTAAAGCATTGTTTTTTTAAGGGAACTGCTGAAACTGGTGCTTACTTGAAATTATTAGCTCTTGCTTCAAGAATTGAAAATTACAATCAGGTGTTAATTTAATCTGAAAAATGATCGAACGGTAAATTATTACAGATTTTTCAGAAAGAGAACCAACTTGTGATGAAATTATGATGGCACTGTCTGTTTTCGAGAAAATTTTATTATAGACATTATTAGATGATACCATCAAAATAAAAAAAAAATCCAATCCTACAAATTTTAGAAAAACTCATTAACAGCCTATAAAAATATGTGTTTCGCATCGCCCATTTCGACCTTATTAATAATGACAAATCAATTATGAGTGGAGGTTCACCCCAAGTGCGCTTTTCACTAATAATTCAACATAAAATTATGAAAAAATAACAGATTTAGATATATTTATATCATTCTTTGTCTCTTGACCAAATGCCTACATTCCTTCTAAATCCTAAAGAAAGTAAGTGTCTCAATTAAAGTAAGAGTTGATTTGTAGAAAATTCATCGATTAATACCATGAATAATTGATGATATCTCAAAATGAAATGTGGCGGCAATCTATAATATAATGGAACATTCTTTAAAGTACATTCCGAATATGTCCATCGTTACGAAATTTAAGTGTTTTTTTAAACCGATGTCAACAGTGAAATCTATATATATCTACAACTTCACTAGTATTAACGAGTATTAGTGCCATAAATCTTCATCACGTCCTGCTTTTAATGGAAATATAAGTCGGGTATTCATTCGCACCTTTTGAGAATGTGTTCCAGAAAAGTGTTGGCGGCTGTTGGCTTCGCAGAAGTGTTCTTCATGCATAGCCGAACAATGTGTCGGTTTCCAGAACCATCTCGGAGCCGCGTGTCTCCGGTCGCCGGCGGGATTCTTGGCGGCAAACGCTAAAACAATAAAATGGCGCACAACAATGACGCAAATCGATTGTTGTCGGGTGGGTGTGAAGAGTTGATAGTTACAATGCCATCGTGAGTGGAACCAATTCGCCGGCAGTGTCCGCAGTCACTCTCCCGACATCGGCAGAAGGGATCTACTAGGCATGTTCAGAAAGTAAGTGTACTTTGACCATAATGGGCTGTGGTTTTTAGTTTTTTGAGGATTAGCAATGCTGAGTGGTAGTAAAATTTCTGGAAAAAAAATCATGACCTCAGTGTTTTGGGACCGAAAAGGTATCATTTTGGTCGAATTTCTGCCTAAGGGGAAGACCATCAATGCACAATGATATTGTGCGATCCTAAAAAAACTAAAAATGAGCATTAAAAAAAGAGGGGAAACTGATGCGAGGAGTATGCTTGTTGTAATACAATGCCCGTCCTCACACAGCAAACTCAAAAGGAGCATTAAAAACAAAAGGAGGGAAATAATATCCTGTATTTTTTATTTAAATACACTTTTTATATAAATATATAAAATCTACTACATTACTTTCTGAACATGCCTCGTACCTAGCGAGTTCTGCAGGGTTCGTAGGGACTCCCTTTGATCGGACCGTCCGCGTCCGCGTCCCCGTGTCATCCGTCCCGCTGCCTGACCCGGACACTGGACACTGGAAGTGGACAATATAGCAGACAAACTCGACAAGGTGGACATGGCCGGACAATGTGCAAAGTGCTTACAGCGAGCACTGCGCGGTGCACGTGCACGGTGCCGAAGTTCGCATAAGATTTCCACTGCATCACCTTGCATTCTTGAGCTCCTGGGAATCCCACACTCTCGAAAAAACAAATGCATACTTTTTGTAATGATTTTAAAATCTGCTAATTATTGTGATTTCTGATTATAAAAGACCAAAATTTTAAAACATTTTCTTTTTTGCAATTCTTATTCAACATTTTAATTTTCAGTTATTGCAGCATTCGATATCTTCCGCCTCAAACCATTCTCAATTTTTTTTTAATAAAGCTCCTGTCTAAAGCCAGTGAGGATGTGGCATCCCCAATTGGGGTATGTTGTGAGGCTGAAGGTAGTGGTGAGGGGAAGGAGATGGGATAAAGAAAGGTGGGAAAGTATCTGGTTATTCAGATCTGGTCATCAAACACGGCTAAAGCCATTTATGGTCTTACACTAGGGCGATGCTGAGAGTATCTTCCACTATATTATTTTTAATTAATTTAATGTAAGATACTATTAACGGAACACTGCCATCTCAGAAGACACATGCAGATATTGGGCGTGGAAAACACCAATATATGCAGAAAATGTGAAGAGGATGAAGAGACTCCGAATCACCTATGGTGCCAATGTCCTGCCCTGGTGGGAACTAGGCTCAGATACCTGGGAAGACATACAGTAGAACCAGAAGACATAGCCACATATCCAATGACAACCCTGGTGAACTTTATTAAAGGGAATGGGTTGTTATTAAAGGATTGAGGTAAAATGGGAGATAGCACAATGGGCCTATGGCCTAAGTGCCCACGGGAACTGCTTGAAAACCATCTCCGCCTTTTAAAAAAATAATAATGTAAGATAAGACAAATTAATCAAATAAAATTTATTATATTTTTATAAGAAAAACTCTCTTTTTAACTTTTGAAGGTTATTCACATCAATGTAATATATCATTGAAGAAGAAGGTAACAATAATAATCTAATTTTTTAAAATATGAAAATGAACAAGACACAGAAAAATAATAAAAGATAACGGTCGCAACTGGGACTCGAACCCAGAACCTTACGTCTTACCGGGACATACACCTCTACGAATTGGGCTACTACCATCTATTATGAGACTGTCGTAATTGTCAACTTATTTCAAATTTCAGAATTAACAATATTATCTTCGACTAATGTTTTTTTCCATAAAAATAATAAATTAATAACTATTTTTTTTTTCATAGACCGTTATCTTTTATTATTTTTCTGTGTCTTGTTCATTTTCATATTTTAAAAAAAATAGATTATTATTGTTATCTTCTTCTTCAATGATAAAATTTATTAGACCATTTTTTTTTCCTTTTTAATAGTTGATAGTCATTATCCCTTTCTAAGAACTTACTAATAAACGTCTTTTAAATTTTACACAACTGAAAAACAACCATTTACCCCACATTAATAATAATATATCAGTTGTGTAAATTTTTAAACACGTCTTTTTTATAACGCCCATAGAATTTCGAAGTGTTCCTAGACAGTGTGCCAGGTGAGAATTTGTATATCTTGGTAAAGTTCCATCACATTACAAATCTAAAGGCAAAGAATGATATTGCTGAATTGGTGTTAAATTATTAATTACATCCATTCAAAGCCGAATCTCTTTGTTCCGCCGATCTCACGATGTATCATAGCGCGATGTCAACGCCTTTTAACTTTTTACATGGCATCCCAGTCCTAATTTCGGAACAATCACATCACGGACCGTGCGAGCTTCCTTTTGATATCATCATCGGGCGATAATTGCCTCCCTTAATTTGGGATCGTTCGGACGAAACCCGAAATACGCCAGTAATTGCTAATGACGCACCGAATTAATTGTTCTTTTAACACTTTTTTGTCGACGGTGCATTCACACGAATTAGTGAATTAGTCCAGTGATTTCACGCAGCCCAGAGGAAGCGCTCACTCAATGTCAAATGTGCCGCCGCTAGCGCTAGACGCCTTCATTGTATTCATTTTTCTGGTTGCCCAAAAACTATCAACAAAACGGGTGTGCTTTGGTAATTGCTCTGAACTGTGACTGAAAAGGATAGAAATTATATGACAATACTCGTCGGCCAGGGCACACTTTATTGCATGAATCTATTTTTAGTTCTATTTGTATTTTATCGTGATTTTACTACTGTAATAATGGAATAAAACAATTAAACTAGTGTGAAATTCAACTAATTGGTCTGATTTAGTTCGGTGTTCAACAGGATGGCTCATTATAGAATAGAAAATAAAGCCTTCCGAAGCGGAACGGAAGTTGACGTATCGTAACAAAAATGTTATGCTTTCGGTTCGCTTTTAGTAGTACCCATATTTGTTATATTAGATATGAAATTAAACAATTTTTTTCCCTTTGTTCCACTTGTTTATTTTCGCGTTAGTAGTTGTATATAAATCATAACAATTTTAACAATGTGCAGGTAAACACTCTAATACCTTAGATATGAAATTAAACAATTTTTTCACTTCGTTCCACTTGTTTATTTACACCAGAACCGGTTTCGTCCTACTACGGACATTTTCAGACTGGTAGTTGAAATTCTTATGCTACGGAATTTATACAAACTTAGGCAGGGGTGCACAACATTGTCTCTGTATGATGAATATTTCTATTTTGTTAATTTAAGGTATTATCAGTTATTTTGTTAAGTTAAGGTACATATATATAATTATAAAGTTTATTATTAAAATTATGAATGATGATACATAGTAAAAGGTTATTTTTAATTGACATGAAACTATATGAATTTATATAGTTGAAAAGGTGTGTGATCACTGATATTTTATTTTGGTAATGTTGGGATATTCCCTCCTTGTTGCTTAGGGCTTTATTAACTATCTATATTATCTATCTATATTAATAATTAACTATATAATAAGTGCTATCAATATTTGTTAATTAACTAACTATATAATATAATATATAAATTAAAAAACTAGACTCACTATAATGCCTGGTAAAATTCTAAAATAAAAGAGAGAAACCATTAATTAGAAGTGTAATTGTATCTTCACTCAATAGCTCTCCTTAGTAAATAATTTAACATCCAAAAAACAATTTCTTTCCCACTATAAACAAATATAGATTGACTAGAAGAAATTACTACTACTATAATGTAGGTGGTAGTACCTCTCTTAATATTACTTATTTATTTATTCAATTTTAGGGAAATCCACAGTTTACAATGTGGTTCATTTATACATGTGTATTTCACCTAACTGGGAAACCAATTATAGATTTCCTCATTATACTAATTTAAACACTATACTTACAACAACTAACAAATATTACATTATTATAGCAAGGGAGAGATTATTATAACAGAAGATACTACATAATATATGTTATTACTCATTACACAATATATCACTACATTTTATGCAGTTTTGTATACATTATAAATGCGAAAGTGTGTTTGTTTGTCCTTCTTTCACGTCGCAACGACGATGATCGACGTGATTTTTTGCGCGGGGATAGTTTTGCATGAGACTGGGAAGTAGGCTACTTTTCATTCCGGAAAAAACAATTCTTTGCATATTAATTTCTCCCTAAAACAACTCGAGCAAAGCCTTGGGTAAAAAAGCTAGTAAAAAATAAATTAAAAGTTGATGAAGATGCAGCAAAATCTGCTTTTGAACGTTTCAATTTTGAATTAATTTCTTAACACAATATTTTTTAACTGTTGCAACAAAGTGAATTTTTGCATGTATTGTCCTCAGACAAATGCAAACGTCTTCATCCAAATAAATTTTGGTATCACTGGGAAATTGTGTTTATATTTTTACTAATATTTTTTCCATAAATTCACTTTTCAATTTTCTTCAAAAGCGTCCTTGAAGATGCCAGTATTTACCACCTATACGGAGCTTGATTTAATTCAGGTCCGATAATAACTAACTAATTAACTATTCTTGACACACACTCTTTGCCTTCTATTTTTCTTACTCTTAAGACGATAGACTTCGCTTTTCGGCCCATACAAAAAGGATGCCCGGGAAAAAACACTTTTCTACATCGAAAATTGCACAAAATGAATATATTTTTTTTAGAATGCCTTCTAGAGGGTGAAAACTATGTCGGTATAATTTCGAATTTTCGATGCGTTTCGTATTAACGTAAACATTCACTGTCAAACATGTACGATTTATCAAAAAATATTATTTAAGGAAAAAGTGCTGCTAACTCAACTCTCGTAAAGAATTATAAAATTATAAAAAGCTACCGACGTAGCTTCTTCTTTCTAAAAAATATATATTTTTTAAAATTTCAATTTCGTGAAAGTTTCGGTGTAGAAAAGTGTATTCTCCATAAACCCCTTTTCGAGCGATTTCTGTAGGTAAATTTGAGCGTTGTCTCATTCGCACATTTCGCATTCGCATGTATTGTAAGTGTGCGTGAGCTTATTGTGAGCGGGACAGAATGACAGACGCGGGTGTTCCGCGTGTCGTTCAAAGTCTAGCCTCTTAACATGGCCCGACTCAAGTATATGGTTAACTTGATCGTGCAGTGTCTTCCTCGGGCGTCCCCGACTCCTTCTATCACTCACACTTGCGTTGTATATTCTCCTTACAATCCTTCCTTCGTTCTTTTTCCTTGTTTGTTTTTGGGGTGTTATGCCGTGTTGCGCTACCTCCTTCTTTAGCCGACGTTTCAGACAGCGTTACAGTGTCCATCATCAGGGCAGATCTGGCAGATCCGACGATGTGTAATTACACATCGTTACTACATAATTACACAAAAACAAACAACGAAAATACTTTTGGCTGTGAAAATCTAAAAACGTACCTTCCTTCTTCATTCACTCCACATGCCCAAGCCATCTGAGGGTCTCTTTCTGAAACTTACTCATTACGCATACATCAGCCTTGCATTATTTGCGGATCTCCACATTTCTTACACGATCATACATAGTTTTACCACACAAACACCTCAGGGATCTCATTTCAACAGCATTTAGTCTACTTCCACCCTTTCTCTGCCAGTTCCATGCCTCACTTCCATATATCAGGGTAGGTACAGGCACTCCATTGTGGACTTCTAGCTTCAATTATAACTAGGTATTATTATTTTATGCCGTAACTTTCATTGGTAAAATTACTAACCCTATTTATTTCCTAATGCGCATTTTCTTATCACATTACTTAATCCAAGTCGTAATACATTGAGTCTGTCAACACCTCAGCTCTCAGAAGTCAGTAAATCCAGTCTTAACAAGTTGACAAATAATCGAATGAAACAAATCGCCTCTGCGCCCAACTTCCGATCGAGGGGGACGAGAGACAATTCAGTTCCGATACTAGGGGAGAAGAAATAAGTAATCTTTAAGGAATATATCTTGTGGGATGCTACCGGGGGTGGGATGGACCTTCCGTTATCAATCTGAATTAGTCGACAGGCGACCTCCACCCCTGACCAAGGGTGACATATGACATCTCCCTTGGATATTATCATCAGAGTCAATTTAGCCATAGGTCAACGTTTTATTTTATTTACAATAAAAATATATACATTTGTTTTAGACCACTTTAAATTTTAATTAAACTCTACCGGTTTCGGAAGAACCCTTCCTTCATCAGGAGAATATTAAAACGCTTAATTAAAATTTAAAGTGGTCTAAAGCAAATTTATATATTTTAATTGTAAATTATTACGAGCCACAAAGTTAATGCGTATTACGAAAATGTTTTATTTATTTTTTTTATGTTTTTTTTAATAATAACATTATCTACTTTTACGAGATTTGTATTTTAAAAGATTTGAGACATTGTACTTACGCTGTTATAAAAAAATTTAATTTTGGTTCTGACTCCGTCATTTGTTTGGAAAATTAAGATGAACCAACCAAAAATATAATATTTTTTAACAGAAAAGTATTATTTGTATAGCGGAATATTTTTCTGTTTTTCCAGTCTTTTCTATTTCACACTTTTCGTTTGAGAGTCGTTAATATTGTCTTTATTGATTGGAAAATTTTAATTGCCATTGTCAAAATTAAAACTGATTTGTCGAAAATTCAGATTATGTACCAGGCCCCCGCATACTCGATCGGTAAGGATTGATAGGATAACTTTCGGTAACTTCTCATCGTTCCCTAGGACAACTGCAGAACGCTAACTTGCAAACAACAGTTGATGTCGAATATATTAAGGACACTGAGTCATTTCGAACTATTAATTATTCGTTGGCGATCTGCAGTCATGCTAGGGAACGATGAAAAATTACGGATAGTTACCCTATCAATCCTTATCGATCAAGTGTGCTAGGGGGCCAGAAACACAGAAATGTCATAGGGAGCTGCGCTAATGTTACAATTAAACCTAATATGCATAACGTTAAAACGTGAACCTACCAACAATAACAAAATACCTGGAGCACAGAAATATGATTAGGTATTTCCATTTAGTTATTATTATGAACATATTGCTAGTGACGGTAGTTATTTGAGGAAGCAATTTATTTTTGGTCTGAGCTAGTAATATAATATTCTTATGCACACAGGTGACAAATGACAAACAATAATGTTTATGTGTATTAACATAGCACACTTCACTTGATATATTGTCCAATGAATTAGGTTTGTGAGTATTATGTTGAAGTGTATTTTATTGGGGCTTAAAATACCCAACTAACTTTACTGCGTGTGAAAATAATCTGTCGTGGGAACTGATTGTTGTGTTTTAATTATAATAAACTTGATGTTATAACGAATATTTTGGTACTATTATCTTCCGGTGCCAATGAGCCACATTATGACGTAATTTTTTGTTTTTACAAGATTTGTAAGACCAAAGGGTCCTATTTAGTAAATAATTGAATTGACATTCCTCGTGGAAAGGTAATTCTTTGTTCTCATAGGTCACGAGTTTTGTAGGAGTTTTTTTTAGCACAAGGAAAAAAATATGTTGCATGTTTTTACCTCATTCCAGAGTACAGGGTATTCTTTATTTGACACCACCATTCAGAATTGAATCGTTGTAACTTTTCAAAAAAAACTTTTAAAATCTGATCTGAAAAGTTGAAAAGTCCCCAATATTCTCCTTTCTCTCCAGTATTTCACGTAACCTGTCAGATTACTGAAAAACATCGCATAAAATATAAAGCAAAATGTAGTGAATTCAACAAAATGTTGATGTTTTTTTGGTCACTAGTAGGATACTTCAAAATGTCATAATAATGTACCGGATCATCATGCCTCTCATCATATTTACTCTTACAACTTACGATTTATGGTGAGCATTCGAATATTGCTTTTCTCATTATCTCAAAACTTAGTACTTGGAGATGTCTGACTAATCAGCTAGGCCGACCAATAATCGTTACAATAATATAAAAAAGGTAAATAAATATTCTATAGTTTTTCTGAAAATGATAACATTATTTTATAGATTCGTTTCATTGGCCATATGTTACGGCAATAATAGTTATATAAAACAATTACTTTGCGAGCATATTACGCTGAACCCTCCGCCTCCGAGGGCGCGGGCGGCTCTTATTGTTTCCCTGAAAGTGTCGGTTTTCCCCCGAAAATAATCGCGGTAATGGGCGGGGTCCATAGGTCACCCGACCCCGGCGATAAACGTCCGCCCAGCGCGGGCAGGGGGACACCGGACACGGGCACTGGACCAGCGGACATCGGGCCCAGGCCACCCTATGGGCTACCCCACTATCCGCTACCGTTAGGGGGGAAGCGGTCAGCGGTGGGCGGCTTGCGGACACATTTGTTTTAGGGCGGCCGGACATGCCTTATGACGATGGTACACTAATATCCGAGGAAGGTAAGCCTTATTGTGGTCGACATAATAGGAGGACATTCTTTGGAAGATTAATCATTCTTCTCATGTTCAAAGCGGAGGCAAAATCTTTATTTGTCAATTCTTAATTTGATGTTTTGGGGGTTATCTGCAAACATACTTTAATCACTTGTTTTAGCTTACTAATTGCGCATTTTATAACTTTTTAACCGAAGTAAATTACATTAAAAAAAAAACAATTTATTCCCATCATTGAAGAAGAAGATAATACTAAAAAATCTAAAAGAAATATTAAAAAGAAAAAGACACAGTAAAATAAAAAGCTAACGGTCGCAATTGGGACATGAACCCAGAACCTCTCGTCTGACCTTGATGAAAAGGCGAGAGATTCTGGGTCTGTGTCTTGTTGTTTTTCATATTTCGTTTAGATTTACTAGAATTTTGTTTTTCTTTAGTGAAGAAAACTACGCTTATTATAAAATCATCAAATTAATGTATTGCCTATTTCAGACCTCTGACTCAAATGTGTCTACTTTATACTATATAATCGGATACAGTATACTGAAGTCGACATTTTACCAGATAATTTATACTGGTTCAGAAAAAAATGTTCTGTCTTTGATCAAAATGTGTACCAATCGTTGAGTTTATTATAATATGTGTCACTATCTCTATGTGTCTATTGCGTAGCTTATCTGCATGCATTATTTTTCATTTGAGTGAATCTTACGTAGATGCCATGTGTCCTTTAACATTTTACATAGATATCATGTGTCCTTTAACAGAGTCAGTTTTTGTAATTTGTGTGCGTATTTGCATAATTACTGAATTCTTATAACTGGATTGTTCTCACGTTAGGGAGAACATCTTTATAAAACCCAATATAATTGCTCGATTCTATCACTCGTTCTTGAGTTCAACAACTCGGTTATGGATCAATTTTCCGGCCTCTGTGTTTCCTCCCTCCTACAACAGGGGTATCTTTAAAACCCTGATTTATTCCTTCCTTTCCCCAAAAAGACCCTCCACACAGCATCCCCAAAGATGACACAGACCCAGAGGAAAATTATTTTGGCTTAAAAAATAAATTAAACCTAATTTATTTTAATTATTCAGAAGGAAATTTGTGATCAGTAATATAGCTGGAATGGCCTGCGTTTCCATTTTTTGTTAGTTTTTTAAGGTCCATTAACCAGTGGCTGAGAATAAAAATTCCAAAACGCAACTGTACGGGGAGGTTCCGATGAGAAAAATTGATTATTCTCCATACCAGCATTTTTAACTAATACCTCAATATCGATTTTATTTTTTTGATAATTTACTTTAAAATATTAACATATACAACATATTGTTTGAAAATTTAGCAAATCTGCCAACGACCAACGGTTCAACCTATTAATAATAAAATAAACGCATTTTTTTTTCAACTTTAAAAAAAAAATTTCCAGATAAAATTCCATTTATCTTTCGAAATCAATAAATATTTTTTTGTAGAAAGTCGTCGTCTAGAATTCGATTTAAAAATGACATATTTCTGGTTATTCCCCATATAATGACATTTGTCTGGTTATTTCCTATTAAAGATAACGAGGATGGCGATTTCACATTAGTCAAAATTTTGGTCGCCATGTTTTTTAAGACTTTTCTTAGGTTAGTCATGTGACTAATCGTTTCTGATAAACCGAGGATGGGTATTTCATATTTGTCAAAAGTTTGGGCGCCAGCAGGTGTACAAAATTGAGCGATTAACTCACAGGACCCTTTGAGTAGTTCTCACAATCCTTGCTTCATCCACACTCAAACATCGTTTTTTTTCTTCTAATATTTTAATTTTTAAAAAATGTAGGTATGCACTTCTTGCTTCATCCACATTCAAACGTCCAATCGCTTAGTGCTTTAACCAATTAGTTGCCTGCAACGGTCAAAAGCTAGTTAAAGATAATACCCATGAAGGTGGTAAACAAATTACAAAAAATCGCAACATTTCTATTTGACTACGAGAGAAAATGTTTTTGCAAGAAATCATAATTATGAATGTAAATAAGGCATTGTTATTCCGACAATTTTAATAAAACAAGCATGATATTGATCCGGATAAACAGTCCCAGGAATGCAGCAAATTGCACGTGAATTCTTGAATTGAGCGATCATGTCAGGAATAAAGATTCTTCCTCACGACCACGTGTTCAGTGTTCATATAAACGGTGGTGCATGCTATGACAACATTCATTGCAGGCATTTTATTTATATTCCCCCCTTTGCTACCACGCAAAACTGCAATGATGAATGACTAATATTACTTATATAACTCATGTATAATTAATAATATTATTTTATTTATTAAGTATATAGATTTATGTAAGTAAGACTAACACACATATTTTACTCTACCTGTCTCACTACATATATCATGCCTCGAGACAGGCTAGTTTATGTAAAAAAAAAATTTTAACCTATATGAGGTATATTATATTGTAAAAGCAAGTTTAAAGCAAAGATATTTGACATAAGTATATAAGGTTGACGTTAGTTATTATAATTGGAGAAGAGAACCTATATTATAATATATTTATTTATTAAGACAATATTAGCGAAACTTAATCGAAAATCTGAACCAGAAAACGATTGGGTCACATCTGGGACTCGAACCCAGGACCTTCGGCTTTCCGGACTTATGCTCAGACCACTGAAGTAATGTGTCCTTATCCGATTCGGTCATATTTAACTGTATCATACTTCGACTGAGAACTACCAACATTATCTTCATTTTCTTAACACACATTTTATTGGCTGCTATCTTTATTCAACTCGAACTAAATTAACTATTAAAAACATCCATTTTATAAATTCATTAACATAAACTGGTGTGTTAATAGCTTGTTTTATATGCCTCATGTACAATTTTTCCTAATTCCTGCTGAAATTGTTAAAACCTTTTCAAAAACCAGAAATATTTCTAGAACTGTTTGAGTCAATCTTGATATCGAGACCCAGTAGTAGATAGGTCCCGTTTATGTATATTAGTGAACACAGTTTTCTTACATCACAAAACGGGTTTTTTTTTTTTGTAAACTGTATTTGTCAACTTTTAAATGTAAAGAAATACTTTTTTTTAAAATGCAGCTAACTTATTTTGAAGCACCATTTTAATTCAAAATTAATAGATTACTTTGTTTTATCCACTTTTTTCGTAGAAAAAAAAAAGTATTTTCTTTTCTTTTTTTAAACAAAGTAATAATTTTGAAGTAAAGGAATAGCTTGAAGTTCCCTTTTTCTGAATCTGTTAATATTATATTTTTGACCATATTATAAAATGCGATTTAACAA
Source organism: Limnephilus auricula (assembly GCA_951813805.1). NCBI lineage: Eukaryota > Metazoa > Arthropoda > Insecta > Trichoptera > Limnephilidae > Limnephilus > Limnephilus auricula. The sequence continues at coordinate 4,388,800 of OX638388.1, read as the reverse complement.
GCTACATATATCAATCACTAAGTGGCCTAAATGGTATTACGAGTACGGGTTAAAATTTGTTATTAGTACCCATGGAAATAGTAGAACTGGCGCGAATTTCACTTCTTTTTTTAAAGGAAAACACACTTTTCCGGATTACGAATACATATTTGAAAATATTCTACTAACAGTAAGCGGAAAATATTGCTTTTGTCGCGATGGAGGACTTACGCCGTTCTTCCATGGAGCTACCTTCAAGCGACGCGATCGCCGCTCGTCCGTGTTTTTCATACTATTATTAGTGTTTGAAATCGCCGCTAGGTACTGCACTAGAACGATGTTAGGCAGCTGAAGAATTGAACTCAAGTGGAACCCAAACGCGATGCCAACTCAGCCACTAAGCGGTCAAAAACTTAAAAACACAAATACGCTCTCCGATCGTGAAAATATATTAAACACTTGAGAGGGTAAAACATACGCAACAGGCGCATGGAAGACTTATGGCCAGGACAGGGTTTGTTTGCGGTCGGTAAGGAAAACCTTCAGTTAGGGAGGGAAACTGCCGCGGTCAGCTAGATACATATTCAGTTCATAGGTAGAGACCTTCACAACCCTTGTAGTTAGACTGCAGTCGTATAAACAGAATATGTCAAATCATTCATGATGAAGTCTGAAACAACTGCAAGAATTGAGTACCTTATAAAAGTTTACAAAGTTTGTAAACCCAGTTAGAGGAGTAGCATAATATCCATAAATTTTTGGTGAAACGTTTCAATACCAGTCAAACTTAAATACCACTATTTTTTTTTTTTAAAGTTCGTTTTCATAATTAAATTAATTCCACAAGTTTGAATTTTATTAAAGCCCGCGAAAACGCCGGCAAGAGTTAATACCGTGCGGGGGAGTTCGTGACGTCACCCAGTCCTTGATTGTGTGAAATATAAGGGAAAATATTTACAAAACCGGGACACGCTTAATATGGATGAATTTTTTTTTTTTAAGTTGTAGTAGTTAGATATTAACTAGTACTAATCAATTCAGTTACCGGATTTTCAAAAAAGTGATTTAAATTTAAAAAAAAAATTAAATTTAAAACACGAAATGTCATTTTTCACCGACCGCTATGTTAGGAACTGTTGCAAGTACATCAAAGTAGGTCCCAGAATTCCACTGTTGACTGCTAGTTTTGCTTATTTAGGCAGTTTTTTGTTCGCGTTAACGGCATTCAGTCCTTCAGTGGAGTAATATATATATTTATATTTAAAGGTACGAAGTCAGGAACCTTACTTCAACTAAACAAGTAGTATAGCTACTGATACCACCCTGCCACCCCCTCCGCCTCCCTACCCAGAATAAGGGTGGTAGGGTTATCGGGTGGTCGGGTGTAGGAAGGCCGTAATAAAACACATTATCCGCGGCCCGCCGTGATACACTGGCCGACCAAAGGGATTTATTGAGGACAGATCAAGGGAGCCGAGGGACCCTGCAGTCTTACAGGCCTCTAATGGAATCGGACACCTGCTGGATATAAAATATAGCAAGTGCTTTTGCTTAAATTATTAAGAATGCATAGTTATTTTACTTGTTAAGTTCGCCTATAAACCTTGCACCATTTCTTATGTTATACCTTTACTCTTACAGGTACGTACTTGGATAAAGAGCATGGTGTATTTCTGTGTCTGTGGGTAAAGGATATTTATGTGGGTATGTTTGCGCCCTTGAGATTGTAATATCCTACTTGTGACCGAGAAAATTCAATACTTAGTTTCATTAATTAATTCACCATAATTTCTTATAGATATATTTGAATCAGTAGTGTTTATGAATAACCTGAGTACTGAACCTACCAGCACTTTTAAATTTAACTGAAAACTCAACCCAAATTTCGATATTTCAGAGATATCTTACTGATCAACTAGACAGGCCTTGGCCAACCCGCGGCACCCTTACGTGCGGCCCGCGGTCATGTATGAACTTTTTTTTCTCTTTTTCTTTTAGGATAAGTGCAGATTAGTATTTAGATTTACTCACGTTGCATATCCACAGGTGCACTTATTTTAGTGATATATTATTAGTTGGTACATTTATTTATTAGCCGTTAAATATGATTTTGAAGAAAGGGAAACTCGAAGAAAAAAGAAAATTCAGTAACCGTTGGGAAGACGATTATTTCTTTATAACATATATTATTTTTAATCTGTTGAGCGATTTTCATTGTCCAACTTTTCAAAGACAAATTTTCATTGTCTATGAAGATTTTAGGTCGTCAATGTAGTGCAATTTGGGTTGGCCAGGCCTGAACTAGATGATCGATGTATACGTTGTGAGTCCAAAGAAATTTGGAGTTGACAAAGAGCAAAGGTAGAGCGGATGTCTAAGAAGAGTACCAAGCTATTCAGATCTGGAGAATAAACACAACTAAGGTGACTTCATGCTATATTTTGATTATCAAAGTTTATCTAAGAATCAAGAAGAAGAAGGAAATAATAAAATAATTAATTTATTCATTGATATTTGATTTTCAAAACACGAATATCCTGTTAGAAACATTTTTTTTTATATTAGCTAGATTTCTAACAGACTTGTTCTATATGTTCCCAAGCCAAATACATTTAGGAAGTGTTAGAATGTACCGCCGCACAATGGTTTCACCAGTATGGGAGCGTTGGAAACAAATCGAAATATCAAAATACAGGGAACATCAAATTTTGTTACTATATCTTGACATCACATAAAAATTTAATGGGATTATGAGTCGATCAGCCTAAGCCTGGTTTGGAAATTCCAATAACTGCAATACAGCTAGGCGATTTTTCAGCAACGTATATTTGGCATCAGAAATCATAGGTTATATTATCAAATAAAAAAATAGTTGAATGAACGCAAATTATTTTAGTTATAATATTAAGTGTTAACTATATTAATATTGACAATTTTAGGAAATTTTCCCCAAGTATTTAGTTGAAATGTATCCGTGGTATTATACTGTGCATAAGTTACTAATTAATCCACGGGCTATTGCTGCCGATTGGCTAATTATCGGAAGATCGCAACAAAGGTTTAAAAAAATATCGTGAGAACTATTCTAGAAAATGTTCTCCTGAAAAATGTAATGAGGTTGATTTTAATTTAATGTTAGTAACTCACAAAAACACTATTAACTCTTTTTCCTAAGGATTTTACGATTTAATAAATTCTCCGGATATTCATTCTTCTAATATCTTTAACACCGACGATGATGATGATTGTTCATCTTCTGAGTCAGAATGTTAAAAAGCAAAATTAAACATTACTCGGTATTTATTTTTTTGGATGGATATGGACATTAAAATTAAATTTATTATTTTTTATTTTATTATTTAAAATTTTATATTTTTGATAATAAAATGCAGAAATCGCAGGAAAACTTACTAAAACCAAAGATTTTTATTTTTTCCACCCATACCCAAATATAATATCGCTATTTTTTTCTGTAAATCCTCCCTGTGAATTGATTCCAACTTTTGGGGTATTTGGAACCACTGTGCGCCGTCCTGGGAAATTGTTATTGGATAATGTTATTTATAATTGTTTGCGCTGGTTGAGTAAGTACTTTCGATTGCTATTAATCAGAGCAATTCAAATAGCCTTTTAATGTTCCATATCTCCCTTCCCTTTATTATGCCCAGAGACTTTTGAAAAATGGAACACTTCGAAAACAAATGAACACCGTTTTTCGCCCCACACGCCGAAAAAAGTCGCAATATGGATTACTGTTAACCGCACCGCATTCTTGTTTTATTTGATAATATCCGCTGTAATTCGTCGTATTTTGTTGTACCCCGCCAAAACACTGTTTTGAACCGCCGCGACGGATATAGAATAATAGATTGTGTTATAGAATAATAGAACTATTGTGTATTATATGTAAAATAAAATGAGAAGAAAACCAGCGGCATTGAACTGACCAACAGTGGATTATTGAAGAGACATTTGCACCAGATTAGGTAAGTCTTTGGGCTCCCAACCTTTCCTATGCATTAAAAGGCAAATGTATTTTAAGTAATTTAATGTGTAATTTACATCACACTGCGATCGAAGTAATTGTTAAACCAGCGCCACCATCATTGGTCCTTCGAGCCGGAGATTTAAATTGAAGCATATTTCGATCGCATATTGATAAAATAAATATAACCAACCTTGTATCATCTTATCGCTACAATAGTTTAGTTATTTACCGCAAATAAAGGTTTATTTAGACCATATTTTCAACGCATAGTGTACCAGCCGCCAGCCGTAGATAGCCATACACAGCCGTAGGCCATAGAATGCAAGTACCTAATTAGTTAACCCTATGAGCGCTATAGTTTATAATATAAATTATAAATTTATTATTTAGATTCATATTTTGTTTTTCATAATGGCTACTAAAGAGAAGAAATTAAAATTGTTGACTTCTCAACGAGATGCTTTAAATGGACGTATTACAAAATTGTTTGAATTGTCAAAGGAGATTTCGAATGAAAGCATTCTAGAAGAGTTCTTGTCGCTTGTAGAGACAATAGACTCGACAAGGAGTAAATATGAAGACGTAACTCAACAAATAAACGTCATTAATTTGGAAATGGATGCAAATTATGACCCAGATTTTGAAAAATGGTTGAGTTTCGAGGATATGTTTTGCAAAATTAAAAGGAAAATATCTGTGATTCTAGAGCGAAAACCACAATTAAATATAGATAATAATAAATGTAATCGTCCCAAACTGCCACCAATAGAATTGCCCTTCTTCGATGGGGAAATCGGTAATTGGCCAATATTTTATTCGAGTTTTGTCAACACAGTACATGATAACGAGTTACTTTCGAATTCAGAAAAATTGTATTACTTGTTGGCCAAGATTTCAAAAAGGGTACAAACCACATTCTCGGGAATTGTATTGTCACCTGAGAACTACGAAATTATATTTAATTCTTTGATAGATAAATATAATGATAAAAGAGTAATATCTTCCGCGTATATTGATCAAATTTTAGATTTTAAATCGTTCGCAGTAGCCAATATAAATAATTTGGAATCCTTTGTTGATAACTTCGTTTCGGCAGTATCCGCAGTGAAAAATGTTAATTTGGAAAATTTGTGTGATTTTATTTTTCTTCATATTGCTTTGAAGAAAATTGATTTGGATTCCGTAAAGGGGTTTGAAACCAATTACAGGGAAACTGATTTTCCCTCGTTCGAAGATTTAGTGAAGTTTATTCGGGAACAAATCAAGGTTTTGCAACGAACGGGGACATCAAGAAAATCAGCCGCTAATCACAGTGAGACAACCAAAAGATCACAAAGATCGACGCAAGCATTTTTAAGCGCTGGCAGCGATTCGGATAAACCCAAGAATCTGCCGTTTAATAAATGTTTACTTTGTAATAAACCATCACACGGACATTTGTATAAATGTCAGGAATTTAAGTATTAAAGAAAGATTTAACTTTGTCAAGGGTAAAGGATTTTGTTTTAGATGCCTTAGCGAAAAACATAAGGCTAGAGCTTGTAATTCAAACGGAAATTGTCATAAATGCAATGACAAGTTTCATCATACAATGTTGCATTTTGAGCAACAGGGTACGTCACAGAGAGGGCAGTCAGATTATCGGAACGCCCAAGGAGCAGAAAACCAGACAGCTGATCAACAGATTGATCCGAAAGAGATCAACAGATTGATCCGAAAATGCTAATCCTGACGTAGCTTTATGTACGTTTTCAACTGTTCGATCTTATAATCGAAAGGCGCATTGTACAGTTTTGTTGGCTACCGCACGAGTTGGTATAATAGATTCAGAAGGAAATGAACATTTAATTAGATGTTTGTTAGATAGCGCATCTCAAAGCAACTTCATTACTCGCGATTGCTGTAGAAGATTAGGATTTTTTGAATATCAACGCCCATCTTGTTCTACAGTTAAAGGTATTGGAGGATCATCTAAACCCATTAGAGGCTCCATACAGACCGAAATTTATTCTCGATTTAATAGGGCAATAAATTATAATGTAACTTCATTGATAGTGGACAAAGTAATAGAGCGCTTACCTACCGCCTAAGTTGATATACCTTTATTGTCATATTTGAATGACTTACCATTGGCTGATGAATCATATGGAGAACCAGGAGAAATTGATATGTTGATAGGAGCCCAGCTCTTCCCGCATCTCCTGTTATCTAAAAGGGTTCAGGACCCTTTGCACAGGCATGATTTGCATGCTTTGGAAACGGTTTTAGGATATGTCATTTTGGGGTCAGCACCAACTCGAGTTGAGAATAATGCTACCTTATCTTGTTGTGCTATGACGAACGAACCGGAAGATATTTGTCTCAATAGATTTTGGGAATTAGAAGAGGTAAACGTACCGTCTATCAAAAGTCCTGAAGATCGTGAATGTGAGGAAATATATCAAAAAACTACATCACGAGATCCTGAGAATGGAAGGTATATTGTAGCCTTGCCATTTAAAGGAGATGTTTCGTCACTTGGGGATTCATTTGCAATGGCAAACAAACGTTTTTTATGTCTCGAACGTAAATTGGAAGCCTCGCCTAAATTGAGAGAAGCTTATAATGATACCATTACTGAATATTTAGAGAAGGATTATTTGTCGCATGTCACTCCAAATAAGGAGGATAAAACGCCCTCTTATATAATACCGCACCATGGGGTTGTACGAGAGGATAAGATCACAACCAGTTTGAGGATTGTCCTGGACGCTAGTGCAAAAACAAGCACTTCTGTATCATTAAATAATATTTTGTATAGTGGGGAAAATTTACAGGGGAATTTATTTGATATAATAATGAATTTTCGTATATTCCCAATAGCACTTTCGGCTGATATACGTAAAATGTTTTTGTGTATTGGAGTGAATGACAGTGATCGAAGATATCAACAGATTTTGTATCGCTTCTCGCCAAACCTATCAGTTTAACCGCGTTTGTTTTGGACTCACATCCAGCCCATTTCAAGCTCTACGCACCATCAGGCAATTGGCCTCTGATGAAGGAGAAGTTTTTCCTGAAGCAAAAAAGATCATCAAAGAATTTCTATATATGGATGATTTTGTATACAGTGTGGAAACTGAAGAGAGTGCAAAGGAAACATCCTCTCAGTTAATCGCATTATTGAAGACTGGCCAGTTTGACCTAGTCAAGTGGTCCAGCAATTCGCAAAATGTTCTGGAATCCATTCCAGATTCGCATCGCTTGTCAGCGATAAAGGAATTTGATGAGGTGGACATGCATAAGATATTGGGCTTATACTGGTCACCAAGTTCCGATTTTTTCTCGTTTGTCACTTCTACATCTAAAACAATTTGTACGAAGCGAAATATACTGTCTTGTGTCGCAAAAATATGGGACATTATGGGCTTCATCGCGCCTGTTGTCCTATACGCTAAGCTAATGATAAAGCAATTATGGATATATAAATGTGATTGGGATGATGAGCCTCCCGCAGATATTGTAAGGACATGGACGCAATTTTGTGAGGAACTGTCATTACTAAATGGATTACAAATTCCACGCCATGTTGGCATCACATCCAGTACAATTGTAACTATCGTTGGTTTCGCAGACGCTAGTGAGAAGGCGTACGGAGGCGTCATTTATTTTCATGTGCAAAATCATGGTGCCAATTCAGTATACGTTGCTTGTGCAAAAACCAAGGTGTCTCCAGTGAAAATTGTTTCTCTGGCACGTTTGGAACTTTGCGCTGCATTAATACTTGCAAAATTAATGCATAAGGTAGTTGCAGACTTAGAAAAACGCACGAAGATTGATAATATATTCGCATTCACTGATTCCACTGTAGCACTCTGTTGGATTCAGTCGTCTCCTCATAGATGGGGAACGTTCGTGGCTAACAGAGTAGCTAAAATTCAATCTGAATTATCGGCTACCCGCTTTTATCATATCGCAGGAATAGAAAACCCCGCTGATTGTCTGTCGCGTGGGCTTACCCCCAGTCAGATATTAAAACACCCGCTATGGTTTCATGGTCCACCATGGATGAAATTGAGGCCTGATCAATGGCCCATTACCACTTATGATGCCACGATGGTGACTCAGCCGCCTGAACAGAAGTCTATATCGTTGGTAGCAACTTCTAGTTTAGAAGAGTTTCACATACTCACTTTGTCAAAACGCTTTTCATCGTGGAACAAATTATTACGTTGTTTGATTTATGTATTCCGATTTCTTAAAGTGTTACCATGTCGAGAATACATCAGTGGATCGGATTTAGAGTTCGCTGAACTGAAAGTTTTTCGAGAATTACAACAAGCTTATTTTCCCCGTGAGTTAAATAATTTACAACAGGGAAAGACGTGTAAACCCGCATTTCAACGTTTGAGGCCGTTTTTGCAAGACGGACTTATGAGATTAGGAGTGCGTTTAGTTAATTCGGATTTAAATTATGATCAAAAACACCCCATAGTCCTTCCACGAAAGGATCACATCTTGAATTTATTGGTTGATCATTATCATACAATTCATTGTCACTCGGGTCCCGCATTGTTAATGTCTATTTTGAGGCAGAAATATTGGATACTATCGGCCCGTAGTTTAATTCGAAATCGAGTGCATAAGTGCAATTCATGTTTCCGTCTACACCCTAAAACAAACGCACCTTTAATGGCCGACCATAAGGATTGTCGTGTCAATGCGTCTGTAAAATCATTTACGCATGTCGGCGTAGATTTTGCAGGGCCTTTGAAGGTAACCATATCACGCGGACGTGGAATTCGTTCTCAAAAGGCATATATTTGCTTATTTGTGTGTTTAACAACAAGAGCGATACACCTTGAACTGGCGTCGAGTTTGAGTACCGAATGTTTTCTGAATGCTTTCAAACGATTCCTCTCCCGCCGTGGTCCTGTGACCAACATATACTCGGATAACGGAAGTAATTTTGTAGGAACCAAAAGAAAATTGAGTGAATTGCACGCATTTTCGACATCTTTCGCAACTGTTTTAGCCAATAATAGAATAAGCTGGCACCTAAATGCTCCAATCGCACCCCATTTTGGTGGAAATTGGGAGTCAAACATTAAAAGTATGAAGACTCATCTTTTTCGAGTAATTGGAGATCAGATTCTATCTTTCGAGGAGATGACTACAGTACTCGCACAGGTAGAAAACATTTTAAATACAAGGCCATTATGTAGGACGCTTTCTTCAGATCCGTCTGAACCCCTCGCGTTAACACCCGCTCATTTCTTAACGATGACTCCGTTGAAACACATGCCCGCCGTAGAAATCGAGGAGGATAATTTGAACCTTCTATCACGTCATGATTTGCTCGATAAATTGATTCAATCTTTCTGGAAACGTTGGAGGTTAGATTACTTGCATACCTTGCAAGTACGTCCAAAATGGAATACTCCCGCTAATCCAGTCAAAGAAGGCTTAGTGGTAATTGTGGGGACCGAAAATTCTCCTCCATTACATTGGCCACTAGGTATAATTATTGAAGTTTTTCCTGCAAAGGATGGAGTAATTCGTGTTGCTCGTGTTAAAACAGCATCGGGAACATACATTCGTCCGGTAGTAAGGCTTTACCCTTTGCCGACTCAATAGTAGGTTATTATTTTTTGTTAGATTTAGTTACATATAGTTTAGGAAATCTAGAATAAGTATTGGTTATATTTGTTTGTCTGAGCGATAAATGCAATATGCAGTTTTAAAAGGGGTGACTTCCCACCCTTTCAAGGTGAGGGGGATGTTTGCGCTGGTTGAGTAAGTACTTTCGATTGTTATTAATCAGAGCAATTCAAATAGCCTTTTAATGTTCCATATCTCCCTTCCCTTTATTATGCCCAGAGACTTTTGAAAAATGGAACACTTCGAAAACAAATGAACACCGTTTTTCGCCCCACACGCCGAAAAAAGTCGCAATATGGATTACTGTTAACCGCACCGCATTCTTGTTTTATTTGATAATATCCGCTGTAATTCGTCGTATTTTGTTGTACCCCGCCAAAACACTGTTTTGAACCGCCGCGACGGATATAGAATAATAGATTGTGTTATAGAATAATAGAACTATTGTGTATTATATGTAAAATAAAATGAGAAGAAAACCAGCGGCATTGAACTGACCAACAGTGGATTATTGAAGAGACATTTGCACCAGATTAGGTAAGTCTTTGGGCTCCCAACCTTTCCTATGCATTAAAAGGCAAATGTATTTTAAGTAATTTAATGTGTAATTTACATCACACTGCGATCGAAGTAATTGTTAAACCAGCGCCACCATACCTATGCCATCTTAGTCACCCCAAGAGAGATACCGGTTGTGCGTGACCTATTGATCTCTCTAGCAGGACTTTCTTTATTGCCTTGCACCGCAGTGGGAATGATGGATTCATACGTTTGTATCTACATATACTTTCTCTTCTTCCTTTGCACACAGCATCCCCAAAAATGACATATTCCCTGAGAGATATTATTTCCTCACGATTTGGAGCTAATGTAAAACAAAAATTCATTGTATCATTGCATCAATAATTTATTATCGATCATTTTCTAAAATACGCATAATAACCGAAATGACCACCCTATCGAAAAAAAATTGTATTAAAGCATGTTTAAGGTTATCGTTAAAGTATTTTCATTGATTTATACTCGAACCATTATTCTTTATCTATTAAAACATTATTTTATCAGTCCAAAATAAATTTAAATTATTCGTGTAAGATAATAAGTGTGTACCCAACTACCGCTGTAGACAAATCCCCGAGCACTTAGTAATACAAATCTCCAAACAAACTAAAATGTTTCGCTGAAATGCAGGCTTCTTTCGGCGCGATGAAGTGGGTACCGCGAGTCGGAATACGGAGCCCGAGTCTGGGGCCCGAACACCGGAGACCGGGGACTGTGGAGAGTAGGGAATAGAGAGAGAGTAAAGCGTAGAGATGTCACACAGTCGGCTGTCGCGGATCAATAGCACTGAATTAAAATTCACATCACGTTCCATGTGAATTTACAAAAGAGCAAGAATCTCTCGGTGAAGGGATGACGTGGAAGAGTGTGACGACCAAAGGGTACGAGCGACGCTAATGTATTGAAAATATAAAACATTTTTGTATTTTGTTGCATTTTGTAAGTTCTGGTTATGCTGTAAATATTTTTGGGAAATCTCTAAATAGACATATCTATAAAACACAATTATAGAAACATTATTAATCAGACACGGCATGAACAAAAAATTATAATCTACTAATCTTACAAAACAAAGTCGGGTTAGTTACACCATTTATAACTCAAGAACGGCTGAGCAGATTTTTATGATCTTTGATTTGTTGGATTCGTCTCCGTCCCGGTTAACAGAATAACTAACAATTAAAACATCGGAAAAAATAACGGGAAAAATAATTATGAAGAAAATTATTGTTTTCATATATTTTGTATGGAACTGCTTTTCAAATAATGTGCGTTGGTCGACATAATTTGAATCAATTCGAACTGTCAATGGTGTAGTGTGCCGAACATTTCGTGCTTAGTCAACAGCTCAATTTCTATTTTTGAACTTAGAGTATTTATTTTAACTTAATTTATTTCAGCTAATAAATTAAACACAACATTTATTGATTCCGAGGCGGTACGAAGTTTGCCGGGTCAGCTAGTATATATATATTTTTAATATGAATACCGCACAAGAGTCCCAACTATTGTCGTCTGTAGCCAGTGAGACTATGGGGTTTGTTGTGAGGCTGAATGTAATAGAGAGTGGAAGGAGATGGGAGAGAGGAAGGTGGGGACATACCTGGTTATTCAGATCTGGTCACCAAATACGGGTAAAGCCATTTCAAGCAACATTTTATTTCTGAATGGTGGTATTACACCAGGGCGATACTGAGATTATTTTCCACTCTGGAACGTGCCGCAAATATACTATATATTATTTTTTTATTAATTAATCGTGATATAACACAAATAAGTCAAATACAATGTATAAATTCATTATTAATTAAATACATTTACGCTGGGGTCGAACACGCGATCTCGGATTTTGAGTCGAGAATCTTACCGTTCGACCACGGTGGCCGTCAATGTAGTTCCCCTGGACGCATATAGTGTTATATCTATTTCGCCTTCCTAAGGCATTAAAGCAATGATTTTTTATGATGCAAATAATAATATTATAAAACTCACAATATGATTTCGACTTGAACACACGGCAATGTGATTGGTAAATGTGTAGACTTTCTAGATGAAGCATTGTTGGTTTATACGAAATGATGTATTATCAGATCATTGAACAATGAACATAACTAAAAAACACGCCAAATGAGCGCCCGACATTTTTTGGACATGGTTGTCATTTCAACGACCGGAATGATTTGCTGACTTCTGTATTTCCTCCCTCCTACATATTCACTCCTTTCTTTACCCAAAAAGACCCACCGCATAGCATTCACAAAGATGAAATTGGCCCTGAGAAAAACAATTCTTCTCCGGGCCTCCCATGTGGAGTTTATGTAAAAAAACTCCAGGAATTAGAATGCAGAGAAGAATTATTCCCTAATTAATGCTTTTGACGTATAGATAAACATAGATGCAACAAGGGATCAATGGCAAGGGTTCCACTCTCGGTCAAACACAAAAATAATCGGTGTTTTATATAAATATATCATTTCATTTATGGACGATGCCAATCTGGGTGTAATGATGCTAGGATTAGTTAGACTTAACGAATAAACGAATTTGAATAAAATGCTCATTCATTTCTTGTTAAAGCAGCATAAAATATAAAAAATACAAGTAAACATGTGTCGTTTTAATTAAGAATATATTTTTCATGATATAGAAAAGCAAATATTTACGATGAAGCTCCTAAATAGTATATCGAAAACGTGACAAAAATTTGTAAAAATAGAATATTTCAGCACTGAATAAATCTGTAAATTTCACCAGTAAACGATAAAGAATCTCGGCTAGAAAAAAGCAACGCGAAGTATAGAGAGAAAAATGCGTGTTCCCTCAGTTTCTCTAGAAGACCGGTGGACTCGGAACAAGGAAGAAAGTATGGACCGATCCCCCGACATAATGAGATGCACCCCGAATCCCGAGATAAGCTTACGAGATAACACGCTACGAGATATACGTATATAGTTGTGCTGGTATGCGAGTATATGCATAAGTATTTATGTCAGTGTGTGTATCTGGGTAGGTTTGCACGTGATATCTACAAGCATGTCAAATTATATTATAAGTATAGTGGGAGTTATGGTGGTGTGTGTGTAGTTTTTTAGGTGTGTTTGTGAAGATGGTGTACGCACGCATTCCTTCTGTATTTTAGCCTATGGAAGGGATGCTGCGAGGTGGTGTTTACAGATTGTAGTACATTTATATCGAACATCCTCGATTGAAGATTCATAATGTTGGCCAAAACCTAACATTTGAACAGGCAATTGTATCGTACATTGATTTAAATATTTTTTCCAACATAACAATATTGTCAAAATTATATAATAATAACTGACTTCATAATAATATTCCAACGTTCGTATTCTATCTCTACCAAAACTTTCAATTTTTTTTCGAACTATTGAACGGGGTATAACTGTAATGTACAGCATAAGAAGGGAATTTATTCTAAATTTCGCTTGGTTAAAGATGGACTATATTGAAAAAAAGCACTTGAGAAATTTTATGAAAATTGGTGATCTGTTGTAAAAGAAGATATCGCTCTCGAATAATAATAATTGGACCGATCAGTGGTTGAGTGGGCATCGCGTTTGGGTTCCACCCAGGCGTTCCATGATCGATTTCTCACCTGGCTAAGTCCTCCATCACAACACAAGCAACATCTTCCGTTTAGTGTGGTGGTAGTATGAGATTTTCAAATGTTGTTGGGTTATTCGTAACCCTGGAAAGTTTGTCTTTCTTTAAAAAAAAAAAAAGATAATTTGTTTTTGTGAAAAATCTTTTGGAATAAATATTATTTAGGTATTAGAAAATAGAATTAAAAGTTTCTAAGTCTTTCACACATTGTAAAAGATCGTCTTTCTCAAGCTACTTAATGTACTAAAAATAGTTAATAATAATAATCATAAAAGAATTTGGCATTCTCAGACTATAAAAATATTACCATTTGTTATTTCGACTACTGGCATTATCTAATTCTCTCATTCAAAATTTAGGCTTATTAGATTTGTAAAAGAATTTATACATTAAAATGCAAAAATCAGTCATTTTAAATACATGTAGGATTACGAAAGATTTTTTAAAGATTTATATCGAGGGATTAGTGGGATTTATCGGTCCAGTTAGGAGTTCTATCGAGCCCAACCCTCTTATATGAAAATATCAGGAGTCGGTGAATTATTTTCCCATTTGGTCTCTGGTGGGTTGACGTGTTGTTCTTGTATTGTTTTGCATTTATTAATCTTAAATAATACAATTGCTTAGCATGGATTGACTAGATTGACTAGATGATCATTTGTGGAAAATGGTGTGGAAGGGTTTAGTTTTTCCTGTGGGGAAGATTTTACCCGGACATAGATTCGTAAGAAAAAAAGTTGAATAATTTGTAGAGCGCCGTGTTAGTGTGAAATCACCTCAAAGGCGTTAATTATGTATACTATCGAGAATTTAATAATATTACAATTCTAAGTCACAATTGTAAACATGTACATTATTAGTTTTAAGTCAGTATCCATAATAAATAGTCTTAGTCGTAAATAATCATTTATTATAAATCTTGTTGGTGAGTTAGTTTTACATTAATTTCATAATATACTAAGCATGTATTTGTACAGCGCCCTTGATGTGATTTTTCAGAAAAATTGCGCTATAGAAATCAGCCAAATATTATCACTATTACGCATAATATGTCAGACACGAATTAAAAAAAAAAAAAAATGTTAATGATATGTGGACTTGTCTTATAATTTACAATAAAGCAAATATTTCTCAAATACTTCACAGCAGCTGAAAATATCAAGTCGAGTTGCGCTGCCCTATAAATTACAGTAAAAAATGTCTACGTAAATTTCTGGATGCCTGAGCTTTCATGCTTAAAAGGTAGTAAGATCTTAATAAAGCATATTTTTTTATCTAAATAAAACATAATTTTGATCTTAATTAAGCAAGATCTTGATAAAACATAATTTTTTCGCATTTTAGATTTATCACATTTATGATTAAAATAGTAATTGGACGTAATCTACGCGACCTTGCCTAATTTAATGATGAAAGCAGCTGAAAATGTTTATCCCAGCAGCTGAGACACGCAGACAGAGAGACAGAACATCTCATTATGCAAGCAAGTAAGCACCGCCGACTCTGCATATATTTGTCATGAAAAGTTTCAAGGGCGCTGAAGCCGGCAGCCGCGAGTCTGTAGCCCGTAGCCGTAGCCGTAGCCCGGCGTAGTCGCTAGTACCGCATTACTCCGGTGACGTCATCGCGTGACGCGGCGGGTGCAGGTCCCCGCTACGTCACCGGATATTCAAATGGCGGGCCTCTGGCGGCAGTGATTTACATTACTTTTGCATAGAAATTGGGCATTCCGTTGGTACGCTCTACGCTGTATGAAGGTTAAGCATAGCCCTGGCCCAATTCTGGCCTCACCTTGACAATGCCATGCTATTTTAACTCTAAGGGGTATTATCCTGAAATTTATGTATATTTTGGATTCTGCGTGTGCCATTTAACTAACCTTTCTGGACTCTTGTAAGCACATTACACCTACATGGCATTGTGGGTAGTGTAGAAGAACTTGTAAAATCTGACATATTGCTAAATAAATTCTATGACCGGCATAAATATTGAGCATAAAAAATGTATGCTTCAATTACTATTAAGAAGTGTTTCGAGTGTAAGTGAGAATTCTCAGGTTGAAGTTAGGATTCGAATGAATTCCAATATTTGATTTGGTTCAATCTTGTAATACAAATTATAAATCGTTTGACGTTTAGTACCTACTCTTGTTACATTTTCCATCAAACACCCTGATATACCTTATTACTTACGAACAGATTTTATTTGCTCTCTTTACATTCCCAGATAAATCTTCTCTTCCCACTGTCTTTTCCTTCGCTACTACACATATTTAATCTCTAAAAACTCCTACGTATTAGCACACATGTTAAGTACTTTAAAACGCCTTTCAAAAAGTTATTATTATATGAAATATGTAATTAATTTCCTGGAGAAATAATACAAAATGAATTGTACGAAGGGGTTGAAGTCACAAGAAGATAAAATATCTCCCAAATAGAAAGCCAGATAATTTAGATTATTATCTGTTCCCCTTTCATTTCACTAAATACCGCAGATCATTAAAGGGGGCTGAAATGAAATGCTTTGCGATTTCTTGACGTGTAGATGGGATATGAGTTATGGGAAAAATATTTACCCTTTACCAGGGCTGGTTGCGATGGGATTAATTCGGATTTCCCCCTCCCTCCACCCGCCACCACCCACCTCTCCCGCCCTCATCCAATGAGCCGGAACACGTCCTTTATTACTGAAGATATGTCTCAATGCAATTCATCTGGCCTCAATTACATGATAGATTGCTTTCGTAAATTTGATGGGATTAGAAATGAATCAATGGGAGGATATTCATTAATCCGGTCATTGTTAAACTTATATTTGTATATTTCATACTTACTTCAGAATATTTAGAAATATTGTGAATCTGCCTACAATCATAACACCTACCTAATACAATCATAATACCTACATATTACAATCATAATACCTACATTTTACAATCGTAATTCATAATATTACAATCATAATACTTATATATTACAATCATAGTATATAGGTACCCATTACAATCATAATACCCACATATTAATTATACATAATACCTACCTATAAATTGAAATGTAATAATATTATTTTATTTCACTACATCTATATTCTTACTTTTACTTATCTATTTCTGTATATCCAACTTAGTAACTGATATGATACTCAATTCCACTATCAATGTATATTTGTTACCATCCTATAAAAGTTTATGTATTTTCTTACCTCAATTTTTTTCTTCTTTTTTATTTTTTCTCTTACCTTTGTAATGGCACTACTCCCCAATTCAAACACGAGAAATGTTTTCTTTATTGAATTGGGTAGATTCGTTAACAAACTATTTTATTGTAATTAGCTTTTAAGACTTATGATTTTCTTTTTGTAAATATATGTACCTATGTATTTCAAATTACAATCGTAATTCTTACTAATACAATCATTATACTTATATATTACAATCATAATACATAGGTACCTATTACAATCATAATACCTACATATTACAATCGTAATTCATACTATTACAATCATAATACATAGGTACCTATTACAATCATAATACCTACCTAATACGTAGGTGCCTATGACAATCATAATGCCTACCTATTAAAATCATAATACCCACATACATATAATAATACCAATGATTAATACAATGTTTGCTTTGAGCTTAAAGCATTTATTGGAACAAAATAAAATGAAAACTTATTTGATTTTTGGACTTTTGAAATACTGAAGAGGTTCACAGATAGAAGGGTATTATAGGTACGTCCTTGTTCCCTAAGTAAACACACTTTTCTGTACATTATATTTTTTATTTATTTGGCTTTCACCCATTAAGGGTGATCTTGGCACCTTCAATATACAAATGGTATATAATATACGGGGGTTAAGGGACGAATTGACTTACTTTAAACAATGATTGCTATTTGGAGTAAAAAATGTGTTTGAAATTTTGGTCTCCGGTGACCGGGTTTTTTGATATCTTTCGTTTTCCTTCAAAATCAAACGGAAAATAAATCATCAGCATGTTTTTACTAGTCACTCAGCCGAGTAACCGACCAACTCATCTTCCTGCCCCTAAATGTCCAATATCTACTGTGTTTCAATGTTTTTCGTTAAGAAAAAAAATCAAATATGTCACCGGAGATCAAAATTCCATTTCCATTTTTTACTCCAAATAATTTCAGGAATCACTGGCAAAGTAAGTCAGGTATATCCCTTAACGCCTTGTTTATTGGCCTGTCTAGAGCCTAGAAGTTGAAAAGTCTAATGTCAATTGACGACAATGGATTCTTCCAAATCCGTATAGACATACTTCTTAAGTTTATCTGTTCAATAATTTTAAATGTCTACTTAGCCCTCTGCTTCCTTTCTAAGTGTGTAGGTACCGCACAAGAGTCGCAACTGCTTATAACCGTCTGAAATCGATGAGACTATGTCTTCCCCAATTGGGACACATTGTGAGGATTAAGATAGTGGGGATCGAAAGGAAATGGGGAAGGTGGGGAAGTATCTGGCTACTGAAATCTGGCCACAAGCGATTTTGGGCAATTAAAATTTGATTCTGAATGGTGGTCTTTTACCTGAGAATTTTGACAATGTCTCAAGGTGCATAAATCAATTGAGTTTCTAAAACACGTTTTTTATAAATTTTAAATGTTTCCTTGTCAACATAAAATCCAGGAAGACGGTACATATAAAGACAATAGTAGATACCTATTTTTTTTTAACTTTCGCCATGGTGGTAAGTAAGTTATGATAGGAGATAAGTGAATCTCACCAATATGGCCTACAGACTGTCGGATAATTCGCGAGAGATTATCGCGCTCGGCGGAAACATTCCTCCTTCATACCCGTAAATTACGTCGCAACCTCCAGCCTACTGCTCCTGCCCCTGGCTGCCTGCTGCCTGCTGCCTGGCACTACCCCCAAATCAGCGCTGCCGAGAAAGGGTTGCCGAAATCCCGCTATTAAGGGTGACCAAAACTAGAGAGGGTTCAAGGAACGCTAACTTTCTTGAACAAAATTTTCAAAATGACTCTGCAAATAAATTTTCTAAGTCTGTCTTCTAATATTTGAATAATCTAAATCCTCAAAAATTTGAGTAATAAATGTTTATCTCAACTTACTATGTGGAAGAAGATAATGTAAAATAATATTTATACTATGTACTAACTATCAACCCCAGCAATAAGAAAAGCCAATAATAAAATGAATAAAGGTTTTTCAACGGATTTCATCTGTATTTAACTTCGTTTGAATATTTTTTTTTAAATTAATATAGTAAATCAAATTTAATAATTTTGTTATTAAATTCTGCAAGTATTTTAATTTTTTTTATTATTTAAATTCGGTTTCGGCTTTCAAGGCCATTTTCTAACTGACATTTTCTAGACTCGGGGGGTTAATAGAACATTATAAATAAGTCGTCTCAAAGTGGTCTAACTACAGTTTTAAAATGATTTTGTAAGCCGAAACAGCTGTCACAATAATAACAAAAATAAAATACTTGCAGAACTTAATAATAACATTCTCAAATTTGATTTAAAAAACTGTTTTTAAGAATAAAATAGAGTTTTACGAATTAAACACAGAAACAATTAATCGTCTCAATGAACACTGTGAACGTAAGTGTCATTTTCAAAAATGAAAGTGTTTGTTTGTAGAAGTCAGACAAGCGATTACGCACTAGACTAGACTGATTTTTCTCGGATCTGCGCTGATAGTCAGTAATAAAAATCGTAACATCTCGAATAGTGATGTCGTAACTCATTTTTGTTAATTTATGTTCGCAGTTAAAAAATTATCCCCTTTGGTCTTATTTCATGCAGTAATAATTGAAATCTGAAAGTTTCGTTTAGTTTAATAAGGGAAAGCATGGTCGCCCCAACCTTATTTAACCCTTTCAGCTGGCTGTAGAGTGATGGATGCGTTACATTTCTGCGAATCGCTTCTGTTTTAATTCCTCTCTTCATCAGTTGTGTATTAGTCAGCGGTCCGAGGGTTGCAACTGTACCGGCGGCGTTAACTGCCCTTTAATGTGTTTATTACCAGCTTTCTCCGATCCTACCGCCCTCCTCCATCCACCCCACCCCTCAGGAAATAAATGACTTTGATATACTGAGCAAGACGCCGTGATCGTATCGGATGGCGATGTTTTGTGCGCGTTTAATTTGAGAAATTGATTGCAATTTGTTTAGCTTTTGGAAACGTTCCTACCAGCTTCTAGGTATGAACAATTATTTAGTATGGGATTCTGAAACATGATTTTTCTCAGAAAGTCTTAGCCCGAGGGCACATTTTATATCTGGGATTGCAATGCAGAAGGTATTGTTGGGTAAAGGAAGATTTTTTTGGATCAAGCTTATTTAGGAAACATACTGTTATTGTGCATGTAATAGTGAATCTTCTTACTAATATTATAAACGCGAAGTTTGTATGGATGTATGTATGTTTGTTACTTTTTCACCCAAAAACTACTACTGAACTTTACAATAATATAACTCATACATCAGAATAACATATGGGGTATAATTTATAAAGCTAGCTATTTATTTTCAATATATTGAAAATAAAAATTATTTAATAGAAAATGTCCAAATTTGAGAATGACATTTTGCAAAAGAATGATTTTTAAATAAAAATTCTATTTTGGAAAATATTTAAATTAGTGAATTTATTTGAAGTACTCGCCTAATACTTTAAATCGAATCAAGAATTATAGATATTTCAAATAAATAGGTTAAGAATTTTGGTACAAACGTAGATGGGACCTAGGAAAAGCGAATAGATTACTCGAATTACTAATCCTACGCAGACGAAGTCGCGGGCAGAAGCTAGTTTAATATTATATAAACCAGTTAAATTTCATTAATAATATTTTTGGTTACGGTTATTGATTAGGTAGCAAGAAATAATAGTTTTGATTTAACTACATTGTAAGGTTAATTTGATTTTAAATGCTTCTATGACATAATGAAAAATGTGAATATCTCTAAGGGCATTGTAATATTTCGAGATACCCCCCCCCCCCCCCCCCGATCAAGGAGATATGTGTGTATTTCGATTTGATATGTTATTAATAAAATAAGGTATTCGATCAGGTATTGTGTTCATGGCAACGAAACGCAATCTTTTCTAATAGGGCTGGTGAGTCAATAAGGCAGTCCACAATTTTATACAGAAACAGTGATAGTATAAGTGATATCGTATTGCGCGCGTCAATCTTCTTAGGGCTAATATTTCAGTATAATTATTACTTTGTTAAAATTTGATTTTACTTTTGTTTGTTATTGCACAAATATCATACCAAATTTTCTGATACCAAAGTTTCCGATAGCAATTTGAAAAAAAAAATGGAACTTTGTGAATTTTTTAACAATTTTTTTTACATGAAACGAAAAAAAGTGAGGTGACAGTAAGGTTTATAATTCATTTATCTAATGAAATAAGTATGTGTTTTATTTTTTTTTTATTATCAGTAATTTTAGTTGGAAAAAAAAGTAAAGTGAGCCATTTTTAAAACTTTTTAAAGTTTTCGCAAAAAAAATGTATATTTGTAATTTTTAATATAAAAATTTGAAAGCCTATTTCTTCACCTTTCGAAAACAGTTTTTAATTTTCGAAAACGTTAATAAATGTTCCATTTATTTGGATTTTATTGCAAAGCGGGAATATTTTTCGCCTCTGACAAAATAAGCCAATTTTTTTAGGGGTTAAAGATGAAGGTTGATACACATGTATTAACGGTAAGCTAACAGTTAAGATAAATTCATGATTTAGGCAGATATCTTCCAATGTCTGACATTATAGTCACTTGAAATAACTATGCATGATTAATGATACGCTGGCCAAATGATATTACGATTTCTTCACCTTTCATCGCAGCTAGTTCGTGAAAAGATGCGATGCTATAAATAAATCTTAGCAAGTCTAAATAGTAGGCATCAAGGTAAGTTTCACCATATCTCAGGTTCCAATAATTTCATGGGGAATCCTTAGGTACCGTCTACATCTCTACAGTTCTGTAGCCTACATCCTTTAGGCCCTGTTAGAGTGGTGACTAACAAGTTCAGTGTTCCGCTGCACCCCTACTCCGCCCCAGGGCAAGCGCATTATCATAACAAGGGACCCATATTACTTTATTATTATTGCCGAATTTAAGTCGAATTTAACACAAGACCGCTTCGTTTGTCAATTCCAGCCGATTACTCCGGAGGCGCCTCGGGCTGATGGTATGGCATGGGGTAGGGGGTGGTACAAGGGGTGAGGTGCGGGGGCTGGGAACCTACTTCAGCTGCATAGGAAAACTTCAACATTATGGCCAATCTGTCGACTGAACTGAAGAAAACCCATAGTCAAGTACTACAATTGTCCCACTCCCCAGAGCGAGTGCACATAATATAACATACTCTATATATAATATATGCAACTCTGGAAATTTTGATGATACTGCACGTGAATCTTAACTGGCCAAAACTAGGAGAACTAAGGTGTTAGGAATTGTTGCGAAGCTCAATATATGGTCATTAAATTAAATTATTTATTTATAATGGGTTTTTACAGATGTTCACACTTACGTAAGAACAATCCAGTTATAAAAACACAGTTAAAATACAATTACATATAATTAAATACATATACACACAATTAGTTTAATTATTTTAATATATTGTTATTTAATTTGGGAAGCGGGTGTGGGTATCGTGGCCCAAGGAAAAATTTACAGGATAACCTACACCTCTTCCAAAGGTCACCCCAAGTGATTCCTTATGTTTGGTGACTTAGAAGGGGTACCCAGATTCATGGGGAGAGGTTTTTACAGGACACCAGCTACGTGGTGGGTTAAATCGAGAGAGACTGGTCAAAGGAGGGCTTTTGACGCTCTTGATCCATCGCCTTGAACCACAGTTGGAGGGATGGATGGAGTATTTATACTGGTCCATATATTTTATCTCAGGTGATGTAATCAAAATATTGAAGTTTTATCATATACACGGTGTGTGGGAACTAGTGGCACAAGAGGTAAACTGGTGAATCTACAGTACACAGAGATTTAAAAAAGTATTTTTCTGAGCGTTTAATATAAATTTTTTTTAACTTTGTTTCGGCAACTAAAGTTTTAAATGTTTAAGGCCCCTCGCTTAAGAACCGAAACCAAACTAAACATTACTTATTACCTTACATACTACTTACTTTTTTTTCTTATATTTAACTTACATTTATACTGTTATTCTTCATGTTGTTGTACTATTTATATGTTATGTCAATTATGTTAATAGCACAGGTTGTGCCGTATATGTGTAAATAAATAAATAAAACTGGTTGGCAACTTAAAAAAGCTTCTCCAACGGCGCAACTCAACTTTACGATATCACTAAATATATCAGCTTGAACTCAGGTACGGGACATACGTCATTCCTATGTCTACCTACGTTAAATTATCGTGAAAACAAGCTTATGTGTCCAAGCGGTTAACTAAAAAAAATGTTATTAATTATCAACATAATAATTTATCAATTATCAACTATATTTAAAAATAATATTTGATTAGAATTAATAATTTATTAACCCCCTAAACAAAGTCGATATTTTTCTGATTGGACATAACTTGAAAACTGACAGCTCGTGGCAACTGAAACGAGCCGGCCGCGGCAACTAGCACGGCGAGTTGTGAGTGACTGGTTGCATCGCTGTTGACTATGTGCGGACTGCCATTGAAATTCGCTATCCTGTTGATGGATTGGAAGTAATATAAGTAGTTGCCAACTGGTTTTTTTTTCAGGTGCCTCCTGAGCGGATGGACTTAGGTGCTGGGTCTATGTTCCGGCGCAGACAATAAACAGCTGATAGTAACCCGTAACGAATGATTTAAAAAAAAAATTGATCTAAAACATTCCAACTTTGGACTCCATTTACCCGAAAATTAAAGCTCAAATCAAAAAAAAATCGAATACAAATATGATGGAGATTTATCAGTTTCCCGCTTGAACTTTTACGGACACCATTTGTAAAACTTTTTCCAGAGTATTTCGAAGTTTCGCATAAAAATATATATATCTTAATAAAACTTCTTATTTTTTGTCTTTTATAATAAATAATAATAGAAAAGTAACACATCATAAATTGTAAAAACCCTTCATAAAACAATCGTAAAATAAAATTAATTCATTATCTTTGCACTGAAACCCACCCACTGCAATTCTTAACTTCAATTTTATAGGTTGCAATAAAAACATAACTGCTAGTCATTTGTTAAACAACACTAACGGTTCGTATCAATTTATGCGGCATAATGCTCTTCGTGAAGGGCCCTTCGTGCATACTTTTCTCTTTTCTCTCCCGTGTGTGTGACTAGTTGACTTCTAATTCATCCATTCACAATCATAATAGTCGGTACCTACCCCATTTAGCATACAATATCATACGCGCATGCATTATGATGGACCACACCAAACAAGGAAAAACAAAATGAAGACACCTCATGAAAGGGGAGAAAAAATAGTTAAACTTGATATTAATGAAATGTGTTCGTTAAGAACTTTTTTGTGCAGGTCTTTGAGCTTTTTGTGCAATTATTGATCAATGAGCTTTGTATCGGGTCTATAAATAATATCCTACTTAGTACGAGATAGCTAAGAGACAGGGGTGAATTATTCAGCTTCGCCTCGGGGGGCCTTTGTGCCGGTTTATTGGTTGGTGTCAGGGCCCCTGAGCCCGTGGGGCCCTTTTGTTGGTATTGTTGCAAGTGCAGTGCCGCTGGCTCTATGCGTCGGACCCGGGGCGTTGGGATAGTTGAGGTGACTTTACAATTAATTCAAGTAATAAATATACAAGGCGTCATAGTTATACAAATTATGAATGGACATACCTAGTTATACAATGTGTTAATATGACCAACCTGCTAGCTATGGGTCAAAAGACATGGTCAAGCCAAACATATTGGTACCAAACCTTGTTTTCATTTTAAAATATATCTTTTTTGAATTTCACTTTTGTTTTCTAGATTTAATGATATAACTTTTTAGAATTTCGATGAAATTAAGGCACTTATACGAAATAAACGTCGGCCTTGCCAACTCGCGATTTAGCTTGGTTGGTAGCTCTATTGATTCCTATCACTGGGTAGGAAGGTTCAAACATCAGTCAAACCTTTTTTATTTAAGTTATGAAATACGTCTACAGTTAAAAAAAACTTTGTTTTGGCGGGTTCGTGGTTTATTATTGTGTAACTACCGCAGACCCGTGAAAACTGTTATTGAAATTTAAAATGTCAAAAAATTGTCACGGCAAGAATCGAACTCCAATCAGCTGCTTGAAAGGCAACACATTTCCATCACTAACTTATAAGAACGGCGGCATAAGTTCATTTCGTAAAGTTTTTTTTGTTGAGTTCATTTTTGTTTAAATTTTTTT
Organism: Limnephilus auricula; assembly: GCA_951813805.1. Lineage (NCBI taxonomy): Eukaryota > Metazoa > Arthropoda > Insecta > Trichoptera > Limnephilidae > Limnephilus > Limnephilus auricula. The sequence continues at coordinate 4,363,608 of OX638388.1, read as the reverse complement.
AACTTCACGTGACATTACAACTGAAATTGTAACGTCTAATAATACTGTAAATGCCACCTATGCTCTGAATTATAAACAAAAACTGGTGTCGGTGTCGTTGGCACTGTCGGTGTTCTTTCATATATTTTTCATTTATCATACCTAGATATTGATAACTTTTATTATTTTATTTATTAAAGGCAACACATTTCCATCACTAACTTATAAGAACGGCGGCATAAGTTCATTTCGTAAAGTTTTTTTTGTTGAGTTCATTTTTGTTTAAATTTTTTTAACTTCACGTGACATTACAACTGAAATTGTAACGTCTAATATATTCTGTAAATGCCACCTATGCTCTGAATTATAAACAAAAACTGGTGTCGGTGTCGTTGGCACTGTCGGTGTTCTTTCATATATTTTTCATTTATCATACCTAGATATTGATAACTTTTATTATACTAAGAACACTGAATAGACCCACCAGAAATTGATTGAGAGTGCGCTTTGTCTTTCTTACACTAACCTGACGTTGTATATAGCAATCCCTTTTGATCGAAATGAAAACAATTATGATGAAACACAGTTCTGTACTTAAAATTTCAGCAAACAATGGTCAGGGAAACTGAAAATGGATCAATTGGATCACACATTGGAATCTTCTTTTTTCTATTACTGAGAAGTGTTAAATATTAAATACGGTGTTCCAAAGGCTTGGACCGATGTAAATGAGAATGAGGCTTAAACGTCAATTTTTTTTGACATCTGGTTTTGACATTTGACAAGTTCAGTCTGTGGCAATTTCAACCGTGGAAAGATTACCAATCAAATAACGTGTTAAAGTTATTGAACGCTTTTGCGAAAATGGGCGTTCGATCAAAAATGCATTTCGCGTACTTCGCGATTTTTTTGGTCAACATAACCGACCAATTTCATGTCAGTGGCTTCGTTAATAAACAGAATGGTTGCATTTGGGCTGATGTAAATACAAGGACGATTGTTGAAAAGCCGATGCAACCGCAAAAGGTCACTGTTTGGTGTAGGTACATTTTTTGCTAGCAGAATCATCGGACCATTTTTCTTCGAAAATTATGCCGGGAATTCAGTTACATTGAATTGTGAGTGATACCGTGCAATGATAAGCAACTTTTTATGCCCGAAATCGGATGCTGTGGATGTCGATGATTTGTGGTTTCGACAGGACGGCGCTAGATGCCATCCAACCAATGCAACAATGGCATTATTGAATGAGATGTCCCCAAGTCTCATCATCTCTCGAAACAGCGAAGTCAATTGGCCACCAAGACTGTGATGTTTGATGTCTTTGACCTTCTTCCTATGGAGTTATCTCAAGTGCAAGGTCTATGCCAACAGACCGAATTAAAAAAAAAACCCTCGACTCTGTGCAGAAACGAGCAGTCCGGTTTGATAGATTCTCCTATCTTAACCAACGGATTGGAATCTTTAGAGCACAGGCGTTGGGTGGGAATATCCCTGTTCTACCGCTATTTCATTGAAAGATAAGCCGCCCAACATATGTATATAGGTTGACATTTGCCACATGAAAACTCATTCTTGAGTTCAACAGCTCGGCTGTGGAATGATTTGCCGGCCTCTGTGTTTCATCCCTACTGCAACATAGGTCTCTTCAAGATCCATGTTCACTCCTTCCTCTCCTCAAAAAGCCTTCCATGCAGCATCTTCAAAGCTGAAATAGTCCTTTTATAAAATTATTTTACTCAGGCTCCTGTGTGGAGTTAATGTTAAAAAAACAGACCAACAGCATTTCAACAGTTAAAGGATGACGTAATAAGGCGTAATGGTGAGATCGAGGAGCAATTAAGCAGAGATGTCATCATAAATTTTGACCATCAAGTGGAGGTATGCCGCCAAAGCCTTGGCAAACATTTGGGTGATATTATCATTAAACATAATTGCCATCTATAAAATATCGTAATTCAATAAATATTTTTTTTTTTTCAAATAACTTTGTCTTATTTACTTCGTCTTATTGAAACACTCCCCATTATCACAAACACTATCACATAATTTCAAGCAGATTTCTTGTTGTATTTGTAAAAATAATATGTGAATTAATATTAATAATTATAATTATTAATAAAAAGGATGATGAATGACTGATGCAAAATGATTGTTATATTTTCCTCATTTTATTATCGTGTTAGCAATTCGGCCTCATTTTCATCACTTCCTACAACTCGATATTAATAGTATCACAATACACAATGTAGCCATTGCAAAAATCCATTACTTTTTCCCTTGGTCCGATAACTAGGAGGGTTCACGTATCTCCAATTGTTCCAGAGAGAAATATTAATAAAAATGATTGCATAAACCGTGCAAATGAATTCCCAGGGGTGATATGTTCCCAAATTATCTGAAATCTATATAACAAATATAACAGGGGTTTGTTTGAGCCATACTATGTGTATAATGGGTCTCTATTACAAGATTAAATAAATAAATTTATTTTTCCGAAAATAAACCAGATTTTTTTATTGTATTTTTTATGTGAATACCGTACAAGAGTCCCAACTGCTCCCGTCTGAAGCCAGTGAGACTATGGCATCCCCAATTGGGGTATGTTGTGAGGCTGAAGGTAGGAAGAGGGGAGGTAAATGGTAGAGAGGAAGGTGGGAAAGTAGGTACCTGCCTTTTCTGATCAAACACGGCAAAAATCATTTCAAGCAACGTTTCAATTCTGAATGGTGGTTTTACACAGGGCAAGGCGATACTGGGGGTACCTTCCTCTCTGAAACGTGCCGCAAATACACTTATTATTATTATTATTTTACACCTATTATTTTATTTATTTAATTGTGAAATAACACAAGTTAATCAAATAAAATTTAGTTTCGCATGCCGGGTTCGAACTCGCGACCTTCGGATTGCGATTCGAAAGTATTACCTCTCAGCCACAGAGGCTGTCTATGTATTTATTTATCTCGTGTATGCATTTTTTCATTATTGGTGTGAACCAATACCAAAAAAAAATAATATAAATTATTGATGAATACCTACATTAAATTTCCTAATTTTAATTTTAATGATCATTCTAATAGTATCATATATTATATTTTTGTCACGAAAAGGTTGCAACATTAGTGTGACACGTCCAATATCAGTTTAAAATCACAAATACGGGAGCCAATTTGAATTAAAAATTTAATCTCACCGTTAAAACCAAATACAAAATAGAATGGCTGAAATGTAAGCGGCTTGCCCTTATCGGTTGGCTAGATTTCATTTGACGATTTCACAACAAAACTATTCCAAAGGAAGGGGTACTAAACCGGGTCAAAGCTTCAATTATTTTCAACTGAATTTTTTTTTAATAAATTTAATCGTGGATTACTTGATAATTATAAATTAGTTATTGATCATAGATTATTTTCTTATTCTCATCATTTTGTTTAACTCCTTTTTTTAATCCTGTTTATCCTTGAACATTTTCTTGTGTTATTAAAATGTATTATTTTTAAATAGGTACATAGTTAAATTACACATTCACTATTCTATATGCATTAATCTGTGTTTTTCTTTTTAAATTCTTTTTTAATTTTTCATTTTCTACCACTTTATGGTTTCTTTAATAATCTATGTGTTTCTGTTTGTAATATGAATTTTATGCGGAAACTTCGCTGGATCATGCAACCATGTAACAATGTACTTACTTTGATAATATGTATAACTGTTAATTAATAGATAACTATATAATTTTGTGATTAGTTAATCATAGATAATTTGAAAATTTATCTCTGAAATGCCTTCATCGTATTTGACGGCCTCTGTGGTAGAGGGATAAGCCTCTAGACTAGCAAGCCGGAGGTTGCGGGTTCAAATGAAGTTACGCGCAAGTTAATTTTATTTGATTAATTCGTTTTATTTGATAATTTACTCATTAAAAATAATATATTTGCGGCACGCTCTAGAGTGAAAAATATTCTCAGAATCGTGCTAGTATTAAACCACCATTCAGAATTAAAATGTTGCTTGAAATGGCCACATTTGGTGACCAAATTTGAAAAGCCAGGTACTTCCCTACCTTCCTTTTCCCCATCTCCCTTCTGTCCCACTTCCTTCAGCATCATAACATAAACAAACAAAAAAATACCCCAATTGGGCATGCCAAATGCCATGGCTCTAGTATGTAGTGATTAATTTTCGTAACAATCCTAATTTAAACGTTGTTTATAATATATGTAAAAATAGGGATCAAATTCGTTCAAAGGGGGCTAAATCGGGCATTATCCTATAGAACCGGATTGACCACACTTTTTATTAACTATAAAGTAACGCCTAGAATATTTAAAATCAGAAACATTAAATGCACGTCGTGACGAAAATTTCTACACAAAATTGTTGGCAATAATCAAAATCAATAATAATAATCATCGTCTACTAAAAAAAATCCCGAAACTTATCATATTCCTTTCCAAACAACAAACATAAACGTTTTTTTAGTATGAAGCAGTTACTTTGTGATCTGATATTATAATTTAAAATAAAACATGAACTTTGTATACACCACTTTTTTTTTAAAGAAGATGTTTACACAGTACTTAAACATAAGCCCCCTTACTTATAATCGAAGTATAACTAATACGCGTCGTATAAGGTCACAAAAGTGAAAACTTTACTTATTAAACCAGGTTTAAAGCCAACTTTATATAACCAAGGTTGAGTCGGCGGATATCGCAATTATAAGTAAGGGGGAAGATGTTTACACAGTACCGAATTCTCAGAATTTGCAAACCACCTTATAGAAACAGACCATAAATTTAATAAAAATACAGGCGTAACGTTATTGCACAAAAACGAAATAGGTATTAGATTGGATAATTTAGAAGCCCTAGAGCTAAGGAAAGCCATAAACACTAATAGAAAAGTAATTAACAATCAAATAAATTTAAATAAATGTCCGATATTTAGGTTGTTCCCCATTGACAAAGAACATTCACTTTCCAACCCCCAGTCCCTTACTCCAATTACGTCCTGCACCGGCGGAACCCAGCCCATTTCTTCAATCCCCTGAATATATTGTAACACATATGTTAGATATTAGTAGAGATTATACTGCCCTGAAGAAGCTACGGATGTAGCGAAATCCGGTCGGCATAAAGTATTAAAAAAAATCAAAGTGGTGTATACAAAGTTATTATTTTATTTTAAAACATAAACGTCTCTCAACGTCTTGGGCAAATATTTCTACTATTATAACATTCAATGTAGTTACAAAATTTGAGACATAAATATTTAGCTATAGCTCCCAGAACTTAATTTACAAAAAAATCATTAATCTGACAGTACTTGTCTCAAACTTCATTTACTCCCGTTGCTTTTTCTAGTTGTTGTTAGACATATTTATTGTCTTATCTATACTTATTTTAAAATTATGGTTTACGAATAAAATAAAATACAATAAAAACTTCAAATAATCTTTTCTAGGTTGACATGGCCTGGTCCGGGATTATATCGACGCCCACCGTAATGAGGGCTGGACGCCATTCTGAAAGGAAGAATTACACAGAGCGTCGCCTAACACGTGCCTTCTCGCCATTCTGTGCCCCTGGTATCCCTGCTACCCTGCTACCCTGCTACCCTGATGGTACAAAATATTATAAGTGACCGTACAATGTACGCTGTACGTGAACGTGTATGGTTTTTGTTTTATCATTTCAGAAATCATACTATCTTTTCCAGAGGGATTTGATGTCAAATTTAACTACCTACATATAATGGAGAAAAACGTTAGTTAATTCCGGAAGCATGTTAAATAGAATATAAAATTGTTATTAACATTGATTTTGCAATCGTTTATCATTATTTTTAATTTCCTCTCTACTTTTTGCAGGAAGACTTCTTTAGGTGCTTTACGACGGGTAACTCAAATCTTTTTTAGACGGAAGTAACATTAACGGAAATGACGTTCGATTTATATTTCATATTAACGTCGTAGGTATGGCACCCATGAGTCCGAAGTCTAGCTACGAATAACAAAACGTCAACGGAAACCCATATGTCAGACGTCACCCGTTTGTTTTTGTTTACTAATGTATAAGGTAAGTTAAACCGGTTTTTGTTATGTTTTTGTTGATTATTATACGATTTAACTAAAGATTTTAGATGAACCTTTTGATTTGTATTATTCTTTACTGTAAATATTAACCCTTCTTTCTCTCTGAATCTTGTGAATTCTAGCTATCGAAATAAAAAGTGGCAGTAATGTGACAATAAAAATAGCGTTGTTTCGAATTCAAATGGCTGAATCGCAGGAAAATTTTACCCTTTTTCTATAAATACTTATAATCAAAAAAATTAACTCTAATCATGTTCCGCCGCCTACAAAATTTAAGTTTTTATTTAGTTTTTAGCAATGTCAAAGAAGTTTAACTTCAACCACGCTTAAAGGTTAGACGCACTCAATTTTTTTTTTAAGGAAATAGAATTATTATTTTTGTATCTAAAGCTCGACGCTTGATGACAATATTTTGTAACTTAAGTGATAACATAACTTTTATTTTAGTCTTTTCAATTTGTATTATATGTTATAACACTGGAAAAGTTTTCTAAAAAATAACAAATCAATTCGTTTTAATACGGCAAGAAACTTTATGTAATGAACTAGTAAAGAAGTATTTTAAAAATTGTCAGAATTTTAAATGAGATCAAATATTATTTTATTTATTATATTTAAAAAGAATTTTGCCCTAATATAAAATAAAATTAAAAATATAAATTGAAAAGCATTTTGATGAGCGCCAATTTTAAATTAAAAATGACCGATTTAATTTAGATCAAAAAATTATTGCATCTAATTTAAAATTTTCCCCCCGAAATTGCTTCTTTAACAATGTTTTTTTTTTTTAAATTCTGTATTTCATTATATCCATTTACATAGTGTTGGGTAAGATTATTTTTTTTATAATTATGATTAATTCACTAAAAAAAATTAAAGTCAAAACTCAAAAGAATATTTATTTATGATTAATTCACTGAAAAAAATTTAACTTCGAAACTCGAAACCTATGTTATGCATAATATCTCAATAAATTGAATCCTTTAATGGCCTATATTTTATAATTTAAAAGCCAAATTATTAAAATAGCACATATTCGTACTAGATATATTTGCTATACATATATACCTTTTGATTAAAAAATATTTTTCTGCTTGGTGAAGTATTTTGACTCCAAATCCAAATTTAAGACATGTATGAAAAGGGCCGTGCTGCCATTCCTCTTAATGTATATTACATGTATCGATGTACTTTTAAAAGGAAGCAACGTTAATAAAATTAAATATGTCGACAGAGCAAGTAGTGAACATAAAATTAGTGCGAGAAGCAACTACATGAAATGGAGCATGGAGTCATTATGACAAAGCTTTCAAGATGGTTATTATCTGCGAGCTTTGGCGCTATTGAAGGAGGGTAGGACGTAACTTAATTGCAAGGGTCACCATTAAGTAGAGCTATTAAGATAACTATAGGTTTGCTGCGAAGGCCCTTTCATTATGTGCCAGTCATTATCTTTAAGCAGATAATGTCAGTCGCCCTTTCAATGCATCGATCTAAGCAACTATTCAATTATGAAAGTCTACTCGGACACATTGACAAGTCCATTCCTTGTGGATTATTATATCGTTAGTAAGTATGCACCATTTACACATATAACATAATGAGGGTGTTAGTTTTAATATCAGGTTTTAAGGATTTATTGAATAATATGTCTGTATAAATATTTAATTACTTGGAGATTTAAAAGCTTCAGTGTTTTCTTTTTAAAATGATTTCGCGCGCTGAAAAATTGATTCGATTACCTATAAAAAAAATTGCATAAATATTTTGAAATTCAATAATACTTCTATTTATTTAAAAAATCATAATCTTAATATATAAAACAAAGTCGGGTTAGTTACACCATTTATAACTCAAGAACGGCTGAACCGAGTTTTATGATCTTTGATTTGTTGGATTTGTCTCCGTCCCGATTAACAGAATAACTATTAAAACATTGGAAAAAATCACGGGAAAAATAATTATAAAGAAAATTAATTTTTCATATATTTTGTATAGAACGGCATTTCAAATAATGTGCGTTGGTCGACATAATTTGAATCAATTCGAACTGTCAATGGTGTAGTGTGCCGAACATTTCGTGCTTAGTCAACAGCTCGATTTCATTTTGAACTTAGAGTAGGTACCTATTTATTTTAACTTAATAAAAACTTAATTTATTTCAGCTAATAAATTAAACATAACATTTATTGATTCTGAAGCGGTACGAAGTTTGCTGGGTCAGCTAGTAAATAATATATTAAGTTTAAGAACTTCTCGTTAGTCAGATCTAGTTACTAAAACTAGCTTCATAAACAGATAATATCGTGATATATTTTTGGGGTATTATGTCGTGCTACTCCTTTTTTAGCAAACGTTTCATAGCAAGTGTTCATCATCAGGGCAGATGTGTAATGGAAGAAAGTAAATAAAGAAGGAAGTAGCACAACACTGTATAATAACCCAAAAATAAATCACGATAACCAAAACCGTGATTATCGACGATGTTGTCTTACCTGGAAGAATGATGGTAAACCCTTTCGGACCTGAATTTAAACTAGCAGTGCTAGAACATGAAAAAATGTTGCTACTTTTTCAAAGTTATTGCTTCTTATTAGGAATTACATCACAAATTAGAGGATGTATTTCACTTAAAATGACAAATCGTATACATTTGCATTTTTAATAAATCAGGTACATACACAAAAAATAGGCATTGAAAATATACATTTAAAACTTTAGTTATTTTGTAACTTTATAATTTTAAAAAAATTATAAGGTATATTATCAGCACGTTTCAAAGTGGAAGATACTCTCATTAATGCCCTGTGTAAGACCACCATTCAGAAATGGCTTTAGCGGCGTTTGATCTGAATAGCCAGGTCCCATCTTCCTCTCTCCCGTAGACCTCCCCTCTTCACTACCTTCAGCCTCACAACATACCCCAACTGGGGATATCATAGTTTCACTTTACCCAGGCGGTTGAAAGCAGTTGGGACTTTTGTGCGATATTCACATTAACAAAATAATCGGAAAACGAAAACTGAATTTTTTCATTGATCTAGATTATGGGGGAAAAGTTAAAAGTAATCAAAAAATAATACCAAAAGCAATAAAATTTGTTTTAGTGCACTTTCTACATCTGAATTCATAGTAATTTCACTACTCTGCTACAGAGTTTGTAAAATAATCGTTGTATCTTTCAGTACAGGACTCAACTGAAAATGAAATGGTACGATGAAAAGCACAAAATAATAATTAGTTTTTTTAAAGTCCGTTGTATTAGGGTAGCAGGACGGCGCGGAGGTGGAAATCTTCCGGCATCACGTGGCGCGCGTCAGCCGGAACGGTTAACTTAGCATTCCTCCCTCGTACGCACCTTGTATTGATTACCAGCCCGCTGGACCTGGCGATGGTGGTACTGGCATTGGTACTGCCAGCCGCCAGCCGACACCCCCGGACACGCGTGTGCTCCTGGTACCCGCGGATTCGGCTGGACGGATGCCCTCACTTGTTGGAGAATTTCTCCCTAAGACCCTGAAGCATTTTTTTAAAACTTTTATTGGGAACATTTACAGGTAACTAACATTACACACATTTAAAAAAGAACAAATTTCAATAGTTAGATTATATAATTATATCATTGCTCAGGTCATGTAGAAATAATTAATAAAAAAGTCATTAATGTTATGATGTACTTTAACTGCCACTAACCTAATATACAATTCTGCTATCATGCACCACAGTATCCTCCTTGAGAGTCTAAAGGAGAGCTAAATAAAACTTTATCTAAAATATGAACACTTCAGCACAAATTCCCCTAGTATAAGGTGTTTACAAAATACTTCTACTAACCCATTTATATGCAATTACTGATTATTATTTTTTTTATATGACTGGAATTTATTTATTAATTTAATTTACTAATTTATTAATTTAATTTACGTAAACTGTAAACTTCTGCAAAATGTATGTATGAGAACAAAAGTAAAATAAATTATCTTTTTCACTTATTTTTATTACAACTATTATTTTAATATTTTGCAAGGTGATTTTTGAATTTAAGCCGATTTTTTTTCCTGATTTAACTTTTTTAAATGTGAATATGTATGTATGCTAAGGTAAGTCGGGAGGGGAAGGAGATGGGGGGAGAGATGGGTGGGAAAATACCTGGCTATACAGATCTACTCTACATTTCAAGCTGCGTTTCAATTCTGAATGGTGGTCTTACACCATCAATTCATTAGAAATCATAGGTACTTATAAAATTTATTGTATCGGTTTATATTTATAATCCATAATACCTACCTATTAATTATTATTATTTTTTTATATATTTTTTTTCTTTGTTCCTACGAGGATTTCTTACTTTTTGTAATTTATTTAAATCTTAGTACCTTTTAATGATATCTTATATTTCTACATTTAACTTTTTTATTTTTTCTTTATTTCACTCTCACTTTTAAATTTTTATTTTTACTTAATACTTTATAGTTTGTACTTTATACTTATACTTAATACTATATTTTTCTCTTCATATTTATATTTTAATTTTACCTACTACTTTTTACCTCACCACTACTTACTTTTACCATTTTTTTCTTAATTTTTTCTTATATTTAACTTACATTTATACTGTTATTCTTCATGTTGTTGTACTATTTATATGTTATGTCAATTATGTTAATGGCACATGTTGTGCCGTATATGTGGACATAAATAAATAAAATAAATATACTGGGAGTATCTTCCACTCTGGAACGCGCCGTAAATATGCCTTATATTATTTTTTATCATAAATAATGTAAACACAAATCAATTAAAAAAAATTATTGCGCATGCCGATATTTTAATCTACGACCTCCGGATCGCTAGTCGAGAGCCTCGCCCCTCGAGCATGGAGGTCGACATTGTTGAAATGATCAAGCATTTTCAAACTCTGAAATTCTTTCTGGAACAAAAAATCATGTTTATCGGCCTATATTGAGGCCTATAAGGTGAAACTTTGTGTATTGATTTCTATGATATATTTATGCCGTAGATGTTGAATTGTATAACTCTTCAATCCATGTTTTTGTTAGTGCGTAAATGCGATTACCACGACCCGTGCTATGCCAATGTCGCAATTTAGTGGCCGCCGTTATAATTTGCAACATTTGTTTTCAGAGGCATCAGGAAACGCGGGAATATTTCTTTAGTGCGCGAGGCCCGCGATTGAATGCACGTGCACCCTGGTCGCCACTAATCCGATTACGGCACCCCCAATTTCTACCTGCAGCAGGGCTGTATAAATATAAGGGTGCAAAAATCATCCCATCTCATGAAATAACTTTTTAAACGTACATCGAAATTATGCAAACATAATTTTGGAGAAAAAATCAACTTACGTGACGTGCGTGATTATAAGATACACTCGACGAATCATCTGGAAGACAACATATTGAAAAGAAGGCGATGTTTTAGAGACCTGCAACAGGTCATAGATACCCGGAAAGATAAACCCACAGTAATAATGCATTTCTTCACTAGAAACCTAAGAAACTCAGAAAACCATATCGGTACGACATGGATCAAGACTGCTGTAATTTATTTATTTGTTTATTTACTCTTTTATACGCCCTTGTGGCTCTTACATTGGGTACATAATGTATTAATTTTTTACACAAGGGTTAGTAATAAACTATAGGTTGTAAAAATAATTTCTTATATTACAGCGGTTTACAAAAAAAAATGCAAAAATTTACTGAAATTAACGGAAATAGTATGTTGACGTAAACAATATTGATGTATGTTTTAAAGGTAGAAATTTTTATATTATATTTTATATCATTATGTTTGCTAAACTATTTATGTAAGCGAGGAATTGGCAAGTTTGCTACATAATTCGTGTGTGAATAGTGACATTGAAATAGGTCCTTATACCTAGTCAGATAAGTAAGTACTCTTAATTTAACTTCACTCTAGAGTTTGCAATAGTAAAATTTACAATTTTAAAAATGTAACGTAGGTCGCTTATCCTTCGCCGATCTACATGGGAATGTATTTTTAAGATATTTAGTAAAAAAAGTGTAATTAATTTTTTCTAATGGGATAATTGACTTAAAATTAATAAATCGTAGAAATTTTTGCAAAAATCTTTCGATCTTTTTTAATATGAATTTTATAGTGGGGTGACCAAAATTAGGGAATTATATTCCAATTGTCTTTATAAATCTAATACAACAACTTCAATAACGACGTTATTGAAGTTGTTGTAGCTTAAAATAATTTATTTTTTTCAAAATTTTAACTCTTTGTATGAAGATCTTAGGGATTCTTTCTGTTTGGGAATGCGCCGCATCCATAAACTAAAAGATCTTCATACAAAAGTTGAAATTAAAAAAAATAATAAAATTTAATTTCAGCTACAACATCAATTACGTATATATTTTTTTAATCATAGCACTGAAAACTCACCGACTGCCCCTGGTATCTAAATAGAGTTGCTGTCGATAGTGTTCATATTATTTTTTTTATTGGGTACAAAAGGATACATTAATTACAAATATATATTTTGTTACATTGATTAATTACACAATATATGTATTTGATGTACCTCCATAAATAAGCAGGGATTTTGTGTATGAAGGGGTGTTATTACATTGGTTTTATTTGACATGATTCAGTTCAAGTTTTCAGTATAATTTTTAAGGTGAGTTTTAAATTATTTTATGTTAGTATTCATCTTTCTAATTTTTACTGGTAATGAATTAAATAATTTTACTCCAAGATATTTATGATTTAGCTGTCCTATTGTTGTTTTACATTTTGGAGTAAGAAGTATTGAAGTTTGTCTAAGATTTCTGTTATTATAAAAGCATTCATCATTTATACTAACGATTTTTTTAAATAACAGCACTACGACAAATTAATACCGAAAACCTGAACATTATTTATAATACGAATGTATTGCCCTATATAGGCAGAACCGACTGTAATTATAATTGCAACCCTTCTGGTATCATTGATTTCCTTATCTTTTAATATGAATTCTAATTTCTATTCACCGTTCAACCCTCGCCTCTGGTACCATTAACTGTTATCAGATGGAACGCTGTCAAATAACACATCTTGTTGAAAAAATTAATCTATTACTGATGTAAAGATTTTGTTTCCCATGCACTTAGGATAATTTTAAAGTTGATTTTGATTTGATCGATGAATCATTTAGTTTCCGTGGTATTTTTCATACACTTTTTTTCAAATAATAATTTTTAGTCGAGCGATAAGACCCTCGACTAGCAATCTGAGGGTCGCGGGATGAAATCATTGTGTTAATTAATTTGTGTTATATCGCAATGAATTAACAAAAAATAATCTATTATATATTTACGACACGTTCCAATGTGGAAGATATTCTGAGTATCACCCTGGTGTAAGACTACCATTCAGAATTGAAACGTTACTTGAAACGGCTTTAGCCGTGTTTAGTGACTAGATCTGAATAGCCAGGTAATTTTGTTACCTTCTTCTTCCCCGTCTTCTTCCCCTCCTCCGTGCAACGAATGGAACGAATAATTAAAACGACCACCATATTAAAACGAAAACGGGACGTAAAAACAAATTTACAGACTGGCAATTTGCAAAATGTTTGAGTTAAAACATGTATTTGCTACGCTCAGTCAATTAGGTATATATTTTCTTCAAAAAAAGTTCGTTTGGTAATATTTGGCTTTCTTTAAAAAAGAAACAGGCTGTATACAAATTTAGGGAGGTGATTTTACATTACAATACAAGTAAAATGATTCATACATTTTTTCGAAATTCCAACGTTTTAAGGTAGTTTTCGGGTAAAACAGTTAAATTATTTCCAAGTATTAAATTATACTCTACCATGGAAACATTTTTTTGTGTAAAACAAAACATCGCAATTTAAAAAAATATATATTTAGGTCTCTTTTTTACTTCAACCATCATGTATAAACCATCTCTCGATGTTTGTGTACTCTACCCCCGGACACCCTGTATAGGTGTACTAGACTAGTTGTTATCGTGACCGTAAAAAGAAGAATTTCAAATATTTGTCTTCAATAAAGTGAAATGAACCCTGGTAATAAAGCAGTCCTGACTTCTGGTCGTCTTGATCAGGTCTGCGATCCGCAGAGTGATACTCGAGTGGACATTCCACCGGCTTCTAGAGTTGACATCATTTGTTCAGGAAGCCTTTGCAGTGTCTAATGGAGTGTGACTGAGGCGGTTGGCAGTTGGCCGAAAGATTAATTGTATCATGTTATGATATTAGCACAGCTACCTTTTGTTAGTTCAACTTTAGTCAAATTTATGAATTGTTCAATGCTTGTGTTTATTTTGGCACATAACGTGCAGACTCAAAATACAGCTCGACGAAACAAAATCATTCTGTTCAATTCATATTTTTTATATTTATTTTTACATTAGCTCCACACATGATGCCCTGAGGAAAAAATCCCCCAGGGCATATGTCAACCCTGAAGAGTTTTTTTAGGGATAAGAAGAAGAGTAAATTCTGGGAAGGAAAAAGGTGTGAGGTGGGTAGGAATCTGGAGGTCAATATGTCCAGGAGAGACGGACGCATGAATCCATCCCTCCCTGCGGTGCGAGGCGATGAGTCGATAGTGTCCGGCTGGAGAGTTGTAAAGGTCTCCCTCAATCAGTCTATCCCGATCCGCGGTGCCAGGCATTATGTGGACTAATCGTCGCCAAGACCTAGACAAAACTAACCCCATGAACCCTATGTCAGCGTTGTTAGTAATTCAAATAATCGTTCCCGGGGCGGCGGTGCTCATACCAGCATCGCAAATTGATAATCATTACAATCATATACAGACAAATCACGTAAAAAATACCTATAATACGTTTGGGGGAGTGAAATGCTATATTTTTCAATCAATATAAATTTTTTTTTCGCAATTTCGCTCAGCTGCACCCAATGTTTATTTATTTATTTATTTATTAAACGCCCTTATGGGCTTTTACATTTTAGTTAAATAGATGAGTATAACAGTTATTTAAAAAAAAATCTAAATTAAAACAATAAAGAAAGCATAATGCAGTGAAAATAAAAGTAAAACAAAAGCATATACATACAAAAAAAAAACAATAAATGCATATATTAAAATTAGATACATAGGTAAAAAATATAAGAAGTTTCACAAAAAGAAAGATATTCAATATACACAAAAATTGTAGAGATTATAGACGTCTATTTATGTCTAAATATAAGAAAGAATTGAAATAAAAAATGTTTATACTGATTGTTTTTAATGTGAAATATATATCCCAGATCAGACTATTTATTTCCCAGACTGTGAAGTCTCGGTATCGGGGAATTTTGATAAGAGAGTGTCCTGGTGTTATTAAAATAAAAGGGTAGTAAATTTCGGACAAAATTAAGACAAAAACAGAAGTTTTAAAGGTTTATATTTTAGCAGTGGTTTTGGTACCTCGGTACCGTGATGAATTATTCGGTGATGTTTTGGGTATTGCACGATCAGTTTAAAAGGTATAGTTAACCATCACGTTAATTATGATTCATGAATATCCTAGTGCATCTCGCTATGCGCCGCAGTGATATTGGCCTGTGATTTACGCGTCATAGCATATTCTCTGCGAGGAGAGGAGGCGTAATGAAAACTCATGGACTATTAGAAACACATCACAAACAAAGTGTGTAATAAATATTCCCGTCATAAAGAGATAACATCAAACGGTACGAATAATTTATAACAACCCTATCCCCTGCAAGGGTCCAATTAAAGTTTCACACTCGTGTTAATTCCCCACGTCCCTCGGCAGTCGCACTCCCTCTCTCTCGGTCCACTCCCCGCATTTATCAAATATCAAATTGCCGGCCTGATATAACATATAACGCGTTATATACACCAATTGTGAAACACAGATGTTGCTAAGGTCTCTAAAGACTTTGTAAATGGAGACTCTACTTGAGAAAGAACGAATTCAACCTTTAATATACAACAAGTCTTTGCCGATCTACGGGCCCTTGCGAGCAATTTAAATATTAGGTACGTAAACTGGATATTATTTCTGAGACGAAGGTGTAAATGTACACATCTTCCTGTTGAGTTAATAGATTGCTGATCGGATAAGAACCAAGAAACTTCTGACTGTTATTTTTGTTACTCTATTACTTTATTATTCGTCATCATCGAGTTGAAGATACTCTCCGTATCAGCCTGGTTAAAGACTAAACTTCCAAATCAAATGTTCTTTGAAATGAAGATCAAGAAATCATAAAAAAATACGAGAAAACACAAAAATAACAAACTGCACTCAACAAACACGAAGATCAAACGTGAAAGTCAAGTCTACATACATTAAGATTAGGAAAACAACAAACACGAAGATGAGCAAATCATGATTTAACACCAACACAACAACCTACAATCTGCCTCGGAATCCTTAATAATCACATGTATCTTTAACATTAATTTAAAAATAAAAGAGCTTTAGCCGTCTTTGGGGACCAGATCCGATGGTTTTTTTTCTCATTAATTTCACATAGGAAAAAGAGGAAAATAATTTCACTCAGGGTCTATATCATCTTTGGGGATGCTGTGCTGTTATTAGGACAGGAAGGAGAGGAAGTTCTGAGAAGGAAAAAGTATGAGGGGTGGGAGGAATCATCCATCCCCCTGCGGTGCAAGACGGTGGGTCGAGAGAGACCAGCAATGGCATGGTTGTTCACCACCTTCCAGGTTTTTCAACCGTCCTTCATAAAATAAAAAAAATACTACCCATATAAAAATAAAGATGTCGTGTTTGTGCCTTCTCTTAATCTTAACTAGCAATGTAAATAAAGAGTTCCATAAAAAAACTTTAAATACCTACGTGAAACTTATTTTGTAACTTCTGGAATTTAGTTTATCGTTCATTTCGTAAGATTTATGTCAGGCAGACACAGTAAATCAATTGGGATTATCGACAAAGCGAGGTGTAAGTATTGTAGTTAGGTAGGGTTCCTAGTTCGGACGGGCGCCAGACTCGACAGTTGGCGACTATAATATTCTCGTTTTATGCGCCAAAGAACGCTTTCAATGCCCAAAGATGGACATCGTCAATTTTCTTCTGAAACAAATTCACACGGCTCAGCATTCCGCAAAACGACAAACCGCAATGAATTATGACGTGTGCATTATATAAAAGTGACGTTGATGGTGATTTTAATGACTAGTCGAGAATGCCTAGTGCGTGCTATTTTAAATAAAATTTTAAAAAATCGTCAGTGTGGTGCTATAAATCGCTCAATTAGAGGTTACCAAAAAAACAAAAACAACACACGGATACTTACCACAGTGATTGTAAGAGTCACTGAGAAACAACAGTATTTTGTTCTGCTTTCCTCATCTTACTGTTTTTAATGAAGAAGGACCAAGACTGTATCTTTATACTTTTCAAATTTGAAAAATCAAGGGTTCTTTATAATTATTACCTAAAACCATATCTTTAAAATTTTACTGATTTAGAATTTAACTTTAGGATTTTAATTTGAAAATTTTAATTTTAATTTTAAAAAGATTTTAATGGGTCCCGGCACCCCGGAAACTATATTTATTTATTTAATTTCTACGGTAAAATATACCATAAACAGTAGTTACATGACACAATTAGAACCATAAGAAAATATTAACAATCTTTTTAAATAAAGAATAACAAATTAACTGTGGCATTTGATTGTGAAGTGACATCAGATATATGAGCAAGAGAATATATCAAATAATAACAAATATATCCATATTCTATAGTATAAATAAGGTAAACTTAGATTGAATTAATATTGATCGAAAATATAAGATAGCATAGCCCTCTTGTACCTACTTTCCGTGCAGTTAAATGTATCCGCTACATCTGCGTATCTATTACTAACATATATTGGATTACCAATACTTCTACCATAGGTCACCTCAAATTATTCGCTACATTTGGTGACTTAGCAGGGGGGGCGGGTTCATGAGGAGAGGTTGCATCTGCTCACCAACTGCATGGCAGGTCTGATCGGAAGAGACTTGTTGAGTGAAACCTTTTGACCTCTCCAGCAGGACTCTATCGGAACATTGCCTTGCAATGCAGTGGGAGAGATTGATTCATACGTCCATCACTCTTGGAAACACTGACCCAAGATTCCTACCCACCTCATACCTTTTTCATTCCCAGAACTCCCCCTCCTTCCTTCCCTAAAAATATCCTTCACACAGCTTCCCCAAAGATGACATAGGTCCTGAGGGGAATTATTTTCCTTAGGGCCTCCCGTATGGAAATAATGTAAAAAAGTTAGTTTGAAACAAGCTGTATGCAAGTAATGCAACTGTTTAAGAGCGCGTACTGTGTACACACCGACAACTACGATACTTTTACCATCACTGCTATCGAGAGCACATATTAAAAACGAAATAATGCCTTTTGTTGCATCCGACAACAAAATGCTCCACAAAGGTTTATTCAATTATCTGGAAAACATTAGTATCCCTATGAAGCTTAATTAGGTTTATAAAAGCGCAAACGCGAGGAGAGCACGAGACGAGACGAGTTCTCTGCCTGCTCCGAGTCCTGAGCGAGCTGTTTAGCTTAATAGGCATCGGCGAGAATGGGGGTTCGGAAAAGCTTCAAAAAGCTACGCCACTTTTAATCCATATGTCCCCAGGGTCTGATCTAACGCTGATAGGGTCTGCCCCTCTCCGGTTTACCCTAGTGTGCCCTTAATGCCCCAGCCAGAACCGCCCCTGGGGCATTTTGAATTCAAAAGAACTCCATTCCACGCCGACACCTTTGGCGGGCGAAATGAAATGAAACAATCTATTCTAAATTCGAACACTTTCTGCTCACTTGTTGTCGGTCATGCTTTCCACCCCCTTTCTCGAGGGGGTGGGGGGGGGGAAGAAACGGTTATTTAAAATGAAAACTCTAAGTCAACGAAAAAATAACCATCTGGTAAACCTTTGGTAAATAACCATCTGTTAATTTTAAAAGATTTCTGCGATTTTATTTAGATACTTGCGCAGACCCGACGACCGTCCGTGGTCGAGTGGTAAGACACTTGACTCCCAATCGGAAGGTTGCGGGTTCGAACCCGGCGTGCGCAAATAAATT
Organism: Limnephilus auricula; assembly: GCA_951813805.1. Taxonomy (NCBI): domain Eukaryota; kingdom Metazoa; phylum Arthropoda; class Insecta; order Trichoptera; family Limnephilidae; genus Limnephilus; species Limnephilus auricula. Next base: position 4,344,428 of record OX638388.1, on the reverse strand, counting down.
TTATTTGATTAATTTGTGTTATTTCACAATTAATTAATAAAAATAATATATACTATATTTGCGGCACGTTCCAGAGTTGAAGATACTCTCAGTATCGCCCTGGTGTAAGACCACCATTCAGAATTGAAACGTTGCTTAATAATAGCTCTTGCCGTGTTTAGTGAGTAGATCTGAATAGCCAGGTACTTTCCCACCTTCCTCTTCCACATCTCCTTTCCTTCCCCACTTACCTTCAGCCTCACAACATACTCCAATTGGGGATGCCATAGTCTCACTGGCTCCAGAAGGGAGCAGTTGGGACTCTTGTGAGTTTTCTCTATAGAAAATAATTTAAAAAAATAAAATAAAATAAAAAAATAAATAAATTAAATTAAATTAAAAAAGACCCACGAAATATCACGAGATATTATAATAATTGTACTTAGGATATGTGAAGCTAAAAATTTAAGGAAAGAACACATCAGAAAAGATAATAGTTGCAGAATGTACTTATTTATATTACTCGTAAATTCTTGACAATTTTAAAGTTCGTGAAATCTTGACGGTTATAATTTAGAAAATGGGAATTAATTTTTTTTTAATCACATTATATGTAGGTAGGTACTTTATCGCTTGTCTGAAATCTTAACACAATCGGATCCATTCATATTTGCTTTTAAATTAAGTTCGATTTTCCAAAATTAGAACTAATTGTGTGAAGAATAGTTTATACAAGCGATAAAGTAGGTAATAAGTATATCGATCATGGAAAATTGAAATGCCGTAAAAAACTAAATTTAGGAAAGCGAAAAGAAAGTTATTTTATTTTTCAAAAAATCACATCTCCTATTTTTGTAGACCATTTAATAGAATCATGTAAACCTAATAATTTTTGTAGACCTATAATTATAATTTTTTATATTAAAATACCATAGAATAGATCTTTCAGTTTAAAAAATTCTTAATTTCTTTAATTACAGTAGGTATTTAACTTATGTTTAATTTTTAAGACGATCCACTAGTCCTTGACTTATTCGAAATCGGGCGGAGCGAACGATTTTTGGGCGTTTACCAATAAAAAAACCCTAATCTCTAGCCAACAACGGTGTTTTGTTATTTCGAAAGTATATTTTTAAGGATCGAAGCGCCGCGTAGACGAAGACATAATAATAATAATAAAATCGTTTATTCATCAATAGATTTTTTTGTCCATGTCAATTCTGGGCGGCGACTGAACGACGCGCTAAAATCATTCTGTACATGGAATAAGGATGAAATTCGCAGTTACGAATTCGTTGGGTACCGCCTGTTTTTATTCACTGAAAAGAAACGTCACCGAAATGTACGTTTTATTTTATTTTGTAAAGTTCAGCAACAAATATTAAAATGTTTTCCGATCACTCTCTAAGAAACTAAATTATCTACATTATTCAATAAAACCATACCAGAAAAAGTATTTGTAAGTAGGAGATTTTTCACTTTAAACCATTTTTTTATAAGTCAGACGCATTATTTTTTTCTAGGCTTATTAAAAGGCTTATCAAAAAAATACTCGATTACTTCAAAGGCCAAGATGTGTTCTACTCAAAGTATTCAATTGAAATATTCATAGTATCTCTAAGTGATAAAATTTTCAAAACAAAAACACAAGATTTTGTATGATTTCCATTTTTTCGCGTGGCTTCACCTTAAGAAACAAAATCCTCTTAAAATACACGTCCTAAAGGATCCACTTTTTTTTCAAGATATAATTCGACGACGCAGATCGAAATAGAAAAAAATGAGAAAAATTACATGTTTAAATCATTTTAGGATTTATTGATCATTAATGCATTTCAAATTTCCATGATCTTTATAATATAATATTTTAATAGAAAATTGTATCAATAGCGTTTTACTAAATTGATATTGTAAATCCTGATTTGTCGCATAATATGTCTATAAGACTGTCTCTTTTATATTTTGATGTCATTATTAAGCAATTATGTGTGTTGTAAATAAATTTGAATATCGTCACAAACACTCAATGACACTTGCGCAGCATTGACAGTGCACCCCTAAACCTTTGCAGTTCTTTGCATTTTTAATGTGGCTGGGGCGACGAGCGAGGGTTCCTACCGGGGACCGGGGACCAGGGACCAGGGACCAGGGGAGCAGAGAGGTGAGAGGGTAGCGATTGTGGTACCGAATGGAGATGTTTTGGGTGAAAGGCGTCACTTCGTGTGATGTGATCAGATAGGCATCTCCCCGCGATGATTCAACACTGCAGAGCTTTGCGCCGATTCTTCAGCAGATACGAATTAATCCGCTCTTTCACGGGGCCGTTTCAATTGTGCGCGCGCACGACGCTGTGAAATTGTTATCAGATTGGTTGGTCGGAATGATTTTTTGCGGCTAAATCAGTTTCTGATTACATCCACAAAGCTTTATTACGATTTTAAACAAGGAACTTTTTGTTAATGGGCAAAGCTCGTGAGGGACTGCACCCAAAACAAAAAAAGCATTTAAAGCTACAAATAAAAAGCAATACAGACTAGTGTTAAAATTTAATGACATTTTCTGTGATACATATTATATATATTTTTTAAAGCTTATAAATAATATATACCTGTATATTTACTTTATTTAAATTAGATAATACAATGCTTATGTAAAAAGTGAAAACCGTCACTAGATGACAACTTGAAAAATTTGGTGGAAATGTTTTATTTTACTTTAGCTCCTCGCAGGATGCACTGAAAGAAAATAATTCCCCTCAGGGCCTATGTCATTTTTGGGATTGAAATGAAATAGTGCAAATTCTGGGAAGGAAAAATGTATGAGGGGTGTGAGGGAATCTGGGATTCAGCTTCTCCAGGAGTGACGAACATGTGAATCTGTCCCTCCTACTGCGATGCAAGGAGATGTTACGAGAGAGTCCTGCTGGAGAGGTCAAAAGGTATTCCTCAACCAGTCTCTTCTGCTCCGACCTATCACGCAGTTGCAGAGTGGGCAGATGCATCCGCCACCTAGATCACTAGACGTAGAGAACCATTTGGGGTGACATGTGGCAGAGGTGTTGGTTATCCAAAAACTAGTTCCCGGGGCGGCGATACTCATACTACCACCTACTGCGTGGCGGGCCGGTTCGGGAGAGACTGGGTGAAGGAGACCTAACTTAGACCTCTTCAGTCGGACCCTTTCGATTCATCGCCCTGGATGGATGGATTCATACGTTCGTCACTCCTGGGCATATTGGCCCCCAGATTCCAACCAAGCCTTCCCAGAACTTTCTCTCCATCCTTTTCCCAAAAAATGCCCTCCACACAGTATTCCTAAAGATGACAGGTCAAGATGGTTTTTTCCCTCATGGCTTTCTGTGTGGAGCTAATGTAAAAAAAAACATCGACATTTGATATAACATCTGTAATATCTACTAGGCATTTAATTAGTGAAAAATGCATTTTTTTATGGTCAGATATTTGATGAATTTATTTATATAGTAAATAATATTATCATACACCACTCAAGTTTGACTAAATGTACAAATTATTTAAAGTAAAATGTCATCGATAAAAGCGCAGATGACAAAATGTAAGCACTTGCAACGGACATAATTTAACGTCACACGAAACGTTCACTTCCCCGTATTAGCTAATGGCACTCTTTGAAATATAATGGTATGGAGGTCATTGAAAAAGTGCCATAATGCCAACAAAATGCCGCAGGCCATTTCGTAATTGGCTTCCTTACTAAGCACCCTTTCAAACTATTATGTAATATTTTCATGGTTCATTGATGTCCCATTGAGGCGACTTGTGAAGTCGCGCCACTGGACTATTTAAGCTTATTTAAAATGAAATATTCTTTGTGATAATTCACTCTGAAGGACTTTACAAGTTGTTGATTTTTTTGAGTTGCAAAGTTGTTGAAAGTGTTTGACTGTGGGATTGAACAATTACATTTGAAAATAAATTATAATAGCATCGTTGGAAACTAGCTTTACTGTCCAACTAATCTGGAAAATAAAACCGTCAATTTATCAGCGGAAATGAAGTTTGAAATATAAAATATTTATGAAATTACAGACTGAAAAAACTTGTTAATTTTAGGATGCCATAGCTCATATATGTATTATACTAGACTTTTCAAAGGGGGTATTGAAACGCTACTTTGTTGAGTTGTCAAGGAACCGAATATGGTGACCGGACAACTCAGAAACATGTAACTTCAACACCTCCTTTGAAAAATCATTAAAAATGAAGAAAACAATTTTTTTTTTAAATGGTTAAAAAGTTACGTTAGGTAAGGTTATGGGCTATTTAAATATAAAAATAAATCATAAGTTTTATTGATTTTTCAGAAGGGTTTCGAAATACCACTTTGTTGAGTTGTCGTGGAACCAAATTAAAAATTTTAGCCAAAGTTATCCTTTTATATAATGTTTTTTTTTTCAGTATATTAACTCTGCATTTAGGGTAAGATAGTTTTTTTAATAATTATAATTAACTCACAAAAATTGATAAGGATGCCTCTAAATTCGCAAAAAATGATTTCTTTATTTACTTATATTTTATAATTTAAAACAAAAATAAATAAAATATCACATACTTGTACTAGGTAGTTGCAATAAATACCCTTTGATTAAAAAATAATTATTCAGTTTGGCATCAAATCCAAAATTAAGTTTTGTATGAAAAAGGCTTCTTGGTCGTTTCTCTTAAGCTGTTGGATTTCAAAGTTTGCTTAAATTTAATATTAATCATTAAAATTCTTTAACCAGCGATTTCACTATTCTCAGAATTATTTACATCAAATCAATTCGCATTTATAGTTTCATATGAATCCATAAAACTCTTCGCCATATTAAGGGTGCATCCATACAGCGGAGTGAAACGTGGCGACATACGACGACCGCGGAATTACCGCTGGCGTCACGGACGATAAAATACAGGGCAACAAACGCCGGATCGTGGAAAAAATCCGCACACAAAAAGACTAGATGAATGGACCAAATCCAATCAATTTTATAATAAGCCCATAACCCCGTACTATGCGCGGTGATGGGGTGATGGGTGACGGCGATACACGCAGTATGTCCACTAATCCACTGGTGCAGCCTAACTAGAACCTCGTACAAAATGTAAGCAATGGACATAGTTTTTTTAAATCTAAATTAAACTGAATATTTAGAGGCATCCGTAGTCGAAAGGTAAGGTTCTCGACGTTCAAGCCGAAAGTCGCGGGTTCAAATTTTATTCGATTGATTTGTGATATTTCCAGGAACTCCCCATCTTTCTCTTCCTATCTCCTTCGATTCCCTACCACCGCCAGCCTCACAACTTACCCTAATTGGGGATACCATAGTCTCACTGGCTCCAGATGGTTCATTAAAATAGTCGGTAAGGTATAGGTCAGCATAGTTGCCTTCCAAGCAATTGATCGGGTTTGGAATCTCGGCAGCGGCAAATTTAACTTTTATTTAAAACAGGTTTTTTTTCTGAATTTAATAATAAATTTTAATAACGTAATTTTTCACGCGTCTCTATGTAGTTAAGTTATAAAAGGAAACATGTGAAAAAATTTAAAAATTAATTTTTGTAATGACTCGGATAGATTAGATACTAATTAACCTACATGTAAATCGTTTAAATTTATTATTTATTTTTTCCATTTCATTAAATAGTTGTTCTAATTTAGTTGTCTTTAATCATTTCTCAAACTTATCATATAATATGTGTGTGTATTTCTTAAATCTAAATAGTTTCTCAGCTTCAATGGTCGGTTTAAATAGTTGTTTTAACTTAACAAAAAAAATTAAACTGTTGTTTGAGGAATCATTCGAATTCAAATCAAAATTTTGTACGTAGATCTTAATAGGGGTGCAATGACCTAAAATAGTGTTCATCGAGCTAATATTCCGGGTTGATTACGTGAAAGAAAATAATTTTTCAAAATAAGCAAACACATTGTTACTTGACATTTTAAATAAATTAAAAGAAAATACTTTTTTTATACCTTATGCCGGCCGGGTTTCGCTACAACCGTAGCTTCTTCAGGGCAGTATAATCTCGGAAGAAGCTACTACTAAAAGTACAAAAAATTAAAGTGGTGTTTACAAAGTTATTGTTTTATTTTAAATTATAATGTCACATCACAAAAAAAAAACTTTGTTTTAAGTCACTTTATTGAATAAAGTTACTTAAGTATTTTTTTTTCTTCATTTATTTGAAAGAAAATAGCCTACAATCATCAACAAGCGTATTTTTAAAGCAAGTTCTTAAAAAAAAAGAAGAAAAAAACGTTATAAACATTTAACTCACGAATAAAAACCGGCTTTAAGGAAGCCAATCCCTCATACAATAATGCCGCAGATATATATATAAAAGTGACGTTAACATTTCTACGAGCTTATAAACGGCATCATTAAGTTATCCAATCAAAGTAAGAACCAATCGAATTACATTGTAAACGTCCCATACAACATATCACCGTAGTTTTCACGTTAGTTTGTTGTACGTAATACGTTGTCTGGTGATAATAAAGACAGATTGCGTTATTTGTGCGCATGTCATGGCGCCCAAACAAAGACTGCCTAATGACGTCACAATGCATATTTTGTTTACTTTATACTTCCTTCCTCCCGCTGAACTCCTGGCCCTCCCACCTCCCGTAGATGAGTATCGTCCCGGTTGTATTAAACTGTAGTTATGTAGTAAACTCAAATAAGTATAGACGCCATATAACCCTGTTAGCGAGATAAAATAAAGACAGGGTGCTCGCAAATTATTCAATTTATCGTTCACCCATCTGTCAATCATTAATATTTGTGAATTAACACACGGCATTGGAAATTATCTACCATTTTGATGTTAAATACATGCCTTTGTTACTTCATTTTATCAGGCAATTTAATACCTATATTATTTTTAATTGATAAACTAATGTTTAAGACAAGATTTTATGCATAGCACAAAGGGTAACAATTATTATAAGCAATAATTATCAGCCTGAAACACTCATCCACATGGAAACAATCTTCCGAGTAAAGATGCATGCCGCCGACGGGACTCAAACCCGCGCCCTTCTGATGTCCGGTCAGGTGCTCTTTATCCACTGAGCTACGGCGGGCTACCTCCTACCCGCCAAAAGATTCAAGATATACTAGTGTTTCATTCAACAACTACCGTTTATTACATTTTTTCACCTGCAAACTTTATTTTTATATGAGAATTTAATATATTATAATTATATATAATTTAATATATCTCTTTTACGCACAATAACGAACGTAAATACATAATAAATGATGGATCAATTAAGTTTTTACTCATGAAAGTTGAAATGAAGTAGTAATCCATATTATCATTTCAATGTTCTTATTAATAAAGGGGGAGTGTCTATAGGTTTGTGTTTTAGGTTTACCGCACAAGAGTCCCAACTGCTCCCAGCCGCCTAGAGCCAGCAAAACTATGGCATCCCCAATTGGGTATATTGTGAGGCTGAAGGTAGTGGGGAGCGAAAGGAAATAGGAAAGAGGAAGGTGGGGAAGTACCTGGCTGTTAAGATCTGCTCACCAAATAAGGCTAAGTCCATTTCAAGCAGCGTTTCAATTTTTAATGGTGGTATTACACTAGGGCAAAACTGATAGTATCTTCCACTCTGGAAGTGCAGGAAGTATAGCTACTATATATTATTTTAAAAGTTTAAATTGTGAAATAACACAATTCAATAAAATAAAGTTCACTTGCCGATTGATTTTAACTAGTCTAAAGCCCTACCCTCGACCACGGAGGCGGGCAAGTTTGATGAAATTCTGCACACTTCCCCGTCAAAGACCTTCAAGCAAAATAAAAATAAGGCCCGGAAATCGCTGGGTACTTCTGATAGTATATAACAATAAAACCTCCAATGCAAAAACAACGTTAGAAACATTTACGCCTGAAATATCAAAACGATTATTTCTCATTAATTATAATATCATATTTACTATTTTAAAGCAGAAAAACAATATGATGTCCTGCCTATTTTTTTTAACATTTACGTTCGCATTTCGAAAACTATCAGAGAAATTACATCATATGGTTTATATTGAGCCTACCTAGAAAATCCAGAGATTTAACTCCGTGAAACTATACTTTCTCCGTCTATATATATTTTAAATCCGAGTGTGATGATCTTTCTTTTCTGAACAATTTTTAATTTTTCAAATGCTTCGAAACGATAAAACAATAAGAAAGTATGATTTAAAAATAACCGTTTTGTGAAATATTTTAATAAAGGTAACGTAAACTTTGTGGTCACCGTTCACTTTCTCCGCAAAGAGCCAAGGAGGGTGCATGCCTTCATACATATTCAATAGATGCACCCTTCATTCAAACCTAGGGCGCGCTTAGACTGTGACGACGCGGCGGTGGGCCTCGCCGAGCGCGCGCGCCTAACGAAGCACCCTCACATGCTAAGCGCCTGTGGAAGCCGCGTACTGCGGGGTGAATTCTGTTATTCGCTATAAATATTGTCAATAGGCATTGTGACGGACAGGAAATATTACGATTTTTTTTAAAATTGATAATTTTTTTTTTTAATTTTGAATGTTTTTTCCACGACATCAATCTTGTGCATAATTTAAGAAAGTATAGTAATGATCTAAGCTAAATGCACCATTCCGTATGTCGTTGATACAATATTAGACTCCCTACAAATTAAAAAATGATCACCAGTTCGACTCGGGTACATTATATCAGAGAGTAGGAGGATTTAGAAAAGAAGGATAAAATCTCTGAAATTTATTATCTACACACTACATAAATTACTTTCAGATATTATGTACAATACCATAAAGTATAATAAAAAAAAAAAGATTTTTTAAAATACATTTAAAAATTAAAAAAATGCAATTTTCTTGGATGTTTTTTTCTAAGTATATTAATACTTTTTTCTCCCCCTTTCTTTCCCTGTATTTGTAATCTTCCATATTTTATATATCCTTGTTAAAACTTTATTTGTTTTCTTTTGTTGTTTGTTCGACTTATCCTGTCAGTGTTTGTTATTTTTATACTACATTGTATCTGAAACTCATATCTTTGTTATCAAAATACTTATGTAATATTGCATCTATTACTTCCCACTTATGAATTGTAAGTTCACCTCGTACTAAAATGAGTTTTTCTCATCAGGATTATCCTAGCAAGAAATAAATAATAAAAAAATGTGTAACCCATCAAAAATAAATGGTAAGTAATTAACATTTTATCAGAAACGACAAAAATTATTTTGAAAATTAGTTAATTTTCCTACGTTTTATAAAACAAAATATTTGAAAAGCTTTTAATTCATCTATGTTTTTTTAAAAATTACGTAAAATACGTCACAGCTTGCATCAAGAAATTATCTAATTTATTTTAATTTAAATCAAGCACACATCCAAGAAAATCATGGAATATTATTATTGCAGGATTTATGAAGTTGAATGTTTCAATAAAAACTGAATGACCGGTCAGTGGCTGAGTGGGCATCGCGTTTGGATCCCACCCGGCGTCGCGTGTTTGATTCCTCGGCTGGCTAAGTCCTCCAAGTAACATCTTCCGCTTTCGCTTCCAAGCAACACAAGCAACATCTTCCGCTTACTGCAGTGGTAGTAGGATATTTTCAAATATTGTCGGGTTATACTTAACCTGGGAATGTTTTTCTTTCTTTAAAAAAAAAAAATTGTCTAAGGATCATTGCTTTTCAAAAGGGGTTCAGAAATTTACAAAAAAATTAATCGAAAGAAATACACATTTCAAATATTGTATAAATTATTAATTATTAACAAAATAATATCGGTACATACATTATCGCTTCTCAGAATCGTTCCCACAATCGGTTGCTATTTTGAAAAACAAAGCAATCCCCAGCTCTAGAGGTCATTCAGCTGGAGTAAAACAAAGATACACCACCGAAGTTATTATCTTTCATTTTTTCTGCAGAATACGATATTGAATAACCGTGAAATTTTTTAACTTATATTATTCAGGCAGAGAACCCATAAAATATTATTAATATCCAATGTGCTAGTAAATACAATATTTAATTTTTATTTATTTGACTAGTAATGACGAATTGGTTTTATATGGCCCCGAATGGGACATAAAACCAAATATAAAATCGTTCTCGCATGACAGCTTTCGTTTTCGGGAGAATAGTTTATGATTGAGGTAATTTAAATAGGGTTGAAACGCAAACTTTATGGGGATGACAACATGATGAACGATTCAGAACTAAGAAAGTAATTTATGACCATATTCTGTAGAATGTGAAAAGTTTTGTGTGTCGCTTTATGGCGATGCTTCATGGATTTTTATTGCCAAATCTTGTTAAATAACTAACGCACTATATTTATGTATATATTATATAAAAAAAAGGTTTCGAGGCTTCAGTAGTACCTAATTTTTTTATATATATTTATTTAAAACAATAAAGTTACTCCTTTTACATAAATATGTTAAAACGTATGTAGTAATATTTTAACATATTATTATAAAACATACCTCCATAATAAAGCTAGCTTGTGTTATTGGGGATGTTATTGTGTTCGTTATTTCTTTATTTACATGTTAGTGTTTTCAGTGTGTTTTAAGGTGTGTTTTTTAAGAAGTTCTTTAAAAGAAGTTCTGATGAATATATATGGTTTAAGAAGAATTGTTTTGTATTAATTGGTCGTGTATTTTTTTTATAAGTTCCGCCTCATCCTCTAATGCCATATTGTATTATTGATATTGGCAAAAGGCAAAGTACGGCACTCGTCACCTCATAACAAATCTCAAATAGGGAGGCCGTAGTTTCACTGGCTCCAGACGGTAGCAGTGAAAACTTTTGTGCCATATTCATATATTAAAAATTTAAAGAAAAATCTGAGTAAATCTTTATTTAGGATATTGTTGATTTCGTTACTCTTTCTTTGCGGCGGGCAGGATCGGGAAAAACTGGTTAAGTTTAAAGTTTTTTATTCCAGAAAAAAAGAAAATAACATTTTCACTTACTTAACTAGAATTTGCATAACATTATATCATCATACAAAATATTATCATACAATATATTACAATACTATTCATTCATTTTTAATATTATTCACTTTCACTACATTGTTTTTTGTGAATAAAAATGAATAATTTTTTTTTAAATTTACTTCATTTTTATTTTATTTGAAGGCCTTCCGACCTTCGGACCCATCTCTCTCGACATAGACTCTGAGGGAAATTATTTTCGTCGAGACTTCCTATATGAAGCAAATGTGAAGAAAAAAATATCTTTTAGGCAAGAACTAAACACTTATATATTGAAAAGAGACGCATTATTGTATTTTGGTTTAGTGTTTTGAAATGGTCGTAGTTTGTTATAGAACTTTGAAAAAATATTTTTATTGGCCAGTAGAGTGATGGTATAAATTGTGATTTATTAGCCTAAATTTAAGGTAGCCAAAATGTGCATTAGCCAATCCTCCGCTGTACGAATATTGAATATGCCCCAAAGAACTTCTTCCACGCCTCACGTTTCCTTGCTTTGCGTTATCACATAATCCCGCCTAACTTGTTTATCTCGTCGATCCAGTTGGTTTATCTTAAGTCTTGAGCCCTCTCGGTTGCTCTTGATGACTGAGTGATGATATTGCATCATGTGTTTATCTCCCGAGCTTTGTGCCCTCTCCAACGGCAATTGCCTTTGCATTGTTTTGTGTAAGCATTCAATCACATCGATTACCTTTGTTCAATTGCAATTTAAATTAATTTATATACGGTACCTGCTCTTTCACGTCACGATCAGTTTCTTAAAATGTGAATACTGAACAAGTTCCAACTGCTCCCGACTGTGCGGAACAAGGAATTTGTGACGCCCAGTGTAGGAAAATTGCATCCCAAATCGGGGTAAGTTTTCAGGCTGAAACGAGCAGGGAGAAGGGGAAGAGGGGAGATCGGAAGTGGAACCTACCTAATCAGATCTAGTCACCAAACACGGTTAAAGCCTTTTTTAAATGTAGTTACCGGACATGAGTTCCAATTTCTTGCAAACGTCAGGAAAGCATCCCTACTTGGAGTATGTTGTGAGGAATTGCATGGCATGTCATGTCATACTATGCCGTTCCATGCCATGCCATGTCACGTCATGTCATGTCATGTATGCCATGGCATGGCATAGAATGTCATGTCATGGCATGGCACAGAACGTCACGTCCAATGTGTTCCAATTTCTTGCAAACGTCAGGAATAAGACTATAGCATCCCCACTTGGGGTATGTTGTGAAGAATTGCATGGCATGGCATGGCATGACATGGCATGACATGGCATGTCATGCTATGCCGTGCCATGTCACGTCATGTTATGTCATGTATGCCATGGCATGGCATAGAATGTGATGACATGGCATGGCACAGAACGTCACGTCATGACATGACATGACATGAATCGAACCGAACCGAACCGAACCGAAGATTTTAGAGAGAGGGAGGAGATGGGAAAAAGGAAGGTGGGGAATAGATCTGGTAACCAACAAGGTTAAAGCTATTCAAGCAACGTTTCGGTTCTGAATGCTTACCTTTCACCATGCTGATACTGAAAGTATCTACCACTGCTGAACGCGCCGCAAATACATTTCAAGCAATGCAACTTGTAAATTCTGAATGGTGGTTGTCCTTCGCCAGGGTTATACTGCGAGTATCTAACCACTCAATGCTTAAGTTTTTCTCTGAAATCTTTCACCACCAATAGAAATCTGTTTGAAAATTCATCAAAGTATACTTATAATAAGTAAGGATATTATTGTATTGTATTTGTTTATTATGTGAAGTTAGATATGTTTGTTTAATATACAGATATTTGGTATATTGAACAAGCGTTGGTCACAGAGCCAATCTTTGACTCAATGACTAGAACGTTTGCTTTATGACCTGGCCAGTGGATAGTGACTGTGAACGGTGGACTCTTTGGACTGAGAAGGTGGTACACGTAATGTCTGTCCAACGTCCGAGTCCACCAGCCGCTACCATTCTCGGACTACCGTATAAAGCTAAGTGTGATGCGATGGGGCTACTGAGATGATAATGTCTAAGGATGTAGCACTATTATTAAATGCACAAGGTAAAAATTAAATATATTTATTGATGTACAGCGAATGAAAGGAGTGAAGAAATGAGTATAAAGGTAGAAACATACCGGGTCGACGTACGTACGCATCGCTACGCCTAATAATATCTGGACTGCTTAGCAACCATACATTTTCTATCAAAATGACCACACGCATCGCACGTTGCCGATGCGTGCGGCCAATGTGATTCTAAATCAAATATTTTCATAGAAAATGTATTGTTGCTAAGTAGCCCAGATATTGTTAGGCGTAGTAATGCGTACGTACGTCAACCCAGTATGTATCTACTTTTAGGAGAATATTTGACGCAAATGTGAGTAATAAATGATGTAGGATCGGTGGCGATATGTAATTGAGAAATATTTTATTTTTGTTTTTAATAGAAAAAAATATCATCCGAAAGCAAAATGATACGTATAAGAGGAATTGCTGGTTAAAATCCGTCGGGTGCGTGCGGTTACACCCCATGTATATAAAGAAAGGTCTATTTTGTTAATACAAATCTACAGTTTTATTTCAAAATTGATAAAATCGTGCGCACCAAAGCCAGCGAAAGGTCACTGTCATCATAAAACCACCCCCAACCCCCTTTGGCACTACTTAAAGCAGAATAAATCCCGGGCAAGTCAGGGTACAACCAAATTGTATATTAAAATTCAAATGAGCATAGAAAATCTTCTAACAAAATGTAATTTTTTTAATTGCGAAATGGAAATTATCTTTTAACCCGGTGTCTTATTATTGGCAAACGCATCTTCCGTGGTTATTTCATCATTGATTGGCACGCGTAACTATTCCTACGGCACGGCAAACATTTAGGACCGTCCACACGTGTCACTCACAGTCATTATCCATTTACATTTCTTCATTTAGCCACTTTTTATCCGGTAGACCCGACTCCTTGCTCCCTGCACCGAGTCACAGCGGTTTTCATTTGACGTCCGCCGAGCAAAATATATCTCAGGAGTCACTTAATGATGCCTTGAAAATGTCGATAGAATTCAAAGCCAAAACTATTGCTGTTTTTTTCAATGGAACTGTTATTGCTGATAATTATGCTTCATTTTCTTCCTCGTATGGCAAGTTCAGTGACTTATTCTGGATATTAAGGAACTGAAGTACTTACACTACGTGGTTTCCTACGTGAGAGAGCTCTTACCAAATTCGGTCTCTTAAACAGATTTAATGAACACACTTCAACAGATATAATGTTTACATATCTACGCATTTGTAATTATTTCATTTTGTAAGTTTTTGGTTGTTGGACGATCTTAGAGATGCACTAGAAATGTGGGTCAAAATAATTCCACAATCCGAATTCAAAAGTATCCACCGAGCGTAGAGATAGTTATCGACTAGTTCTAGACATTTTGGCCGGTCAGTAGTTGAGTTGTAATTGCGTCTGGTTTCCAACCCGGCATCGTGAGTTCTGAATTCATTTCCTAAGCTGGCTAAGTCCTCCGCCATTACCCAAGCAACATTTTCTGCTTACTGCGTAGTAGGAGATTTTAAATATCGTCGATTATTCGTAAACCGGAAATGTTTGTCTTTCTTTAAAGAAATAATGTTATAAATATGTATTATAAGATATGGTTAAGTATCTATTTTTAATCATAACAGTAGAATTGATATGTTAAAAAAACTTCTCATATGTGTTGAATACGTACCAATAACTTTAGACATTCGTACAGATTCTGTGAATATTCAAAGTCGTAAAGTGAAAAAAGTTTTCGATATTAGATACCAGTTTCTACAATAATACTATTTTACTGAAATAAAGCCTTCCAGAAAAGTATCAAATAATAGTGTCAAAAGATTTCTTGTACACGGATAACAACACATCCTGGAAATATGGTATTTTACTTCGGCAAAGTTACTGCAAAAAGCGTGGATGTGATGATATATTTTTCCTTTTCTAAAATTCAAGAACACATTCTTCGGTTTTGCCAGTGGATATTGAAATAAAAAATGTATTTGCAAAATAAAACATTTGGCTTGTTGTATAGAAGCTTGCTGGAGACAGGTAGACAGAGGCAGAAGCACGGAGACAGGAGTAGATTTATGGCCAGCGTTTTGTCTAAGAATTTGACTGTACGATATAAGATAGGTATACGGAGCAAGGAGTCGAGGGAGGCCGAGAATATTTTATTTCGCCGACGATGTCCCGTTAGGAATTTGAATTAAACATTCTTTTGCATCTGTGTTTTTTGTTTATGACAATACTGTAGGTAGTTGTAGCGTTGGGTGTTACAATGTATTTAAGTATAAGAATTTTTTTAGGAAATATAATAATTTGAACCAATAAAACATAATGTTTTCCTTTTATTTCAAACAAACCGTAAATAGGTTAAACGCTTTAAAATGAAAACTTTACACGAGTCGATAAAAATTAATATGTATAGATTCGTAAAACTAATTTAAAATCTTACAGTTTATTTGTTTTTCAAAATTTTCAAATTCTGTTTTTGATTATGAGGGATTTTAAGGTTGAGCAATTTAACCTACAGTTTTTACGAAATATTAAAAAAATATAATAAAAAATTGTTTACAATATTTTTGTTGTTCTTTATTTTTGGGATATTACAATGGGAGTTTACAATATTGTATGAAGAGTATTCTATATAA
Organism: Limnephilus auricula; assembly: GCA_951813805.1. Classification (NCBI taxonomy): domain Eukaryota; kingdom Metazoa; phylum Arthropoda; class Insecta; order Trichoptera; family Limnephilidae; genus Limnephilus; species Limnephilus auricula. The sequence continues at coordinate 4,328,725 of OX638388.1, read as the reverse complement.
AATTACTGAAAAGTTACATTTCCCAAAAAAGTGGCTTGAAATGTTGTACTTATTTATGGTTGAAAAATAATAACTAACTAAAAATGAAGCTCTGATAACGTCTTCGTATTAAATTATTTAATATACCGGTAAAAATTTCAATACTGAAGTGGACCAGATTCTCATTTTTTTTATTCGTAACAACAATATATATTAATAATATGCATCAGATATATTTACTCAAAATCAGTAAAATTAATGCGAATATTTTTCTCCTTGCAGTGCCGCGGAAAAACAGTTCAGTGCACTGCCCTCTTTAAAAATATGAATACGTCAGATTATAAACGCCAACAAAATCCAAAAACCACTTTTCAAAAGCTAACAGAAACGTTTCCACAGAAGAAAATTCTTTAAATAAAAAATACGCAAAAATTCAGAAAATCTCCGACGTACAAAAATATTTTCACAATATACCTCGTAAAGTATTCAAATGAACGTACGGGGAAAAGTTTATTAAACTGGGGAGCAATTTACCCGCCAATCCTTTTGTGCCGCTTCTTGTCGGGAATTCAGGAATTTCATTGTAAAAGCGGATGATTGTTGCTTGAAAAGAGGATGACTGGTCCTAGGGTCTAGGACCAGGAGATCCCCTCTCCTCACTTTCATACAACCAGCGACTTGCATAGCCGCCCATATTGGGAGCGGTATTACAGACTACTTCACGCTACCAAGCCCTGAGGACTTTGTAATGAATAAAGCTCGCTACGTGATTTTACACTAAGCAAATTGTATTTCATTAAAATAAAAAAACAATCTATTCTAAATTGAGTTTAGACAGGTATTCTTCTCTCGAATTATTTTTATCTTTTATCTTACGATTATCTTTACCTCAAAATTTTACAAACAAATGAAATTATCCTGCTCTAACTAACTAACTAACTAACTAACTAACTAACCAACCATCACGCCGTTTCCCCGCAGGGGCAGGCAGAGAGGGCGGACCGCCAAACAACTCGGTCTTGGCACACACTCCTTGCCTCATTCACATTCATTTATTTTTACTTATTTTTTTATATATTTTTTTTATTTGTAACATATAATATCTTTCACAATTATAATATCATTTCATTACATATCATTCATCATTTTTTTAGTTACCCAATTAGTAGAGAAATATTCGCGGGTCTAACTGGGGAGCTAGTCTATGTACTTATGTTTTACATTTAAAACTGATTATAGCGGCATTTATTTGCGGCATGTTCCAGAGTGAAAGATACTGTCAGTATCGCCCTGGTGTAAGACCACCATTCAGAATTGAAACTTTGCTTAATAATGGCTTTAGCCATGTTTAGTGACTAGATCTGAATAGCCAGGTACTTTCCTACCTTCCTCTTCCCTATCTCCTTCCCTTCCCCACTTTCCATCAGCCTCACAACATACCCCAATTGGGGATGCCAAAGTCTCACTGGCTCCAGACTGGAGCAGTTGGGACTCTTGTGAGGTATTCTCTATAAAAAAAAAGAAAATACATACTCTTCTATTATTCTGACCGCTCCCTGAAAAGATATACTTCAGATATATGTGAGATTATTATAGTTGTAAAATAGTTCTTGCATAGGTAATTCGAAATACTTGCCCTTTGTTCTGGAAATTGGAAAAACCATTTGAAATAATTTATTGTACTTTGAATATATCAATCAGGTAGATACACATAGGAAAATGAAAAAATAAATCAGTTTTAAAATACATACATATTTTTTGTTAAATAATATTCATGCAACCTTTTCAGATTGGCATAAATAGACATATTTTAATAAACAAAATATGTTTTTAACTATCGATAATGTTCCGAATTAACAACTTTGAAATATATGTCTTTTGATTTAGAGAACTAAAAAGATACCACATAAAAAATATTGTCTCATTTGTGACCTACGCTGAGGGTCTTATTAATAAACGTGATGTAAATATTACACAACTGATACAACATGATCATTGAAGAAGAAGATAACAATAATAATCCATTTTTTTTAAATATGAAAATAAACAAGACACAGAAAAATAATGAAATATAATTGCTGCAACAATCCGGGACATACGCAATGACTTGACTATATCTTCGACTAATGTTTTTTTTTCCATATTATTGGCAGCTACCTTTATTATAATATGGAAAAAAAAACATTAGTCGAAGAGAATATTGTTAATTCTGAAATTTGAAATATGAAGTTGACAAATACGACAGTCTCATAATAGGGTGCAATAGCAAAATTGGTTAATGCGTATGTCCCGGTTAGACGTGAGGTTCTGGGTTCGAGTCCCAGTTGCAGCCATTATATTTTGTTATTTTTCTGTGTCTTGTTTATTTTCGTATTTAAAAAAATGGATTATTATTGTTATCTTCTTCTTCAATGATATATTAAAGTGATGGGAATAACCTTCAAAAGTTAAAAAGAGAGTTTTTCTTATAAAAAAAATAAATAAATAAACATGATTATTAATATAGGGTAAATAGTTGTTTATCTTCAGTCGGTTTTTTACAGTCGTGTAAAATTTTAAACATGTTTATGAGTAAGGGGATGAATCGATACTATTTTAAAATCGAAATGTACATATACGCGATTATTATGAAGCTATTATTTTTTTAATAATTTATCAAATTTTTGAAGACAAATTTCTCGCTCTATGTAAGTTCTATTCAAATTCTGTTATAATATCATTATAGGCCAGTTGCTTCATATAACTGCATAAATAATCACAGCACTTGAATAAAACTTTCACAGATGTGAAAATTAATTTTGATAAAAATTTGATGAATTGTAAATTTTTTTTGTAGCAACCCATCGTTAAAATAATCCAGTATTTTTTAATGAACAATCTATTTTTTTAAATATGAAACTTTATAAAGATGTTTGTGCTTTCGTGGAATGTGTATATAACTTAATCAAAACAATGCTGAGGATTTCTAATAGCACCTCGCAGCGTATTCCTTATCATTCTCCTCCTACATAATTTAAAAAACCTTTCAAGGATCGAACGGACGCGGCAGATTACAGGCATGATCGTTTAATGGTCCTCGTCATTTGTCGTGGGCAGAGTGCACTTGTCCTAGTGAGGGAGTGCGGGGAGGGCGGCGCAGCGGGCAACGCGCAACGGGCAACAGAGTCAACAGACAACGGGCAATACAGTCAACAAACAGGCAACGGGCTTCAGGCAACGGGGTACCATCTACCAGATACCAGCTACTGGATGGCAGCTACATCAGACGGGATCCAGTTAAAGAGGAAGAAGTTGCAGAGGTCGTTAGCCGCCCACAAGTCGCTACTGGTTTTGAGCCCCGGTATCCGGTGGACGGATCACACAGGTCCAGAGCTGGACGCTGCGACGCTATTAAAGGTTACCGCGAATAATTGATGAACTGATGGATCTTTGAGTGACGTGACGAAGTATTCTGCTCATAATTTACAATAATAAATTAATTAATGAAAACAGATATTTTAAATTGTATAAAAACCAGTTTTTTTTCCTTTCATCCAGATGAAAGGAAACATTTTATATCGTTGGCGTTCAGGTAAAAGTCACCAACCTGCATGCACAATTTTTGAGATATCTAAATTTAAATAAATTAGATTTGCAGTTATCTCAAAAATATGTGTTGTGGTTTAGTGACTTTTGCCCGGCGGACGCTATAAACAATATAATTTATGTAAGAATTGATGCAACGGTTATTCTTACTCATCGCTTATTATGACTATACACAATCTAAAAAAACATCACACAGTGTTAATTAAAAAAAATTATATTGTTGTGACATTTCACATTATTGTAATTATTGTTGTAACATATGTGGCATCGCACTAAACTCCGTATATTCTGGAAAAAAATAAAGTCTTTTTATGTAATATTTGCATTCCATTTTAAATGTTTTTGGGAAAACAATATTTAATCATCTTTATTGAGTGTAGCCTATATTTTATTAATTTTAAATGCATGCAAAGTTTTGTGGTAAAATTCTCTATTCACAAATTCTCAGCTGAGTAAGAAAAAAATCAATTAAAGTGTTATTACTGTATTTTAACAATCCTTGAGAATTTTTATGATTAGATTTGCATTGTTTACAAGTAGTCCTGATATCAATTTTTCGATAAATAAAAACAGTAGCTGAACGATGACTATCTGAATTAGTTAGATTTGAAAGTACGCTCCTGTAGTATTGGTCCACCCGAAGGGAAGCCAATTAAGATCTTCATTAGTGTGAGCCAAGGTCACTCTTCCAAGAACACGCTTCACGGGGGCGCTATCTGCCTTTTCCCTTTTCGTGACGCCCCTCCCGCCCCCCCTCGCGAGGACGGGTGCTCCTAATTAAGGGGGCCACTGGCGAGAGAGGACATAATTATTTAGCCGCCGTGTGAGATACGAGTTAATTGATACGGGGTCCCACTAAATCACACCCCGTGCGCCCCGCTGCCCCGGACCACTCGGTCCTACTGGGTCCTGCCGGACAGCGGATAGCGCTTCCGTCCTGAATGATGCGACAGCTAGCTATAAGCGATAGCTCAAGCAGCAGGTATTTACATATCTATGGAGCATTTTAAAAGCGATTCGATAGATAGGGCAGATTTTTTATGAGTGGTTTTTGCTCGCAACAAATACTCATCATTTAGTCAATTTGGGAGGTAAATGAGGGTACCGCAGCTCCGAAAATCATTTAGTTTGAGAAGACCCTTTGACCTCTTCAGCTGGTCTCTATCAACCCGTCTTGCACCGCAGCGGGAGGAATGGATTCATAAGTCCGTCTCTCATAGAAATACTGACCTTAAATTTCCTACTCAACCTTCATACAGAACTTCTTCTCCTTCTTTTCCTTAAAATGACCATCCTCACTGCATCCCCAAATATGACATAGGCCCTGATAGACATTTTTATGTTTGGTGGAAAAAACACAGCGCTATATTATTTTCCACGGTTTTTTGCACCGGTCCGGTTCCTGGCATTTCTTCCCCAGTCATTTTGTCTTCCCATCCTGCTCCAATCTGCTTCCACGCAGCCACTCCGCATCTATCAATTTCCGCTTCTAGGTCTATTTCATCAAATACGAGGTAGTTTTCATTTCACAGGGGCACCCATTTGGTCGTGAATTTCAATATAGCCTCATCAACCTGACAATACTTGCATAATAGCCGTAATCAAAGGTATGACTTGCAATTCTGACTATTGCCGGCTATTTAAACATTGGCAGCTATATACCAAAATTATTATCTACAGCAGCTCAGTAATCCTTCTTCGCCATTTGATTTTTTTTATTTATTTTATACTGCACAAGAATATTAACTCCTTCCATTCATCTAGATCCAGTGAAGCTATGGAATCCTTAATTCATTAATAAGGTAGTGGAGATGGAGAAGAGGAAGCTGAAAGAACCAGGCCAAACAGATATGGCCAACAAACACGACTAAAACCATTTCCTTTCGATTTCGATATTACATCAGAGCGATGTAAAGAGTTCTGTTCTGGAACGTTCGGCTAGTATATCTAGTATATATTATTTTTAAATTAAGAAATTTTTGAATTAAACAAATTCATGAAATATAATTTACTTTCGCATACCGGGATATGAATCTGCATTATTTGGATTGATAGTCGAGAGCCGTACCCGTCGCGTCGACCACAAGGACCGTTAAAATTATCTCTAGCTTTGAGTTATAAGTTCTTGATTGCAGTAAATACAATGTATATCTGAATGTATTTATCTTATAATGTTTTCTGTTGTGTATATATTATGTATAATCAAATTCAATAATGGGTTTCCAAAACAAGATACAAACTTACAGATATAGACACATTCTCAATCATCTTATACTCTTTAAATATTTGATTCACTTGCCTTCATCGCGCTCTCTTGGGCATTTTGAAGTTAAGTTTAAAAAAAAACAATTTGCAACAAAGATATAATGGTCATTTACGTATAATCCTGGACGGATCCTGTCCGGCTTACGAAGAAGATATCGCCCACTCTGCGTGTTTAGATAAACCCATGGGAAAGTGCCACCGAAGTGCGCAGTGGCGCTGGTTTGTAGTGCGCAGTAGTATACAGTGGCGGTGTAGTGTGTTCAGGTTAAACCGGTGATAAAGAGGCGGTGTTAGCCCCGAGGATTCCAAATAATAAAATAAACTCGATAGAGATTGTGGAGCCAGTTTTGTATAGAGTCGTTAAGAGCTTTTGGTTGAGAAAAAGACCAATTTCGACATCGCGGTAAAAATGTTACACGATTTGAAATGCCGTTCGTGTAAATTAAATTCTACATTTTTAAGTTAGGATCTAGGAAGCATTCACATTTTGTAGCGTCTACCTAATTCAGGCCAATATTTACCTTAATGTAGCTGTAAAACTGTATTGGTTTCATCAGTTCATTTGTGGATGGGTTTTTTAACCCTAGAAAGCTAACGTTTGTCAAAATGACGATTGTCAAATAATGCAAATCTACCTGTGTCTTTTGAATGCTTCTACCGAGAGTAAATGTTAACTTAGTGGCAGTTTAGTGGGTAAGTTCTTTGGTTTTTGAGATACCTACTGACTACTCGTTATTTTGTCGAATTAGAATTGTCGGTTGTTCAATAGTTTTAGTGGTGCTAATCGTTTTGTCTAACCCGTGCAAATAAATATAAGTAATTCGATTGTCATTGTTGATTTATATCGTTTCTTTTCTCGGAGTCAACGAACAAAGACAGTTTTTTCCGAATCATAGTTTACATTTATATAGTGTTAAAATGTAAAATTCATGTTAAAAATTGTAGTGCCACTTTAGATATACGTGATTTTGAACTTAAAATTTGAATAGAGACACGTCTATATTATAATTACGTTGTATAACCTTAACGTTCTATATTGTACTGCCTAAGCAAGATCAACATAATAAAAATCTATTAAAAATGTTCGTCAAAAGTCGAATATTTGGCTAATTGAGGTACAATAACAGCGTTAGCTATCCAGGGTTAAAGTTGATCCCATAACAAAGTTGCCACGATGTTTCAATTCAGGATCGTCGCACCAACATGTTTGAGGTTCTCCCCCTTTTTAGTTTTTGGACCAACGATCCTTCACGTATCAGTTTTTGGCACAATCGTAAGTGATTTTGATAGTATTTTAATGTGATTTTGATAGTTGTGATTTCAATAGCATTTTAACCAACTTAATACCTACCTGTTTCATCACGTTTATTCTGTTAAATAATCATTATCATCTGCTTTTATGTTTATTCCTTGCTGATAGGTGTGTTTTGGATTTTGCACGACCGATAGGCGCTTAATGGTTGGTTGTCAGTTGTGTAGGGCTTGGCACGTATTTATCCGTAAAGCAATTATTGTTTTCCTTATCTATATTATGAATACGATTTGAAATAATTATTTTGTAATGTTTTTAAAATGAATAAATTGACTTGAATTGAATTGAATCAGGGTAGATTCGTCTTCTTCGTCCACAGCATGGCCTCTGTATTTTCTATTATAACATTGGACTCTTCAAGACTCATGTTCTATCCTTCCTCTTCTCAAAAAGACCATCCAAAAAGATGACATAGGCCCTTGGTATAAGAAAAAAATTCATAACGGCAGAGCTCACTATTCTATTACCATCGCGGGCATGCGCACACCAAATCCAAAGATTCATCGCAATCGGATGAACGGTATGGAAGCGCATAAAATACGAAAAAACAAACATCAATTTTATGTATAAGATCATGTGAGTTATATTAGCGATTTAATTTAATTATTTCTTATACGTATATAATATTATGTGTTTTATATTAAAGGCATTGCTGAAAACCAGCTCATTCCGGGAGAAATCCGGAATGAGCTGAGCACTGACCCTTTTGTCAATATAATCAATGATAACTAAACAAAATGTTAATTTGTAAAATTCTATCGATAAATAAATGTTATTATTATCATTATTGAAAACAATTTGTAAAAAAAAGTTCTCACATTTTTGTAACCGTGCGAACACAACCATGTGTAGTGTGTAGGCGAACTCGTTCAGCGTTTCGCGCGAGACCATTGAATTAGAGGCAAATACAGATATACTGGTTCAAAAATTGTCATCTGGAACATGATTACAGGTATACATTACTAAAGGTATAATTAAAATAATGGTACGTCTGCTTCACTATATGCTTAGTCATTATGGACCGATGGCATTGATTATAGGTACTAAATGCTTAGCTTCACAAGCAGGAAGAGTGGGGTGACCATTCAATGGTGAACTCTTGTATTAAATTATTAAACGAATGAAACAAGTTCTTTGTTTAAAACCACTTTATTTAATACATTTATAATCAAATGAAACAAGTTCTCTGTCTAAAACCACTTTATTATTAAATTAAATATTTATCAAATGAAGCCGATTCTTTATTTAACACCACTTTATTAAATAAAATAATTTTAAACAAAGAACTTCTTTCATTTGTATAATGTGAAACCACAAAGTGATTGCATTCTTCGATAATTTAAATTTTGAAATATTAATGAAGTTGTAATCAAAATATCAATTCGATTACTTTTTAAAGTTTATCATTGGATATACAATAATTTAAATACTTGTATGAGTATCGTGAGTTCGGTTATAGCTTTGATATTGAGCTAACTGGTTGTCTGGGATTCATATTAATTAATTTGGGAGGTAAGTTTTGGAAAACCAACACCTCTGCCATAGGTCACTCCGGGTGATTCGCTACGTTTGGTGACTTAGCATGGATATTTTGCACCGGGATGGATAGATTCATATGTCCATATAAATCCTTCTAGACACACTAACCCCAAGATTCCTACCCACATCTCGTACTGTTTTCCTTTCCTCTTCCACTCCTTCTTATCCTTAAATAGACCCTCCATACAGTAACTCTGGAGATGACATAGGTCCTGAGAGAAATTATTTTTCAGAGGGCCTCCTGAATATAAAAAAAATTGAAAACGAGGGTTAAAATCAAGTGGAATAAAAACAATCCTAGAAGAAGTTTTTTATTATTTTATTATAATTTTTTTCATTTAATTACATAACGTAGATAATATAGGATTTATAAAAAATAAAACAAGAAGGGTGGTCCTGCAAATCTGACTATACGTGGCTGCTTGTCTGCAGTAAATTTTGTGCTACATATATCCTTATGACATAAGAGTGCATCAATGATTAAAAATAGGTACTTACCTACCTTTTTTTATGTTCTTGCATAAACTAAACTTTCCTAAAATTTGAGTTTATTTCCTTTCCTAAAAGTGGAGAATCATCAAGTGCACTTAAAAAAATCTTAATTTACACATTGTTATGCCTGCTTTAAAACTTCAGTCGTAGTAATCGTTACGACTGTTTACCAACTTTCTGGCAGAACAGATATTCTAGCACAGCATAGAACGACAAGAGGAATATATATATGTTATAAAACAGTATATATATATGTAATTACTCTTTAATTTTTTTTTGAATAATCTTTATAGCTACATATTTAATTAATCTATTTTTGCATACCTATTTTCCAAAGCGTTAAGTACGTAAAAATAATAAATATTATAGTGTCAATAAATAATTAATCGGTTGTACAAGTTACAATAAAACGTTTTTGTTAAAAAAAAAATATATATAATTCATTAATTCATCCAAAAATGAAATATTCGACAAAAAGCTATAAACATTAATACCCACATAAATTAGTTTTATACTACCTTGCAATCTTTCATTCGAAGACGTTCACCAACACCAAATAAAAACAATTAATTATTTAATTCCAAATTTGGTGACCATATTATCGTTATAAAATTGTGGTTGTCATTGTGCGTCCCGGATGTGGGAGTGTTTGTTGGCGGTCCTGAGATCCTATCTGCCTCGGGAGGTGTAGCGACAGGACCCGTCTCCTCTGCGCTCTGCTCTCCTGGCATGATCTGATGAGAGCTGAGAGGCTGGGCCATTGTGTACTAATCTGCAGGATGCTAAGAATTTCTTTCAGACGGACAGGATAGTATTTTTTAAGAAAGTAAATTATTAATATGATTTTTAATGGCACCTAGAGATCTAATACGTTTACGTTTGCTGTAATATTTTTGCGTGTGCTCCACGATTGAAATTGGCAGCACCCTCTAGTCTGGAGTCTCAAAATGCCTGAAAAAACCATTAACGGGTGTCCGTTTCATAGATTCTCATATCTTAACGAATGGATTGCAAATTTTAAAGCACATTTGCTGTCCTTGTTCTACCGGTATTTTAATAGATGACGCTTCATTGATTTTTCGGCACCTGTGCAATACGCCAAACGCGTGCTTAAAATTTGCCAATCTCTGATTTCTACCTCCTACATTACGGGTATCATCAAAACCCAGGTTTAAAAGACCCCCCACACAGCATCCCAATAGATCCCATGGCCTTTGAGGGAAATTATTTTAATAGTAATTAGCCATAAAATTCTAGATGTTCTGGCAAATATCGCATATTTTCGGATTATCGCGGGATTTTCTGGCATTTTAAAATAAGAACGTAATATTTTGCATTCTTATTTATATTTCTTTGTCTATGGTTTTCACTTGAAGCCATACAAACATGTACATAATTCAATAGCCATAAAATGGAATTCAGTTATCAGCACAATTTGAATTTATTAATTAACCATTAATAGGGGTATTTTCAGATTACTTTATATACACCCAATGAAATCATGTCGGCGTATAAAATATTAATTTGTGTTCAATAGATATCTACCTATTAGCAACAAAAATGACATCTAATATAATTCAAAAATTCCGTGAAATCTAGTATCCAGTACTAAACATATTTACTAACCATAAGGCAAAATCGTTATTTCATTGAATTTTACAAAAATTGTAGTAAATTTTCAAATTGGATTACGACGAAATATGACTTTCACCTGATTTCATACATTGTTTTTTGTAGTGTCCGTTGAAAGGCGTTTTACTTCGTTGATGAAATTCGGATTGTCATTGAGGCCCGGCACCTGCCCGGGGAGGGAGAATAAAGAAATTATTTTGGAATTGGTCACATTTAGGATTGGAAAAATGAGCTTTGTTAATTATTAAAAAAAATACATATTGGCAAGTGTCAACGTTTGTGAAAAAAAATTACTAAAGATGTGAAACTATTGATTTAGGGCAAGTTATTTCAGACAAATAGAACAATTCATCATGTTTCAAAGTGAATATTTTTATAATATTATACTTGCTATTCAAGATAGAGTCATTAATACCAAAAATTATAGGAAGCACATAATCAAAGATACAAATCAAATTGATGATTTATGTAGAAAATGTACGGCTTTTCCGGAAACTATAGAACATATTATATCGGGATGTTCTATATTAGCGCCGTCTGAGTATACATTTAGACACAATCAGGTTTAAAAAATAATTCACCAAAGTTTGGTAAGTAAACATAACTTGATTGACTGTCATAATATAGTACTATATTATGAATACGAATCAAATTCATTTTTAGAAAATTATTTCTTTAAAATTTACTATGATAAAACTATACTAACAGACAGACCAATTAGTCATTATAGACCCGATATAGTTTTAAGTGACAAAATTTAAAAAATAAATATCATTGACGTAGCTATTCCAAATTCCTGTAATATTGAAAAATCTGTTTCTGAAAAAATAAGAAAGTATACAGATTTAGGAAATGAAATTAAAAGAATTTGGCATTCTCCGACTATAAAAATATTACCATTTGTTATTTCGGAAACTGGCATTATTGCTCTCTCGTTAAAAATTTAGGCGTATTTGATTTGTCAAAGAATTTGTATATAAAAATGCAAAAATCAGTCATTTTAAATACATGTAGGATTACGAAAGATTTTTTAAATATTTATATTGCGGGATCAGTAGGATTTATCGGTCAAATTAAGAATTCCACCGAGCGAACCCTCTGATATGAAAATATCTGGAGTCGGTGAATTATTTTCCCATTTAATAATCTGGTAGGTTAACATGTTGTTCTTCTATTGTTTTGTATTAAATATACTTATATAATACACTTGCATAGCGTGGATTTACTAGATGATCATTTATATGGAAAAGTGTGTGAAAGGGTTTAATTTTTCCTATGGGAAAAACTAAACCAGGACCTAAGAGTCTGGTGCGTAAATAAGTTGTTCATATATTTTTTACATTAGCTCTAGTCCCTGAGGAAAAAAAATCCCTCAATGCCTATGTCCAGAAGTCTAGGTTAGGTCTCCTTCAACCAGTCTCTTCCGTTCCGGTTTGCCACGTAGTAAGTGGGCAAACACATTCGACGCTAATACCGCCTCCCAAATTGATTTGTAATTAGAAAAACACAGAATTTGTATTTAACTTTGGGATTTGATGAATGGATAATTTTTTTTAGATTTTAGAATCTGCCTAATTATAAATGATTATCAGAAAAAGGTACGGTTACCAACTGGGCTATAAGATAGCAGCCAATAAAAATATGCGATAAGAAAATGAAGTTAACGTTGGTAGTTCTAAGTCAGTTATAGTTAAATATGGAGAGTAGTAGAGCCGCATCCTGGAAAGCCGATGGTCTTGGGTTCGCGTCCCAGATGTGACCGCATCTTTTTCTGATTTTTCTATTTCAGATTTTCGATTGAGTTTTTAAATATATTTAAGAGTTATACAATTATTTTATTGGCTAGTTAGCAAACAGGTCATTGTATTCCGACAAATTCGTACGACACTACGGTTCATTATCAGTTTAATAAAGTGTGAAAAGTTATAAATGATATGAAAGTCAAGGTTCCCTCTCTCAAGAGAGCGGTTCATTCATTAACTTTTCATGAATGGTCGTAAATGTATGCTTACATATTCATAAGTAGTATTAGTGTCCGTGAATAAAATATGCCTTATTATTTTTATTGCTTGTAAAAAGTGTTGAGAATTTTATCTGATTATTATATACAGCACAGTACACAGCAAAACAATGCCTTATCCTTCAATCAGACAGATACTTATACAATATTAAAATACGAGCGCGGTTCAAGTTGTTTATTCGTTTAGACGGGCCTGGTGTTCACGAATTATTTAAGATGTTGTTAGTATGTTGTTAGTTGGTAAGTCTTGGGACTACCAACACGGTTTTCGTTTATTTTTATTAGAAGACGACCTCAGTGGCAGAAAGGGAAGAGACTACAAGGCTTAAAGGTCATGGATTAAAACCTTGGTGAAAGCGTATAATTTTTTCAACAATTTCAACGAATAAAGGAGTGAAATGAGAATAAACTACGCGAAATGGTAGAAAAGATTTGGGAATCCCGCCGCAAATATAGTATATATTATTTTTATTAATTAATTGTGAAATAGCCAAATTTATCAAATAAAATTTTTCAAATAAAATTTATCAAATAAAATTTATCAAATAAAATTTATCAAATAAAATTTATCAAATAAAATTTATCAAATAAAATTTATCAAATAAAATTTATCAAATAAAATTTATCAAATAAAATTTATCAAATAAAATTTATCAAATAAAATTTATCAAAAATAAATTTATCAAATAAAATTTATCAAATAAAATTTATCAAATAAAATTTATCAAATAAAATTTATTTGCGCACGCCGGGTTCGAACCCGCGATCTTCCGATTGGGAGTCAAGAGTCTAACCACTCGACCACGGATGGCCGAGGGTTGTGGAAATAAGTGATGAGTAACAAGTTATAAATCTTCTGTATGATTTAACTTTACGAAACTAATTTCAAAATAATATCATTACGTTTGCACCTCTTTCAAAAAAGGCTAACTCTCTTATGACGGTTGTTCCACAAAATTTTGACAATTCATAAAATTGAAAAAGTCATATTCAATATCCTGTTTTTATCTAAGTACAGTGAAACGATTGATTCATGATAAAATAAGAACAGAACATTAATTGAACTTTAACAGAATTCCTAATTCTGAACGGTGGTCTTACAGCAGGACGATACTGAAAGCATTTTCCACTCAGGAATGTGCCGCAAATATACCTTATATTATTTTCAATTAATCAGTTGTGAAAACGCAAACCAATCAAATAAAAGGGATTTTAACCCGCTACTACCGGATCGCTAGTCGAGATCCTTGTCTCTCGACCACATATGCCATATTGCTACAAGCACTATAAAATATACGAAAATCTAACGGTGCATTTACAATACGTACAATGAACATTCAGAATTTCAATATGTGACAATGATACAGCGATACAATTAGAAGCAATAAATAAAAAAATCTCTTGCAAATTAAAATTTGTTCGATGAGCATTGTCAATTGAAACGATTGTGCAGTCTTGATTTGGCATTATGTCCCATACAACTTTCGATAGTCACCTTTAACTGCCTACACAAATTTTCAAGGAAAAAAATCACAAATGTCTTGTCAATTGTGTTGCCATTTGCCTGCTATTCGTCCACACCCATCGTGGTTAGTTGGAATGCAGGGTTGCCAGTGTTAAACCAATCCATCATTCGCCAGGAGTACTGTAATTAAACATGAAAACAATAAATCATTAACACAATAATGTTTTTATAATTTGTCAACAATAAAGAAACGAAACTCAAGATAATTGCACCTTTTTACGATGTCTTGGCTGATTGGCGACGTCATGCAAAACTACTAATTATACGTTTTAAATCCTTCAACGTTTTACACCGGGACACATCTTTAGAATAAAAGCACACATTCTGTTTATAGAGGAGCAAGTCGGTTTCTGCTGCAGAAATTGAATTCTGATTTACATTAGGTTTTTACATATTAGAAATTAATTCTATTCTTTCGTGGAAGCGTCAGCTTGTGGTTGGAAGAAGAATGATCATTATTGCAGTAATTTATCATTTTTTATATTTATCTATAAATTACGTCGATACTTACTAGATATTATGTTTCTGTGTGACTTTTGCACACACATTCGGGATGTGTAGTATGGCGGAAGTTTAAGTTAGATTTACGTTTTTATTAGGATTCATACGAAAAAAGGAAAGCACTAGTCTCAGGGGGTATTTCATAATCCTTTTGATAACTTACCCAGAGGAAAACGTATTTTAGCAATATTTAATAATATTTTAATAATACAAATTAATACTCTCAACAGGAAGAAAGCTCCGCTAACTTACCCGATACATATATTGGTTCGAGTACCGAAAAGTAAGCTTAATCTTTATGAATCGTAAATATACGTTATCCTACAGATAAGCTATCAAGACCATCGTAAAATACCCCTTGATCAATTAATTGGTAGAAGTAATTGTCTGGGTTAGACTAGAGGATCAGGGTTCGACTCTCAGTTGCGACAGTTATCTTTTTTCTTTTCTGTGTATTCGTCTGTTTCAAATATAATTGAGTTGTTGACGTATAATCTTCTTCACAAACTAAACCCGTATCATACATCGTTTCCATTCTGATATGATGGTGGTCGATGTCAAGTGAGATATCGTAATGATGGAGTTATTTGCACATATGCTTAAAAAGTAATATCTGTTTTTTTAAACTTTGGATGAAAATTTTAGCTATATATTATTTGTTTTTCACAAGTGTTTTACCGAACGATCTTTCCATAGGGAAAGTCTTTAAATTATTAATAATTCGTCAGTATAGTAATATTCTCTCTGAGTCCACACCTGACAATCAGTTCCATCCATTAGAATTGGGTAACCCTAGTACCAAATATAATTCACAGTTCCTATTATAAGGATCTCAAAAAAACACTGTGGCATGTGAAATCGTGACGCTACCTTGTTTCACGCCTTTAGTAATTATTACCAGTATCAAAAAAAATAACAATAGAATTATTCTGCGATCTTAAATGAATTCGTAAGAATGATTATTTAAATAGTATTATTAGTAAGTACAAATAACAGTTCAAACCAGTGGCAGGTGTTTTTTGTTGTGTATTTTCAAAATCACGTTGGAGAATAATGATTTTTTAATTAGTGCTGCTGTTTTATTTTTAAATTTAATGTGACACCTCACAAAAACTCCCCAGTCTGAATAGGTAAAGACAGTGGAACTATTTCGCCACCCGGTTGAGCAGCGTTGAAAGGTGAGTTACCTAGGGGCTGTAAGAAGGGATTCACTATTGTGGGTCTTGAAGAAGGCCGGATTATATGATTAAACGATACCGGCAGCTCGTTCCACATACGGGACTACTTACACAATAACGACCCTTTCTCATTATACCAACATGAACTGTAAATGAGTGTTCCGCTTGAATCCGCTACAACGATGTTCAATGCTACTAGCTCCTTCGAGCAGGTTCCACTAAAATACAGGACGGTCAGACCTCATTTGCACAGAACCAAGTAGATTTTTCAGGTATATTCCAACCAAAGGGGTTCCCAAAAATTACAACTAAACGGTATCACACAAAAAAGTCATTCTGATTCTACTGATTGCATTTCGGTAATTATTTTACTAATTTGATTGCCGAACATCACTGAGGCTAGCGTTAATAACAAACAATACAACGTAGGTAGGTATTCTTTTATATTTTATATATTCATCGATATTAATGAATGAATTAATTTGATTGATGAATTAGTGAAGTCCATGACGAATGACGCAAAATATCGCGATTTTTGACCTTTTTTCTTAAATAAAAACAAAAAGAGACAAAAAGGCTATAAAAATTCGTTGACGCCAAACAAACAACAGATATACCTTCATATTGTTCAGTAACGCAAGTGCCAAATAAACGATGTTATTATATTGCCTACCTAATATATTTTTATTCCAGTCGTAGCGAATTTCCCAAATACTAAACTTAACTCCCAGCAGAGCTGTAGAAAAAGTTAACAAAATGTTGACCATTTGACACGATTTCAAAAAGCAGTGTCAGACAGCTCGTATTACCATTGTCAGCGTCCAAAAACAAAACGATCCCATTAAAAGTTTACATGTCAGGGGTCGGCGACACGACTGAAAAAATTGAACAGCGAACATTTTTGTAGCTTGAACTAAAATGAAGCACTGAATTGACAGGGCGTTAATTGTCGTGCGGAAAAACCGTTTTTCATTTTAGGGCGAATTTTTGAAACATTATTTTATAGACTGCTGGCTTCGAGGTGTGGGAGCTAATGCTTTTTTGACAGAAGTACATAAGTATCATTTTAATTTGTGTCTGTTCTTAATTAAAAACACTGGTAATTATATGGCACACATATTGATGGTTATGATGGTCTCCGTGGTCGAGGGGTAAATTTCTCGATTATAGATCTGGAGGTTGGGGGATCAAATTGCCTTTGCAAGTAAATTTAATTTAATTAATTTTACGTTGCAATTCATTAAAATTAATGTTAATAAGGGTGTTAAGGGACTTACACCAGTGAAGTCTGACATTATTTGAAGTTTGAATGTGAATAAAATTTTTGGTCTCAGGTGACATTGTTGATTTTTTTAAAACTTAAAACATAATAATAATGTAGGATAAATGAACAGTTAGGGTCAGGGTGAGGTGTTGGGCTGTTACTCGGCTGAGTGACCAGTGTAAAGATGTAATAGATTTTTTGTGTGGTGTTGAAGAAAAAGAAAACTTCAGAAAAAGTCCCCGGCGATCAATATTTCATTTACATTTTGCTACTCCAAATAATTTCAGAAATTACTGGTTAAGAGGAAACCCGGTTACCGAGAATTTTTTACAATAGGTATTTTACTAAATTGTTGCTGTCACTATCGCTCTTACTCCGCTGAATATTGAGCGAAAGGGACAACTGCACCTCAGGCTGATAATACGTAAATAAAATCATCACAATCGAGATTTAGTACCACCCATTTACCGATTTTCAAGATTTTTTTAACTAACTGTATTAGAAGAAAAATCTCTATATTTTGTTTTTTAAATACATTGTATAGTTTGTATACTGAACGTCTATTGATGGCGTTAAACGAGGCAATTTTAAGAATGTTTGGAGGATCCTAAAAGTAACTTATCAAAAAAATAAAACGTACCCACATGCTGGTGGTTGATATCTATATTACATTAAAACATATTTGTAGTAGTGTCAAAATCCAAGGAGTAAATTGGGGATTACGTTTGTATGGACAAAACGAAACCCGGTTTCTTCTTAAACTAAGTCAAATAGTTCTTTAACACCCTTTTTGGTACCTATAATAGCGGCACGTCTCAGAGTAAAAGATTTTCTCTAAGATAATAAGTTAACATGCTTAGAAATAAAGTAAGTATGCTGATACTGTTTTGAATGGAGCAACTATTACATATTATTACCGTCGGATTTAAGTTAGTCAAATTTTTAATTATATGTATATTTTCATATTATTGACTTTTCAAATGAAAAAATTGTTTATCTAGCTGTAAATTTATTTTTTCCGGTTTCCATAATTTGCTACATCCACTTTATTATTAATGCAATTATTATTTTTACTGCGTTATTATGGTGCGGACAAGGAGGCCTGTAAAACCTGTAGAAAGTTTGAAAAATGAATTGTCATAGAGATAGTTACGTTTATTTGGACATATTGTACAATAAATCCTATTTAAAATTTTAAAAAAATATTACATGAAGATAAGAAGTATTTTTTTTATTCCAGAAAGAATTAAGTTTTCATTCCAGAAAGAAGAAAATAACATTTTCACTTCTTTGAAGAGAAATAAATTTTACATGATTTTGAACTAAATACATTTTACATTACTCTATACATTATTCTGTTTCACTATTTTGTTGATTAAGAAAAAAAAAGAATGATTTTTTTAAAACTCTCCAGTCTCTTTTCGTTTTTAATGTTGTCTGGAAGGCGATTATATAAGTTGCCCCCCTCGTAACCAATGGATTGTTTACCGTAGTTAGTGTAAATGGTGTTTAAATGTATGTTATCGTGTTGTCGTGTAAAGTGTTTGTGTACTTGTGACGTTTTAATGAATTCTGTGTTTCTATGTATGAGTTTATTATTTGTTTTTTATATTAGGAGACATATCTTGTATTCGTATAGTTTTCTTACTGTTAACAGTTTTGTTTCCAAATATAATTTTTTTGTGGATGTTTTGGATCCGTAGTGAAATAGTTTTTTTTAAAGTTAAATGATGTATTGCTTATAATAACGTAGATAGGTACTTAAGTACCTGTTTACAAATGTTATGATTTCAACTGAAAATTTTGTTTTTGATTTATTAAAGAAGAGAAAAATAAAAACATGCTTTTTGGACGCGAGGTGTACCGTTCAAAGAACTAATAGTTGAAGTAGTGTTAAATTTCGTAAAACTAAGATGATATTCAGTATTTATATAGATATTAGGCGGTAAAATCAAACTCTCATAATTTTTTCTCTAGCTCTAGAAATCTAAAGAGAGGAGTTGGTAGCGAGCTCTATCTACCGTCGCCCAAACTAAATCACTAAATCCAGACAGTTTGTGGCCAAAAGTACATAGCATTGCGTACGATTTGGCCTGGGAAAGCGGTCGCCAACGCACGGTCACGTATGGAGTCCGTGATATACGGGATCCCAACGATTAAAGGCCTCATTCCAAAACCAAACACAAACATTAACTTTATGACCTAGCCACCAGAGACATAATTAATACACATTAAGATCTAGAATTCTACCCTTGGGACTGGTTTCTTAATTTCTTACAGGGCGGTATCACGAAATCATACCGTCGCGTAACCCCGGCGACCTATTTATAAGATTAGGCATTTTTATTTGTGCGTTGGGGCATGGATTGTGGCTTGGGAATAGTTTCTTGATGATGTCGTACTGCACCGAGCGTTGACATCTGTGCTCCTTACAGTGACACTGATAGAGCGATGACACTGCTGGATGGTCAACGCATATAAATAAAATCCTATAAAATAAATCGAACGTGTGCCAAATTCAGACAAATGACTCAAAGTCATTCATTATTATGCGAACAGTGAATAAACCTTATCAGATGGGGATAGCGACGAGGATAACTATAGTTTTAAAACGGTATATTACGAAATCAGAGCACAGTATATCAGACTTCGCAAAAACAGAATGTGACGTAAAAAAAGTTAGAAAAGATTTTGCTTTCATGATCGGAATTTCCAGTGCTAGGAAATGTGAAATCAAGTTAAAAGCTTTATCGAACATACTAATTTCGATTTTGGGTCGTCAGTCTGTGAGTGATTGTAACTCTGGTTCAGTGAACTCGGTTTGTTTTGAATTTAGGTGTCATTTTCATTATTTATTTATTTATTCATTTATTTATTTATTTATTAAATGAATTTTGTACATTGTATAGATATTGTGATATTTCATCCGCCATGCTAGGGATGTCCTTGTGTTATGACGGGTGAAGTATACAGATAATATAATTTATGGTGATTAAGTATACTGAATTATCAGAATTATATTATGATTCTTTTTATTTTTTTAATGACAAAATTTTAATTTATTTAATTTAATACATTTATCTACAGGTATATAGATATATAAAGGAGTGTCAAGAAAATATATGATACTAATGTGAATGGTAGAAGAAGTCGAGGACGCCCGAGGAAGACATGGCACGATCAAGTGAATCAGATACTTGAGTCGGGCCGTGTCAAGAGTCAGAATAATAGAAGAGCATGTATGATAAGATGTATGAATGTGAATGAGGCGAGGAGTGTATGCCAAGACCGAGTTGTTTGGCGATCCGTCCTCTCTGCCTACCCCTGCGGGGAAACGGCGTGATGGTTAGTTAGTTAGTTAGTTAATAGCGTAAATGAAAAGAGTAACTTTGGTGATATTGATATATTGGACCTGTTGCGTCAAGAATTCGGGCAAGCGATAAAGTACCTACCTAAAAACAATATTTTGACAGAAAATTATTTAAAAAATATTATAATTTTATATTTATATTCAAAATTGAAACTGAAGCTTATAATATAATAGTTTTTTAACACGAAAGTTATTTTTATTCTATATTTGAATATTATAATTCTAAAGGTTCTTGACAAGTAGGTTAAGTCAGATTTTGTGATTTTTCAAGGATCTGCACTTTTTCCATTTCGAAGAAAAGGTTATTTACTTTTTTTTTAAATGACTACCGCACAAGAGTCCCAACTGGAACCAGTAAGACTATGGCATCCCCAATTGGGGTATGTTGTTAGGCTGAAGGAAGTGGTGAGGAGAAAGAGATGGGAAGAGAAAGACGGGGAAGTACCTGCCTACTAAGATCTCGTAACCAAACACGGCTAAAGCCATTTTAAGCAACGTTTTATTTCTGAATGGTGGTTTTTAAGATACCTAAGATATTTAATAAAAATGACTAGATATTCGCTAGTTTATTATTGTCAAACGCTGTATTGATATCATAATCGTTAAATTAACATAAATATTTATAGTGGTGGAATTTATTTTATTTTAAATTTGTATGTAATTATAAAATGAAATATGTTAAATTAATGTTAATCAAAAGTTAAATAACTAAAGTAACATTGAACAAAAAGATGAACACATCTTTAGCTCATGGAGAATTCGAAAGACCGAAAAAAAATGTTCTTGCAATGTTGATCGAGTCTAAGAATATCTTTTCATTGGGTCACTGTCTCCCATCAGAATTGGAATATGTTTTTCTATGCCGCGGCCGTCCCGAAATATAATTATTGTCCAGGAATTCGCCGTACCGGGTGCAGGAAAAAACAAAGCGATGTTTGGGCACAATGGAGGAACATTCGCCAGACAGACGCAGGCGGGGTGGGCGCGGATCACAGCCTTCGTTGGTACACCCGGCACGGGGAATCAAGGATGCGAACACCTTGTTATATTAACGTATCTAATTATTTCGTTACCTATAATTCCTGTAATAAACAGAAATATGCGTTAAATATATTATGTATCGCGGATAACTGGAGAATTGTGCCTTCTATTTCTCCCCAAAATAATTCCCTAACAAAATATGATGAAAATAATGAAATCGAGAAAAACGCCACCATTAAATTATTTTGATTAAATAGTGATGTATACATAGATGTTTATATTCATTAAAATAAAATTACGCCACAAAGTAAAATTAAGATTATTGCTTCGAATTTTGTAGACTAAAATCGTATCGCACATTCTGTGAAATGGTTTCTTCGGCATTATCTGGTTTTGTTTTTAAATTTTCAATATTTTCTATCTAATAAACCCATTAAACTAAGATCAAAACAGAAATAACAAGTTTCGGTTTTCTGAAAATCACGCTGGAAAATGTTACGTGCTACAACTCAAATTTTGAAGCAGCATTTAAAAGTACATATATTTCGGTGGTGTCTCTTTTTAACTCCGGTTGGATGACCTCCAGAAACGTGATTTGCTTTGTTTTTTTTTAAATGATACCCATTGTGGGAACTATTCATACAAGCTATAAAGTAAGTATTATTTTTAATTCGTACGAATTTCTTTTATTCATATTCTTGAAACACGTCAAAACATTTTTTTTTCTTTCGAAATGTAAATATATATATTTAAATACTTTCAGCTTCACAAATCCTGCATTTATAATATCACGTAATTTTTTACGTATTTGTACAAGATACAAATATTTTTCACACGGTTATTAAAATTGAGAATTTGTTATTTTTATTAAATGTAAAAAAACTTTTTATTTATAAACAAGTTTTGCTGTTTCCGTAATTATTATTAAGCGTTACCAAAAAAAATACTTAGAAATATATGATAATTTAGAAAATTTATAATTTTTTTGACTTAAGTTCCTATTTAAAAACATTTTTAGCGAGATTTTGTTTGTATATCGAAAGATAACTCCCCCCACTCAAAAACAAACTACTTTAGCAAGTCTATATGACAACATTAGATGCATAATTTATAATTTTTGGTAGCTATTTAAAATAGAGAATGATTTGTAGTTTTTGCCAGCCCTGCTCCATTTCAGCGTCTTGCATCCAGCATGAGGTCGAGGAGATGATTCTCGTGGAGATTGATTCCTGACGTTATTCCAGACAGGACGCTGGCTGCGCTGCCGATCTTTTTGTTCGGCCTGATCGGGTCACTTTTTGCAGGTCGTTTTGCGGCCGCGCTCATCATGCGTCGGAGTCACGTCGGGGACAGGTCGCTCCCGGCCACTCTGCAGTCAATACACACCTTAATACACGTCACGTCACCTTAACATTACTTTTCTAACTTTAATAATAAAATTCTGAAGAATAAATAAAATCTCTTTTAAAACCTTCAACAAAGATAATATGATAGGAGACTTTCACGGTCAAGAGAATTACCGCAATTTATTTTTTCGGCTATTATGTTCCTAAAGTTGTCGGAAGATCCAAAACGCATCGAGAATATCCGATTAAGAAGACAATTGAAATCCAATAAACACCCTCTTAATACCAATAGAGACGATGGGACATAGCTTAATAGTTCTCGGTACTTGGAACTACTTGACGAATACACTAAAACTAAACGCTGAAAATCAAACAAAATTTTAATACTGAAATTCCGGCCTTAAGAAAATTGATGCTCGCAACACGGCATCACTAGACCGAAATCTGCCATATTTATGAATACGGTAACGCTGTCCAAAATGTTGAAGGAGGCGGAAGGAAAATTCGTACAATACAGTATCAAAAACAAATAAATAAAATATATCAAATCTGAAATATTTAAAAAATTCATTCCTGCTGTTTAAGAATCTTATCTAACAAATCAATAGTTCAAAATAAACTGAAAGCAAAATTATGTTGCGTAATTATAAGTATGTTGCAAAATTGTAAGTTGGTTCCAAAATTGTAAGCATGTTGCAAAATGGGAAGTATGTTGCAAAATTGTAAGTATGTTGCAAAATTGTAAGTATTTTGCAAAATTGTAAGTATGTTGCAAAATTGTAAGCATGTTGCAAAATTGGAAGTATGTTGGAAAATTGGAAGTATGTAGCTAATTTGTAATTACTTACATGCATGTGTTCCTAATCAGTTTATAACCAAATTCATTGTAGGTTATGCACAGTCATATTCTTAACCATAGTCAACATCTTTTTCTTTGTTCGGAGGGTTCTTCCGACACCGTTCCAAAAATTATATCAAGAGTGGCTAAATGAGGGCGATTGGTATTTTGTTTTGTCCAAAACGGTCGTTTTCGATGTATTATTTCTATAATAATTATACTCTTCTACTGAATATTTTTATTTTTGCCCTAATGGAGGCATGCTCGAATGATATATATTCGTAAATGTAAAAACAAATAATATCGAAAAACATATCGGATCTGCCAAATATTGAAAATCCTTTGTTGGCTTATTTATTTTATTGCTTTGAAAGTCTGTTTTTTTGAAATTTTGAATAAATTGAAATGAAATTCAAAATATCAATACAACACTATATTTATCGATCTCAAAAACAATTAAAATGCAAAAACGAAACCATAAAAAGCTCTATGAAAACTACAAAATCGCTCATCCGACATTATTCTACGTGTCCGTCGATATGAAGGTGATGAAAACTAAATAGGTCTAAATCACCCATATTAAATTAATCTCGAATTTTAATTATTAAACTAAAAACAAATTATTCGTAATAACTAAGAGAGCACCTCCTCGTGCCGGCTCCAGGGGTAACCTGTCCATCCAGACTTATGAGGACTGGTCGCATTTTTGCCTCCTGTCTTACTGCAAACTGCAGGTACTCCCACCCCCCTCTCTCCCTCCCCACCCGCTCCATGAGAATCCCAGGAATGAATTGATTGGACTATTTAACGTTAAATGTTTGATAATTTAATTTCCTGCTTTGAAAATTTGGGGGTTTCGTATACGCCAGGTGTCGCTCGTCGGGAATTCCTCGCGAGGATCTGAATGTGATCATTAGGCGTTTAGGGGTAATTGGCTTTATTTCGTATTTTGTGGGCGCAATAACACAGGGTGCTCAATTTTGGTCCTTTTTGGACGACATAGGTATATTATGTGCTTTTTGTGGTGTAATGGAATACAATTAGATAGTTACGGGATGGGGTGATGAACTTTATTTATTTATTTGTTATAATAAAAATACATTTACATTTTTTTTGACATTTTGATTGTCCAACTAGGTAAGTCTCCCGTTCTAGGACTAAATGGTATCATACATATTAGGTAGGTAGGTAGGTACACGATGATTCAAGTATTAAATAAAGTTAAGATTCTCAATTTCCAATCAATTAAGTATCCAATATACAATCAAATCAATTTAGTATATAATATACAAGAAAAATTACATGTAATTGAAGTGAATATACAGAAATCAGTAAAATAAAAGAAATGAAAAAGTTTGGTAACAAATGCATCAGATAGCATTTTTAATAATATTACTGACTTTGTCAGATGTGTTTTAAAAATAAGTACATACCTAGTAAATACGTGATTTGTGGAGTTAATTCTTCACAGAGCGCAGGTTAGCCGTTCCCAAATTGCAAATAAATAATTAATAATAATGATAATTATTAAAAAATTAAGTGTTGAAATTGTTTACATTCAGTTTTTTTTTAGTTTTAGTGCCGGCAACCCGGAAGTTTATTTAATTTTAATTTATTTATATAGTTTTCTTTTCTTTTAGACAAAGTCTGTTCACAGGTGGGTATTTACCTAAGAGTATGGATATTAGAGAGACGGCATGTGAAGTGTGCCCACGCGCTCCAAGTGTGCCTTTTCGAGAATTTTACCCAAACGGCTTACGTTGGCTGCTGGTTTTTGGACGTTTAATACGTTCCGACAGCAGCCATTTTACATGGTGACAGCCAATGTCAGCCATGTGGGTAGAATTCTCGAAAAGGCACACTTAGAGCGCGCGGGCACACTTCCCATGCCGTCTCTCTAATATCCATACTCTTAGGTATTTACATTAATAACAATAATAATAAGTGATAATAATCACATTTTATGTACATATTTATTAAAAAGGACATTTATTAAAAAAGATATGTATTAAAAAAGATACATATTTAAAAAATATTAAAAAATATATTACAAGCGTGTTGTGATATTAAATATTTACATATGTATTTGGTTTTTATTATTTGTGACATTTCCATTAAAAGATTTTTGAGATAAGAAAATTCCTTTTATATTAGGTCCTTACATATGAAATTGGCGTTTTGCTGTACTGGCAACTTTGATCTCAAATATCTTCTCTTTGGTTAAGAATTCCATATTCAAATTTATACAGCTATTTACTCATGTATTTGTGTTTCAAAAATTATAATTAATTTGTTTTTTTCTCAATTGTTTTTTTTCTTTGCGTCACTTAGTTTACAAAATGGAAAACTTGAAATATCGTGTTATTTACGAGTATGAGTTTCACCGTGGCACCAGTACTGCAGAAACGGCTCGAAGGATTAATGATGTGTATGGCGACGGTGCCGCAAAAGAAAAGACAGTGCGTTTTTGGTTCCAACGTTTTCGTTCTGGAAATTTCGACCTGCAGAACAAGCCGGAGGCAGGAGGACAAGCAGGACGGCCGGAGACCAAAGTTGATAATGAAGAATTGAAGGCTATTGCGGAAGCGGATCCATCGCTAACCACGTCCAAGTTAGCTGCAGGCTGCGGTGTTAGTGATAAAACTGTTTTAATCCACTTGAAGCAAATTGGGAAGGCGAAAAAGCTTGAAAGGTGAGTACCTCACGAATTGAGTGAAGCAAATCAACAAACGCGCGTTGACTGCTGCGTTGCATTACTCAACCGGCACAATAATGAAGGGATTTTAAATCAAATCATTACCTGTGATGAAAAGTGGATCCTGTACGATAATCGGAAGCGCTCATCGCAATGGCTGAACCCTGCCGAACCAGCCAAACCATGCCCCAATCGAAAATTGACTCCAAAAAAGTTACTCGTGAACGTTTGGTGGACTAGTGCTGGTGTCGTTCACTACAGATTTCTTAAATCTGGCCAGACGATTACGGCAGATGTATATTGTCAGCAACTGCAAACCATGATGGAAAAGCTAGCTGCTAAACAACCGAGGCTGGTTAATCGCTCTAGGCCACTGCTGCTTCATGATAACGCTAGACCACACACTGCACAACAGACGGCTACCAAATTAGAGGAGCTTCAATTGGAATGTCTAAGACATCCACCGTACTCTCCGGACCTTGCCCCAACAGATTACCATTTTTTTCTAAATTTGGATAACTTCTTGCAAGGGAAAAAATTCAACTCCGATGGGGCAGTCCAAACCACCTTAAAAGATTTTATTGATTTCCGTCCGAATGGTTTTTTTAGTAAAGGGATCGATGAACTACCCATGAGATGGCAAAAGTGCATAGATATCAATGGTTCATACTTTGATTAAATAAATATATTATATTAAAAAAAATCGACTTTATGTTCCTTCCATACAAAACGTTAATTTCATATGTAAGGACCAATATTTTGAATTTCATTTGTTTTTATGTCTAATATTGATATTGAACAGCTCTTATTTGTTTTTATTTAAATATAAAATTATTTTTTAATAACTTAAAGTCTCTAATACTTAACCCCCTATTTGATGTTGTTCTTGGTAATGAAAGTTTTGAAAAAACAAGTTTAGTTCAAGATATTTTAATGTTTTTTCGATTTATTTCAATGATGTAAATTTATCCTTAAAAAAGGAGTGAAATAAAATCTTGTTACCAACTCTTCTAACTATCATTACAAAAGCAAATAGTTGGTTTTCAGCAAGTCATCTGTTCTTGACAACGTATTTATTTATTTTTTGTCTTCAAAATAAGATTTTTTTTCAAGTGTTGGTTTTGATTTGCTAAATAATGTTTGTTCGGTGACAAAATAATTTAACAAATCATTGTGTGATTTTTGAGTTGGTACACTCTGGGGATACCGAATACCTATACTTAATAACCAATTTAGAGTTATCTGGGAGCCCAAGTAATTAAGTATAGGACAATTGTCCTATACTTAATAACCAATTTAGAGTTATCTGGGAGCCCAATATTAGGTATGTTTCTAATAAACCATTCTAATTTTCCCTGTGCATCTTTTGATAACCCATTATTCTGAATAATTATCCTGCATATTTCCTTTGTATTGAGGTAAATGTATTTGTATCGTGTTGTCCCTCTGCATTTATTTGCAGGATGTTAAGGAACGTACTTGACTTACTTTAACCAGTGATTCCTGACATTATTTGAAGTAAAAAATGTAAATTAAATTTTGGTCTCCGGTGACATTTTTGAGTTTTATTTTAATTTTATCTACATAAAATTTTACCATAAAAATCAGTAGGTATTGGAAAGTTAGGGGTGGGATGAGGGGTCGGTTGGTTACTTGGCTTAGTGAACAGTGACGACATGTAGAAGAAAAAAAATTGTTCGGTTTTGAAGAAAAAGTTTTTGAAAAAAAAAATTACATCGAAAAACTCACCGGAGACCAAAATTTAATTTGCATTTTTTACTCCAAATAACGTCAGGAATCACTGGTTAATGTAAGTAAAATACGGTCCTTAAGACCTGTAATCACACACTTTGTTTTTCTTGTTACAATTAATTTGTACCCTCATGATGCTAGAGCAGAGCAAAACCGGTTAGTAAAATAAATTAATAAAAACTCGTGGTTGTACACAAAATAAGTGTTTTATTTTTATTAAATTTTTAAGTAGCTTTATCATGCATTTATTTTGGTTTCTTCACTTCCATCCACTTAGGGTCGGTTTCATACCAGTTAGGCACATGTTGCCTTTCCACCAACGTACAATCTCCCTCCAAATAAACCTTCTAGTTGATGCACCTGCCTTCGAATGAATTTATTGACATCTTGGTTGCGCTAGGAAAAGAAGGTTGATGAAAACTGTATGTATGTAAGACATAAAATGCTCCCTTCACTCGTTCCACGAATATAGTTTCACTTCCGGTACCTACAATAAATTGGATGTTAATAGGTACCTACATCGGTAAACTTTCGAAATCGCTGGACACGTTTAATACGAAATTCTTTTAGAAAAAAAACTTTTGATTCACCTTAATTACTATAAAATACAACTAATTGCATTCGGGGTTATGGAAAGTACTGCATTAAAAATTTCGATCGCATAAAATGACGATTTGCTTTCATCCAACAAGAAGGCGGCCAAATACAATAATTTTTGTCATTTTGTGAGCTTGCATCATAACTTTTTTTTTTTTTTTTTTAAATTTCTTTATTCATTTTGTTTGTTACAGGTTTGTTTTACATGGCTTTTCGACTACCAAGCTAGGCAAATGCCCGTATTATAGTAGTCAAGATTTACAAGATATTATATTAAGTATAAAATATTAAGTATAAAATATTAAGTATAAAATATTAAGTATAAAATATTACGTATAAAATATTAAGTATAATCATCCATATATGAAAGTAAAAACATATCAAAAATATTCATACTAAAATTAGGTACATGATCACATACGGGAAAGGAGTTAAAGTAGGTGAGTCTTGTTTAAATAAAAATAATATAGAATAAAAAATAAAATAAAAATAAGAATAAGAACAATAGCACTAGCGTAATATAAAGTTTTGGTTGAAAACTATGTATAAGGTAGTGAGAATCACCACTCTCATTACCTCCACCTAAACATTTTTGTGCTTGTATAATTTTAAGTTAGTTTTTAATGATACGGATGTGTCGAAACCGGTTAACAGATAATAAAAAAAATACATACTAAATGTACATGTGAAATAAAACACTTCATAACAAAATAATTTGTATTATTACAAAATTAATTCAAATATAAATTATACATAGCATATTTGCGGCACGTTCCAGAAAGGGATATACTCAAAGCCTCTTATGAAAAAATACAGTTCAGATCGAAAAATAAGTTAAGCCATGTTTCTGACTAACCAGGTACTTTCCCACCTTCCTCTTTCTCTCGTTTTTTTCCTTATACTTTAGCTTTACAACATACACCAATTATATTCATTGTTTTATCATTGCACCATTCGGACAAACACAAATTCAAATAAAACATTCAGGTAAATAATAAACATAAATTAATAAAATAGATATGTACATATTTCATTCAATCGTTTTGATTCTTCCCATACATTATAATATTATGAGTGAATCTCGTCGAACATACACCAATTATATTCATTGTTTTATCATTGCACTATTCGGACAAACACAAATTCAAATAAAACATTCAGGTAAATAATAAACATAAATTAATAAAATAGATATGTACATATTTTATTCATTCGTTTTGATTCTTCCCATACATTATAATATTATGAGTGAATCTCGTCGTTTCTGCCGGCAGCGTCGGCGTCGCGATGCTAAACCTCAGCGGAAAACATGCGGCGGACAAAGCTTCTATCGATCCCGCCCTTAGCAACACAAAATATGTAAATTAAGTGTGTTCCACTTCTCGCAAGGTCAGCGTACCGCGGGACGGCACTGGAATGGTACCTACAGCAGGCAGTGCTAGTCGCATGGGGAGACACAGCCACAAGCGCGCTACTGCTTTCTTTCACTATTATTCCATTTCACAATTCAACAAAACTGAGTCTTTCGCATTCACAAAACTTTCATTTCATTTTTAAACGCACTGTGATAAGTTTGTTCTTAAAATTACAACGTTAGTTTTGTTCTTAGAGGCTTGACTTTGAAATTGTTTTTACATAAAAAAAAAACTATTTCGATTAAGTATTTTATTTATTTATTTGGTAGATACATCTAACAATTTTGAATGTTATATGGATGGAAGAAGCGTGTACATTTGACAAGGGATAAAAGATTAACAATATATGGTTATTTTTTACTTTAGCTCCTTAATGGAGGCGTCCAGGAAAATAATTTACGTCAGGGTCTTTTGATGGGGGTGCTGTGTGAAAGTTCTTTTTAGAAAATGAAGGAGTGCAAGTTCTGGAAAGGAAAAAGGTATGAAGGGTGGGTAGGAATCTGAGGGTGAGTGTATTCAGGAGTGACGGACGTATGAGTGTATCCCTCCCACTGAAGTGCAAGGTGATGTTCCAAGAGTCCTGCTGGAGTACGCTGTAACATTCTAACATTCAATTAAAAATTACATACCTAATATACCACCGTTCTTACAATAGTTGATGATACATTGATTAGCATTATTGCCTTCGAAGCTGTTAATCGGGATTCGATTGTCGGCCGTTGAGACTTTTTTTTTTAAATTTAATTTATTTTACATATTTTTTAAATTTTATAATCTGTGATTTTTTTATGAGTCTGTGCTAGTTAATTAACAAATAATGAACTTTGCTGTAAGTAAAATGTTTACAATTACTTTAAAAAACAAGTAGATAGGTAAGTAGAGAGGATGGAGTGCAATACCTCTTTCTTGTCACACACTTCTTGGTTCATCCGCATTCCGGTTACTCCATCGAATTTCGTTTTTCATTTATACATTAATGCACCTCTGGGAATTATATGCCAGTATGTAATTTCTGTTGAATATTTATGGTTAGTTTTTGTATGTGATTGACATCGATCATCCGAGAACTACATGATTCTTCGTGACCTTTTTCGAACAGGAACTTCTGAATGTGCCTATGTTACTGAATAAGCGAATCAATCTAATAAGATGACCCCTGTGTGCTATTTTTTTTTGATAATCTGTAAACAAAGATGAAAACAAACAATTTTTGTGTAAAAGATTCCTCTTTTCTTTTTTGGAATGCTGCGTGTGATGACTTCAATTTCCAGCTCGTGCGTTACCAAGAGTACGTAATAATTATACTACATAGATTATTTGTACAGTTTTAAGGAGAGTACAGTAGTAATGTAACTTAAAAACTGTTCTTGGTAAGTTAATGTTTTATTTCGAATTATTTAAAAAAATATTGTGAACTTGATGTTTGCTACTACACGAGGATTTTTTTCATCTTATAAATGCATTTTCAGACTGTTCCCTACTACTGTCACACGACTGCCATAATACTTTAATAAAAAAATTGTAAAAAACTGTTTTCAAAATGTCATTGCAGTTTTCTTGTTGTCAAATTAATAGTCACGCTTTCTGATTTGAATTGAATAATGACGATTCATAAAAACATATTTGATGTAAGCTTATATATAAATATGTATTAATTATTTGAGAATTTCCATAATATACCTTAAGTTCGCGAATAGGGGTGACTAACTCTAAGATTCGTTTGTATGCGTTTCCCATCTACATATACCCTTAATGTACCCAAACCGCAGACTTGAGGCGTAGATAAATACCTATCACACGCTCGTACTAAGTACGGCGGGACTGCGAGAAACACCTCGTTTTCATTCCTCTAGAGTTGGGAGGGGTTGGGCGAGGAAGGGGGTATCGGGGGAGGGTGGTCCCAAGGGGTAAGCCAGAACCATTTTCCCTTCACGCACTCCAGAGATAGTAGTGCTAACGGAGGAAATGCGAAGGTAATTTGATAGCGACACTACTCTCGTTATGGCCGCAAGAAACAGAGACGAATTTGGAAACTCCAAACAGCCCTAAATGAGGCTTTAAAGAACCCTTTCTGCTGGTTTAAACTAGTGCTGGCAGATAACACACAAAACTTTCCAAACATTCTAGACTAGATTACTAATTTTTAAATTTTATTGTTTTAAAAGTAGTTGTAGGTTATCTATACTAACCCTTTCCGGAATTTGAACAAAGTTTAACAAAGGTACCATTTTAGTTATCAAAACAATCGTAACCAAACCCTGTTCATGATAATGATAGTGAGATTGTTCGCAATGTTCAACAATTCTACAAATATACATACTACAATATACAAACTAACCTATTTTAACCTAGATTATAATAATGACTCGTTCACAAGTGCACCATGTCATAAATTTAGCTTTTTGTGAGAGTTATGTTAATTAAAACAAAAATGAGTGACGGTAAAAAGAGACCAAAGTTTATCTAAACTAGTGGAATTCAATTCAAGAAATCAACTGCATTCACTCATTGATGTATCTCCCTTTGAAGAATGTTTTCGAAAAGCAGCATAAAAATGAACCGCGAATGAATCCGCGCGAAAAAGTGTTTTTATTTTTAACAGAATATATTTTTCGCAAAACTCAGTTTTTTGTATATATTTTCGCTCACAATTATCCTTGTCACGTGCCGAAACACGAATAGTTTTTCCCTGCGAGACTCAAACGCGCCGTATTCGTATGAAAAATTACAAAAACAACACCACGCGTGATTGCGGTAAGGGAAAAAGAGTCGAAATTTCCATCAAACATCGCCGTTACGGGAAAATTATGTTGTGTGAAAAGAACAGTAACTGGCGGTGACATTTTTCCATCACGCTAGACACGCTCCCACTTCATGACGTGTTTATTATTTTTTCCTTCACTTTCATTATAATAACTAAAATATATCACATTTCCTTGGGCGGCGTGTTAAAATTATTTGGATTCGAAAACATTGAGATTTTTTAGTAATCTTTTTAGTTCGTGAAATATCCTTATAAACTTTATAATAATACTATCTTGAATTGTGTCAAAGTTTAAAACAAAATTTGTTTTTGAATTTAAACACATCACTAGAATGCAAATTACACAAACATTTTTCAGCTTACATTAATTGTGTTTAAAGTTTAGTTGTTTCAACAATCACGTTTTCTTACAAAGCTTTCCCCAAAGCTCGATATCTTTATACGTTGGTTCCAGGTCGCAACTATGTTTTTCCATTGATCTATCGATAAAAGTGTTATCGGAAACTTGAAGATAAATAAAATTCCATGCATGTACAGTACATGATTTCTTTTTTCTTTCTTTCTCTCTTCTCTTTTTCTATACTGCATACTTCCTATGTTTTATATATTATTATTTCAGATATTTCACTAGTATTTCACCTAGTAACAACTAAGCATCTTGTGAACATTGTAATTTGGGGTGTAAATATCTTTGTAAAATTTGGCAATTTCCTTAATATAATTTTTATCAACACTCTGTAAATGCTTCAAACAATAAATAAATAAACATTTACATTACAAAAACCTACCGTTATTTGGTAGCAATTTTTTTATTGGTAGTTATCAATTAATATTCTCTTTCGTTTTGCTTTAATCCAAGCTCCAAGGGCAGATTTACAAATCTTAATGTTCATTTCTATTTACATTATAATTTTGGTTAAAGATAGAATCATCGATTTCACGTCCATTTCAGTATTAATGCCCTTATATGAATGTAATTTATATACCTACTTATGTGGGTATTAAATAAACCCATACATACCGTAACAGCTAATGTTAAGGTGCCACCAAATTTCGTGTTAGCAATAAAACGACCACAATGTAATGACCAGCAAGTTGTGGTCAGATAGCATTGCAGTCTTATATTTTGGCCACATACTTGTTGCTTTATGTTTATGGCCAATAAAACGTGTATTATTGCTCTTTACATAGTATATAATAATGTTACAATTTATCGCTGAAATAAACACCCCCCATTTTTTACAACGTTAAATGTTTATGATATTTTTAATTTATGATTTTGCAATTTGTACTTACCACTGACATGCTAACAGTGCTGATTGGATTATATGGTCAGGAAATATACTCAAACTAATTTGATTATCACTAACATAATTATCTGCATCTTATTAAATGTTCAATTCTTGAAAAATTTTATTCCTGTATTTAATTGCCTCTTAGAACAAATTTGTTATTACCATTGAGAATCAATATACATACGATCAGATCAACAGCAAATTTAACCCTAAAATGATATACATATATGTGTAATTACTTATAATACTGCAGACCTATATTGCCCTAAAACCAGAGATCACGTGTTCCATGATTTAATTATGGGGAACATTTTGAAATGAGAGTGGAAGATGCCATCAGTAACGCTCTGGTGAAACTTATAAGAATCGAAAATATTTTAGAAATTGCGTCCGCTTTGATAATAAATTATATTTATTATATATTGATATATACCAATTTTAGATTAACATTATCACCCACCCCTCTACTGCTTTTCTTTTTCACACTTTGTTCACAAACTTTTAACTAGCTTTGTCGTCTAAACAAATAAAGAAAAAATGAACTTGAATTAATGGCTCAGGGTCAGTTATTTCACACAATATAAATAATTCGTCAAATTTCTTATTTTCACGATCTGTGAAAGTTCTGTTGTCATCATATTATTTATGGGAAAGTTATTTAACAACACTAAAATAACATCAAAACTTAAATAGAACTTTTACAGAACATGAAAATCAACTTTAAAATTGGAAACTAATAAAAATAATGGAAAATTCTTATCTGTGTTATCATATTTGTGACAAGCTAATATGATAGATCTTTTAGAGATCGTGAAAATTAACTTTGAAGTTTGATGAATTGTTCAAATTCTGTTAAACAACTGACGATAATAAAACATTTGAAAATTATAGTGTTATCATTTTTGTGACAACCTAACATTTTGATAAATATAACATAAATAAATATAATCACTGCTGTGCTGCTCTGTTTAGTCCAATTCAAAGATGCGCAAGTGTCTGTGGCACCCTTGATCAAAGGTCTCATCTTTTCCTTTTCTTCCACCCCCGAGGATCATAATTAGGTGGCTAAGTATTGGGTCCGAGTCTCCGCGGAGATGTTGCCTGAGATACCCTCTCTTCCCTCTTCCCTCTGCCCTCTGTTGCCAACAGTGACCCATCTTCATTCACCCCTTAATGTCTGCCTCTAAGCACTTGACATCCAGTTCACACTATTTATTGCAAGGACATGACGTCGGTAGTTGGAAAGGTGCATCGCAGACAGCAAAGTAAGTGTTTTGTATGTTTAGTGCAAATTGGTTGGAAACCAAAATGAAAATCAAAAACTGACAAAAAAATAATAAATTCCAGTTTTTTTTTTTGTGTTTGGAAAAAAAAAAAAAAATTTACATATTTTATAAAAAAATGATATGGGTTGCATAAACCATTGAAGTTTCCGCAAGAGACATATATTTACAAATATATATGATTGATTAGAGAAAAACATAATTTATCATTTACAGTGAATTCCACAATGATGAATTAATAACGATAATAATTAATTAAATGAAAATAAATAATTTTTTTCATTGCTCATTTAATTAAAATTATCAACTTGTTTCTAAATCAAAGGTTTCTTCGTCAGAATAAAATTAAAATTATTTTAATTTTATAAGTGTTTTTTACAAAGTGATTTGTTAGCATTTAATTAAAATAACGCCACAAAGCGAATTTTAGAATATTAAAGAATAATTAATAAATGATTAATTAGAGAATGATTAAATAATTTCAATTGAGAGAAACGTATGTTTGAAATAAAACAGATGGAAAATCTAAAGGAAAGGTATAATTAAACCATAAAAATGCATACATCATAAAATAATGTTAAAAAAATGATTAAAAATAAACAAAACAATAAAAAACAAAGTAGTAAAAATGAGAAAAAAATAGATCTTACACACAGCAGGAATAGAGTGTGTAGAGTGTACCCTTTTGATTTAACTATTTTCTTAAATTTCACCACTATGAAAGCGGGCTTGTTTTGGAAATCAAACGAATTGCTCACTTTTAAACAGATGGATGGTTTTTTCAGGTATTTAAGGAAAACTTTATATCCAACAATAAAAAACAAACAATCGTCATTTTCATTACAAAAATAAATCCATGTTAAATATAAATAAAAGGCTGACACCAAATAAAAAAAATAAAAAATATGATAAGAAATGATAATATTCCGCATGGAAATTCTGAATGTTGTTCCATTTTAAATTGATTGACCTTGGGGGTTATTTAAATTTCAGGGAAAATGATTATTGTTAAAAATCCTTCCCAGGTTCAAGGTTATCTGTTTTTTAACAATGTTTTACAAAACGATATTTGTTTATTTTATGTCTGCGAAAACATGTTTCATGCTACAAAAATTCCTGGATGTATTCAAAAAAATACATCGACGATTACCTATTATAATTTATTTATTTTTTCAGATTAAAACGTTGTTGATGTTTTCGTAACGAAAAACTCGGTTTGTTAACGTTAAATTTTATTCACAGAAGCAAACGGCCGTGAAAAAAGAGAAATTTCATGAAATAGCAGCTTTGAATACCTTATACGCGGAAAGTATGCTGGAAGAAGCAGCTTTGTAATAATTTACTGCGATAAAAACTTTCGTAAGGGCTTTGGACGTTATTTCGTAACACTTTACTACAGATATTTCAGTCAAATAATGTTATATAAATCGAATAAAAGGATTTTTCTGAAAATTGATAATTTAAATTGGAATTTCCCGTAATATGGTGGTCGATGCATTTGACATTGAAGAGCAAGGTTGCAGGTTCGAACCTCACCTAGGCAAAGCACAAAAATAAAGAGATAGTATTTTTTTTCAAACGATATGCCAATCTTTACATTTGAAGAGAGATGTACTTTTTAAGTAACATACTCGTGTTATTTTTAATTTGTATATTCTAATTTGAAATTTTTATTTTATTTTTACATTTGCTCCACTCAGGAGACCCTAAGGAAAATAATTTCCCTCAGGGCCTATGTCATCTTTGGGGATGCTGTGTGGAAGTTTTTTTTTAAAGAAAGGTAGAAGAGAAAGATCTGGGAAGGAAAAGGGTATGAGGGGTGGGTAGGAATCTGTGGGTCAGTGCGTCCAGGTTTGACGAACGTATGAATCCACTTCTCACATTGCGGTGCAAGGCGTTGGGTCGATAAAATTCTGCTTGAGAGGTAAAAAGGTCTCCTTCAACAAGCCTCTACAAATTCTGCCCGCCTCCGCCTCCAAGACCAAGACAATCATCGCCCCATGAATCCGGGCACCTCTGCTAAGTCACCTAACTTAGCGAACCACTTGGGGTGACCCATGGCAAAGGAGTTAGTTATCCAATAAAGGGTTCCTGGGGCGGCGATACCCATAATTGCCTCCCGAGATAATTTTCGTTTTACTAATATTAGATCATTTTGAGAATAAGAAATGTTAGTAATGTTTTAAAAGTTGTCGATGTCATATGTTAAAACGAGGAAGATAATGTTGATCTAGGGATTATTTTGGAAATATCGGACAAGTATATTATATATAGTCTGATGTAGTGTGGCCAAAAGTAGCAGAAATATTTAAATAAACGTTAGTACGTTCAAGCGAAAATCTCAGCAACACCGTGAGGAGCACCAGCTTCAAGGTCAGAATGCTGATATCCCCAGGGAAGATTGATGGAAATGTGGTTAAAGAAAACGCTGAGCCCTTTGCCTTTGTAACATGCGTGACTGGTATGAGTAAATTGCTGCTGAGTTGTAACGGATTCAGTATTCAGAGTTGATTGTAATGATGACAGCCAACGTTCGATAGCCGAGGGAATAGTTGAAAAATAGTATAATACATAAAATGATTCCCTGGGTGGGTTGGAAACAAGGTTATAATTCCGTTATTCGAGGGATATAGTTATGTTAGGCCGAACGACGAGAACATTTGCCGAGGAAAACAAAAATCAATCAAATCCATTTCCTAATGTCTTTCCAAGGGCCGATAGTCTTACAAGTGGCACAGACACCGAAGTAGACTAAAGTATCCATACAAAGAAAGCTCGGTTGGCAAGCAAAAGCACTCGGCGGTACGCTAACCATAATATAACCTCATAAACACATTGTTGTTTACAAAGTTGTTTAATAAGCGCCCCCAGCCGCCCTGCCTCCCCCTACCCCCACCTCCCCCGCCCAGGCAGCGCAACCCCCGCCCTCGCAGACCGCTGTAAATACACCGCGACTCGATGATGTCTATTTATGCCCCAGTACAGACGCCTATCTACATACATAACTCTCTCTCCTACTATAAAACAGAATATCGATTACTTTCCCTGCTCGCCGCTAGGGTATAATGTAATCCTCCGCCCACTTTCTGGCCTCCGTCTCGCTCCCTCCGCGCATTTTCCGCATTACACCATCCCTGTTCCGTCCCGCTGGCGTCCTGCTCGCCTGGCTAGCGGCGTCCCTCTCGCGGACGCCCCCGCTCAGATTGTAATGGCGGTATGCAAATGACATGGCGCCGTACCAAAGGCGCGCTACTACGTTTGTAGGAAAACAACAAACAGCGGAATACGAAAGTGATGTCTGGAGGTGCCTTATTGTTTCTGCGAGTGAGACTTCCTCAATAATGCCCAATCTCAGGTGACGGCGGATGAAGTATTTCAGTATCTCAATTTTATACCTTCAGAATTCCGCAAAGATCGAACACACAAAATGGAGGCGTCGTTCCATCAAAATCATTTCACCTTATTTATATCATTTCAATATCTCAACCTACATTTTCGCATATCTAGACATTGGAAAATACATGCGATTTCTCAAATATTTAACCCACTAATAGAATTAATTTGAACTTGGATAGCTAATTAAGTAATTCTCAAGAATTATCTAATCAAACGTTTAATCGATAAATAAACTTTTTAATATGAATACGATTCTCATTACCAATACGGTTACGAGCAACAATAATGTAGAGATAATAAATAATGTTAAATATAAGTAAATTTAAATCACCATTAAAAACTGCAAACTGCAGTAGTTAGATACTAGAAAAAAATTAAAAATAAATACAACATCTCTGCATCATGGGCTGCAGTGTTAAGAGCGATTGACCAGTGGCTGAGAATAAAAGTTTTAAAATGTTTGCAACTGTACAGAGAGGTACCAATGAGAAAGATCGATTATTTCCCGTATTAATTTATTTAAATTAAAAATTTAATATCGATTTATTTCATTAAAAACTTTAATATATACCTACATTCAAGTAAGCAATAAAAATGCTCAAAACGCACGATGATAAATTATTAAATATCGTGTACTTCTTGTAAGTATTTTTTGATCATAAGTATTTACGATTTTTTAATAATGTCTAAACAAAATAAGTGTGTAAAAAAAATTTGAAATATTTTAGTTTGTAAGACCTTAAGTAAATAGAAAATGGGAGGTATTTTTGTCACAAAACATGTTCTCGGATTTATTTTTTAATGATTTTAATTTAACTAAAATTAAAATTCTCAAAATGTGTTGACTAGATTATGCATTGATTTATTTTTTTCTATGATTATATGATTTGAAATTTGTGTTGTTTAATAGAATCTATCGTTTGAAAATTGAACAAATCTATACGGTATAAAAACGGTATAACCTTATTATCTTAAAAATGCACTTATTTTTACAAAAATTTAATACTGCGTGTACCAGATAACATAACAATCTTTCAAAATCAATTTATGTTTTTTTGTAAAAAAGAGTCAATACGTCTAGAGTTTGATTTAAAAAGGACAAATTTCCGGTATTCCCTGGTAATAAATACCCTCTTAAGAAATGAGGTATCAATGATGTTGTCCAACTTACGAGAGGAAGATAATGAATGTATAGTAAATATGATGATATTTATAGTATTATAAAACTTAAACTTGTTGAACTCTGAATAATTTTTCGAAAAATTCAATGAATTTTCGTTTAGTTACAAAAAAATTACATCAAAGAAAAAAGCTTTCTGTGTTTTGGGGGTGCTCTATATAAAAACAGCCTTTTTCTTTTCACGTGGTACACCGATCGGTTTGTGCTTCTAGGTACTCGAGCCCAGACTTGTTTTTCCCTTTTTCTGTGGGTCCACCTCTCTACAACTACGCTTTCAGAATTTAATTGATAAAGAATTTTGATTCTTTTCGGCCCTTTTTTTTAGTTTTCATTTACGTTCTCCCCCATTTGTTTGTTTAATTTAATAATGCGAAAGTTTTTACCGCGCTTACAAAGGTACGCTGACATTGTGTTGGAAAAGATTCCTTTTGTAGCGAACCCAGTGAAACAGATTTTATTACACGCATTTATAAAACCACGAATTTCAAGGAATAAATCATTTACATTGCATTCTCAATTTATCTAATTCTACTTCTTCTGCCTTTTCCTATCGGAGTTTAGCAACAATCTTTAAGTACATTTTTATCCTGCAGTCAAACAAGCGCTATGTTGTACTTCATTCATACTTATTATGAAGTCATAATGTATGCTGTCTTCCTTTATGTCGATTTTAACCTATCTTCTCTGCATCATCTGTTGAGTAACCTTGCATTAGGACCATTTGGTGTGCTCTTTATTATTTAACCAATATGTTGTCAAGTTTTTTAAGAACACCAGACAATACCGGAAATTAGTCCTTTTTAAATCAAATTCTAAACGTATTGACTCTTTTTTACAAAAAAACATAAATTGATTTGGAAAGATTGTTATTTTATCTGGTAAACGCACTTTTTAAATTTTGACAAACTAAGGTTATTTTTAATATACTAAGGTTATACCGTAGTTCGTTGGCAGATGTGTTCAATTTTCAAACGAAATATTGTATTATTCAACACAAATTTCAAATCATGTAATCAATCATACAGCAAAATAAATCAATACATAATCTAGTAAAGACACTTTTCAGAATTTAAATTTTAGTTCAATTAAAATCATTAAAAAATAAATCCGATAACGTGTTTTGTGACGAAAATCAGTTTCTCAATTTATTTAAGGTCTTACAAACTAAAATTTTTCAGATTTTTTACACACTTATTTTGTTTAGATATTTTTGAAAAATCATGAATACTTATGATCAAAAATACTTACAAGAAGTACACCATATTTAGTAATTTTATCATCATGCGTTTTGAGCATTTTTATTGCTTATTTGAATACAGGTATATATTAAAGCAAGTTTTGAATGAAATAAATCGATATTAAATTGTTGGTTTAAAAAAATTTATTTGATTAATTTGTGTTATTTTACAATTAATTAATTAAAAATAATATATACTATATTTGCGGCACGTTCCAGCGTGGAAGATACCCTCAGTATCGCCCTGGTGTAAGACCACCATTGAGAATTGAAAGGTTGCTTGAAATGGCTTACTAGATCTGAATAACCAGGTACTTCCCCACCTTCTTCTACCTCATCTCCTTCCCTTCCACGCTTACCTTCAGCCTCACAACATACCCCAATTGGGGATGCCATAGTCTCTCTGGCTCCTGACGGGAGCAGTTGGGACTCTTGTAAGGTGTTCACTATAAATATAAAAATATTAATTTTTGTTTTTGCAATTTTCAGCGTCTATTTTTTACGAGATGTATAATTCAATGACCTCGCAACGTCACATGTGTGTGTGTGTGTGTGTGTGTGTGTACTACGTGAAACTATTTGAGTAAACAAGGGGTTCAATATACCGTATCCACGACCAATTGTTTAATATCCTTGACTGATAGGAGCTAACAGTATTTGTTTATTATCTATGCAAGTTGCGATAATCTTTATACAGGGTGTTAAGGTACGTACTTGAGTTACTTTAACCGGTAACTCGGCTGAGTGACCAATAAGTTCATGTGAAAGAATTTTTTTTTGTTTGATTTTGAAGAAAAAAAATTTTGAAAAAAAAAATTGTCTTAAAAAAATTCACCGGAGACCAAAATTTCATTTACATTTTGTACTCCAAATAATGTCAGGTATCACTGGTTAAAGTAACTCAAGTACGTACCTTAACACCCTGTACATAAGTTTTTACTTCAATTTATACATAATTATGTCTGACGCTTGTATCGATCAAACTTTGCTTAGGATAGATATATGCTCAAAGCTTCACAAAAACCATACTCAAAACGATTTTGTACACATTAAGACATCCACAACTATGTATTAATTGTATAAAATCATTAAGTGAGTTTATATTTTTTATTTTTTTTACATTAACTCTACACAAGAGATCCTTGGGGAAAAAATCCCTCAGGGCCTATGTGATATTTGGAGATGCCGTGTGTAAATCTTTACAAGGAAAGAAAGGAGAGGTAGGTTTGGGAAGTAAAAATGTATGA
Organism: Limnephilus auricula; assembly: GCA_951813805.1. Lineage (NCBI taxonomy): Eukaryota > Metazoa > Arthropoda > Insecta > Trichoptera > Limnephilidae > Limnephilus > Limnephilus auricula. The sequence continues at coordinate 4,286,037 of OX638388.1, read as the reverse complement.
GGGTTGGTTAGAAATCCAGTGCTCAGTGTATCCAGGAGTCAAGCTGCGATGCAAGACGATGGGTCGAGAGAGACCAGTTAGAGAGGTCAAAGAGTCTCCCAATCCATACAGCTGTTGGACAGGCGAATCCGCCGCCAAAATTTAAACACACCTGACCCGATGAACCCGGGCACACTTACTAAGTAATAAAACGTAGCGAACCACTTGGGGTGACCTATGCAGAGGTGATGGTGATCCAATAAATTGGGTACGATTTTCGTGCTTTGCTGTAATAAATACAGTCTTCCTATTGTATTGACGTACGTATATTTTAATAAAATTGTTTTTAATATTTATAGAAAGCAGGTTTCAGGGCAATAATGATTTCTTAACATCGATTTTATTTTTTATTATAATGCCAACCTTTATTAGCGTTGTTTTACCCTATCTAAATAGATATGCATGCCTATAAAATGCAGATATTAACCTATTTAATAATATTATTTTAGAAAGTCCTGGCGTGACCCAGGGCGGCCGCCCACCTGCCTAAGCGAATGCTACTCCACTGGTTGTCATACAAAATATAAATCGAAATGTTAAAAGGAATCGGATTTTGAAACATGCTATCCATGGAAGCTTTCTGATATTGGGAGCGTATATACACATAGATACGGTAAATAAAAACTGATAAAATACTGTACCGTACAATACAAATACTGTAAATACCCATACTGGCAAAAGTCTAGACATTGTTGGTATTCGAGCTTTATTTATAAAAGAACAGAAAAGAATAACCCGCAATATAGCAAAATTTTACGAAGGGAATAACTATATTTTGTTTATATATTATGTGGGGGATGCAACTGTAGCTATCTACTAGAAATTACCTACCGGCTGGCAAATATCTACCTTCAGGAATTTGAAATTTAATTCAAATATTAGAACATGAAACAAAAGAAAGATACGCAAGAACATTTTCATTTATTCCTCCCTGATGTTTATCAAGTCCACATCATTTCATTAAGTCATTATGTAATAAATAAAACCTTTTCACTACTGTGCTGATTGGTGACATGACTTTTCACTATAGCTACACATCTATCTCCATCCTTCAGATAGAATCTAAGTGTATCTTTCTTAACTCTTTTCACGTTCTTACGTCGGCCTTAATGGACTGAACACACATTCGCCTCAGGGATCTCATAAAAGTTAATGTTGTGATAAAACCTGGACGCTTTTTACCGACTCTGTACTATCTTAATGGGAGTTCAGTACCTTTTTTATCATTTTGTCATTAATTGATGGCTTCCGTGGTTGAGTCATTATGTTCCATGGCTACGAATCCGGAAGTGGCGGGTTCCAACCTTGGCGTGGGCAAGTAAATTTATTTAATTAATTTGTGTTTTTTCGTACATTTTCGTACATTTCGTACAGAGTGCACTGGTGAAAGACCAATATTTTGAATCGAAACATTGCTTGAATAGGCTTTAGCTGAGTTTGGTATTGAGATCTGAAAATCCAGGTATTGGATCTAATCTTCCCTCTTTCTCATCTCCTTCTCCTCCCCACTGCCTTTATACTCAAAATATACGGTTGAGAGCAGATTAACTGGGGTGTTAGATTCTAGTTTAACTCTGTCCTGTGAATGATTTAATCACCTTAATCTTAACACTTTTGATAAATTACAACGTAAAAAAAATGTATTCGCCTCAGTGATAATATTGGTGTGTGTAATAGTGGTGTGTCTAGTGATGCTATTTCCAACGAAATTTCTGTAGTTGTACCGTTTCAGCTGAAATCTACCAACCTACTGAAATTCATAGAAAATCTTACGAATATTTTGAAAAATCTACCGATTTACCGACATTCATAGAAAGTCTATAGAAAATATATAACAATTGAATGAAATAGTATAATGGATAATAGTATAATAATGGAATTCCACCACGAATTATCAGTTTCAAAAATAGACAAAAAAAAAAAAAAAAAAATAATAATAATTAAATGAAAGATTCAGTTTTGCCAACTCGGCTCCTTTAGAGCTAGATTTAGATCTATATCGAATTTATCAGATTTTTAAAAAAAGTCTAATTTTCCTTCAATTTTAGCTCCTTTTTATACCAAACCTTATCACATAAAAGTGACCACTTCAGTGTTTAAATTTCGATTTTAATTTATTTATGAATTTCTCCACTCTCTTCTTTCGGCTTTAAGAAATAAACATAACAACTAGGCCTTATAAATGGGTACTTAATCTATCGTTTTTGTTATCAATCTATCGAATTTTTAAACTCTCTACCATTTTTCAATTTTGCGGCATAGCATCACTGGCGTCATGACAATTGGTTGAGGGACGACGAAGCCTTAAGTCGCCCAGCGTCATATGAGGGGACTCCCATTAAACAATGAGAGGAAGTGCCAAAAAAACAATCGGCTGCTTACGGGCTTAGGCATCCAACCACACGGTGGTTCTTTGGTACTTGATACTTGCGACATCATAATGTTAAAATTTAATTTTTAAAATGAATTATTTACAAGAAAAAATTGTGGAGATTTTAGTGATTCATTTTCGAGGTCATATTGCATTTTAAATTTTTTATCTCCAAGCCCTCATGATAGTCTCCGTGGTCGAAGTGCAAGGCTCCGATTGGCAATCCGAAAGTCACTGGTACAAATTCCGGTGTGCGTAAATATTTTAAATTTGATTAGTTCTTGTTATTTAAAAATGAAATAATTTTAAATAATGTATATTTGCCGTACATTGCAGATTGTAAGATAAAGTATCGCCCTGGTAAATCCCTGCTATTTAGAAATGAATACAGTATCGTCCTGGTGAATCACTACGATTTAGAAATGAATACAGTATCGCCCTGGTGAATCACTACGATTTAGAAATGAATCCTTGCTTGAAATGAATAGCCAGATACATCCCCACCTTCCTAAGATTTGATATTTTATGTGATTAGATGAAATAAAGAAAAGCAAATAATTAAATCTATGTAAAGTAGTTCTCTATCTCTTGATATTTTTTAATGAAACTTCTTAAAAATTTTAATGAAGTAAAAAAAAATGGTGAAAAAACTGCTTTTATTTATTTATTAAGGTTCTAGGTTAACACACGTAAAATATCTAATTTATTACGATAGAGAAGTTAACAAAAAAATTCGCAGAGGCGTTTTTATTTTTGTTTTTTTTTTCTTTTTAATGAAAAGTATAATATTATAAAATTTTTGTGTGCGCACTACAATTTCGATACCAAATATTCAAACAGAGAAGTGAAGACAATGATTAAGTTGTGTTGCATCTATTGTACGGTTCCTTTACCAATAAGGGACGTAGGAACCTGCGTATTTACTAGTGAGGCAGGCAGCTACCTAAATAATTTATTTAATATGATATTAATGTCTTCCGATGTGTCCTTGCGCGACGCACGCATCACATGTAAATCGCCTCTCCTCACTTCAGTACAGCTGATGAAAATATTACTTCTATCATTGGCATACGATCCACTAGGTGACAACCACCTGAATGTGTATAGGAAAAATTAACATCTGGGGTAGTGCGGCTTTGCTATCAATTCCCAACGAAGTCACATAATCATTTTACCAAATATTTGCTATTTTATGGCCAAAAATCTAGCAGTCTGTTGACTGTTTAAAATTTCCATGAGGACGATCTTCCCACAAGTTCTAAACTTTCAGCAGAAAGCGTTTTTTCTCAGGGTCTGTAATGCTTACAGAGTGGATCTGACATTTGATATCGGATAAACTTGTCGTACTCCGCCTCGGAATACTTCTTACTTAAATAATTATATTTAACTATTTTATACGAAAAGTGAGTTTTTGTGTCGGGGGAAACGAAAAAATATGCATTTTACAAATAAATTTTGTTAAAATTATTAAGTATTCGACGCCATGATTGGCCAAGTGAAGCGGAGCAGTAGGTACAACTTTACCTGAAATTGTTCAATGTGGAAAGGAGTGCAATTATCTGTTATATTAATGTCTTACATTAAAATCCAAAATACGAATTTCAGATAACCAACACCTAGGCTATAGGTCACACCAAGTGGTTTACTATGTTTGGTTACTTAGCTAGGTCCACGATGTGAGGTTTGTCCAGGACTTGGTGGAGAATGCGTCTGTCCACCATTTACGTGGCGGTCTCGAGACCCTTTCACCTCTGTAGCCAGACTCTCAGGACCCATGGACTTACTCCGCAGTGGCAGGGATCGATCATGCATGCGTCACTCCTGGACACACTGATTCTCCGATTTCTAACAACCCCTCATACCTTTTCCAATTCCTCACCATCATTTGCTTTCAAAGACCCTTCACACAGATGACATAGGCCCTAATGATTTTCCCTGGGGCCTCCTTCCTGTATGGAGTTAACATAAAAAAAATTACATTTTTGATTTTTGTTGTTTGGTCAGTTTGTTTTAGACATCGACCGAAATCGATGATATTAAAACTCTAAAATATGTGTAGGTGCCAATCTAGTGATATATATTTCAACGTATTTTTGCAGTTGATTACCTATTCAATTCAGCTGCGCTTACAGGGTTAGTCGTGACTTAAGCATTGATCAAAAATCTGACACTGGATAGAATTCTTAAAATCATGTGGGTTATAAATTTCTACAATTTTACAGGTGACGATATCCCCTGAAATCATTAAAAATGCATGCAAAATGTGATAATGCGTAGCCTAAGAAATACTCATTTTATCTTTCCGAGTATTCTTTGAGTAAGAATGGGTCTTATTTTTTAATCTCTCGTATTTTAGTTATACTAACCTTATATTATATTTTAAACTTAGTTTCATTATATATTTTAAAATATGCTTGTTGAATGCCTATTTTATGCGGACATCAAGCAACAACGGATCAATATTTCATACTAATAACGTATTCTACAAGATTTTCAGTTGAAGTATCTCCGTAGAACTACCTACGCTGATATAGAATTTTACAGAGTCGGAAGATACGCAAAACGCAACAATATTATTGTTGAGAGCGGGTAGTTTTTACGACTTAATTTAATAAATAACAGCTCGGTTCTGTAATGACCCGGATTTTCCTTTTTTTTCTTGTACAACATAATTCCGTTCTAGATTCTCTCATTGCCCTCAAAACGATCAAACATGAGGATATCTTTGGAAGGATCGTTTCACAGAAGTTGGACAAATCATCTAATTTAAAAGTTTTTTTCAAATTCTATTCAATTTTGAATCAAGTTATATTAAAGTTCTGATCATGTATGTTCAAATTCTAAACAAATCCTGTTAAGTTCCCTTCAAGTTCTAAACAAGTACAGCTAGCCTTCCTATCAAGTTCTATTCATGTTCTATGCAAGTTCTTTTCAAGTTCAAGTTCTATAATAATTTCGCTAACAGAATAGGATTCTAATCTTACAACCCGGGCATCCTTTGTTGAGTTAGAAAAATACCCTAGGAAACTAATGTCAAAATAAAGCCAAAGATTTTTATTTTTAGAGTTGTAACATTAATGTTAGTTATATATATTTTTAAATATTTTAACCCATAATTAAAATATTACAAACTTCAGTCGCGACCAGCTGTTTGTTGGCAAATTGTTCCAAGTTACTATCACACTCCATACAATATTTAGTATTGCTGGATGTTTCCCAGTTATAAAAACTACGTTCTCTATCAATGCGCCAGCATCTAGCACATACACAGTTTACCCGTGGTAACACAGGACACAGTACACAAGTCACAAACTCAGTTCTCCGCAACAAAAGACTTTTTATCTCCGCTGTGACTGTGAACCCACCGCAGGACCATACCGCCGATGCTGTGACCAAACTTTCGAATACATCCCGTGTGATTCAACAACAATGAATTTCTCTACACAAGCTTGTTTGAAGTAAACTAAAAAATAGTATTACTAGTGTGTATCAGGAGTTTTTTTATTCTGATAATCTCACACACCTAATTGATAACTTAACAATACCGGATCGATAGGCTCAACTTCCAACTGTTTTATACCGATATCATCAGCACGGTGGCGGTGTTGACAGCCGAACCGATATTGACAGGGAATAAATAAGAATCTATTATACCATGGCGGATCTGCCTATGGATTTGTATTTCTAGACGTCAAACAGCTACGTGAAAATAAAAAATACCAATAAATTGATAATTTCTAATTGAAATTCTAACCTTAACCGATTGGGCACATAAACTTGTTTCACGACAATTTAACGTAGTTAGACAGGAATGACGTATGCCCCGCACCTGAGTTATTGATTTATATATAAATATATAGTTAATTAGTTAATGAGGTCTTAGTCATATTTGAACAACTTTCGTTTTTTCAAGCCGGAACGGAATCTATTGATCGCGTCTTAAATGAATTAATGAAGTCTATGGAACGCGTAAACGCGTTGAATAACGAACGAGATTATTAAAAAAGTTGTGTATATTGACAGCCTATCCTACACTCAGAAATCCGCATTAAAAACGTCGGCTTTTGTCAACTGACTGCCGGAATCTTATGTTGACCGTGCTCGCAAATGTCGCTAACTCACCATAGATGACGGATATAGTCAATATCGTATTGACAGAGGGTTTTATCCATCGACCGTGCTAGATCTTCATTATTCTCACTTCAACCCAATTAGGATTCTTTTGACTTTCTTACTTTCTTTCTTTTCAGAGAATTAGCGTATCCAATAAATAAATAAATACAATTTCAATAATATTAATTTATACACTTATTTATTAAAATAATTTTGTTTTATTTCATCCGCCATGCTAGATGTCCCGTTGTTATGACGGGTAAATTTTTCAGATAATATAATAATTGATGATAATGAAGTTTACAGATAATATAACAACGAATTTATGATAATGATGTTTACAGATAATATAATAATTTTTCCATAAATTTACAAATTTTGGTTGATAAATTAAATTATAAGTTATTGAATTAAACAAAATTAAATTAAATTACAAATAATATATATCGTGGTTTATATTTACACGATTTGTCTGGGTTGATTTTGTAATGTGTGCATTACTGGCGATAATCTGCCTATAAATAGTTTTAAAATATTTTTTTATTTTTCTGTCTCATAAGATGTGGTGAATATAGTTTGCCTGGATTCGGTAGAGTAAAAAATACATTCTCTTTCAGTGACAACGAGAGGGGGTTATCTTGGTCCAGCATCTCGGGAACAGACTGCGCCGCTCGGCCTAAGAAACATACTCTATTTTACGTATTTCTCTTCTACATCTATTATTGTTTTTTACAGTTTCCACTGAATGAGATCTACTCCCAGATCAAAGGGTAAAAAACAGAATGGTTTGAATAATCGGGATGCAAGTATTTAAGTAAAAAATGTACTTAATTACTTAACCAAATCGAAGGGTTCGCGGGTTAATCAATTAAATATTTTTTTATTTAATTCATTTGAGTTATTTCACAATTAATTAATTAGAAATAATATATAGTATATTTGCGGCACGTCCTAGAGTGTAAGGTAATCTCGGTATCGCCCTGGTAAATGACCACCTTTCAGAATTGAAATGATGCTTGAAATAGCTTTAGCCGTGTTTGGTAACCAGATCTGATTATCCAGGTACTTCCCCACCTTCCTTATCCCCATCTCCGTCCCCTTCCCACCACCTTCAGTCTCACAACATACTGCAATTGACGGGAGCATTAGAGACTCTTGTGCGATATTCATATAAAAAATAATGTAATTTCTAGTTAGTTTTCAATTTTTTCAGAAATGTAGATTTTGTGGTTGGTTATCTGAAAACTTTTGAAAATTAAAACATTGTATTCGTATGTACGCACGTCTTAGGCCAGTTGTTTCGCAGAATTTGAACAATTCATCAAATTTCAGAGTTAATTTTCAAGTTCTGTGAAAGTTCTATTCATGTTCTGTTTTTCCGAGTTCGGTGAAATAGCTGACTCATGATGATGAAATAAATTTCGAAGAACTTCAAAATTAATGTTGAAATTTGATGAATTTTCAAATTCTATCAAACAACTGCCACCTCGGAACAGGCTCAGCTTAGTGAGGTGGCATATACCTAAAAAATATGTACTTAAAATGTATTTTTGGTTAATAAATAATTTTCAAAAAAATAATTAAAAAAACTGGCTTAAGTCGTTTGTTAATTTCAATTTTTTTTTAATTCTTCACTCAAGATTTGCAGGTGCCAAAGGGTCTATAGATGTCTATTGTCAAAGCCCCCAATATTGATGAAAGTTGATAGACTAATGTATTTTATTTGAGACTGTTAGTAAGTAATTGAGATTGGACTACTTCTTAAAAAAAACGTTTTAACATTTGAAATATTTTTTTTTCTGATAATAATACTTTTGTCCTCCTAAAAATCAGAAAGCTAAATACTTTTGATCACTTCCCGTAACAATGGCCGAAACAGTCGCCTTGATGTTGTGTCACTCATTGTGTTCAATTTTTCAATAGACGCAAAGGGAACACATCATATCGGATTGTGTACGCTCGGATACAAAAACATTTTTATTTACCGGTGAAAAAACTAGTATCTACTTAGGTGCGCGCTTAAAGTTGGGGTTGAACAAAAACAGTGGTTTTTAAAACAACCTTTAATAGTTAAAATAATAATTAGAAAAAATATATTATATATTGATTATTTGAAGACAAAAAAAAGTATGAATGACTCATTTGTTGCAGATTGCGCATTGACGCATTTGCGCAGATTGTTTTTACTAGATGCCATAATTGTAATCTTAGTATTTATTTTTTTCATGTGAATACCGCACAAGGGTCCCGACTGCTCCCGTCTGGAGCCAGTGAGACTGGCATCCCCAATTGGGGTATGTAGTGAGACTGAATCAGAAGATGGAGTAGTACCTGGCTATTCAGATCTGGCCCCCTAGCACACTCGATCGATAAGGATTGATAGGCTAACTATCGGTAACTACGCATCTTCCCTAGCATTACTGCAGATGGCAAACGAATAAGTGACAGTTCACAATGACAGAGTGTTTTTAATATATTCGATATCAACTGTTGTTTGTACTTTAGCGATCTGCCGTTGTCCTAGGGAACGATAAGAAGTTACCGACAATTATTCTATCTCGAGTGTGCTAGGGGGACTAGTCACCAAAACACGGCATTTCAAGCAACGTTTCAATTCTGAATAATGGTCTTACACCAGGGCGATACTGAGAGTATCTTCAACTCTAACATAGGCCCTGAGGGAAATTATATTCCTATGGGCTTCCTGAGTGGGAGCTATTGCAAAAATCATGATTCCTTTCACAAAACAGATTGTTTTAACTTCACGATATAATAGTAATCTTATTTAATAGTAATTTCATTTGGGAGGCGGGAATGGGTACCGCCGCCCCGGGAACCATTTACACCCGGGATAACCAACACCTCTGCCATAGGTCACCCCAAGTGGTTCGCTACGTTTGGTGACTAAGCAGGGGTGCCCGGGTTCATGGGGTGAGGTTTGTCCAGGTCCCGGCAGCGGATGATCTCGACATACTGAACCCCAAATTCCTACCCAACCCTTATACCCTTTTCCTTCCCAGAACTTTATTTCCTTAAAAGCACCCTCCACACAGCATCCCCAAAGATGACAGGCCCTGAGGGAAATTATTTTACTCGGGGCCTCCTGTGTGGAGCTAATGTAAAAAAAAAAATGCGACTAAAAAAATGTTTTCAGCAACATTTTCACTCAATCAAAATAAACAAAAGCATTTTCAATTGAGGACATAACACACAGTAGTAACTATTGGCATACTAAACTCTTTCCGCTACTTGTGGACAGTACAGTGTAGGGGTACGGAGCTACAGGGTACAGGGTACAGGGTACAGGGTGACAGTCTGGCTGAAATATTGCTTGTCGATTTATTTTTATGGCCCCGCGAACATAACAATCTGGTCCACACGGTACTAGTGGCTCTACCACCGCTTAATAAAGCACGGAGCAAACTGACACGACGTATTTTTCCCGACGTTTATCTTCATTTTGCCCGCTCTCTCTCTCTCATATCATGCTGCCGAGTTTCAAACAAACTGTTGTTAATTCGCAACGAACATAGTTGACACTAAAATGTCCGGTCGTTATTATTGTTCGATTTTGTATCTGTCAAGTGTGCTTCCATTTATGGGGAGAAAACTTTTAATCTGTCGATGTCACTGAAATTAGTTTTTTTTTTCTACCGGTTTGCTGATTGTTTAAAACAGTTATGTGGACAAAATACCGGCGTAAATTCTACGGGAAATTTATGTGAACTGCCTTATGTACAACGTTTTTAATTCAATAAAGATAATGAATTAAATTTTATAAATTGTGGTGGAAAAATTACATTTGTTTGGAAGACGTGGCAGATTTCACCACAATAATATGAATATGAGAAAAAATAAAAATAAAACAATTAGTTGGTTCTAACAGAAAGTTTAATGGTGAGGAAACGCAATTAAGGAAAGCGAAAAAGAAAAATTCTTATATTAAAAATAATTTTTAATAATTTATTCTTAGGAATATTAAAATAATAAATTTATTTATTTATTTGTAGGTATATTCTATCAATCATTTAATTAATAATAAACTGATTTACGCAATCAATCAAATTAATTCATCAATAAAAATAACAATTTATTTAATTAAAAAAAAATTTATATTTTATTAGAAAAATCTATTAAAATATTTCATTAATTTGTTGAATTATTATTTGTAAATTTACAAGAAAGGGGTTAATCTGTTTAATTGTAATCTTGATTCGCCAAAAATAATTTACATTCAATTATAATGCAAAGTGGCGAGGAAGTTTTTTTTGCTAAATCTAAATAATGATTGATCAATTTATACGTTTTCCTGTAATGTTGACCAATTTGTCTAATAAGGTGGGTCACGAATGTATGGGGAAATTTTTTTTCTTGTTTTGATTTGTCTAATAGTGATAAAAGGGTTTTAAATGAAGATGAAAAATTACATAATTTTTTTAATAATATTTGGATATCATCTTCTTCCTCCGGATTGACTTTGAAATTTCACATATTAGAGAAAAACCCACCCTTGTTTAATCTTAAAAAAATGTTAGATAAAGAAGCAAAAATTAACTATTTTTCAATAAAACGCAAAATAGAAAGAATGTTTCGAATTATTTATTAAAAACATATATGAATATAATTCAAATTATCTCAAGGTAGTGTATTCAAATACCAGCAAAATCCTTCTAACTCTCAAATTTCGGCATTATTTTGCGAGACTCAATCTTCACCTTAATAAGACCTTCTCTTGCAGACTTCGTACATAAAGTAGTCAAGGCTTCAATAACAGTCGTGACACCTCTTTCAACTGCTTGAGTATGACATGGAAGACGCAGAAGAGGCAATCTACCTTCTCCCCCTTGAGCTACAAATAATTTAATATCTTCATCCGATATATTCTTCAGTATTGGGGGTTCGGTTACATTTTGCTTCCAAATAATATGATGCATCGAGTTTTATGTTTGGAAGTTGGAACAGCCCTGTTTTACTTGGTTTCTTACTCTGCGCTTTTAAATTCTCGGATATGCTTGTGAGGGTCAGTCAACATTGCAAGCAATAAATTTTCGGGGTGTGTGAAGTAACTGTTTCATTCTATAACTGGATCAATTATAGTTTTTAGTTCAGCTGATTAGTATCTAGGCGCTGAAATTCACTACCACAAGTAACGTGCTCCATTTTTACAGGTGGGATGAGTTTTAATGCTGAACCAAGAGGGAGCATAAACTTTAACAACGTACGTTTCAAAAATAATAAGATTCTCGGAAAGAGCTTCCGTTGAAACATGAAGACGAAGAATTTTGTTAGCACACGTAGGCTGTTTGGCATATGATATTTTTCCAGGAGATTTGTGGCATAAATCTTCAGGCAATTCCCCCACCGTAACTGCAGATACTATTTTTTTTACGAATATAACTGATCTGTATCCATGACTTTAGTAAATAATTCATGCAACTATCCGTCAATTTTCTAAAAATGAAACATAGGCTTTTTTTCACAGTTTTCCAAAGCTAGTCCTATTGTGCCTGAATATGTTTGAGGTCCAGATGTCTTACCGTCAAAATGTGTGAACAAATGGCGAAATGGTAACTCGTTCACGTGAAGCAAGCAAATTATCCATTGCAATGGTTTATAACTTTCGACGTGCCAGAGTTTGGTGCAATAAAACCTAAATATATTGAGTCTGGCTCTTTGATCAGTGAAATATGCTCTTCAATGCGTCGTTCTCTGTATTGCGTCCCCTCCCTTTCCCTGATAATTAATGTTTTATCGTTCCGGCCATCAAAATATATTGGGGGTTTATATAAAACTATATGTTGTGCCCTTAATATTTCCTCTTGTTTTCTTTCGTTCTCTGCGAAGTTTACTCTTGTCAGTAACTGGAATATTGGACTTGATGTCATACAGAACTGCTGAGGCAATGGCTGCCGCTGCCTTATCCGACACTCCATATCTATCACAAGTTTTAGACAGTGTGGAATGATCAATATTGACCGCAGCCTGCTTCTGAAGCGTTTGAGATACACCATTAGGTTTGAAAACATCTTTACAATCGTATTCATTTGATGCGGAAGACGTGGAAATATCGAGTAGAGAGATAGTTGGCTTACCTGTGCTTTCCTTTTTAGACGGGCACAAGGATTTTTGCTTCAAAAGTTTCCCTTTCAACGCAGTTTTCATTTGTTTTGTTGAAGCGATATCCACATTTCCTATTATCATTTTTCGTGTAGTACGTTGGTCAGTAATGAAACTCTATTCATTTACAGGTATTTTTTTATCTCTAGGACAGTTACATTTACTGAAATAATTGCATTTGCAAGACGAAATATCAAACAGCACTTTACTTTTGCGGCGGAATCCCTCCATTTTTACTGCGGTTTTAGTGCAATCTGTGCTCTCCCCGCTCTCACCTCACGCCTCCAATAATCAAAACCGGGACTTTTTGTAAATGATTTCGTAAATATATACCATATATGCTACGGAAGATTACAAAAAATATGGTTAAAAATATACATGGTAACTTTTATACACACTAGAAATAACTCCTAAAATTTTAAATTTTCAAAACTTTGAAGGGAATCCGGAGGAAGAAGATCGTATCAGAAAACTTTAAAATTTTAAACACGTCGTTTTGAACCCATTTGACACCCTTTTATCACTCTTAGAATTTGAAATGAACACTTTTTTTAAAATGACCCACCTTATTGTCTAACCTTCAACTAGAAACGTATTAAGATGATGTTTTGTACCCATCGTGTGGCGTGCGATGGACATCTTTTCTCTACAGTTTCGCATTATTTAGGCAAAACCATTTCTCAGTTATCAATGTGTTATCTTCTATGTTTATTCTGTATTTTGGAAAAGTCAAGCATCAAGAGGAATAAAACTTTATAACAAATTTCAGAAAACAGCAAAAACCAATTCTATATTAATTTTTCAGATTTCCAGCAAAACCGTATTTTTATCAAACGTCACCATAAACCCCTGAGACCCTGGAAAGTACTCGTTAGGAGAAAAAGTGTCAATAAAAAATTTGATACTAATCGTAATGTTCTTCAATACACTGATTGAGATTACTTGAAATAGGTTCGGGAAAACTCCAATAAAGATCGAGGTTCGTCGAGATTACAAAATGCTTTATTTGTGTTATCGTGAGGTTTACAATGGAAATTTAACTGGACCAGACGTTCGTCCTATTGTATTGCTTTATTATTATTATATGCTCTATGTATTTCTGGAGTCCAATTTTCTATCGTGCTTCATCAGCTATCTCCGTAACCATTTGTGCATTAGAACGACGATAGTAGACACTCTTCTAGGTTACCACTTAACTGATATTTGTTGAGACACCTAAAAACTTCATATAACTATCCATAGTAACGACATCTATTGAAGGATGTTGAAACAACATGTATAATCATATATACTACACTAACCACTGCGTGGAAGTCGAACACGCAACTTCCCGACTCGAAGACAAGTTCGTAATAGTTAGGCAATACATTGGCCTCCCACTGTGCAATATTGCATATGGAGTGGAAAGGGGTTATGATCAAAAGACTCAATTTGGGAGGCGGGTATGGGTACAGCAGCTCCGGAATCCATTTATTGGATATCCAACACCCCTGCCATAAGTCGCCCTAAGTGGTTCACTACTTTTGGTGACTTAGCAGGGGTGCCCGGATATATCTGGCGGATTTACTGTGTGGCGGGTCGGATTGGGAGGACCGGTATACCTTTTTCCTTCCCATTACTTCCTTCCCTTCCTTTCTCTAAAAAGACACAGCATTCCCAAAGATGATATAAAAAAATTCCCTCAGGGCCTCCTGTATGGAGATAATGTTAAAAAAATCCGAAATGCTAGCAAAAATTATTGATAATTTTTTTTTAATTTGCTAGCTATAAAGTATATAAAAGTTTGGATTCACCTTTAACTACAAGCAATGAGTGCTTATATAAACATCATTCATGAATCCTTATACTATTTGTACGATAATAAAAATAACTATAGTTAAAAAATATATATTTATGAACGAAATCCCATAAACATCAACAAGTATCACAATGTGCTTTCTATAGATCATCTGAGCCCTGTAAGAGTACAATAAAGCGAATACCTGCACCTGAAACAATGCAGAGCGGACGATAAAAAAAATACAATGCAATATTAAATCCTTTGCCATTCATACGGGCCATATAAAACGTTATTTATTTACAAGCGAATCCTGCCTCTGCACTGGGTACCTTGCTTGAGATTCATCTCCCCGAGGTGTGGCCAACTCTTGGAGACAATCGGAAATAAATTCTATTCAATTTATCATGTCTCCCAGATAGACTTCTATTCTATACTAACTTTTTGGTAAAAAAACGATATTTTCCACCTCCGCAAGTAATAAACACTTAGTTTATTTGATTAAAAAAAAAATCTTTTAAGAAGAAGATAATAGGTACTAATAAATCTAAAAGAAAATAAGAAAAAGAACAAGACACTGAAAAATAACGGTCGCAACTGGGACTCAAACACAGCATCAAAAAAAGTTAGTCAAGTATAATATTGTAAATTCTGAATTTTGGAATACTAAATTATCGGTTTTGAAAAAAAAGTAATGTGTTTCATTTAAATAAAATGATGCCACAAAGTGAATTTGCAAAGATTGAAGAAAAATTTGAAATATGTGATTGATAAAAATTACTTTAAAATAAGAGGTCCAATGACCGAGTTCGTCTAGGGGCTTGTCCTAGTAATACGGGAGATTCTGGGTTCGAGTCGCAGTTGAGATCGTTACCTTTATATTTTTCTGTGTGTTATTATTTTTTTTTATATTTTCGTTTAGATTCATTAATATTATCATCTTCTTCGATTATACATTACATTAATGGAAATAACCTTAAAAAGTTATTATAAAAGGAGAGTTTTGTATTAAAAAATTGATAATTAATAACAGCAGGTGAATTGTTTCGTGAGAACTTTTCTTTCATCAGGATAAGAGATTGATATAGGTTAACATTACAATGTTCAATCAGTGGCTCAGTTCCCGAGGAATTGAACACACGACGCCTCGGGTATTCAATTCCTCAGCCAACTAGGTCCTCCATCACGACACAAGCAACATTTTTCACTTCCTGTGAAGGTAGTAGGAGATTTTTATATATTGTCAGATTATTCGTTTCCCGGGAATGTTTGTCATTCTTTAAAAAAATAAAATATAATAATAATTCTTATAGATTTTTTTTTCTGTCATACAGTTGAAAGTTGCAAAATTGGAAGCCTTTTGTAAGTTGTGCATTGTAAGGAAAAGAGTGTTCAAGGTGTTTTTGTTTTTTGTGACCCAGGAGAGTCCGAAAATATTATTTCTTCTCTAAAGGCATGAACGGAAGCCTCGTATCAAACGCCCATTCCAGTAGGCAGTTCATACCACACTTACTCCTCAAACAAAGCGCGGCGATTGTTTCATTTAAGGCGATGTACCACGTGTAAAATTCAGGATCAGGCCGCTAACAATAAGGCTCCTTATGTAGGTGGCTATAAGGTTTAAATTCCCGTTTAAAACTAGCCGCCTGACTTGTTAATTCCAGAAAAAAAAATATTTCGATAAATTCAGGCACAATTGTTTAAATATTTTACGATCATTTTTGTTATTTTTGGGGTGTTATTCCGTATTGCGCTACCTCCTTCTTTAGCCAACGTTTCGATAATTTTCTACATTATACAACTAAACCATGACCGAAAAGTGGTTGTAAGTAGGAAATTTTGATATTTTAGCTTTGAACTTTCGTAGGCCTGATAATTTATATTTTTCTGGGCTTATAAAAAGACCAATCAAAAAGTAGGTAATCGATTATTTCAAAGACAAATATGTGTTCTAATGGCAGTAGTTAATAATTGGAGAATCTAAAATATTTCTAAGCGATCTAAAATTCAAAACAAATGATTTTTCATTACTCAGTGGAGCTACACAATGTAAGGAGGTCTATTTTAAGAGGTATGCTAAATATATTGAGGGAGATAGCATAAAACCAAAAACAATAACAAATAAAAACAAAATTTTATTATAACTGAATAAATCTTTGAATACGGGTTCATTATACGTAATGATCGACATCAGAACAACTACTCTGACAGTGACCACATCATAATATATATGAGACGATTAAATCTGTGGGAATAAAACACCCACTTCTCGTCTTGAAAAGCGTGATATCAGATAATTTAATTAACAATTCAGTCGAAATTTTATCGATATCAATTAAATTAAATCGTCATATAACGTTTAACGGTCGTAAAAACTGTTGTATTTTTAATTTGTATTAATGGTAGCAGACGTCTGGTTTCGGGGAGATGGCAGATATATACTTCATACTATAAAGTAGGTATACAAGACTGGAGCAAATGTAAGACAGGTAGCCGGTTCACCACTACATACAGACTCGGAGCGGTAGATCATTGTCAAAATTATATGTTCAAGTCAATATCGAACCATGGTTTAAAAGTTGACTCGTTGACTTGTTTTCCGAGGCGGATCAAGTAAGTACCTTACATAATACCAATGTGATGATTTTTTACTCTGCAATGTTTATAATAATGAACAGGAATCCATCTTACAAAACAATTCATGAGCTTTCTTATTTCCGTAGAAATAACTCTTGGAACAAGGAATAAGAACGAGTGTGTACATTTTACATAGCTCATTTTTATCGTTTATTGTAGATAATATAAAATTGGGAAACTTGCCGCATTTCATAAAAGCTGATTTTTATATATTTTAATACATGTCTCATTGATATATTTTATTTGCAATGGTATGGATATTCTTGTGTCAATGGGAAGGAAATTATTCTCATAGGACTTATATTATGTCATGCAAAAAATAATACGTTGTGATAGAGAATTATGTACCCACTCAATCACCTCAAGCAATTTCTGTTTAGGAAAAAGATATTCAACTAAAATGAATTATCAAAAATATTTAGTACTATTTTTATAATTCGCACAGAGAACTAATTGAAATGTTTTTTTTCTATTTTTCTATAAATTTTCTACTCGTAGAATGTTCTGATATCAAAACACGAAATTTGATACCGTATATTCCAATAAAATTCTGATTGGAGAACCGCTGCTACAAAAGGGGACAACCTATCTATCCTGTGACCTCAAAAGTTTTTTTTATACTGCGAACAAAAATGTCCCTTACCGGTGGCTCCGTAAGGCATAAAGTAGCCTGCGAGTCCAACCCGCTACCTTTTTGTCGTGGATCTCCTTTCATAATAATAATTCTTTTCGGTTGAACGGCACACATGTGTGTTTTTTGTTTCGTTTGTCCGTACCGATGTTACATTGTGTAACTCTTTGTGAATTGAGACGGAACTAAAAAGTTCTCAAAGGTAGACCATAATTCAAGCTTTACGTCTTCGGCAATATGACGTGGAATTAATCTTCAATTATGTTACTTTTGAAGTTTGGTCGGCGCAGTACTACATACACCGGCAGACTTTACTACACACATATACCTTCTGTACGTTTTCTACAGAAAACATCTCGCTCGACTATTGTAACCTTTCTGAGGAAGCTATGAACTGTGGGGGTAGGTAGCGACATCGTTTCTGGAGCTCACATCATCAAGCGGAACAAATTACAAATGTTTGCTTTTTTATTATTTTATTTACATTCCACTGTGGGTGATGTTCTATTCTCTATTGCCGAAGAACTAAATGCACCAAACTAGCGCCTTTCGTTACGCAATAGTATTATTTTATTTTTTATTATTAAATTATCGTTGAAAAGACGGGCAAAAACCAAAACATGTATTTTTGAACGTTTTTATATAAGTAAGTTTGTGGTAAGTCTCTAACTTTAAGCCACAGTTGTAATTATGTACACGGAGAAAAATGTTATTCTAAAATACGATCATTTTATTCGTAAAACGGTTAAAAACGGAACTGAAGTTCTTATGAACAAATTAACAGGGTTTCAATGTTTATTGGCGGAAACATGTAAGAATAATTTTTTGGTACGAAATTACGTACCTATATCAACAAATCATTCTTACATGTTCCCGCCAATAAACATTGAAACCCCGTTAATTTGTTCGTAAGAACTTCAGTCCTGTTTTTAACCGTTTTTACGAATAAAATAATCGTATTTTAGTATTATTCTTATGTAAATTTGTTCGAACTTCAGTTCCGTTTTTAACCGTTTTACGAATAAAATGATCGTATTTTAGAATTACATTTTTCTCCGTGTAGGTATGTCGTTAAGTCTCTAGTTTTCAGTCATCAGTTATAATTATAAGCCTTAATCGTAAGTCACTAAATGTAAGATTAATTAGTTGTAAGCCACTAATTATTATTATAAATTTAGTTGTAAGCTAGATATGTTTTTTTATATGAACTGCTCAACCCCCAACTGTCCCAACTGCTTTCGTCTGGAGACAGTGAGACCACGGGCGGCGCCCCCCATCGGGGTATGTTGTGAGGTTGAATGTAGTGGGGAGGGGAAGAAGACAGAGGAGGAAGGTGGGAACGTATCTGGCTATTCAGATCTGGTCACAAGACATGGCAAAAGCCATTTCAAGCAACGTTCCAAATTAATTGTGATATTACACAAATGAATCAAATAAAATTTAATTGCGCTCACCGAGATTTAAACCCACGACCTTTAGATTGCTAGTTGAGAGCCTTACCCCTCGACCACGGAGGCCTTCGGAAATGTATGATATAATATTTGTTAAGCGCCTCTGAGGTGATTTTTAGCCAAATATAATTATCAAAAAATTATAGTTTTGCATTATCAAGGATCAACGAAGGTCAACAAGAAAGTTCTGACAGAAGGGAAACCTCATAACTTATTGATACAATACTAAGAAGCAGGTTAAATCCTTCCCTACTTCATTAAACACTCAATTTCTTTTTTGTCATAACCCGTTCTTGAAGTTCTAGAAATCTGTATCCGCTCAGAAAGACAATATAAGTTTGTCGAGTCGACTGTCATTGTGCCTACAGTACCTATGTATAAATGCCAATAGATGGGTAATGGTAGCGTACCATACGAGCATACGGCCACGGGGCAATATCCGAAGATGCGGAACACTATGGAAGTTTTGTTTTAGTTTGGGCGGCAGTAAGTGGCTCTGCCGTGGAGCAAACAATAATCGACAGGACAAAGCCTGTAACAACTGTGATAACAGACCACGGGGAAAGAAATAAAAAAGTTAACTTTGGATTTTAAATGTAAATATTGAACTCCGATCCGCTTTGTTTCGCCAGGGAGCGAGAGTCTTTATACCTGCCGACACGGGGTCAATGCGACCCGCTCCCGTATTCAATCCACAAACCCTTTCTACTCTTCCTCTGTTATCCTACAGGAAGTTAGGCAATAATGGCATTATGCGCAAGGATGCATCGAATTTGTTTGTTATGCATATCGTGTAAGTCAAACTAGATCACACGAATAGATAAGGACGAGGGTAAAAACGTTCGGCTTCTTACTGCCTGTGACTTGTGTAAAACAGTCAGCAGTGGGTAAATTATTATGTCCTCGGACTTCAGGATAAGTACAAGGATCCATTTTAATATGCTGTTCCGACTGCTGAAGTAGATAATAACAACAAACGTAGACAGTAGTTCAATGCCTTTACATCGAGACACGATTCCTATATTTGCAAATACTCTTTCTGATTCGAAGATTTGAAAAAATTAGTAAGGTTTTAATGGCAAAAAAAGACATATTTTCATAGTATGAAATATCTGAAGTATCTTTGAAAAAAAATTCAATTAAAAATATCAATAAATAAGTCCGTGAGAGCGAATCTCCAGAGGCGCCTCGGAAAAAAGTTGTTATGCGGTGAACATCATAACTCGTTACCGGATTATCTGAAACAAAAAAATTGAAGAACGATAATGTATATAACTTGTCATCCTTTCCGAGCATGATTGCAGATCGCCAATGTACAGAGAACAGTTAACATCCAATAAATTCAGAACTCTTCATCGATGAAAACTGTCATTCTTTCCATGGCGATCTTCAGTCATGCTAGGGAACGATATCAAGTTACTTTATCGATCGACTGTGCTGGATACCCAAGAATACATAAATATAACTTTTTTCGTCCATAACTTTAATTTCTTTTAAAAATATATCGTTTTTATTGATATAATGCGTGATGGAATTTAAGTTATTTTTTTTTTTTAATTTCACGCCCAGCTGTTCTTTCACATTTTTCTTATTTTTTAACATAAACAACATCTACATAAATGAGCATAAGTTCATCATAAAAACGAAATACTCCACAATGCAAGATGGAAAATAGTAGATTAAGAATAGTAATGTAAAAAAAGTACAATTAATAAAAATGTATTGAATCGAAACAGAGCTAGGTAGTTTGTTTAATTAAATTTGTTATTTTGCTTTCCGACATATATTCTAGATCTGTTGTCAGTTTTCACAATAAAACAGCTCGATGTTGGTTTGTGAGGTATATGGAAAGAAATATAGTACTATAGTTTAGGCAGCCATTTATTGAATTTATGATTTTATATGAACAAGGTTAAGTTAATGTTCTACGTTCGGATAATTTTAATACATTTTTTAGTCACCGATTGCCACATCACCTTGTAATAACTCATTCTGAAGTTAATAAATCTTATGAATTTATTTTGAATCTTTTATTTCTTCAAACTTCGCAAAATCACTTTGTGGCGTCATTTTGAATTAAATTAAAACAAATAACTTTGTTTAAACCACTAATATAATCAATTAGTAATGACATTACTACCCTGACGAAGAAACCATCGGTTTTGAAACATGTAGGTAATTGTGATTATATTAGTGGTTTAAACAAAGTTATTTGTTTTAATTTTATTTTATTTTGAATCCTTTCTATCGTGAGTGAATGAAGTAGAAATCGATTTGACTCATATTATGATCATATATTGAAACAATTCGAAACCTTTCCCCACTTTTCTTTTAAATTATTAACCGTTACTGTTTACCATCTTCAGCTGACGATGACCATAGTAGGCAAAAATTGCTAGAATCTATAAAAAAAAATTGTTTTAATGAATGTGCCCTTAATTCTTGTATTTTTGTTAGGATTAGAGCAAGATCGATTGGATGGTTGTTAAATTATTATTATAATTTTTTGTGAAAACTCACAAAAGTCAATACAGCCAAAAATATCGCCAGTAAAAATTGTTAAGTGTCCGATGACACCGTGTGGACTGTAAAACTAAATTATGTGGCGAAATTACGAGTGTATAAGATTGTGTTTTTAAATCGACAAGGGGGGAAGGAAACGATAGGAATGGCCCTTACCTTGATGATGAGGTGACAGCTCCCAGTTCTTCTTTCACGATCACTTTCCAATGATGATGACCCGATGGTCTTCACGACAATTATAATATATTCAAATTATTGTTATTTGCGAGATTTGCGAAATGCTTGTACAAGCCCGATCCAATGGTCAAAGATAACAACTGAATGTTTTTATTCAAAACAAGGAAGTCCAAAAGTGTTATTTTTTCAAGTGTTTTTAAATTATCTTCTTTTGCTTCTTGGGTAAGGGCCTTGATGTGAAAGGAAGGGAATCAAAAGGAAGGAATATTTGGTAAGGAACATGGGTATAATGGATTAATGTCCTAAAGTTATTTCAACACTAAACAAAAATAATAATAAATAAAATAACATCCTTATGGTAAAAATTATAAAAAAACAGCTTTTTATAAAAGTATTGTGTCTAATAGTCTACTATCTTCGGCATACTTTACCACAGCAGTATACGGGCTCTTCGGGTCACATGGTCTCGTAGCCGAGTTGTGCCGAAAGTGACCGAAGGTAGATTTACGAAGATTAGGTTGGAGGCCCTCCGCAGATCAAAACTAGCCTTCGGCCTGTAAGGACGTTTTTACTCACAAGATAATAAACTGAGAGATAAAGAACAATACGATAATAAACTGTGTTATCAAGAACCTAAGTCTTTCAATAAAGCATCCTATAGGTTAAGGAATAAGTCCTGGAGAATACAACTCCCAAACTCTACTTGCCAAATTAAGTTTTTCTCTGTAGAGAATATAAAAGATATTACAATAAACGAGAAAATTTAAAAGATTTTTACGAAAAGCATCGCACTAACTGTACCAAATTTTATCACTTAAATTTCTTTAAAAAATAATAGAATACTTAGTTTCAACCACGTTTATTGTTTAAAAAACCAACACGTTTTGTAATTCGTAAGTAAACTTTACTTTTTAAGTGAAACTTAAGTGAAGTTAAGCATTGCTTGACGAACATGTTGGTTTTTAAACAATAAACGTGATTAAAACTAAGTATTTCTATTAATTTTGAATTAAATGGCGCCACAAAATATGTTTGCGTATTTCAAATAAGTGCACTTGAAATTGCGAGAATTTCGGTTATACCAAACTTTCTTTCTTCGCGTGAGTCGTGAAAATCGATTTTCCAGTGAAGAATTCTCAATTAACACGATTGAAAACTTCCCAGACTGTCGAAGGCATCGGCATCTCTTCCCCGTGAATGGAGGCAGCTCTGTGCGTGGTAGCCGGTAGCATCTCCTATCTTTCCCATCTTCCCTCTATCTTTCTCATGTAATATGCATGGAGGACGGTTACTCATAAAGCGCTCAAAACGGTAGCGAAGTCAGCACGTACCCGCTGCCTCGCTGTATCTCAAGCTAAGTATATTAATTGAACCGAATCAGCGGGTAAATAAATAGTCAAACTAAGCCTTTGAGGAGACGCACTCGCTGATGGAATCTAAACACATCGCCGGAATGCTAATCTTTCCTGTCAATTAATACCGACACATTTGCAAAACACACCAGTCACGTAGATATTATCAAAAAATCTAATAATCAGATAAACATATCTATAACATAAAGCACGACTTTATTAAAAGTTTTTCGTTTATAATATATTATTCATTAAAATTAATAGTGACAACTTTTTTGCTTTCTGAACCCATTATCAAACTTTGGTGAAGCCATTTACAGACGATATATTTATATTATATACATGTAAATTTGGGCGGCGGGCATGGGTACCGTCGCCCGGGGAATCATTTATTGGATAGCCGACGATTTTACCTTGCCTACTCCTTTAGAGAGAGAAAATAACTGGGAAGACATAGAATCGACCATTCAAGACCGGATATTATTTTCAGAGCTTGATGATAACGATGTCTTATATGAAATGTTAAAATTGGTAACTCCGTGCAGTCCAGGATGTTACTACTGAATGAATGGTGAACCGAATCTTTGTCAATACCAATCTTTGGAAATCTCGCCTCTTTCTCGAACAGGCAGTTCTCCAATACAACTCAACCATATATATATTATATTATATTATATTATACTATATTAGTCACCATGATACAGGCAGCCGCCTAGTTTGGTGATTTAATATATCAACTTTATGTAAATGTCACAATTATGTAACATGTATTAAATAAATAAATAAATAAATAAACCAATCTTCCAACATTGACAGAGCTGGAAGTGTTTGTACTCTTCCAATTTCATCTCCTAAATGGCTCAATCGAAATGGATTCCCCGAGAACTCGCCCATTTCTGAAGATTCACCTTCTATCCTTCTATTCATCAAGTGCCAGCTCTGCCGTAGGTCACTCCAAGTTGTTCGCTATGTTTGGTGACTTAGCAGGGAAGCCCGGATTCACGGAGTGTGGTTCACGAGGCGGGTCGGATCGAGGAGAGTCGGGAGAGTCTGATTGAGGGAAGTATTTTGACCTGTCCAACCAAAATCTCTCTGCCCATCGCTGTTCACTTCATTTGGAGGGATGGATTCGTCGGTAACTCTTGGACACACCCGCCTCCAGATTCCTACTCACTATTTACTCCCAATAAATTCCTCTCCTTCTTCTCCATGAAGGCCTCGAGGGAAATTATTTTCCTCATGGCCTTCTGTAAAAAAAAAATTTAAAAAAATGTAGATAAAATGAAAAACAAATTGCTTTTATTTTTATTACCCATGCCCTTATTGATTTCCGAATAAAATGTCTGAAAATATGAATGGTTAATTTTATTGTTTAAATTTTACTAAAGGTCGATAAAGTAAGGTGTATTTTTATTAACATACTC
Source organism: Limnephilus auricula (assembly GCA_951813805.1). Taxonomy (NCBI): domain Eukaryota; kingdom Metazoa; phylum Arthropoda; class Insecta; order Trichoptera; family Limnephilidae; genus Limnephilus; species Limnephilus auricula. The sequence goes on along the minus strand of OX638388.1, from coordinate 4,261,425 downwards.
TTTTTTTATAAACTAAATTGAATATATGATAGATAAACTTGTAATTAAGATGGAGTTCTACAAATTAACTGACAACATTTAATAAAAAATGACTCAACATCTTCACTAAAAAGTGGGAATCTGTTCTAAAATTTTATTTCTTTCCTTCCTTTTTAAAATGGTAACCGACTGGGCCAAGAGCCAAAGTTTTAACCTATCTTCCATGAAGGTTATCGTCTCTATCACGAGTAGGTCGATAGCAACTAATAATACTGTGATGCTTTATTATAAAAGAAAGTTTTTTACAATAAAAATATATAAATTTGTTTTAGACCACTTTAAATTTTAATTAAACTCTACCGGTTTCGAAAGAACCCTTCCTTTGTCAGGAGAATATTAAAACTATCATATGATACAGAATATTGACAGATATATACTAAAAATTTGGGTGTTTGAGTGGGAGGTTGGAGGGATTTTGAGGGGGAAGGGGTAATTGCGGGAATTCCGGCAATAACAGAGAACAAATTTATATATTTTTATTGTAAATATGGCGAGCTATAAAGTTAATTCTTATTAGTTACGAATATGAAAGTTTTTTTGTCAATTGTAATTCAAACAAACAACGCTTGGAATCAACCATATTTGTCCAAGCTCCCATAGGTCTCAAATAAATTATTGTTTCCCCCTTACTGTCATGGTGAGAATTGTGATCTTAACTGTATTAGAATGAGAAAACTCCAAGGTTTATATTCAAATCTAAAAATAAAGCACAGAATATGAAAAAAAAATCTGAAGCTTTGGGAAATTTTTATTAATTATTTTTACATGGAATGACAAACAAGTGAGGTGACGATAACGTTCAAAATACACTTTTCTAATAAAATCTCTACGTGTTCTTTTTTATCGTTACCAGTAATTTCCACCAGCCATTTTTTAACTTTTTTATGTTTGTATTAAAAAATTTAACATACACAAAATTATATTTTTATTTCTAACAATAACCAACGTATTTCATCATATTTCTAAAACAATTTTTAGTTTTCAGATAAGTTCAGAAATGTTCCATTTATTTGGATTTTACTCAAAGCGGAAATATTTCTACCTTCTGACAGAAAACGTCCCATTTGCATATTGTTCTTTATTTTTGTACCATCGTTTAGCCTTGAAGAAAGTAGTACCAATGACCTTACGATATGATATTTTTCCAACAGTATTCTTGAAGCGTACCACACAATATCATACCGCCCTAATACAAGTCCTATTATCTTAAGTGAATCCAGCAGCTAATGTATGTAGAACCGTGAGGTAGCTCGGCGCTGTGCCCGGAATGGGAAATGTATCCGGAGGCTGTGTGCTCCACTACACTGTGCCCTGTTCCCTGTAGCCTAGTCTAACCCCTGTACCACTGTTCCCTATAAATACCCGTGCGCTATGCCTGTCTGCGCGGCACTCGTCATGGGCGGGAGTGAGCGGGGTGCTGATGCGGCCTGACCGTGAAAACCTTCACGATCAGCTGCTCCCTACTGCTCTATGCAACCTTCGGCGCCCCTGGAGTGCTGAAACTCTAAATTTATGGCGTCGCGGCGCCTATCTCTGTATTATAAGCACGTCAAATTCATATTATGCATTTGGCGCTCAGTTTTCTTTGATATGAAATCGTTTTTTAAGACCACAACTTAATTTCGTACTCATGGATAATGTTACAATGTTGAGTTACCAGAGCATTAAGTTGCAGTTTTCAAAACCAAAACATTTTAAAATATGTACAATGTTCGTTCGATCTTCTACATATTATATTATAATTTCTAAGCATATATCTTTTCTGTGATTTAATATTTAATACTACGATGATGTACCATATCATCAAACATACTAATTTCAATTTTCTGTACTACAGGTTAGTTATTCTTCCGTGAAATCTAGTTCAATGAACTAAAATTTGCTTTCATAGCATGTGTCATTTTCAAAATTGTAACTGATTATTTTAAGGTACATTATCACACAAGTGATAATGTACCTACCTACAATATAACATATTTCAATTTCCATTTTCTGGAATTGATTTGTCCAGAATTCAGACTATTTGTTGGTTTTCCACAGATCTGCGTTATTAGATAGTTTTTCAAAACCAATTTAATTTTATTACACTAAAATTCTCAATTACCCATGGGAATCAGTGGGACCAAGGCACCCTCCAAGATAATTTGGATGGTGAGAGATTGGTGTTAAATAGAAGTAAATGGGGGAATTGAATAATTGTTGAAATATACCTGCGTGTTGAAAATTGTCAAGAAAGCTTCTTTCCACTGTTCCAGAAATACGGTTTCATTAAAAATCAAAATAACTGCTTTCGAATTATATTAATGCAAGTAGGCATTCATTATTGTTCTAGAAGTTAGAAAAAAACGATTATCGTCGGATGCAACTTTCGAAGTGTCTTCAATTTAAAACAAGCGTTAGCAAACCGATCTCACAAAGACACAGTGTACTCTAGTGTAGTATTATTCTTAGCTCGGTTGATAACAATATTGATATGGCTTAAAGTCAATTGTGAATTCCGTCCGCGATGTTTGTTCAAACACCTGCCTGGTATTGATTAATGTCCATCCAGTGTTGCCTCTGTCCGCTGCCATTGCCGCTAACCGCTACCGCCACCACTGCAATATCGTCGGTATACTGATAAAACCCACTAAGTGCATGAATGACGATTTTGAGAAAAATCAATTTGAAAGTTTGACTGTGTAAAAGTCATGTTCGCATTCTAAATTTTCAGTTCTGTAAAATGCTGTTATATTTATAGTTTAATTAACTTATAATTTTCATAAATAATTTCAACTTAATAAATTGTTTAACCCCAAAAAAAGTTTCTAAAGATAAAATGGTGGGATTTTAACTGGTTTTATCAGTACACGATATAAGCCAGTACTTTAAATTTAATGCTCAAGAAAACGTTAAATAGCTTCAGAGGATTTAATTTGTAGAGGAATTAAACCATTATTAAGATAATTTTATTGTGTATTAAAACAAAATGTTAAAATAAATACAAAATTGCATTTTTAATTATCTAAATCATAAAAAGCGTTCAAAGAAAAAATAAAATAATGAAACTATTTCGATATTTAAAGGTAATATTAATTAAGGCAAGAATGAATTATTCTTGAGTACCATTATCTTCAAGCTCACATTCATCATCAGCGGGCTCCGGAACTCGATCCTTCAGATCGATATTAGTGCGGAGTCCATTGTACCATCCATGTAATTCTTCAGGGATAATTCCCTTTTGACACAGTTTCAGTAGGTCATTTTTCTTGGCCTGACTTATCGCCAGTGGTTCAGGTTCTTTTGGTTAGAGTCGTTTTAAGTCTCGGAGAATAAATAACTTTGGAAACATTATTTATTTGTGGGCCAGGTGAATTAAGAGAAGATCTTGTAATTGATTTTCTGTCAAGTGCTTTAAAAATTTCTGCAATATTTATGTGATGAAATGTGTCAGACATGTCATAATTGAAGAAGATTTTTTTCCGTTTCTCCTTTCACATATCTCAATCTTTTTATTTTTAACCATCTAACTTGGTTGCCTTGGTCATCCTACGTTCTGTTTATCATAACCTTGTCAGCGAGGTCTTTCAAGTCGATAAATTCATCATGTTTAAACTCTTTAACTTTGTATGGCTTGACGGTAACTATTTTTTGGTCAATTTTGCGCTTTTTTGTGATCTAGCTCGTTCGAAGATATTAACCCAATCATGCTTAGTATATTCAGAAGACTTTTTCTTAACATGTTCTATGCTACTATGCATTGAATCTGCTTCCATATGTGTGTGACCAGATTCTAGAAATTTCTGCTCAATTATGTTGATGTGCTCAATGTGTTGAACGGCTCAGAGTAGTATTACTGCTACATATTGGTTTCGATTCTGCCCTCCGCATGTGTCAGAGAAGAAGCTTATTTCATTAATATAGTCCGGTAAGTAATTTTTGAGGTAGTAGTACAGGATAGAGCCTATTTCGCAACTCCCAAGCTTTCCATTTATTTCGGACCATTAAAAACAGTACGCATTGTTGGGGGCAGGTGCCTCATATAATGTAAGATTATAAACACATAATTTTCTTGCATAGTAGAGAAGGCCGACTTTTCCGCTTGGTATTTGTAAAACTGCCTGTAGATCGAATGTTAGCGACATGAAGTTGTTTTCATTGTTAGACCTCTCTTTATCTTTTTCCTTCTCCGTATTGCAAATATCTTTTCTTTCCTTGTGTTCTTTGTAGTTTTCTTCTAATTTGCTTTTATCACCAGCCTTTGCATAGTTTGAACAAATTAGGCACTGATCCTTCTTTGGTACGAAGAAACTTAGATTGTAATTTTTTGAAAATATTCGTTGGTATGTTATTTCTGTAACCAGTTCGGTAATATCCGTTTCTTTGCAATGCTCCACGTATAATAATAATAATAATGTTTTATTCCATTTATAGTGCAATCCCACACGTCCCATATAGTTAAAAATACAGTTAAATTAAAAATAAAGTAGAACAATTAAAAGAAGGTACAAAGTTATAAATAGGTAATCAATTTATGCGTGGTCTTGAGTGAGCTCGGGCCCAGCGCTCACTCAGGAGTGGCGCTTGGTTCTGGAAGGCTACGTTCTCCACCGTGTTGTTGGAGGCCATTAGCCGCATCCTGGCTCCAGTGACCCGGTGGACCTTATGGACAGAGAGCTGTCCAAATTCTTACGATTTGACAATTTTCTCACGTAGTGAGACTCCATGCTTGGAAATGATTCAATGTGTGATTTCACATGATTAAAGATGTCCACCTTAGATTTATGTGGAGGCTCTTTTTGACCTCTCTTGTCATCTTGAGTGTAAAATCCCTGTGCATTTTTATTCTTGATTGCGAGTTTTATAACGTCTGGTGATATGCAGATAGTTTTGGTCATAAAATTTTGGCAAACTGTTATCTTGTCATTCCCTTTGGGAAAAAAATATTTTCTTTGCATACGATCTTTGTTTTTTGGGTCAATAGTCAATGCTTAACTATCTAAACGTCGCTATAACAGTCTGTTGAAATCACTTATTTGCATTTAACGTATTTTAACTGTCAGCACTCTTCATTTTAAAATCACCAACATGGCCCATTCAAAACACCCATAAGACTTTAACTGGTTTCAACTGTTAACAAAAAATCATTTCGTTCATCCGTGTTAACAAATCATACCGGTTATAGTAATTTAGGGTTTTTTAATTGAAATTATTTCCTGTGAACGTGCATGTAATGAACAAATAAATAACGCTAAAGCGATTTAAATGGTTTTACGTGATATAATATTATTCGTTCAGCAAAGTGAAACATACCCATAAAAAAAATTAAAATGTTATAAATTGTTTTAATAGAAGATATTTGAAAAAAGTTTCCACTAAAGGGATTTAGTTGTTTTCAACGGAATACATTTTTAAGTAACAAGAGGGTTAGAGGTTTTTAGAAAATTCTAACTTTAAAAGGAACCATCGAAGGATGTTGTGGGTTTTAACAGTCGATAGAGCTCATGAAACTGAACAAAACGGCATTTTTAACTCATTTCGGCAAGTTTTGTCATTTAGCTGGTTTTACCAGTATACCGACGATATTATTGTCCACTGTAGCCCTTCAAAAGTCGGACGTATTTTGTCAAAGTTAAAATATTTCCGCTTTGCAATAAAATCCAATAAATTGAATATTTATGAAGTTATCCGAAAACTAAAAACTATTTTAGAAAGATGATAAAATACACTTTCACATTTTATTATTAGAAATAACCATGTAATTTTTAATTTAAAAATTTTGAGTGCAAACTTTAAAAAGGTTTTAAAATGGCTCACCTTACGTTTTTTCTTACTAAAATAATTGATAACGAAAAAAAATGAAAACACACTCATATTTTATTAGATAAATGAACTATAAACGTTCGTGTCACTTTTTCATCGTTTGATATAAAAATAATTCATAAAAAAATTCGTTGGGGTCGGAATATTTGGTTTCATAAAGGTGTAGGTACATATTAATTATTTTGTTAACTTTTAGATTTTAATATAATATAGCGTGTTATTTTCACTTTCCAATACCGTTTAGATCACATTTCTCATTATGATAAGTAAGGAAGGTACAACGATTTATATGAGACCTGTGTAAGCTGGGACAAATATGGTCCCCTGTGATTAAACGGGCGATTATATTATTGGCCACTGCTCGCCCTGTGTCTGCTCTGCCTCAGTACGTCTGTCCTTGTTCCCAGACGGAAAGCTCGCGGACCACGACAGACAGACTTTTCTCAGAAGACAGAATGGTTTATTGGTTGAGATGTGCGACTGGGCCGATTCTTACGAAAGTTTGAGAATTAAAAAAAATATTGGTAAATCTTAATTTTGGTGCTCACAGAGCAGTAGTCAGTACAGACAGAGTAACTTAAACTTGAAAGACTTGGTCACCTCATAAATGCATAGTTTTTGCAGTGGAAACTTTGGAATGTTTGTAACAGTAAATAATGACGTGCGAAAATAAGAACTATTAAACATAATGAAATATCTTAAATTTGCTGAAAATATTTACATCTATACATGGCGTTAAGGGACGTACTCGACTTACTTTTTTAACAAGTAGTTTCTGACATTATTTGGAGTAAAGAATGTTAACGAAATTTAGGCCTCCGGCGACTTTAAATGTTTTTTTTTGTTCTTCAAAACAACAAACTAAAAAATTCGTCCACATGCTATGACTTCTCACTCAATCGAGTAACCGCCCAACCCCTCAACCACCCGACCTGTCCAATGCCTACGATTTTTTTTTTGTTTTAGGTCAGGAAAAAATATCAAAAATGTCTCAAGACAACAAAATTTGTTTTACATTTTTTACTCCAAATAATGTCAGGAATCAGTGGTTAAAGTGAATCAATTACCTACGTCCCTTCACGTATAGATATCGGTCCAAAAATGGACCACATTTTCCTACCATTCGTAAAACATTTTTTGATTTTTTTTTTCAAATCTTCCCGCATCCTGCAGATAACGTTATTTGAGAACTGAAAGTCTATTTGTATTAATTATTAGTACATGTCACTGTTCTTTCATTTACTTTTGATGTACTACTCATTTCAATTCAGTTGATAGCAAAGTTTTTTCAAACTGCCAACTGTCAACAATCTTGTTCTTTTAAAATTTCGAATTTACGTGTATTCTAATATATTTGTGTAATAATGATTGAATTATCAATATTTTTATTTCTGTTTACATATCCATATAATTAAAAATGAAGCGAGTTATCTTTAAAACAGTGGATTTTCGTTATTTATTTTATTTATGATTGCGCGAGATGGAGAATAAAGAAAGCATTAATCGAGTTCATTATTATTATAGAATAAAGATAATAAATGAATCTATATGGTTTAATGCAGTTTTTTTGGTAAGTACATTAAAACATATTTTATTACAATCAAATTTGTGCTTTCGACATAAGTGAATTCATTGGCTGTATAGCACTTTAATTTGTTTATGTGTTTACATATACAAATGTGTAGTAATGATTTTTTTAACGTGGGCGGGTAATTTTCAAAATCAATTTTTAAACGTGGCGAGCGCTCAAGGCGATTTTTTATAATTCTCTGTGTCACTCCAGTGGCTAAGTAACCTTTTTTATGTGTTTTCTCGTGGTATAAAACATATACTTTTCATGTTTATCAGGGTTATTATGAAGCGAAGGACGTGAAAACAAATAAACTCTTTATATTATTAAACACCAACCACCCGAACGAAGATTTGTGATTTTGAGCTACAATTCAAAAAATGCATTTTGTAATTAATGCCTACATTGGAGGAGGAGGAAACCATTTATGAGTTTGGAATACCAAAGATTTTTTTTACGTTAAAATAAATAAATTTTTATTTAAACATAACAGAAAAAAAACCTATTTATAAATATTATATCTATAATATTCTTGGTAGTCTTTGAACTAAATAAAATTATTGCATAAGTCCCAAAATGTGCACGTACACAATGTACAGATTGTACAGCCTCCAAAGTTGGTTCATCTAGTCCTCTACCACTTAAAACTAGTTATGCAGATTGGTAATGAAGTAACAAGTGGCTGGTACCATCGACTGGAAGCAGTAGCCGGGTGCTTACCTAATTAAAGTAATTGATTGGTGGGTATAATCAAACATTCAAAAAATAAACTAATAACATTGCCAGGTCTTTAATAATGCCTGTCTTTTTAGGCTACCTGTGTTTACGAAGGTGGGCGAGATATATATTTTACATACATACTTCATATTCGTCCTAAAAATGGACGTACATACATCTACCAAATGTGAACTTCTTAACAAATATTTAATTGATGTTTTTGGAAGTGGGTATAAATATATTTAAAATTTTTGAAATGTTTTTTGGAGAACTTTGGTGAATACTAACATATTTAATTTCAAGTTGATCAAACACTTTACACTTTACGTTTCATATAAATGATTTTTTTAATTTAAAAAAACGCAAAATCTTTGACATCATTAAAGTACATAAATACATATTTTAGATGCTGTATCATTTTTTTAGTTATAAGAAGTCTTTAGTTGTAATTAACTAAAAATATGTGTCAGTATTTACTTAGTTGTATGCTATATGTCTTAGTTGTAAGTCACCAGCTATAAGCCTCAGTACCTACCTAGTTTTTTAGCTATACGCTTTAGTTGTGATTCACGAGTTATAATTCTCAGTCACAATCTTGCTATAAATCTAAGTTGTAAGCCACCAGGTATATGTCTCAGTACCTTAGTTATAAGTCTTGGTTGTAAGTCACTAGTAATAAGTCTTAGTACCTCCCTAGTTTTTAGCTATATAGTCTAAGTTGTAAGTCACTAGTTATAAGTCTCGGTGCTTACTTATTATCGAATTATACGTCTTAGTTTTAATTCACAATATAAATCATAGTTTGAAGTCTCTAGTAATTAATATTAGTTATAAGTTATTAGTTAAGTCTATTTAATAATGTATAGGTTGAATAATTTATTTTCTATTTTCAGGTGAATTTCCCACGAAAACAAAGTCATGTAAATAATCGTAAAATAATAATTATTCTTTTTTGAGGGGTCGTATAAATGAAAAAAATTTATTACCGAAGAATTATGAAATATACTAATACTTCAATAAATAATGCGATTTGGCTTCTAAACTTCAATAAATTATGCGATTTGGCCTATAAACATCAATAAGTAATGCGATTTGGCATATAAACTTCAATAAGTAATGCGATTTGGCATATAAACTTCAATAAATAACAGCGTTGAAAGAAAGTTGTAAATTAATTATTTTAAATTCTGATAGATATTGATATGATATGATGATACATTGTACATCAATGTTTCGTGTACACATCGAAGACGTCGGCCGATAAAATAATTACTCAATAGGTTTAGATCAAGTTATTTATTGTATTTCATAGATTATTATCAATTGTGTTGGTATATTTATAACATTTTTTGTATGTTGATTGACAGATATTATCTACTTAATATTACATTGTTGAGTTCATTGAAGTGGAAACATGGAACAAATTACGCGATTATCATAGATCTCTAATCGCAGGATATATCGTTTCGTTGCTCATTAACAACATCGTCAAAGTTAATAAGTCGGTAGAGACCGAATGAAAAAATCTGTCGTAGATATTGCAACGCTGCAGTCATTCATTAAACAATTAAAATAAAACATAAATCAACCGGGTCTGCAGAACGTCGGAGAAAACAATCCGCAGCTTTTGAACTTTTTACGTCGGATCGATCGATATTCAATAGAATCCCAAGCGCGCGGGATGGCATTCCTTTGGGACGAGAAGCAAGCAGGCAAAAAACCCGTCCAACCTCTACCAGCCTCCGCAGCAGAGAGCAGAGAGCTGTGAGCAGTAGCCGAGGTGGCGGTACACTGGCCCAATACCCAGTGGGAACTGGTATTCCGGATGCACTCTGATTCATCAGCGAAATATCGATGAGGCAGGTACATCCCTACTTCTGTAGACAGGACCTGTACAGGACCTATCTGCATAACTGCCTACCTGCCCTTTCTTTACGATTGCCGTCTAACTTACTTTATTGGTTGTTTGTTTTGATTTTGGTCGTAAAATGCTACTACAAAAACCAAAAGAAATTTTAATACAAGGGTGATTGAATATATGAGCTGCCTAAATATAAATGGTAGATGTGTTCAACTACACGAAACAAGATTCAAAAATTCTATAATAGCGTACCTCTTAAATAATTACTAATTTGAACATAATAATTATAATTTTGTAAGATTCATAGGTTCAAAATATTCGGATTCGCTAAATTTACTCCACAATTGCCGTATTACAATAACTTTTGTATGGAAAAGCAGGTATAGAATGGACGTATTAAGTAATAAATAAATAGTGTAGATAGTTCATTCAGAACACGCGTTATATTTAATTGATAAAGATCCATTCTTCCAAAAATATTCTGGAATAGATTTAAAACATAGAAATGGGATAAGTCTACTACCAAAAAACATGAACTAGTGTAGATTCTAGATGCTCTAAAAATCAATTTAAAAAAATCAATTTTCTAAATAAACAATTGAATTGATCGAGTAGCCCAATTTCAGAAAGGTGTGTTCCCTTCTGTTCCCCTACACCCACGTTTACCCCCCTCTCTTTTCCCTACCCTCTTCCCACCAAGAAAATGATCAAACTACCTCGTCCATGTTTCCTAATTTACTGTAATTCTGTATTAATTTTAGTACCTACCTACGCATGTAATTTATTTATTATATATCCAAAATTGTAGCACATATCCTAAATTCGTTAGGAAAGCATTATGAAATATAATTATTATAAGTAAATAAAAAAATAAACAAATAATATCCTTGATGGAAATAAATTAAAAATTAAACCATTATTAACCTACAATATTTTGAATCGTATCGGAATGTTTACCTATTTTTAGTGTCAATGTCTAAACAAACCGTAGCGGCTCGGGGTCGGCGGGGCGCGGGCGGGCCTAAATATATTCAAATGTATGCGCCATTAATTCCGGAAGCATAACCGGCGAGACAGGCTGGCCCGGCCCAGGGGGGTTTGCATTGCGACCGAGTCAAGGTTCCGCCTGCTGTCACAGGATCGATCCGAACCTTTTTATCGCTGCACCCACTGTCGAGTTGTCACAAATATCTGATCAAACTGCTAATCTAACAAGAGTGACTTTTTGATATCGACCCTTTGGAATTACAAGTTTCCATCTGTTCCGGTAACGTCATGCGATAATAAACACTAAAGTAGATTATTATAGATCCCATTATCGCATGATGTTACCGCAACAGATGGAATCTTGTTATTCAAAAGGGTCGATATACTGACATACAGAGCTTCGGGCCGAAAAGGCACCTTTCTCTTCCATCATGAGTTTAAATACTGGTTGTTGGAAAAATAGAAATAAGTTGAGTTGTTTTTTAACACCACACAGCACATGCTTCCGTCTAGAGTCAGTGAGACTATGGCATCCCTAAATGGGGTATTTTATGAGGCTGAAGGTAATAGGGAGGGAACGAGATGGGGAAGAGGAAGGTAGGGAAGTACCGGGCTATTCAGATCTGGTCACCAACAACGGCTAAAGCCATTGCAAGCAATATTTCAAAACTGAATGGTGATCTTACACAAGGGCGACACTGAGAGTATCTTGTAATCTGGAATATATAATAATACATTGTATATATAATACATATATTCTGTTTTATTAATTAATTGTGAAATAATACAAATTAATCAATAAAATTGTGAGTTGAGAGTCTTACCCCTCGACAGCGGAGGCCGTCAAAAGTTGTGTTATCTATCTAACAAGATAGAAAAGGAGAAACTCTCATTGACTCCGGTGACGGTACCATTAGAATGGAAATATTGATGTGTTACATTGCTTTAGCCGTTTTTGGTAACCAGATATGAACAACCAGGTCTCTTTCCCCTCCCCATGCCCTTCACCCTCATAACATGGCTCTGAAGATTCGGTAGAAGTCGGTAGAAGGACTCTTGTCTCAACTGAGCAAAAAAAAAACACGCTGATTAAAACGCGTTTCCATCGTGTAACAAGCGCAGCCTTTAAAATGTACATAAATTGATTTACGGCAGTGATCGGCAGGATTACATGTACCAGAAACGAACGGCACGGATATTGTCAGATTTTAACAGATATACAATATTCATTTCCGTGAATAAAAATGAACAAGTTTAATATCGGTACGTCATACAACATTTTTTGTTGAAAAATTTCTGTCTTTTTTAATATTTTTTAATAAATCGACAATATAAAATATCGTACAAACAAAATATTAAAAAAATATAATGGTGAAATTAAGTATAGATTAGGAATTTCTTAGTCCTCCTGACTAGGAGATCCTGTGCCGAATGGGACAAGTTATTTAATCAGAATTTATTTGTCTTCTATGTCGTTATTAGTGTATTTTTAAGGTTTTTTTCATTGACCTCTTTCAAGCAAATTTCTATAATTGATTTGTACTCATAAATTTTTTTTATTAGTTTTATGTCTTGAGGAAGAATATTGTGGAGTTTTGTTGCAAAGCAAGTGTAGTTTCTTTGTCCAAATGCGGTTTTACAACTCGGAATGTTTTTTTATGTCAATTTTATTCAATCTAGTGTGATGGATACACGGTATGGTAAAGGATTTAGTATTTTTGAATAGTTTCAATAATATTTTTTTGGTATATATTAGTTATACAATTGGTACGTCAAAGTTGTAGAAAATTTCAATTGAAAAACTTTCAATGTGGTCTTTATGATTCCTTTTTTAATTGTATTCAGGTTGTGTATGTACTTATGTGAAGCAGATCCCCATCCTATAATTACATATTCAATTCGAGAATGACATAACGCGTAGTTGACTTTTTTCATATAATTTTTATTTACCACATTTCTTCGATTTCTTAAGAAATGTATATGGCTTGTGAGTTTTTTTCCGTAATACCTATGATGTGTTCCATTGTCTATTTATTTATTAATAATTTATTAAAAGGTCGTAAGGCGTTTAAAAACATAATTCAAGTCGAAAAATGATAAGGTAAAATAGTAATAGGTGCATTACTTAGTTAAATATTACAAATACAAACTATAGCAAAAACTTAAACGTAAAGAAATACATTTATCGGATCCATTCAAAACAATGTAATTATTATTGCTTTGAAGCAGGACGGAGAGGTTTTGAATATGTCCTTCTTTCTTTTGTCTATAATTTCTGAGATGGGGTTTTCGATTTGATAGGCGGGTATGGGTACCGCCGCCCCGGGAACCATTTATTACACCTCTGCCATAGGTTACCCCAAGTGGTTTGCTAGGTTTGGTGACTTAGCAGGGGTGCCCGGGTTCATGAGGTGAGGTTTGTCCGGGTCTTGGCCAGATCGGGAGAGACTGGTTGAGGGAGGCCTTTTGAGTTCTCCAGCAGGGCTCTCTCGGAACATCACCTTGCACCGTAATGGGAGGGATGGAATCACTCCTGGACACACTGACCCCCAGATTCCTACCCACCCCTCATACCTTTTTCCTTCCCAGTGCATCCTCTCCTTCCTTTCCTAAAAAGAACCCTCAAAGATCACATAGGCCCTGAGGGGAATTATTTTCTTCCGGGCCTCCTGTGTGGAGCTATTGTAAAAAATAAAAAGGATAGAACTAGGTAGAAGAATTAGATAGATTGGATCCTCCGTAACTATTGGAATGTTTGTCGTATCGTTTTTCTATGGTATGTGTATGTATGTAAAGTATATCATTTTAATGAATTATGTATTAAATTAAAACAAATAACTTTGTTTAAACCACTAATATAATCACATTTACCTACATGTTTCAAAACCGATGGTTTCTTCGTCAGGGTAGTAATGACATTAATAACAAAACAAGTATAGACTAAAAAGAACAGATTAAAAATAACTATGGTTATATTAGTGGTTTAAACAAAGTTATTTGTTTTAATTTAATTAAAAATGACGCCACAAAGTGATTTTGCGAAGTTTGAAGAAATAACTATGTATTAGTTCATTATCAATTTCATTTTATTACATACCTTTGCAGATCTCTAAATAGATTTTACAATTTAAGTTGGAATGAGTTTCAAATGTATGGATCATTGCATTATCAACAGTAACAACACAATGTCATTCTTAATTACCTTCACCACCCAAACAAAGTAGAGCTCTAATATGCATTTCATTAGAATATTGATTTAGTTCCCTTCCTTCCCAGAACACCCTGTTTACGAGCAACGAAACACTGCTTAACGCGCTGTCGTTCCGCATAATCAAGTAGACAGGAGACAGTTTGTGCAAGAGAATATAGCTCAGTGTGTTTTAAATGTGACTCCAAACTTTAAGGGTTAAGAGTTCATTCTATACTTATTATTCACATCTTTGTCTATGTTCTGCTTGTTAAGAGCGATTGACCAGCAGCTGAGAATAGAAGTTTAAAAATGTTTGCAACTGTACAGAGAGGTTTCAATGAGAAAGATCGATTATTCCCCGCATCAATTTTTTTAATTAAAAATTTAATATCGATTTATTTAATTAAAAACTTGCTTTAATATATTACCTACATTCAAGTAAGCAATAAAAATATAAATTATTAAATATAGTGTACTTCTTGTAAGTATTTTTTGATCATAGGTATTTATGATTTTTCAATAATGTCTAAACAAAATATGTGTGTAAAGAAAATTTTAAATATTTTAGTTTGTAAGACCTTAAGTAAATACAAATCGTCACAAAACACGATCACGGATTTATTTTTTAATGATTTTAATTTTGTAAACTGGGTTGACTAGATAATGTATTGATTTATTGTGTTGTATGATTATATGATTTTAAATTTGTGTTGTTTAAAAGAATATATCGTTTGAAAATTGAACAAATCTGCCAACGACCAACCCTATAACCTTAGTATATTAAAACTACACTTAGTTTTTCAAAATTTTAAAACTGCATGTGCCAGATAAAATAACAATCTTCCAAAATCAATTTATGTTTTTTTGTAAAAAAGAGTCAATACCTCTAGAATTTGAATCAAAAGGGACTAATTTCCGCTATTCTTTGGTAATACCCTCTTAAGTTACTTTGACGTGGAAGTAAAAAAAAAAAAAACAGAAATTTATTATGTTTATTTAATTGAACACAACTTCACGGAGACAGTGGAAATATGGCATCCCTAGTTTAGGGTGTATTGTATGGTTGAAGGAAGTGATGGAAAGGAATTTATTAGGAATTGTTTAGTTGATTACGATGGAGTCTTAAAAAATGTCTCTGTAAAACGAAAATCGTACGGAACAAATCAATCTTATTTTTCTCCGCCAGGATTCAAACTTTTGAGCTTGGGTTCAGTCAGTGGTGGATCTTTCTTAATCGAAAGCTCTGCCTTAAAGATCTTTGCATCGTTTTTGATTGCAAACAGTTTGGATTTATTTAAAGGATTGAGTAAAAATGTTAACTTATTTAACCCCCCGGGTCACGTAGTGCTATATCTGTCACCAAATCTAACGTACTCATAAAACTCATTTTATCTCTAAACAGATTTATATGCACGGCTGATGTGAGCGTAATAAGTAAGATTAAGAAAGGGACACTTAGATGGTTTGGGCATGTTGAGCGAATGAATAAAGAAAGGAATGTAAAGAGAATTTATGACGCGAATGTGAATGGTAGAAGAAGTCAGGGACGCCCAAGGAAGACGTGGCACGATCAAGTGAATCAGATACTTGAGTCGAGCCATGTCAAAAGTCAGAATAATAGAAGAGTATTTATGAGAAGATGTTGTGAATGAGGCAAGGTGTGTGTGCCAAGACCGAGTTGTTTGGCGGTCCGTCCTCTCTGTTTACCCCTGCAGGGAAACGGAGTGATGGTTAGTTAGTTAGTTAGTCAGATTTAGAAAGAGAAAATACCGCGCTTTGTTGCTTTTGAAAGTTTACCGTAGAAGCTGACTTATAATTTTAAATAATTCTAGAAAACAGAAAACCGCCGGGCAGTTCACCCGGTCAAGGTTTGCCAAGTGACAATAATCTTCATAATATCTAAATTTTTTAGTTTCGTATAAAGTGGAATATAAAGTTTACAAGAAAAAAACCATCGTTAAGTGATTTTTATAATTTTAGCCTTCAAAAATGTTTATTTTTATCTGCTGAATATGTCCGTTCGTAATATTATATCATTTGCTTTCAAAATCAGTATTTATTTTTCAAGCGGAAATATTTGATAACATGACATTTTTCGTCTAGAGCCGAGGGGTTAAAGCAGGTACCTGCGGTGTTTGCTGGAATTTATTAATATTATACAGGAAATACGTAGTTATAATGACATAACGCATTTTATCAAACAATGCATTTGTGAGTCAGAAAAAATCCCAGCCGTGTTCTGCTGACGCAGAACTAGATTGGGTCCATCGCAAGTTCTCTCAGTTATCACGCTCTCCTCGTGCTCCCTTACCGTAGGCACAATAGATTACATCCCCATCTGAGAACACCGTGTACAAGGAATATATTTAATATTCGTTCGAAGAAACGGATTTATATCTGTGACCCGACGACCCTAAAAAGGAATTACGACATGGTTACTTAGTAGTTATTGTTATTGTGTTTAATTCGTTGAACTCCATTTTATTTATTTTTATTTAAAATTTTGAAAGGAAGTAAATTTGAACGCAGAAAGAGTTGTCAAAATAAAAAAACTCGAAAACTTGATGACCTTAATAATAACATAAATTATTATTTTTTTTTTTAATTATTAGAATGGCACATTTTAAATGTTTTTACCTACCTTTTGTCATATTATCTATTTGCACAAGTTTTAAATGTTAAAATTAAAATGTTACATTATAAGAGTTTGCTTACTAAAAATAGATAAGCAAGAATAACTGGTAGGTATATTATATTTGTTTTTTTTTTTTTATATTTCAGGAATACGTTTCATACGTAAATTAAAAGATTTTTTTTGCAGTTCACTAAAAGAAAACATGTATGAAGCTCAAGTTGTCAATAATGAGAGAAAAGCTTGGCATACCGGATAATAAAGATATAACTTTTTTTTTAAATATTTTACAGTTTTATTAATCCATCACACATTTTACATGAAATAACAATTTTCAATGTACAATTTCGTGCAATAGAAATCTTCTATAATGTAAGCTGGTGCTGGTGGTTGTGAAAACAAATATAAAAAGGACGTGAAAAATAAAAAATTATCACCCATGGATAAATAAAAGAAACTTCAATACAATAAACCACTTTTAAAAATGATTACAAAAAGAAAAATAAAGAAATTAGTTTAATCATCATTAGGTATGAAATATTCATTTCGATCAAATATAATATCGATATACTATGTCAGGAAATGTAAAAGAGACAGAGTGTGCGCTAAATGGGCTAGATCACTAAATAAGTAGCTACATCGCTTTCCATTAAAATTTACATGGAAGAATGGAAATGAAGTTTTACTACATTGGAAAATTTTATAATGTGTATTTTCTATTCAGTGACTTCGACGTTTTAATTTCTTCCCCGGATTATACTCAAATGAAGTGTAAACCTACACAAATAGGAAAATAACAAATATTATTTTCAGTTCCATGATAACTCTATAAAGGTGCAAATCAATAAATTTTTGAAAAGTCATATGGTCATTAAAATCGTTGAAAAAAAAAGCAATAAACTTAACCTACCGAAACCTATTAAACCTGTTATAGTTGTTTCGTCACTTTTCGTAACTGTATATCACTTTTCAAAAATGCGTTGATTTGTCACTGTCTTCTACATCAGTAATTCTGACGTCTTCGTGACAATCGTATCATAACTTACCGTAATCAAAGTTCTGTTTTAGTTTTTCTCCAAACACGAGAATAAGCGATGACAATGGTAAGTACATCGGTCCGTCGGCCAATAAGAGGGCATTGTTTCGATTTGGAGTGTAAAAGTATGACCCAGACCCGGCGGACCTAGACCTAGAAACTGTGGCCTGATGAATAATTAATACTACGTAGCCAGCACCAGTAGCCAGTACCAGTAGCCAGGGCAGGCGCGGATGGGGGACCAACAAGTTACAGTTAATACAGGCCACATCCATGGGGTACCAGACTTCACCACTATCCTGCACTGCCACTTTATGTCGACAAACTTCCCTCTGCTCTGGAGGAACGTATATCCTCATAATGGGTACGATAATATTTATGGTATGGTAAATGTATTTTCTTTCGATTGAGAACGTGGGATATGCATATAGATTTCATTAAAATTCATACATTATGTAATTTTTTGTCAAAATTATAATATACTAGCGCAGATCCGTGAAAAAAATACTAGATGTTATAATTATCGTAGGATTGATGTTAGTTAAAAGGGTTAGTTAAATCTGATTTTACTTTTCAGAAATTTAAGCAAAAGACCGACACATATATAACAACAAACATTCGTTTGTTTTTTACAAAATATGTACAATTGTTACATATTATAGAGTGTTAAAAACGAAAATAAATTAACTTATAGAATTTTTTTAAAGTTACAAAAAAACTTTATCGGTTGTCTGAATTCTAGATATATGGGTTCCAATTTTGAAAATGACTCTTAACTTCAAAACAAATCTGAATTCATGAACCAGAGTTACACCAAAGACATTATTATGTTTGAGTGTGATTATGTTGTAGTCTGTCATCGTGTTTTATTTTTTTTAAAGACAACTTTATTGTATCTAGTTAATTGGACTAAAACCTCAATCTTATCTAATCAGTACTATCGATTGCTATTAATCAGAGTAATTTAAATAGCCTGAATCTTATTATGTTTCCATTTTTTCCCTTCACTTTGTTTTGGCCCAAAGTCTAAAAAACTGTGCACTTCGAAAACAAAAGCAGTACGTTGTTCGTTCCACACGCCAAAAGACGAAATATGCAATACTGTTAATCGCACCGCAAACATTTTGCTTGTTATTTGATTATATTTGATAATAAGCAAATTTTCCGCCGCGACCAGTTTTTAACCTATATATATATATATATATATATAAAATATCAATATTTTGGGCTTCCCAAACAAAATTAATTTTAAGTAGAATAACTTTTTTGTACCTACCTAATATTAAAATCGTAAGGACAACGACCTTTCAGAACCAATTCGATATTTTTTTGTGGATTTGAAAATCATATCTTATTAAAATTTGTCACGCACCAGTGTATTACGTGATTTTTCATGAATTTAATCCATCGAGAGTTTAAGTTTCATACCTAGTTTATAATGTATGTTTCTTTATTGATTCTCAATGTTCCAGCAGGGGCCAACAACTGTTAAAAACTCTTATTTTTATGAACGATTCCCATTAAAGGTACAACAACATGAATGGTCTAAAATCCACCCTCTTTCATCCAGAGATTATTCAATCTTTCTTTGATGTGTTCCATACCTACCATTTGATTCTCATGACATGGCATAAAGCACTGCAATTAAAATCTTTATGTTTGTGAAAATTACTTATCATTGGACATTCTTTCCATGACATTCATTACATAAGTTATTTTGTCCGTCCGTCCGAAGAAATTGAAAAAAAGTTTGCGTGTTTAATTTAATTAATTTTTATTTATTTTATTTTAAATGTAAATTTACTGTAGCCAATAGTAAATGTAAATTGAAAAATATCTATACTTATTTGCATTACCAATGGCAAATTAGTTCTGCAACTCGGAACAACATAGGTCCTGTGCCTGCGCACTAGCGTGAAATTATTAATTCTTTTTTTTTGTATTATATCCAGATGCAGATATGGTCGTTCAGCTGTTATCATCAAAACAGTTTTCCTTATATCGATGATGATATTAATACCCTATAACACGCGATGGAAAGGCCCAGGGATATAACCATCTCAGAAATCTCAGAAACTTATTTTGTACTTTGTCTACCATTAGACAGTGTAAAATCCACTTGTCCCCATATTATTGAGACGCTTTTCAAAACTATAGCATAGTAAACTTACTTATTTAATTTGTTTAATAAAGAAACTCACATATTTCAAACATGAGAAAGGATTTAATAATCCTAGAAAGTGTGATGTCAGAGTTTTCTTGCGGTTAGTTTACAAGTGTGTTGGCTGGTTGGCGCGATGCGCTAGACTACCTCTACACTCCCCACTGCTCCGCACCATTTATATATTCAGGACACACATTTTCCATCTGTACCTGAATCTAGAGACCCACACACTGCCGCACACACAAACACACACACACAACCTCCGAGAAAACAATCGCAAACGTGGACAGGCAGTAAGAAAAAGATGTATGATAAAGTCCGAGCGGTATACCTACATAAATGGCTTATGGTACCATCTTCGAAAGTTCAAGGAATCTGTCAAGCATCTCGGCTGAAGCAAAAAAGTATCGACGAAGGGAATCTTCCGATTGGAGACATATGGAATGTATCAGGATTTTTCGCGAGGTTGATTGTTTTTTTGCGTGTTGTTTTTTTTTTTGAAGAGACCGGGACAGTCTTGCGCTGTGCACGGAACAAAGATATTATAAAGAATGGTCGCGGACAGAACACGGCTACTGTTGGACGCTGCTACCAGAAGCGGAGTGCGGAGTGCAGACTGCCGACTACCAGTATTGTCTCTGGCCGCACAATAAGGCAACTCGATTCCTGATACTATTAGTCATCGCACAAGCAACATGTCTGCCGGACTTTATATCGATAATGCTAAGTGCCTTTTGTAATGCTTCGCAGATATGAAATCGTGACTTTTTTTGCGATGCTTCCTCTTTTAACTATGGTGGAACTGAATTGTTTAAAAAACGAGATACAATTACTTACCTATGTAAAAAGGTTATCATCTTACTTGATAACTAGTCCTTTGAGGTGATAATAGCCATAGTATGCATTAAATATGCATGTGTATTAAATATATACTTACCTTCCCGCAAAATAGTCAAAGTAACATTTTGGTAGTTTTTTTTGTGACCATAATATAGGCGACAGATATATATTTTTTTATTAGTCACGAAAAGATGCATAAATTACAAATAAATTTTATACAGTAATTAATTACATAATATATGTATTTTTTTGTATATAAATTAAATTGTGTTTAAATCGAATTCTGCAACTTTGATACAACTTATAATCTTCACTTATATACTCGTACTAATACTAGCGCATACCCTAGAAAGATCGCGGAATATTATGGTTTTTGTAGTATTTGCAATGCTGAAAATATTTATTAAAAAAATGCTTTCCTCAGGGCTTTTCAAATGAAGAAATTTACCTATCATTTATTACCAACATCTCTGCAATAAGTCACCCTAAATGGTTCGCTACGTTTGGTAACGTAGCAGGGGTGCCCGGGTTCATGGGGTGAGGTTTGTCCGGATCTTGACGGCGGATGCGTCATCCTATGGCAAGGTCGAAACGGGAGAAACTGGTTTAGGGAGACATTTTGACCTCTTCAGCTGGATCCTCTCGGAACATAGCCTTGCGCCAGAATAGGAGGGAAACATACGTCCGTCATTCCTGGACACACTGACCCCCAGATTCCTACCCACCCCTGATACCTTTTTTATTCCCAGAATTTTCTCTGCTTCCTTTCATAAAAAGGCCCACCACACAGCATCTCCCCAAAGATATCATAGGCCCTGAGGGGAATTATTTTCCTCAGTGCCTTCTGTGGGGGATATGTAACAAAAATATATATAATTAATTAAATAATTTTGAAACCTACCTACTCCATCGTTAATATGATACGATGAATACTTATCAGGTCCAATTTTCATAAATAAAAAAATATTGAATAATTTTGCGCACATATGTACGTTTTATTAAAATAATGCTTTTTTTCTAAAAGACCTTTGTTTTGAACGTGCCCTAATTTTAGCTAGGTACGCGACATATATATTTAATACGTGGGAAGGATTAGAAGCCCGGTAGGTTGAAACGACTTTATTTTCCCCTATTTCTTGGGAGTTCAACAGAGAAAAATCTGAGCCTAGGATTGCAATCAATATAATTTACATTTATCTATGGGGTGGCGGGTAGAGGAGTAGGCCTGTAAATTGTGCAGGCTCTAAAAGAGAAACTCTAAATAATTTTATAGGAATGCATAGTAAAAAGAGACACCTACATTCAATTTTATAATCTTCTATATATATATCTATTAAAATCAATTGCTGTTCGTTTGTCTCGCTAAAACTGGAGAAGGGATGGGCCGATTTAGCTGATTTTGGTTTTGAAATGTTTGTCGTAGTCCAGAGAAGGTTTAAACTATAAGATTGTAAAAACAACAATTTCATTTTCTCCTATATGCTGTTTGAAAATTGAATGAATCGGGAATGAATGTATGGAATGCAGGTAAGGGGGAGGGGAACCTAAGAGGGCAGAGGAAATCTCGGGAGGGGGGAGGGGAACTCGGGAGGGGGGTCCACTCGAGGGAGGAGGCAATTACGGGTGGGGGGAGTGGAACTTGGGAAGAGGGTTCGCGGGACGAGGGAAGGGGGGAAGAGAGTGAGGAGAGGGAAGGTGGAGGAGGAGGAATGGGTAGGCAAGAGAGGAAGGGGAGGAGGAAGGTGAACGGGACGAATGGGAATGAATGCGCATGGAGAAACAATGTCTTTATTAAATGGCATAGCAAAGCACGCCGGGTACCAGCTAGTGCATAATAAGGTTAAATCTTAAGATAATAGAAAATGATGTATTATATTAAGATTTTTTTGTTTTTTCTGTGATGCGTTTTCCCGTCTCAGGTTTTTTTTATGTGAGTATCATACAAGAGTCCTAACTGATCTTAAATATCTGAAGCCAGTGTTATCTTGTGAGGCA
Source organism: Limnephilus auricula (assembly GCA_951813805.1). Taxonomy (NCBI): domain Eukaryota; kingdom Metazoa; phylum Arthropoda; class Insecta; order Trichoptera; family Limnephilidae; genus Limnephilus; species Limnephilus auricula. The sequence continues at coordinate 4,238,592 of OX638388.1, read as the reverse complement.
AAAGGTAGTGATGGGGAAAGTAGGTGGAAAAACAAAGGTAGTAATTTCCTACTTATTCTGATCTGGTCACTAAACTATTGTTAATTATTTAATACTTAAATTTAAATTTACGTATCTTTTGAGCAGTTTTTTTTTCGATTACTGTAAAATAACGTCTAGCCATTTTAAAAATTTAAGTTTTGAAATCCTCTGTATTAATAAATTGGAAATTCATATGTCATACAGTATATATTCTGGTTTAGTAATGTATAATTTCTATATCTTAAGAATTTCAAAAAAATGTAGTACTTTAGGATTCATAATATTATGTTTTATACTAGCTTATAAATGTGGAAATTCTAACTATGCAATTGTAAATGTTCTCCATAATGACCTGGAAAGAATCTTAGACTTGTTATCTCCCGAAAGAAACCATTCATCTGTTCTGTATGAAATTACTAATGTTATCAAAAATGACCCTGGTAAAATAATTATATATTGGCGATTCTTTCAAGGAAAAAGAAACAATCCCGTCACTACAAATGCAACTACTAATGTTCTCAAAATTTGTCTTGACAGAATCGCCATTCCTTTCCACTGTAAGAATATGTACTAAAACACAATTTGGCTGTCCTGAAACGGGAATCCTTCCCAGTTGGACAGACAAAGGATCATCTTGTATTGTATTGTTTGTAATATATAAATAAAATAAAAATAAATAAAAAAATAAAAAAATAAACATGGCTAAAGCCATTTCAAACGATGTTTAGGTTCTGAATGGAGGTCTTTCACAACGGTAATACTGAATACCTACATATTATTATACTTACTAAGTGTTGAACCTGCGACCTCCGGATTCGTAGCTACGGATCGTAACCATTCAACCACAGGCTGTCAAATCATCAAATCATTCATCGGGCTTATTTTCACCCAGCAAGTTAGGTATCTAAAATCTAAAAGGTCCAATTAAGTATTTTTACAAAACAACTTATGAAAAATATATGTAGGTACACTCAATAATTTTTTCCAATAAACATAAAAAACATGCTTAAAGAAAAAATTTTTAGAGCGTGTATTATTACGCTGTTTTTCAGCTAATTAAAAGTGTTTTTTATTTGATTTATCTGGTTTCTTATTTTAAGTCAACTTCGCCAGTTATCTGTGATACTAATGAATAATGTTTTGTAAAATACACGTAGGTATCTATTTGCCAAAAATGTGTAAAAACACATGCAGTACAATTATCACCTGTTAATACAAGGAATGTTTTTTTTTTCTAACAGTATTATATTAACAAGGCCGATTTTATATTTAGATTTATTAATAGTTGTATTTTGCAGATGTCATTGAAGGTACCTATCATGGGCGATAACGTTATTCTACCTCCATATTTTTTTATGTGAATATCTCACAAGAGTCCCAACTGCTCCCGTCTATAGCCATTGAGACTATGGCTTCCCCGATTTTGGGGTATATTGTAAAACTGAAGGTGAGTGGGGTAAGGAAGGACATAGGAAAAAGAGGAAGATGGGAAGTAGGTACCAGGCCATTCAGAATTAGTCGCCAAGCACGGCTATAGCCAGTTCCAGTAACGTTTAAAATCTAAATAGGTATGGTGGTCTTACACCAGGTCGATACTGAGAATATCTTCTACTCTGGAATGTGCGGCAAATTAAATTGTGAAAACATAAATCAATTAAATAAAATGTATCTGCGCAGTTTGGGATTTGTACCCGCGACCTCCGGATCGCTAGTCGAAGGCCTTGAAAAGGCCACCGAAAACTCCGGTTCAATAAACTCTAGAACTCGAATTTGCTTTGAAATTGTATCTGTTTGTTTAAACAAATTCAGACAAGATAAAGTACCTACCTTTAATATAATACTTGAACAGGAATGGTCTTTGTCTTGTCTTTTTCTTTTTCAAAACTGGAAAATTATTTCCCGTGATTTTCTACAGTTCTTCCGCAGTATTTAATAAATGTATTAGTTTCTCTTGCTCGTTACGTTAACGGTTAAAATTAATCAATAAAAGCCCTTCAGTAATGTTTATGATGTGGAAGGCTTTACGACGGAAGCTACTTACTGAATATATGTAGTTAAAGTGATTTAAACTCTAAAAAAATATAATACATTATCGATAAAATTCTTTCTTATCCTATCAAATAAACATCAACCATTTAAATATTAAATTATTTTTATTACATCTAGGTTTGAAACCGCAAACCCTGACTCCAAAACGAGGATTTTACTGCAGTATCTTGAAAAGATAAAGAATGATGTATCTGGCGCTATATGAAAGTAAAATTGAGATTAAAATATTCCGAGGAAAGTTACAACGGTTTCCATTTATATGAATTGAGCATTACACGATAATAAAACAAAACGTATAAGAAAATAGGATCAATACGAATAAAATCAGTAATGGAGAAAAATCGTCAATTTATGAAAACCTACACAGGGTGATAGAAAATTCATTTTCACTCCGATAAACACAGAAGGAAAAAAAGATAAGCAAGATAAGACAGAACATAATATGGGAACTCCTGAAATAGATATAATACGCACAAACTTATATCTCGTATAGGTATACTTTCCCTTACCGCTTTCCAATAAGGGTTAATTCTCCGTCCAATGCCGTCGGCTAGCGACTACTAGAGAGTAGAGAGTAGAGAGTAGAGAGCGGCGCCGGCGTCCACCGCCGCGGCGCTAATAGCGGATAACGAATAACGAATACCTAACGAATAACGAATCAAAGCGCTCGGCCCGGCCTACGGGCGGCCACTGCGAGCGTAGAACGTGCGGTTGCCAAGCGACGGGGACGCATGCGCAGCGACGTCGCTGCCAGGCGCCGTCACGCCGTGACGCCGCGACGCCGTCACCTGCCGCCGGGAGCGCTGTCGCTGTCACTGTTGCAATCACCGCCGTATGCAGGTATTCTATTACAAAGCAAAGGATTCTTTACAAATTGAAGGTTTATTGGACGTACAATGCTAAAAACGGAAAACCGTGCGAAAGATCCATATATGGCATTATGTTCGCGTTGAGTTAACGATGTAGTATCTTTGTTTATGGTATAACTAAACTCATATAAAATGTAAATGTTTCATTTTATTTTATTTTATTTTATTTGGAAAACCAACAGTTATTACATATTTATTATAAGTGTTAACTCGTTAAAGCAAACAAAAATTTTCAATATCCTAATATATTTCACATTTGAATGATTTCACAACATCGTATCAGGACAAACTTACCATCTAGTAAATTAGTGTAATAATATGAAGAGACTCTCTTGTTCTGTATTATAAGTACTATATTTTTTAAGGCTGTTATGCTTTCCCAATGTATGATATGCATATTGTACGGCTGGTAAAAGAAAGCCGAAAAGGGAATGTGGAAGTGAAATTATGGAAAGTGCAGGCAAAGAAAATAGAGAACTGGCGAAAGATGCAATTATGCAACATGTAGATAAATTAAATGTTTTCGAAAAATGGAATAAAATTTTTCTTAATATATTTTATTGTCCTCCCTGGGACTAGAATCTGCTTTGCTACATTTTTGTTTAATTTAAGATTCATACGTCTTCTTACTACACTACTTAAGGCTTTCAACAAGCGTGCTTCATAAATCTCGGTTACTTTTAGAAGCCATAAGTTTAGTCTGCTAATAATTTAACCTTCCATTCCTTCGAAACTTAAATCTAATAAAGTCTTGAATAAGCGGCAGCTGAAATTCCCGACAATGACAATGTTAATCAAGGCAAGAAACAAAATGTTCTCGGCGGGTGGGGCTAGAGTGGGGTACAGTGGGGTACCGTGGGTACAGCGGGGAACTATGGGGTACCGTGGGGCTACATTGGGGCTGCGCTCAACTCGGGACGGTCCGCGGGAACTTTTACGCGAATCCTTTCCTGAAAGTTTCTTCGTATTTAGCGAGAATTACCCGTTCTTATGTGGATTCTATACAGAAATTTGCATGAGTCGGTGCTAGGCGAGAACTGCGAGATATTCAGCAGCACTACAGTTCCGTACCAAAATACATACAGTATGTTTCAAGGAGTACGTACTCGACTTTAATCGAAAACTGTTGCACAAGATTATTGATTTAGACATAGTAATTAATCATTGATTAGGATGATATTTTAGGGAACTCTGCATATCAATTTTTTCAAAGGTCTTGAAATATTTATATTGATTTTAGGTATACGCATAGTTGTTAAAAATTTGATTTTTTCGAACTCTGCAAAATAGGCTCCGTTGTTGAGAACAAAATCGTTAGTTACAAAATGCAATAATAATTAGGAACTATATAGATTGAAATTAAAAGGCCAGTTGTTTCACAGAATTTGAACAATTTATCAAATTTCAAAGATAATTTTCAAGTTCTGTGAAAGTTCCATTAAAGTTTTGACATTTATCATAATGGGCCAGTTGCTTCACAGAATCAAATAATAACAGAACTTGAATCTTGAAAAATAACTTCAAAATATAAATCATAAACTACAGACGTAAAGCGTATATACCTTCGCCTACCTCTATTTTTTAATACTGGAAACGACAACGATTTCATTAAATTAAAACTTTTACGGAAATCTCTTTTCACAAAATTCTGACACAGCCTGTCTCCTAAATATATTTATAGATCTAACTCTCAGATATTCTAGTCTGTACATGGCACAAATAAGAAAACAAATCGCTCCCGATACATCCTGTAACTTGCATTTGAATGTAAAATATAATAAAGTGTGAAAGTAGATATTTTTTCATATTTTATACTAAATTGAAGTTATTACAGGCTCCCGGAACACCCAATTCATCTCTAGAATTTTATGAATAATTTTTGTTAAACTATAAACTTATTCATACTTATCAGATATCCTAGCTGATAAGGTATTGTATGTGGTTTTACTGCGTGAATGAATGACACCCGAGACAAAATAACGGTGAGTTTCAAAACCACTCTGTCATTCAGAAGCGCGGTCCAACGCGCATGCGTTACAGTATGACAACTAAATTAAAATTGCCAGCATTTGAAATCAAAATACAACTAGTTCCTACAGTACAAAAAACGCTTCTCATCTTCCCGAAACATTCTGTATATTCTATTTATCTATATAATAATATTATGAAGTGTGAAAGTATAAACCCGATATGATCCACCTCGCAGGTACCTGCCTGTCTGGGTGTGAGTGGAAGGCAGTAGTGCCCCCCGTATGTAGATGAAGTCGAGAGTTGGTTGACAAGGAGTATTTTATCGTAAAGTTTTTAGTATGACATAAACCGCGAAGAAGCGGCCCATCAATTGCCGGAGAACGGAGCTTGTCTTTATCAATACAAATGTTCATATCAAATCGGGCTGGTAGGGATATTAATAAAGAGTAATTCGTACATTATTATTAAATTTGTACGAGATGTATACGATAATTCGTATAATATTCAAAGTAGAAATGATTGTTTTTCTTTTTATTCCAGATCTCGATATACGATATGACAGTTAAAAATAGTGGAGACTCTTTAACAAATAGGCCTTTTACGTTCACGTCGTACATTCATAAGATACAAATGTCCACTATTCTTCCGTGATCTCCAAACCATTTTTGCTTTAGTTATTGTCCATAGAAATTCATGTTTAAGTAAATTTCAATCACTTCTTCAATCTTTACAATTTCACTTTTTGAAATAATGTGAAATAATACTTCTTCTTCCTTGCACTCTCCCAACTCATTGCCTAGGTAGGCTGTTGGGGTCGGCTCTCATCGTTCTCAGATTGTAGTTTCTTAGGTTCTGGGTATCGCTTTCATCATAAAAATGTATTATTTCATAATGTGAAATAATGAATTTTTATATAATCCTAAATAATTTTTATGTTCCGTTTTAATTATTTTTTATGATACTTTTTAGTAATTATTCACCACTCCCTTTAATATTTTTTGTATATAGTTTTTTTTATCTAATACTTGTTAGTCTTTTGTTATTTTTGTTTATAATAATCTTATCCTACCGAAGAAACCTTTGGTTTTGAAACAAGTAGATAATTTTGCTTAAATAAGTGGTATAAACAAAGTGATTTGTTTTAATTTAATTTTTAAGCAATAATGTAAAATTATTTTTCGCTGCGTTTTTAAGTGAACAACTCAATATGGGACTATAGCATCCTCAAAAAAAGTATTTAGCTAAACTGAAGAGATTGGGTAAGAGAATGACATAGCGAAGTAAAAGGTTAGGCTTTGTTAGATTAGGTTAGGTTAGAAAAAAGTAGCGAAGTAAAAGATTAGGAAGTGTTATTTATTGCACTAATTATAAGTTTAGGTTATTTATTAAAAGCCTTAAAAATTTTTAAATGTTTGGTTTTATGCAAACTACAAAAAAGCGTGGGATATTTAAATACATAAACATACATAAACATGAAATCACAAGCACCATCCTACAAATTACCCAACAATCAACTCATACTAACACCAAGCCAATTTACAATCAAGACATCCACAACCACAATACTCGAAATAACAATAAAATCCGCATTCCTCAAACACACACTACAAAATATGGGATAAAATCTCTGAACTATATTGCCTATACACTATATAATTCGCTTCCAGATATGTACAAAAACATCCAGCATAATAAAAAATTGCAAAGCAATGCTTTAAAAGAATATTTTTTTAACTACATTTAAAAATGAAAATATGTAATCGTCTTGTCATTTTTTGTTCTATCTTATATACTCGGATCTGTTTTTCCCTCTCTTTACTTGTTTTCTCTTGTTGTTTGTTCTACTTAACCTGTCTTTATTTTTATTTTTATGCTGTACTGAATGTAAAACTTATATTATGATATCAAAATACCTTTGTAAAATTGTAACTACTACCTCCTACCTATGAATTGTAAGTTCCTCCTGTCCTAAAATGAGTTTTGTAACTCATCGGGATTGCTCTAGCAAGAAATAAAAACAATGAAAAAAATAAGAAAATGAATATAAAGGTTTTCCTGTAAATGTCAAAAAAATAAAATGATGAAAAGAATAACTCTCAAAGTAAAAAAAAACCATAACATTTCTTATCGGAAAAACATAATATCATTGTTTAGGAATACAAAAAGACAAACCCGAATTTGCAGACATTCGTTTTTTCAGACAAATATTCCCTAGAAATTCATAAATAATAATATTGTCGACTGGAATTCAGGTACCGCCGGCTGCGGAAAGGGAATATACTAATGTACCTATAAATCTATCTGGTAAACTTTTGAAAGCTTACGTCTTTACCAAAAAAGCGAGCGGAATAACGTCAATGAGCAGACTTACATTTTCATTTTCCGCAAAACAACTTAAATTTTATCAGAATGATAATCGTGTTTCATTTTGAATTGGTACTGAAAAAAGATTATTGTTTTGACGAAAAGCAAAAGTTTGTGTTGTTCCTAAGTTATGGTTTATTTATTGTTAAATAAGATTAAATTTGTATCGCATTATCTGAATTCATTGCCCATTGATTGTTCCTATTACGTAAGTAGAATTAAACGTAAATGAATCAAAGTTCGTATTTTTTTTTTATTTTTTTTTTTATTATTCTGCATTGTAATGAGTTCATGTATTTGAATTTGATTATGCATTATAAGGCTCCGTGGTAAGCGTCAAAAAAGAAGAAGAAGATGGTTTGATTGGAACGTCACATTATGTACATAGGAATGATAGAGGGAGGGCGCTAATATTAAAAAAAGGATTATAATTAAAGCACGCCAACGAAAATATTTGATAAAGCATGGCGTGTTTAAAATAGAGCAAAAATCTTTCTAAAAATATCTAAAGTAGCATTTAAAAAAACTCTTTCAAACAAAAAAATTGTCAAACCCATGACATGTTAAATAACAGAACAAAACGTGTTTTTATTCACTTTTTCTATCGCGTCAAATACATGAAATTACCAATTCCGCTTGGCAAATAATGTAAAGATATGATCTTAAAAAAAACATATATCTTTAAAAAAATCATATATGAGCTTCAAAACTTAAAGGGTTCAATGGAAATATATTATAAATTAATTCACGCACAATACATGTATGTAGAGGTACCTACAAATAATATAAACTTAAATATTGTTGATTAATATAATATTATCTGACATGTTAGGACTCGATATTGTGATCTTGATTGATTTTTGTATTGACGCCATGGCCTAATATGTACTTCGTAATAAAATTCTGAATTGTAAAAAAACCATTGAACAAGAAGATAACAATAATAATCTAATTTTAACATTGATGGGAATAACCTTCAAAAGTTAAATAGAGAGTTTTTCTTATAAAAATTTGTAAAAAAATAATTTGTTTTTTTTCATTTTATATAAACATGTACCCCCAAAACACGTAAAACATCTACGTGTGATAATAAACACAATGAAGAAAATAAATAAAAAGTAGCTCCCTGTTGCCGCATCCCCGAGCCGCTCGGTGCAAAGCTCTCTCCTTACAACTTGAATAATATATAAAAGAAGTTCGTCCGCAAGCTTTGAAAGCTCGTTTTTCAAACGTTTCAGCGGGAATATTTTTATTAGTAAGCCGCCAGGTAATATCTGCAAGTTGCGCGCAATCATATATTTTACTTTGGGGAAGTTTTCACCCCCGGAATAATGCGCGCTAATGCCCTCGGATTATGTACCGGCCCGCGCCCCTTCCTCCACCCCCTTCAGCCGCCGCCACTACTCCTACGCACTACACCCTACACAATACAAACACATACAGGAACCATTAGCGAGTACATAATGCCAATCTACATTGATAACTAACTGCTTACTTGGAGTACCTACCTGTCGATTGGATTGTTGGTTGATCTATGATGTGTTCTGTGTGATGAGTATTTGTTACACAATACTTCTAATAAGTATTTTGAACACTATAAGAATCATGTATTAAAAGTTCAAAGATGCAATAAATGTACCAACAGGATTATATTTTGTACATATTTTGGCGATAAATACAGATTTATACGACCATTCAGTTGATTAGTCAGACATCAGAGTATGCAGTTATATGTAAAATTATACAATATATCTGGTACAATACTCATAAACACCATCAAATTAATTAAAATGCAGAAAACCTGGTAGTGAATTAAACAAAATGTTAATGTTTTTTGGGTTACTAGCTGAAAAAATTGAAAATATAATAGGTACTAATGTACTGGAACGTTGTACTTCCCGGTGTTATTTAACAGCATATCTAATATGTAAAACAGAGATATGTGTTAAATAATATTTGATTTATGATGACCATTCGAATATTGCTTTCCTTATTATCTCAAAACTGTTTGGAGATGTCTGACTATTAATATTCATGGACGATCGATATTCAAAAACATATTTTTATAAACCTATTGGTGTTCCTATTATTTTCAACACTGGGTTTGTGGGTTGGGATTATATACATATACCTATATTTACCTAATTTATACACTACACCGGAAGTAGATTGTTGTGTGCTCTTAACCCAAACTAATAGCGATAATAACACCATTGTAATGCTTTATGGTTAGATTATATATGTTTTTGTTTTTTTTTTGGAATGTTAGTAGGTGTAACTACTTCCAATGCCTTTATAGGTAATATAGTTAATCACATTGACAATTATTAGATTTAGTGGGTAGGTATCGTAAGATAAAGATGTACGTAAAGCAAATACACATTCCACACATTAAAGTATTTTTTGGGTAGAGAACCATATTAATAAAAAATATAATAACATTTTTTTTTTTTTACGTTAGGTCCACACAGGAGGCCCTGAGGAAAATAATTTCCCTCAGGGCCTATGTCATCTTTGGGGATGCTGTGTGGAGGGTATTTTTAAGGAAAGGAAGGAGAAGAAGTTCTGGGAAGGAAAAAGGTATGAGGGTTGGGTAGGAATCTGGGGTTCAGTGTGTCTAGATCATCCGCCGCCAAGACCTAGATATACCTTACCCCATGAACCCGGGCACCCCTGCTAAGTCACCAAACGTAACGAACCACTTGGGGTGACCTATGGCAGAGGTGTTGGTTATCCAATAAATGGTTCCCGGGGCGGCGGTACCCATTCCCGCCTCCCAAATTGGCCTAAATTACCTAATCAGTAACCGCAATAAGATGTATGAGTTGTCAACATATTAAGATTTAGTTAACATATATTTTGTGATAGCCTGTAACCGAAGGATTTTAAACAGCGATTCCTATGCATATTTGCAGTAAAAAATGTGGATGTCTTTTTTCTCTTTCATGATATTTTTTGCAGTTAAAAACAATAGTGGTTCACGTGATAAGCACTCTGTCTCGTTCCGGCAATACGATAACACATGAGACAGAGCTCAGTAGACAATTGTGATTGAAAAAAAATGTTTTTATTTGAAAAAAAATATCATCTTAGATATTTTTTTTTATTATCTCGGACAGAAAAATAACATCTTCTCTTTGTACTTTAAATCCTTTTGTTAATCCTTTGGTTTTAAACAGGTACTAACATCCTGTAGGTTGTAAAAAAGGTTACTCCTGTATATAATAATTTAATAAATTATCAATTTTTCAATGATGGTGTTTTTATAAACGATGGCGTTTTTTGTTTTGTAAAAAATAATATATTATACTTGTACCTAGTACCTACCCGTAAAGACGATGAAGAATGAGAATAAGTTTCAGTCTTAAGTTTTCTATTTTCCGTGAGATCTGTGGATTTAAAATATAAGCTGCGACAAAAATTTTCCCGCTCTCTGCAAAAAAGGAGAAAATTTCCCCACTCTTCCAGACTTTTCTTCCACTCAAACGCATTCTTTTTGGAAATTATTTAGTTAGCACACACCAAGTTCATTTTTATATTTTTTAACTTATTGAAAAATTATAATTAATTGTGTTTACCTAATAATAAAGAGATTTATAATAAAAGCTGCCAACTTTTTACAACTTCAAACATACAATAGATTAAACTACATGCATACAATACATTATTGTATAGATATGTTCGAAAAATATTGTAGGTATTGACATAGAATCAATGACATATTTTACAGAGACGATCATTACATTTCAATAATCCGAAATAAGTTTTTTATCAATAATAGTTACACGATGGAAATTTTCATAGCGGAAAAAGCCTGAGCAAATAACAGTCACCAGTGACATCTGTGTTTGCAGTTTGCAATCAGCTGGCGGACATTTTGTTTTGTTTTTCCGCCGCGGCGCTAGCTCCGTCCCGCTCGCGCGCAGGTCCGCCCCGCCCCCTGCGCGCGCACGCCCACTCACCGCAGATAGCGGGCGGCAAATTTGTACTTGCCATGGCGGGTTTCTACTTCAAATAATACTGAACAAATAATAATTGAAGATATTATTTGTGTCGATGCAATTGTGGGTGGAAAATAATTCTAACTAACTTATTTATTATGTAGCTAAGAAATGCTGACTAGCTCAGAAACAATATTGTGAATTTTCAGAGGTTTTTCAGAATGAGCCAGTTTTCATCTATTTAGTCAGTACAACCTGTCAAAGTAAAAATTAACTGGTAAGTTAAAAGCAATTTACCTTATTACCTAAACAGGTACCTAATTACAAAATATTCTGCGATTTGTCTAAAGTAGGTTGAAATATCATGTCACGAAAGCAACTTAGTTTTTTCACTTATTATTAATTTATTTGTTTGTCAACGATCTTAATTATAAAAATCAACATCACTTCTCCCGGAATGGAAGAGCCAAATTTTAATGATAATGAACATTTCACATTGGATTTATCGTTTCGATGCGGCGGAACTAAAGGTCAAGTGCATACTGTACAGAGTTTTTGTATTGTAGCAGTAAATTCAAAATACCTATAAGTTACATATATCTAAATAGTACACATATTTATAATTATTTGCGATGGTACCTTTCAACAAGTTGCAACAATCGAAGGTCTGTTTTTTTGTACTCCAGTATAAGTGTAATTATAGGATAAGTAAGTAAATAATTAATAAGAAAGATTTTTTTAATACTAACCAATCTAAGTCTGTTTATAGTGATAATCATTTACTATTAAAAGTGTGAATATCCAACATATTTTTGACATACTTAGGTACTTTTGGCACCAACTCTACAGAATACATTATCAAATTTAACACAATAACAATACCGTGTTGAAAATAACATTAAAACGAACCATTTTAGTTTGGTTAGGTGGTAGTAAGTACCTACATTCTCAACGATGACATAGTTAAAAATAATGTTGTTAATGTTTATATGAACACATATTTTCTTGGAAAAAATTCATAGACAAAAGTAGGTAGGTAGATAGTTACCTACCTAAATCAAATTTAAGAAATGTCACAACGAGGAAGTAAATATAAGTACATATAGCGATTATTAAAAAAATCATTCATCTGGAAAAAAGCAGTAAGTTGATACGAACCAACGATCTAGGGTCGATAATTAAAAATATATATTGTAGATACCTATTACTTACCCACCTAACACTAATAAGAATATTTACACGCAGGTACATAATTTTTAAACATGACGCAAATAACAGAACGCTTCAGAGAATATGAAGAAAAGCTAAATAATAACCGAATAACTTATTATTTGTAATACATAATTAATGTTGCTAACTTAATATTTTTAACTTATAATTTATATATACATACTTAATGTTGCTAACTTAATGTTTTTAACTTATAATTTATAATACATATTTAATGTTGCTAACTTAATGTTTTTAACTTATAATTTATAATACATATTTAATGTTGCTAACTTAATGTTTTTAACTTATAATTTATATATACATACTTAACGTTGCTAACTTAATGTAGTATGTATTATAATTTATAATACATACATTACATTACATAAATACATTATAATTTATAATACATACTTAATGTTGCTAACTTAATGATAATTTAATGTTGTTAACTAATAATTTATGATACATACTTAATGTATTACATATAAACCGGTTATCAAACATGATAACCGGGCTACATCACAAATGTAATACAGCCTATATGTCACTTTTACGAACCAATTTGATTTGATATATGAAAAAACTATAAAGGAGCGCAAATATTTTTTTACTTGGAATTTATTCCTATCTGTTCCTTTAGTAATTTATTAATTTCAAATGTTACATAATACATTATTAGATAGTATAAACTCCAGCCGTACTGCTAAAGAGCAGTTTGTCTAAGTGTTCTTATACTAATAATCTGTATTTTTAAATATTGATCCGTACCTACTTTTAAATAATATCTATATGCCTGAATAATTCGTTACATTATTATTTTAATTACACAAAGAAAAAACAACATAAAATTGATATTCAATAAAATAAGAAATAAATGTGTACGTGCCAAAAATACAGAGAGAATCAAAATAAAAAAAATATGAAGTAGGTATCTACCTATCTACAAAAATCTTTTTCACATAGCCATTTTTTTTAGTATGCAACTCCCTGTGGGAAATAGTTTTTTTTTAATAAATTGGGTAACATGAAAATGTAATAAGCTGCTCTGACCTATTTATTTTGAAATCCGTGAACTACAATTCCGTATTTTGCATTTAGTTTTGTGTTATGAGCGTGTATCATTGTTGTATTCAAATTGTGATGTGAGCTTCCTCTAAACTTCAAGCCAAAACCCATGTTAAAGTGATGCACTACTAAGCAATGCAAAATCAAGTGATTTTGGTTTGAAAATTAGATCGAAAATCAGATATAAATTTAGATGCTTTAATTAAATACTGCGACTAGAATACATTTTTGCCTTTGAAATGATAGAGTAATTTTTTTATTAGTCTTTTACAAGCTGTGAAAAAATAAAGTATCAGGCCTATAAAAGCTGTTTTAAGGTACAAAATTCAATACTTACTACTTTTATACTACGAATTTAAGATCCCCTTTTCGAAAATGATTTTATTGTATTATGTGGAAAATTTAGTTCTTTAGAAAATAATCGTAAAACATTTAAATATTTGTCCAGAGCTTTGAAAAATAAAATATAACAACCTTTTTGGCGATGTTTTTTCGTGAATAAATCTGGTGTTAAACGGGATTTTAAACCTTATTGCCATCTAAATAATGAGTGGTATTGTTAGCGGCCTGATCCCGAATTTTATACATCGCGGTGCATCACATTAAGCCTTTTTAAATTTCAAAATCAATTTCATACGAACACGAAACAATTTGTGCGATAAACCATCTTACAACTTTCAAATGGTTTTATTATCGTGCGAAGGCAATAAACACCGCATGACAAACGAGTAGAGCGTCATAAAACCGCGACCCTGGACCAAACGGCCGATAATACCGTCAGATAAAATGCAAATCTATCGCCTCCATCGGCAGGATCGCCTCAATTGCCTGGTGGTGTCCGGTAAAGGTCCTGCCTACCAATACACTACCGCCGGTTATTCTACAAGCCTTCACTTCTGTTTCTTCTTGACTCCTGTTCCTTGCTGGTTTAGCAACTCCTGGTCTAGCAGCATTCTTCACCCCGCAACCAGTAGAAACGGTAATTTAGTTACATGGGCGGCATTGCTTGTACCTAAGGTTGTCGGGACTGTATAATGATGACGAAATAACGTGGGAACAATCAGAAGAATTCATCTTTTATTTGTACGTTTGTCTTGAAAATTATAGAAAATAATGTTGTAGGGACGACAAATTAGCCGAACAATAAAACCTATGTGAAAATTCTATAAGATACTAATAAGATAATTCTTCTACTAATATAAATTCAACTTTAGAAGATAAAAAAATGATATTATTATTTATTACTCGTCTTTTCATTAGATGCCAAATAATACCTAAACATTTGAAAATGGTTTGTTATCTTTTGTTTTTGACAGGTATACCTATAAATATTTAAATGATTTCGGGAAATAAAGATTCTGCGAACGTTTAAATGGTTTTAAAGGGCGACACAAAGATGGCTGAAAGGAAAATGAAAGTAATTTTTAAAAAGCATAATGGTCCAAGCGCATATTTTTTATTTACCAAACGGTGTTCAGAAATTAGTGATACTTTCCGAAAGAAGATGATTTTCATACTTTATACGACAAATTGGGACAGTGTGCGTTTTTTTATTATTTAGAAATTTACATTTCAGAACAGCCATTTATTAGATGTACAATTAAAATAAAACAAAATTTGGTTTTTAGATCCAAAACATAAATTTTAAAAACGTATAAAAAAACGTTTCATGTAGACCTAGTTTGTTTAATGAACTGTCGAACTCGAATGTGAGGAAGTTTGAAAGTGAAGATGAAATTTCAAAGACAAAGTTACATAGTTTTTAGTTCCAATTTAAAAGATTTCTACTACATATTTAGTTCATTTCATTGCCAGAATGCAGGTTTGCATTTTTTTGAAAATTTGGAAATTTGCTCCACATTGGAAAATATGGAGCAAATTTCATCAGGCACTCACCGTACGTGAGTTTTTCTTCAGAAAAAGGGTAGGTACTTATCGATACAATAATAATTGCAGGTATAAAATAGGTTGTTGATGGGCGTCCATTACTGCGTGCGGCCTGTTCATGCCTATTCACATGGAATATTAACGTTTTTTGATTGAATTACGCTCAAATATACTCGCTGTGATGCCATTGTTTATCAAAGAAATCGTTCGCAACAAATGGATTCGTGTAGGAACCGAGGATTGATAATAATCGTATTACAACACGTTGTTATTCATTTATAGTGAGTAATGAACACGTGAGGTACATGCGTAGGAACCCGCTGTACCTACACAGTAAATCCACATTACCTGTGGCATTACCTGCCTTATTATTGTGACAATGTTCTAATGTGGTATCACAATTTAATTCTCCTTTTCACATATTCAGAAGTGAATAAAAAAGCATATAGGTAAGATGTTATTGATATATTTTTAACACATCAATAGAGATATACAAGTGTCGGGGGGTGGAGTACACACACTTTAGAAGGTAAATCTACAATCTACATGATGGTATGATGATAGAAGTAAAAAAATAATTATTTTTATTTTTGGAAATAAAACATATTTTTTCATGTTTTGCAATTTATCTTTTTTATCTAAATACTACCATAAAACGTTGGAATTTAAACGTACGTAGGTATTGTATAGTAATAATTAATTTGGATGTTTCGTATATAACCGTTTTTTGTGAAAAATCACATCAAGGGCGCTGTCCAAATATGCAATATATTTATTATTACTAAGATACTAGACAAACTATTATAACAACTTGTGACATTCAACGGTTCGTCGAATTTGACCAATGAACGTGATGCTATTTATTTATATTCCGTACAGACAATTTGATTTACACGCCCTTACCTGGGAGATTACTTGAGATTAACACTGTTTATAAATTTATTGTTTATTAAAGAAATTTAGACAGGGTTCGCATACAGAGGACATAGTTTATTGGGAATATGGGGTAATTTTAATAATATATATATTTTTTTAATTTAATGGTACCTTCTTTGAAACATTACCTATTGAAAAATAAAGACAAACATTTCCGGGTTACGAATAATCTGACCACATTGAAAAATCTCCACAGTAAGAGAAAATATCACTTTTGTCTTGATGTACGACTTAGCCAGCCGAGGAATTGAACTCATAACGCCTGCGTGAGAACCAGATGCGATGCCAATTCAGCCACTGACCGTCGAAATAAAATAAACACTTACGTATATTTTCCTACGGGTTTATTTTTAATACGCAGAAACATAAAATACGCGGAGAAAATGTTATTCTAAAACACGATCATTTTATTCGTAAAACGATTAAAAACGGGACTGAAGTTCTTACGAACAAATTAACAGGGTTTCAGTGTTTATTGGCGGGAAAATGTAAGAATAATTCGTACGAAAATACCTAGATATACCAACAAATTATTCTTACATGTTCCCGCCAATAAACATTGAAACTTTGATAATTTGTTCGTAAGAACTTCAGTCCCGTTTTTAACCGTTTTTACGAATAAAATGATCGTATTTTAGAATAACATTTTTCTCCGCGTATTTTATGTTTCTGCGTATGTATTACAATATGAGCGCTATATCTATAAAATGAAAAAAATGTTTAAATCGTAGTTAAGTGCATAAATAAAATAGTGTAGATATGAGTACAAGAATTGTTTACTAATACGTGCAGTTTGGAGTGTGCAGTAGCTATGTTTACAATATGCAGTGTAGTGCAGTGCCCAAATGACAGCCTTCATAGGCATAGACGATATTGTTATGTATTTCCGGCTGTGTCCTAGCTATTTCCGCTATCCGTCCACCCGGAAATACAATCAGATGGGAATTAGCAGATACTCGCCATGGCCGGCGGTTTATTCACAATATAATTAAATGCACACAATATACAAGCGCCGGGATACCATCTATTCACTTATTCACTATCGGAACCATCGCATCACAGGTCTGTACCTACACTGCTCTGGGCACTGTACACTGGGCAGGACACTGGCCAGTTATGACGATGCTTTTACCAGAAAATCAACTAATTCAGAACATTTATAAATTTCTCATCCAATTGACGTTTTAACTGATTTGTTTTACATATTGTTTGAATGTTTATTATCAGCCTACAGGGACTGGAAACATTCTGCCACTGCTCTAAGCCACTGAAGCCACCTTCAGACCTGCCGCATTTCACTTGCGTTTGCGTTTTCCCCTTTTTTATAAAATCATATATATTTATTTTTTACTTCACAGAACTGAAATGAGTTTTATTACACTCAATGAGAATAATGAATTATAAATATTATGTTTAATTTTGTAATATATTATCACAAATAAAAAACAAAATTTTAAAAAAGAAATAATGTCAAAACTTTTATACAACTTTCACAGAATCTCAAAACCTTGGAAAATTGATTTGTTGTTCAAATTCTATTAAACAACCCGCCATTAAAAGCAACAACAATCTCCTCTGGTGAGATCTTCGAGCCCCATTATTTCAGATTATTTTAAGTACAGGTATAATTGAAATAATTGTGAACTAACCATTTTCTTCTTTGATTTAGGAATAGTACGAGGACGCTGCACCTCGTGGCTTCGAATCTTCCGTGACCAATACAAGTTCAGTTCCGCTGAGTTGTTCCGGTGCTCTGCAGGCTCTAGAATGCCATGACGATAGTTAACACTCGGTATGTATAACTAGATATGATTTGAGAACTGATTACGGCGCATATTGATATGATTGTTAAGAAAGCCCTTAAAATGCTAGGATTCTTATTCCGTATTGGAAAAGAATTCAATAATATTCAAACACTTAAAATATTGTATTTTTCTTATGTTCGTAGTCATCTGGAATTCGCTTCTCCCATATGGAATCCTCAATATAATATATACATAAAACGCATTGAAGCCACCCAAAGAAAATTTGTTATTTAAAATTCAAGTTAAATGTTGGTTACCTTGACGTAAACAGCTCGGTGGACCTTTATGGACTTAAGATGATAGACTTCGCTTTTCGGCCCATACAAAAAGGACGCCCGGGAAAAAACACTTTTCTACATCGAAAATTGCACTAAATGAATATATTTTTTTTATACTGCCTTCTGGAGAGTGAAAACTATGTTGGTATGTTTTCGAATTTTTGATGCGTTTCGTATTAACGTAAACATTCACTGTCAAACATGTACGATTTATCAAAAAATATTATTTAAGGAAAAAGTGCTGCTAACTCAACTCTCATAAAGAATTATAAAATTGTAAAAAGCTACCGACGTAGATTCTGCTTTCAAAAAAAAATTTTTTTTTTTCAATTTCAATTTCGTGAAATTTTCGGTGTAGAAAAGTGTATTCTCCATAAACCCCTTTTCAAGCGATTTCTGTAGGTAAATTTGAGCGTTGTCTCATTCGCACATTTCGCATTCGCATGTATTGTAAGTGTGCGTGAGCTTATTGTGAGCGGGACAGAATGACAGTCGCGGGTGTTCCGCGTGTGATTCAAAGTCTAGCCTCTTAAGCCATTAAAAACTAGAAGAGATTCCGCAGATATAATATATCTCCATAAAATTATCAATGGCTTTATTGATTGTTCTCCCCTTCTGTCTGAAATTAATTTTAGAGTCCCGAGCGTTAGAACTAGAGAAAAATCACTTTTCCCATCTTCATAAATGTTCTACCAATCTCCGACAAAATGCTTTTATATTCAGAGCCTGTAATATATTTAATAAGAAATTAAATGATATGGACATATTCTCGTGTAATTTGAGAAACTTTAAAAAAATTGTCATAGCTAACATTAAATAATTTTAAATTTCCTTTGGCAAGTTATTAAATTGTTGCTGTGAATTCTTTCCAGTTACTTGTCATCCAATTTATACAAATTTGTTCACTTTAGTTGTAGGTATAATATACATTTTGTACATTTATTATTATTGTGTTTTGTTATCATTGCTGTGTAGTGAAGATAAAGTATATAATACATTATGTTTTGAAATTTTGCTGGTTATTAGTATATTAGTTACATTTAAATTGTTATTTATTTGTGTTCTTACATCTTGTATTATTTTTATCTAATATTTACAATTTTGTATTTTTTGTAAACATGTCAGCCCATGGGTACAGGACCCTTAGTTTTTTATTTGTTATTATAACAATGTTAAGTTATGTGAAAATCTGTAATTGGATTTTATTTTTTATTATTAAGTTATTTGTAATAGGTGTAAATAATCTGTTGATTTTCCCAAATAAATAAATAAATTACGAAAAACTAACTTTATTTACTATACTACAACTCTTGCAAAACTTTGGCTTCTTCAATGATGCCATTTTACTACGGGCAGCCTGTTAACCACTAGACGCTTTTCTGGATTTCCTAAAGGACCTTATCTACCAGGAGGTCTAGCATGGACGATCGATAAAACCCCATATCGAGACGATATTCACTAAATGCATCATCTTTGGTCAGTTATCAATATTTGCGAGCACGTTCAACAAAATTATTGGTGAGAGATTTTTTTAGATACCTTTTATTTGCATAATATCAGATACGTTTCGGTCAACACACGCATTTATTCATATAATGTCGTTCGTTATGCAAAATTACTAACTTATTAATGAACGGGGTACAACTAACGAAGCTCTCAGAACTGAAAGAAGTTGTGGACGCGATCCATAGACTAAAATAACTTGACCAAGACGCAATCAATTTATTCCATTCGATCTTTGAGAACCGAAAGTGATTGAAGACTATTAACCTAATCAAATGCCAGTATTATGGTAGTCGAGATTTTGTGAGAGTTTGTCATTTGAGTGTCAATTCATATAAAATACCTCCAGTGTTGCCAGCGTATATCAATTTTTTATTTACTCCGTGTCAATATTGGTTCAGCTTTCGACAGCGAAACTGTGCTCGGGACATCGATATAAAATCATCGGAAGTTACGCCTATCGATCCGATATTGTAAAGTTATCGATTTTACTGTGCTAGAGCTCCTGATAATATAAATTTGTATATCCTTTGATGGTTGTGTCCTTCTTCACACGACTTACTACTTGACTTTCAGTCTATACGAATTAGTAAACTGGCTCCTACGTTTTTACTGCAGTACCTAGTCCATTTTCAAACAGGAAGACACATATTTTGTAATTAATAAATGAATCCTTTCCTCCCTCGCTTGCAATTTTCCTTCCCATTAGAAACCGATGAATGTCAAGTTTTGGACTACCTTGATATCCGTCAAGTAATTTTGCTTCAAGACTTACCTATCATATTAATAAGCTATCCGGTTATTTCTTCAGTGGTATTTTTTCTTCTGTTTAAACCAATGATCTTTTCATTGCTACGTAGCTTGCCCATTCCCATTTAAATGGTGCCATTTGTGCCACAACGTGGGAACGGTCTCAAGACATTATTAATTTGTTTTATGGTTCAGTTGATTTACTCCTATCACTTATTTTTTCCATAGCAAGCTCGGCTATTCTCATATTGTTGATAATGCTTTAAGAAAAGAGCCGAGTTCAAACTGCATAAGAGGTATGACAAATAAGCACTCTTTTATATTTTGCAATTCCACGTATAGAAAATTCCACCAAGTACTTAGCAAAATAAATGTTTTCACAAAATTTATAGCAAGTCCTCTGCAAATTTATATCTTTGGCATATTGTATAATGTTTTAATTCTTGGGAGTTTTTCTTTAGATCTATTTTTTTTAAATATTAGCTCCACGCAAAAGCCCCTGAGGAAAAAAAATCCCCTCAGGGGTCAATGTCATCTTTGGGAATGCTGTGTGGAGGGTCTTTATACGAAAGGAAGGGGAGGAAGTTCTGGGAAGGAAAGGGCGGTACCCATGCCCGCCTCCCAATTTGAAGAACGAAGGTTATAAAAGTAAGAAGAATGTATTTTTAAAAAGATTGTAAAAGACTGCAAAACATAATTTTATGAAATAAAATGTTACCTTATGCATATTAGTTTATATAAAAATGTGATACCAACTAACTCAGTAAATAATGTTAAAAAATCTTAATTATTTTTTTGGAATTGGTGACATCTTAGTTATATGGTTATTTGGTATTATTTTTTATTAGTGAACTTTATCTATATCTTACTAATATTCTTTTAATTTAAAATAAAACAATAACTCTGTATACACCACTTTTATTTTTTTATACTTAATGCCGACCGGGTTTCGCTACAACCGTAGCTTCTTCAGGGCAGTATAATCTCGACTAATATCTAATATCTAACATACCCTGAATACATTATAACACATGTTAGATATTAGATATTAGTAGAGATTATACTGCCCTGAAGAAGCTACGGTTGTAGCGAAACCCGGTCGGCATTAAGTATAAAAAAATAAAAGTGGTGTATACAAAGTTATTGTTTTATTTTAAATTATAATGTCACATCACAAAGTAACTGCTTCATACGAACGAATATTCTTTTATTTTATTTTAACTATTGTTGAACAAAACCTTAAACAAAAGCTTATAAAGTTCCCTTAAGTTTATTTCGCAAATATTGCGCTGTAAAACCATTACTATTTACTACATTTTTTTTACATTGTAATAAAGGCTATAGATAGGTATTCATATTTGGTATATATGAGATATCTACTTTTATTTCGCAGTCAATCACAAAATATTGAGCCCGGAGCTTCGTTCGGAGCGTAATATCATTCGGTGTTTTAATTAGTGACTCGAGGGCATATCCGATCAATTTCTGCCTACAACTAGTCATTGGCTTTTCTCTCCCATATGCCCTAACGAACGAGCGCATTTGATTCAATATAAAATCCATTTAGATTTTAATCTCGTTATAAAGCGGCGCATAGGCGAAAATATGGCGGACATCCATGGCGGACACGGTGGACACCGGACACACTGGACACCACTAAATACTGACACTGAATGCATTAAATACCTCATATTGAATTAAATTGCACTAGGTGAGATTCCATTAGAAATTCAATACTTAAATTATTTCAGAAAGTAGTAGTACCTGTCATAACACGCAATTCTGTTTCTTCTCAGCCGTGCGTTTGTCAGGGATTAATGTTTATATCATCCAATAACGAAGGTGTGATGGTTGGCGTATTGTTGTAGAATAAAGAGAGACAACTACTTATTTTGATAATGGTTTGAAGACACGGTTTTACCCAACAAGCAATGCTCTTTTTAAACCACCAGGGCATGATTATCGGAATTTAATAGTTATTCGATACACATGTAACTTGACATGTATATCACTTCACCGCACAACGACAACCGTTTTCAGGACAATCATACCTTCAGCAAGGCGGCTATAAAGTCATTAATATTATACACATTTTAGTGCAAGATTAAAACAGAATTATACGGTGTTTATGACAGGTGCAAGAGAGACATAGCAGGTCAGATTAGGGCAGGCACAGGCAAAGGAAAGGATGTACCTACTGTCACAAAGAATTATCGGGAATATGTGAACGTGGAATTCAATTGATTATTTGTGTCCAACAAAATCAATAGTTTGCTTTTTATGTTGGTGACTTAAAAAGAACCATCCTTTTCTGATAGGTGAAATCCTCCAAGGATTGATCGGTAAAATTGGACATTGAAAAGAGCAAATCGTGTTCAAAGCCGAATGAAAGAAGACCGCTGAAACAATACCGGAAGAAAGATTTACATTAGTACACGTTGATCTCTGAAAATAAAATCCCTCTGGGCCTATGACAACTTTGAAGGTGCTGGATGGAGAGCCTTTTCTAGGAGAGGAAGGAGTGAATTCTTGAAGAGATCCATGTTGTAGGAAGGAGGAAACACAGAGGCCGGCAAATCGTTCCACAGCCGAGCTATTGAACTCAAGTACGAGTCGTAGAAGCGACCCGTTCTTATGTGACAAATGTCAACCGTGTGATAGGCGCGCGTTTGGCCTGTTTCCCGATTATACACCGGTGGCGAGGGGACCAATGACGCTAGTTCCTCGGTGCATCTTCCATTGAAATACCGGTAGAACAAACATAGCACTCTCACCCGACGCCTTTGCTCTAAAGATTGCAATCCATTTATTGAGACGGGATAATCTATCAAACGGACCAACGGTTTCTCCACAGAGTCGAGCATTTTTTTCAGGTACTTTGGGGCTCCAGACTTAACATACAAAATCAATCATATCTTGAATTGATTTTTCTTCCGTATTAAGCGGAACAAATTATAAAACCGTGCGTAATGGGTATAGTTTTTCATTATTTCAACTCCATCGTTTCTTTTATCTGACCAATAAAGTGAAGGTTAAAATAGTTTTGGGTGCTATCATTATAAAAAAATAAATAAATGTAAAAAAAAATCCAATTTTCGATTGAGATTCATGTTCTGTTTTATTTTTCAATCAATTGTCAGATTTAAAATTTTAATAACAATCCTAAATTCGATTATGGGATCGTCTTTGAATTTGATTTTGTTTTGAATTTAAGCGTTATTTTCAAAATTGGAACTGATGTATCAAGAATTCTGACAATCCATAAAGCAACTACTTTAATGTAACGTTTTTAAAATAAAATCATTTTATTTGTAATTTTCAAAATTGGAACTCATTTGTTAGGAATTCAGACTATTCCGTGATTTTTTACTGGTCTAACTATCCCTATGCAAAAGAATCACGATGATAGGTCCACTCCGTTGCGATGTGAAAGAATAACAAACAAACAAACAAACAATAACACTTTCGCATTACTCGGGATGGGGATATACGCAAATCCAATAATTAATACGAATATGTATTTTTTTTTATTTACAAAAAATTAAAAGAATATTAACACATAATCGCACAATTACCTCTCTACTTTCCAATGCGTCCACCCTTTCTGTTCCTGGTACATAGCACCGGGATTTTGATGTCCCTGTCCCCGTTGGAACAATGCTCCCTTTGGACACTGTTGGTTGCGCTACCCATTGCCCGGCTCTGCCCGTGCTCGCCGCTCGCAGGTCGGAGTGACCGCCGAGAGGGTAGCCAAGCGTGGCGCCGCGCCGGCCAATCGGAGACCTCCCCTCGCCTGATTGTTCCCGACAGGGTAATTAGGTAATACAGGAACCCTTTGAAAAATATCGTTAAAGTGGGCATTAAGTACACATGTACATATACTATGTACAATCTACAATACTACTATTATGAAAGTAGTTTTAGCTCTAAAAAAAATGTTTAATTTTTTACGAAACTGAAGGTATTTTTATTTTATTTTTGTGTTGATTTTTCTTATTGATTTGATGATAATATTAACATCTCTCAGACAAAAAATGTGAAACAGAAAAATCATAAAGAAGATTTGGTTATATCTTGGATTTGACCTCTGCCTTCCCGGAGCTTTGCTCTGACCAGTGAGCTAAGTCGGCCCTATCAACTTCGGTCATATTTTACTGTATTGACTGGCATTTTTTGCCACCCTCAAAGAAACTCGTAGATTCCGAAAAGTTTAAGCAGAGTACTGACAAATGCTACTCGATCAAGGGGAACCTACTATGATACAAAGGGCAATCCGTGGTTTCAATAATTCCAACATTTTCTAAAAAAAAATCCTTCACTTATTCGAATGAGAATTGGACATCGTCTCACCTTTTTAAAATTCACTTGCTTCATTCCCCAGAATGTATTTTCTATGGTCTATAAATGGGAGAGATCACATAATATTTGATTGTCCCTTTTTAAACAAATAATTTCCTCGATTCTATCAAGCCTTATCTAAAATTGATTTCCGTCCGATATGATTTAAGATTTTCACAGCCAAAAGTCTGTTTTTTTATTTATTTTTGGAGTGTTATGCCGTGTTTCGTCACACACCTGACCTGATCATGGACACTATAACGTTATCCGAAACGTTCGCTAAAGAAGGAGGTAGTGCAATACGGCATAACACCCAAAAATAAATACCAAAATAAATTCCCCTCCGTTCAAAATCTCATTCCTTCCAAGTCTGAACTCATTCCCAACCTTTCGAATGTTAAAATCTATGAAATGTGTAAATTTAAGTCAAATTAATATATAAGTTTGCCTTCCCTCTCTCTATAATATGAAATAATTACATAAAACCAACACCCTTGAAGAATGAAAGCCAAAAATATTGAAAAAAACCACGTGGGACCAACTTGCTTTATAAAACTTACTAATTAACCTTTGTGTAACTGAAAATGAATGATTCTTTTATAATTAATGAAGATAATATTAGCGAAAGTCAATCGAAAATCCGAAACAGAAAAATCAGAAAAAGATACGGATACATCTGGAACACAAACCTGGGACCTCTGTATGATACAGTTAAAAATGACCTATCCGATTTGCTCATTTTTAACTGTATCATACTTCGACTGAGAACCATTATTTTAATTTTCTTAACGCATATTTTTATTGGATGCTATTTTTATGTATGATTGCAAGATTCAACCCGAACTAAATGCCCTCTAGATAGTATCAGGATAAATTTTATCACCAGATGTATCGGTATCTTTTTCTGTTTCGGATTTTCGATTGAATTTCGCTAATATTATCTTCATTAATTAAAATATTATAATTTGAGGTTTAACTCATTAAGTTAAAAAGTTAAAAATAAAAATGATTGATTCACATATATTCGTGATTTCAAGAATATTTCCTTTTATGTACCAAAAGAGTAAAAAATATCCATTACCGTAGTATAATTTTTACAACTAACAAGGATTTCCCGCATGATGGAAACATTTTGCGTAAAGCGTGCTATGGGAAAATTAATGCTTCAATGCACGAATAATTAGGATGCGATCATTTAGTTTTAATATTCAATTATACGGTAGTAAAGTGATTTTTTCTATTAGCGAATTACGGGATTATACAAAAAATATCGATAAGGATGTGGTTAAAATGCAGTGGTGTGTTTAATGCTTGCCGTAAAATCTGATGGCTTCACTGTCTGGTGCGGCAGCAGTTAACAGTTACTACCGTAGAACGAATTTAGACCCGTATTTTCCTTTAAAAAATTGGAATTGTGTAATATTCATTTATGTTTTGAAATGGAGTCCAGAGTGGTAATTTTAACGTAATATTAATTCCTATTTTGAAATGGATTCCAGAGTGCCATATTTACGTAATATTACTGTTTTGAAATGATTCCATAGTAGTGATGTTTACGTAATACTAATTCCAACTTTGAAATTGATTCCAGAGTGCCATGTTTATGGTATACTAATTCCTATTTTGGAAAGGATTCCAGAGTGGTAATGTTTACGGTTTTAATTTATTTTAGAAAGGTTATAATCTTCATTTTAGTTTTGGCGAGCAGTCCCTACTTGTAATAAATAAACACAATTGCTTCGTCAGCCCATTGTTCCACGCATCACAGGTCATCGCCATTGCTGAGAGTCGTTTTGTTTTCCAACAAATATGAAACAGGCTTACATAAAAAAATACGTCATCTACAAATACCTTGACATAGCTGCCATAACGAGCTGCGAAAGACAAAGGCACTAACGCCAATGAAACACGCCATGGAAATAATACCTCAACTCAAACCTGCAACCAGAACAAAGGTAAGCAAAACGACATAATCAAAGTTGTGGGAGTAAATCTTCTGTTTGAGGTTGCATTGTCGAGTTGATAGGCGTATTTTGATGAGGTGTTCACGTATTGGCGTGAAGTTTTGAGCGTGTTTAGACCAGCCTATGGAAGAGCCATGTCGATGTGACTGCATGGTTCGTCAAGCTTGGCTGATCATGTGGAAACCTTCGGAGCTGGCTGCTGGTTGCCTGGCCGGAGTGACGGGGTGACGGAGTATCGGAGGGTGAGGGGCATGGGACAGACATCGCGCTAGGAGCGGTGACCCTACTGCGGTGCACGCCTTCTGGGAAGGTAATCATAGGGAACAAGCATGACAGTTGGAAGGGACTTTATTGGACATGTAATGTGGTCATGGTTTATGCCTAAATATAACTAAAAACGACCCTCAGGGTATATAATGTAGACAGCTATATACCGGCGTTTGGGACTCTCATTCTGTAGTTATTCACGTGAAGGTGAAAATTGCTGTCACCTTGTGATACTTAGGCTGGGTGTAAACATACGTAAAACAAACACGTACAACTAAGATTTGTTTAATGATTGACATAAAATTTGGTGCCTTCATAAACGACGTTGCATGTATTTAATTGTTTCCGCTATTTTATGATTTCATTAGACATAAAAAAACATTACTACAATAGGTAGGTGAAGGTTTTGTTAAAAGCGGTAAAAAGTAATTGCGATTTTTGTTCCAAATGTTGGAGATAAGATCAAATCGTTTTCAGAATATATAATATAGATTCTATTATATTCTTGCGATATACGAGAAATAACTAACTCTTCCTTCGTAGATCGATGTTTAATCGGTACAATAAATAAATGTGCAACCTGTCGTTAATCTCCTTCGGTGACACAGCGTGATACTTTTCATTAGAGCTGCATCGATTACAATAAATTCCAATGCGTCGTAACCGCTGGTTATAAGTATATTTAAGGTCATTGTAATTGCCAATATCCTATAACTTAACATCATATTGTTTATGACGTAATTCCAAGTGGAATTCAGCCCCTAATTTTACTTAAGAGACCACAAACAGTGCAAGAATTGTCTTTCCTATATATAAGTAAAATTGCAACAAAATTGGTGTGCCTAAATCTTGTTCTGATCAAGCTTTTGTCATGGGTAAAAATTAAATTATTTGAGCTCTTTACTCGCCGTCATGTCTGTTGATGTTCTGATGTTCCACGGATCCGTGGTTAAGTGGTTACGATCCTCTGCTACGAATCGCAGGTTCAAATGCGACTGCGCAATTAGATTTTATTTGATTTTATTGTGTTAATTCACAATTAATTAATAAAATATAATATAAAAAGTATGTTTGTGCTCGTTCCACACGGAGAAAAATAATATTCTATAATACGATAATTTTATTCGTAAAAACGGGACTGAAGTTCTTACGAACAAATGAACAGTGTTTCAATGTTTATTGGCGGGAAAATGTAAGAATAATTCGTTGATACACGTACGAAATTACGTACACCAAAAATTATTTTTACATATTCCCGCCAATAAACATTGAAACCCTGTTAATTTGTTCGTAAGAACTTCAGTCCCGTTTTTACGAATAAAGTGATCGTATTTTAGAATAACATTTTTCTCCGTGCAGAGCGGAAGATACTCGTATTAACGTTCTGGTGAAAGACCTCCATTCAAAATCCAAACGTTGCTTGAAATGAAAAGCCATGTTTCTTGACCAATGAATAGCCAGATACTTCCCCACATTCCTCTTCCGCATATCCTTCCCCTCCCCAATAACTTGAGCCTCACAATATACTCAGTAATTGAGGATACCATAGTATCACTGGCTCCAGACGGTTGGGAGCGTTTGAGACTGTTATGCGGTAATCACATAATTTTTATTTTTTAAGAAAGCAACAACTTTGAGGTGTGACATTATATAAAATAAATTATTAAATGAAATACTCGTACCCTAAAATACAGTATTTTTATTCACTTCACTTAATAAAAGTGGTGCATTACAAAGCGTATATTTTTCACAAATTTAAGGTTTTTTGAAAATTGAAGATTTTTAAAATATGTAGATATTTTGAAATATGAAGTTTTTTGAAAATTCAATTTACTAAAAAATATATTGTTGACGGACAATTTTTCCATGAAATTAATAATATAATAAATGTATGTATTCATTATTGAGAAAGTCAACACCTACGTACTAAGGTAACTACTCTTGTGCAGTACGAATACATTACCTACCTACTAATTTTTGTGTACCTACTACACTTAGATATTTTGATAATTTTTTTTATTGGGTTTGCAATTGTAAATATCACGGTAAGAATCGTCGCATCACCTTCTCCATATCGATCGTCCTATTTATAAGTCAGATACCTCTGAAAAATCGATATATGAGTATGCAGTTGTGTGTAAAAATGTACCATCTATCTGGTACAGTACTCAGACTACTCATAAACACCAAATCAATTGTAATGTAGAAAAACTTGCAGTGAAATAAACAGAAAAATTACGTTTTCTAGGTTACTAGTAAGAAATTTGAAAATTACGTTTCCTGGCGATATTTTATAGCATTTAACCCGTGTCACCCTTACTAACATAATGAGAAGTATGATCTAAACGGTATTAGAAAGATAAAACAACAAGCTATATAGTCAAATCTAAAAGCTAAACACAAAAAAATAATATGAACACCTTTATGAAACCAAAGTTTCCGATCGCAATTTGAAAAAATAATTATGAAACTTTGTGAATTAAATTTTTTTTTTTTACATGAAACGACAAAAAAGTGAGGTGACAGTAACCTTTATAATTTATTTCTATAATGAAATATGTATGTGTATTTATTTTTTTTCATTTTTAGTAATTTTAGTTAGAAAAATCGCAAAGTGAGCCATTTTTAAAACTTTTTTATGGTTTTTTTCAAAATTTTTATATTTAAAAATTTAATTTTTATTTCTAATAATAAAATTGATAGCCTATTTTATGACCTTTCGAAAATAGTTTTTAGTTTTCGGATACGTTAACAAATATTCCATTTATTTAGATTTTATTGCATAGCGGGAATATTTTTAGCCTCCGACAAAATATGCCAATTTTTTGAAGGGTATGTAAAATACAGACAATTTTTATAAGATATTTGATTTATGGTAAGTATTCGTGTATTGCTTCATCATTATCTCAAAAATTTGTATTTGGAGATGTCCGACTTATCAACTGGACGATCGATGTAGGTACATCTATCGTCCAGTATAAGTATTTAGGTATTCGTCAATTTTCCTATACAATTTGATCCTAATTGCGGAGAAATGGTAGTTTGTAAGATAATTCATTTAATTAAACATTGAGCGTAACGGCTTGAAACAAACCGGAGGCGAAAGGCACTTCGGCCATTGCTTCCTTCGGCGCAAGGTGCAGCTCACGGGCCGAGGAAGCGGGAAGCGGGTAGCGGGTACCGGGTTCGGTTCCCGCATCGGCTCAAGCAATGAAGAAGTCTTCCACCTGGCGGCCACATTAGTATTCTTTAAAGGTTTTGTACGTCTGGTTTGCCCTTTGTTTACCTTATGACGTGTCAATAAAAAAATATGAACCTTGACTATTTTCATCCTGTAAATAATTTACGAGCTCAAAAAATATTGAATCAAATTAACAGTAGAAATAATTATTATTGTTTATTTATTTTTATTTTTAACTTAATGGGTAAAACCTCAAATTATAACATTTTAATTAATAAAGACTCAATACAAATCAGAAACAGATCAATTAGAAAAAAATCGGGATCTGGGACTAATTTTGTTTTCATTAATTAATTATTATTGTATATTGTTAGGGTCTTTCAATCTGTTTTCTAGTTAGGTACCATGGAATGAATTAAAGTGATCGGCAGAGTTAAGCCCTCAGGCCTTGAGTCTATTTTGTTGGAAGGTCAAAATATTTCCGCTTTGTAATAAAATAATAAGTGGGTAATTTTTGGACGTATCCGAAAACTAAAAACTGTTTTTAAAAGGTAATGAAATACGCCTTCAAATTTTATAATTCGAAATAAAAAATATACAAACCTTTCTATGCGCATACACATCACTTCACAGATCACTACTACGCACACTTGCAAATATACTCTCACATACCCACACACACCAACGAACTACACACATCACCCAGTAATTACCAATTATACATTCCAAAAATAAGAAATTACAAACAAACATATCGTAGGTACCCACCATGAAATAATACTTAATATCTGTATTTTTTACGACGTAACCAATGCACTGTTTGTTTCTCCACAGCAAATAAAAAATTTAATTAAATATAATTTTTGAAATGTAAAAATTTCAATGGCAAACATTTTTTTTTTAAATTAGTAATAACACTGATAACGAAAAAAAACAAACACATATTTTATTAGGCAAATGTATTACAAACTTTATCGTCAACTCACTCTTTTTTCATATTGAATAATTAATTTAAAAAATCCAAAGTTAGTTTTTTTATATTTTTAGAGACAGAAGTAATCGCCTTCATCTGGTACCTTAGAAACTTAGGTAATAGTGTAGAAAGTTCAGTTCTATTGAGTTGTTACAGGTGTAGCCTGTAAACTTTGTATCGCGCTGATGAACCTAACCTAACCCACTAAGTGAGAGAGCAATAGCAGAAAAAGATGAATGTTTTAGACCAACAACGATCATATTAAACCCTTATTGAATTATTATACATAGAAGAACCTGTCCCATAGGTATTCAAAAAATTGGATATGTCAATCCGAGACACAATCTAGGTTACAAACCAATCTATAGTATAAAAATTAATGTTTGTTTGTTTGTGCGTTCGTACCTTATACGCGGCCATACCGTTCATCCGATTGCGATGAAACTTTGGGAATATGATGTGTGCATACACGGGATGGTTATAAAATAGTAAGCTTAGGCGTTATGAAATTATTTCCTATACTATTCAAACAATTGAGATTAAAATTTCATCCGATAGCTATTCAAGTTTTTTGAATTGTTGTGAACATGCCCGTGAATAATAATAATACTGGTGAGCTCTGGCATTATGAAATTTGCATAAAAAATGTAAATAGTTCACGAATTATAGAGGGGGGCTTTGCGAGAGGGGTGATGAGGGAGAGGAGAAGGCGAAGAAGGTGGAAGCGGAAGGCGTAAGGGGGTGGGGGGGGGGGTTCGCGAGAAAGGAGAGAGCGGGAGAGGGGAGGGGTAACGCGAGAAGCTGAAACGGGAACGTGGGAGGGGAAGGGGACGCGGGAGGGGAAGAGGAAGAGAACGGGGACGAATGGGAAATGACACGAACGGCGAAACCATTTTTTTATTCAATTAGCATTGCAACGCATGCCAGGTATCAGCTAGTTCTTTATAACTTTGAGATCATCTATAAAGGTAGCAGCGAAAATTATAGGAAAAATTAGTCGAAGATAATATTTTTTGTATTTCTTGGGCATTAACTATGTAACAATTTCTAGACATTTTGTTTTGAAGAGTTTTAATTTTCAATGTACTATCGTTACTTAAATTTTAATTTTTATGCTACCGGTTTCGACACATCCGTGTCATTCACTAGCAAACTTAAAACTAAACTTAAAATTTAAAACAAGTACAGAAATGAATTAGATGTTATTAGAAGATAATATTGTTAATTCTGTTAATATAATATTGTTAATTCTGAATTTGAAATATGAGAAGGTCAAAAATTAACCAAAAATAAGATGACCCAATGGCCGAGTAGAAAAGAGATCCCAGTTCGAATCACAGTTGTTACCGTTAACTTTTTATTTTTTTGTGTCACTTGTTCTTTTTCATATTTTTGTTTACATTTTTTAGTATTATCTCCTTCTTCAATGATATACATTTCCTCCATATCCCCATAAAAAAGGTTGAAATATGCATTTGAATTATTTAATTTGCAATAATATAACTCACTCGCATCTTTTGGTTATAACCTCTCATTCAGGATGAGATGTTATAACGGAGTTCTCAGCGACCGGACCATAATATATCGTTCCTCTATATTTGCAAGAAACTTTGTGCCATAATTTGTTTCATAATTGCATTTATTTTTTTCAGTGAACAAAGTACAGTAGTTATATAGTCTCGTAACACATAGCATGCAAGCTGCGACCAACTTAAAACGTACCTACAAAGAACCACCCCACGTTACATAATATAATATCCCTAGGTCGGTAGGTACCTATAAAAACTACAGGTGTACCGTGAAATGTGGGGTCTTATCGCGTCACAAGATCTCCCCACGACCGCAGCATATCGGACACCCTGTACTTAAATTCAAATGGACTTCGCATTAAAATAATAAATGTGCGTAGCAGCGTTCTGCTTTTTCGGCTCACCGTGAACCGCGGTACACCGTGGCAAAGTGTCGTGGAGTTGAATCGCCTACGCCACCCAGTAGGTAATGTTGGTTCGTTTAGGCTGGAATCAGACAGTTCACTCGAGGGAAGGTTTCCGCCATGTTTTTTCGGCCTATTC
Source organism: Limnephilus auricula (assembly GCA_951813805.1). Lineage (NCBI taxonomy): Eukaryota > Metazoa > Arthropoda > Insecta > Trichoptera > Limnephilidae > Limnephilus > Limnephilus auricula. The sequence continues at coordinate 4,205,143 of OX638388.1, read as the reverse complement.
GACCATCTTCGTTTCATTCCATGTTCACACGGCGCTATAGAAATAAGCGTTCACTCGTCCATTCCGACCACAGCGTCGCCGAGCGAGGTCAACCGCGCTGGAATTCGTTTGTTTTCCAGCGCGGTCCGGCCCCGAATTTTAAGGTAAAACATGTCAGATGCATCGATTTTTACGAAATTTTGTTGACACAATTAAATAAAAATAAATAAAGAAAACAGTATAGTTTCGTCTTATAGACCTTTTTATTTCTTATGACATAATAACACAATTTGATTTTACTTTTTTATTACGAACATTTTCCTACAAATTAATAATCTTACATATATTAAAAAAACATATAAAATACATGGATAATAAGGGAGACCCAAAAATTTATATGAGAGGTGTTCCCAAAAGCAAACAAATTAGCCGAACGAATACCATTTTGACGTTTTGCGTGCGATGTGATAGCATCCTTTCATGGTCCTTCCCGTACAGGACGCGAGACAAACTGATTGAGAGTTCACTCGGTGTTCAGACGTTTCACTTTGCTCTCTTCCGCGCGCATGCGCGCGCAAGTGAAGGATGCCGAATGAAAATATCCAACATTGTTGGATCGGTTCACTTGAAGATTTCATTCGGCAGTGTTCGGCACTTTCGATTCATTTCATGTTCAGACGTGTCATTCCGAGTAAACTAGGCCGAATGAAATGCGGAAATGAGCGATTAGTGAACCGTCTGAATGGCGCTTTAGCAGTAAAAATCGGCTTATTCATTAGTAGAAGGGTTCATTTTGATGTTTTGGTAAGAGATTGTCGTTTAACCGTGGATTAATGATGTTAATAGATTTTTATTATGATTTTTAAATAAGTTCTAAAAACTTGTATATTGTTATCTTTTCTTCCTAGCCACTTAACAAATAATATTCTAATCATTGAAGACAACATTAGTGGCGTTAGGAATTGAATTCAGGACCCCAGCCTTGCCAGTTTTCTGCTCTAAACACACGGAGAAAAATTTTATTCTAAAATACGATCATTGTATTCGTAAAAACGGTTAAAAACGGGACTGAAGTTCTTACGAACCAATTAACAGAGTTTCAATGTTTATTCTTACATTTTCCGGCCAATAAACATTGAAACACTGTTAATTTGTTCGTAAGAACTTCAGTCTCGTTTTTAACCGTTTTTAAGAATAAAATGATCATATTTTAGAATAACATTTTTCTCCGTGCACTAAACTAATTCGACCCTGTATGTATCATATTTCGACTAATAACTACGAACAATATCTTCATTTTCTTAACACATATTTTTATTGGCTCATATATACTCGTAGGTGTACGATTGCAAGATTCATCTCGAACTAAATGCTACCTAGGTTGTGTCTTGCATAAATTTATCAATTTTTTATTTAATACGCGACATCTATTGAATTTCCTGCAAATCTGGAACGAATATTTATTTTTATTTTAACTTAATAAGTAAAACCTCAAATTGTAATATTTAATTAATGAATACAATATTAGCAACATTAAATCGAAAATTTGAATAAGAAAAATACACGGTTACATCTAGGAATAGGACCCAGGACATTAGTCTTGCTGGGGCAGTGCTCTCACCATTGATCTAATTCGTCCCCTTCGGTCATATTCAACAGTATTATGTTTCGAAAAAGAACAATAAAAATAATCTTCATTTTCTTAACGCATATTTACGTATAATTGTAAAATTCATCTCGAATTCAATGCTACCTAGACTACCTAGGTAGTGTCTTGGATACATTTATTCATTTTTAATTAATATTAGACAACAGTCGACTTTTATGCAAGTCTAGGATAAATGATTATTTTTATTTTAACTTAATGAGAAAAACCTCAAATTGTAATGTAATGAAGACAATATTAGCAACATTAAATCGAAAATTTGAATTAGAAAAAGATACGGTTATAGGAATCGAACCCATGACCTAAGAATTGCCAGGGCATCTACCTCTGTAGCTAATGGGACCCTATCCCCTTCAGTCATATTTATATGTATCGACTAAGAACTACCAAGATTACCTTAATTTTTTTAATTTATCTATTTTTCCTTTAAAAACATAATGTTGTTATTGACCGGTCAGTGGTTGTGTGGGCATCGCGTTTGGGTTCCACCCAGGCGTTCTCCATCACAACACAAGCAACATCTTCCGCTCAGTGTGGTGGTAGTAGGAGATTTTCAAATGTTGTTGGGTTATTCGTAACCCGGGAATGTTTGTCTTTCTTTTTAAAAAAAAAAAAAAATATATATATATATATATATATATACTTAAGGTCCAAAGGACATTTACATAAATATCGGTTTAAAGAGAGACATCCAAAGGTTTAAGAATAGGGTTGGAATAGGTTTTTAATATGATCGATTAAATTCACCAAGTTAACATTAAACAAGTCAATATTAGTATTGGTTTCCGTAGTGTTAAACCGCTGTATCGGGGAATGGGCAATAATATATTATGTGGTTCCGCTTATGTATACCGCAGTAGAACAGAGTATTGTATCGTGTTATTCTTGTGGGTATGTGTATAACTCAGTATTATATAGTTACAGATTGCAGGGGTTCGGAATTGTCCAATTTGGGTTTTTTTTTTTAAATTTTTCATCGGAATGCGAGTACAAAGTCTTGCCTCTGGACTACACCGGTCGTCAAAATGTTATTCTAAAATACTAGCATTTTATTAAAAACGGTTAAAAACGGGACTGAAGTTCTTACGAACAAATTAACAGGGTTTCAATGTTTATTGGCGGGAACATGTAAGAACAATTTGTTGTAACAGTGTTAATTTGTTAGTAAGAACCTTAGTCCCGTTTCTACAAATAAAATTATCGTATTTTAGAATAACATTTTTCTGCGAGTATAATATAGGTGAGAGAAAAGTGTATCTGTGTATTGTGTAAAGGCCCAACCAATTATGTTAACGAAATAATGTACAAATTAATAATATAAATTATTTTTTCTCCCGTGGCTTGCATGATTTTTCCCGATTAAGGTTATCATAGTAAGACGCACACGAAGCAAAAAGTCAGTATAAAATGAATGGGTTATTTATTTCTGGAATTCTTCAATTACCACATTAAATAACAAAGATAATTCATTGATGCTTAGTTACAGCAATATTAACTGCAATTCTTTACAATGCTTAATCAAAATTCTTGATAGAACGAACGGACCCGCTTTATAAGTGATAGCGCGAAGGCGTGTATTTGAAATAAATAAATAACTTTGAATTTTTTTCACTCCCGAGAATTTACAGTACCTACCTACTGACAGCAGTTAATCATTTTTTAAACGCGTGCGCAGTGCAACGCTAAACCAATCATTTTTTAATCATAAAATCTTACCATTTTTTTTTTAAACTGGGTCGTGAAATTTAAAACCGGAAGAAAATGGGTACGCTACTTGTTAAGTGCCCCATCAACCCTTTGCTTTTAGCGGTGACATAAATAATGTAATTTTGTGCTAACTTTTCACGGAGAAACATTTTATTCTAAAATACGATCATTTTATTCGTAAAAACGGTTAAAAACGGGCTGAAGTTCTTACGAACAAATTAACAGGGTTTCAATGTTTATTGGCAGGAACATGTAACAATAATTTTTTGGTATTTCGTACGTACACTAACAAATTATTCTTACATGTCCCCGCCAATAAACATTGAAACACTGTTAATTTGTTCGTAAGAACTTCAGTCCCGTTTTTACGAACAAAATGATTGTATTTTAGAATAACACTTTTATCCGTGTAAGAAGGAGTTAGAGAAAACTTTAAACCCACCGTAAATTTTCGTATATAATATGTACGGAAAGACTCCATGACAGTTGATACCCGACAGTTGGTCCCCGGCGTACCTAAGTACAATATGCAGTCGGTTAAGGGGAAAATACGGTATACCTACTTACATAAAATATAACTAAGCGTCCCTGAAGGGGTGAATAGAGAGGATGTACCGGAGAATAACAAAAGTATAAAAGATATTTTCATTCAATGCATCGAGGTCAAAACTGCTTGTCTATAATATAAGTACAAAAATAAATTCGTTTGATATCGGGCTATTAACTGTCGGGTCACCGTACATATAATAACAAATAGGTACGTAAGATGAAAATCCATGAAGACGAATTTTTCGAGCTCATTCTCTTTCAAGCAATCAGTTATCACCCTTCATTTTTTTTAAATACTGCTGATGATACTCCTTATTTTTACAAATTTGCGATTTCCCAGAAACTACAAGGTGGTCAATACCGGCTGGTGCAATGCTTTGATGGTGGTCGAACGGATCAAATATTTGAAAACAGTGAAAGGATCTTTGGTTTTTTTTAATATTTTAAGCACCAGGCTTTCAGGTCCGGGTTTAGTTTTTTCCATAGGAAAAACTAAACCCTTTCACACACTTTTTCATAAAAATGATCATCTAGTAAATCCACGCTATGTAAGTGTATTATATATCTAAGTGTAATTAATACAAAACAATACAAGAACAACATGTTAACCTACCAGACTATTAAATGGGAAAATAATTCACTGACTCCAGATATTTTCATATCAGAGGGTTCGGCTCGGTGGAATTCCTAATTTGACCGATAAATCCTACTGATCCCTCAATTTAAATATTTAAAAAATCTTTCGTAATCCTACATGTATTTAAAATGACTTTCGCATTTTTATATACAAATTCTTTGACAAATCTAATACGCCTAAATTTTTAATGATAGAGCTAGGTATAATGCCAGTTGCCGAAATAACAAATGGTAATTTTGTAGTAGTCTGAGAATACCAAATTATTTTAATTTAATTTCTTATATCTGTATGTTTTTTACAGTTACTTTTATTATTTATTTTTTCAGTATTATGGGCTTTTACATATGGGTAGTAAAGTATACAGTATTTATCGTAAATAACTGATCTGCTTTAATAACAACATTTTGTATTTGTTTAGTGACAATTTGAAGATATCAACTGAATTGGTATAATTATTTCCCTCCATTAGAATTCTGGATAAAGAGTAATACATATGATAGTTAGTCCCAAAATTGCTACACTGAAATAAATCCCGACTTCTAGTATTACGTAGCGGAATCGGAAAGCTAATCAATGCAAGAAATTCAGGACTGTCAATTACATAATTTAATATTTTATATATCCTTCTGTTATATATTCATATCTTTTAAAAGAGTGGTCTAGTTTAACGCAATTGCTGGAATTCCCATTTTAAAATTGATAAAAAAAATTAACCAACCAAAAAGCTAAAAAATACCGAAAAAGTCAAAGTACGACTTTTATATGATTTTTTTTTAAACTTGTGATTTTTGCGGAAACCAGAAAGTGTGCGAACAATAACGAAATACTTGCATGCAATCCTCGAAAATACTTACAAGTTGCGGTGGAGGGATCTATCTACCCAGCTAATTTAATAAAAAGACACAATTAAAATACTAACTGAGTTTTTTGTTCATTATTTTTCATTTCAGAAAAATATCATGACATAAAGACGTTGTTTTTTTGAAGCATTATTTATTGTTTTGCTTTGTTTGAAGAACAGCTCGTCTAATTAAAAACGTATTCCTTAACGACTAAGCATTGCTTGAAAAAATAATGACAGCATTGCGTTTCAGTATTTCCCCGCAAAATGAAAAACGCACCGAAAAGCGGCAAGAAACGCGAGAGAAGAATTATGTGTACACGCATACGCACGTTAGTCGCGGAGTTTTCAACTTTTTCGAGCGCCGCGACCAGTTTTTGCGCCAATCCAACGTGCCAAGTACTGGATTTCTAGAACTTCTTGACCCAATTGATCACGCGAATTTTAGCGATCTAGTCACGCGCAATATGCCCAGCACAACTTATCTCCCGAAAAGGGCATAACGTGTTGAGAAAATAGCTGGTTTCCTAAGGCAAAGGTGCCTCAGCTAACTTGCTGCGATCTTATTTATAAACTACTGCCAATTATTGACAGTTGGTTCAATGTTATTCGTGTATTTATTTATATAGCCATAATAAATAATTGTCGTCACTTTCAATTATTATTTACTAACGCTGCGTTAGAATACGTTACCTATCTTAATAATAATATCATGGTCATATTATGGGCGCCCGTTGCGATTATCTTCTCTCATATTTGTACGTAATTTATAGGAGCAGATTTAATGTGCCGTGGACTTGAAATAAATTTTTGCCAATATAGAAAGAACTTGTAATGAAATTATTCAAGTGTTTCTAGCGTCATTATTGCTTCGAGTATATGTTATGGCATTTCTGAACCCAAAAATAGTGACAGTATTTATTTATTGTTTTTGTGTTTAATTCGTAGAATTCCATTTAATTTATAAAATTTAATTTAAATTAAATTATTGTGTATTATTAAGTTCAATTGTAGAACACCACAGTTTGAAAAAGGCCGTGTAAACCGAAACAGCTGTCACAATAATAACAAATAAAATACTCGCAGAACTTAATAATAAACATTATTAAATTTAATTTAAATAAAATGTACAAAAAAAAACGGTGGCAGTGTTATTTTTTAAAATAACGCTTTTTTTAAATACTTCCAATAATACTTGGTTTCCTTCACAGAACAAAGAATAACACTATTCCCTATTCAACGTTTATTATATTATTTAGCACTACAACATATAAATACATAATAAATAATTTAGGCTACGTAGGAAACATAAATAAATCAACATAACAAAACAACAACCCAAAAATACATAATGCGTAATTACTGTAAATAATATAAAACAACTTATTTTGAAGTCGGTAAACTGTTTCTTTAACCCATATGCTTTAAGTTACAGAAAAAATTGCTTTTATTAAAAATATTATTTGTTACAACCGTAAATTTCGGTATGTACGTATATACAAGTTATAAAGTGTCAACAAATATAAAAAAAAAAACATTTGCAATAGAGAAAAATGTCTAAAAATATTCAAATTGTTAATAAGCAAGCAATCTTAGGATGGATTGTTTCACAGAATTTTAACAATTCATCAAATTTTAAAGTTAATATTCAAGTTCGATACAAAGTATTAAACATTTTATGTTACTATCCTAAAACTGTGAAACAATCAGTCAAAGATGAAATATTAACAGAACTTTCACAGAACTGAAATTTGATTAAACGTTCAAATTTTGTGAAACAACCTGTCACAATTAAAAAATAATTCTTTTAAAAAACGAAATCAGCGCCATAAAACGCTACGCTCATTTCGGAAGGTAGTTCTTAGGTTTGAACGTAAGTGAATTAATTACTTCGACTGGTGGCACTGAACATTGAACATAACATGAATCCGGTGCCATAAAAATACCAAGAGAAGCCACATAATAAAAACACCAAGTTCCATAATATCCAGAAGTCATTTAAAATCAAAAGTCCAGGTCATTCAGTCAGTAGGATTGCACCCAGTTCACAGGTCTACCGGGTTCCTACAGGTTCAACACACAAAGCCATACAAGACCATCTACAAAAGCTGCAAACTTGTTACAAAGGTCAAATCATTAATTAATTGAGTTGGCAGTTTGAGGATTGTTGGAATCCGACATTTTGATAAAGGGCCTTGTTATTTACAAGCTTGTAGAATGCGGGAGGATGGAAACCTAATATTTATGTTAATCCAATGCAAATGATATGTACCCATCGGATCGCGATACCGGCATTTCCTTCCGTTGTAATTATAACTGAATTATTCGTAACGGTCACCGGGGAGGGGGTGGGAACGTTAAGGACATTTCGATTTCAACGAAACCCTTAAAACATATTATAGCTAAAAGGTGACAGACAATATCCCGATGGCCAATATCCTGGAAGCCTGTATCCGAATTCAGAAGCTTGAATGACCATTAACCGAAAATCAAAACTTGACTGATTCAATTTTTTATTTCTCTTAGAATAGCTCTACACAGGAGGCTTCCAGGAAAATAATTTCCCTAAGGGCTTGTGTCATCTTTGGGGATGCTGTGTGGAGGGACTTTTAAAGGTAAGGAAAGAGAAGGAAAGTAAGGAAAAAAGTACGAGGTGGGTGGAGAAGGGCTTTTCCATCTTTTCCGTTCCAGATATAACGGACGTATGAATCCATCCCTCCCATAGCGGTGCAAGGCGATCGCGATGGTTTGAGAAAATCCTTCAGGAGAGGCCAAAAGGTTTCCCTCAAACAGTCTCTACCAATCCGGCCCGCTATGGAGTAAACCTCACCCTGTGAAGCCGGGTACGCCTGCTAAGTCACCAAGCATAGCGAACTACTTAGGATGATCTATAACAGAGGTATAGATTTTATAATAAATATTTCCCGTGGCAGCGGTACTCACACCCGCCTCGCAAATTGTAATTATAAAAAAAATATATCAGTATACTTTGTAACATGGTGAGTATACATTGGTCTTTAGGGACAAGGCGTTGGACTCCCATTGCGAAAGTCGCGGGTTCAAACCCGTCGTGCGCAAATAAATTTTATTTGATTAATTTGTGTTATTTCACAACTAATTAATATTTGCGGCACGTCCCAGAGTGGAGGATACTCTGGAACGTGCCACAGAATTTTGCCCCAAACCTCCAAAGATGTAGAAGATAGTAGCCCTGGTGTAAGACAACCATTCAGAATTGAAACGTTGCTTGAAATGGCTTTAGCCGTGTTTAGTGACTAAATCTGACTAGCCAGATACTTCCCCATCTTCCTCTCTCCCATCGCCTTCCCTTCAACACTTACCTTCAGCCTCACAACATACCCCAATTGGGGGTGCCATAGTCTCACTGGCTCCAGGCGGGAGTAGTTGGGACTCTTGTGAGGTATTCTCTATTAAAAATTAAACAAATATTGAGTTTTATTAAATGTTGGTGTATACAAAGATACTTGTAGTTATTTTATGATAATTTGTTTTAAATAGTGGTAATACAAAGTCAGCTATATCATAATAACGAGGTTTTTTTACAAAAACAGAAATAACATGCGTACAAATCACAGAAACATAATCCAGGTGCAATTTTCAGTAGCCTCCAGCAAAATTGGAATAATAATTCGCCATAACGACTAAAAGTGGTAATTACATTAACCGTTTCGCTTCAGACTAATTGCCAAAAAATACGCAATTATATATTTTTTTAAATGTGATTAAATTAAAAAGCGTTTCGCGGAAAGGCAGACACGACAAAACTCAAACGAAAAATTGTCGTTATTAATTATAAGGTTCAAAAAGGAGAAGTGTTTAGTTATTTCCCATTTAAAGACATATGTGCGTTTCGTTGATTCATGAATATGGATTAGTTACGCGACTTCCGATGTCCCTAATAAAACGGGGGGTGATAAAAATTATTCCTCGCGATCGGTCGAGAGATACCGCGGCATAATATATTAATAAAGCCAGCCTGTTGAGCGGAACCATACAGTTAAGGTTTACCTGAAGGCTATTTAGTGCCGCAGGACTCCCCGCCCGAGGGGATCAAAGGGTGATTGCGCGATTTAACTGAAAACATTGTTTATCACCAATGGTTTCAGAATTACACGATCATTTTAATATAGAACAACTACTGCAAACGTGTTTTTGTAAATGTATGTAAATAATATTTCAAAGACCCAATAATGTCTGATTAAGTCCAAAGGGGACATTCTAGTCTCCTTCATATGATCGTCGTAACTCTAGTGAACAGCTTAAGCACGGGAAGCTGAAGCCTCAATCGAGTTAGTCTCTATTCAAGTATAGGACCCGTAGATACCTTAATGTTACACAAGTGCTGACCCGACAAGTGCAAGCCCCACTGTTGAATTTATAGCCACCCTGGTCTGGAGCCCCAAAATTCCTGAAAAATCCTTGACTCTGTGCGGAAACATTTCACTATCTTAACAAATCTTTAGTGCACAGGCGTCAGCTAGGTATTCTGTTCTGGTTCTCCTCGTATTACAATCGAAGATGTTATGAGGAACTGGCGTCATTGTTCCCTTCGGCACCGCTGAAAGACATGCCAAACTGGTGGTGAAACACACCAAACGAGCGCCATACATACGTACATACGAGTATATGTACATGGTTTAGAAGAGGCTGTGGAAAGATTTTCCAGCCTCTGTGTATCCTCCCTCCTACAACATGAGTCTCTTCAAGACGCATGTTTACTGCTTCCTCTCCTCAGAAACACCCTTCACACAACATTCCCTTGATGTATGACAAAGGCCATGAGGGAAATTATTTTACCCAGAGCCTCCTGTGTGGATTTAATGTATATAATTAAAAAAATGTTATTTATTTTTAAATACCGTATATAAATAGCGTATATGTACAAATTATTACTGGAAATAAATTTGTTTGATATCCATACCAACTAATTAAATGTATTTTTGAAGTCGATTTTATATTATTTGAAATTGGTAAATAAGGCACAAAATATTACAATCTTATAATAAATATCATTTCGAGGGGCCAACTGTCGGGGGATCAACTGTCGGGTCATCATGATGATGTGATGTGAAGAAATATTAATTATTTCAAATGGAGTTTCGTATTGCTTTTCTCTTGATCTTAAATTGTTTTCTTTTGAAACCTCATAAAAAAAAAGTTTCGTACTAGATTAACATTAAAAAATATAGAGAAACAAAAAAATACAATATTTTAAAATAATCTTTGCATTCAGAAATTTATTTCAATTTAATAATAACCTAATTCGGACACAACCGTGCCATCTTCAGGAGAGATTGAGAAGTTTCAGTTGTCATACAGTTGTGAGGAAGCTTCAGTTATTGTCAGAAACTACTCAGTTTCAAACTAAAATAAATAATTACAGGGGCACGAACACTCATACTTCCAGCTTAAAAATACTATCTTCTTTAGTGGGTCTGTCTGTGATATAATTCTGATCAATGAACGCAGATTTGTTTAAAATAGTTTCGTTTTCAAAATGTGTTTCTACCGATTTTGTCAAGATATCGTACAACTGATAAAGTACCTACCTGTGATATAATATTTTTTTACCAGAAAATTATTTTATATCTATGATTTAAATTAAATTTCTTTGGTTTAATCTTGTCAGATAAAGTCATATTTCAATTATTTTATATCTATGATTTAAAGTATTTTTTTTAGGTTTAACCTTGCCAGGTAAAGTCAAATTTCAGGATTTTTGAAGGTTCTGAGTTGCAATTATCAATTCTACAATAATTATGATATCCCTTTATGTTTTACGGGTTGTCGTCGTGATAATGTTCCACCATAACAGAGTTACAATTTTAATCCAAATTTGTGATGAACACCTTTAGCTAAATATATATATATAGTCTACCATACAAGTTAAATACAACCGTTGAATTATTAAATATTTGCTTCTGAACGATTATAAACCGTTAGCGCTATTCTGAAAAAATAGTTATGTAATTTTAAGTTGTTTATGAATGCATAATATGTGGGATATCAGCACCAGTTTAATACACATGCGCCATCTGCATCTGCAGAATGCATTTATTAAACAGCACTACACAAACTGACAGGAAGAGGTGCAATACACTCTATATTCAGTGCATTCGTTAACAATTAGCACGTTCTGGCTATCAACTTAATGACCTTAATTGTTGCAATTGAGTTTCTTACCTGTTCGTCTTTTCTCAATACAGCATACATTAATTGACTTAATCGCTGTGGACCTTACAGGCTCTATAATTAATCAATTTAGTTGTTAAAAAATGCAGTATTAATAACCAAAAAATTGTTAAAGGTGCAATTTTCACCAACTGCTAAGTGCTCCTGTTTTATAAATGACTTCGTTTGTTGAATTTATGTCATGAATGCGTCTTTAAAATCAAATAGGTATTCCATAGATTAACAATAATTAAATGCACAGATCGTTGCAATTTATATTTTACGTACGGATACAAATTACACAGATATCATTGGTTTGAAAACAATGGATTTTAAAACACTTTAAAAAATTTGCGATGAGATTTGAAGATAATTCATAATCCGCACTTAGTACATTCAAATAACGCATTCATCTGTATTTCATTCCAAATTATCTTTTATCATTTATGAGCAGTTATGAAAACACGACACACTTATTTTAATGGAAATGTTGTGTTCATTTTGAGAGATCCGTATTTTTATTACTTGCGGTATTTAAAGGTGCTTTTTTAACGTTGTTTGATTTATGTAGCGTTAAGACTTAATTCAACATTTTTCTAAAAAACAGGGGTATCAAACAATTAATAATTAATTTTATGATTTTCATTGGATCTAGTGGGTATTGTCGCATTATTAAGAATTCAGAAACCTGGGAAGTTATGAAGAATTTCAAAAAAATCGAGAATGCAGTATCATGCTCTAAAATGATATTAGAAGCTTTTTATAACTACTAAAAAAAAACAAATGGTCTTAGGGAATCTGGGTTTTGCAGGAGAACTAAATTATTTTCCTTAAAAAACTTTTTTTTTTATTTGGGAGGCGGGTTTGGGTACCGCCTCCCCGGGAACCAAAACTCCTGCCACAGGTCACCACAAGTGGTACGCTACGTTTTGGTGATTTAACAGGGGTGCCCGGATTCATGGGGTGAGGTTTCTCCGGGTCTTGGCGGCTATCGCCTGGCGGGCCGGATCGGGCGAAACCCATCGCCTTATACCGCAGTGGGAGGGATGTATTCATACTTCCGTCACTCCTGGCCACACTGACCTCCAGATTCCTAACCATCCCTAATACCTTTTTCCTCGTCAGAACTTACTCTCCTTCCTTTCCCTAAAAGACCCTCCACACGCATTCTCAAAGATGAGAGGGATTAAAAGATTGGGTGATGATAATTTGCTGGAATTTGGTCAACTCTCAGAAGTGGACATTGCCTATTTTAATCCCCCTGCTTTTTCCCCCTGTTTGCAGATCCCGTACACCAATGGAGGGGAGGCTAAGTCCCAGACAGCCACCACGCCCACGCTAGCTGCAGTAAACCAGGAAGAAAAAAAATTATCTTTATATATATATATTATAGAGATATTTAAATTTTGAATTGTAAAAAATAAGCCCCGAGGGATTTTTTTCCTCAGAGCCTCCTGTGTGGCGAAAATAAAAAAAAAACTGAATGCGGTGTATTCTAATCAGAATACTACTTTATTTTTTTGTTAGAACAGACTAAGATAATTTTCGAGAAATAAAATAATTATGATGGTGTATTAAAATTATTTGAAAATACTAAAATCAAATAATAACCAGATAATACCAAAAAATCCAAATGATTTTCCTATTATTTTCAAGGAATTATAATTAGTGTTATAATGCATCCAAAACTCGTTTTACAGTTTCGAAGTGAAGAATAATTTAGCAAATACTCCCCAGAATAATCATATTCAAATATATGTTGTTTTCAAATTCCTGACCTTAATCCGAGGAAACATCTTCATGAAATTGTAAACTTGTTACTGTAATTTGTAAGTTTAACATTCTTATTAACTTTGGTAAGTTATTCTGTGATATTCAATTTACATTAGTTTGCATAAATGTGTAAAGTTAACGAACGATTTGGAATGCAAGTTCATGGGTAATGTATTAAAATGAAAATGCAAGCGATTACTGTTATTAATAATTTACGGGATACGTTCATTGTTGCGAGAGGTATAAACTAATATTATGTTAATATCCTTGTTTTTTTAATGTTATAAACAATATATAGCTCATAAACACCCAATGAAATATTTTGCAATATTATTCACATTACGTGTATGGTAATTTTTTTTAATAGGTACTATCTTTGATTTTGTCTGGAGAAAGTTGTGTATTGTGTTGGCTGTCCGTTTATCAATACGCTGGTTATATATCGTAGTTGAAATACACCCTTCAAGTTATATATTTTTAAATGGTTTATTGAACATTAAAGTATGTGCCAAAAATGTCTGACTGTTTACAAGTAGGTACAGAAAATCACATCTTAAAGGACGAATTACAATAGTTTGATGCACAAAAATATATATTTATTTTACATTAGCTTTACAAATGAGGCCCTGATGAAAATAATTCTCATCAGGACCTGTGTCATCTTTGGGGAGGGTTTTTTAAAGTAAGGAAGGAGAGGAAGTTCTAGGAAGGAAAAGGGTATAAGGGGTGGGTAGTATTCTGGAAGTCAGTGTGTTCAGGAGTGACGGAAGTATGAATCCATCCCTCAAAATGTGGTGCAAGGAAATTTTCCGAGAAAATGTTGATGGAGAGGTCAAAAGGTTTCGTTCAAAAAGTTTCCATCTGCCAAAACCTAGACAATGGACCACTAGACTCACCACATGGATCCGGGCACCCCTTCTAAGTCACTGAACATAGGAAACTACTTGGGGTGACTTATAAACGCCTCCCAAATTAATGGACAAATTGCAATCGTTTGGAACACAAACTGATAATGAGAACTATGTGTCTGTTTAATAAGTATTTCAATGGAAGCCTTAAGAAACTAGCGTCATTGATCATATAAGGTATTTGCTGAATATCCAGTTGGTTCCATGACTGGAATAAGCTGCCAGTATTTTTACCAGTTTTGAATCCTACGGGTTTATTCAAGGCTCTGGAATAGTCTTTCCTCTTCCTTAAAAGATCCTCCGCGCATGAGATGAACTAAATTAAAAAGCCAATAGATATTTCTTATGATTTGAACCTAAAACTTATAAAATAATTGTAAAATTATATTATAAAAATAATATTATTCCGTTAAGAGAAGTTTTCGTGGTAAATAAATGTGCAAGTGATACACGAAACCAATCGCTTTACCTTTGGAGAGAACTGGTAAATTAGCAGTAAAGAGGAAGAGTTGTTTCCGGTCACAGTCTGCTGGAGAAAGAAGGAGGTAGGAGGTAGGTACCCACCCAATAGTTTGATTTCTGACTTGTTTGTTGGTAAACTCCCGACCGTCGACTTTAATCTAAAATCTCACGGTTAAACTCGCCAGTTGAAAATAAAACACGTTTTAATTGGATTGCACCGAATAGATATACGTCGTTGCATCTGTGCCGTAAGGGAAAAAATGAATAAATTTGCATTATATTTCATATCCACTGACTGGGGGAATATAATTAAGGCCCGCGTGGAAGTTGCGTTTCATGAACGGTTAACTCCTTTAACTGCGACTCATCGGAAGGAATTGTTGTCTTGTTTATGGCCAGAAAGCTATATATAGACACCAATACACTTCAACTACAAATCAAGACAGCTGAGTTAAAAAATCTTTTTTTTTTCAATACATTGACATGATGGAGTCTTTGGTGCTTAGCAGAAAAACAGATAACTTAGTTAAATGATGAGTTTTTTTTATTCTTCACAATTTAAATTTACAATCTTAACACTAGGTATTGTCAGGTTCACTTAATTACACTAAATATTTGAGTTGAAGGTCTCGAAGAGCAGAAGGGGGTTCCGATTAGGTAGAGACTTTGGTATCGGGTGGACACGTGGGTCGGTTTTCGCTTGACGACCAATTCCAGTCCGTTCAAGATGATAGTCGACAGGAGGTCAGAGGCGCTCTACTGCAGTCAGGTGGTGATTCCTACGGCAGCAAGTAATTTGCAGCGTCAAAGGGCAGAGGCGAAAGGCACTCGACTGCACTTGTACGGCAAGTGGTTTGGCTAAAAGATCCTCCACACAGCACCATTGAGGGATTTTTTTTCCTCGGCGCCTCCTATGTGGAGATAATATAAAAATAAAAATAAAGTATAATGTTGCCACATTAAATTCACACTATAGCACTGGTTTTTCATCGGTTGAATTATTATAAAAAAATGTCGTACATTAAAATAAAAATGGATATCTTGCAACCATACATAAAGATGTGCATGAAAATCCATCTTTAGTATTATTATTTGATTTTGACAACCATTTTAAATTACCGGCGGAATAAAAACATTTTGAAATCAAGACATTATGTTTGCAGAAGTACCTACTCGTCCCTCCAAAGAAATCGTGGAACTGAGCCAATAAAAACCTTCCACTTTGCTTCAAAGCAATTTACACTCTACTAAAAGCTTCTTTTGGTAATTAACAACTAGAAAATGTAACTCGAGATAAGGAAAGCAGCCTGGTACCTATCGCTTCGTTTACGACATTACGACGAACTTTTTTCGCGAATATTTTGTACCTCGAAATCCAAAATTAGGGGAAGTTTTTTTATAAAAAAAAATTAGCATATCACCCCATAGAGGGCTAATTAGGCCCCGCGATTGTTACAAAGGAAAAGAAAGTATGTGAATTAACTTTTCTTCAGGGGAATTATTCAAATTGACCGGTGAATACTTTAAAAATGCGCCCGCTCTGGTTTTAGGGCGGGTTATCCAAATCAGCAGATGGAAGCCTTCATTTGCATTCTTAAGAACACATTGTGTGGAAGATTTAGAATATTTTTTTCCGCTTTGCCGCAGACATGATAATCGTTTTCTTATTCCGTCGTTTCCCACCTAAAAATATTGTTTTTTAATGTATCAGTCTCTAATTACTGATAAAGTGACTAGTTTTTTTTTAAACTAATCTTTTATAAAAAAAATTCAAGGGAATATATTTCCATATTTGTTCAATACCATCATATCTATAATATCATATAATCTTCAAACCCATCATACAAATAATATAAAATATCACTCTTTTCTGTCAATATAAATTGATTTGATAAATTGGTGTGATAAATCAAATTCGAACAGGCATAAAATCGGTAAAATATTTTTTTTCCATATCCAGCCAAAGAACATTTTTTATCATTGATTCCAAGAGATGATTACATCTTTAAATTGGGGGGGGCGGGTTTCTGTACCTCCCCTCTGTACCGACTCTCTCGGCCCATTGCCTTGCACTGCAGTGGGAGGGTGGATGATCACCTGGACACATTGACCCCAACCTTTATCTCTTCCTAGAATTTCCTTTCCTTTTTTTCATAAAAAACCATCCACCCAGCATCCCCAAAGATGACATAGGCCATGAGGGATTTTTTGCCTCGGGGACTCATATCTTTTTTTTTTCACAGAGAATATACCTCACAAGAGTCTTAACTGCTCCCGTCTGGAGCCAGTGAGACTATGGCATCCCCAATTGGAGTATGTTATGAGGCTGAAGGTAAGTGGGGAAGGGAAGGAGATGGGGAGTAGGAAGGTGGGAAAGTACCTGGCTATTCAGATCTAGTCACTAAACACGGCTAAAAGCCATTATTAAGCAACGTTTCAATTCTGAATGGTGGTCTTACACCAGGGCGATACTGAGAGTATCTTCCACTCTGGAACGTGCCGCAAATATAGTATATATTATTTTTATTAATTAATTGTGAAATAACACAAATTAATCAAATAAAATTAATTTGCGCACGCCTGGTTCGAACCCGCGACCTACCGATTGGAAGTCAAGTGTCTTACCACTCGACCACGGACGACCATCTGGAGCTAATATAAATAAAAATACTTCTTTTACAATCCCAGACCATTTCAACCACTAAAACATTATTCAGGCTTCCTAAATGATTCCTTAATACAATAAGATAAAAAGTTATTAGATCGCCTTCATTGTAAAAATGTTTTCTATAATTCATTTTATTCTGAATGAAGTAGGTAGGTACCTACTTTAAAAATAATTGATTATACCTTCAATCCAAAAGTTGCCAGTCAGAAGAAAATCCATCTTGGTAGCTATATTATATTAATGATTCCCCATACTTAGGGTATCAGTAAAACTTAGGGGAATAGATTCTAATAGAATCAGAGCGTCGTTAGGAAGGGTGATGTATGGCCCACCACCACCCCCCCCCCCCCCTTCCCTTATAAATATTTACATTGTGCGTATTCCGGAAAAGGTCACTCCGCATAACAATCTTTGCTTTTATTTCCCTTGTTTGTTTTACCATTGTTAGGTTTTTCTCTCGTTTTATTTCAATGAATTGCAATCGTATGATAATACTCGATTGATCTGAAGCGTCCTGTTTATTTTCCACTTATCTGCGTGAATCGATGAATATCTAACATTGAACAAATACCTTTGTGTTTTTAAGGGTATTTCCTGAGCTTCGCTGAAACTCAAAGAATGAAACTGAAAAACGGAAAATGTTTTTCGGAATAAAGATTTTGAATTTTTAAAAGATGGAGCCGACCTTCTAGGTAGCATTGGACATTATCTCAACGTATCATACAATTAAGTCTAGCGTGTGTAGAAACAAAGTTTATGCACCTATTAATTTAATCTACCTAGTTCTTAAGTGAGATTGACTATAATAAGGTATAAATGAAATATGTTTTTTCTTAAAAATAAGTGTCATGGCATGCAACGCCAAGTCCTTGACTATATTTATAACTATAAATATAAATATATTGCTAAAAACAGTAAACTTTAAAGTAACAAGCACTGTTTCCCACGAATATAATATACTCGTATTATCGAAGTAGGTCAAAAACAATTTTAAAATATGTTGATTGTTTACTTTCAATAGCAAAACCACAACTAGAGTTAAATAATTAAAAATATGAAATCTTTGAAAAGGAAGAAATATCACTGAATCTAAACGAAACATGGAAGAGGACAACACACAGAAAATAGCTTTCACAATTAGGGATCGAATCCCAGACTTGTAGAAAAGTCAATAGGTGTTCAATTAAAAATTAAATTTGGATATTTTTTTTTTTTTGTTTTTTGTTTTGTTTATTTAGATGTATGCACATTTTTTTCATACATCTAGTAAGAAAATACAATTTAATTAATACAGTTTAAAAAATACAAATTAAAAAATACAAATAAAAAAATGCAAATTAAAAAATACAAATTAAAAAATACAATTTAAGAGATTAATTTAAGATTATTATTATTTTTTTTTTTTTTTTATAATCTAATCAATGATTGTTTTTAATATATATAGCACATGTCCTAGGATAGGTAGGTTTATCTGAGAGGCTTTCTAGACAAAAAATATATTCGGATAGATTTTTCAAATCATACGAAGATAGCAATCACATATGGAAATTAGTTGAAAATAATATTTTAAATTCTTATTGATACTGACAAAAATGACGAAAAACGATCAGATTTCAACAGCTTAGTAGATAAAAGTATTGCTCTGGGCCCCTAGCACACTCAATCGATAACGATTGATAGGATAACTTTCGGTAACTTCTCTTCATATCGCCAACGAATAAGTGACAGTTCACAATGACTATGTGTTCTTATAATTTCGATATTAAGTATTGTTTGTACATTAGCGATCTGGAGTTGTCCTAGGGAATGATTTGAAGTTACCGAAAGTTATCGATACAATCGTGTGCTAGGGGGCCTGATAAGACAGAGATCTTGGGTTTGACCCCAGTTACGATAGTTATATTTTTTACCTATTTCATTCTGATTTATGTTTCATTCCGATTTGCTAGTATTATCTTCTTTTTCAATGATTAAATATTACGTTCATGGGTACAACCTTCAAATGTTGAGTAGAGAAATCTTATTGGTCATTTAATTAGCATGTTTAAACAATGATACAAAACTAACGAAAGCAAAACATACCTAAGATTTCTTTAATAAAGAAAAAATGTTTGAACTGCCATTAACTTGTGCTTCCCGGTATTAGAAAAGTAATCAATCAAGAAAATCTTACTTTATCGGGGAAAAAATCTCCCGGTGGTCAGAGATGCGCGAGTTCTCTCATTTCTAGCGCCCACCAGCATCCATAAGTAATGGACCAATCCTGAATTATTATTATTTCTTTCTTCCATCTTCCAGGTCCATTTCTTATTACCAACGGACTGAATGTGCAGCTTGATTGATAGAACCTGATGGATTGTTTTTCTTGACCAAATTATTCGACTGAAAAGGTTTGCAATAGAATTGTTTATTTTTTTAAATTGTATTTTAACAATCTCCAAAATAAATTTTATGCGATTTTGTGAGAAAACTTAATAAACATGAACACAAACATGATCACTTTGTAAGCAGAAAATATGAAATGTGACTTACCTTTCGAAAAACGTTAAAATCATATAATTTATTACTACTCGTACATAGAGCGGTGTAGATCTTCCAAGAAATTCTTACCAATTCCCTTATTGCTATATATATGATGTAATTTTTACATTAATAAATAATAAATTCTACCGGTCAGTGGTCGAGTCCTTTATCACGACACAAGCAACATTTTCCGCTCACTTTGGTGGTGCTAGGAGATTTTCAAATATTATCAAGTTTTTCGTAACCCGGAAATGTCTGTCTTTCTTTTATTAAAAAATCTTTGATATTCTTTTTTGTAACAACTGTAACAAAGTACTGTTTTAATTAAATATATAATATGTATATGTTACAAAAAAAGATTCAATAAAAACAGTCGGAAAAACAATATTTTGACCAAAATCTAAGGAAGTAAAAAAAATACAAAATATTGCACATTAGAGCAATTTTTAAATAGATGGCACTAATTCTCGTAAAAAAAGTTATAACTTCGGTTATAAAATGCTTTTAGCTAACTAATAAAAATTACAACAGCCCTCTTTGTTTCAAAGAAATAATTTATTAAAATGGTTTGTTTTCTCCATTTTGTTGGTAAGATTTACTAAAATATATATCACTGAGAACCTTTCTAGGTTTGCAGAACCTTGACCAAATGAGATTCATCTCCAGGCTCCATTGACTTGGAAGGATATGAATAAGACATGCAGGCAGTGGGTTTTTAAAACCTGCTCGGATGTGGTGCGCTCACAGCTTCCCGTGTGAAGATTGGCCCTTCCGTTGAGATTCTTATAGTGGGAAAGTATAATAAATTCCTCTCCGTAATAAGTCTTGAAGGAATGCGATTCAGAGCCATATATATTATAATTTGATAAAGTATTCGAATTCTGAAACACTCTATAAGGTGTTCAAAAGTAATAAATCCTAGAGTTTATGATTTTTAACAATTTACTGTGACTCACGCGATAGAAATATGCCAATCAAAGGATATTAAAGGGTTTTTTTTTTATCGTTTTTAACGTCCCTACATAAGCAGCATCTTCGGGCTACGTCGTGGTAAGAGGGGGCTGAGGACGGGTGTTACGAAAAGTTCGTTAATTATTATCGTTCGCTATTAACTATCGGTGTGCACAAATGTATACTTACAAATAATATATAATGCTTTATTAAGTTTGAATTCAAATCTTATTTGAAAATGGTAAGTAAAAGTTTTTTAATAAAATTTGCAAAAAAAAACAAACAATATTAGAAAAAACTCAAAGAAAGATTCCAACGTAAATTATGAGAATCTGCGTTTTAACTCAAAGAGTCTAATGCCGAAAAATTCCAAAAGATTTTATCCAAAATTTGTGCCACTCCAGCCCTGAAAATGCAATAATTTCTGTGAACTACCCTCCTCTATTTTACAAAACTTTTCTCTGCTCGGATTTTTTTTACTATAAGAAAGTTCTGCAGCACGCAGTCAATGCATTAACTTAATAAATAATATATAACAAGACCATACGAAAATAACAAATTAATGTAACTGTAAAGACAGTCTTAGAAAAACTAATAGTGTCTACAAACCAAAGTTTGAGAAGTGAAACAATTCAACCATGAATTCACAAAAATGTAAGTGGATTTGTTTTGTTGCTTTAGTGAATGGGCCTATCTCTCCTGTGGCGATTTTTGGTAAAGCAGACTAACACGTCGTATATTCACATAAAAATTATATTATTTAATCACTGAAAACAATATTAGCGACTCTTAATCGGAAATTTGAAAGAGAAAAATCAGAAAAAGAAACCGTCAGATCTAGTATTTTTTTTATTTATTTTTCTGTTTCAAATTTTCGATTGATAGTCGCTTATGTATTGTCTTCAGTGATAAAATAATAATATTTGGAGGATTTTTAATAATAATAATAATAATATTTTGGAGGAAAAATCAGCTCAAGGGCGTTGGTACATGTAAATGTTACAATTTGAGGTTTTACTTTTTAGGTTTTGTAGATAAATAAAAATGATTTAATAAAGATGGGTTCATTTTCAACACTTACTTTATGAAAAAAATTTTTTCAACCGTACGAGGAAACGAAAGCAAGAACTTTAATTAGGGAAGCACTTTATTTATACATGTCTTCATGGAAGTTTAAATAACACATAATAAATTACATAAAATTCAACATAATAGAACTAAACGAATATATATCTAGAGGAGGAAAGGCATAAAACCCTGAATCTGTGAAAGTCGGGATTGCTGAGTGTTTCCTTGGCAAATGAAACCCGTTTATTTGTTATTAACCGTACAGCTCGTTCCATTTTTCTCAGTAGTCTGCAGCCGAGTGCCTGATTTGCCCAGGTCACAGCATCTCATTGGTCCCTGGCCGGGCGCGGCTACTTGGCCACTCGGGCTCTCCCTACCTTCTTACCTCCCCCGACCAAGGGCGCACACTGCAAATATATATATTTTAAAATATCTATATCAAACATTTTTAAATGTTCTTTTGGTGGAAATGAATTCTTTGAAGCCGGTTTTTGTTAAAACCATGAGTGCCTGCACTACTGATGAGAATAACTGATAATAAATAGTTTATTATGGAGTGATGATCCAGAATAACGAAGTTATGGCTACATATTCGACGGTCCGAAGAATAATGTCAGATCTGCTAAAAATTAAAAATCTTTCTGTTGGCTGATTTTGTCGATGTAAGGGTCTGTATTTACGGAATTTTAATGAAATAATAAATAGGGAGTTGGTAGAAAAAGAAATAATGAGAAAAAAACAGATTTAAGATAATGTGAGATTGCCTATATAAAAATAATACATTTAAATTTAAAATAAAACAATAACTTTGTACACACTACTTTTATTGGTATATACGAAGTTATTATTTTATTTTAAATTATAATATCACATCACAAAGTAACTGCTTCATACGAACAAATAAAAGTAATACATATTTACTTCATTAGAGGAAAATAATGTTCAAAGATATACAATATAGTGAAAGAAAAACAACACAATGAAAATGTGAAAATAACACTCAGCAGGGCTAGAGGGTACGTGATTAATAATTTGTTTTATTTTATTCTAACATACAGTTAACGTGAGAACGAATGGAAAATATCCGTTTTTTTTTTTAAATTTAATGTAAATTTTTTTTTTAAAATAAAATGGAGTTCTACGAATTAAACACAAATACAATAAATAAAGAAAATATCAGTATTTGAAAAGATAATTAATGTGTTTTGTGCACGTCATATTGAAAAATGAGTGTTGTGTAGTTTTTGAGTGTGGGATGTGGAATAGTTGGTTTGATGGCGAATTTCGTGCTGAACAGTGAAAATGAATATTATCTAAAAGAGAGTTGTTGTCGAAAGTATTACGCAGAAACATTTCGAAATACTTATTTACTCATGCATAAATACCCGAAATTAGTACATATGTTTAATATTATTGCTATTAGGTGATTAAATCACTTCAAGGTTTCCGTTTTTGTGGATTGCAAGATATTGTGTAGTAAGATTGTCTTCTGGGGAAGAGTACTCAATACATATTTTTATTTATTCTAAGGTCCTTAGTCATCAAAACCAGTATATCCATATCGATGTAAGTTCATTGAACGTAACCCCACATATCACAGAATTGCATCGCTCACGAAAAACAAAATTATTGCGATACAAGTTTTGCGTTTCTACGAAAATCAAATCCAGTCTACTGAATCGTAGACCAAATTTTGAAGAAAATATAACCTCAAAACAAGGTTATTATTTTTTGATAGGTCGTGACCATTTATTTCTGCACAAAAAAATAATACTCGTATTGTATTTTTAAAATAAAATTTTATATCTTCTTCTTCGATGGCGCTACAGCCCATATAGAGCTTTGGACTCCCGCAACATTCGCCTCCAACTCCTCTTGTCCTCAGCGGCTGACTTCCAGTTTGTTATCTGGACAAGCTGTGCTGCATCCCCTCTTACTTCGTCTTCCCACCTCAGTCTGGGTCTTCCCACTTTTTTCTTTCCACCTGGGTGTCCAGCTATAATTCTTTTTGGAACGCCTATGTCCGGCATTCTCTCTATATGTCCAGCCCATCTCAACCTGAGGAGTCTCATATGGGCTGAGATATTGGGGGCCTGATATATATCATACAGTTCTTTGTTGTGCTGGATGCGCCACTGTTCCCCCTCTTTCACGGGTCCACATATTATTCTTAACACTTTTCTTTCAAAAGTATCCAGCATTTCAGCCATCTTTGCCGTCAGTGTCAGCGCCTCACATCCATATGCCAATACAGTTCTGACAATGGTCTTATATATGGTTACTTTCGTTTTCCTGTGGATGCTACGTGACTTAAACACTGGCAGCAAAGAGAAGTATGTTTTGTTGGCTGCTGTGATTCTCCTTCTGATTTCTGCTGGATCCTCATTGTTCTCTGTCAGACTGGAGCCCAGGTAGGTGAATTGATCGACCACTTCATATGAGTAGTTGTCTTTAAATTGTGCACTACCTCTTCTTCTATGTGGAGGGTTTCTGCTCTCTATCATCATTTTCGTTTTGTCAACATTAATCCGCAGTCCTACTTCCCGCGCCGCTATTTATAAAGGGTCGAAGACCTCCTTAATAGCTGAAATTGATCTTCCGACAATGTTAATATCATCCGCATATCCGACAACTTGACTACTCTTGAAATAAATATTGGAACCAGTGTCTATTAGCGTTTTTCTTATTACATGTTCGAGCACAATGTTAAAGAGAGTGGGAGCCAGGCCGTCTCCCTGTTTTAATCCCTGCGATACTGTGAATTCTTCCGACAATTCTCCATCGATTTTGATCTGATATCTTGAGTCTGACATTGTGGCTTTGATGAGCCTAACCAGTTTAAGAGGCGGAATCTGGAATTGTAGTAGTATGTCATATAGACACTCACGATCTATGCTATCATATGCTTGCTTGAAATCTATGAATAGTTGGTGTATATCTATATCAAACTCCCAGCACTTTGCCAAGATCTGTCTGACGGTGAACAGTTGGTCTGTTGTGGATCTACCAGTGCGGAAGCCTACCTGATACTCTCCTAGTAGGTTTTCTGCGTACGTCTCAATTCTTTGTTTCAGTATTATGGTGTATATTTTATATGCTGTGCACAGAAGTGATATGCCTCTATGATTTTCGCATTTTAATTTGGCACCTTTTTTGTGAATTGGGCATATTATACTTATTTGCCATTCCTCTGGGATTTTTTCCAGTGTCCATATTTTGGTAATAAGATTAAGTAGCAGATTTCTCAGGTGATCATTTCCATATTTGAACAGCTCTGCAGGCAGGTTGTCTTTCCCAGGCGATTTGTTGTTTTTAAGTCTCTTTAGTGCAGCATTTATTTCTGGCATCGTTGGTGGATTCGCTTGTTTTTCATTATTTGATTCCGTGGGGATGTTGGTAGGGTGGCTTCTCAGGTCGCTATTAGGGTTGAGAAGTTTACAGAAGTAGTTTTTCCACACTGTTTTAATCCGTTCCTTATCGGAAATAATTGTGCCATCAATGTCTTTGCATAGTGTTGTATTCGGTTTGAATCCTTTCTTGAAGAAGTTTACTCCCCTATATGCTTCTCTAGTATTATTATCAGCAAAATCCTGTTCCATTTTTAGCAGTATATCATCAAGGAATTTTCTTTTCTTTCCCCTTATCAGCTTATTAGTTTCCCTTCTCGCTTGTTCGTACTCCTGTCTTTTATTTCTTGTTCACCTTTCCAAGTACTTCTTTCTGAGTGTAAAAAATTATATAGATTATCTAAAATATTAAATATTTATTTTATGGTATTTTATAAAATCCGATAAAAATAGGAGCCGTCGTAGTCTAACGAAATGTATAAGTGTCAAAGAAAATCCAAACAACGTTTTGAGGTTATATGAATTGTTAAGATTTAGTTATATAAATTATGTACAATTATTTTTAAAACTAAGACACGCCACTGCCCAATATCTGCTGAGCAACCTCGTACCCTTGCTCCTGCCAGGGTTGGCTGGTGGGATGGTGGGTCCGGGAAGGCGAGGGTGGGGGGGAGGGGGGAGACCGCCACCGCACGCCACTGCCATCGCCGCACGGAGCCAACTGTAATATAACAAAAATGAATGAAACATTAGTTTTGGCTTTACAGTTTCCTCTGTGGTTCTTCTCTTCTCTTCTCCTTCGTCTGATCGAAATTGCCGGGCCTTTGAGGATTTCACGGCGAGCAGTGGCGGAGAGTGAGAAAATCTCATCAAATGTGTTTTCGCTACGATAATTGGAAAAATTTGTGTTTGGCACCTAACTATTGGTAATCTTTTTGGAAGTGTTACGGATTCGGTGCTTTTGGCATAATCAAATTGTTTTTTAACCATTTGTTTTTATATGTATCAAACAACTCATCATCAAACAAATCCACCATATTTCATTTATAAAGGCACAAAAGGTGTGTCGTAAATAATGGATAATCTTTCAACTGTGGGTTTTAACAACAAGTTTACAAATTACTAATTATAATTTATACTACTCCCAGCGCACGGAGAAAAATGTAGTTCGGAAAAACGATCATTTTAATAGTAAAAACGGTTAAAAACGGGACTGAAGTTCTTACGAACAAATTAACAGGGTTCCAATGTTTATTGGCGGGAACATGTAAGAATAATTTGTTGGTATACGTAATTTCGTCAAATTATTCTTTCATTTTCCCGCCAATAAACATTGAAACACTGTTAATTTGTTCGTAAGAACTTCAATCCCGTTTTTAACGGTTTTTACTATTAAAATGATCGTTTTTTCGAATTACATTTATCTCCGTGCGAGAGACCGTAAGTGACATCGTCGTTCTAGTATCTTCTGTCTAGTATCATTTTCAAACAAGACGCTTGAGAAGGTTGAGGACGTCAGTACGAGCTCTGGCTGGAACTAATTTATATACTATTACTTTTTTTATTACATGGACCCAAAGCCGTTAAGAAAATGGAATATTATGTTTATTGAAACTCCAACGGTTTTCGAGATAAATTGACTTTTTTGTAACTCTCTAAAATTTACACCCTTGCATCTTCGGTATCATGGTCACAAATGAGAAAATTTCGTCAGACTATTTTTTTATCAGAAGAAGCTAAATTTCAAATTCAAAATTAAGATTATTTCTAATTAAAAAAATACTTCATTGACAACAGCTTCTTCTAGAAAAATTGTAAAAGTCTTTATTTATAAAAGTAAAAAAGTGTACATTTTTATTCATTTCTAACCATGACACTGAAAAGCGTGAGCAAGGGTGGAACATTATATTTTTATGAATATTTTAAAACTTCAAGACTATTCGTATTGTTAGTTTAAGGGTATTCTGAAATGTTAATATATGTTTCATTTAAAGTTAACCCTACAGCTACTAAAGGCGTCAATTGGGTCATTGGTAATGTGCTTATAACATTTACTTTACAATATTACGAAAATAATATTATTATATTATAAACTTATCGAACTCGTTTGTACAATTTTCCAAGTTAATGGTTATACCTAATACCTAATTATATCAATAATACTTTTTCATGTGCACCTTTTATAGCTGTATTAGTTAAGCTATGTTCTGTAAAACATCCAGATGGGCGTAATAAATGTATGCCAATTATATACTTGCTTTACAACAAACTAACATTTTAAATTTTATAGTAATATCAACAAAACTACCACACATTGCTCAATAACTACTGTCGTAGTACCTTCAGTATTTTTTAAAAATTATATTGAACTCCTTTGTACACTTCTACATAATAATTAAACTACAAACCTACTTTTATGGTACATGCTTAATCTTTCATAATCAGTTATTATGTTATGTACACTTATTATTATACTTCTGAAAAACTTACCTTCAATAATGCATATATGTAAAAACCTGCGAGGCGTTATTCAATAAATAATATTTTTTTTTACAGAGAGAAGATATATATTACGAAATCTAAAGGTTAAAACAATATTTTTTACAAGAAACAATAATTGGGAGCGAACTATGTTTCAAATAAAATCCTGACATTAGTTAATACGTTTTCATTAAAAATCATTCATATTTTCATGACACAGGCCACCGCTGGTAAACCAAACGAATTCAGCGTCCTGTGACTTGCGGCTTTTTCGACTAACTTTCATTCTAACATCTTTCATTCTAACATCATTCATTCTCTGTAGGTAAAGGTGATGATACATTCTAGCATAAAATTACTGGGAAATCATAGATTTTCCTTTTCCTTCGGGGGAACTTCCTTTAGTATGGTACATATAATTTTCCAATATTATTATTTCGGAGCTTCTTTAAAGAAAGAGAGGATTCGGAAAAATAAATCAAAATTCTTAAAACATTTCAAATACACATCATAAACAATATGATTGACCTACATATTTAACAATATCTCGATTGTATATGTAAATTATAAACTATAATATAATTTTAAATGTGATTGTCCTTAAACGGGAAATCCTAGTTGAACAGTCAAAGTATATGTATTTTATAAATTTCCAAATAAAAATACAAAAAAGAAACAGTCTGACGACTGGGCTCTCTGTGAGGGAAGCTATGTACATAGTTTTGAGATAATATAAAGGATGTTAAAATTAGGCACCTATTCTATATATGGTAGGTACTCTAAGAATTGTACCTAGTGCATATTCGTATGGCATTTTATAGAAGTTTGTGATTATTTCTATGCCGTTTGGCTGTTTTTTTTTTGTGAACCGAGTACCGCAATCATAAGGCGTCTAGAGAGCTATTGCATCAATTTGAGAATGTTGTGAGACTGGAGATATTGGGAAGGGAAAGGAGACGAGGAAAAATAAGGAGGAAAAGTTTCTGCCTAATCAGATCTAGTCATCGATCGGCCAAAGCTAGTTCAATAAACGTTTCAATTACGAAGGTGGTCTTACACCAGGGCGATACTGGAACGTATTTTGGTACGTGCCTCAAATACACTAAACATTTTTTTATATGAATAAAAAATTGCGAAAAAACACAAATTTGCGACAAACAAACTGGGATTTGAATCCAAGACCTCCAGGTCCGTAAATAAGGATAGGATTGACAATAGAATGTTCATTATCAATATCACGAAATCTGACTTTACGTGCTGTGAAATTTAAACAACAGTAATAAAGAATTAAAATGTGTTTTTTATAGGTAGAGGTATATTATCGCTTGTCTGAATTCTTAACACATCAGTTCCAATTTTAAAAATTAGAATTACCTAAAATAATTTTCCATTATCAAAATTATATTATAGATAAGTGTTTTAAACCATGCCTGAATTCTGGACAAAATCAACACAAATCCTAGTTCGATGAGATTTTCACGCCCAAAATTAACAAATTCTGGGGTAACATGCCGTGTTGCCTTTCCTCCTTCTTTAACCAATGTTTCAGTCAGCATTGTGGTGTTTCTTATGTAGTTACACATCTGGCCTGATGATGGGCACTGTAATGCTGTTAGAAACGTTGGCTAAAAAAAGGAGGTAGCGCAATACGGCATAATACCACAAAAATCACAAAAAATCCGAGTTCATTGAACCAGAGTTACAATCACTCACAAACAGCAGACCCCCAACTGAAATTAATATTTTCATAATTGAACACACTTACCTAGTACCTGCTCCAGAAGGTAACTGGTTATATCATGATTTCCTGATACTTTGAGTAAAAGTCAACCAGTATATTTATTATTATGTAGATTAGGTAAAAATTAAAATTATTTTTATTCACTAATATTGTTGAAACGGGAAACTCAATATTAAAACAAAGAAAACATATTTAAAATTAAAAAATAGTAAAATCGCAGTATAAAGTTGAAAACAAAGCATTTTATCATTCAATTGCGACGATAAATTAAAATAGGTACTTTAGTGGCGAGATATCTCCCAGGGGTCGTGGAACATATTTAGTAAAATGAAAAGCCGGTAACAAATGTGAGCTATAAATCACGCGAAGGTGTATAAAACAACGCGGCCATTATCTTCACTATGAGAAAACCATATAAAGAGGAAGTAATATAAAACGGAGGCGCCTCTATGACGCCAGATAACAGTCACCTCCCTTCAGATATAAATGGAAGAATTATCCCAGTGTTACCTTAATAAAATAATAAGCATCTTTCTCCCGATATCATTCCGCTGCCTGCAAATAATTCTCTTATTTCGTAACCAACCTAGTACCTAGTACTAGCCAAACAAACTGAGGAAAGCGCTCTGCTCAATAGCTAAGATCGAGGAGGGGTGATAAACAGTTTTTAAAACAAGAAAGAAAAAAACTTATATTTAGATACATCGACAAACTATACCAATGCTTAGGTAAATACCTACTTGCGACTCACATGATCAATTAAGTAGGTATGTACTACGTACTTTCTAGGTAAGTATGGTCCAGTATACTTCATTATTTATTTATTTTCTTATGTTCTCCATAAAACAGTTATACTCCAATATATCATGGAGAAGATTATAAATTACAAAGTAAACAAGGGCAGTTTTACTTCTTAGTAACATGTGCTAAAAGATAATTGCTGAACTGTCTGTACGTGACATTGAAAATGTTAATGGTCAATGTAGAATCGTTAAGCAGTTGAGTCGTTTTGTTTATTGGCGCGTTCTGATCGGCAGAAGTCCTCACTTTCGGAGCATAAAAAAGTGCATGGGATCTCCCACTACTTGTTAGGGACGTAAAAATTACCCTTTTTTAGCATAGGCGGATTGAGTATGATACCAGAGATTAGCTTAAAAAAGTGTTTCCCTAAAAATATTTTTCTGCGGGCTTCTAAGGTGTTGAAATCGAGCATCCCTGTTAAGAACACGGATGGATACAGGAAGGGATAGTACGTATATTTTTTTATAGGTATACTTTCTGTCTATATATATTATATTCTAGTACACAAAGTGAAAACTACTTTTTTTTGTACATTTTTACGCAGCATCGCGTTCATTGGTCTAATGTCTAATCCATCAAAATTATTTTTTTTACCTTAGCTCCACACAGGAGGCCCAGAGAAAAAAAATCCCTCAGGGCCTCTATCATCTTTGGGTATGTTGTGTGGAGGGTCTTTAATGGAAAGGAAGGAGAGGAAAAGTTCTGGAAAGGAATAAGGTATGAGGGGTGGGAAGGAATCTGGGGTTCAATGTGGCCAGGAATGACGGACTTGTGAATCCATCCCTCCCACTGCAATGCAAAGCGATGTTCCAAGAGAGTCTGCTCAACAGTCTCTCCTGATCAATAGCGGAAGCATCCGCCACCAAGACCCGGACAAACCTTACCCCTATGAACCCGGGCACCCGTGCTAAATCACCAAACGTAGCGAACAAACGTTACTTGGGAGTAACCTATGGCAGAGGTGTTGGTAGTCCAATGAATATTTCCCGGGGCGGCGGTACCCATACCCGCCTCCCAAATTATTAAATATAGTTTTGTGTCAGTTGTTGATGAACCGTGGATGATTTAAGATGATTTAAGATTTAAGCCATAAGTTATAATGTTTTGTCTAGTATGTAGTTAGAAGTAATATATTATAAATTTGTAGTTAGTGTAGAAATATGTTATAAATTTGTACAGCGCCCTTGACGTAATTTTTCACAAAAACGGCGCTATACAAATCATTCAAATATTATTATTGTTGTTGTGCAATGAAGTTGCATGACACACGGAGAAAAATGGTGTTATAAAATACGATCATTTTATTTGTAAAAACGGTTAAAAACGGGACTGAAGTTCTTACGAACAAATTAACAGTATTTCAATGTTTATTCTTACATGTTCCCGCCAATAAGAACTTCAGTCCCGTTTTTAACCGTTTTTACGAATAAAATGATAGTATTTTAGAATAACATTTTTCTCCGTGCAGTTTGAATGATCGAGCGGTTACGATACTTGTCTACGATTCCGGAGATCACGGGTTGAAATCCGGCGTGTTTAAGTAGATTTCATTTAATTAATTTGTGTTATTTCCCAATTTATTCATTAACAATAATGCATATTTTATTTGCAGTACATTCCAGAGTTATAGATAGTTTCAGTATCGCCCTGGTGAAATGTCACCATTCAGAATCGATATGTTGCTTGAAATGGTATTAGCCGTATTGGGTGATGAAGATCTGAATAGCCAGGTACTTCCCGACCTTCCTCTCTACTCCTTCCTCACCTAAAGCCTCACATCCCCAATTAGTAGGCACATTCCCGCTAATCAAACAAGCTGTGGCTGTTTTCAATGATCTGTTAAGTATTTGAAATATACACACATATCTCACAAATACCAAATACTAACTTTTGTTTTTAATACTAATTAAAAAATGTACGTACAAAGTCTACACAGACACAGACCTTGTAGCACCATTTACCGCCCTCGTTGCCCATTGGAAGGTTAATTGCATTTCCAAACTCAAAACCACGGAACTAAGATTTCTGGCGCACATCAGCAAAACTATGTCATTAATGAAACTACACCATCAACGGGTTACATGATCAATAGAGCTGGTGTAATCTAAAACAAAAATTATTCGTAATCTCAAATTATCAATAGATCATTGTAAAAATACACTCTCTCTCTCTTTAGTATTGCACCCCTCATCCTCGTCATTGGAATACAGCTTCTTTGTTCTTCTTAAAATACTTTGAATTTGAAATGAACCGAAAACGCTGTGTGTTTGGCCCTTTCTCTCGGCACTGTACGTGTAATATTATAAGGGTGTACAGAACGCCGTAACCTCGAATTGCATCTCAAATGAAATTCTTTGAATAAGTTCTGCATACGCTTTAAAAGTATGTCAATATGGAAATACTTACACCGAACAAATCCCTATGCACATAAATTGGTATATTTTTCAGTAGAGCGAACGTGCACTAAGCAAATGCATCGTCATTTTAAATTAAAATAAGAAAAGTTCACACGTTTGGTTGTCATTTGTTGAAAACATGCCGAAAACACTCTTTTTTCCGACAATTTGGTGGGTATATTCTTAGTGTGCCATATATCACAACAAATATAGGTAATAGACAAAAAAATTCTAAAAAAGTTTAAAAACCAATTGAATTTGTGAAAATTTCACAAGAAAGAAAATAGTTTATCAGGAGGAATATAATCTTACCCTTTAAATTGTATTTTTTAAAGTTGTTTTTTTAATATGCGTTCATACATTTCTAAAGAAAAATTAGGTTTTTTTAATAGTTTACACTTATATATTTTTTAAAGTAATTAATGAATTAATATTAATTCAATCCAAGCGATACTATAGTAAAAGCTTTAATTTATTGAAATTAATAATTTTAAGCGACTTGAAGTAAAGATTAATCGAAAATAGTAATTTTACACTAAGCTTCGCCTTAATACATTTTTTGTGCATTGTATTTGCAATAAGCTTCTAAATAGGTATGTGTTATATGTGCCAAGTGGTAAAACAAATACGTTATAAGTGCAAATTTGGTAATAAGACGTTGTAGTCGGGAGAGTGTTCTAAGATCATCAAGCCAGAGCTAGAACCGGCGGGAAGAAGTGGTAGATAAAGTCTCCGAACCGTCGACTTTAGCCAAGTGCCTGCTTACAATAAAATCGCCATATTTTATTGAATGTGTCATTTCCACGAGCTCCTCATGCCCAAATAACGGTCCGCTACAAAAAAGAAACATGGCGGCCGATAAGACGCTGCGGGGGCTCGGTGGAAGGGCGGGGAGGGGGGCGGGGAAGATCCAAGACTTGGGGGATGAGGGAATTGTTCATGTATGAATTCAGCACATTAGGAGTCAAGCAGGATAAAAACGGAGCGCTGTGCAAAAGCTTTGAAGAATATCCCCCGTATTTGCTTTGCTCCTCTTTCGTACTTACGCGTTTTATTTCTCCCTGTGTTTGTTCAAGTGGAGGTATTTTTCTTTTGATAAGAGCGACCAATGTCAGCCGGTTATATGGAAGTTCTTTTCTGAGAGGGAAATCAGAATCGCTTAACCGGAAAATTCTACGAAAATATCGTTTAAAAATAGTGTAGAATAAATTGTATATTAAAAAAAGACCTAAGCAGCATCTCCTAGCGTAAATACGTTGAACTTTTAAAGCTTTAGCGATATGTTTAAGAAAAATCAAAAGTAAAAAAAATTGTTATACGTATGGTTTAACTAGTCTAGATATTAGTATATAACAGGTTAGTCGTTAGCTTGATATGGCCAAACGGATTTGGGTACCTGTAATTTTTATACGAATGTTATTCAAGGGATGGGTAAGATACGTATTTTTCATTCGAGAAAGTTAGGAAGCGCTTTGATTTTGAAAATATATTCGTTTGTATCGCCTTCTCTTTGCCAATTGAATAAATTTAACTTTTAATGACAACTCATTTTGTCATTATATGTTACGAGAACTTTGTTTTGTTACGTTCCTACAAACAAATTAGAATGTTTAATTTATTATAGAATTTGTCCATAATTCTTTAAAAAAGCATTAAATCGTTGTATAATTATATAGATAGTGACCCGGGTCTAGCAAAAGGTTCATAAGGACTGTATTTTTTTTTTACATTAGCTCCACACAGGAGTCCCTGAGGAAAATAATTTCCCTAAGGACCTTTATCATCTTCGGGGGTGTAGAGAGTCTTTTCAAGCAAAGGAAGGAAAGGAAATTCTGGGAAGGAAAAGGTATGATGGGTGGGTAGAAATTTGTTCAAATCAAACGTAGCGAACCTAGGGTACTTGCCGTACTATGGCAGAGGTGTTGGTTATCCAATAAATGGTTCACGGGGCAGCGCAACCCATTACCGCCTCGCAAATTTAAAAAAAGTTATTAATAATTATTTATTTTGCATGAAACTTCGACGCCACTCAAATACGAAGAGCGTTAACAAAACTTGTTTGCCGTTTGCATTTTATGGATATTTATTAAATTTATGTATCAAGCAAATAATATATTCTAGTAAGTTGTAACGAGGATGAGAAAAGAAAGCCGGAAACCTATTTCAAACACAAATTATCCTGAAAGCAAAATGTGTGGGAATTTTTTCCATACGTGATTGCGGCGGAGATAACATCCAGAAGGGCGTAATATCGGAAGAGGACTTCAATGCAATAACGTATGTGCATAAATCTCATATACGGAGGCCTTAGCCGTGTACCGGCTTTATCCGGATATTTACTCTCTTGTCATCCGCGTGTCACGTGCCCTGTACCCTGGAGGAGGTGAAGTGGGAATATGGATGTATTCTATTCTTCACGGGGATTTGGTATGTCAAAAGTGAAAAATGGATCGGAGGAAAATGAAAATTTCGCATCACACGAAGGAGCTGCCAAAGTAAAGTATTTGTTCGTCCATATTTTCACAAGATCACTATTGTTAGCAATAACTTACTGAAATCATTGTTATGTACGTAACTGTCACATTGTTAGCAAATTCGGATGTTTCCTTAAAACGACATTGGGGAAATAGTGAAGTACCTTGACTGAAACAATGTGATTACCATCCTTTTAATTTTTTTAATCCCTTTATTTATGCAACCCACATTAATAAACGTAGTGTAAAATTGATGCACATTGCAGATGAATAAACACCTGTTAACGACTGTTTTACTATTGTAACATATAAATGTAATGATTTGGATTGAAATAAGTTTAAAATATCATGGAAAAAGAAGATAACAGTAATAATCCAATCGAATATATGAAAATGAACAAGGCACAGAAAAATTAAAGATAACAAACCCAGAACCTCTCGTCTTACCGGGACGAAGGCCTTTACCAATTCAGCTACTGCCACCATTTATTTAAACGTCATATTTATCAATCTCATATTTCAAATTTCAGAATTAACAATATTATCTTCGACTATTTTTTTGTCATATTATCAGCAGCTACCTTTTTCATTGAAAAAAAGTATTGATAGCAAACATTATTGTGCAAAAATAATGTACATACCTTGGTCAGTAGACTATTGGTTAAGTCGATTGACAAGCAGCTGAGAATAAAAGTTTAAAAATACTTGCAACTGTACAGGGAGGTTCCAAAGAGAAAGATCGATTATTCCCTTTTCAAATTTTTTAAATTAAAAATTTAATATCGATTTATTTCATTCTAAACTTGCTTTATAAGTAAGCAATAACAATGCTCAAAACGCACGATGATAAATTATTAAATATAGTGTACTTCTTGTAAGTATTTTTTGATCATAGGTATTTATGATTTTTCAATAATGTCTAAAAAAATAATTGTGTAAATTTTTTTTTAATACTTTAGTTTGTAAGACCTTAAATAAATAGAAAAACTGAGGTATTTTTGGCACAAAACACGTTCCCGGATTTATTTTTT
The DNA here is from genome assembly GCA_951813805.1 of Limnephilus auricula. Taxonomy (NCBI): domain Eukaryota; kingdom Metazoa; phylum Arthropoda; class Insecta; order Trichoptera; family Limnephilidae; genus Limnephilus; species Limnephilus auricula. Next base: position 4,168,948 of record OX638388.1, on the reverse strand, counting down.
AATGATTTGAATTTCAAAAATTAAAATTTTAAAAACTGTGTTGACTAGATTATGTATTGATTTATTTTGTTGTGTGATTATATGATTTGGAATTTGTGTTGTTTAATAGAATCTATCGTTTGAAAATTGAACAGATCTGCCAACGACCAACGATATAACCTTAGTGTATTAAAAATACACTTAGTTTTGCAAAATTTTAAAACTGCGTGTACCAGATAAAATAACAATCTTTGAAAATCGATTTATGTTTTTTTGTAAAAAACAGTCAATACGTCTAGAATTTGATTTAAAAAGGACTAATTTCCGGTATTCTCTGTTAATACCCTCTTAATACATTTTATGGTACTACTGAGTTGCACGTAAGATATTATTGATCTTGTTCATTACCCGAGATTATTTCTAAGAAATATTTTGTTACTAATAGGTGCAACGAATTAGGCATCTAACCTGCAGGAATGTTAATAATTACTTGGGCAACAAGTTTGTTTATGGAGCCACAGCATTATGTTAGCTCCACGAGCCGGTGGGAGACGCATCCTCCGTCAAGACCAGGATAAACCTCACCCCACGAACCCTGCTAAGTCACCAACCGTAGCGAACCACCAGGATAACCTATGGCAGAGGTGTAACTTATTCAATAAATGGTTCTCGGGGCGGCGGCATTTATGATGTGATGTTGTACTCTAACAATTGACGAAACTTAAAAAAATATCTATCATATGATATAGATTTTTTATTTTATTTCATTATCCTAAAGAAAAATAGAAATAAATTTATTATGCATAAATTCAATAAATTTATTATACATAAATTTATTTCTTACTATTAAATTAGAATACCCAGTATCAACACCTACTCGCATATATACTTTTACCACAATATTAATATACGATTTACGTTTCCACCAACTATGTAATTTTTTCGTATCCATAAGTTTTACTTGTTAGACAAAACATTCTACAACATGATACAAAGTAAAATTTGGAGCAAATTTATTTTGCAATTTCAAACGAGGGAAAAAATTACACAGCTACTTGAGACGTCTCCTTGTCTTACTGCACTGTATAAAATTAACATTTCTTTCATTAATATCTTGTAATATTTTGTCTGCTGTATGCATAAGTTATTTATGAATAATACAAAAAATCTCGGTTACGAGAATCTTGCAAGGGTGGGTTTAGTAGGAGGGGGATAAGGATGAGAAAGAAAGGAAAAGGGATATCTTTAGGCTCGAAACAGTTGTCTTAGAATTCAGAAGCAGATTATACTGGAAATGGCTTTCAGGTAAAATTCTAATAAAGATTTAAAAATAGAATACATTTATTTTTATGTTGTCGCGTCTTTGATGATCTAATTTGATTGTTTTTATAAACATTTACTTTTATAATTTTTTTTTGTTCAACATACATCACGAAAGTTTTTTAAAAATGGTATATTAAAAAAAATAAGTATGAATGGTGTTTAAATGTATGTTATCGTGTTGTCGTGTAAAATGTTTGTGTACTTTCGACGTTTTAATGAATTCTATGTTTATGTGTATGAGTTTATTATTTATTTTGTATATAAGGAGACATATATTGAATTCGTATAGTTTTCTTAATGTTAATAGTTTTGTTTCCAAATATAGTTTTTTTGTGGATGTTTTGGATTCGTAGTGAAATAGTTTTTTTGATTAGCTTATTTTGAATTACTTGTAATTCATTAATGTATGTTTCATACGCATTTTCCCAGATTTCAATTAAATAATTTAGATGTGAGTGTAAGAGACCATAATTTAAACTTTTTTTTTAAATTTAAGTGGTAATAGATATGATAATCGGCTAAAAACGCTAATTAGGGGTGTGATTTTATCTTTAACATCTTGTATATGTTGTTTAAAAGTTTAATTCTTATCGATGCACAGCCCAAGATATTTTTCCTGTATCAGGATTTTGCTTCGTAGGCAATAATGCTTACCATAGACCATTACACCACCAATTATTGTAAGAACGGCGGCATATTTTCATTGAATATATACCATCATAAAAAAATTATGTGTACTCATATCACCTCCGAAATTATACTGTTCAATAATTACACGGTTAGATTCATAATTAAAAATGAAGTAAGTTAAATGATGGAAAATATTCACTTGAGTGCGTTGGGAAAAAAGTGAAAAACAGCCGGTATTAATATTGTTACGGTTTTAATATTGGAAAACGTTTCTAGATAATTTTTTTTTGTCGTTTTAAGACAAAATGTTGAAATAATTTAAAGTTTTAAAGGGGTATGAATAATTGATTCATATTGATGAATCAAGAAATGGGTATACACATTTCATTATGTATGCCATTTACTTCTTAGGAAGACGAAAGAGAAGATATAGATATATTTGATATCTTGTTGCTGAATATATCTGCTTAAGATTTAGCTGACAACTTGACAAGAATTCGTTGTACATTGCATCGATGATCTTAACTTCTTCAAAACTGTTTATATCTTAGAGAAGCCGTGGCAGGATGTCTGCCGGTCGGGGAAGTTGAATGACATAGTGTAAGGGGTAAATATCTCACACATAGATCCGGTATGATTATTGTAATCAGCACTATAAAATTACGTTTTTCAATTATCGGAAAGATTTTTTATTCTCTCGCCCATCTTAATTTTGAGAACATATTTGAAATTTAATAGTTACTCAGATGGGTTTGTTATTTTAAGTGAATTTCGATCTACAGGTTAACGTCACTTAGGGGAATGCGGGTGATTGTTTGAGTCTGTAAAATTCCATTAAACTTTGACCCTATCTCATCGCCCTCGGCGGCGCCCAAACTTTAGTTAAACCGTTTTCCTTCCCTCCGCGTGGAGGGAAAATGAGATGTTAAATATATTCTGGCTGCGCGAGCAAGAATCATATTCTTATATGAATTTCGGCCAGGGCACATTATACTTTGTGTTATTATGTATGATGGGGAATGATTGGGGTGAGGGGGTGAGGGAGAGGTGGAGGCAGAATTTGAAGCAAAATTCATGAAGCACAAGCGGCACTCCTCCTTACAATTGCAAAGTTGGTGAACTTCGGCTGAATATTGTATATAGATGGGCTGCTCTATTAGCGTCACAGAGAAGCAGCTTATTTCTTTTATAGTTTTTTACTAAATAATTACAACCAAACGTAAATATTCAATACTTCTTTGTAAATTCGCACTCACATAAAACTCAACAAATCATTAAATAAAATCATGTTTTAAAACACACTTAACATAAATTTATCGAATCAGTTATCGTTGCAAATCAAGCTTTTAAACTAATCCCTAAATAAGAGCGATTACTTAAATGTGATGAAATTGATTTATTTCCATAACGTGACATAATTCGAATGCAGTTGATGCTAGTATTGATTCAGCATAACATTGTTAAACAGTTCTGCCATACTAGCCTCCGTGATAGGGGTAGGTTTTGGCTGGTGCGGCATCCGCCCCTAGTGCGGCAAGCGCCAGCAGAAGATATCACCCTCCGCCTCCGTGACGTTCCCGCGCGCCTCGCCGCCCGGATAGACTGCCCATATTAACTTGTTAATTAGGTCCATAATACGACTTGCAGATGAGGTGGAGACTTGAAAAGTGAATACATAAAAAGCCCTTTTCCCGCTGGTGTATGGGAGAGAGCTGCCGGCTGGAACACTGGGGCATAAGCCGATATTGTATAATGTATATAGGCATCGGGAACCGCCGCGGCCTCGGTGCTGGTTCATAAATAAGTGTGAGTATAAAGTGAGCTGTATTCAACAACCCCTGGTGCTGTATGCATAACGAATCTGTGGAGGCACCAGCCTTTCGGAGGAGACTAACTCCGTTATGGAGGATAGTATAAAATTCACATCGGTTCGGAGGATGGCGTCCATTCTTGCACCACTTCTCAACGCGAAGGCATCTTCTTTGTCGTCTCTCATCATCACTCTCGGGATGAAATCAAATGTGGTTAGTAACATTAATCAGAGCGCGGACTAGTTACGTAATGAGCGATTAGTGCATTAGCATAATTCACACGGCGCTAGCCGATTAGCATGCGGCCCGTAGATTGGCCGCATAGACATGACCGTGTGATGGCTGCTAGCTGCTAGGTGCTAGAAGCTACCACTGCTGTACTGGTGGTAGGTACCGGCTGCTGCCACTGGCAGGGAAAGTGTGTTGTGGTCGGGACCACGTGCGAGTGACAGTTCTGTAGTCACGTGGTGCGGTGAAGGCACGTGGAGCGGTGAACCAGTGGCGCGATCTGTTGGAGGCTTCAGACTTTTGACATGTGTTTACTTTACTTACAAACATAAATTAAATTGTGCTTTTTGCATATTACTTAATATAAATAATTATTTTAGTGCATAAAAAATACTAAACAACATATAAATAGTACATAATAATAAAATTTAATATTTTTTGCCAAAAATTATCGTAAAAATTAAAATTAAAATTACTTGAAAAAATAATAATTTTCAAAAGTGAATTTTAAATGGTTTTGTGAAAACGGAAGTGCGTAGTATTACACCGGATGCAGTGAAAAGCGACAAGTTGATTGGCAGATTCGACGCGAGAGACACCTATCGAGTGTTTTAAAAACTCACATCGAAGTGTTTCACTAAACATATTTTGATTGCCTTCATTCAACTGGTTTCCCATAATTAAAGGTAAATAATACATTTTAATGTGATAAATTATGTAAATTTTTAAATTTATGCTTTTTTAAACAACTATTTTAAGGTGTGTTGGTTTGCTGTCAAATAAATCCAAGAATAGCATTTATTGGTATTAAAACCACGTGTTATTTAGAGTGCAAATGAATGCATTGTATCAGATGAGTGCATGTATAATCAAGGCATTAAAGCACTCGTGAGGTAAATCATGAATTAAGTATGAAACATTAACACCCAATACATTATTTATAATTAGTATCTGGAATGCAAATAAACACTCGTTTTTAGTGTAAAACACTACTTGTCTATTTATAAGTGGATTTTTTTTTAACGGATTTGAGTTATGGAATTATTTAACAAGATAGTGATTTTTATCTTCGAAAACGGGTTCTCCAAACGGTTCAAAGCTATTTGGTCTATGGCACACCCGATTTGAAAAATATTTAAGTTTGTCGTAAATTAGGAAAAACAAGAGCAAGAGTTGTGGGGAAAAGGAAAATTCCTTGCCGTAGAGATGTAATTAATAAATTTAGTTTAATTACATTCAATCGAATTTTCATTCGTCAAACAGATAATTCCTGAAAGGTGGAAAACTCCATACAATGATATCAGAAAATGGTTTTTAATTACTTCATTATAAAATCTCGTATAATATACATAATATTTTAAATCACTTTATTATGCAATTTCACAAATAGTCAACGTTTTTCGGTTATAACTACCGTTGTTCAGGACCGTAATAATATAAAATAACATATGTAGAGAAAAGTTCATACAAAAATTTAACAATAAGAAGAGAGAGATATAAAGTATTAGAGGAGAACAGAACATCAGAGCGGGTTGTTAGAGGAGTGTGAGGAGGGTAGGAGTTACATGCGGAGAGAGGGAACGGTTTTTCGATAATTTGGACCGTTCAGTGGGCCATGCGTTTGGGTCCCACCCAGGCCTCCATCACGACACTAGCAACATTTTCCGCTAACTGTGGTGTTAGTAAGATATTTTCAAATATTTTCAAGTTATTCGTAAACAGGAGTGTTTGACTTTATTTAAAAAAAAATATAATATATAAAATTTATTTTGTTCATTTAAAATAAAATCATTATTATGTTTGTTAACATTTATAATTTCTATCGCCCCCAAAATATTAAGGTGCAAGCCTTTTCCATTTTTATTTAGAACTTACACCCTAGTATTCTTATCAAAAGCATGGTCTGTAGTAATATCAGGTGTTCGGCAGATTCCGAAAACCTGTACTTGTTTAAACACCTGATGTGTTCTTGTGACAAAGTGTTTAAATTTCCCGTTGTTTTACCCATGACTAGATAGCCGGGAAATCACTGCAAATAATTTTTAAATTCCCGATTATTATGATGTACGACAGGGGCTGTTTTTTTGTATCTGTTTCGTAATTATATTCTCAGAAAAAATAAAGGTACTCTCAGTATTTCAATCATAAAAAATATACAGTGAGCCTGCAAGTATATAAGTAGGTACATTTGACGATATATTTTTCTTCGTTAGACGTGTGACAAGGAAGTCTGGCGGCCATTTTGAATTTTAAACATCATCCGGTGAGGGGCATGCGCACTCGAGACGCGCGTAACCTGCGTCACACTCAGTCCGTGGGCTTTGTACCAACCCAAACTATATACATAGGTACTCACCCACCAATATTTTTATAAGTATTGAATAATCGCAGGTAGGTTCTAGTAGGTACCTACTATCTATTTTTCATATTTTTGTTGTACAGATAGAAAAGAAAATATGTTTTGGGTAAAATGGAGTAAAATACGTTTCCGTTACATCTTAATTTCAGTAGATCGTATGAATTCATTAAAATTCTGGAAAAAATGTTATTCATACTCACGTAACAAATTGGTGTAGCACAAAATTATCCGTGTTGGAAAAAAATCTCTTTTTTTAATGTGAATACCTCAAAAGAGTCCCAACTACTCTCGTCTCGAGCCAGTGAGACTATAACATCCCCAATTGGGGTATGTTGTGAGGCTGAAGATATTGGGTATGGAAAGAAGGGGAACAAGAAAGTGGGGAATTGCCTGGCTATTCAGATCTGGTCAACACGGCTAAAGTCATTTCAAGCAACCTTTCAATTCTAAATGGTGATCTTACACGAGGACGATGCAAATATGCCATTTAATATTTTTAAATGAATTAAATCATGAAATAACACAAAATTAAAGAAATAAAATTTCAAATAAAGTTCTCTTGAATTATATCAAAAATTTCTTGAGCCTACAATTTAATACGAGTGTATATCGTCCGGTTAATTTTTCATTTCAAAACTCAACTTCCTACCACAATAATTAATTTGTTAAACCCCTCAGTATAATTATTAATATTCAACAACATGTGTGAATGCTCATTTCGCGCATTCAACAAATGTGCGTACATGTTAATAGGTAGATATTTATGTTAATTATTTGACTTGCAACTAACTATTCACATGACTTTACAATGTTTAAGACGATTAATGATTTTACTTAAATTCGCAGATAATAACTACCAAAATGAAGATAAAATTTAAGAAAAAGTATTTTTCTCTGGTAGTTAGGTACCTACCTATTGATTGATTTTTTTAAGTAAAAAAATTGTCGAAGTCTTTTTCCTCATTGTGTAAAGAAGATTTAAATGAAGTAATCTTACGTTAATGCATTGAGAAATAGTGGACAGTCCGAAAAACAGATTTAGCTATAAATCTTTGTGTCTTCCGTGCAATAATAAGTGTCAAAGCCGCAATTTGAACACCAATCACAGTTAGAATGTTCCATAGCCATGGCAATTTATTTTAATGGTGCCATTGTACGTAAGGATCATTTCAAAACATTAAACTTTCATTCAAAAGTCTGTTATGAACGCTTTCTAGCGGCCTTATACATATTCATGCGCGCCGAAGGTTTGTCCCAGACAATGTAAATATTTCAACGCCCGTGCATTTGACAAACTCGTCGCTGGCAATGCCTCATGCCTCATGCCTCATCCGTCAGCTGATGACAAAGACGAAGTTTTCGACATTCCGTTTCTAAGAAAAAATCAAAAGTGTCACAAATTCGCCACGATTGTGATGCTAAAATTAAAAACCGCGGAGAATCTTTAGGCGAACTGGACGGACGACATCTTCTTTCATACAAAACAACATCCCAATATTTAAAATAAAGCAATATATTATTGACAATACCTGCTACATTATGTATTATATAGATATGTTTAAATGTATAAGTACATTTGGGCGAACACAGTGGAAATAATAACAGTGGATATGTTAAGGCGTGTTGGTCATCGACGTGTTTTGGAATGCAGCACAATTTTTTTAAAGTTTTATTTTTATTTTTTCTATCGATAACTTTGATTTCTCACCTTTCTTTGGGTTGTGATATATACAAGGACTTCTATATTATTACCTAAATAAGGAGTTTTAAGCACCAAAACCGTGGCAAACCGGAACTCTAATCCACATCGTGATATTTATCGTCAAGGTTGCGTTAAATGTTCATATTTTAAATATTCATCAAATAGGTTCACTAAAACTCATTTGTCAATATTTATACATTACTTCTCGAGTTGCCTTTGATAAGAAAGTTTGTTTTAGTAATTAAATTAAGATCTTTGGCATGAAATAGGATATATTTCGCGTTTTTTACTGTTTCCTGTTGACTGTCTGTAGCCGCACTAATTATTACCGACCCCAGCATGCATTTGAAATACTCTGCATGTCTACTTTATTAATATAACTTAATCATGAAAATTTACAAAAAAATTAAAGTCATTTGAAACGCCGTTAGATTTTAATTATTTGATTATTAATATTATTATCTGACAACAGTAATCACCCTGTCCTGAAAAAATAAACAAATTATTATTTTTCAAAAGCAGTAATATTTTTTGAGCGATATGTTAGAGACAAAAACACAAAAAAAGACAGAATATATTTTATTTTCTCTCGAACACGAAGCGTGGCAATTTCCTCTTATCTAAAAAAATTCTGGAATATGCACGGTAGAAGAAAATCTAGATTCGGAGTCTAAAAGTATCACGAAAATTCAGCCCTCATGTGATGACATATTCCTGATTAACTTGACATTCACCATTGCATCTAAATAAGTTTATATTGTTGAACGTTTTTATTTTTATATTTTTGTTATCAAGTTATCAAAAAATGGTTAATGAAACGTACACATGTAAATTATTTATGAATATTTTTTTTCGCAAGAAACAATTACTTTGTGGTTATGCATTATATTTTTAAAATAAAACAAACACTTAGTATTTAACCACGAATATTTATTATTTTATATATCGACCAGTTTCGCTTCCACCAAGCATCATCAGGATATAATAGTTATTATTAGTTATCGTGATGAAGCTTGGTTGCAGCGAAACCGGTCGATATATAAAATAATAAGTATTCGTGGTTGAATACTAAGTGTTTGTTTTATTTTTAAAATATTTTTGAATGTTGTTGTTATCAAAAATTCGTGGACCTTAATTTTAGTTTTTTTTATATACGTTAAATATAATTCTTATTCAATTTATTAAAATAGTTTATTTATAAAAATATTCTGCTGTGTAATTATTATTACCCAAATCAGCTGTTTTTGTTAAACCATTGGCAAACTATCTGAATTTCGACCCTTTGGAATAAGAAGGTTCCATCTGTTGCGGAAATGTCACGCGGTTATGGGATCTATGTTAAGCTACCTTAGAGTTCATTATCGCATGACGTTAAAGCAACAGATGGAACCTTGTTATTTCAAATGATCAATTTGTTAAACTTTATCAAACAATGGCAGTTTGATAAAACTTTCAGAAGACGAAACAGCTGTCACGCGTAATAATAATTACACAGCAGAACAAGTTTATAAATAAACTACTTTCATTTATAGAATATCCAAAAAAAAAATGTAGACCATTGGTAATTTACGACCATCAAAATGCGGATAGATAAGTCCTAAGAGAGACGAATATATACATTAGAGATTCAGACAGAGTTGTAAATTTATATATAACAGCCAGCTATAATAGTAGGCACAGAGGGTCGTAAGTATGTCATCGTGGAAAAATTCAATCGCACTTTTCTTCAAAAAGAAACGACCTCTCTCTGAAGTGCAACAGTTAGTTGCAACAAAACTCTTTGCGTCACATCCAATTGAGCCGCCATCTTTAAATTTTAGCTTTCTTAGAACGTTGCAGACCTCTAACCACAGTATCAATCACCCCGAGTGCGGATTATTGAGCTATGAGTGCGAGTACAGTACCAGTGCAGTAGAGTGGGGTAGGTGCGACACACCGCGGTGCCTGCCGTGGGAGGCGTGCCGCGGCTAATTACCAGTTTCGCCGACAACAATAGCGGCCTGCGACCTATTATTTGTATGACGGGGCCATCAGACGTCATTACTGCAGCCCGGACACCTCACCAGTCGCCGCCTCACCAGTAATACTGCAGCGCGGCCATACTGCCGTATTGCCGTACTGCAGCACTCTATTGCCGATAGTGGGGCGACCGAGAAACAATGTATTAATCTTCAAATTGACGTGTCATCTGTAAAACTCAATTTTACATTTTGAGGTAAAGAAAATCATCTTCAGATGATACAATGCGAAGTAATGCAATATTATGTGTTTTTGGTTTGAAAATTTGATCGCTTAGAAATATTGTAGATATTTCATTTAAATATTGTGGGTAGAATATCATGGAGGATACTGTGTTTTTACTTATGTCGACAGAATATCACTTAATCCAAAACATGCGAATACCTCCGCACAGGTTCTCCCAGTGAGGTGTTCACAAAATGCTACTACTAACCTTTTTACATACCTTTTTACATTCTGTTACTAAATATTTAAAAAAAATTGACCACTATGTAAACCACTGTAATCATTTATAAAATATGTGTTCAATAGAAATATATAAAACAAACTTCTGCCCGTGACTTCGTCTGCGTAGGATTAGTATTTCTATTAACCTATTTTCTTTTCCTAGGTCCCATCTATGTTTATATCAAAATTCTTAAGAGGCTAGACTTTGAACGACACGCGGAACACCCGCGTCTGTCATTCTGTCCCGATCACAATAAGCTCACGCACACTTACAATACATGCGAATGCGAAATGTGCGAATGAGACAACGCTCAAATTTACCTACAGAAATCGCTCGAAAAGGGGTTTATGGAGAATACACTTTTCTACACCGAAACTTTCACGAAATTGAAATTTAAAAAAATATATATTTTATAAAAAGAAGAAGCTACGTCGGTAGCTTTTTATAATTTTATAATTCTTTATGAGAGTTGAGTTAGCAGCACTTTTTCCTTAAATAATATTTTTTGATAAATCGTACATGTTTGACAGTGAATGTTTACGTTAATACGAAACGCATCTAGAAGGTTTTCACCCTCTAGAAGGCAGTATAAAAAAAATATTCTTTTTTGTGCAATTTTCGATGAAGAAAAGTGTTTTTTCCCGGGCGTCCTTTTTGTATGGGCCGAAAAGCGAAGTCTATCGTCTTAACCTATTTATTTAAAATATCTATAATTCTTGATTCGATTCAAAGTATTAGGCGAGTACTTCAAATAAATTCACTATTTTTTTTAAAATAGAATTTTGATTTAAATGAATTTTGAGTGTTTTGCAAAATGTCATTCTTAAATTTCGACATTTTCTATTAGACAAAAAATATTATTTTTAATGTATTGAAAATAGCTAGCCTTATAAAGCGTACATGTTTTTCTGTAAAGTTTCATTAAAATCCATTCAATAGTTTTTGCGTGAAAGAGTAACAAACACACATACATCCATACAAACTTTCGCGTTTAAAATATTAGTAAGATTTAAATAAAATTAGAATACAGTAGGTAGTGGCCTTGGAAGACTTAAAATATTCAAATGGTGTATTATTATTTTTTACATTTTATAACAATTAAGGGCAGTGCGTAAAGAACAGTAATTGCTAATAATTTATTTAATTTTTCTACCCATAAAGAGCTTTTATGAAAGAGTGACAAGCTAATGTTATACTTTGTAAGAATGACTAGGGAATCATAATCGTTTTGCACGAAGTCTGAAACAATCCAAGACGGGGGCCGCCGGTAACTGAGGCAAGACTTGGAGAGGGATAGCGCAGTTGTATAGGAAAATAGGGATAATTTAAAGCTTTCGTGTAGAAATTAATAAACCCCTAAAGACTGCATTTTTTCTCATTTTTCACCCTTTTTTCCTTATTTTTTTACACATTTTAACTTTTCCTGTAACTATAATTTGACCAAATCGTAAATATTTATGATTATGTTGCTCCATAAGATATTTCTTAAAAATTTCTTTGAGATTGGTGAACCGATAAATTTCCGTCGGTTTCATATCACATCCTGTTTAATCAGATAAATTCTCGATTTCTAAAATAAAAATCGCAAACTAAAATCCAAAATTTATAAAAAATCACAGTTATTAACATTTTATTATTACAGGTAGGTACTAATATTTTGCTGGGTTTTTAATTTTTACTATATTTTAAATAATTTTTCATGTTTTTTTTAATAGTTTACGCACATTATTTACATTTCTCCCTTTCTACTGTAATCTTAACTCGCCGCTTAGAGGGTGAAATCGATTTTTTTAACTTTTAATAGGAAGGGTTAAATACACTAGTCACAATTGACATTATTCTGCCCTTTTTAATGACAACTTATAATTGTTATAATTTTTACACTCTGTAAATGTTTGTAGCAATAAATAAGCAAATAAAATCGTTACGTTGTACCATTAAGAGAGAAAAAGGTATAATGTTGAATAGTCGTTATTAATGTCGTGGTCATTGAGTCAGGAGAAAATGAGTGTTACACGTTATTAGGTATAGAGTATATTGTAGAACAAATTACGTACCTAGAATAAACGTAGAAGGTAAAACCATATAAAAAAGATGAGGTAGCTAGGACTTGGCGTAGCCTCGCGTGCCGCTGGTCGCGAGAAAATAATACCGACAGTGCCTCTTCTACCGCAGTATTAAATAACCGGTGACTATGATAGGCTAGCTATTGTTTTTCGCGTTTTTTCTTCAAGGATAAAACGTATTTTCCAAGTTTCCAGGTATTTGAGACCTTCAGAGGTTGGTCGGCCTACCGGATGCATAGGAAACGCGATTTTATTAGAAAATATATTTGTTCAGCTAACAAAGCCCTTGTCATCATTTGCTATAGGTATTGAAGTTTTGCTTTACGAATGATTCATGATTACGCATGATTAAAGAATCACTTGTTTACTGCAATAATGACATATATCAATCCAAAAAAATATATCCATTGATCACTCATTCGGTCAAAGATAACAATTTCCATTTTTTATTAGATAGTAGAACGACATCTTGAACTATCGAAAGTCGACGCGAGACAGCAGTAAGTGTCATAATTGCTTCAAGATGTGATTACAATAACTTTTTTTTACATTATGGCCCGAAGAAAAAAAAACCCTCGGGGCGTATGTCATCTTTGGGGATGCTGTGCTGAGAGTCTTTTTAGGGAAAGGAAGGAGAGAAAGTTCTGTTACGTCACAAAACGTTGCGAATCACTTGGGATGCATGTCAGGAGTGTCGATTATCCAATAAATGGTTCCTGGGGCAGCGGTAAAATTACACTCGTTTCCGGAAAATTAGTTGAATAAATTAATCATAAATGTTTTACAATTAATTCATGCCAGGCTTGTTTTATGTGCAAGTCAATGATATTGTTTTATTGGTTAGGGGAGCAGTGGTATGGATGGGCCGCGTTTTTAAAGGATTGGTAGGTAGTATTCGAACTGGGCATAGATCATTCTCTGTCATTTGACAGTCCACAGATAAAAAAAAATAATGTATGCGTCCACTCGAAGTTTTCGCTGCTAAAAATTATATATCTTGTTTTATCTATGACACAACATATAGTCAGTTAAATTTATTGCTGCATTATTAATTTAATACGATTTGAATATTGTTTTGTTTACAACTACTGCATGCAAAAGATGCTACCATCTTTTTTTGTTTACCTATGGTGTTCAAGATTTTATATAAGGTTATTAAATTGTTTTAACCAAAGTCAGAAAGAATCACCAAGCTATGAAGAAGCCTACCCGACTATGCACCGGTGCCGAGTTCCTCGGAGCATCTTCCATTGAAATACCGGTAAAACAAAGACAGTATTCCTACCTGACGCCTGTGCTCTAAAGATTTCAATCGATAGGATAATCTATCAAACGGACCGCCCGTTTGTGAAACTTGTATCAACCTTATTAATATTATTTATTTCATTAGTATCTACCATTTATCAAATATCTACCTGACTCCTTCAATGCTTTATGTGGCTATTTGGTTATGGATTGGTGAAATTTTTTTTTTTAAACTTGTTATGACAAAATTATTTTTTTTCGTAAAACTTTTTGTCTTTTAACGTCTTTATAAAATCAGGCTCTTCTGTGCTACTTCTCCCCTGCTTTATTATGTAAGAAATTAATTACGTATCAGTATTTCGTGCTGTGGACTGGCTTAATGCTGTTGATATTTTTAATACATATATATCTGATACCCTGTTTATAATTATTGCAAATATTGTAACTATATAACGGAATAAATCGTTGTGTAATGGGATACCCAGCGGTGATTTTTCCATACAAACGTATTCCCTATTTATCGCTCTGGATTTTAACCCTAGAAAAAATATTGTTTTTACAAAAAATATATATTAACTAGTAGCGTATCGGTATTTTTTGTTTTTTTTTTTATAAGTTACTTTTTATAGAAGTTATGAACTTCCAAAAATCAATAAAATTGACTGGCTTAAACGCCGTCAAAAGACGTCCAGTATACAAACTAGACAAAGTTTTTTAAAAAAAAGCAAAACATACAGACATAGAATGGTTTTTTCTTATGTAGTTGGAAAAAAAATTGAAAATCAGTCCACTTTTTGAGGAGAAAAGTGGGGAATACAAAACCTCGATTTTAGTTAGTTATTAGAGGTGCATTGTCCCTTTCGCTCAATATCCGGTGGAGTAAGAGCAACAGTGACAGCAACAATTTAGTAAAATCTATTTTTCAAATTTCTCCACCACCAAGTTTCATCTTAATATCACGATTACAGTACGACTAACCCCGAAACAGAAAAGTGGTCGTATCCTTGTAATTCCTATTTGTACGAAAATTGTAATAAGCCGCCTGTCAAGTAAAAAGAGTGCCGTTCAATCGAAGCCTAATAAATAAAGAAAAATATGAATGTTTAGCTACGATAAAATGTTTACAAAACGATAACGTATTGCAGAAAAAATCAATCGTATTGTGTGTCAGAAAATTTTAAAATTGATCAATTTAAATAGTGAATGAAAAAAAATACTTGAAAAACTAAAACAACATTGTGAATACTACTCACATAAGGCGATACGAAACAGGGTAACTACCCTCTGTACATATTTCTGTATGCCATGTCACGCCTGACGCCACTGTTAAAAATAATTACCAATACCTTTTTAATTCATTATTTTCACATTAGCTCCATACCGGAGGCCTTGAGGAAAACAATTCCCTTAGGGCCAAGTCATCTTTGGGGATGCTGTGTGGAGGGTCTTTTTAGGGAAAGGTAGAAGAGGAAAAGGGTATGAGGGGTGGGTAGGAAGAACGTATGAATCCATCCTTCCAAAAATGGTTCCAATAAATGGGCGGCGGTACAAATACCTGCCTACCAAATTGGTAAAAAATAAATATCGTCGGAGCTAGAGTTATTAATTAACTGGTTACGTATTAAAGAACTGCTTGATATCAAAGTATTTTCTGATAATTAATGGAATTTATAGGGTGAATTTTTATTCGAAATAAAAATACAATTCCAGGTAATTCTATATGATTAAATTCTAAGACCTTACTGATATGTGTACCAAGGTTTTACATGTAGGTTACATGCACAGTACTGCTTTTTACATACATCAGCTGATAATATTGTTATATGCGCTGTAAAAATATACTTTAAACCTGCAATAAAGTAAAGAACCGCCACTAATAATTAAATAACTGATGAGTATTGAGTAAGATTTATTAATACTTACCTTGAAGGAAATCCTTAATTTTTTTTATTTTTTTATTATTTATTAACCAAAAATACATTTTAAGTGCATTTTTTAGGTATATGCCACCTCACTAGGCTGAGCCTGTTCCGAGGTGGCAGGAATTTAATATTTTTTATATAATTTTCTTAAAAGAAAGAATAAAATTAATTATTAATTAATAAATAGAATTTGGAAAAATAAACATAAAATGAAAAATCATAAGAGGAATAGAAAAGAAAAAATGGAGAAGAGATGATATGAAGAAATTAAATTATTTGAAAAGAAGAGAAATAAAATTTTATACAGGTATGTAGCTATTATATTGTAGAAGTTATAATATGTCCGCAGTATACAATGCCCTTGTTTACTATCCATGTATGTATTTTGTGTGTATGTATTTGTTCTACAACAATAATTGTCTTCGTTTGTAATGTTGTTTTTTGCATTGATCAATATCGTAAGAAATTTTGATAGTTAGATTTTTCAGTTTCAAAATTAATAATATTTTTTTGATGATATTTCTGGCGACATTAATATTCATCGTATCTTTAACTTTGAGCTATCGGCTGACTTATTTTTAAAAAATTATAAAATTAAAAAATTGTTGTACTTCGTACCAATAAATAATATTCAAACTAAATAGTAACTCAAGTGGATATGATTTAAGATTTTTTAACGACACTAATGTTGTCCGAAACGTTGGCAAAAGAAGGAGGTGTGACATGGCATAATATTCCAAAAATAAATAACAAAAAAGTACTCAAGTAAGTTTTTTTTAATGTAACACCAAGAGTGTTACATTTAAAAAAATAATCACTGTCTGTACAGTGTAAAGACATGAGATCTTCGTCGACTCTGGGTTGGGTTATCGTGCTTTTGTCATCCATGTGTATATTTATGCAATAAATCAATAAAATCATCTATCCAATAGTTAGGGATAAAATACACTCATTCAACCATTTTTTTTTCATAACCATAAAGCAGAAAATCTGTCTCAACAAAAATCCTCGTTCAAATTAATGCCTTATTTGGCGTCATAAGGCTTGCAGAGATGTGTATCGGAAATGTCTAGGTAAATGGAATACGGAAAATATGAAATATTATGAAATTTTGTGAGTTGTTTTGTTTGTTTCATATTTTACACTAATTCAACAAGATAGAAGAGTGTTCGAGAGAACTCGGGCGAAGCCGGATAACAACTACGTGCAGGTTGATAAAATAGTTCGTCTTGAGAGTTATTCGTTTAACGCGCGTCCTAACAATGCAGCGATGTATTTTCCGTGGAGTTTTCCTCGCCCGGCTGGCCGAGGATTCCGACGGCTAATTGGCGTGACTAGCCGCGGCCCCGTAACAAAAGGCCTACCAGAGCTGGCACCGGGCATCATGCACCATACAGCGGACAGCGTCAGGCACCAGGCCCCGGGCAGCAAAGCTAATAAAGTCAGATAGATGGATGGTGTACATTCTCCGCCTTTCTGCTCGGTGGGTTCTGGTCCGTTTATCGCTGGCCGTTCCACCTGACGGAGCTTTTATGAGCCCAAACTACGGACTTCATCCGTTACTTCTTCGGTCAAGACGTCTCGGTGCTCACTGCTCACCGCTCAGTGCTCACCAGGCAAGATCAACGCACTTTATCCAGTGCTGGTGAATAAATGTTGCACGCTGTGATCTAAAATGCCAAATTTTCACGATTGCACAATATTTTAACAGAACTATGTTTAACTTGTCTATTTTCAGAATTATTAATGCAATCAACAGATATATCAATGTTCTATCATTATGTACCTACAAAAAGTTAATTTAATAATTGCGCTCTTCCAGTAGGTACTTACCCTTAAATAGCAAACATGGACTATTACTAACAACGTTTTGATAAACATGGCAATCATTCAATGAGATTATGGACGAGCGATGACAGACGTCTCCTTACGAAATAGACAGACCAATAAGTAAACAAGAAGTAAGACAAAATAAGCCTACATGCCTTCCTGTCACAATCATCACACCAACTGTGGATCTCTGCTGGAACGTGACACAGCTAACGTATGACCGATGAAATTTAAAGATCATCAGGTAGCATCCTTGGCTAAGACAAGAAATTGAGGTCTCCTACTGATAAGATGAGCTGTTGACCAAAAGAAATAAGAACACTGACTTCAAAACGTTGACATCCGTCAAGTATCAGAAGATCTAAAAGCAAACTGAAGGAAACTGCAAACGTTAAATACTTGACGCACCAGATATGGAAAAAATCTGCAAATATTATAACTTACAAAGTGCATATTATCATCGAACAAGTTAACTGAATACTAACTACATTTACTGCAAACTGCGAAACGTTTAATGTAAAACAATAAACATACATTAACACAAGCAGGAGAAGTGAATATTAAAAACGTATATTAACAGTTACATAACTATGTAAATTGATGGAATCATGTATTTTTATAACAGTCTTGTGACGTAGGCATTGCTGAATATGTTTTGAATTTATAACTAAGAATGAAATGGAAAACAATGGCATGCCAGTCAGAAGACTCTTATGAATGTTGAATTCATTAGTTTAATTATTGTGGTTCTGGCTGAAAACAATAAGCATCTTGTTTTTTCTTCGTGTTAACCTTTAATGCAAGCATTGGTTTTGAGAGTTTTTTTTTCGAATGAATGATTATATTATCATGTAAAAATTAGCAGTTCTCAGATATTGTTTTTTGTAATGATAGTAATTTACACTGTACAAACCTAATGGTTTTCAAACATTATATATTATATGTGAATAACAATTTATTGAATTGATTATCTCTTGCCATCTTGTCCAATTATCTAAATATATTATTAGGGATTGAAAATTTGTGTGTAGCCATTGTAAAAATGTGATGATCCTGGCTTCTGAGAACGTTTCAGTACCTATTGTTCCCGTTATATATTATCTAATATCCCATTCATAGTTTTATTCCATTTTCTTGTATAGGTGTTGCACCCTTCCGCCAAATAATGTATTGTTTTAGCACACCCTTTTTAAAAAATGTATTTTTAGTTTTTTTTTACAATAAATACACAATTTTTACATATAAATCAGTGTTTTAAAGAAAACAATCCATTCTCACCATGAAGAGACGATGCTCGTAACGTATTTCAGGATTTTAAAAAGATAATAATAACATATATGTATGGATTCTTGTGGTAGTTATACGGTTTTTTCAATTTACGCTGAAATTCATTAATATTTTAGATGTTTTTAGATTTAATGGGGGGATCTTAAAATAAGTTATACTTAGTATTTATTTATTTGTTTATAAGATTTACACAGTACATTAAATATAAGTTGAAAGGTATTTTAAATAAATTACATGGTTTTGTACCTATTACGTAAATCTGTAAAATGTCAATAGGTAATTTCGCCTGTGTTTTAAAACTAAATTATGATGAAACTAATGAAAAGAATCAAACATTGGTTGACTAATAAAACATAAATGAAAGAGTATGGCTGGAGAAAGTTTTACATTTTAAAATCAAAAATTATTTGCTCACTAAATTTTAATAAAACGACACAAATTTAATAATTTTGTATTGTAAGTTCGAAATGAATTGTGAAAAATATCTAATTGTAATAATTTGTGATTGCGCGAGTGATTGGTGAGTTATTTGCTGCATTGGTGTTGTGAGCTTCTATATGAAGAAGAGAAGTGTGCCGCATTGGAGCATTTAAACCAATGACGGATAATAATTCGGGACTATCAATATTATTATTCAGCAGGTTATACACTAACAATAGATCCGACAATTTTTGTGTATTTTCTAATAAATCTACGTATACCTTATATTGAGGATTCCATGTTGTGGACGCGTACTCTAGTGGACTTCTAACTAATGAACAAAACAACATTTCTAGTGCTTAGCACTTTTGAAAGCTTTACATATTCTTAATAAGAAACCTAGTATCTTGTAGGATTGTGTGATAATTTGTTCGATATGCTTATTAATTTTTGGTATCTTAATATTATTCTCATATTTTGCTGATATGTAGAATTGTAAGTTATTCTGTATTTCCGTAAAAAATTGTAGTTTTGAATATTTTTCAGACATTTTTTCTGTTGTAAGTGCATTGAATATTGAAAGAGAATTTCAGTAGAAAGTGTAGATGTTTTTTTCAAGATTACAATGAATTAAAACATTAATCTATATATACACCAAGATGTTTAATTGCAGATAGTTCTGCAACGTTTACTTTGGTGTTTTATAATTTTTAACTCTGGTTTGATTTAAATTTATTGATAGAGAAACGAATAATTTTATATCGAACCAATTTTTTCAGTATATTAATATCAGTATTTGCTAGGTTATTAACATTATTCCAATCCGTACTTTCATTTATTATGACGGTATCGTCAGCATAAGATATTATTGTCCCTTTAAATCTTTGTATGAATTTACATAGTTGATAAACAGTAAAGGTCCCAGGATTGTACCTTGAGGTATACCTTATTTCGCAAATGTAGGTGTTTCCTTAAGATCAGTGTTCCTCTAATACTCTAATACTAAACTAGTTACTTCATCAGTAGCCAAAGACTTCAACAAATCAGATGAATACCGTCACACAGTTAGATATGGTAAGATTAATAATACAAAGGTGGAGAAATAATCATTATTTCCTTGCCATTGTCAGCGAAGACTTCAGATAGCGCATCAGTGGCGGGTGTAATGACTTCGGAATAAAGAGCCTCTGAAAAAATAAACAATGTTTCATAAATATTTTTTTGATTGCTCGCTGTGGCGTGCTACGTACACTTAGCTATTTGTAGGCATCCTCGCCTTGACCCCCGCTCGTTGACGTGAG
The DNA here is from genome assembly GCA_951813805.1 of Limnephilus auricula. Lineage (NCBI taxonomy): Eukaryota > Metazoa > Arthropoda > Insecta > Trichoptera > Limnephilidae > Limnephilus > Limnephilus auricula. The sequence continues at coordinate 4,148,378 of OX638388.1, read as the reverse complement.
AATAAGACTCACTCCAGGCGAACATACCATATCAATAAAAATTAATATTCTCAACAATTAAAGAGCATTTAAACAAAGTTATTTAACATTTTCTCGGAATTCCTACGGTATTATTCACAAACGACGAGACTTTTTACTTTGTGCCATGCTACTGTTAAGTTTTTTAGTTGATGTAAAGATGAGATTCAAAACACACATGAAAAGCTATCTTATACGGTATTGTTACTAACACTAAGCTGAAAACAATGGGTTGCTATGTGACCGGATTTTTAATTACTGGTTCCGTAAGTAAGCGATGCCCGATCGCTTGCTGCGATGTCGTTTGGTGAAACATATTATTTAAACAATTATGACACGCGTAAAACCGATTATAAACTATCAATGATTGGGTTAATTTTCGCATTATACAAATCAATGGATAAGTGTGATTGACCTGAAGACTGTTTTCAATGGGGTTAGTTTTCTTCCCACACTCTGTCAATTTTTCTTATTTAAACTTTTTTCAAACAGTTACAGACATGACAGTACAATAAGATTTTTTTAAATCTTTATGTATTCTTTGGTAACCAATAATCATTCATAAATACTAAATATTATCGACGATTACATCGTTCTTTTAATACCTTTATAATTGTAATATCTTGGAGCTATTCACTTTAATCGGGTAATAATTATAGTTTATGTAAATATGTATGTAGTTTCAATCTCTCTCAACAGATGTCGTTAGTGTTGATGATTATGTATAGTTTTATTGTTTCTTAACAGAGGTCAGTTATGTTGCATTTTATGAGAGAGACAACTGTCAACTTACAACATAGAAACTTACGAAGATGGCCGATGATATCGATAGGTGGGCACATTCAGTGACCATTACCCTTACTCCAGATGAACACAGATCATTAGTGTCCGACCGAAACTACTTTTTACTGCCGAAACCGAAACCGAAACCGAAACTTCCATATAAGGTCATGTTATCATGGGAAAAAAAATAATCAATCTTAATCAGTCAGCCTTTATTTTAAAATCTTATATTAAACATCCCGTCTCTGATATTTGAACTAATAATAAACATAACATAAATTGTCTCTTGGTATTTCAAATAAATTATTTGTGCTTTTTGAAATAATGATTTGAAATAAATATACCTAAATTGTCATAACATAAATTGTCTCTTGGTATTTCAAATAAATTATTTGTGCTTTTTGAAATAATGATTTGAAATAAATATACCTACTTATTCTAGGTATACTGATTTGAAATACATATAACTACTTATTCTAGGTATATTTATTTCAAGTGAACTCTTTGGTAAATAATATTAAAATAAAAAATGGTAGGTCTGTTATTTCTTTTTAAAGGTTATTTACGAATAACATAAAATAATAGGTACAAAATGTTTTATTTTTCTAATTTGTTTAGGTACACTAAACAAAAAATACTTTATAATATCTTACATCTTACGAACAAAATAATTTCTTCTAAACTTTGGTCATTTTGTAAGGAACTCTTTTTAATGAAATTCAATAAAATAATAATAAAAACTACCGATCTACTGAGTTCAACAACAAAATATTTTTTATGCAAATAATACTTATAGCCCAATTATTTGGTAGTTTTACCTGAAATGTTTTCCGGGAGTTTTTGAAAATCGGTAATTTTATAGATTTCGATGTGCTCTCTTCGAATTTCAACATTGCCACCTCGTATCTTTGCCGCTCGCGCCGCCATATTGGAAAAATGGCACCTAATAGAATTTTTTTTACAATATCTCCTTTCCGACTCATTTTACGAAAAAAATATGTGTGTACAAAATTAAACTAGAGAAAATTTCCTACAATTAACGTACAAATAATTTTTTTTTGGTAAAATCAATAATTTTATACGTTTTTACTACGTTTTTTTCGTATATTTCTCCAAAATATTTTACTATCCGACCGGCAAAGATACGAGTTGGCAAATTTGAAATTCGAAAACAGCCAAAAATTACCAATTTTTAAAACTCCCGGAAAACTTTGCAGGTAACCTCTTTTTTTCGAACCAAATAGCTGTACTATTAATAATACGGCCGGCGTTGTCTAGAGGCAAGGCTCTAAACTTACAATCCGAAGTTCGCGGGTTCGTACCCGACGTGCGCAAATAAATTTCATTTGATTAATATGCGTTGTTTCACAATTAATTGATTAAAAATAAAATCTAATATAAAACAATGATATAGTATATTTGCGGCACGTTCCAAAGTGGAAGATACTCTCAGTATCGCCCTGGTGTAAGATCACCATTCAGAATTGAACTCAAACTAAAAAAAACTGTGAAGAGCTCGAATGTGCTGCAATCATTAATAATTTTAATGAACTAATTATTATCAGTATTCATAATTGAACAATCTAATATTATAAATTATAAGTGAGAAACAATAATTTTATCAACATTTTTGCCACAGAAATCTTTTCTCCGGTTTTAATAAATTTGACCAGCAGCACTAAATAGTTGTTAACTGGAAACATCCGTCGGTGGAGCCGACAAGAATTTCACTGTGAATTTCACCTTTGTGAAAGACAGAAATGGACTAGATTCCAGTAAGAATAAATATCTGCGTTTCTTGTAACCTTGGCTCTGTTAAGTAGGTTTGAATAATTTGCTCAACTTGTGTGCGATTACCATTATCCACACCAGAAGTTTCTTCCATTAATAGTCATGGGCATCCCATAGCGATTCTAGATGAACAAGATAAGATAGCTGTGGGTCTCCAGAATTACAGCTTTTGCTCATTGTTGCACTAACGACGTCAGCGCACAATTATCAACTTCATCAGAATTCAAATATGTATTTTTTAATCTGGGATCCAATAATGTTGAAGTAATCAGAGCAGGATGTCCTTTGACGTATGCAAATCAACAAGTCCCGACTGTTCTGACACGACTATGAGTGCTAACGCAGCAAAATGACACTTCGTCGCTCGCAGCTCAGTGTACCGAACATATCCGATCGCAGCACGAAACCTCCCGAATTCAGTTTCGGTTTCGGCCGTAGTTTCGGCTGGATGGCAGCCGAAACCGAAACTAAACCGAAACCCATTTTTTTGCCGAAACTAGGCCGAAACCGAAACCGAAACCGAAAGTTCGGTCGGACACTACAGATCATTCTTTAGAACGGACGTTAAGTCCAGTCATTGTAAGCAAAACTATAATAAACACCCCTCGTAATTTGTATTGTATTTTATTCGGGAGACCAACAGTTTATATTTTGAGTAAAGCTTGGTTAATTAAGTTACATTCATTTTACCATTTACAGGTTTCTACGTAATTTAAACGATCCGAAGTATCACAGAAACTCCTGATCATCAGGAGTTTCAGTGATAGGTATGTATTTTCTCTGGTGATGTATTTTTCACCAGAGAAAACAACAGTAGGTACACTACAATTATCTATAAAACGGCGGTTTATTTCATAAATAACAAAATTCATTTCCTGTTCTTATGTATTCGATAAAAAACATAATTACGTTAATAAAAAAAAATGGTTTATTTGAAATTTTAACCATTTTTAAAATCTCTACTTGGCTATGGATAAAATATATCATGCAATTAACCAGTTTAATCACAGGAGACCATATTTGTCCCAGCTCACATAGGTCTCATAGAAATCGTTGTGGCTCCCTTACTATCATAGTGAAAAGTATGATCTAAACGGAATTGGAAATTAAATACAACACGCTATATATTCAAATCTAAAAGTTAACCACAAAAAATGAAAATGTCCACTTTTATGAAACCAAAGAAAAATTATGATGGTTTGTGATTTTATTTTACATGAAATGACAAAAAAGTGAGGTAATAGTAACGTTTATAATTCATTTTTCTAATAAAATATGTATGTGTTTTTATTTTTTTCATTATCAGTAATTTTTGTTACAAAAAACGTAAAGTGAGCCATTTTTAAAACTTTTTTAAGTTTTCATCTCAAAATTTTATTTAAAAAAAATTATCTACTTATTTTTAATAATAAAATTTGAAAGCCCATTTCATCACCTTTCGAAAACAGCTTTTAGTTTTCGGATACCTTAACAAATATTCAATTTATTTCGATTTTATTGCAAAGAGGGAATATTTTTAGCCTCTGACAAAATACGCCAAATTTTTGATGGGAGGGCAAGATATGGATAAGCTGCATACCTATCATTTTATTGAAATAAGGGGGAGGCAACGGGAGGGTAGGAAACGTTGACGCATGAAATATAAAACGTCTTCACAACAGACAAAAAAAATGTTCACAAGTTCTATTTCCGATTGGACTAATTAACAACTTTGGTAATTATGTGTGTAAGGTTGAATAACGCACATTAAAAACAATGCCTAACATCGTGTCACAGCGTCTATAAATCATCATTGAAGATCAATACCCTTCGAAATCTTGACGCACGTCTGTGCGCATCCTTTTCAGGTTCACCGACAGGTGTCAGAGGCATTGAGCGAAGCCCCCAGCTCTAGACTGCTTTGGGCCAATGAAAGGCGATGGTAATCAGTTGAAGATATTTCTTCTCCAAACAAGAAGGCCGTTGTTATGTCTTAGCGGCAGCTCTTGATAGAAGCCAATCGCAGATTATTTGTAAACGCTAACACACTTGATCAAACGCTTGTCACACCTGTGCACTGTATACTGTAAGGTGTACACTGCGCATGATGTCAAGCAAGTGGAGAACGTTTTTGTCTATTCAAATTGGGTTAATTAAGTTTCATAATAATTTATCAAGTCTGTTTTGGGATTCTTAGATTACAGTTATCTTGTCAATTATTGTCGCAGTGAATTCTTTCGTGAATGCTTTTGGGGAGTTTCATGTCACAATGCGGGAGATAACCAACATTCCTTTATGTATTGGAATTATAGTAATGTCAGATACCTGATTAGTCAATCAGCTGTGATGTTATCCGTCTTCAATTGATGCAATCTTCCCTATAACATGTCTAGCGAATTTCTATTGATGTATGTGGTACATCTATAAAATTGTTTGAACAATAGATTGAAGAAGTAATATATTTTATATTAGATATTATAAATGAATTATAATATTTACTACGTAGATTACCCAGTTGAAGAGAAATAATGTACTGTCTAACTGGGGAGGTAGTCTATTTACTAATAGATACTATTTATTAGAGAAATAATAAAGGTACAACATTCTGCTTATAAATGGTCGGTGTAAATAAATTACTTTTTTTTTTTTTTTTTTTTTTCAAACTTCGCAAAATCACTTTGTGGCGTCATTTTGAATTAATTAGTTGGTTGTTTGCAGGTGAAAAAATATAATAAGCGATAATTGTTGAATGAAACACTAGGTATATATTGAATCATTTGGCGGGTAAGAGGTATCCCGCCGTAGCTTAATGGTAGAGCTCCTGTCCGGCAAACAGAGGGGTGCGGGTTCGAGTCCCGTCGGCGACACATATCTTTTCTCGGGAGAGTTTTCAACATTGATGAGTGTTTCAGGCTAATAATTATTGCTTATAATAATTGTTACCCTTTGTGCTATGCATAAAAAATCTTGTCCTAAACATTAGTTTATCAATTTAAAAAAAATTATTTTTGTCCATAGTTCTTTTTAGTCTATACTTGTTTGTTTATTTTGTTTTTAATGTCATTACTACCCTGACGAAGAAACCATCGGTTTTGAAACATGTAGGTTATTGTGATTATATTAGTGGTTTAAACAAAGTTATTTGTTTTAATTTAAATAAATTACATCTTAAATTTAAAAATATTGGACAATAAGTAAAAATACATACATTAAGAGCAACAAAATATATATGAAAAATATTGGTAAAATCAAACAGGCTCTTTGTTAACGGTAAAAATATAACGTTAGTATTTTTTATTTGATTTAAAATAGTTTTTCTCATTTTTTATTAAGTCAGGTAAATCGTTAAACAGCTTCGACCTAAGGTAATAAATAGTATTGTGCAGCTGGCCTGTTGCATTTAGGTACATTGACGAGTATTTTCAAAGATGTTCTAGGTCTTAAAATTCGCGTTTAGGACAGTTCAGATTATTTTAAAATTTTTAGATTTTTTTTCCAAAAAGGTCTTAAACCGGTAGGACTTTAAATTTATCAAAAAAGAATAGTTTACCTTTAAGTAAGAGATAAATATATAGTAAACTGAATGATGTATAAATGAGATCCCTGAGGCGTATGTGCGGTAAATCCAAGTGTGTGATCGTGTGAGATATGTGGAGATCCTAAAAGGGCCGCTTATATGGTTTGGGCATGTGGAACGAATGAATTAAGAAAGGAGTGTAAAGGGAATATATGATGCAAATGTGAATGGTAGAAGAAGTCGGGGGTGCCTGAAGAAGACGTGGCACGATCAAATGAATCAGATACTGGATCCAGCCATGTCAAGAGTCAGAATAAGAAAAGAGTACGTATTAGACGATGTATGAATCTGAATGAGGCAAGGAGTGTATGTCATGTTCGAATTGTTTGGCGCTCCGTCCTCTTTGCCTACCCTTGCGGTGAAACGGCGTGATGGTTAGTTAGTTAGTTGGTTATAAATATATTTGAAAAGGTAAAAACTTAACATTGTTATAGTGGATGTTTTTGTATTTTAATACTATCATTACGTGTGAAGGGGTTTGTGCATGTTTTCCCGGGAAGTACAATTAATATAATATAAAATTAATAGCCTATATAATGAAAAGATAATGGAACACGATGAAAATCCTTAACACTTGCATTTATCTGCCCAATCAATCCCGTGGGTACTCTACCGGTACACCGGTAGGTAGGTATACAAGGCCCAAGTAACCGCTAGAGTACAGTGGCGTATTAGGTACAATATAGAATATTTCAATTTACCACATTTCATTAAAGAAGAAGATGATAATATTAATAAATCTAAACTAAAACTTGAAAAAGAACAAGTCGCAGAAATTTAAAACGTAACGGTCGCAACTGGAACTCGAACCCAGGATTTCAATCATTTATCGAGTTTGAAATGATTATTAATATTATTATAATACGACTAAATCTAATAAAAAAATAATTTTCATTTAGATAATTCAATTATATAATTTTCTTTTGGAAAACATTAACAGGTGTATGAAATCGGATATATGTTTATCCGAGACACCACCTAGGTTACAAACCAATTCTTAAAAATTAGTTGAAGTTAATATTGTTAATTTGAAATATGGGATCAGCGAAAATTACTTTAAAATAAGAGGTACCAATGGTCGAGTTGGTAAAGTCGTTTGTACTAGTAAGACAGGAAATCCTGAGTTCCAATTTCGACCGCTACCTTTTTATCTTTATAGATCCGTGTCTTGTTCATTTTTCAAATTTTCGTTTAGATTTATTTGTAATATCTTCTTCTTCAATGATTATTAGCGATGTACGTGATAGAGATGTTTGGCGGTCTATCCTCTCTGACTACCTCTGCGGAGAAGCGGCCTGATGGTATTAGAGTTCAATTCGACGACTGAAATAATAAGTATATAATAAAGACTAGTGTATGAAAATATGTGTTAGTGTGATTGAAGCAAGCAGTGTGACAGAGTTGTTTGGCGGTAGATTCTCTCTGCCTACCCCTGCGGTGAAACCTTCTGTTGGTATTATAATCTGTTGGGATGATTGAATTAGTAGGTATGGATTTGTATGTATATGCGACGATGTATGAATGTCATTGAAGCAAGAAATGCGCAGTAAATGGCAAAATATGTACTGCTAGTTTTAATTAGGAATCAAAATGCACTGTTACTGTATTAACTTTTTGGAATACAATGCAAGCGATTATTTAACTTTAACATAATATAAAAAATACATATATGACGAAGCAAATGCACCAACAAAAGCTACTACATAATTAAGTTCGTCACCGTCAGTGAAACACGAATCATGATAGAGCAAACTCGATGAATTCTGGAGTACAGAATTCAAAAAAACCTGTAAACCACAACTACCCTACTAGGCATAGAGAAGCACAAATGTTTATTATCAATAAATCTCAAAATGTATACGGAGATAGAACCAAAAGGCATAAAATTCCAGAAATATTTAACGCATTACCTGAAAATATCAAAATTGAGACATTCAAAAATCAAAACAAAAGTTAAATCTTTCTACCTCCGAAGAACATGAAATCAAATAATATAGTTCCTTTCTATTTTTTTTCTCACCTTATGTTTGTACTGTGTAAAATATTTTTACTACAACGCAATTCATAAACATTATAATAATTAGTTTGTCGTAATAATTAGTATTTTAATGTTAAGTATTATATTTAGTATTTACTATGTAAAACTGAAAAGTATACTGTATTAAATAATTAGAAAAAAATGAGAGATTTCTTACAATCAAACTGATTGATCAGTTTCGTAAGATTTGTAAAATAAAATATTGTAAAATTAAAACTGAATAAACATATTAAAAAAAAAAAAAAAAACGGTATAGGTTTTGTAAGTTGATTTTGCACAACAAAACCTAACCCATTTCAGTCCAATGACTATTTTTTTAGCAAAAGAATAAAGTTCCACATGAGATTGGCCAGATGAAAATATAAAATTCTATTTGTGACCACAGTTCTAAAAAAATAAACATGCAAAATTACACAAAACTTCCAAACTACGAGTTTCCATATCAACCCCGTACACATATATTTTTTATCATCCCCGATGATAAACAATTCAAAGTTGTCGAAAAACGTTGGCTCAAGAAACAGGAGTAGTGCAATGAGGTTTATATGGGCCAGTGTTTTCATAGAATATAAAAAAATCATCAAATTTCAAAAGTAATTTTTAAGATAGTGCAAATTCTATTCAAGTTCTGTTATTGAATAGAACCTATACAGAACATGAAAATTAACTTTGAAATTTGATGAATTATTCAAATTCCTTAAAACAAAAAGGACTAAAAGTCTACCAACAAAATATTGTGACACGTGAGAAGCTTAAATTATCATCCTTTAAAAAAGTGATGCATCGCCCTCTCCCGCTACTGTTGAGGTGTCCAGCTCTTCAACGCTAGACTACTCTGAAAATAATTGGATAAGAAAATTTGCAATTAAAATTAACGAGCTTGTTAAACGTGTTCCGTATAATTGCAATGTTTTGATTTGTTTATTAGACGCGACCAGTAAGTGAAGTGAATCCCGCGTTCCGCCAGAGTAATTAATGCGTTAATTTGCTCGGGATGAGTGAACGGGACGCCCTTCACTAATTGAAGAGGGAATACACCAATTATCACTCACGAGTAAAAAGCTTCAATATACAATCAGTAACAATCCATGAGAGCTTTGATGCATTCCAACTTTTTTACTAATGGACTTAACTTATTGAAAGAATTGCAGTAGTTCAGATGAACTCGTGCATCATCTAGACTGCAAAAATATGAAGTACTTGTATGGAAGCATTCTAAATTCTTGTAGATGTTTTAACACTTAGCAAAAAAGTCTTATAAAAAGCTTGAATTAATTGATGCATAATACAAACTCCGTTGCATTTTTATTCAGGGGTTAATCTTGCTTGTTTTTGAGCGTGATGCATGGTGCATTGCTGTACATAAAATGGGTCGGCCCTAAATGATGGTTTGTTATGCAGTGAAGATGATCAATCGCTAGTGTTTTTAAGGAAGGGTAATTGATACAAGAGCAATTAACAGAATCGTCAATAAATTACTCTCGGCTCGAGATAACTGAACACATTCAAATAATTAGCAGTTACCGACAATGTGTATTCAATTTTTTTTCCTAGGGAACGTGAAATATCTATATCAAAGAGATAGTTTATTTTTATTTCTATGGAGTTGAAGGTTTGGTAAAAACATACATTGTGTAGTACGTACTTCCTCCTACCATCACTTACGAATGTGGTACACCCAATTTATTATTAAGATGAAAATAATTAAGTGCAATAAAATAAGTAATAATAAGTTTATACAGGATGTTAAGTGACTTACTTGACTTATTATAACCGGTGATATTATTTGGATTAAAAAAAAAAAATTGGTCTCTGGTGACTTTTTAGCTGTATTTTTTTAAAAAAAATTTCTACAAAATCAAAGAAACATATGTATTGCACATGTCATCACTGGTCACTCTGCCAAATAACCAACCAACTCCCACCCCGCCCTTAACTATCCGATTGCTACTGATTTTTAAAAATGTTTTTAGTTAACAAAAAACATCAAAAACGTCACCGGAGACCAAAACTTCATTTTCCATTTTTTACTCCTAATAAAGTCAGGTATCACTAGTTAAAGTAATTTTTAAAATAATGTAGTAATTTTTTTTTTCAACTTCTACATAAAATTTAAAAAAATATTTGAAAATTCCTCCAGAACTTTAATAAAGAACTCCAGTGAAAAATATTATGGCTTTAAAAAAATATGTTCATATGGACCACTAAAGCTGATTCTGAATATATAAGTTTTAGTAAATAATATTAAACGTAGAGTTTAAAAAAATTATTGAAAAGTCCATTTTAAATCCTGTCGTTAAAGCACACTGTCATGTTGGTATTACTGAATTTTTTAGTGTTGACGTCAGTGCTATCTACTACACTCCATTCACCTGGTGATAGCATATTGAAGTTATATGAAATGATCAACATTTCATGTTATTTCTTTATTTACCCACTAGATTTAGACATATAATAGTTGTTGTGTTAATTGAAACATTATTTAGGCCCTCAACAATTAAAATGATGACGGAAAAGGGCAATCTGATAATTTGCCAGTAGTTGATACCAAAACGTCTTGTTTTTCAAATATAGCACGGACTATGTACTTGTGCCGAATTTTGTGGAATAAAAGCTACTAAGTAAGTAAATCATCTTATTACTTGTTTTTGAAAGTAATAGTTAGCTGTAAAAAAATATTTCTGATAATGTACAGTAAGTTTGGCCTGTTTGAGGATTTAGTCGTGTCATATTTGACATTTTGTTTTGGTTTTGTATCGAGATTTTGAATTGGTTTTAGTATAAGTTATTACACAATCGTCATGATCAGTGTATTATAAGTACCAGTAGGTGAATGTGTTATACATAATACAATGTATTATTTTGCAGCCTTTTACAGATGAACGGGTCGCTTCTACGACTCGTTCTTGAGTTCAACAGCTCGGCTGTGGAACGATTTGCCGGCCTCTGTGTTTCCTCCTTCCTACAACATGGGTCTCTTCAAGACCCATGTTCACTCCTTCCTCTCCCCAAAAAGACCCTTCCCCCAGCAACTTCAAAGATGACATATTTTCCTTAGGGCCTCCTGTGTGGAGTGAATATAAAAATAAAAAAAAGATAATCTAAACACCTCACATGTGATTAATTGATATTTACGATTTATAAGCATATTCTTCAGTGCTATTGGACAAGTACAATTGAAACGAGAAGGGGATTTGTGTACTGTGCATTTGTGACAGAGCAAGTCAAGCCTGAACACTAACTTAGAACCCCGGCTGACGAAATCATTTGTATTTGCAATTAATAACAATAATAATAATGTATTTGTAATAATAACAGTAGAGATGTATAATAATAACAATAGCGACGAGAAGTTGACTTCTTATCTAATGTTTTTCTATAACAAAAGCAGTTAATCTTGAATAAAAAACGCCTCGATTTCTGATGCTTAACCGCTTGGACACATAAGCTTGTTTTCACGATAATTTAACGTAGGTAGACATAGGAATGACGTATGTCCCATACCTGAGTTATTAAAGTCATTCCTCCATTGATTTTTCCATACAAGATGACAACAACTGTTGAAAAAAAATAAAAGTTTTGGAGAGTGATGACGTCACCTGATTCACCATAGATACGGTGGTGGGGGAACTTGAAAAATTAAATCTTTGACAATTATTTTAACTATTGTAACTAACTATAAAAATAAATATGTAGTTATTAAAGTTACATTATTCATTAAAAAAAATTAAAAATATGATTGGAGTTCCTTATTTTTTGGCCAGTGCTAAACAAAGACTTTTCTTATCATAAACTGCTACTTTAAGTCACAGTAATATTAAACCAAACCAGATTCATTTAATAATCAAGATTCTGAAATTGTACGACATTCATATTGAATCGAAAACAATTAATTTCGTATTCACCACAGACAAAACTTTAATCACTGTGTAAAAGTTTCTAATGCTAACATAAAGTAGAATATTTTGCAGAATAACTCGAAGGTTTTTCCGCGGAGGCGATAAATTCCAATAGCAGACATTCCAAACTGGAGGCTTTGGCCAAAACGACGTAGGTACCTGACGGCGAAAAAAAGGGTGACTTTGTTCTACACTAAACATTGTTTTAAATTGCTTGCTGATTTAAAAAAACCTACGTATTTCCGTTTTGTTTACTTTCATTTAAATGGAAAACTCTATCCTTAATGATTCAGTGGTTTTTAAACCCTTATTTACTGTATACAGTACAGAATACTACTATTAACTATAGGTAATCTATTACTACGAGTGATAACTTAATGCAAAACCTAACATAACTTAAACTTAGATTGCATAAACCGGCTCATCGGTCACTAATATAAAACTATAATATATACAATTTATCACCAATGATCGTGTTACTGCATGAAAATAAACATATTTATTTGTATTATGTACAGGCAGACAATATATGTGTACATGACAACACTTACCTGGCAGGTCACCTTAGATTAACACTGTTTATATAAATGTATAATTGTACAGTTTTGCACGCAAAGGACGTAATATTGAAAACACTGCGCAATGCATGTATTTGAGGTGATATTATTAAATCCTGCTATTTATTCTAATGTTATTATAAATTAATTGTGTAAACGATGAAATTAGTATAAAAATACAGCTATACATTTATTTGATTACATAATGAACGTGTTATATTGTATTATAAATACTAACAACGTAGTATTCGTAAGAATTAAGTTGCATTTAAAATGTCTTGTTATTTTTATGTGATAAATGTGGCAATCGCATATTATTGAGATATTCGCAATATTCGGAGAAATATTATTATTGAAAATAATATTAGCTGATTTACGAAATGAAACAAAAAAAAATATGTATTTTAAAATGGCGGTATTTTTCAATGAAAGTATCGTGGATGTATTCTGACTACCCGAAGCCAGAGGGACTAACCACAATTGAAGAATTATGTGAGCTCGTAAAGGAATGGGAAAGTGAAGTGGTTGGTGAAAAGGAAGGTTGGGAAGAATCTGGCAACACAGGAAAGAGTTTTTTTTTTGAAAATTCGACATTATCAACACACACTCGATTGTTTTTCCAATTACTTTGTATCTAAGGGAGTAAAGGTGTATTAGTGTTGAAAAATTTAAGTTGAAAATAAATACAAAAGCGTTTGAAAAATTAACCACACAAAAAGATTAAAAAAACATGGAATGTGTGAAAGTGGATAAAGCATTTGTTGAGTTAAAAAAATACGCTCCTCGATTCAGATCTTGTCAACAAAGTACAGCACACAGCTTAAGTAATTTAAAGCAACGTTTCGATTTTGAGTGGGGGTCCACGAAATGTTCTAATTGAATATACCACTGTGCTTTACTACATTTTTTCCCTCGAAAGTATTTTAAGTTTAACCCCCGATTTAATATATTCCTTTGTTGATTTTGTGACAGGTTTCGAACCCATGATATCTGTTTTCGGAACCATTTTGAATTTGGTTTTTGAATTCTTCAATTATTTTTCTTTAAATCCTTCTTCCGATAAGGTTGGGCGCAAGTGACCCTATGCTACTAAGACAAGTCAAAACGACTTCTCGGCGTGTCCGCGTGTTTTGCTAGTTTGACTGACAGACGCATGATGATGCTCCCGGGCGGAATGCCCCAGACAATGGATGCTCCGTGTGCCGTGTCCTGCGTCCGTGTCCTGGCCGTGGACTCGACCAGCCACAAAAAGCTGACGACCGTCTAGTGACGAAACAGTGACATGCCTGTCCGACCAACCTGCGCCCAGCGCCGAAATGCCCATCCTGGACTCTTGGTATTTCCTGTCTAATTATTGCATCAATAAAGGATTTTTAAAAGGGTCTTAAATTTCTTCATTCTTCAAGATTCTTCTTTGATTTTAAGGAGTTTCAATTTAATCAGAGGAAGTATTTTGCGTATTTAGACTTACATCCGTTGTGTTACTTCCAACTTTTCGATGGATCTCAGCCGATCAGCTAATTTTGTATAGTAACGCTCGAATCGCCTGTTGGACAGAGAGCTGCACTGCGAAGTGCATATTTGTACATTAAAGGACAAACTCCTTATAATGTATCTAACAGAAATACAAAAGGAGATAGAACGACTCTGTCTCAGTTTGTACCGTAAAGCGCACAAAAATACAATACTGCTGTCGGTTTACAGTGGCACAAAAATACTCAAGGGGTTAAAAAAATAATAGATACTTTTCTAATATTTTAATTAACCACTTACACATTTTTTGTTACTATAGAATCATCGGTAGGCTTTTTGCAAACCCCATCAAATGCATAATTTATAAGGTTCTTGCTTTTTACGAATAATTTTTTTAAATACTTTGGTTTACTTTTCTGTAAGAGTGATGCTTTTTACGATTTTTTTTTTTAAATACATCATTCTTACGAAAAGTAAACCAACGTATTTAAAGTCCGAGTTGAGACAGAGAGACCGACGTGTGCAAGTTGGCGATATTAGCTAAACCTATCACGTAACAGTGTCACAGCTAGAACATAACCTCACTACGAGACATTTAATAATATATTGCCATTTCAGGTGGCAACTTATAACATATATGCAAGCTTGTACATACATATGTATGTATGTACAAGCTACAGAGATCGTACAGAATTTATCCAATGAATATCTAAAGGTATCTGAAAAGCAATGAATTTAATATTAAGAACATTTCTACCTATCAATAAATTTTCTAAAACGCGAGAAATCATCGGCTTAGTGCAGTATATATATGCTTGTGTAAAACTTACTAAAATAAATAAATCATATAAGTATCAAATAAATTAAATTATTTTAGTAGAAATTATAAGGTTTAGATTTGACTCGTGTTACTTGATTAACTTAATATGGTTGAATGTTTATTCTCTCACAAGAGAGACTCGTAACCGTTCAATTGACCGATTTTCACAGAGTTTACGGAAAACCACCTTGTAAAAGGTTTTCATACACGTAGCTACCCATCGATATATTTTGACGTAATATCCTAACTGTCAGAAATACGCAAAACGAATGAGTTATTTATTTTATTACAGGGGAGAACTTACCAGTTGTGTCAACAAATTATGTTAAGAATGTTTCGAAGTCGGTTATGTTTTCAAATCCAATTTTGGAAATGAACGTCATAAGTAAATATAAACAAAATAAATCTTAGTCCCGCTCTCAAAGCCTTGCTAATGTCACGTGAAAAATCAACTCAGAAACGTCCTGAGCTGACACTTTAAAAAAACGGGAACCAAACGTGTAGAAAAATGTCAAATTAATGGTTTGCAATAAACAAGTCTCATTAGTGAACAGTCATTGAATGCTATATTTTTACTGGTCAAGTCGGAACACTGGACATTCCAACATATTTGCAGGACAGAAATGTCCAATGTCCATTCTTACTCGGTTAGCGCCGGACTTGTCAGATGTATCCATTTTATCGGAATTTACTTATAAACTGTACTCGCTCCGAGAATTCTTTCAATGTTGGTATGCTACCGAAGTTTGAGAGCAATGCGAAATTAGACTTAATTGTCCTATCAGAATTATATATAATATGAACACGCTTGGATGTGGTAAAATCGTTCTAACATTATTTGAGAATGTCTGATGCTTTGTTTTACAAAGTTCTGTACAGGCTCTGACACCTTCCTTGTTAGGGAAAAAAATTTCGACAAATGTTTACAGCGTTTTCATTTGAAGATCTCATTGAACTAAATAATGTTCAGCTATAGTAAACACGCATTTTTCGAAAAATTCAAGTACATACTAATGAATAGCAATATATTTCCCACATCTTTTACTTTTATAAATCATATTTTCATTATCATTTGAATGTCAACATAAGATAATGCATGATCTCTCAGTGCCCCACTTTTGTAAACATTGTTTTTTTTTTATCATCAGACCAGGTTTAATATATTACGATATAAGTTTTTTTTAGTTAAAATTTTTAATGTTAAATAGCAAATCAAAATAAATATAAAAACAGAAACAAAAAAACCTCCAATAGATTTAGACAAGGGTTATTTTTAGTTCATATAATAGAGTTAACCAAAATAAATATGAAAACGGTAACAAAAACCTTTCCCTATAGGTAACATGTATATTCAATCGACCTTGGGAAACCAGTCGTTAAGAACCATAATTTGTGGAAAACATCACTACCTTTTATGTCAAAATTCATCAGTAGATTTAGCTAAGGGTTTTTTTAGTTTACACTAAAGAATTTATTTTTATTTTTTATAGAGAATACCTCACAAGAGTCAAAACTGCTCCCGTGGAGCCAGTGAGACCATGGCATCCCCATGGCATTTGGAGGCTGAAGGTACGTGGGGAAGGGAAGGAGATGGGGAAGATTAAGGTGGGGAAGTACCTAGCTATTCAGATCTAGTTACTTAACACGGCTAAAGCCATTTCAAGCAACGTTTTATTTCTGAATGATGGTCTTACACCAGGGCGATACTAAGAGTATCTTCCACTCTGGAACGTGCCGCAAATATGGTATATATTATTTTAAATTAATTAATTGTTAAATAACACAAATTAATCAAATAAAAAATTTCTGAGCACGCCGGGTTCGAACCCGCGACAAAAATCTTAAAGGTAATTTTATCTAGTTTTTAAAATGCCTTTTGGTTTAACGATAATTTCAAAAATAAGAAATATAAAGGACATTTAAAGTACCTTGGAAAAATTTCAAAATTCGTAGAAAAATTACAAATATGTACAATAGTTAAACTACCCTCTTTGGCTGTGTTAGCAAACCTACACAACTTTCCACGAACAATTTTTGTCAGTCTTTAATTAGTAAGGTTTTTCATATACATGGAAACGGTCGTTTAACAATTGTTAAAAAATTTCAGATTATTTATTAGTAAGGCTGTAAGAAAATAACACTGTAAAATAATAATAATTACTAAAGTAAAATAATAATAATTAATAAAGTAAATTACTAAAGTAAAGCAACCTATCAAAATCTACAGGTGGATTTTGACAAAAAGCTTAGTTATATTTTCCGTGAATCGTGGTTCTTTAAAGACTGGTTTCCTAAGATCGATTGAATGTGTCCCATTTTTTGTCATTGAAATGATATTCTGACATCCTCTTCCGACGAGAAGACAATCCTCGACTATAAGCGGGTTTCTTGTTTGGACCTTAAAACTGGTCCATCGTTGTGCAATGTAAATAAATAAGAATGGATAACAAAGAAAACACTCGCTTTGAATAACGAACTGTTTGCTTTGAATCTTATTTCCCATGGTGAAATATTTTTTAACGGCTTCTGCACATCCGACGACATCCTCAATTTTTTTCTTTAACCTTAGCCTTCAAACATTTGAGATTATTTTCCCGTTAGATTTATGATTAATTCTTTTCTTCACAAATGTAAAATATTGTCAGACCATTATTTGGTGTGGAATATGCAGTACAATAATGCTTACCTATTTTATAAGAAAATGTATTAGAAGGAATATACATTACATTGAAGTGAAGTTCTCTTCGAAAGAGGTACGAATATTATTTTTGGGGAATCTTTAAAATGAATTAAACAAAAGTTTAATTCATTTTCGATTTTCCTATATTATTAAAATAATAATGTAATCTAACGTTTTTCTCTGCAAAAATTTATTTTTGAAGTATTTTCGTAGCAAACCGGCTTAATAACCATGCAAGCAAATTTGAAAAAACTTTGAAATTGCAATGGAGTCAAGTGAAGTTTCTCACTAGCGCAGACCCATGAAAAACCACGGGATATTTTTTTTAATTGTTTATTGTAAGATTCTTAATTTTTCACGATGGCTAAAAAGTTTAGTCTCTAAAAATCACGAAATATGTCATTACTTTTCAATACCCTAAGAACGGGTTGTTTCACATAATTTTAACAAATCATCAAATTAAAAGTTAATTTTCTGTTTTATTCAAGTTCTATTTAAAAGGTTTTATTCAAGTTCTGTTATTAAAATAATTAAAATAATTTTCTTGACAAAAATGTGATATCACAGGAAAGATCTTTTACATTTATCTGAATTCTTGATACATCGGTTACAATTTTGATAATTTCAATAAAAATATTTTTCTTTATAATATTATGTAATAGGTTACTTAAGAAATTTAAATTCGCAACGCATCAGTTTCATCGAACCAGAGTTATAATCACAAACAGACCGGCAACAGAAATTAGTATGTTTGATTTATGTTGTAAATTTCACTACCGATGTATTTTGTTTTTAAATAAATCCACTGGAGCGACAGAGCAATTAAAATATTTTTTCTCGGATTGCTAAAGGAAATTTTTCCGCCCACCTTAAAAAAATCATACCTCCGAATTTGAATATGGAGACCTAAAAACAGATTATAGTTCTATGTAGCCAATGAATTCCCCTATCTTTTGTTTATTATCACATATTTGTAGGATTTATAAAAAAAATATAATAAAATATTCAACCTTAAAACATTTCAAAGAATCTAGATAATATTTATTTGGTTATATTTTGAATGTACAATATATTACATAATCGTTTTAAAAAAAAATTTTTTTTGAAAACTTGCCACATTTTGGCAACAAAGCAATCCGAGGTTTTGGAAATAGTGCCATACTGTGGCAAAATGCGCTCTAGTGGATAAACAGATTCATAGATGAAAAGAAACGTTATACGTCAATTAGATTAGTTTACATGGGCACTGTTAACAGCCCTTTATTAAGATATTTTAATTTTCGAATACGTTATTTGGAATTTGAAAGTTTGTCTGTGGAGTTGGCTGAAAAACTGTTTGGTGCGCGTTTCGGCATATTTAGGCCTCAGCTTCAGTTTAACAGGCCCGAGCCTCGGGGGTCTGGCCCGGGTCTTGCCGGTGACAGGTCCCGGCCACAATGCCGAACAAGATTTACGAGCGGGATCAAATGAAATGCATCGGAATGCATCGATCCGCCAATGGACGTATTACAACCTGCAACTTTGGGTGATGCACTTGTGGAGGATGAAGAGCCACATAGAAATATTGCCAGATCAATAATTTGATTGTTTGAGTAGTATCTAGGAAACTGTTCAAGTTGTTTAAATACATTAACATAACTTTATCCAATTCGAGCAACATTTAGATTACTGATGTTGGACTTTCGCCAATATTATTCTGAAGGCAGCTTCTACTCTGAAAGGCAGCGTCCACTTTGAAAGGCAGCAAAATAACAAAAAATCTTTCTAAATTTTTCATGAAAGAGAAAATTTTTGAATTATTATATTATATCAACAAACGAAATTTGACTGTTTTATTTCCTAGCAATAATGTTTTTCTATCATATATAATAAAAAAATTATTTATACTTAATTTCACTGTTACGAAATGACGTATACCAACTAATTATTCTTACATGTTCTCGCCAATAAACATTGAAACCCTGTTAATTTGTTCGTAAGAACTTCAGTCCCGTTTTTAACCGTTTTTACGAATAAAATTATGGTATTTTAGAATAACATTTTTCTCCATGTATTTAGACCTGGTCGCCAAGCACGATGCCCAGTGATAAGGATTCTAGATTTTATCAGGGTGATTATAAAATTATCTAACACTCCGGAACGTATCACAAATATACTCTAAATTATTTTTAATTTGTAAATTACGAAATAAATTATTAAAATAAAATTTACTTACGTACGCCGGGATTTGTTTCTGCAACCTTGGCTTTGCTGGTCAAGAGCCTTACACTTCGACCACGAAGGCCGTCATTTTTTTCTTTTTTAAGAACTTTTCTACAGAACAAAACAATATATTGTTGGAAATTGTATTTTTTTCTTATCGATTCACTAGAAGTTACAAAAATACACATATATTTCTTGCAAAACTGAAAATAGTTAATAATAATACTATATCCTTGAAATAGTATTTTTGAGAAATAATAAAAATATAAAAAAAGAACTTTCTAACTATTTTTTTATTTTGAATGAACCGACCTAATATTATCAAAACTATAATTAATTTTTGATTCCTCACCCGGTTGCACTTTTAGAAATACTTTTTGGATAGAACCCCACAATTTTTTTTCTGAAATTAACAACGATCTCTCCCAACCATTCGTATGAGGCTGCCCATTGGTTTTTCAACTAGCGTCAGTTAAACAAAATCCTGCCCTTACCCTTAAAGATATTCTCCTACCCATTTCTTAATAATTATAAAATACGTATGAAAATATATCTCTAAAATGTAGTACGAAGACCCTTTGTGGCCAACGAATAACCCTCGTTAGTTCTTGCTCCATTCCCGCAACCGACTTGCAGCAAACAGCCTATTGATCGAGAGACGGACTTTTAATAATAGAATGTTTTTTCGTGTAGGTATTTTATGCATGTGCGTGTGTGTGATGAATACCTACATATATTTATCTTACATATATCAGTCTTTATGATCTTATTAGTAGGTATGTTTAGGCTCGGCGGTATGTTACTAACCTAACAACTATAGGTAGATAAGCCCACAGCTACCGATCTCTTACTAAATACACAATATACATTTTCTCATCAAACGAAAGAAGAAATAGACAACATGATGGTGTATGAAATCCTATCATCTTAAATAAGAAATTTAAGCTGATCGTGAACATGAAAAGGTTGAAAAATAAAAATTATTACAAGTAATATGCAATTGATCCTAGGAAGTGGAATGGCATCATCAAAGTGCCTAAAACTAAAATACATTCCATAAATTCCTTACAGCAATTTGGAATTAGATACCATAGACCTCCTGAATCTCTGCAACGGTGTGAAGAAATAAAAAAATTACATCAGATAAAACAACTGCCAGACAACTGAATGTCACTCCTCAAATAGGACGTCCTCGAAGGTTACCAGAATTTATAAGAACATATTATAACCATTATAACAAGTTTGGGATTTGGGTATGGGTTCCCTCCGCTTTGGCGTTTGTTGGATAACCAACACCCCTGCATAGGTCACCCCAAGTGGTTCGCTACGTTTGGTGACTTAGCAGAGGTTCCCGGGTTCATAGGGTGAGGTTTGTCTAGGTCTTGGCGGCGGATACGTTCGCCCTCCTACTGCATGGCCTTACCTACACCCTCCAGCCAGACCACTTTTGGACACATTGACCACCAGATTCCTACTCGTCCCTCATACCTTTTTCCTTCCCAGAACTGCCCCTCTTTCCTTTCCCCTCAGCATCTCTAAAGATGACATAAAACTTAGGGAATTTTTTTTCCTCAGAAACTCCTATGTGGAGCCAATATAAAATAAAAAATTATCACACAATATTTCCAGTCGATTTCGTGCGATTCACAATTGTAATTAAAATATTTGAAGATGTTTTATTGAGTTTTAAAAAGTTTTCTGTTTTCCTGAAAATTACTGACATTTCTGGTTAAAATCGGTACTATTCCTCGTCGTTAGTGGTTTACTGCGTTCACCAAAAATGTTCATTTTCACATATTTGTTCCCAAAATGGACCCAACTGGAAGGCTGTAAAAACGACTGAGAACAATCCTTGAATTCTTTCGGATACTGCGAAACCAAGAAACCCGCTGGTGGCAATGCTACCAATGTTTGGAGGTATCGGACAAAATAAATTAATGCATCTATATGATTGAAAGGATTGGGAAATTGTATTAAAAACTAAAACGCCTTGAAGAGAAAAATATGTAAAAAGAATAAAAAAACTATAATACGATTAATTTGAAGGAATGATTGGTGAAAGACCTTCTGAAAGCAATTGACATAGCTGAAGTCATGTCAAACACCATTTGAATATGAATGGTCATTGATCCTGGTAGCCTCTGTGGTCAAGGGGTAAGACACTCGACTCGTAATCCGAGGGTCGCAGTTTCGAACCCGGCGTGCGCAAATAAATTTTATTTGATAATTTTGTGTTATTTCACAATTAATAAATAACCACTCGAGCGCTTTTTCCCACAATATGGCACTATTTCCAAAACCTCGGATTGCTTTGTTGCCAAAATGTGGCAAATTTTCAAAAAAAAAAATTTTATTAAAACGACTTAACTAAAACTAAACATTCAAAATATAACAAAATAAATATTCTCTAGATTTTTAAAAATGTTTTAAGGTTAAAAATTTAATTATATTTTTTTATAAATCTTGCAAATATGTAATAATAGTCAAAAGATAGGGGAATTCATTGGCTACAAAGAAATTTAATCAGTTTATATGTTTCCATATTCAAATCCGGAGGTATGATCTTTTTAATGTGGGCGGAAAAATTTCCTTTAGCAATCCGAGAAAAAAATATTTTAATTGCTCTGTCGCTCACAAATAAATATATATACCTATATAGTTTATTTGCGGCAAGTTCCAGAGTGAAAGATAGACTCAGTATCGCCCTGGTGTAAGACTACCATTCAGAACCAAAACGTTGCTTGAAATGGCTTTAGCCATGTTTGGTGACTATATCTGAATTTCCAGGTACTTCCCCACTTTCCTCTTCCTCGTCTACTTCCCCTCTCTATTACCTACAGCCTCACAACATTCCATTTGGGGATGCCATAGTCTCACTGGCTCCAGACAGGAACAGTTGGGACTCTTGTTCGATATTCCTATAAAAAAAGCATCTTCCATTCTCTGATGAGATGCAATAGTTTTGTACTAGAAATATTTATTTTTTCAAGCACTAAACTTTTAGGTATATTATTTTTCTAAAAAATGGTATCACATTAATTACGTGAACAAAAAATAGGGGGGGGGGTCCAGCAAAACCTCTCCAAATCTCATTATACCGAGGGGTGGGTCATTGAAAATCTCACGTCAACTTTAAAAGAGTATATATTATTGTATATATAATAAAAAAAATTGTTTCACTTCTTTTGAAGTGTCCCATTTTGCCCGCTTAAAAATGGCTATTATGAAAAACATTTATTTCGAGAGTAAGAAAAAAAATCTCACATGAGGGGGGGGGGGGGGTCCAACTAAATCTCACTTAATCTCAACAAGGGGGGGGGAGGGGTTTAAATTTTTTTTTAACTCCTCACGTAATTAATGTATGTCCCCTTATCGAATTATAAACCCGCGTTCTGCGGGCCAACTGTTAGAAATTTGTAGGTTGTAAATCTTTATGTTTTGTCATTAATACAGCAATATGATTGTGCCATAAAAAAGAAAATAATGAAACCCTTAAAGAGCAAAGCACAATGCAATCGTGGATTTAATGTACTCCGAGACCAATTAAGTTGGCTGGTTGCATTTTTCCTAATAACGCGCTAGAGCCAAGAGTTAATAACTCCCGTGCACAGTATTTCGTGTCATTCTAGAAGATAATTTGAAGGAAAACTGCCATGATTGCAGCCTTGCATGAATTCGTAACCTCATTTACTTTTCCTGTTCATGGTAAATTTGCGACGGTTCGCTTTTCCGATTACGCTGTCTTTGCGTGTTTCGAGTTTTGTTAAATGCTAGTCCAATTCTATGCTCTGCATCGTACAAACGTAACGGCAAAAAATAGGTTTGATCGGCTATTGATTACTTTACACCAAGGTTAATATTATACCAGGTAACCAATGATATCAACAACGAATCAAATAATTATTTTCCATCTTATAGTTTAAGGCCTGAAGCCTAAAGTAACAAAACTATCAACGATGATGCAATGCAGTTGGTGCATTAATTTCAGGGGTGGAAAAAAGATGCCTAAATAACATAATGGTGAAATGATTAATTTTTACCAGTCAATATTTTATGCCACATCTAACCGTTTGTGTTTATTGTCCTTCATTTCTTAATCCCAAAGATCTTCATTTCAAAAGTATTCAATTTATGATTTTGTTATTCTTCATGGGGGTTCAGTAGTGGCTATTGCATTATAGGTAAGTACTGCTTTAAATTTGTTTTAAATTTGAATAATTATTTTGAATCTCCGATCCTTCTCGAGAATAGTTCCATCATAATGTTTCCTAGGCGATTATAATAATTTCTATTAGTCAAGGTAATTATCTTGTTGCTTTCTTGGGTAACGTGCGATAATCGCCCAACTTAACTGGGATAATGGGGTAAAAATTATAACGATTACAATTAGAAATACACCCAACAACATCTTGCCGTTGATGGGTGTAGTCGTTTGTCTGGTGAAGGATATGTTCTTTTATTTGTTCTTTATTTGTTCTTACGCCTAAACTTTTTAATAACAAAACAGTCAAGTCTCATAAGCTTGTTTTCTAGCTAACACGTGTCTTCCCACTGAAACTCCGTTTTTGATCTAGTTACAACCCAAAAACAAAAAGGGTATCTATAATAAACCAGTTATTGACACTATCTTATTTTACCTGATCAAAAATATGTCTAAGTCCTACAAATACCTATTAAGAAGCACTGAGTAAGTAATATTTTTTTCCCTACTTCAACTGCTTTATATTATTGCAGTAGTGAGTGATGATTGAACGCCAATTGTCGGGTTATCACGAAAGCCGATCCGTGCTTCACGCCACCGGTAATGGTGCATAATCTGCCCAGGTACTTGCTTCTTGCACTACCCAGGTACTTATATCTCCCAGTGGCCAGGTAACTACTAACTACTACACCTCACATTGTAAGCACTAGTAACTAGGCACTCCGATTGCGGTGGTCAGGGAGAATCGCAAACCTCTCTAGTGCCTACTCGAGTTTCATGAAGAGATCGATCGGTGTCTGAGGAAACGATTATAAAGTAATGTTCTTTTGTAGGATGATGGGTTTTCGGTAGTACCGAAGTGAGATTATTCGAGAAGGGCTGCAATACAGATGAAGACTTTCAATATTACATTAATTTATGACTTACGGTACAACATTTTTTAACACAATTTTCGAAAACTTTCTGGCTTCTACGTCTTCGTAGAGCGACAAAATGTGTTGACAGAGATTTCATTTAGATACGCTGCTTTTTTGTTTCATGTCTTAGTGCCGTTACACAAACGAAGTATTGAATTCTGTAAGTCTTAACTTAAACTTTATGTGCACAGTTTTCATCCGCGCTGTGCATGCGGGTTCCCTAGAGAGCATCGGACCATCTCTGTAGTGCTTTTAATGTTGATTGCTAAGTTTTGCAAAAATGGCATTACGTCTATCACAAGGATCACTGTTTTGATAAAAAAAAAAATTTTTATAGTGAACACCTCACAAGAGTCCCAACTGATCCCGTATGTTGTGGAATTAGATGGGAAAGAGGAAGGTTGGGAATGGCTATTGTAATGCTAATCTGGCTATTCAGATCTATCTTCTGTGACCTTCGGAATGGGAGTCCAAAGCCTTGCCACTGTACTACGCCGTTAAATGAATACATCGTTTGTACTTTACTAATGTGTCATTAAAAGTGGAGGAATCTATTATTTGTACACACTAACTAACACAGGTGTTAGACTAGACCATTTCTCTATCAGTTGTAGGTGGTTCTAAGATTATCTTTATATACATTATACATAAAACATATAATATGAATTATGTTCATTTATGGGGATTTATTTTTATTTTCTGTTATCTAAACATTAAAAACTCTTTTTGTCGTCGTATCATGCATTAAACCGTGAAAAATATAAAATCCTCAGCTCATCAGGGCGTTTATAATTAATAAATACATAGTATCAAAAAACGGTATTCTGTAATGGCACAAAGTTGTGATAACACACATTTTCTTCATCTTTTTCCTTAATTTTTTTCAGCAACCAAAATACCTGCACGAAACACCGATTTAAATTTATATTAAAAGATTGACAAATTCTATAAAAGTTCTAGTGCGGTGACCCTATTCAAGAACTCCGTCGAGAACCAATATTTGCAGACTTGTAGACACAGGCAGTATCCCAAGATTGATTCCTCGACAGCAGCCCCCTCTGCAGGAGTCCGTGTTCACTGTTCACGAAAGTCTTTCATTACGGCAGGCCCCCATTAAAGCCGGGATTGCCCTGAGATATCTGCGGTAGCCCAGTCCTGTATTCAGCGTTATGTGTTGGATGGGTAAAGATGTGCGGTCATTGCTATGCATTATTCTTAGCACCTTTCTACACTTCTCATGGAACTTGCCTCTCTCATCATAATCCAAGATCAATCATTCGGTAAGTCCAATAGCTGCACAGTGCAACCAACATCACGAATTTTACAATTTACTAATGTTTGTAAACGTCTATTGTGGGAGGGATTTATAAAATAAAGTATTTCGTGCCTTTAAGAACGTTAAAGTTAATCTACTTATCTCTGGCTGAATCCACCATCCGTTATGGAATTACTTTTGGGGACATTCTTGTAAAATAATGTAAGTTACATCTAAACATAACAAAATTGTTAAACCATAAATATACTAATGAACATAGAAATGACATTAAATTAATATACAAGTCTCTGAATGTTCTACCCGTCAGAATATTACTTTTTATACTAACTAACTATTATATGGCTCAGAGAGCATACTTACAACAAAAGGTCTCCTTTGGTTCATTACTATTATAGATAACGCGGGGGAAAGCTCATATAAACACCCAATGGTACATAAACATAACACAAGATTTAAAGAATGTAAGGGCCTAAAAATTCCTCGAATATTAAATAAATATGGAAGCCGCACCCTGGAATACCAAATACCAGTGATTTTCAATAAAATACATAAAAACTTAAAATTTGAAAAAAATTACAGATTATGCCCTAAAATGATAAAAATGTGGTTAATTAACGAAAACTCCATGTATCTTTGAATATGTTGAATTAATTATCTTAATGTAGCTGCCTATATATATTATTATTAGGCATGTACATTGAAATATCATATAGATGTAATTCAAATAATCTAATATTATTATGTGATCTATCCTAATGTTTCCTTAAATCCATATAATATGTATTAACAAATATTTCCATATGTATAATATTAAGAGTGATAAATTGTAGAACCTACAGACAAGCTGCCATATGACAGCTTTGTGGGACTACCCTTATTTTGTACAAATGTATTTCTGATAAATAAATAAATAAAAATAAATAAATAAAAAAAACGTGTTATATTGTCAACGTGGTAAAGAGTTTATTACGAACATAATACAAGATTCACGCAAAATGTAGGATTGTTGCTATCGAAATGTACCAATAAATCTATTGAAAGAACCCTTAACTATATTGTACCCAAAATATTCAATATACTACCAATGACAAAGAAAAATTATAATAGGTAGGTATACTGCTAAAGTCAAATATAATAAGAAAAAATACTCATTCGGGACGAGACGTAAGCGAATATCGTACACTTGTAGCGCGGTGGCATTTAATTCATTTTAAAAAGTTTAATATTCTACTTTTATTGAAAAATCTTTTACATAAATTTACTACCAAAGTTAGTTAGATTAATCATCCCTCCTACAACATGAATTTCAAACATAATCTGCAAATCTCACAATACTTAGTTTTAATATTCCTAGTGCATGAATTGCAGCCCATTCCTTTTAGAATGCTATGGCTTGTATCTACGTGCCTAAAAACTGCAGTCGTAGTCGTCGACACGACTTCTTCAAGATACTACATGGTAGAACAGATGTTTTACCATGTAGTATCTTGAATATGGCATAACATGACAAGAATAATGTTGCTATTGGATGTAATTTCTAAAATAGTTCTTACATTTTACTGTTTTTTAAATATACTTAAAAATTGTGTTGTATACCAATCTTCCCAAACGTTAAGAATGTTAAAATAAGAAATCTTGTACTATAGATGGATAATTAATCTATCGTTCACTAATAAATATACAGTAATAATAAGTACCTTTTATTTAGTTAGTGTAAATAAATAAATCTTTTGGCACAAATAATTGGTCACTGAAAGAGGAAAAGGTTCATTTAATCTGGGCGACAAAACGTAAAATCATTGTGGCCTATAAACAAAACCTAACGAGAGTAGACATAACTTATGAAATAATGTGTGGGTTATAGGTGCATACTAATTTTCTTCAAAAATACTCTGTTGTGAGCTGCTTCCTGTCATGTTACTACTGAAAGTGGTGGATCCTCATATCCTTATTCGCTTATTTCAGATTATTGTTGCAACTCTTAGCGGTTGGATTACAAAAGGGATGTTGTATTTTAAAAATGCCATTGAATTATTGTGACTTCTAGCTTGTAGTCTCTGCAAAGTTGTTCAATTAACAATTAATTTATATGATTTATTATTTAATAATACGATACAACTTAGAGTGGACATCTTCATGAAACTTAAGTCCTAATCTAGAATTCCAGATTATTTTTACTTTTGCCACCTAGAATTGATAAATAATTAATTACCTAATCAACATTTCGAATTAATCAACAATCCAATCGAAAAAAAACAATAATTCCTTCTTCAATTAAATAAAAACAAACCACTATGTATAAATATATACATATATATTAAACCAAAATTATCAACATGTTCGAAACCAAATTGTTCCTTCGCCAGGATAAAATTAAAATAAACATGGTTTTCTAAACATATTGATTAAATTATTTACAAGTAATGTATACAATGTATCATTTAATTAAAACCAAAATCAATATTTTTTATTAGAATAATTCTCTTTACAATAACTTTACGTTACCTTTTTATTTTTCTGTGTCCTGTTCTTTTCCATGTTTCTGTTTAGATTTATTAGTATCTTCTCATTCAATTATACAAAACAAAAATCGTTTAAAATCAGCCGAATAAACAAACACTGATGTAAATTCATTCGAATAGATTCGTAGTCGTCTGAAGCATTTAATGAAATTCGCATCACCGGAACCACCGATTGGTTTTCTTTTATTATGCATCTTCACCCGACTGCTTGATTTAGAGCATTTGGCATCAATGGATATTAAAACGTTTCATTTAGTTACGTCACTACTCGGAAACCAAACATAATAATTCACATTGTACATTAATATATGGGCTTAAATCAATACCCGTAATGTTAAAGTATTAGTCGCCATATAAAATGAGTCAGGTTTCTCGTGTACAGTAACCCGCAGTGGGTGGTGTGAATAAACAACCCCGGGCACATTTCGTGATCCGTGACGTCCAGCCCCCTCTGGTCGCCTCACGAAACGGCCCAGAACGTGACACCGCCGTACCCCACTGTACCCTACTGTACAGTACTGGTCACTGTTTCATATTCACCGGGACTAGTTACTGGGAACTGCGCCACTTGATCCGAGATAAGCCTTTTTCTGTGTGTGCGGAAAATTAGTCCGGAAAAACCTCACCCACATATTATAAATATCGTTACTTGGCAATATTTTCCACGATTAACACCTGAAATACACATCGTGCTTTTTAACGTCCATATTTACTTATAAAGTTAGTAGAAAGAAAATCGAATATGACGTAAAATTAATTACGTATACAAATAAATTCAGTGCCTCAAAAGATATATGATTTTAGATTTTTACGGCCAAAAGTATTATTGTGATTTATTTTTGGTATTACCAAAGTTTCGGAACAACATTAAAGAAGGAGTACGACCAATACGGCATAATACCCCAAAAATAAATCACGGTAATGTCTCTAAGTGGTTCTAAATAGTTCAACATAATCACGTGACTAGGCATTGGATTATAATGTAATTGCATATTTGAGTATGCATTGTGCACATTTGAGCCTTTTTTAGACTTTTGAGATATTTGAGACTTTTGGTTAATAGTGCATATTCGAGAATTTTTGGTCGGTGGTGCATATTTGAGACTTTTTGGTCAATAGTGCACATTTTAGACTTTTTGGTCAATAGTGCATATTTTAGACATTTTGGTCTGCCGTGAATATATTTGAGACTTTTTGGTCAATAGTGCACATTTGAGACTTTTTGGTCAATAGTGCATATTTGAGAATTTTTGGTCAATCGTTCATATTTGGGCCTTTTTGTTCAATAGTTTACATTTGAGGATTCTTGGTCATCAATGCTTATTTCAGTCTTTTTGTCATCAAAGCAATTTCAAAATATGAGCTGTTCGAATTACAAATACACATATTTTTTATTAACATTAATTTCAACTAGCAGAAAACCCAATAATAATGGAAATAGCATTAAATTATCCCAAATAACATAACCAGACGGCCTCTGTGGTCGAGAGGCAAGGCTCTCGACTAGCAATTCGGAGGTTCAAATCCCGGCGTGCGCAAGTAAATTTTATTTAATTAATAAGAAGTTATTCATCCAAAATAATTTATGGTATTCTTGCGTTACGTTCCAGAGTGACAGATACTCTCAGTTTCGCCCTGGTATAAGAACACCACGGTTTGAAACGTTGCTTGAATCGTCTTTTGCCGTATTTGGTGACTCGATTTGAATAGCCAATCTTCCCCTCACAACATACCCCAATTGGGGATGCCATAGTCTCACTGCCTCCAGACGGTGGAGAGCAGTTAAGACAGTTGTGCGGTTTCACACAACAAAAAAAACCTAAAGCAATTTCAAATTTAAGCACGTCAATAAATAACAAATAAGTCTATTTTAATAGGTAGTTAACCCCTTTTGGGCGACTGACTACAATAGCAGTCTAACCAAGTTAATTTTTTTTTAAACTTATATTTATATTTAACTACTTAGGTGAAATGATATTCTGTCGCGTCTAGTAAATTGAAGAAGAAAAAGATGTATTTTGAAGTCTATTAAAGAAAATTATTAGTACTTAAAAATATGTTACTTTTATTTATTTTCTTTTTATTTACAGTAGCCTACTTGCAATGCAAACGCTTTAAATGCAAATGCCAATAAATGCTATTTACAACTTAAATCTGCTGAGTATGTCGTATTGATGGAGTTTTCGATTTCACATGAGAGTGATGAGAGGTGCATATGGAAAAAAATATGGGGCATCCTCATCGGGATTCGGGATAACGTCTTTACCTCGTTATTTAAGAATGCCTGAAAGTCTTCTGAAAGCAGTCTGAAATATGCAATAGTGATGCACATTATGCATACTTCAATGAATAACCTACATACCTAAATAATTAAATGTCCACTTATCAAAGTAAATGAAAATGAAACATTTTGTATACAACACTTATTAAATCAACGTGTTTCGAAACTAATCGATTCTTCGTCATTATTTAAATGCAATTATTTCCTATTCTAAATTTTTTAAATTTATTTTATGTAAATATTTTTAGAATACCTTTAACCAATTAATTACCATTCCTTGTAACGTTTTTTTGACTACATTTACATACTTGTCTATACTTATTTGTTGTTTGTTTTTTTGTTATCCTGACGAAGAATCCATGAGTCTCGAAACATGTTGACAATTTTGATTAAATAAACGTGTATAAAATGTGTTTTTTTCCTAAAATTATGCCACAAAGTGAATTTGCGATTATTTGAAGAAGTGTTAGCAAAGTATTTATATTGAACGATTTATTTATAAAAATGTTTCCCGGGAAGGTATTAACAAATACTAACTAATAATTATTATATGGAAAAACGCTCAGTTAGACTTAGTTAGAATAACAAGTACTTAATCATACCATGATCATATTTTTTTTGAGTAAATACCGAACAAGGGTCCCAACTGCTACCAACCACTGGGTTCTGAATTGTGGCCTTACACCAGGGCGATACTGAGAGTATCTTCCACT
Source organism: Limnephilus auricula (assembly GCA_951813805.1). Lineage (NCBI taxonomy): Eukaryota > Metazoa > Arthropoda > Insecta > Trichoptera > Limnephilidae > Limnephilus > Limnephilus auricula. The sequence continues at coordinate 4,116,651 of OX638388.1, read as the reverse complement.
CTGGAACGTGCCACAAATATACTATATATTATTTTTAATTAATAAACACTGAAAAACACAAATCAATCAAATAAAATATTCCTGCGCCCGCCGTTATGCGAACCCGCGATTGCGTACTGATATAGACATGTCATAATCAATTTACAAATAAAAACAATTAAATCCTTCCTCTTTTAAATGTAATAAAAAAAAATAAAAAAAATTATATTCGCAAAATGATAAATAATCTCAACACATTATTATGATCAGGAATGAATTAATTATAAACATTAATCCTGTGAGGCGATACGTGTTCTGGAGGATATGGGATCTATATGGTGAGCAGATAAATCAGATGAATTTAACTCAACATCTCCCTTAAAAAGTCATTAAAAGTTTGAAAAAAATTGATTTAATAGGTTTCGTTAGGTTAGGTTATGGGCATTTTATCATTTTTTCCATAGGTTTTAATGACTTTTCAAAGGGGATTTGAGTTGACTTGATTCTGAGTTATCATGGAACCGATCTACGTATCAATCGACGTGTATCGAAAGTAGTAGCAAAAATCAGTAGCTTTTCTTTTGTTCTGGGCACACTTATAAAAATCTTAAATATCGAGTCAGTAATCACCGCATACTATGGATACGTATATTCAATGATAAAATACGGATTAGTTTTTGGGGGAAACTCAGAAAACGCCATAGATGTTTTTTTATCATCCGAAAGCTTACGAAAAAGTAAAAATTCTGATCACCTGGATTCATGTAGAACCATATTTAAAAATTTTAAACTTCTGACAATGACAGACATTTATAATATAAATATAATGGAGTTATGCCTGTAGTTCGATCATCTCCAGAAAAGATCATCACAAAAAAACTCAACACGTTACAAGGTTCACACAAAACTTATTACTTAATACCAAAAGCAAATAAAACTATATTTCAAAAAGAACCCCACTACATTACCATTAAAGTACCTATATGACGACCGTCCATGTAACATTAAACAAATAAACGAAATACTCAAATTTAAATCATCACTTTAACATTTCTTTTAAACAAATGTCATTTAATTAGTCATTACACTATAAAATGAATACCTTACGTAAATTATATACCTTTGTTTTTTATTTGCATACAATATAACATGTAATGTTATAATATAATATTTGTTGAGTTAGCTGGAAGAAATAGGATGTACCTATAAGTTATACTTTTGTGCTTTCTGTATTTTTGTGCAATAAATGTTTGTTGAGTTTTGAATTTTTATGTGGCTCGGAAGATCCCAGTGAAGTCATGATCATAAAACAGACATTATTTGCCAGTTACCTAATACGGCGGACGACCGGAGGCTGGCCAGTGGCCCCAGCGCTGAGATATCGTGAGACCGGAGGAATTTTACCATCGGCCCATTACCTACTTAACTGAGATTCCTTGGCCGCCTCAAACACGAAGTTGGCCAAATTAGATAACAAAACTATACTATTGAATTTGTTACTAATTGGATCGACGGATTTTTACAGGTTGCACAGGTAAATTTCTAATTAACATTATATATATATTTTACATTGACTCCACACAGGAGGCTTTGAAGAAAAAATTTTCCCTCGGGGCCTGTGTCATATTTTCGAATGCTATGTGGATAGTCTATTTGAACTAATTTGAAGAGAGTGAACCTGGGTCTTGAGGAGACCCATGTCAAAAAAAATCAAAAAGTCACCGGAGACCAAAATTTCATTTACAATTTTTGCTCCAAATAATGTCAGGAATCACCGGTTATAGTCAGTCAAGTACGTCCCTTAAGAACCTTTAATTTTTTTTGTGGATGTTCTGGATCTGAAGAGAAAGTTTTTTGATTACCCTGTTTTGTATTGCCTTAATAATTTTGTAATATTCAGGAATACGAAGAAGAAAATACTCACACTGGTCGATTTTCTTCTTAAGATCTCCATTCATAACATTTACCCATTCAGTATTTTTGTTAAATTAGTCAAAAATATACAAAATTCGTATTGTCGATGCTCTGTCGAAAAACGTTTGAAATTATGGACTACAAATAAAACCACCAGTAAAAATCACGTTTATCTGCATACTAATCCCTCAGGGTAGGTCCATCTTAGCAGAGGAGGTAGTGAAGTGGGCCCTCGCCCTCCCTGTCCCCGCACCTCGCAGTACCTACCGACCAGTGAGCGGTGTTCTCACGGGCCCGCGATCGTGCCGCACAAGTACCGGATCTCGCTGATCCGCTGAGCAATCGCAGATTTCGTGTAATTCCCGATCTCGAGCGAAAGATCCTAGAGTTCATGCACATAACAACTATGGGCCTAGGTGGCTATGGGAGCTTCAAACTGTGATGCTACTGTATAATTTAACCCTTTAGATCAGCGATCACTCAGTTTATTTATACAATATTTTATTGAATTAATAATATATTTTCAATAATCGAAAAACTGACATTGTTGCATCATTTTAATTTGATGAAAATAAAACATTTTATGTTACGCCACTACTTAATAAAATAATATTTTTATTTATTTATGATTAATAAAACGTAGTATTTATTTAAAATAAAATCAAATATAATAAATAAAGCACCTGGTTTTTTTTAATTTCAACGCCCTTCAGAATGATTTAATGTTGTACATTAATTCTTTACAGGAGGTTCCAAGGAAAATAATTTCACTCAGAGCATAGTAATTAAGGTGAGTCTAAGGATTTTTTCTATAAAATATTCGTATTAAGCGTATTCAGTAATTTCAAAAAAATATCTCTTCAAACTTCGCAAAATCACTTTGTGGCGTGATTTTGAATTAAATTAAAACAAATAACTTTGTATTTTGAAGAAACCATCGGTTTTGAAACATGTAGGTAATTGTGATTATATAAAAAGTGTTTCAATACAAAGTTATTGGTTTTAATTTAATTAAAAAAATATCATTTTTATATACTTAGGTACTTTATTTTTTTCTGGGCCTATAAAAAGACTAATCAAAGACTATCAACAAAATACTCGATCATTTCAAAAGGGTATCATTTTTAAATTTCCGTTGGTTAAAAAAAATCATTCGTTTATCTCTTTAAAAAATACTCTTCCGTTATCCGGCTCGTATTTTGTTCTGAAAAAACTCAAGAGAAGGTTGGTATAATTTTTTCAATCTTATTTTCAGACTAAATAAAATTCAAAAAAATTAGTTGAGGTTACATTGTCACAGTTGACTTATTTCAATGTGACAAACGAAGCATCTAAAACTTCTAATAATAATTTTAAAAAATTCAACAAAAGGTCTTTTGTTGAAAGATTCGAAATGACTAGGAGCAAAACCCTGACGAAGCCGGGTGCGAAAGTTAGTAGGTATATTTTATATTAATAAAGCTTTCTTCACGAATTATAACAAATATCAAGAGGTCAAGTTTTGCACGAACGTTATTATTACAATCAAGGACGGTATATTTCTCAGGTTTTAGAAAAGTAACATGTGTCTAAAAGAACTGATTAAAGAAAATTCAAGTCATTCCTTTAAAATGTCGGCAGGTCATTTTCCACACACCATGATTAAAAAAATTCTATACAATCAACTACAAGTACGTATAGAATCTTTGTATGTGAAGTTAATACTTTATGATTGGTCATGATAAGCTAAAGGTTTAATGTGTCATTTTACATCACCCGAAGCCAGACGTTGCAATTATCACTAATGAATATATGAAACAATAAAACTTAGGTTGTTATTTCTTACAGTATTAGCATACCCAGCTGAAGTCTTTGGAGAATTGATGTAATATGAGGGTGGAATTTATGTATTTTTACATCTACTAGGGTTATGTGTGTTTGTACTGAACGTAGTAAAAATTAGGTACTTACATACGTATACCAATGTGGCAAGCGCTCGGCATTGCGGCTTTTTTCTTGGCTCCAAAGTTCGTATCGCAAAACCGCTTTACGCTAATGGGTGTATATTTGTGTTTACCTAAATTAACATATAAATATTTAAATGTTACGGAAAATGCTTTTGTTGCCACGGAACAAAGTAAATGATTGATGCCCTCTGAAACAAACACCGTTAAATTATTAATTTATCAGCAGAAACAATCCTCACACCCGTTGCGGTGAATTAGCCCCATGCTATATTAACTAAGTGCGGCTGCGCTGGGGGGAGTTGAGGACACATGCACCTATTTAAGTCCGGCTTGTAAAAACTCATTCCTTTCCTATCGCAATGTCCATCGACACGACAAAAATGTCTCAAAGTAAATAAGGCCCTTAATGACCATCTTAAATAGGGAACCTGACCAAATATGGAACAAATGATGTTTGGAAAAATAAATACAACGCTTACAATGGGGGTTCCGCCTTGCACTATGTTATGTTTGACACATCTGTACCTAATAGTTAATGTATTTGGGATTAGTTTTCGTTAGCTTTATAGTTTTAGATATAATAATTTATTTTCAATTTTAATCACTGTTTTAATGAAATGCGATTCTTGTATGACGACTAATGGTCTAGCGTTGTTTGTTATATGTGTCAAGTAACTACTGAAAGAGCAATATTGTACTTCAAGTATGGTGCGTTTTCATTGTAATTCAAGTAATATAATACCCTAACGCAGAAAATTCAGTTTTTTCATATTCAACCTCAATTGATAGCATGCATTGCACACATTTTAATACAGTGTACCTACGTGAGTACCCAATCAGCATTAATACTTGTCGTATCGTTGTAATGTGATGCCTAGATTTTTTTTAGTGGTTGTTGAAATCTTCGTTACGTTTACATGATGGGCCAGTTGTTTCAAAGAATTTAAACTATCCCCAAATTTCCAAGTTAATTCTCACGTTCTGTGAAAGTTATTTACAAGTTCTGTTGTTATATAATTATTGGCTTGTTGCTATTAGAATTGAAATACTAACATAACTTGAATAGAACTTTCACAGAACTTGAAAATTATATTTAAAATTTTATGAATTGTTCAAATTCTGCAAATTCATCAAATTTCATAGTTAATATTCAAATTCTGTGCAAGTCTTTTTAAAGTTCTGTTATTATGTATGTATGTGCTAGTTGTATAACAGTGCTCTTATAGTATCAGGACTTGAATAGAACTATAACGAAATAGCAAAAATATCAATATATTATTGTCACAGAAGAGTTCTGGGGAACTGGACCATAGAATTATGAATAAGGGAATGCTGTGAGAACCAACTGATCTTTCACTGGCTATAAATTATCACTCCAACCTTTATTCAATTAGTTGGCATTTAAGACGTGGGTAATATCGCAAATAAAATACGAATACTCTGCGATAATGTAATGCCAGAAAAAGTTGAGACTCTCTTTACGAGACCCTTGGGCGCTTACCTACTATAGCAATTAGTCACGCGAGTCTTAAAGAAAGGTTTTAATTGAAGACAGGTGATGGTTGTAACCTTTGCGAGGGAAGGAGAATACTGTAATCATTAAATAAACGGTAAGTTTATTCACTACACTTATTTTATATGTACTTAGTTAAAGTTACTTCACAATTAACCTCTTTCATATCTGCTTCGCTTCCTCACTCTATTTGGCTCCATGACGTACTCAAATTGAGAATACTATTCATCCACTGGCTTTGGGTACATAAGAATCTCGTTAAATGTTCCAAATAAGAAAAATATCGGTTTTTTCATTATGTATTATTTACTTTCAATCATAAACACATTTCGGCTTTACATAGTAAAATATGACGTATAAGACATAAACTATATATATGATAAATGAGAATTGCATTAGAGAGCCCTAAAGATCCTGTAAATCAGCAAAGGACACAAAATAGAAGTTGAAAACATGTGTAAATAACAAAGCAAAAAAGGAAATCTTATTTAAATACAGTATTGGAAAGACAAAAAATGTGTTATGTATATAAATGTAACTAAATTAAAATAAAGGTGACAAACGTAGTAGATTCATATGGGTACATATAAAATAGGTGAAATATACTTCAACTTGTGAAGATACCACGTGAAATAAATATAATTTGCAATGAAGAGGCATTAACAAAAAATGTTAACACTGATATTAACAGATTTTCAAGAGAACGTCAGTGGATTAGCTGTAGTATAATATCAAGCGGAAATCGTAAACGGAATTTATTAATTTGCTTTTGATGATGATTTTTTTTTAAAAGATGCGCCCGTACTAAAACTATGGGATTATTTTTTTATTTAGTGGGGATTTCGGACTGAAACTCAAGTCTCGTCTAGCTCTATCAAACAAATTCCAATTCGCTTGGGCAGTATTGAGAATCAGGAGTTGTGATTCTGACGAAAGAACTTTATAAAAAAGTTTTATTAATATCTGTTCAAAATTATTTATTAAGTACAGCTCACCGAATTCGTAAGAAGCTTTAATTATCGGTATAAGACGCCTCGGGAGGCCTTCAAATAACGATGGATCGATAAAGGCTTATTAATATATTATGTACGTTTATTTTTAATTAAATTAAGAATTTAAATTCGAATGAATGCAAAATACAGTTAAATTTAAATATCCTCTAGTCTGTTCAAACTTGCATGGTGCGCAGAATGTAAACATTCTTATCAATAACAATTTGGCACAAATATTTGCTGTGTACAATTTTAATATTTTTTTATTGCCAAGGAGATGTCAGCAAATACAAGGAGACTGTTCAAATATGGCGACTCTGCACTGTTCACTGTGGCCTGTGTGTGTTCGGTGCTAGTATGTGAATATGACAGTCCGGATGTGTGAAAGTACATAATGCTATATAAAAAGGCATAAAGGTGTACCTATTGGGTATGATACGGTTTAAGGCAGAGTTAACAAACTTTTTCGTCGACAACTCTCCAGTGCATTTTGTTTTTAAACATTGATCTAATTTTTTTTGGGATTTTATGTTACCTCCTTCTTTAGCCAACGTTTCCGATAACGTTACAGTCTCCATCATCAGGGCAGATGTGTTGTCAAATAATGAAAATCTTAATCATATCCATTGATCAAATTTGATTTTTTTAAACCTGTGGCTTTACTTTATCAACCATTACTTCGTGATATTAACATAACGAAAATATTTTTGCGTATTTGTAAAAAAACATTAACTTTGTGGCTCGACAATAACAAAATGGTTTACTTGAAATATATCTAGAATGGGACTAAAAGATTAATTAATTTGGTTATTGAATATACTAGCGTTATTATATAGGGATTTTTTAATTTTAAGTGCTTCTAAGTTATCTAATTTTGGGTTTTATTATTACGGTGAATAATGTTAAATGCTGTGTCCTTATTAAACATATGATTGGTGGAAATAAAGTTATTATAGATAGAGCTATTCTAATAAATAAAAAAATGTATAAGAAATTCTAAATAATACGTTCTTATATTCCTCTGAAATTTTTTTCTGTCACCAGACTTTATGTCCGGGTTAAATTTTCCCCTATAGGAAAAACTAAACCCTTTCACACACTTTTCCACAAATAATGATCATCTAGTAAATCCACGCTATGCAAGTGAAATATATAAGTATAAATTATACTGTATAATTAATACAAAACAATGCAATAACAACATGTTAACCTACCAGAGTACCAAAGGGGAAAATAATTAAAAATAATTTTTATTATTTTAGGATTTACGGATGTGCTAGTTATTCAAATTGCCTAAAATGTTCTCATGCTTCTCAGGGGAAAAGACGTTATCGGGGACATACAACTAATATCTAATTAGTTTAAACAGCTGTTGGAGATTTTTTATGAAACCTACTTTTTTTTATTTCAACAGATTATAAAGAAAGGTTTTCTGCCCCTGTAGGCTGCTGTATGTGTATGATGTATCCTGAAATCCTCATCCCTCAGTCTCCATTCCCTTAATCGGTGGGGCCCGCACGATTTGCATGAAAATTCATTTACACAGGTTAGCTATTTTAATATACTTTTCACTCTGGGCAAATATAAATATTCAACGGCGCGGTCGGCGGCAATTATTTCATTCCGTCGTCCGGAGGTCCCGGTCGTAGCTTCTACCCCTAAACCGTTCTGCTAGCCTGGTATTCTGTACCCGCTGTACCCTGCTGCTGAGAGGCCCTACTGGGCGCTGACAACACCCTCTTACACTTATTTCTAAATATTCAGGACCCATCTATGATATTTTTCGATTGTATAGTAAAATTCAACTCTCAATATATTTTCTAATTGATAAAAAAAAAGTTTTTGATTTAAATAATTTACACCAGTTTCAAAAGTACCCATTAACAGTGAAAACATTAGGTAATTAATATATTTTTTAAGGATTTTAATAATATGGGTTGTTTTAGGGAGAATCAAATGTAAACCTTTGTTGACTAGAAGATAAACAATAATTTAATATTTTTATTTTTAACTTAATGATGTAAACCTTAAATTATAATATCTTAATTAATAAAGATAATATTAGCGAAACTCAATCGAAAATCTGAAACAGAAAAAGATACAAAAAAACGGATTTTTCTGTTTCAGATTTTCGATTGAGTTTCTCTAATATTACCTTCATTCATTAAAATATAAAAATTTAACAGTCCCACTAATATAACATATTATATATTTAATTATCACTATCCTAAAAAATTACGTTTCACTTCATTTAACAAGCGTGATGTACTTTCAAAATTTATTTTTCATTTATAAATAACAATATAAATTGAACTAAGCTTGTCAATTTGACTATCCTAAAACGGGAATCCTTCGTAGTTGGATAGCCATAGCTCTAAAATGTTACTATTTTCTAATTTATAAACTTTACAAATCAAAAACAAAAAAAAGCATTTGGATTATATTTTTTTTAATTCATTGATGCTATTCTTGTTTGTTTGTTAATTCACCTCCCTCTTATCCATAGGGAAAAGTATATTTTTTTATTTGCGATTTATTTATGTATAATGTCCGAGTTCAATATTCGTTACTCGAATAAGTTAACCAAGTTTTCTCCCTATTATTTGTTAATTTGTTAATATTCGTTATCCTATGGCTAAGCTATCAAGAAAATTATGAAATACCGCTTCATTAAAATATCATCTGCCTTCAACTCATGTGACATTCTGTTTACAATGTATTGTGTTGTGTATTATTGTATAGGTATAAAAACATAATACATTATTTAAACGTCCACTAAATTCTCAATATGTTAAAAAAATTACATATTTTTTCCTTTCTAGACCATTGACGCACAGTGGTTCATTTAAATAACAACAGCGACAAAACGATCTCATCACATTTTTCTCGTGTTCAATTACCCTTGAAACCGCCACCCGGTACACCGCGGCCTTCATCACATTAGCTCCAGTCACAGCTCCAGTTCCAGTTCCAGCTCCAGCCTATCTTTGTTTCCAGCTTTCTTTCAAACATAATGGCGGCTATAAATAATATCTCCGGCTCTCCATTTGTATTTTTATTTTGTTTTCGGGTACGATTTATACTTTTCATTTATACACAGGCGCTTTAATGTGGCGGAAACCTTTTCCGAGCGCCGTTGTTTTGGTACTCGTAATAAGTTATTTTTTAAAGAATAAAAATGTAGCTGAGGGTGTAACTACCTTCGGTTAAACATACAGTTAATATATGAAGGCCTAATAGTAAAAAAAACTACCTAGTAACTTCTTTTTTTCAATTTTTATTTTGTTTTAATTTACATGATACAGGATGGGTGACTACCTTTTGGGCAGATCATTAAAGAAAAAGTAAATTACTGTTTAGATCTGTCAAAAATACAGCATTTAAATGATAAAACAAAGAAGAGACAAATCCACAGACATACCTTCATGCGCAATCACATTATGATGAATCAATTATATTTTTGTGGGAATTAAACAGATGGAATCACACTATAATAATTATACTTACATCGCTTTAGAGATCCTTCTAATCTGTACAATTTGGGCGGAAGTAATAGGCACCGCCGCCTCGGGTACCATTTATTGGATTACCAATATTCCTGCTATACGTCACCCCAAGTGGTTCACTACGTTTGGTGATTTAGCAAAAGCAGTGGTGCTCGGGTTCATGTGGTGACGTTTTTCCGGATCACCAACTGCGTGGCAGGCCGGATCGGGAGAGATTGGTTGAGGGAGACATTTTGACCTCTCCAGCAAGACTCTCCTGGAACATCGTCTTGCACTAAACTGGGAGGCATAGATTCATACATCCGTCACTTCTCGGTACACTGACCGTCAGATTTCTACAGACTCATCAAACCTTTTTAATTCCCAGAAATTCCTCTCCTTCATTTCCTAAAAAGACCCTACACACAACATCCCCATAGATGACATATAGGCCCAGATGACATATAGGGGAATTATTTTCCTCAGGCACTCCTGTATGGAGCTAATCTAAAAAAATACCCTGTCTTCTTCATTGTTGCAATTTAATCCAGTGTTAGTGTGAGTGCTTTATAATAATGAGTTTTCTATTGAATAAACTTAACAACTGACTTAAATGAATAAACCATTTCTTTATAAATACACAATTTCAAAATTTTCATTCGTTACCTCTCTCAATTTGATGGAAGATAATAGAGCAAAAAGCTCATTTTATAACAAGGAAAACGTCTCATTGACTTGTAATGATCCCCCGCAGGACACTTAATAGAGATATATCGATTGTCTTTATATTAAACTGAATTAGAATTCACGAAACGTACTTGAGAAGAAAAGGCTCACGTACGTAGGCCACAACGGAAGATTTAACCTCGGTGTACGAGGCCCGATTTATGGTTTTTTGTCTGGCCAACTGAATGTGATGCCTGAAATGCTTACTGACTGGCGACAGTTCGCAGACTTATTGAATTTTCGTTGCGTTCCTTCAAATCACTAAGACACCTCTCCTAAATTATTCGTATCATAATTAATCTATGATTAGTTCTCACATTTCTTTAGTTACCTATGGGCTCTTAGGTCCGCATACAAAATCTAGCATCCAGTTAGAAAGAAAGTTAGTCTTCCGAACTATCATTATAACTTACGATACGTGAATAAACGGTTACTGTGATTCAAAGAATCTAAGTATTTCAATTAGTACGGAAGAATACTGATCCCAGTGCTACATATATAACGAATTTCTCTGGAGAGGAAAATAGATGCATTACAATAATACTTATGATAATATCTAATATCTCTCCATTGCTTGCAAAACAAGTTATTGTTTATCGCTCTGTGGTAGGTTATCTTTTCCCATCTTCGTCGTTAAAACTGGCTGAAAGACTTGTAAAAGTTGACAGATTTAAAGTTCAAAGTCTCCTACTTACGAACCCCATTTCGGAAATCGTTTTATTTTATAATGTGGAAAATTATTTTTTTAAGAAAATAACCGTAAAACAATTAAATATTTGTTTCTGAGCATCGCATAATAAAATAAAATACGCTTTTTGACGATGTTTTTTTCGTGAATAAATAAAACTGGCGGCTGGTGTTAAACGGTAATGTGTACCTTATCTTATCGCCATCTATATAAGGAGTGTTATTATTAGTGGCCTGATCCTGAATATTACACGACGTGGTGCATCACCTCAACTATTTTGATTAATTTTTTTATATTTTTTTTTACTTTTTAACTTAATAACTCACGTACGAGACCTACATCATTCCTATGTCTACCTACGTTAAATTATCGTGAAAACAAGCTTATGTGTTCAAGTGGTTAATGAGTTAAACATCAAATTATAATATTTTAATTAATACGGATACTGTATCGGTAACTTTTTCTAATTTTTCTGTTTCGGATTTTCGATTGACTTTCGCCAATATTATCTTCATTAATTAAAATATTAAATTTTGATTTAGTTACTCGCTTGATTTGTACTTGCACCATCATATTTCTTCATATAAAGTTCGCTTTCGTAAAATATTCTAAGCTTAGAGTATTTCCGTAGTGTATATACTACATACATAGTATAGTACGTTGATATGAGATCATTGTACTACTTTTCAGGCAATAGATAAATATGGCGGATATTGTTCAAAGAGATAGATACATTAGGTTAACACTGTCACATAAATTGTGCGATAATCAGTGTTTTCAGTCAGATCATCCCGATAATACATCACTGGTGTAATTAAAAAAAATCATTACATAATGAGGTTACCTATTTTCTATACAGAAGTATAATGTTTGCGTTATTTCTTATTTTTCATTGATTCCATGTTTTTTTCCAAGCTTTTTAGGGCGGCGCTATTCTTTATAACAAATGCACGGCAGTAAAACAAATAAAATACTAGTTAGGGCCATGGGAAATCTTTTATTCTACAAATTCCATTAGCGATTATGACAAATAACAGTGTAGCGGTGGTAAATAAACATTAGAGATTATGTCACTTGATTAATTAGACTGATTTTCGCGCCAGGTTCCCCGTCATCCCATGCATTGGTCCGGTAAGGGTAATGATTCGACACAAACCGAAGACCCTGCCCAGAAAATGCGCCCATAATGTCTGCGCTGCAAACGGTGGCGAACTTTTCTTTTCCGCCCAGTGGGACGATGGTCAAGTCAAAATAACCAACACTTTGTACCTATAAAAATTTCTGCTAGAATTCAATTTAACTTAGTAAGAACATTATTTAAAGCTGTATTCATTATTGTAATACCAAGTAGTGCAGATACTAAAATAAAATAGAATACACTATTGATGATATCCCCGAAATATTAACAGAAAACGGATTTTTTGTATTAAAATAGCGTTCAGAAATGATCTTCGTCAGACATTCACAGAAGAGAAAAACTCATTTTAATGTTTTGTGAAATCATCCAAATATTTCTTGAACCGATCATTTTCATTGGCCTTTCAGACCAAGCAATCAAGTGATTTTATGAGAATTGACAACTTCAGTTTTTTTTCATCAGTATACATCACGCCTTTAGCCATTTTCTGTTTAATGACCACAGTTTTAATTGACCTCCAGCAGCTAAATCGAAAGACATTATTAGTTTAACTTCATTTTTCTCATTTTATGCAACATTTACAAGTAATTGATGGATCACATTAGCGACAGCAGCGTAGATCAGGATAAAACTAGAGATAGTAAAACTAAAGGGCGTAATCTTTTACATCAACTTTTGGTAAAAGTAATCTTAGAAACTTTGCAACCAAGCTATACAATGCTCTTCCACTGGTCATTAGAAAGAATACAACTTATTTTAAATATAAATCAAACATCAATCTTGAATTATCAGCCAAGACAGATCTAATATTAAATTTTAATATTAATATTAATATTTCGTGATTTTTGAAGCAAATCTCTCTTTCAAATCCCACATATTTGACATTGTCTCCCGCGCCAACAAAATGCTTGGATTCGTTCTTCGTAATGCGAGATCATTTACTAATGGAATTGCAATACGTCGAACATATGAAGCACTTGTTCGTAGCATCCTGGAATATAGTTCCATTATTTGGGCCCCTTCTGAACAAAACCATATCCTAGAAATAGAAAAAGTACAAAAAAGATTTTTGCGTTACCTGTATATGAGGGAATATACGTACTATCCATTCCTTTATCCATCCTTGTTCTTAACAGGGATGCTCGATTTCAACACCTTAGAAGCCCGCAGAAAAATATTTTTAGGTAAACACTTTTTTAAGCTAATCTCTGGTATCATACTTAATCCGCCTATATTAAAAGAGGTTAATTTTTACGTCCCTATCACGTATACTCGTGGATGCACTTTTTTATGCTCCGAAAGTGAGGACTTCTGCCTATCAGAACGCGCCAATAAACAGAGCGACTCAACTGCTTAACGATTCTGCATTGACCATCGACATTTTCAATGTCACTTACAGACAGTTCAGCAACTATCTTTTAGCACATGTCACTAAGTAGTAAAACTGCCCTTGTGTACTTTGTAATTTATAATCTTCTCCATGATATATTGGTGTATAACTGTTTTATAGAGAACATGAAAAAATAAATAAATAAATAATAATAAATAAATAAATAATAATATCAAATTAAATAATATAAATTAGCAATACCAATTTATACACAAGCATTTCCAACGGTATGATACTGATTATCTTTTACTTTAAATGTAACATTGTGCTGTTTCTTATATTTTTATTGTAAACTGATTTTATTATAAATCGCGCTTTAACTACTTATAAGTATGCATTTCCAACGGCAAGATGATGATTTTGTGTTATTTTAAATGTCACATGGTGATTTTTTTTATTTTTATCATAAACTTCTTATGTTTTAAGCCCCTAGCACACTCGATCGATAAGGATTGACAGGATAACTTTCGGTAACTTCTCATCGTTCCCTAGCATGACTGCAGATCGCCAACGAATAAGTTACAGTTCACAATTACTAAGTGTCCTTCGATATCGACTGTTGTTTGTACGTTAGCGATCATCGGTTGTCCTAGGGAACGATGAAAAGTTACCGAAATTTATCGATACAATCCTTATCGATCGAGTGTGCTGGAGGGCCTGTTCTCGATGCAGGAGTTCCTAGCGAGACAGGCATAGCAAAACACTAGCTGACATCATTGACTGTCCTAAAACAGGTTAATTTCCTAGTTGGACAGCCAAATATCATTGTAATATGTAACGTTTTTAAAAATAATAAATAAATAAAATAAATTTAATAAAAAAAGAATAATAAAAATAAAAACATTAACAATTTTTAAAGGGCCATTTTTTTTTCCAAGGGTGACCTCACTTTTTACTTTTAAAACCTTATTCTTGTAAGTGAGCAAAATCAAACAATCTGAACTTTTAAAGCATATTTTCAGAAAGTTTAAGGTGTTTTATTATTTCTCTAATTTGTACTCTCTACATTTGTAGAGTCCCTCGCAGTGTAGTTGTTTAGCGGCCATGTTATTACACGCCTGGCCATACTTTACAGTTGATTCTTCGGCGTGGCGTAGAAAAATGACGGCAGCCCGAGGACCATCAATCACCTTTAGAGCTAGCCGTGACGAACGCCTTGTGGCGTGCAGAACTGCTGTAAGCTGCTATACTCCACAGCTATACGATATTAGCTGTAAGCTGTAAGGGTTCACGGATACCAAGCCAATTCTTGCCAGACCCAGGGGATTTTATTTGTACTGAGTTAGGTAAGTCATAATTTTCTTTCAAACCGTTTCGATATTATATTTCATGATAAATAATGTTACAACGGCATGGGTTGAAATTGTGGTAAATTGTTTTATATTTTCAAGTGGTTAGATACTTGGTGATAAATTCTTATTCCCGGAGTGGGTTATGAAAATGTGGAAATGATTTTCGTAACATTGTGTTTTTTCGTAACAGGTGTAATATTTTACCACATTTAGGCGCTCCGCTCACCGGAAAAACTAAAACCAAATTAAAACTGGCTGGTTGCTATGGTTTCCAACCCAACTTCTATCACGGCACTTATCTCAGCTTGTTTAACTATAGACAAAAAACAATCAGCTGCACGGAGAAAAAATTTATTCGAGAAAACGATCATTTTAATAGTAAAAACGGTTAAAAATGGAACTGAAGTTCTTACGAACAAATTAACAGTGTTTCAATGATTATTGGCGGGAAAATGTTAGAATAAACATTGAAACCCTGATAATTTGTTCGTAAGAACTTCAGTCCCGTGTTTAACCGTTTTTACTATTAAAATTATCGTTTTTTCGAACATTTTTCTCCGTGTGTCATCGCAGGCATCTGTCGCTGTCAAATTGACGTTGACGACTAAAAAAGAAATAAAAAACTAGAAAACTGATAACAAAACTGGTGCAACCATGGCAACAAGGTAAACTGGCAACGGTCGGCCACGGCAACTAGCACGGCGAGTTGCGAGTCACTGCTTGCGTTGCCATTGACAATCGCCATTGCTGGTTTTTGAGAAATTGTGTAGTATGCGGGCCATCCTTAGAGTAACAATATAGGGGCCATCACATTGACATAAAAGCATAGCGAGTTGAGTTGAAAACAGTTTTTTTTTCAGCTTAATGTTCCATTTTTTATAATAGTCACAGAATCGGAATGGTCGAGGTGCTTAAAATAGTTATCAGTATCTGTATTAGGTAACACTGAGGTACTACCCAATCTTTCTTTTTTTCCATTACAGAATGAAACAAAAATAGAAGGTACATTTGCACTAAAACACACCAATAATTTAACTATCCTCCAGTTGATTAGTCAGACTTCTTTAAATACTAATTTTGGAGATAATGAGGAAAGCAATATTCGAATGCTCACCATAAATCAAATATTATTTACACGTTGGGTTTAACATATTAAATATATGACAATAAATAAAATAAAACACCGGGAGGCATAACGGTCCTGTACATTAGTATGACATTTTGAAATATCCTACTATTAACCCAGAAAACATCAACATTTTGTATAGTTCTATACAAGTTTTTCGGCATTAAAATTGATTTAGTTGTGGAGTAATGTTTATAAGCAATCTGATTATTGTACCAGATAGAGGGCCCACTTTTACATAATCAACTAGACGATCGAGATAAGCAACTTCATTTTTTTTAATAATAAAATATAATGTTACACAGATGAAATCCTCAGCATGGAAGATACAGTTAGGATGTTATTATTTAAACTTTCTTCAAATAAAGTAAAAATGATAAAACATTTATTTCTTCAATAAGCGCAAAATTCACTTTTTGACGTCATTTTAAATTTAATGGCAATAAATAACTTTGTGCATATCTCTTTATAAGCAAAATAATCGGCATATTTCATAAAGAATCGTTTCTTCGTCCGGATAAACGTATAATACGTCATTATTATAGGTTTACCTTGACGAACAAACCATTGGGTTTGAAACATACCAATTATTTTGATTAAAATTGGTGTATAAAAAGTTATTTATTTTCATTAAACATTTATTTATTTCCCTAGATTCTTATTGGTTTCTGTATCAAACAAGAAAAACGCTTTAGCATGACAGATGTATTTAGCTACTAAAAAAACAATCATTGCAACAAAGTTTTAAAACGTCAGACCAAAGAAAAGTCCATCACAAAAGTCCATACAAAACATAGTAAAATTTCATAAAAAAAACTGACGAACCTTCGCAAAGTAGGCCACATGTAAATTCGTTTAACAGAAGCGAACATCAAGTTTAGTTCCATTGTTTTGTCGAAAATCATCCTGAATTTAAATTTATGGTAACGGAAAACTTTTTTGGGTACTTTATGACAAAAAATAATAAAGTTCATTTTGTAACGATTTGCATATATCCTACTTGTCAAAAATATATGATATATCAAGGACCCATACGGCAACGTGATCGGGCCTAGTTCTTGCATTTACCCACCATTTTACCAAGGTTTAGTCATAGAGTTTTGTGAGGAATCATAGATAGCAGAAGCATGAAAATTTATAATTTAATTTTCCAAAAAAATTGTTTAACGTTAACAATTCAACATATTAAACGAAATTGCGATCATTGAAAACTCTGAATTTTTACCTAAATATTAAGATTGTTGACTAAGTAGATCAAACCATGAATAATGTCACCGAAAATAAAAATCAGTCTCGCGGTATTTTAAGTTTGGAAATAAATTATCCTTGTTCTTATTGTTTTTGTGAGATACTCGATAGATCGCAATGGCTGAATTGGTAGAGCGCCGTCCCGGTAAGATGTAAGATGTGGGTTCGAGCCCCAGTTACGACCGTTATGTTTTATTATTTTTCTGTGTCTTGTTCATGTTCATATTTTAATTTAGATTATTATAGTTGTCTTCTTCTTCAATGATGTATTACATTGATGGGATCAACCTTAAAAAGTTTAAAAGATAGTTTTTCTTATAAAAAATTAAATGACATTGTGAATGTGAATTTTGCGATTATTGAAGATGTACTAATTTAATGTAAGTCTGCTCTTATGTTTTATACGTATTCATGTCTCGTATTTTCATATCCTTCAAGAACTAGTTGAACATTTTAATGTATTTTTTTTATACTTGTACAACCGTGTCATGCAATAATTATTGTTTATGGTATATTTTTACCGGTGATATTAAAAAAATAAAAATGTAATAATTGAATTCTATAATATTCCATCAAACTGTTGGAGAGTAGGTGTGAGGTATAGGGTATTCTACTTGTGCTTGCCGCGCCGTGCACAATGCCCTGGAAACTTGATGATGGAGTACCCTGTACCCTGTACCGGTACACACTCCTTGCAGATCCGAGTTGGCAAACATGCGTCTAATTCAATACGGCCACACAATAGGCCTTGATGGGGTTGGCAGCACCCAGCCGCGCGGAAAATCACACGTCAACCCTCAACCCTCTAACCTTAACCAGCGGGGGGCAGTGGGAGTCACCTCTTCCTGTACCTATCTCCTGATCTCCTTTATCTCTGGCCCCGTGAGGTATTTCCCGCCCGGGTAGTGGTATCTCTATTGCCCGGATTTGCGAGGCGGGTTAGGGATAATAATTATGGTAATATTCAAACTTTTTGTGCTTAATTCATTTTTGGCAAGCTATTTTGTGTTAGATAGGGGTGTATATCGGAATTGGTGAATTATTTTCGTGCCAAACGTGAGTGCGAAAATTACCGATATGCATTTTTTTAAATTTGATAACAACAATTCTCACTACTAGTTTTGTAACAGTAGACATCGCATTAAAAAAAGATTGTTTTTTTAATATTAGCTCCACACAGGGGGGGTGAAATCCCTCAGGGCCTTTGTCATCTTTGGGTATGCTGGGGGATCTTTCCATGGAAAGGAAGGAAAGGAAGTTAAAGTAAATACTATATTATGTAAATTACTAGCATTTACCATAAAAATAAATGAATGAATAAATACCAAACGATTATCTTTTCAGCGACCGTAATATCCAAGTGACACCATTTGCGTAATATGATATCAAGCGGAATAAATTTGCGCCATTGTCAGAAGAATTTTGCTACGGAATTGTTCAGTGGGAGGAATGGATTCATACGTCCATCGCTCCTGGCCACGCTACCCTTAGATTCCTATCCCGCATCATACCTTTTCCTTCCCAGACATCCTTCCTTTGATAGTATAGCCTTTCCTTCCCATCATACCTCTCCTTCCTCTACCAAAAAGACCCTACGCAAAGCATCCCCAAAGATGACATAGACCCTGAGGGGAATATTTTTTCTCATGGCCTCCTGTGTGGAGGTAATGCTAAATAAAATATTGTATATGATTATGTCAGTCTTTTTTGCGACAATGATTTTTCGAACCATTAGTTTTTTTTAAATTTTTATATAAATTAATTTTAAATGTATTATTTTTTTAGTATATTTATTTGGAGATAACACAGATACAGACAGTAATTACCAAGACAATTTATGATAGTAACTATAGAATTCGCCTGCACCCTAACTACTCGTACATATCACGGATTAACATAAAAATTAAACATTTACAAACATTTTCATTTCAGGTACGTAGGGAATAAGAATAGAAAAAAAACCTTTTTTTATACATAGAAAAATGATAGAGATATCCAATGCACAAACAAATAAAAGTTTTATAATTTTTTTTTTTAAATTTAAGAGCTTGAAGATAAGTTATCCAAAAATGTTACACAGTTAAGCTATGTTAAAAGTACGTAATTTGTAGTAAAAGTAAGTAGTTGAATGCAGTATGTAATGTTTTTTTTATAGCAAGACAGCCTTCAATTTCTTACCTGTAACTATAAAAAAATATGTCAGAATCCTTCAGGTTTTGATTTGATTATTTTACGTCGCATAGTTTCGCAGCTACACCAAGGAGAAATTATTCACAATACAAATATAACAAATATCACTTACGCTAAATCGTATGACAAGATTAGAGTTTTTGTTTTGTTTTTTGAAGGCTGTGGATCTCATCGCATCATAACAGAATCCACCTGACAATGGCGCGAATTTATGTGGAATTTATTCCTGTAGATATGATATTACGAAAATTGCGTCACTCGGCAGATATCACGGTCGCCGTAAAGATGATCGTTTGGTACTTATCCCTTCATTTATTTCTCTACAGCAAATGCCAGCCATTTACGTAATATAGTTATTTATTTATTATGTGTGTATTTCTTTATAATAAAAACGGTTATACACTAATATATTAGGGAGGATATAACATATTTGAGGTACATGTGTATTAAAAGGTATGGGGACAGTTGTCCTACTGAATTGTCTGTAATTGACGTTAAAAATAAAAATATCGATGGTTAATACAGAATCTTTAAGCAGTTGAGTCGCTCTGTTTATTGGCGCGTTCTGAAGAGGCAGAAGTCCTCGATTATGGAACGTAAAAAAGTGCATGGGATCTCCCACGAGTATACTTGTTAGGGACATAAAACTCTTTCAACACAGATGGACTGAGTATACATTGTTCCAGAGATTAACTTTAAACATTGTTTACTTAAAAATATTTTTCGGCGTTCTTCTAACGTGTTGAAATCGAGCATTTCTATTAAGAGCGATTGACCAGAGGCTGAGAATAAAAGTTTAAAAATGCTAGCAATTGTGCAGGGAGGTTCCAATGAGAAAGATCGATTTTTCCCCGTATCAAATTTTTTAAATTAAAAATTTAATATCTATTTATTTCATTCAACACTTGCTTCAATATATACCTACATTCAAGTAAGCAATAAAAATGCCCAAAACGCACGATGATAAATTATTAAATATCGTGTACTTCGTGTAAGTATTTATGATTTTTCACTAATGTCTGAACAAAATAAGTGTGTAAAAAAACTATGAAATATTTTAGTTTATTAAACCTTAAATAAATTTATAAAACTTATTTAAGGTTTAACGCATTTAAAGGTATTTTCGTCACAAAACAGGTTCTCGGATTTATTTTATAATGATTTTAATTTAACTAAAATTAAAATGATGAAAACTGTGTTGACTAGATTATGTATTGATTTATTTTGTTGTATGATTATATGATTTGAAATTTGTGTTGTTTAATAGAATCTATCGTTTGAAAATTGAACAAATCTGCCAACGACCAACGGTATAACCTTAGTAAATTAAAAATATATTTATTTTTCAAAATTTTAAAACTGTACCAGATAAAATAACAATCTTTCTAAATCAGTTTATGTTTTTTTGAAAAAAGATTCAATACGTCTAGAATTTGATTTAAAAAGGACAAATTTCGGTATTCTCTAGTAATACCCTCTTAATGATTTTAAATAGAAAAATGACGACTGATACCAATCTTCTATTCGACAGCTCTATAAATTTAAGATGTTTCATTAGGCAGTTATATATTCAATAGAAGTATGAAGTTTATAATTTATGATTCTTAAAAATTTGTGCCGTATTTTTTCATTAGTATCTAAGTGAACCTTATAATGCGGTGACCAAATAGGTGAGTTATACTCAACTTGGCTCCGGATAATGTATTATAATATGGTGATAATATGATCTTGATATGTGCAATGTTCATGAATATGGACAGGCTTTATTAATTTGAGCTGGCTCTGAAATTAAACAATAGAGGATTTTTAAACCTTTTTTCCTGAACATAAACATTTAAATAAATTAAATGCATAAACATTAGTTTAAACGTTTGCCAAAAGTAAGTTTCCTTTGTATCTTTGAAGAGCTTTTCTCAGCTTTTTTGGTTTTTATTGTCGTTGGCTCGCAACTGCATTAAAGTGCAAGCAGCAAGAACAATGCAGCCAGTGACACCTATCGTAAAGTCTTGGAACTAAACTCCTCGTGTTTTTACAGTGGACTGTTTCCTCCCCACCACTGGGCGGCGGCACTGGGGACTGGGGACTGGGTGTCGCAAAACGCCAGTGGCTGCACGTGGTTTTTAATTGCTTTGAATGATTAATTATAGCTTATTCATCAAAACAATATTATTGTAGTTCGCAATAAAAAATAATAAGTCTTTTTAGTTATGTGCGGGCATGTTCCTTGTTTGTATTTTTCAGCTAAATATTTTTAGACAATTTACAATAAACATGAACAGTAAATAATTTAAAATAGTTGATAAGTAAAGAAATAGGTCTGATGAAGAAATCCATTTAATTATGATCGTTAGAATATTAATAAACGTAGATACTTATATTTCGATTCCAAAATCAAGCAATGAAATTCCGTAAAAAATTCAAAATATTATTCACTTTTCTTCCTGTTTAAGAATCGGATACTCCCTTACGTCCATCATCATAATATTTACATAATAATTTTGTTAGTTCGAAATGGTGACATATTCTTTTCTTACTGTAGCAGGTTTGCGTGACAATAAAATTTAAAAAAGTACTAAGTCATTTCTTTGTAAATATTCGCATTATTCCTTTTTCCAGAGATTCCCAGATTCCCAGATTTCCAGAGAGTAAAAGTTTTCTTTAACCTTTAATATTTCGAAAGGATTTAACATTTAATACATGGTTTAATATTTGCAGGGTTCGATACTTGCAAGATAATTGACAGTATTGTTGGATTTTTATTATAATATCTTCTTGTGCCACTACATGATGGGCCATGCGTGGCCGATGGAATGGTTACCGCCCCCACACAACTGGCAACGTTCATTCGCTTTCCGATCCACAGCGGCGTTAGTTCTCAGTTCAACTTTTGACTTTATTCAGGATGGACGTTGATGCACGTTCCGCTGCGGCATTATTTATTTTCATGTTCCCTCTATCTGGAATGGCTAACGCATGCGCATTGCGCATTCGTACAACGGCAGCGATTTGCTCTCCAATACTCCGATGGCATTAGTTCAACTTATGACGTTATTCCGAACGGACGTTTAAGCCAGGGACAAACACAGCGTTAAAAGCGCCGGCGTTATTTGGCTTGACCTATTTTACCACATCGCTCGCCATACATTTACAATGGTTATCTATGGCGAGGGATATGCTGAAATAGGCCAAGCCAAATAACGCTAGCGCTTTTCGCGCTGTGTGTGTCACTGGCTTTAAGCGTCTATCCAGAATATTGTAAATAGTAGAATGTTGCAAATGTTCATATCAATATTGAGCCAATTGGTTGCAGTCTTTTTTTTTGTAACGGTTCATTTGTTTTTTTTTATGGTTTTTGTATTTTGTGTAACGAATAACAATATTGGTTGTGCGTTTTGTAGCATTGCAGTAGAGCTGTTTAAAATTTCGTTTCTGCTTTTTAGTATTTTTGAGATCAAGACATACAGTATAGTTTGATATTGATATTCCAAAATACAGGCTTATTAAAAAAATCAATCAAATCAATTTTTTGCAGACCCGAAATTGTTTTTCGGGACCGTCGTTTTTAGGTTTTTGATATATTAAATACATATATAACCCAAAATGCGAACCTATATTTTTTTAATAGGTTTTAGGTTCTTTTTTTTTTATCGACACCTTGCATATACCAGCATATAAGTACCAAAAATCTACGCTATAAATAAATTAGTTTGATATCCATACCAACTTATAAGGTATTTTTGAAGTGGATTTTAGGATTGTCGGAGGGACCAACTGTCGAGAAGACCAACTGTCGAGAAGACCAACTGTCGAGGGAGGGGGGGCAACTATCCGAGGGACCAAATGTCGAGGGACTAAGTGTCGGAGGGTCTAACTGTCGGAGGGACCAACTGTCGAAAAGACAAACTGTCAGGGGAAGGGGCAACTATTGGAGGGACCAAATGTCGGAGGGCCAAATGTCGGAGGGATTAAATATCAGAGGGACAAACTGTTGGAAAGTCGAACTGTCGGGAAGGGGCAACTATCAGAGGGACTAAACTCGGAGGGGCCAAATGTTGGAGGGGCCAAATGTTGGAGGGGCCAAATATTGGAGGGGCCAAATATTGGAGGGTCTTAATGACGGTCAGGAGGTTAAGTGTCCGGTGATCAAGTGTTGGGGGATCAACTGTCGGGTCACCGGGAAGGAGATGGGAAAGGAGAGGGTTGGAAAGTGGCTTTGATTAATGAGTTAATTGAGTGATAACAAACAATAACATTGTATTTAATATGCTCTTAAATCCCATTTTATACTAGTTGCTGTTTGACCCGGGTTTTTGACCGGGAAGTACTCGGCTATTCAGATCTAGTCACTAAACACGGCTAAAGCCACTTGGAGCAACGTTTCAATTTTAAATTGTGGTCCTACACCAGGGCGGAAGTATATACTGGAAGTATCTTCCACTCTGGAACGTGCCGCAAAAAATATACTATATATTATTGTTATTTAATTAATTGTGATTAAAAAGCATATAATTTTTTTTTATAGAGAAACTTCACAAGAGTCCCAACTGCTCCCCTCTGGAACCAGTGAGACTATGGCATCCCCAATCGGAGTATGGAATATGAAGGGAAGGAGATGGGAAAGTGGAAGGTGGGAAAGTACATGGCTATTCAGATCTAGTCACTAAACACGGCAAAAGTTATTATTAAGCAACGTTTCAATTCTGAATGGTGGTCTTACACCAGGGCGATACTGAGAGTATCTTACACTCTGGAACGTGCCGCAAATATAACATATATTATTTTTATTAATTAATTGTGAAATAACACAAATTTGTTTGCTCTCACTCAATAAACTGATTAATCAAAGCCACTTTCCAACCCTCTCCTTTTCCATATGATCTCCCAACACTTGATCACCGGACACTTAACCTCCTGATACTTGATCCCCGATAGATGCTCCCGACAGTTGGTCCCTCGGACATTTAGTCCCTCCGAAATTTGGTCCCTCCGATAGTTGCCTTCCCTGACGGACTTTCGGAGAGTTTGTCCCTCCAACATTTAGTCCCTCCGACACTTGCCCCCCCCACCGACAGTTGGTCTATCCAACAGTTGGTCCCTCCTACATTTAGTCCCTCTGACATTTAGTCCCTTCAACATTTCGCCTCTCCCACATTTGGCCCTCTAACATTTGGTCCCTCTGATAGTTGCCTCCCCCCGACAGTTCGTCCCTACGACATTTAGTCACTCCGGCATTTAGTCCCTCCGATACTTGCCCCCCCCGACAGTTCGGCTTTCCGACAGTTTGTGGACATTTAGTCCCTTCGACATTTGGCACCTCCGACTTTAGTCCCTCCAAATGTCGGAGGGTCAGATGTCGGAGGGACAAAATGTCAGCGGGACAATTATCAGAGAGAGTAAAGACGGAGGTGCCAAATGTCAGAGGGACCAACTGCCGGGGGGACTAAATGTCTTAGGGACCGACAGTTGGATAGACCAACTGTCAGGGGGGCAACTATCAGAGGGACCAAATGTCAGAGGACCATTTTTTTTTTATAGTGAATATCTCACAAGAGTCCCAATTGGTCCCGTCTGGAGCCAGTGAGACTATGGCATCCATAATTGGGGTATGTTATGAGGCTGAAGGTAAGTGGGAAAGGGAAGGAGACGAGGAAGAGGAAGGTGGGGGAAGTACCTTGCTATTCAGATCTAGTCACTAAACACGTCTAAAGCCATTTCCAGCAACGTTTCAAACCTGAATGGTGGTCTTACACCAGGGCGATACTAAGAGTATCTCCCACTCTGTTGAGCTGTCGGGGGGGGGGGGGGGAGGGACTAAAGTTGGAGGGGCTAAAGTTGGAGGGGCCAAATGTCGAAGGGACCTAATGTCGGAGGTACAAACTGTCGGAAAGTCGAACTGTCGGAGGGTCCAACTGTCGGGGGGAGGCAACTATCAGAGGGACCAAATGTAGAAGGGCTAAATGTCAGAGGTGCCAAATGTTGAAGGGACTAAATGTAGGAGGGACTAAAGGTAGGTGGAACCAACTGTTGGATAGACCAAATCTCGGTGGGGGGGGGCAACTATCGGAGGGGCCAAATGTCGGAAGGACTAAATGTTGGAGGGACAAACTGTCGGAAAGTCCATCTGTCAGGGAAGGCAACTATCAATAAATTTTATTTGATTAATAAATTTTATTTCATTAATTTGTGTTATTTCACAATTAATTAATAAAAATAATATATGTTATATTTGCGGCACATTCCAGAGTGGAAGATACTCTCAGTATCGCCCTGGTGTAAGACCACCATTCAGAATTGAAACGTTGCTTAATAATGGCTTTAGCCGTGTTTAGTGACTAGATCTGAATAGCCAGGTACTTTCCCCACCTTCCTCTTCCCCATCTCCTTCCCTTCCCCACTTACCTTCAGCCTCACAACATACTCCAATTGGGGATGCCATAGTCTCACTGGCTTCAGAAGGGAGCAGTTGGGACTCTTGTGAGGTTTCTCTATAAAAAAAAAAAATTAAAAAATCGGAGGGACTAAAGTCGGAGGGACCAAATGTCGGAGGGACTAAATGTCGGAGGGACCAACTGTCGGGAACGTCTATGTTATTTAATATGCTTTTTAATCCCATTTTATGCTAGCTGCTGTTTCACCCGGGGTATTGACAGTGACATTCCTGACTATCATTTTAAGGCTTTGGACTCCCAATCCGAAGGTCGTGGGTTCGAGCACGGCGTGCGCAAATAAATTTTATTTGTGTTATTTCACAATTAATTAAAAAAAAATAATATGTATTATATTTTTGCGGTACGTTCCAGAGTGGAAGATACTATCAGTATCGCCCTGGTGAAAGACCACCATTCAGAATTGAAAAGTTGCTTGAAATGGCTTTATCCGTGTTTATTGACTAGATCTGAATAGCCAGGTACTTCCCCACCTTCCTCTTTCCCATCACCTTTCCTTCACACTCACTTTCAGCCTTACAACATACCCAAATTGGGATACCATAGTCTTACTGGCTCCAGACGAGATCAGTTGTGACTCTAGTGAGTCACTATGAAAATAAATAAAATATTTGTATCGATACGTAAACTGAGAACTCCCACTTTTAAAATTGTCGTATATTTTTTATTAAAATATGATATTCTTAGATCTCGGTGTTGAAAATTTTTTTTTAATTTTTATAAACATTATTTATGTTTAGGCACCTACGGGGAATCCCAAAAATATACGGTTATATTTATGTAGAGTAAGAATAATATTTTCTGGCATAAGTAGGTAGGTATCTAACAAATTCTATATAGATTTAATATGATTTAGGTTTTATCGTATCTTTGTATCGCCAGTGTTAAGTATCATAATAATTTTGTTTATGAATTGTTTTAATGGTTATTAAATAAATTTCATTGATTTAATTCATATAATCGCCATTTGAACATTGGGTTAACAAGAAAAAACATCGGTAATCATTTGAACATCAAACTCAAACAAGCTAGAACGTCTACTCCCGTTCACAGTCAAACAGGCACTGAGTAGTGGGGGTAGTGGGCCACTGTCCGGAAAACAACTCACCGAGGCCATCCCAGGCCATTCCGTCGCCATCCCATCGCCATCAGTGGCCCATCGCGTGGCCCATTGAATGGCCCACTCGGCCACTCCGTCGGCCACTCCACCATCCCAGGCCACGCCCCTGCCATCCCACCGCCACTATGGGCAATCCCACGCCACTAACCCTACACACAGTGGCCCATCGAATGGCCCATCGAATGGCCCATCGGATGGCCCATCCGATGGGCCACTCGATGGGCCATCCGATGGGCCATCATGTAGTTTGAACATTAAACGTCCCTTCTTCTCATGGCGTTTTAGTTTTTGTGTTCGACTTTAAGTCAGGGAGTTGTGGGTTAGAAAAGTGAAGTTGGGATGAACGGTCCAAATTTAATTTTTAAGCTGAAATGTATATAGGTAAAAATTATGAAAATCTTTCATTTTCAATCGTAATTATTAATTCAATGCTTAATTCAACAACATAAGAAAGACGATCGCGAATTCAATGTAGCCTCTTATATATATATATATTTTTTTTATTATTTAATCTATACATATATTATAATTACATGTTATTTTTTTCAATGCCTGTCTCACTAGGGTAAAACTGTGTCGAGACAGACGTAGAGTTAAATAAATTGTATACAAACATGGTTATTTGAATATAAAGGTTAATTACATTTTAGGTTCAATACAATAAAAGGCAGGTGATTGGAAATGTGAATTAATTCTCTAAAGAGTTTGATCTTCCAAATCACAGGAAAGGTTATTAAACATATATTACATACATATATTAAAATGATATTACAGTAAAATGAATTGGAAATGGATAGAAATATACATTAAAATGATATTACATACATATATTAAAATGATATTATAGTAAAATGAATTGGAAATGGAATAAATGGATAGAAATATACATTAAAATGATAAATATGTTAGTTTATTTGACGGGATTCTATTGTTTTTTTTTATTTATTTTTTATTAGGTCGTACGTAATTGGGTATTTTTGTCTAAGTGCAATTGGTTTTACATATGTTTGCTATAGTGAGACGTCAATAATTTCATCAATAATTTCGCTTACTTTTATCAACTTGACATCTATTAGGTAGATATTATTTTGATATTATTCACAGAGGTGAGTAGATGAAGTACTGCTCGCTATACTTCATTTAAACAATTTGTTAGGACTTAATTCTTCCTTTTATCAAAACACGAACCCGCACTGGGCTGTCACCAGCAGAACTCGCCAAACAAAAAGCGAGTATTACTCAGCACGAATAAAACAAAAGATACAAAAAC
Organism: Limnephilus auricula; assembly: GCA_951813805.1. Classification (NCBI taxonomy): domain Eukaryota; kingdom Metazoa; phylum Arthropoda; class Insecta; order Trichoptera; family Limnephilidae; genus Limnephilus; species Limnephilus auricula. The sequence goes on along the minus strand of OX638388.1, from coordinate 4,088,188 downwards.
ATCCTTCAAGTGTTCAACAATGCCTTACTCTTGAGGCGACACCGGAGAAAATGCGGCAAAGCGAGACGGCACCACCCCGTTTCCGCGAAGAAAGAAACAGAGACGGAGCGAGTTCGTGTTCGCGTCTTGGCGACGGCGATCCACAGTGGAACGCCCAATCGCCCAGACCACGCCCCCTCTTGTTTTTATGATGTTTTATTAAGCAGTACGCATTCAGGTGTTTTTGCGCTATACTGCTAAAGTTCTTCAGCGGCAGGTGTGTTGGAATTCGCATTCTTCTGGTCTGCGATAGTCGTAAAAACAAATGGCCACTTAAGTCACCGATGCCGTGACTGAACGTGTGGACAAGGTAGGTACGTGCGTATTCGCTACCCGCTAGTCCCCCTGGTCCGCCGTGGTCACACCGAGGCAACCAATATTCTATTTTCCAAGGAGGCTCGCAGATGAAAAAGCACGAATATTTACTACAATTCTGATGCAAGGCGAGAAAAATCTACACACAATATCTACTCAATTATGAATCAATTTATGTTTGTAAAAATTCAAGTTGACCAAAAAAGTCAAGGGGTAAGCTTGAATGGAAAGAGATACATCTCGTTGGAGTTACGTGTCATTTTATATTGAAATTCAGTATTGAAAGTTTTAGGTAATGTCCTAATAGTAAGGGTAAGCCCTATCCAGAACTACGTATGGTAAAAGAAAGTCTGAAATGTCTTCAGTGATTCAAAATAACAAAGGATGTAAAAAAAAATCTGTAAAACAAGGGTTGCATAACAAGGGGTTAAACGTAGGTTTATTTACTTAAGACAGTATAAGATTAACGCTCACAAAGAATATCTACTTTATTAACTACGAGCTACGAGAGTAGTGGTAATAGTTTATCTATATTTTTTACGTAAGTTTATTTGAATGAACTTCTTCGTTCATCGCGCTAATGCTGTCCGAAACGTTGGTTAAAGAATGAGGAAGCTCAATATGGTATTATAATCTAAAAATAAATCACGATAAAACTTTTGGCCGTGAAAATCTGAAATCGTGTCGAAATTTTAGTTTTGATTACTTACTTAGTTTTGGGATACCTAGGAACCTACTGCCTTTATCGGATATTTCAAATCAACCGTCTTCAAATAATAATTATTTTTTTTTCGACATGTATTAATTGTCGAGCAATGTAAATGATCTAGATTATGATTCGAAAATTTATCTACATTAAACGCTGAAAATAAGTAGGCAAGTTGTGAATATATTTTAAAATGGTGTAAGCAAAATGTGAATATAGTTTACTACTTAACTTAAAATCCATAAGTATATTTTACATAGTTAGACGTAGACATCGGGTTCAAACTCCATATATTGTAAACGTGGACAATCGGATCAAAACCCATATATTGTACATAATTAGGGGTGGACATCGGTTTCAAACTCCATATATTGTACATAGTTAGTCGTGGACTGGGGTTCAAACTCCATATATAGTACATAATTAGGCGTGGACATCGGATTCAAACTCCATATATAGTACAAAGTTAGAGAGGGACATCGGGTTCAAACCCCATATGTTGCACATAATTAGACGTGGACATCGGGTTCAAACTCCATATATTGTACATAGTTAGACATGGACATCGGGTTCAAACTCCATATATTGTACATAGTTAGATGTCGACATCGGGTTCAAATTCCACATATTTTATATAGATAAACGTTAATATATATAGGGATCAAAATCCATTTATTGTACATAGTTTGACATGAACATGGGATTCATTAATTCGTCGTAAAATTTAAAATATAATTAGATACTTCCTAATGAAATGAAGTCGACTCCAATTTTCATTTGGCGCTAATGATAAATTATTCCATGTGTATTATATGTACTATATAATGAAAATAAACTGTGAACTACAACATAAATATATGTTGTAGTTACATAGAAGATTACATGAGATTTCTATAATATAATTATCATCTTACCCACGAGTTCAAGTAAGTACCTGAAACCTTTGATTGACAATATTGACACTATGCGGCTCGGCGCGGCGAGAGGCTTTGGTTAGCTGCTTCCCGCAGAGATAGTTAAGTATTCAGATGTTGGTGTAAACACTTCTAGCTTCTGCTCTAATTCAATATCTCATTTGAATTTCAATACTCTGAATTGTGAAGGAATACTTTAAGAGAGACCCACGCGATTATACGTCTCGCGCTCCATACCGCCACTATACATATTGTTAACCGGTCGTTGGCATTTTACATATTCGGAGACAAGAGTAATTCGTCACGATGTGAAAGCCTTCTTAAAACCTACCCAAATTATTTCCAACTAGAAAGTACGAAATATTTGTGTTGTTTGTACTTTTAGAATAATAAGATTTCTAAGTTCATTTTGAAAGTTTCCAGCGTTCTTTATCCCTGCAAACATAAAAGCTTTGAAAGCTTTCTGTGAAGGTAGAAGTGTGGGAGTACATGGAACTTCAATATTATTACATAAGGCGAAATTCTCATACACAGGCGTTCCGGAAAGTCACTTCAGAATTTTCTCTATATATTTTTCCTCTTGTTCGCTATTGGACGAAAATCTCCAGAGATACAGCCTCTTTCTGAGAGGGATCATCCGTTATATGGAGAAGCTTTCTGTGTGCCAAGTGTGGGAGGGGGGTGGTTGGGTGGCAGGGGGCGGGCGGAGCCTCGCTACCCCCTCCCTCCCTCCACAACCCCCCACCCGCCGGGAGAAAACGGAAAATAAATAAAAAGGAAAAAAGCACGTCTTCTGGAACACTCATTCTTTTTATTATACGCCTTCGCAGAGTTTGCTTTTGCCATGAAAGTGAAGTGGGAAGGGAAGAGATAAACCCTAGAGGAGCCATTCTCCTCGAGGACCTTCACTATGTATCTCTGAATCGTCCTTCTCCAAGATTATATTAACGTATCTACCGAGTCGTATTTTCTTTTTTCATTACTCTGGCATCGTAAAAGATAACGCTTAAGTAAAAATATATAAAGTTCTGCGTATAAACTGAACAGTTCGTATAATTTTCTTTATTGCCTGTGGGTAATTTGCTCTCAATGATTTTTTTCATGTGACTTTTCGTTAGTTCAGAATAAATGGCTAAAATATAAAAAAAGTTTCTCATGAAAAGGGTTTAAAAAATTCATTAACTTGTTTACCTATTCGTTCGATAAAGTACCAATCGACATGAAACAATTTGAATATTTAATAAACATATACTCGTATTTAGTTAGTTCCGATATTTTTATCATTAGAAAACGAACATTCATAAGATAAGCATTACATCCTATGGCACAAACTAATCATTCTAATAAGATGGTCAAACCATCTTTTCAGGCGTATTTCCGTGTCTCATTACCGACGGGCTTAAAAAGGCTTGGAACAGTCTTGAAGAGAATACACTTGACATCTGGTGCCTTAAAACGGTGTGCGATGTGACGAATCTCCCCGTTACCCGATTAGTTCCACGGAATTTGTATGAATCCTTTAATAAGTGGCTTCCATACAAAACGAAAGGTTTTTCTTGTTCCTCACAAGTTGTGGTAGCAAGATGGTTGAAAGAGAAAAATTTCCTCACGAAGATGTCGTTGTCCGGTTCCCATTGTTGTCCGTTGGCGTTTCTGTCCGAGATGAATGCGAGGCAGAATGCATGAACTTTGACGAATGGCTGTCAATTTTTTTCTGTAGATCACCTTTTGGAAATAAATTCTTAAATGTCTGCTTACCGAAACATATATATTATAATTAACCAAAGCTGTTTTCAGAATGTAACTAAAAAGAGTATTTCTTAAAGTTTCAACCAAATTAGAGAAATTTGCGGATGATGAACCAAATGGATAATTTCTAATCTTCGCGAGTTTAATATGAAATTAACTTCTTATGATTGCGTAATTTTACAGTTTTGTTTGTTACAGTGGAAAATTACACAAAATCAAACATGCATTTCTCATTGGACTATTTAAAAAGTACTAAGTGTAGCTTATCCACAGTCCTCTTCACTAGGGATTCCTAATTTGAGACCGACTGTAGATTGTTGTGCAAGTTTAGATTTCTTCATCTTCGTGTACATATGTTGATATCCTCCAGGTATGAAATAAAAAATATATTCATGTTTGTGGACTGTAGGTTGTGTTGATGTTATTTCCTCATCTTCATGTTTACTTAGCCATATTTTTATGTCGTTTTTAATTTTTTTTTATCTCCATGGTGTTTTAAAAGCGTTTTGTAGGGTGGAAACTGTATTTTCTCTGGATAAAAAATGTATTTAATTTTGGGATGTCCAGCTGGTCAATAAGATACTCAGAGTTTCCTTTAAATTTGAGTAGAGCATTTTGTTAATAGAGTTGGTTTCCATCGATCACCACAACATGGGTATGTGCCTTACCATATGGTCGACATGGTGGTCGAAAAGTTCTCAACCATCTATTAAACAATGCAATGGATAAAGAAACATAAAAAGAGTCTTGTTGAAAACATTAAAGCTTTTATTAATAATTTTGATGGAGTTCTTATGAGTACTATCAGGATTATTATTATTATTACTTACAAACCAATTATCTAAATGTTCATACGCACAACACTATCATATTTCAATCGTCTGTAATTTTTATTTTTTTTTATTAACTATATAATTTTTTTTTCATTTTTATAAGAATATATTTATACATGTATATGTGAAATAGATATTGATTTTATTCATAGTCCTCCTCACTAAGAGATCCTGTGCTGAGGGGGACTAGGTTTTGTATAAGTTTTCAGCGACTATGGTTCGACTTCATTTAGGGTAAGGTTTTCCAGAAACTTCCACGACGATGTTTTAAATATTATAGTAAGGTCTTTTTCTGGTAGTTCCATAAGCCATGACTTAATTATTTAATTTAATTTCATGAAAATTTATCATCCTAGGACCGTCTTATCTAATAAGTTAAACTGGCAGCCTTTAAATCCTTCGACAGATAAATAAACAGCAAAAAACAGAGCTGCTATTTCCAGCATTGTTATTCCGTCCGAGTGCGGGATTTGATGGCATGCCTGCAGCTTGCACTGCAGGTGACCCTACAGAGCAGACAGAGTACCAGAGTACCAGGGTACCAGAGGTAGGAAGAGGTAAGCAGAGGTAGGAAATGGAAGGCAGGTTCCAAGACAGGAGCAAATCACGACCTCATGATGGCCAAGACCAACTGCATGCGCGCTGCATACATAATTACACAATCACCTAACTGGCTGTTGATGTCTTTGTAGAGCTCCTGTTGAGAAGGCCATCTTTCTCGTAAAGGGCATTAAATTTCATTCTTGACATGGGATTATAAAAAAACATACTTTATGTGTCGTCTGATTTGGTTTGTTACAGTCTTTATTTTAAGCAGGGATAAATAAATGATAAACTACCACATGTCCTGACATAATTAAAAAAATCTAATTTCGGTTGTCTGTGATGCGAAATATTCATGCGTAATAAACACAATTTTGCTTTGATATTTTATGCAATACTGGAACGGATGATTGTTTTTATTCAGACAAAAGATTGAGTAGTTATCTACCTACAATGAGAAAATTACTTAATTAAGAACTCTACATTCGCGTGTATTTCTTTTGTTTAAAATTTTGACCGATGGTTTTTCAAATTTAATAACGGTGTTCATTCGAAAGGTAAATCTCTGTCATCTCTTTAATTCAACAAAAAAACAATAATATTGTCACGAAATTAGGCAAATATTTGATAAACAATTTTATCCTCACAAATTTTACAATTATAATATTTAGTCATTTTCACGGGTTTGCACGTATAAAACAATGATGAAGTTTTTGTCATATTTTTATAAGATTTCTCTCAGTTTTGTAAAACTAGAATAAAATTGATGGAATTCATGATCAAATATACATACATAAATTAATTTAATTTCTAACCTTTGACATACTTTTTCCTAATAAAATCCAATACTAATGAGACACGTAAACATCAGTATCAGGACGCCAACTATGTCGATCCTTATGTAGATGGCGAAAAGCTTCAAATTCCCGCCATCCCGCCTGTTTCGATTTATTCCTAACACCAACCGCCTGTTTTGATTTATTCGAGAAAAATTTATTGATTTATTTCATTTTGCGACCCTCAGGCACAAACATTTAAATTTTTTCCGATCATTTTCTAAATAATTCAATTTTCCACATTATGCAATAAAACCACAAACAAAAAGGGGTTCGTAAGTAGAATATTTTGAACTCTAAAGCAGTTTTTACAGACCTGATACTTATTTTTTCTTGGCTTATAAAAAGACTAATAAAACAAATAATCAATTATTTCAAAGGCGCCTTCTCGCAGTATTTAATTAAAGCATCTTAAATATTTCTGAGCGATCTAATTTTCAAACCAAAATCAAATGATTTTGCATTACTTAGTAGTTCATCACCTTAACCTCCCATATCCAGTGTTCTGTCTCAAATATTAACCTGATTTTAAAACATGCTATAAATAATAACATTTACCACAGAAGAGATTATTTTTAAACAGCATGATCAAATCTTTGGGTACTTTTACAAAGTGGAAATCAAATATTTTTCATTCAAAATTAATCTCATTATTCAAATATTCTCTACCATGTAGTGAGATGCAGAAGCTAGAAGTAAAAATTTAAGAACTATTTGATAATATAATGACGATAAATAGTGATGATATCACAAGGGTGTGTTCTGGGTAGAGTCTATTTTCTCGACAATCTGACGATATTTCTCCCGACATCTTCCGAATACAATCGCGTTTGGTTTAATAACAACAATAATGGGGCTTTATTTTTTATCCGTCTTTAGAGCTGTGTGACTCGAATATGAATTATGAGCTCCTCAAAGCTATCTAGCGAGGGTGAACCACTGGAGTTGACACAACAATTCACAAGGTAAATTAAAATATTGGGATGGCTTTTATTTCGTTTAAATGTTACCTACGTACAAACGTATCATAATTTACTTTTGTAAATAAGACCTGAACGCAAATAAATTTTTCGAATACTCGTTTAAAAATAACCTCACACGGAGAAAAAAAATTTATTCTAAAATACGATCATTTTATTTGTAAAAACGGTTAAAAACGGGACTGAAGTTCTTACGAACAAATTAACAGGGTTTTAATGTTTATTGGCGGGAACATACCAACAACCATACCGGGTGTACCAACAAATTATTCTTACTTGTTCGCGCCAATAAACATTGAAACCCTGTTAATTTGTTCGTAAGAACTTCAGTCCCGTTTTTAACCGTTTTTTACGAAAAAAATTATCGTATTTTAGAATAACATTTTTCTCCGTGCAGATGGTCTGAATTTGCTTCATTTTCTACTAAAATCTACTGACAATGCATACTTTTGTATTTGATTTCCACACATTCGTCGTAGGGCTAGAATAGAATTAGTAGGATAATGGCAATCCCATATGTATGTTCTGAGATTTAAGTAATAAATTGAAATGGAGGACAAAGAAAAAGAGAAGATTGCAAAACCGAAGATGTTTTTTTTAAATGTTAATTCCGGTTAAGAGTCCCAACTGCTCCCAACCGTCTAGAGACAGCGGGACTGTGGCATCCCCAATTGTGGTATAATAGGGAGGCGAAGGTGATAAGGAAAAGATCGTGCGGAAGTATCTGGCTTTTCAGATCAAAAAACACGGATGTTTTTAAGATCTAGCTATTAATCATTTTTATTCCTAATGGTGGTATCTCATCAGATTCACTGACCTTGATACCCACCCCTTACCTTTTTCCTTTTCAGAACCTTTTCTCCTTTATCTCCTTGAAAGACCCTCCACACAGCATCCCCAAAGATGAGACAGGCCTTGAGGAAAACGCCGTAATATAAAATTATCTAATCAAAATATTTGTTTTTATTATATTATTAAATTATTGTAATGTTAATCAATCACTGATGATAATATTAGCTACTCTCAGTCGAAAACTTGAAACAGTTAAATCTGTAGTTAATTAGCTCAGTGATAGAGCAGCACCCCCACAAGACTAAGGTTCTGGGTTTAATTCCTAGGTGCGACCGTATCTTTATCTATTTTTTATAGATAGATTGTAAATAAACTAATGTAATGTAAAAAAAAGAACAGGAAAAATCTCTTTAAAAAAATTAAATTGAATTCATGACCCTGAAAATAAATAGTTATTTTATTTAAAATTCATAAAATAATCTAATATCGAAGGTCATTATTTGAGATTATGACACCAAAAAAAAAATAGTCTGTCAGATTCTACAAGTGTAAACCCCCGCCCTGAGAGCCATTGTATGCATATCACGGCGTTGCTTTCTTCGGCGATCTTTCCATCGACCAAAGCCCCGAGCCGTCCCATACAATCACAACCCGGGCCCATACAACTACGAAGCCAATAATACAACTGGGTTTCATACAACCACCAAGCCAACGACAACTAGGTCCCTATAACAACTGGGTTCGTACAACTCTTTCTACAATACCAGGAGTCTACCCTTTGGCTCGGCCGCGACCACGATACCACCCCGCTAGCCGCTAAGGAACACAGGAACAGTACCGCTGTATTATGTATAGCATTGTCAATGATATAAACTATTCAATGCGCATACACTTCTCACACCTACCAACATACTCACACATACCTCACACACATATACACTACGCACATCACCCGGTAATTACAAATAAGACATTCAAAGAAACATATCATAGGTACCCACCATGAAATATCATTTAATATATGTAAACTGTCTCATCACTGTAACCAATGTACTGTTTGTTTCTGTAATATAAAATAAATAAATAAAAAAAAATAAAAAAATTATCTCCCGTGACTTCTGCGCCCCGGCTATTGTTCAGCCAACCTCCAAACAGATACCATTGTTCGAGAATTTTAAAGATTTTTTCCGTCGGTTGCTCTTACCCAAAAGTCAATATTTAATACGTATATTTAAATAGGAGTCAACGGGGTCGTTGTACGCAAGTTTTCTCAAAAGATTTAAAGGAATTTACCGTGGTTTGTAAAAAACAGTTGAATGGGAAAAAAGGTTCGAATATTATTGTATCGAACTTTGCAGATTTCCGTTTTATCTTAATATTCACTTCGGCATAATCGCCTCTCTCTGATTTTTTTCCTTTCCAACATCGTTCAGAACCACAAAAACACAACTTTCAATAATGAGATTCCTCCATTGACTATGGGTAGTTGTCTCGATAAACTTGTCTTTTTTTATTAAATCAATAATGATGTATTTTTTTTAATCAGCTCCATACAGGAAACCTTGAGGAAAAAATCCCTCAGAGTCTATCTTTGGAGAATCTAATCCCTCGAGGTCATCTTTGGAGATGCTGTGTAGAGAGTTCTTTCATGGGAAATGAAGGAGGAGAAGTTGTGGGAAGGGAAAAGGTATGAAGCGTGGGTAGGAATCTGGGGTTCATGTGTCCAGGAATGACGGACATATGAATCCATCCCTTGAACTGCGGTGCGAGACGATGGGTCGAGAGAGTCCGGCTGCAGAGTTCAAAAGGTCTTCCTCAACCAGTCTTTCCCGATCTACATCTAGATATCTAAACAAGCCTCCCCCCATGAACCTGGGAACCCCTGCTAAGTCACCAAAAAGGTCACTTTAGGTGACCTATGACAGGGTTATCCAATAGATGGTTCCCATACCCGCCTCCCAAATTCTAAAATGTATGTGGTCAATTCATAATTTGATAATGCTTTCGAACAACACAAATATCACAACACGAAAACGTACTGAAATAAGTACCTAAAAAAATACTGTACCTAACTTTCCGTTCATTTATAAATTGAAAGAAAAAAACAAAAGCATTGAAGATATGAAGATAATAAAAGTGAAGCGCGTTTTTGATAACTACCTCAAATATTATTAACTCTTTTTTAATCATTCCTGTGTTAAGTACATAATCAATCATTATTAAGTTTCGATCAATTCTACTTCAATTGCACCATTTTGGTCACTAGTTATCGCAGCCACGTGAGAACGTTTTGCTTTTCCTTAAACCACAATAATTATGATTGGTGTAAGTCAATATTTATACAAGCCGGGCACAATGGCACCGTGAAATTGTTGAGATGCAATCAAAGACAGTTATCTCAAATTGGTCACAAGTTACAACAATGGACTTGTGATTAGATGTAAATGAGATTACTGAGGAGCGTCTCAGCGCTATTGTAGTTCTATCAATAATAATATTATCTTCCATTGTAAATGCTGCAGACTGCACTGTTACTGCAAGCACTTCGTGTGGACAAGAAAGACAAGAAAGAAGATATTATAATTAATTAACTTCTACAAGCTTTGAATCTCACTTTGTTCTTTATAAATCGCTTGCATTTAATTACAAATTTATCTTAGCTCGTTTGCAAGTGAGCGGTTTGCGTTGAGTTTAAAGAATTTTGGCCTAGAGCCTGAAATCATGGAGATATCTGAAAAAACTCTTGACGTTACGCAAAAAAGCTATCAATTTTACAGGTTTGATTGGCCTCTTCAAAACATTGGTTCATTTATGTAGCATAGCTAATGATAACTACATCCGATCATTGTACATATAATATCAATTTTCAAATATAATATCAATAATCTAGGATCAAAATATTTTGAGGGTATTGCATAAAAGTGTATAGTTAGGTACTTGTTAAATATGTGCTTCAAAGCTATTATAATTTTATTTAAATATTTCTGGTGGTCGCCGCATTATTTTACTCTTGCTTTATAACCATCAAGAGTCCCGTATCTCTAGATATTCAGGGTTTAGAGGGGCGTACTTGACTTACTTAACCAGTGATTCCTGACATTATTTGGAGTAAAAATGTTGGTCTCCGGTGCATTTTTGATATCTTTTTCTTTTCGATTAAAAACATAAAAATCAGCAGTTGGTGAGGGGCTGATCTATTACTCGGCTTAGTGATCAGTGTCGACGTGTGAAAGATAAAAAAATGTGTCATCTTAATATATAAAAGTCGGGTTAGTTACACTATTTATAACTCAAGAACGGCTGAACCGATTTTTATGATCTTTGATTTGTTGGATTTATCTCCGTCCCGATTAACAGAATAACTAAAAATTAAAATATCAGAAAAATAATTATGAAGAAAATTATTTTTATCATATATTTTGTATGGAACGGCTTTTCAAATAATGTGCGTTGGTCGACATAATTTGAATCAATTCGAACTGTCAAAGGTGCAGTGTGCCGAACATTTCGTGCTTAGTCAACAGCTCAATTTCATTTTTTCAACTTAAGTATTTATTTAAACTTAATAAAAACTTAATTTATTTCAGATAATAAATAAAATACAACATTTATTGATTCTGAGGCGGTACGAAGTTTGCGGGGTCAGCTAATTTTCAATAAAAAGAAATTTGAATGCAAAAAGACATCTGCAAAGACACTGGAGAGCAAAATTTTATTTAAATAGATTACTCCAAATTATGTCAGGAATCACTGGTTAAAGTAAGTCAAGTACGTGCCTTAACACTCTGCATTGTGGAATTACCAAGTAATATGTAAATCAGCGTACTTATTTGAAATTTAAAAGTGAAAAAATGTATGGAAGTTCTCACGATAATAAAGTAATTATTTCTGATGAAGTTTTTCGCTTTTAATTGGAAATTGGAAAGATTAATGTGCTTTTTTAGTTCAGATACTGCATAATAAAACGGTCATCATCCGATGCCTACAAATTGAGATAATTCAATACGAGGCATCAATCAAATTATATAAGCTTGTCATTTATTTTGTTGAGATTATAATCGATTGAGATATCAGAAAATCGCTGTATCTTATAAGTGATTATCTGTCACTCGGTTATTATATTTCTATATCAACTATTAATATTTCGCTGTAAATCTTACCGAATATTATACGGTTAATCCGTTTTAATCAGGGCGCTCTGTGAAATACTGCCAACGCAATACACGACAATTTCAATGTACCGAGATTCAATTGCGACATGGAACTCATATCCAATTAACCCTCGGAATCCACGGCAGGGTGTTACCACTTGTGCAAATATCTCCCGGATTTACTGCAAGGTACCGAGTACCTACTGCCAGGCAGTACAATGCTCGCGGTGGCGGTACCTCGCACCCTTGTTCTGCCGCCCTACCCCCGCACACGGAGCAGGAGAGCTGCCTCAATCATGATTAGCCCTCTACTATTCGTGGTCGCTAACCGAAAAATTAACTCCCATTGAGTGCCAGCGCCTCCCGTGTTTGTATATTACATTATCTGAACACAATTTGCGTGAATATGCGTCACCGCCATCTATGCTTGTTGATAAAGGTGTGTCGGGTGTGTACCGCGTTGGGTAGGTACTAGTTTGTTGGTAGCTTACCTCGGATTTAGCTGAGGCGGCGATTGACAAGATTTAATCAAATAAACAACTCACGGATTTATAGCTATTGAAAATCTCAGATTCCATTTAGACTCGTGGCTTAGTTGGCTGTGTAAACTAGGCGTACCTTCGTATTGGTTCACTCGCTCACGTGGAGTTATGTTGGTAGGTTTAATCAAATTTATAACTGATGTTATTTCACTGTACCTACTTACTACCTACCAATTTTCAGGAGTTGCTTTAATAGGATTGGAAGCTGTAAAACTATTAAGTCTCTCTACTTTTATATTGAGGCTGAGAGCATTTTCTTAGCTCATAAAGCTGCACTATAAAATACAAGTTTTGCCTTTTTTTAATAATGACCAGTAAATCGTCTTACTAGCAGAGATAATCACGTTTTATCTTCTTTTCTTGAAAATAATGCATACATTTTCAGACACCATATCATTTTTTTTATGTGAATACCTCACAAGAGTCCCAACTGCTCCCGTCTAGAGCCAGTGAGACTATGGCTTCCCCAATTGGGGTATGTTGTGAGGCTGAAGGTAAGTGGGGAGTGCAAGGAGATGGGGAAAGAGGAAGGTGGAGAAGTACCCGGCTATTCAGATCTAGTCACTAAACACGGCTAAAGCCATTTTAAGCAACTTTTCAGTTCTGAATGGTGGTCTTACACCAGGGTGATACTGAGAGTATCTTCCACTCTGGAACGCGCCGCATATATTCGTTATATTATTATTTTGTGAAAACACAAATCAAAAAAATATTATTTAAAAACGCACGCCGGAATTTGATCCCGCGACCTCCGGATCTCTAGTCAGAAGCCTTGCCCCTGGACCACGGCGGCCGTCAATTATTAATTAATGGCAGCCGCCATTTATTGCCAACGTGACCGATTTCAAAGAAGAAATAAAGTTTTTCGTGTAGAATTTTGAAGATCACAGCAAGGATTTTATTCACTGGAAACCTTAGAAAATTTTTCTAACTACCCCCATAGAATTTAAAGATTAATCATTTATGTACATTTATTTATTTTTAAAAAACAAACAGCTTGTACATAGAATGCCGAGATAAATATATATTATTAAGTCAACTGAACTAAAGCGAAAAAAAGTCTTTAAATGTGGTTTTATTGTGTCTTAAAATTAATTTTAGGTAAGGGAGGAGGACGATGAAATAGGATAGGAGATGTTCCGATACATTCCACACTTTTGTATTAAATTTCGATCGTACGCATTACTTTCATGCGATATTTCTGAAGGGCATGTCTATATTGTGAAATGTTGTGTTATATTGCGCACATATACAGGAAATTGGGATTTTTTTCTAATATTGGTTCTAAGTGTGGGCATATGAAATAAATTTGTCTGTGTTGCAGTGCTTGAATTAGAAAGTTACAACGCTTGCTGACCAACGCAATATATATTTGATTTTTTTAATATACCAAACCGTGTGGAATTTCAATTATGTAGGTGAGTTTCAAGAAAAAAGCCAATGTCAAAAAAACCAAACTTTAAAAATCTGTATTTAATGCTTTCATTCGGCATCTGTAGTAGCGTTTAAATATCGCATTGCCAACAATTGATTGAACATTTGTTCAGGGGTGTGGGGTGTGTGGTAGGGTATGGAGTATGGGGAGGAATAGATATTTAAGGCACACAAAGGGTAGAATGGCGTAGTTTGGAGCAGGTGCTGCAGTAGTTACAAATAATAGGTTGTTTGCTGCGGTTCACGCTTACATATTATTTGTTATTTCAATTTTACAAACAAACATGCTCCAACAATAAAGCTTATTTAAAAATGAAATGTATTTAATCTCAAAATTATAAAACAAACAATTATAAAAAATTATACATAATTTTTTTGCTTTTTTAATATTATTGTAAACGAATGTAAATAACGTATTTAGAAACCGCTAGGCACGCGCCGTCACGGGTATTGTTAAAAAAAATCGAATTCAGTGCGTTATATGAATGTAGTCAGTGGTGTGGTAGACTATATTATATGGTTCATCTGAGATATTTCCGTAAAGACAATTGTAAGCACTCACTATTAGACTTTGGACAGTTGGACAAATAGTGCAGATGAACTCAAATAGAACAGATGAACTCAAATAGTGCAGATGAGCTCAAATAGTGCAAATGAGCTCAAATTATTCGTCCATTAGAGTTTCAAACCACTAATTAATTAATTAGTTAATAAGGAATAATGCAGCGTTAAAAAAAGTGTCTTTACAACCCTGAATATAGCATACAATCTTACCAACATGTAAAAAAACAGTACCAAGGTAACAACTTGGATTGACCAAAAGTTACAACTTTTAACAGGTGTGCCCCAAGGATCTCACCTGGGACCGTTGCTGTTTACAATTTTCATCAACGACATTATAAAATGCTTTAATTATGAAAATGTTCTACTCTTCGCTGACGATGTGAAAGTATTCTTTCCTATTAATTATATTATTGATTGCTATAAACTACAATAAGATCTGTATAAGCTTAATGACTATTGTATTATCAATCATCTCACCATGAACACTTCTAAATATTATGTAATGTCACTAGAAATAAAATTAAATTTGACCTAACTTTCATATAGCCGGCCAATTACTCAAAAAGGTTACACAAATTCGTGATCTAAGTGTTCACTTGACAGTAAACTTACATTTGAGGCACATATTGATAAGATTTCTAAGAAAGCCCTTGGAATGCTAGGATTCTTATTCCGTATTGGAAAAGTATTCAATAATATCTAAACACTTAAAATATTGTATTTTTCTTATGTTTGCAGTCATCTTGAATTCGCTTCGTCAATCCTCAATATAATATTTACTTAAAACGCATTGAAGCCATCCAAAGAAAATTTGTCCATCATTTAAATTTCAAGTTAAAGGTTAGTTACCTTGATATAAACAGCTCGATGGACCTTTATGGAGGAGCATACTTTGCGATTTATTTCTATCGAGGCAATTTCATATAATTTCCGTTTCGGCATAGGGAATGTAGAGATATTTTCATAATTTTCATATAGAATAATAAATATTTTTTTAAGAGCTTAAAAACTTCAAACGTTTAAGGAAAATATGTAAGAAATAGGTAGAAAATCGCAGAAGGCACCCTAGAACGACTCCGCAGATATCATATATTTCCATAAAATTATCAATGGTTTTATTGATTGTTCTCCCCTTCTGTTTGAGATTAAATGAAGAGCGTTAGAACTAGAGAAAAATCACTTTTTCGTCTTCATTAATGTTCTACTAATCTCAAACATTTTTTTTTTTTTAATGAATTTTTAAATGTTACAGTTTTTGTAATTTTTTTAACTACCATAATAGGCTAAGGCCCGTGTTGTGGTATACTTTTATATTCAGAGCTTAGTAACCTTTAAATTGTTATTTATTCGTGTTCTGTGATCTTATATTATTTTTTATTTGATATTTACATTATTACATTTTTTGTAAATGTTGTCAGCCCACGGGTACAGGACCCTTAGTTTTTTTAAATTATTATTATAATTTTAAGTTATGTGAAAATCTGTAATTGGATTTGTTTTATTGTAATAGATGTAAATAATCTGTTGATTTTCCCAAATAAAAAGGCAAATATGTGGCGATTGCATTTGAGCAATAACTAATTTCGTACATTCTGTTAGTTCTGACAACGTCTAACGGCATATTATATCCAGTTAAAAATAAATATTTACATATGTTTATAAAATTATGTGACTTTACTTGAGTAAATTATTATTTTTACTTATTCGAGTAAGAATATAACAATTATTGTCATGAGAAATAGATTGGTAACTTATCGAAGATTGCGGGTATCTCCACTAACAACATTTATAGGGATGTCGGCATTCAGTCCAGGTGGTAGAAGATTAGGTTGATGTTGAAACTGAAAAAATAAACTTATCTTTTGGTTCTGCCAACATTTAAGGGTGGATTATCCTATGTAAACTAAGCAACGAATATTAAATTATGTGATTTTCTTTTTGTATCAATTGAATTAATTGTGATTTAAACTTTGCCCAATCAGGAGTTTAAAGGAATGACAAGTACCTAAATCCCAACTATCCACACGATTTCCTCTCCAAGCAATATCTCGTCAGCAATACTTGTGTGTATAACAAAGCAAGTGTGTTCAATTTAACCCCTTTTCAAAATCAACTATCCGTTCATAATTAAGCTCAACACGGGAGTCCCCTACCCAAATACCTCATCGCCCCAACCCTCAACGCCTAGCGCCTATCTGCCAGCGTGCAACCATGTATGATTGAGCCGAGGTGTGTACCCCACAATTGGCAAGATAGCTATATTCCATTGACGAGGCAAAACGACCTCTATTTGCCACCAACGCAGATTCTATATCTGCATGAAATGAATATGTCCTGTAACCCCTTTGCGACCGTGGTGTACTTTTCTAAAATACCCCCAAATAGGGGTGCTAAATGCCCACAGAGGTTCTCCCTAACTAACCCTTAAATACTAGGAGTTTTTGGTGGCTATATTGTTGTGTGCAACGCATTGTTTGGTCGCGGGGGTTGCTTCCTCCCAGTCGGGGTGGCTACACAGTACAGAGGGATGAGCGCTAGTCATGTCAGATTACTGATAGAGTGTCGGGACGTATTTAATTTTTAATTAAGTTTTTCAACGCGGCTGTATGCAGATTTAAATCCTATCAAATAAAGAAAACAAGGCGTTGTTACGCAACAAGAACAGACGGATTTTTTAATAATGTCGTCTTATGTACCTCGAGTGACAGTGAGATGACACGTTATTTATTGTTTGTATATATTTTATGATATTGTGAGGGAATTTCGTTTCGTAGATTCATTATGTGTATGTAGATACACTGCAATGACCAACAAGTAACTAACAGTTGGCGATTACCTGTAACAACTTTAAAAATTAGAACCTTACGCACAAAAAAAAGCAATTAATAGAAAGTTAAAGAGTCACAAAAGAAAATTTAAAAAAATGTTCATTCTTTAGATATATTTTTAAGTTGCTTCTTTGTTAAAACATTAAAATAGGTTGTTAAAACTTACTAAATAACCCCTCATAAAGGCCATTATTTCGCTCTCCCCAAGCTGTCATGGAGTGTACATGAATGTGGCCAAATAAAAAAAAGCATTCACTTGGTAAGTTTTTTCCAATTCCAGTTAAATAATTAATTTTAGTTATTATTATTGTTAATTTTAATTTCAGGTAATTTTACTTAACCTACCAAGAAGGTTGGTTGAATATAGAAAATAAATGAGAAGTGCGTTTACCCTGACAATTTCACAAAGTAAGGCAATCTTCCTCGGCTTGTATCATTCGGCGAAATCACGCACCGTTTACGCAGATGGCGGCGATATAACTGAAATTCCCGGTTAACATCGGCCGCATGTTCTGTTTTATGCATAAAAAACTTCGCCAAAATGCATTTTCAGTAACAAATTTAATATTTTATTAAAGTATTTTTTTATTTATTTATTCTCAAATGAAATGTGTAATTGTTTTCCAATCATAATCTAAAATATTTAATTTGCCACAACATACATTAAAACCATTTCCGAAAAGTGGTTCGTGATTTTTTATACGTCAAAGTATTTTTTAAAGACGTAAAGAACTTATCAATAAAACGCTTTATTTTTTAAAAGATTTACTTTGGCCTCCGTGGTCGAGTGGTAAGGCTCTCGACTAGCGGCATGTTCCGGAATTGAAGACATTTTCAGTATCACCAAGGTGTGAGACCATCATTCAGAATTGAAACCTTACTTGAAATGATTTTAGCCGTGTTTTGTGACTAGATCTGAATAGCCAGGTACTTCCCCACCTTACTCTTGCCCACATTCTCCCCATTTTCAATACCTTCCGCCTCACAACAATGCCGTAGTCTCAGTAGCTCCAGACGGTAGGGAGCAATTGGGACTCCAAGATGTATTCCAGTCAAAGAATTTAATTAAAGTATCTATAACATTAATGAACCAATTTTTACACCAAAGAACCCATGACTGAATGATTTTGCAATTTTACACCAATGAACCCATGACTGTATGATTTTGCAATTTTACACCAAAGAACCCATGACTGTATGATTTTGCAATTTTACACCAAAGAACCCATGACTGTATGATTTTGCAATTTTACACCAAAGACTCCATTACTGTATGACTTTTCAATTTTACACCAAAGAACCCATGACTGTGTGATTTTGCAATTTTACACCAAAGAACCCATTACTGTATGATTTTGAAATTTTACACCAATGAACCCATGAATGTATGATTTTGCAATTTTACACCAAAGACTCCATTACTG